>JAPDPM010000015.1:5012500-7512500 GCA_032173925.1 Heritiera fomes
TTGCAAAAAAAAAAATTCAGAGGAGAAGCAAATTCATTGAATAAAGGAACTTACATGAAATAAATTCTCAACCTCCAAAATAAGCTTAGTCCATCCATCAAAGTCTAATGATTTACCCTCAGATATAAATTCCTTAAGTTTCAGCTCATCAAAACCTTAAAAAAAAAACAAAAAAGTTAAAATTAAACAAGAAATATGAAGGGAAAAAAAGTTCACTGGTAACTGTAACTGTTCAAGCAAGTATTTACCTATAGAATCTCCTTTCACAGGCTGCGGCTCTGTTTCAGTTCGTGAAATTTCTACCTCCATTTTTGTTACCAAGAAGATACAAATTCTGCCGCCTTCCGCATCGAATTGGCGATTGATTTGTGAAAGAACAACGAGAAAATGTTTCTGATCTTCGTTTTTCCCCGAGACGGGCTTTAGCCATCTAGATTTTTATTATGTGAGAGGCCCGATCGTGCCATGGACCAGATTATCCCAAATGGACCATCAAAATGTCCATTGTAACTTCAATAAGAAAGACGAATGGTTTTAAGTACTAAAGGCCCAACTTAATCTTTTCAATATTTTCCATTTTATTGTCTTGTGAGGTTTTTTAATCCGTAGAAGTGAAATAAAAATAGATTTATATTTTATGCACTGACTGATAGTGTATAAATTTTATATATTATCAATATATTAAAAGTTGATATTTCATCAATAAGTTATTACGAACAAATTTAAAAATTTATTTATATTTACTTTTAAGGGCTTGATATATTTTTTAATTTATTAATTGATGAGATATCAATCTCTGATGTATTAGTTGATCATATACAAATCCAAAAAAATTGTCTCCAAACTATTTTTATTTTTTAATATTTTTTAAAAAGTATGTGTTATTTTATTAATTTTTTATATAGAATCTAAAAATTTTGTTAACAGTACATCAAATAATTTTTGTATTTGCTTAAAATAAAATATTTTGTTAACTTATATATGCATAATTTTAGGGCATAATAAAAAATTTTCAATTGAAATGACAATATTTTGAGTGAATTTGATCATTTTAAATATGATATAATGAAACACACGAAAATAATAAAATATATATATATATATATATATATATAAAAAGATGACATGAGTTAAATTGGACAAAGTTATATAAATAAGACAAAAATAAATATATATATACATTTAATTTTTAACATATAAACATAAATGGTAATATAACAACTTTTATATTTTGCACATTTAATTAGAAATAATCACGAGAGGGGAATGTGTCAGTGTTTATAGGCTCGTCGTGATCCAAGGAAAAGAAAAAATAATGAAAAATTGGGTCTTGGGGAACTCAAAGTCTGGTAGCAAGTCCCATCAGGATCCAACATAGAACCCTGAACCGCTCACGTGGCGGCAAGTAATTCGTTAAACTAAGTGCATGTGATGATCAAGTAACGGTTAAGATTCAACGGCAAGCAACACTCCACGTGGACTAAAAAGATATCGTTAAATGAAATTGGCAGGTTTCAGTTTCCGCTAAACAATTTAAACAGATTTATTTCTGCGCCATTGTTACGGATACGATCCACGTTGAAGCTTCCCGGCTTTTCTCACTGAGAATAACGATGGTGACAATTTCGATCTCTCCTGTAGCAGCAGCTGCACGATCTCTTTCCATTTGCAAAGCAGAAAACGCACCGTTTTTCCCTCTTCGAAAGGCGCCGTTTCAGGCTACAACTAAGCTCTCCACTCTCGCTCACTCCTCGTCTAGCTCGATCAGTTTCAATCCTCTCAGGTAAATTTAATCTCGCTTCGATGAATTCGGAAATTGAAGTAAATTTTGAGTTCTTTTTCTCTGAATTTGGGTTTGGCTTTGGCAAGTGTAGATTTTCGATAAAGTTTAAGGAAACAAAGAAGAAGAGTAGAGGATCGGGTGCGGTTTGCCATGCCGCCCCTATCTCATCTCTTAATCTCCAGTGGATCTCCACCATCTCCTCCGTGTAAGTCTTCTAATTTCATTTAGTTTTCATTTTGAAAAATGAAAATAAAAATATCATTTCTTGAAGTGATTTGGAACAGGGTTTTATTGTTTGCAAAAGGAACAGCAATTCAAAAACAGTTTCTTGTTCCAGTGTTCGCAATTCAAGCTCCAGCAAGCATCATTTCATGGATGAAGTGAGCAAAATCGTTCTTGCCCTTTGTAATTCTTCTGATTAGTTTCCTATACTTTACTTTTTCTTTTGACTCTTTGTGTTTGATGGTGTTGAAATCTGCAGGGGTGAATATGGTGTTTGGGCATCATTCTTGGCACTGCTTGTCCGTCTCTTCTTCTACATTCCTGGTAATTTTTTTATGTTACTAAATATATTGACTAGATTAGATTTTGCAATTAATTTGGTATATTTTGCAGAATAATTCAGCCGGGAAGCAGAAACCATGTAATCTTTTAATCATGAAATTGTGACAGTTTGTTTTGTATGCTAATAATTGGAGGACAAAGTAATCCTTTTCTGTATCTAGGTGAACTTGAGTTGCCATTCCTAACACTACTCTTGGTGATTGTGGCCCCTTACCAAGTAATGAACATAAGGTTGGCGAACGTATTACTTTAGGCAAACTGATGCTATTGTTTTTCTTTTTGATTCTTATGTTTGATTGGGTTTCTGTGTTTTTGCTATATTTTTCTTTGGTCATTGGCAGGGGAACACAACAAGGTGCCATCATTTCCTTGGTGATCGCAGCATATTTGGCTTTCCAGCATTTCTCAGGTGCAGGCAGCTTGCAGAAGGCATTTAACCAAGGTTCAATTATTGCCACCATAGCCATTGTTTGTATCACTGCTGTCTCATGCCTGCTTTTGATTTGAACTTAATGGATAATCAAGAATTCTGTCAAGTTATCGAGCACTTGTAGAGGGAGAGAGTACTTTATGAATAATTCTAATTTGCAGACGTTTGTTCTTGTGTTATTATGAAGATATGCTGAGAATATAAAATTTCTAGAGAAAAATGTGGAATGTGTATGTTCCTATTACTTGGCTCTATTTTCTTGGTGTCATGATCGGTGGAAGATAGGAGGCGCTCTTGAAGTTGAAATAATACAAGTTTTATCTGCAGGTGGAAAAATTATGATTATAGTCCTTGACACTTTATTCTTGTTTCACTATTCTTAATCATGTTTGCCATTGACAATGACAAAGCTGATTCCTTTCTCTGGGTACTTGTCTTTTGACTGATGCAACTATTAATCATCTTCATCGTTTCAATAGAAGTAAACCAGACATCGATGTATAACCGTACGACTGAGAATTGCAACTAGCTCAATAAGCAATCTCTGTCTGAGCGTGCTATTGCCTTGAAGACTATCTACACCATGGCACTTCTATTTTGTTATGTGTATTGGCATTGAAATGAAATGATAAAGTTTTGTATGGATATTTTTGAGAACGAGACTGCGATGCTGGCTGATGAATGAGTATAATTCAACATTACATTTAGAAAGGAAATAAATCTATTAATGCACTAGCTAAGCCTGAGATGGTTTCCATTACTGAAAAAGCATTCCTAGAGCCAGAGGGCATCTAATAATTTATTGTGCTAACAGTAATTCTGAGAAAGCAGCTATCATAACTTATCTATGAATACAAGAACCTAAGAGATTCTATGCTCTTCTTCGTTTTTTTCCCAGGCTTCTTACTCAGCTTTTATGTATACATAGATCAAGAGTATAACAATAAATCTAAGCGTTTTGAGAAAAAGACCTCTGAGATAAATATCTCATTGTTGATCCTCATGCCTGCTGTAAGTTTGTGAACTCCTCTAGCAAGCAAAGGAATTGCAGTCTCGTAACTGAAAGTGGTTTCCTTCTGTCTAGAGTTTGTTTGCAATGACAAGTGACCACACAAGACCTATTGTGGCAAAGATCAACCATAAATTGAATGACACAGAGTCGGCTGAGTTAGGGAGTCCTGTAGGTTCTGCTGAACCATAAACTGTCTCCCCACCTGGTCCCGTAGTAGTAGGTGGGGTCATGGCCAAGGGTGGAGTCATGGTCATGGTAGCAGGTGGGGGTATGGTGGCTGGTGGTGTCATGCTGGCTGGTGGAGTCACACTGCATTTATATGTTAAAAGAAAAATAAGCTCTTCTGTTCTCTGTCTTGAAAATAAAAACATGAGAGGCGGTTGTAAGATATTACCTTGTTGCCGAGGATGCTGCATAGTGACAGTTTCCACTACCTGAATCAATATAGAGAGACAAATTTTGATTTGAAGATTAGAATTGCTAAAGTTTAAAAAACAACTTAGTTTTTCTTTTGATGAGATCTTACTTGGGTCAGTATTAGTAAGCTGAGCTGTTCCTCCAAAGGCACAGCTAGTTGGAGCTGGGTGCTTCTGGTAGTAATCATTGAAAGCATAAGAAGCATGGTCATGAAGAGTGTTCGGTTCATAACAACTTCCACCAGATTGAATTGCCGAGCAGTCTGCACCTCCATATCCGCAAGCATAGTCTAGAGCTACTTGTAGAGCAGTTGTTGAAGCACCTTGATTTGCAACACACCAGCTACCTCCTGATGTTGAAGGAGTAGTGGTTGGGGTCGTCGGAGTTGTGGTTGGGGTTGGCGGAGTTGTGTTCGGGGTTGGCGGAGTTGTGACTGGTGCTTCCGGAGTGGTAACAGGGGTAGTAGGGTTGGTTATCGGCTCTGTTGATGGGGATGTTGGGTTTGGAGTTGTAGTGCCTGGAGTTGTTGGGTTGACAATGGGAATATTATCTAGAACTGTAGTGGATATTGAAGGTGCAAGAAGTATCCGGAATTCTTGGTTGTTTTGTTTTCTCTTTTGATTGATTTCTTCCGGAGGAGGTTTCTCTGAAACACTTGAACCTGAAGAGATAAAAAGCAAGTTAAGTTCTTTTCTTTTCTTTTTCAGAAAGAAACAGGAAGAATCTGCTTTATTCAAATGGATAGAGAGAGTTGAAACAATTGTCAGATGTTAGAACTCATGCTAAAAGTAAGATTGGGAGACAAGAAGAGCAGCTGTTGAACCCCAAGACTCCAAAAGAGAATCTTGTGAAGAAGAATCCAAGAATGTAAGAACCCTTTCTAAAAATTTACTGTCTGAACAGAACAAAAGACCAGTTGGATTGAAAAGCTTCAGATATTTTGATGTGCAGTTGAGGTAAAGTTAGAAACAAAAACTTTTGAGTCACAAAGGTAAAAAGTGAAAAAAATTAAAGGAAGAAAGAAAAAAAACTGAGTTTTTGATTGTGTGTAAGTGAAAATGAATTGCACACAAATAACAGAGAACTCAATCAGACATGGAAGCAGAATTGCCATGGAATTTATTCCAATATGTAAAGAAAGATTGCACTTGGCTTGGCATGCAATATAATCACTCAAATGCTGCTTATTTTTCTTTGTATGTTTCTAATTTTGTTCTTTGCTTTGACAGAAATTTTCCCTAGAAACAATCACTCATTCATATGACGATTCCAGCACTAATTCCTCTTGATAACAAGATTGACATTATAAAAATCAAATACTCTCTACAAAATATTTACTCTACTGCCATTCTGTTACCTACCAATGACATGAAGTTCCCAGATAAATTCATAAACATGAACAAAATCAAAAACTCTCTACAAAATATTTACTTTACTGCCATTCTGTTGCCTACCAATGACAAGAAGTTCCCAGATAAATTCATAAACATGAACAAAATCATATACTCTCTACAAAATATTTACTTTACTGCCAGTCCGTTACCTACCAATGACATTAAGTTTCAGATAAATTCATAAACATGAACAAGAAAACATAAATGTAGGAAGAAAACAAAAAACTTCAAGGCATATCAATCACCTGAACAGAGGAGAAGATGCAAGAGAAAGATTGTGAGAAACTGAAGAGGTCTAGAATCCATGTCTTGAATCTGCTTGTATAATGTAGGTCTTGAAAATCTTGTTTGATAAGAACAACAATATAGAAGCTAATATGTATATATAACAAAACAAAGAGAAGGACCAATGGGGTTATTGCAAAGAAGAGACTATATATCATGCTTACATTTGTAGCTTGAAGAATCAAAGCTTCCTTGGGATGAAGAGAGATGGAAACAGAGAAAGGAGAATATAAGGAAACTTGAGAAAGGAGGCATTAGGTTGTTGGAATTAGCAAGCAAGGGAAGGTGCAAAAAGAGGGAAAAAGTGTATGAATGTGGGGAGGAGAAAAGGCAAAAGGGTGATATGTTGGGAATGTAAATCTGGTGTTTTCTGAAATGATGCATTTGTTAATTAATAGTGAGGCTGATGTGGTGGAATTTTTTCTTTCTCTTTTCTTCTGTTCATGGGACTGAATCAAAAAGTTAAAGGTTGGTTAGTTACAGAGAGAGAAAGATTTTTATGATTTGATGCAGTGCAACAAAGGGATAATAATAATACAAAAATGTTATCCCTGCTAGGGGTTGCAGTTCTCTGTTTAAGAGTATTGATTCAATTTGTCTAAAGAAAAAAAATAAGGATTCCTTGTTTAGGAAAAGAATAATGTCTGTTGATTTTGCTGCCTTAATTAATATGGAATTGACAGGGCTGGGATCTAACTTGAGCTTCATTACAGTTTGCCTGTAGGTGAAGGGAAGAACTACCTCCTTAACTAGGTTTAGCTACTTAGTTCGGCCTAAGGGTTTAACTCATTTAGTGTCATTAGACTTGTCTTTGGGAATTTCTATAGTTAGGTTACAAATTTTGACATTAATGTAACGTCAACGTAAATAACACATAATTAAGTGTAAGTTTAAAATCATTAGGGTGAAAAATATATTAAAAGTATTGTAAACACATAATGATTAACGTAAACATACTTTGTGACAAATTATCGTGTGTGTAAGTTTATTGACACTAATGTTTATACAAATAATCATATGTTTAATTGCAAAGGCAAATCAGAATATCAATACAAGTAAGAAAAATAAAAATTGTTTTATCAATGGTATACTTTCTAAAATCATATTAATCAGACAAATGTTGATTGCACAACAAATTTTTCTTTCATGGGTAATGAGATAAACTAAAATGAGGGTATATTGTGAAAGATTTAGGCTTTATTCGGTTTATGAATTATGATCGAAAAATTTAGATATTCAATCATAGAAGGCAAGAATTAATGTGATTGAAAGTTTCTTTGATCAGATTCAAATGAACTCTTAAACTTATATTACGAATCCAAATCCGTATAAAGGACATAGAACTCAAGAAGACCAATTCTATAAGCATATTATAACAACTAAATCTTGAATTAGTGCGGTTGCAAGTTTCTCCAATCAAATCCAAATGAACTCTTAAAATGATATAAAGATTATGAATCCGGATCAAATCCAAATGAACCCTTAAAATGATAAAATATCATGAATCCGAACCCGATTGAGGACATGTAGAACTCGAGAAAACCAATTCTATGAGCATATTACATCAATTAAATCTCGAAAATGCTTTAAAAAGGGATTTGAGTTTAGCTCATTTATCAAGTAAAGCATTTTAGAAACACTGT
Source organism: Heritiera fomes (assembly GCA_032173925.1). NCBI lineage: Eukaryota > Viridiplantae > Streptophyta > Magnoliopsida > Malvales > Malvaceae > Heritiera > Heritiera fomes. The sequence continues at coordinate 5,020,029 of JAPDPM010000015.1, forward strand.
TATCTCACATGTCTAGTTCAATGATCATATCATATTGCATCAATTAAATTTTATAGACACTCTTCGCGTACATTATTTAGGCCTTATTCAGATAATTGTTGATAAGTATTCTAAAAAATAATTACAAATTACTACATTTTTTAGGCTTTTTGTTGGGGCAATTGCCTCCATTGCCGCCATTGTATATCCGTCTTCTGGCAGTATAATGTCCTTCGGCTGATGTTATTTCATATGGGATCCGATTCAGATCCACCAAACACACTGAATCCAGCAAATCTATAATCCGACTCAGCCATACAGGACATATGCCAAAGCCTTCTGCCAGCAGCCAAATTGCATGTCAGCTCAGTCAAGTGCATCTATTGGCAAGAAAATCGATTCAGGCCTCCACTTGAACTGCAAAACTTTTCAGGATTATAAACTGCAGTTTTCCATACCAAATGTATATACCGTGGAAAGAAATAGTGGAAACAGAAATGAAAAACTCAGGCAAACCTGTTTCTAGCCTTGTCGATGCGAATTGCATTGCGACAGATGCTGTGCAACATCGCTCCAAGCTGCATAAGGAGGGTTAATTAGATATCAGATAATGCCACGTCAGTTCATTGACACAGTATAGGGAAATCTAAGGTGACCTTTACGTTGCATTTGGAGTTTTGGAATCCACATTTTACAAGTTTGGAACAGTAAAGGTAGATTTCTTTAGTTTAATATAGGAACCCAATCAGGAACCTTGTAGGCATAGATACCATCTAAAAGTTGAGGCATAATGGACAAAAGAAACACATTTTTTGGACTCCATTTGACAGAGCTCTGTAAAATTCCTGAACAGTAAAAGTAGTAATTACCTGGGAAGTTTCCATAATCAGGTTCTATTCCGTTTCCATTTATGTCCAAGTGATTTGGTGTCACATACTTTCCTACAGTGACAACCACCCCAGATCCATCAGCAAGTTCAAAGACAGATTGAATTAGACCCTGTATAACAGACCAAAAGGGTGTAATATCAGATTCTAGAAGATGTCTTCGGAGAGCATGTTTCAAGATGCATAATCAATGCCAGCATCTATTACCATTAGTTAAATAAATAACCATATCATAAAAAACTCAATCCTTTTAAAATGGAAACTTTAAACAAAACCTTCCATTTAATTAAAACAATGATTTCAATTTCCAAGCATAAAATTTTTCATCATTGTCCCGTAAACAAAGAGTCAAAGACACCAACCTGACAGAAGTTTAAAATTCATTATTAAAAATTGATATGAGGGGGGAGGTTGATGATAGACAGATGATAATGAATAAAGAGAGAGAGAGAGAACCACAGAGGGAGAGCTTCAAATGAGCTAAATAAACTTCAAACCTTGCCAAAAGTCCTCTCCCCGACAAGAACAGCTCTACAGTTATCATGAAGTGCAGAAGCAACCTGAAGTGCCAATGACAATTTAAAATGCATCCAATAGTGAAAAGACAAAAGCAAACAAATGATAAACTGGTCTGCTCACAATTTCACTTGCACTAGCAGTTTTGTTGTTCACCAAAACCTGCACAAAGCTGATTATTAGCCAACTAATTTACACCCAAACAACAAATTAAAGGCCGAAACAATTTTTATAGGCTTGTTTCCGAGTCACAGAAAACACCATGTGTGAATTCATACTAATACTGTTTTTTGTTTTGGTGAAGTCCCTGAAATTTTTTTTTTTTTGCTGGTTAGAGAAGCCCTGGAAATTTAAATCTACCCAGAAGATTGTTACCATCCAGTTCATAGTTCCTTAGAGAATTTTTTCTGGACAATTACTTGAGCAAAATTGGCGCTGACCACTAAATGAATAGAGTTCTCTAGAATCCAACGTGAAAGACATACATTTCTATGTTCACAAAAACAAACTAAAACACAGATGTCAGGAGGATGCAAATGTGCATACAACTACAGGGATTGTGACCAACGGGGCAGTATCAGCAACAACACTCTTCTGGTACTGTGGATCCCTCCCAACTGTATAAATGATCTGCTTATTTGCAATAAGAGAAAACACCAAGACCACATTATTTTAGTCATGAACTCAAACATAATAAGCATCAACAAAAAGTTTTTTCTTTTAGTAATTGCATCATAAGCAAGCTAATTTCAAAAGGTCAAAAGACAGGGATAAAGAAGAAAATAGCTAAAAATCTCATAGCATGCAGATTAAAAAAATAAAAAAGATAACGACCAACGTCTTTCTTGAAAGTTTAAATCTGTAATGAATTGGCATACCGTCTCCCCTTCATTTAGAAAGAGCTTGGCAATTTCGATTCCAGCCTGAAATGAGCAAAAAACACAGACATGATCATCATCAAACCTAAATGTCAAATAAAAAGGTAAAAACTAACTGGGAAGGCAAAAGCAAATCAAACCTGTACTAGTCCTCCAAGATTGTCTCTAAGATCCAGAATAAAGTACAATGCACCCATATCTTGAAGTTGCTTCATTGCTGCAGTAAAGATTGTTTCAATCAATCTAACAGAGTAAATAAATAAGAGAAGCAGAAACCAATCGTGAACATAGTTAGTTGCACATTGAAATATAGCATCAAAGTTTAAAGCTAAGCCAAGAAGACATCAAAAGTAGGAGGAATAAAACACTTCAACAATCAAATACAAGATAAATATGAACAGAGAAAGAAATCTATTTTTACATTCTTTGGTAGCTTATGCCTCGAGAAATTTGTTAAAAAAACAGAAGAAGCACCCATTGATTGTCAATATGTCATAAAGGCTAGCTTTCCTTTGGCTGTGCTCAAAACAATCAATTTCCCATATTTAACAAAGCTGACCCTTCATTTGCTTAATGTTATTGGTCTAGCCTGTTAGCTTGCACTGATTTTCAAAGACTTAAAGATATATAAATAAAGTTTTTATACATCAGATACGTTTATCAGAAATAACAATCATCTGACATCCAGTAAAATAAAGAAAAATTTACCAATGACCAAATCTTTTCTAGCCAAGGCGTTGAACTCTTTTAGCCTGATATACCCAGCAGAAGTGGGGCTATTACTAACTTGTTCCAACCGATAGAAGACAGGTGTTCGAGCAACAAGTTGTCTTTTGACTTCTAGAGATTCAATAGGCCCACAATTTCCATGCCTGACCTAAAATTGAGAGTGGATCAATCGGTGAAAAAGGAACATGTGAAAAGGTTAACAGTGACAAGCTATATTCATAGGGCTAATTTAGAGCACAACCTTGATGGTCACAAATGTTTCATTAGGACCTTGTAACAAAGACGATACTTCAAATGCTGATTTCCCCCAGACATCCTCTCCATTAACAGCTAAAACTTCATCCCCCTAGCAAAAGAAATTACCAATATAAGGAAACATATGTACAGAGAGACATCAAATCAACTGTTGCATATAGAATCTTCCAATTTGCACTGCATACAAGAACATTATTTATCCTATTAAATAAGTGAGGAAGGAAGACCTCCACTTTCCACACTCTATAGTATTCTTGTCCTTCTGCAATCTCTCTCACCCTATTTTTCTTGGATTTCTTCCTTCTCTACTTACTCTTTCAGTGGATACCGTTCCTCCCATTTTGATTCAAAAGAACAATGAGCAATGTATAACTGTGCCTTGGCCATGCATATATATATATGTGTGTGTGTGTGTGTGTGTGTGTGTGTGTGTGTGTGTGTGTGTGTTTGTGTATATCATATAATAAAAGTTGTAGATTTTTAAGCCTCCTCTGGCAGCCACGTCTTTTGCCCAAATATTTCCACTATGTGCCCTTGTCCTTCCGAGTTTCCTTGTCTATTTCTACCTAAAATGTAATTTCAAAAGGGAAAAGAGTGATTATTTCTGTGTCTTATTCTGCTTTGTTTTACAACCATGGGCCCCACAATTTTCATTCCCTATATTGAGGTTTTGTTCTTTTGCTTCTTTTCCCGTTTTTATATTATCAAGTGTATTGGATTTATTCCCTCTTTGCTTCTATTTGGATTTCACGATATCATGTGATTTATATGAGTTTGTTTATTTATTCTTTTGTTTCAGAGCATCTATAAAATGTTTTATTTGTTTTCATGGTGAGTGATTTTTTTGAGTTTTTTCATTGTTTTTTTAGAGAATGTTTCTAAATGCAAGTTTTCTTGATACATATTAATACTTTTTCATCTTCATATACAACATTGCTTATTCTTAGAAATTAAATTTGTAATGCTCTCTTATATTAATCATATTTATGTATCTTACATTTGAAAACAACCTATTATTTATTTATTTTTTTAAAAAAGGAGAACATTATATTTCAACTATTTAAGGGATTTCAAGATTATTTCCCACACATTGTATGGTATTAATGTAACATGTCTTGCATTCTTCAATTACAATTTAATTTGTTTTTGATACTCATGCCTTGGTTCTCACTCTTTGTTTGTTTATTCTTTGTATTTCAACGTGTATCAAAGGAATTCCACAAGAAATGCCTACTCAAATACTCTACTAATATCCCAATTTCTCTATGGAACAATAACATTTTATGGTCAATTTGCTAGATGCAAAATTGTCACAACAAAGTACTCTCCGATGGATGGAAACAGTTCATGATTGACAATCATGTTCAGGTTAAAGATCTTAGCTCATACCATTAATATTTGAAGTCACAGTTTACTGCTGCAAATTTTATTTTTAAATTTATGGTTGTACCTAAATAAATTCACATTTTTATTACGTTATGCTTTTGACATATTTTTTGGGTATTTTCCTAGATTCTTTGAAAGACTTTTAGTATTTTTAGCATCCTCCCTCTTTCTTCAACTTTTTGTTTAGTCCTATCCCCCTCATTTCTCTACATCCCCGTGGCAACGCGCGGGTATCACACTAGTAAATATATAAGTTCATAGAAAGCAGTTCTCTGATATAGGAAAAGTGGGAAACTAGCCCCAAATCTAGCTAAGCATCGTATCAGAAATCTTTTTTAATTTTTTTCCTGAAGATACATGACTAGAAAATAAAACAAACTCTTGAAACCATACAGACATTGAGGAATGCAACTACCCACATATTACGGGTCTACTCTACCTGTCTTACTCCTGCTGTATGAGCAGGGCCATCCAATATAAGTCCTTGCACCTTCAGCTTTACACCTCCAATGTCATCTAAAACTTCCCTAATGTTTATTCCAATGCCAGTCATGTCATACCTCGCCATCTTCGAGAACTTTCAATAGTGACAAAAAAGGTGACACAAAAGGCCAATTGCCATGTAACAAAGAAACTGAAGAACCCGTAAGTAAATTAACATCACAAATCTTTATATTTGATGCACTTCTAAGTTCCAGCGCATAGTAAAAGTTAATTTAAAAAATTACTATAAGGTTGTGATTCAGTGAAGAATTACCTCGGCTGGTGAGAGGAACCGCGTGTAAGGATCGCCTAAACTCGCCAGCATTCGTTTGATTAACTCGTGAGCCTTCGACCTCGTTTGAATTGAAGTCCCCAAAATATCCTCCCTCTTTTGCTGCGAAGAGCAAACCATTACGAAAACGAAAATTAGCCAAAAAAACAAAAAGTAAAAAGCTACCTGCCAGGATTCAGGAGACCAGCGATGGCGACCGGCATCAAGAAAGCTGTCATTAACGATCTGCCAAGCTTCTCGTACGATTTCTTCATTGCTGACGAATTCAGGTTTGAGCTCAACCTTATCTTCTTCTTGTTCTTGTAGTTCTTCTTCTTCGGTGCAACGATCGGGTAGCGGTTTTGCAAATTGAGGTGGTCGAGGCGGTTGAAAAGGCGGCGAATCTAGAGAAAGGGAAGGAGACGGGGAAGAGACTAAGAGAGTCAAGGACAGAGCTCCGGTCAGAGCAGTAATTAGGGTTTTCTTGGCCCAAACGGCGTCGATTGGGAGAAACGACGGTGGAGACCTCTGAGGCGGCGTTGGAGAGAGTGGAGTGAGTGAAGGTGGAGAGCTGCAGTTGCACAGTAAGATTCTCATCTTCAATCTTTTAGTTAGTTAGTAAGCAGATGGGGTTACCGTTACTTTTATAGGCGGTTACCTCCACGCACACATGCAGGTGAGATTTTTTTTAATGTAAATTACAAGTATTTTAGTCTAATCTAATAGTTTGAGATTAATTCTACTCGAAGCTTCATCATTGTAAAGCTCTCACTTCTTTCCAATAGTGTGTTTAATAAGAGTTGCTCCTCACTTCTCTCTAAAAGTGTGTTTAATGGGAGTTAAATCGAGAACTCTTCTTACAAACTCAATCTATGCATGCACGTACGAATTTAAGTTAAATGATTTATTGCATGTAAATTAATCAATTCATGATATTTTATTGAGGTTATATATACATATGATGCACTAATAGGACTGTAAACAAATTGAACACAAACGAACGAATGAATTGATGTATTTGTTCGTTTGTTTGATTTTTAGTGTTATTCGTGTTCGTTAAAAATTTGATTTTTATATTCGTGTTTGTTTGTTTGTTTGTTTGGTAATAATTATTCATTAAATGTTCGTGAATAAGCTCGTTCGTCCTAAACGAACTCGTTTCACAAACAAGTGTTTATAAACCATTAAACAAACACGTTTACGAATACATGTTCATAACCAATTGTTTATGAGAACAAACTAAATATTAAATATAAAAAATCTTATATAAAGATTAAATCCCACATGTAAATTAAAAATCAACCAACACGAAATCTTAAATACAACATAACTTAAGTTAGCAATGTTTTATTAAAATTGATAATTATAATTTTAAGTACAATTTGTATCATATACATATATATAGATATATGTGTATACTCATATATGTAATATATACATATATATAAATGATTAATGGATAAGAATGATATCTTAACTTATTATGAAATTCTTATTAATTTAATTTCAGTACATTATGTTTAAAATTAAAAAAATAAGTATTTTAAGCATAATTAATTAATTTTATAATTATTTTATTATTACTTATATTTTATTAATTTTTTAAGCCAATAAAGTTGTATTGAATAAATATGTTTAAGAATTAGGTACTAAATTTTTAGGTTAATGTCTTAAAAATAGGGTATTTTTTTTTGGTTAAAATAGGGTATATGTTATATAACTTATATAATATAAGTAATTTTAATATTTTAGTAAATAACAAATGAACAACAAATGAATAACAAATAACACTTTAAATGAACGAGTTATAAACGAACATAAACAACTGAATAACAAATGACACTTTAAATGAATGACAATAAACGAATATAAATGAATCAGTTCGTGAACAAAAATAAACGAATTACACATTTGTTCATGTTCAGTTCGTTTAATAAACGAATATTAAAATTTTATTCGTATTCGTTCATTAAACTTAATAATCGAACAAAAATTAAACAAATTTACGAATAATTCGTCAAATGTTCTATTCGTTTATTACTCAACGGAAGTCACTTACTCACTTCCAACACTACAAACTTTTTTTATGAAAAAAAAAGTACTACGGTGCTGTGCAAGAAGTTGGGTCATCCTATGGTGATGTGACTGGGCCAGCCCATGAACTTTGCAAGTAAATATAAAAGTTGGGTCATCCACCTCAGCAACTGAGATCCTCTAATTTTCGTTGGGTTACTCCACGCGATCACACAAGCAGTGGGCCATTAATTTTTTATTTAATAATTGTATTGGATAAGCGCAAATCCTTTAATCATTATCTTACCAACCAGAATAATACTGGGCTCGCTTTAATAGCGCGTTTGCACCACTCACTGTGATTTTACTAACCTTCCATAAACGATAAACCTTAATAAAAAGAAAAAAACATTTGTTCCTGTTTGGTTATATTAATGAACAAATATTTAAATGTTATTCACAATTGTTTGTCAAATTTAAATAAATATAAACAAATGAAAGTCGAAGTGAACAAATCATCAAACATTCTAATTGATTGTACACCTAATTTCATTGACAATTTGAACAAAATGTAGTACAACATAGAATAGAATCGCACTTTCACTTCGAATAATTTGTGATTATTACCATTTTAATGAAAAAAAATGAGATTCATGTGTTACACCTATTTGTTGAAAAAGGAAAACTTCAACGTGGAAATGAGTTTTTTCTTTTTCAATTCTTAATGATTTATGTGTGCTAATTTGTTTAGTATTAAGTTTAATAGTGAAATATATTCTTAATTTTTTATATTAAATAGATATAAATTTTTAAAGTTTTATTACATGCAAATCCGTCCATAGTTTTTTAATTTCTATAAATAAGTCTCATATTTTTCACAACCATGTTAAAAATTTAAAGTCTATTAAATGACATTAACTTCCATTTATACTGCACATGTGGCATACTATGAGGTTATCCTTAAAGCTATTTATGTCAGCTATCACATAAGATATCCAAATGATAGTTAGTTTCATTTAACAGATTTTGATTTAATTGCATTATTTTAAAAGATTATGGATTACTTACAAAAAATAAAAAAATTATTAATTGATTTGCATGCAATAAAACGTTAAAAGTTTTATATTCATTTTGTGCAAAATGTCGAGGGTTAATTTAGATAGGCAGTGAGATTGGTTCCAATGAGATTGGAAATAATAGTAGAGGTAAGCTTAATTATTATAGTGGTAAAATTAAAATCAATTATGAGATATGTATTTGTATGCAATCCTAACATTAATTGTGAGATGAAATGTAATGAGAAAAGAAAATGATCATTAAAAACATTATGCTAATATTTGTATATTATGACCAATTGTTGCAAAGGCAATAGGAGTGACTCCCAACATGTGGAAGCTGGGCATCCAAATGGGTGCCCAATATGTTTTTGGTTACAACTGCACTTCTGTTGAGGGTTTGGTTGCATCCAAACTAATTCTGAGAGTATATTCGGATATTAAATTTTGAAAAATTATCCTATATATTGTTAATAGAGTTTTTTAACTCAACAAGTAGAGTTAGGATGATGACATATATTCCATTTTATTTATTTTTTATTTTTTTAATATTTTTAATTATTCCAATTCTGCTTGTAGAGTTAAAAAATTTCACTGACAATGGATAGGATAATAATCCTTAAATTTTAGTTTTATAAGTTACAAATTTTAGTTTCACTTTTAACTCGAATTACTTTGCAAGATACATAAGAATAGTATTTTGTCAAATTAACTATTTTGAAGGAATCTATTAAAAGAAATATTTTTTCAACATTAGCAACATGTTAGAACTAGCGTATATAGAGGAGTTTTTATAAGACAAAAACATTTTTAATAATTAAATTCGATAATTTTTTTGACAAATTAAATTCGATAAATTTAAATACAATACAATGATAGATTCAATGATATAAAAAAATTTCAAAATGATACAAGTTAGAATTTTAACAAAAATTTATATAAATTTGGTAAAAATTAAGGGATCGTTTGATATCGTTGTCAATTTTATATTTTATGTTTTTCGTTTTTAAAATTTTTATTTTTGTTTTGTTTTGAAATTTTGAAAACATAAAACATGTTTAGTGAATTAATATTGTTTTATAATTTTAAAAATTGAAAACATAAAACATGCTTGGCATCTAATAAGTTGAAACATATATTTTTTTAATTTTATAATATATTAATGTTGAACATTAACTACTTTTTATTAAAATTATATAATTTCAATATATTATTAATCATGTGTTATTTTATAACATATTAATCTCGAGTACATTTTATTAGTACCATGACATGGCAAGCTTGCGAATTGATTTATTTCTTTTGGTCTTTTTAGTTGAATCTCCATTGAGAACAATTGAACAAAACAAGCTTTGATATTATTGGACAGTAACACAAAATCAGTTGAGCCAATTGCTAAGCTTGTGCTTGCAAGAGTGAAAAGCAATGTAACATCCAATTTAACTTGTGACCGATTTGTCATACCAAACTTAACTTGATTTAAGTACGGAAGAATACGTAAAAAAGCACATTTTCAAAAGAAAAAGAAGCGTAAAAGAAGATATTCAAAGCAGGGGCGGAGCCCCATGGGGGCCACTCGCCCCCTACAAAAAAAAAACACACTATATTATATAAATATAATTATGTATTTTATTAAATTTTATTCTTTTTTTAAGAAAAACATTTAGTAGATAAAGTTTAAGTTTATGTGTACTAGAATTGAGAGTTTTTAGTGTTGAAAAAATTTTATGATTTTGTTGTAAGAATAGTAGAAATTGAAAAGAAAAACTGTATTAGATAGTTTATTTGTTGTAGATACTAACATTGATTTTATCAATTATTATAACAAGACATAATGTATTTTTAACAAAAAAATTATGTTGAAAATTTGTTTGTGTAACGAAATGAGAGATTAATGATTGAATAGTAAATTAATTGTGTACATTAAAAAATGTGTTCTAAAACATTGATGACGAAATTATTGTACATAATTTTCAAAATATAAAATCGTATAAAAAACAATTAAAATTTTTTTCACAACTATGACTACTTCAAAACCTTTAATTTTTTAATTATTACTATTATTATCGTTATTATTTTGTTATAATTTATATATATATATATATATATATATATATATGAATAAAGCTCCCACTAAATAAATTTTTTAGCTCCACCACTGATTCAAAGTTTGCTAATGAGCATCCAAGGCCATTGAAATTTAAGGGGAAAATTGACATGGATCGAAAGAAATTTGAAGAAATCAAGAGCTAATTGAAGGAGAAGTAAAGAATTAAGAGAGAGGTGCAGAGTCAAGAGAGAAATGAAGAAGCAACTGGAGGAGAAAAACGAGAAAGGAAAAGACTAGTGGGGCTAGGATTTGGTTTTTAGATTACTTTGAATGAGCGATGTGATTGATTTCGATGAGATTGAAAAAAGTGAAATGACAAACGTGAGTATATGTTTTTTCAATAAAAAATAAAAAAAATAAAATCAAAGGATATAATAATAATTTTACTTGTTTTTTTTATTTTTTTGTAATTTTTTTTTGTCATTTAGCTAAAGATACCATCGCACCAGTGCGCTATCCAAACTAAGCCTTAAAAAAAAAAAAAGTGTTCAAATGTTTTTTGCAAGGAATTGAACAGGAATCTCATTAAAAAATTACTGTTTTTGTTAGAAAACATGTTTTCAAATGTTTTGGTAAATGCAAGAAACACAAAAAAGGTGTTTCTTATTATTTTGAAATTTTTGTTGTAAATTTTCAAAATTATAAAACAAAAATCAACTTGTCAAACACAATTTATGTTTTATGTTACAAAATTTTGAAAACAAAAACATAAAACATAAAATAAAATTGATATCAAACAATCTCTTGATAATTTATAAATTATTATCAAATACATTAACAATAAAATTTTTAAACTCAATAAACCAAATTAATAGAGTGACATGTATCCTTTAAAAGGCTAACTGAAAATAAAGTGAGACAATTTGACATAAATTTTGACACTTTATTTTAATATTTTACACGTATTTAAGCAAAAAACAAACAAATATTCACTAATGAAATCCAATAAATATAATAATAAGGAAAGTTATTATTATATAAACTGTGGATAAAGTTTTTTTATTTTATAAACAAGATTAAAATCATGACACATATTTTATAAAAATATTTAAAAAATAAAAAATAAATAAAATAAAACGTATTTCATAATCTTAATTTATCTTGTAAATTTGTAAAAAAAAAATATCGCTAGTAAAGTTTCAATGTATAAAATAATTGTATTAATAAAAAAATGCTGTGACTCACACGCGGCAACACCCGCACGGCCACAACCCCCACTCGGAGGGTTAGCGGAGTGTCGATACAAAAAAAAGAGCTTCTTTCTTTTGTAGCGTTGTTTGAAGATATAATCCTTCTTTTTCCTCTTGACGCTGCCTGCTGCCTTTTTCATTCTCGCCAAGTGAAGCGAAAGACGCCGAGGAAAGAAGACAATACTGAATTTAAGCGACATCGTTCATTCTCAGATCTGACAGAGAGCGGAAGCGAGGCTGTTTCCGAGAGGGTGCCCGGAGAGAGGATGAGCGGGAAAGGAGGAGGTGGAAATAATGGGATAGGGAAGGGCAATAATGGAATTTCAAGTATTCCGACTGGGTCTCGGAAGATGGTCCAGAGCTTGAAAGAGATTGTGAACTGCCCCGAAACTGAGATCTATGCTACGCTTAAAGAGTGTAACATGGACCCTAACGAGACCGTCAATCGCCTCCTCTCTCAAGATTCCCCGCCTTTCTTTCTATTTTTAATTTTTTAATACTCATTTTTTTCCCTTTTTAATGGGATTATTTCCTGCGTTTTTGGTTAAGAACAAGGAGTTTTTAGTCTAATTATGCAACTGGCTTTCTGGGTTTTGGGTGTTTTACTGTTTTAGTAAGGTAAAGATATAATCTGCTTAACTGCTAGGTTACTTTTTTTCTTTTGAATATACACTATCCATTAATTTAACATTTTTCACGAATATTTCGTTACTCGAAGTGTTATAGTGCAGTGTATTTTCAGCAACGACATTGTTGTAGACTTGTAGTAAAATTTAAGAATTTGCTTTGACTGGCCGGTATAAGTTCATGTGTGTTCTATGCACTGATTGGTTTGTACATTTAAACTCAAAAGTAGAAGCCAAAAGACTTGGGTTTTTGTTGAATATAATGCCTTTAGTCTCAATAAAACCCTTACTTTTGTAACTCTCAGTGTTCTGAAAATGTATGTTGCTTTGTTTCATAAGAATAGGGCAGCTGAAATTTGGCACTTGAAATGGTACTCTGTTTTGTTTCTAAAAGGATGTTTGTAAAATGTGTAGATCCTTTTCACGAGGTGAAGAGCAAACGAGACAAGAAAAAAGAGGTGCGTGCTAGTGGAAATTAGGCCAAATGATTGCTATTTTGTCAACGTTGAGTTTGCATTAATAACCATAATCTCTTTCCTGTCTTCTTGTTGCTACATCGACATCATTTAAGTGATAAAGAGCATAACTGCAGTCATATAGGTCATGGTGTCATGTCAGATTGTTGGTTGCTTTCAGCATTACAAATGAGTGTTTAATATGATTCACTTTTCACATATGATGAGCTTTCTCTTTGATAGCTGATTAAAATAGTTTCTAATCATTTGTGATGGTTATGTTGCTTATTATCGTTTTTCTCCTTTTGTTCCAGAGCAAGGATACGGTTGATTTCAGGTCTCGTGGTGCCAATAACTTTGGAAGTCGTGGCGGAAGGAGTGGCTCAGACCGAAATATTGGGCGTGGTGGCTCATCCCATTACAGTTTTAATGGTATAATTATGAACGTGCCCTAAGGCAACTTTGGACAAGAGTCAGCTTTTACTAAGTTAAAAAAATGTTTTGGAACTCTTTTAGATGATTTCTCATCCATTGGGTACTCCTTTTCTGGTTAGAGTCTGGCCCTTCGCATGGTAAACCTGCACAAAAGAGAGAAAATGGAACTCATGCTTATGCAGGCTCTTCATCTACTGCAACTTGTATGAAAGGAAATAACACGAATTGGCAACCTCCATCCCATTGGTAATTCCTGTTAGAATCTCAAAAGTGATAGTTCTTCTCTGTCTAGTCCAGTTAAGGAGCTGAAAATCAGCTATAAATTTTGAGCTATAATGACCAGAAGTGGGTTGCGTTGCTACATTTGTTTTTTGTGTTTGCCTGCATGTGAGTGGATTCTATTAAAATAATGACATCTATTGATACCATGTCATGCTTAATGAAATTGATTTACTTCTTCCATTAAGCCTCGTTGGGTTTGTGTTTGAATTGGAATTTTCAAAGATTGGCTAGTTTGGGCAATTACTAATACACCCTAATAGCTGCAAATGCTTGCCAAAACTTGGTAACTGGCGTTTGGACATGAGGCATTCGAACGTTTATACAACTTTTCATTTTTTAATAAGCATGTATTGTTTTTCATGGAAAGAAGTTTGAGAACTTTTTAGCTGGCTGAGTTTTATTTTCCTCACCTCTATCTTGGGATGTCCTTTCTATTTGTTTGTTTCATAAGCATTGTGATTGTGATATGTACACTATTAGTAATATTTTTTATGCATATTGTATATTTTTTCTCAAGTGAATTATGCTGGTTTTGCAGTGAAGTCGTCATCACAGAAAATAAAATGTCCACAGTTGGTTTAGGTGATGGGATTTCTTCATCGTCACAGCCTTCTGGATACCATTCTGCTTGGTTGGGGATTCCAGGTCAAGTATCAATGGCTGATATTGTGAAGATGGGCAGGCCACAACACAAGGCTTCTGTCATACCAAGCCCAGCTCATCAAAGAGTTAATAATTGGACACCTCCTTCGGCAGCATTAAATCCCAATTTACATTCTCCACAGGATTATGCTTCCAAGGTGTTAGATGCTACTTATGAGCCTGACATCACCGCAAACCGGCATGTTTCTCCAAGTGATGAATGGCCCCCCATTGAGAACCCATCTGCTACCGGTGTGATCTCTGTCTTAAAGGCATCTGCAGAATCTGGACTGTATTCAAATGCATCTGACTTGCCTTTGGATGGAACTAATCAACACTTAAAACCCCAGTCAGAGGAAGCTCAGGCTGTGGATGATGGTCCTGTTGAAACTCTCAATAGTAATCATGTTAGGTCTCCTATTTCAAGTAGAAATATTCAAGAGGACGACTCTGGAGGTCCATCTCATTATGATAATAACTTATATAAGGATGTTAATTCCTATCCGCCTCAAAGGCATGCTTTTGAGCATGATGAAGGTTAGTGTAGTGCTTTAAATGACTCAATTTCGTGCAATTTTAATGATGGAGGCTAGTGTAGTGCTTTAAATAAATGCATCACTCATGATGAAGGATTCTTTAAAGATTAAGGCTTACACGGATTGCAATTTTCTTTGACAACCTGCTTATGATCGTCTTGCAATGCAGATGTTTATGCTTTAGGGTTGTTGGATTCATCTATGTTGCCTCCCCCATCCCCCAACACACACACACACACACACACACACCCCTCCAAAAAAAGAAAATATCATATGTTCCTAGCTTCTGAATAATTTTTCATTTCCCCCTCTCTTTCTACTGATTGGGTTTTTGAGCCTGAGCACAATATAAAAGTGGATGGGAGGAAAACAATTAGGACGGGGTGGGGGGTGGGGTTTGTCTGGGGGAGGTTTATGAAATACTTGCCTCTTCCTTGGCTTCCCTCATTTTTGAGGGTTTTTTTTTTTCCAAAATTATGGCTTCACCTTTTATGCTGGGATTCTCTAAACAACATAGACTTGGTTTTTCCCTTCTCTATAATATAGTTCTTACCTTGATATGGAGTTAGCTTTTGATCATTTAATGTATCCTTTGCCCATTGCTATCTGCTAGGAAGCTTCTTGTAGACTTTACACTTTTTTTTCTTGTTTGTCTTCTTTCAGCTGAAGATGGTTCTTCATCAGTTGCTGTGAATTTGCAGCAACTTAATTTGCATAATGATGATCGGGAGACAGAACCTGAAGAGGATAATCCTTCTGTAATAATTCCTAATCACCTGCAAGTCCACACCTCGGACTGTTCACATTTGAGTTTTGGAAGTTTCGGATCTGGCATTGGTTCTACCTTTTCTGGGCCATTTGCATCAAGGCCCTTGAAGAATAATTTGGACGAGGGTTCTGAAGCAGCAGATGCCTCATCTATTGGGCACTTGGACAATAGGTATTCTCTTATGATTTTAATTTGCCTTGCTTTACTTATTGGTTCTTTATAATAATGGTAAAACCTTTTGTTTGCAGAAATACAGAGTATTATGGGGACGAACATCTCAGAAATAACACAGAGGGAAATATAATAAATAGAAGTAATGTCAGCAGTGGGAATTATGAGGCCCCTGAAGATTCTCGACCAGAGGTTTTGAAACAGGATGGTTCTGAAGTGGCCCAGGAGAGCCAATATATGTTTCCTTCTGCATCTGGTTATAGCTATGAAAATTCTCAACAGTTAAATCATGCTTTCACTCATCCACAGACAAGCTTTCAAATGCAAAATCTCACTCCTTTCCCAAGTGTAATGGTAATGTGACTTATCTGTACGATTTTATTTTGAATGCATGAACTTTATATTTCCAAACTTATGATTTGATATGTTTTATAGTGGATAAGAAAATTTCTTATATTTAGAAAATTTTGGTGGATCTCCACATCTTGTTGATCTATTTAAAGAAAAACTCTGTTGTACTGTGAGAAATTATTGGTTGACCTACTGTGTTCTTTGAAATACATTATTAGTTTTCATGAATGTCTCTTCTCACCATTATGGTTTTCGCTACAGCAAGCATATACAAATTCATTACCAAGCACTTTGCTGACATCAACTGTTCAGACTGCAAGGGAGCCTGATCTTCCATACTCACCTTTTCCTATGACTCAGTCAATGCCAGCAAAATACAGCAATGCAGTCTCTTCCATTAGTGGTGCAACCATTTCCATGCCAGAGGTGCCCTGTGCTCTAACTTATGAATTTCTTGATGTTTTAACACTTTTTGCATTTATAATTGAATGGTGACCTTTTTTAATGATTCAAGTGGCCTAGAAGGAAAATAACCATTATTTCCTTTACTTTTTTATCTAAAAGAACTGCTATAGAATAGCCTCTGCACACTCATGTGCATGTGTATATACTGATGAGTTAAATATAGGGGAAAAAAGATGGAGTAAACTTGGGAGAAGTTTCTGTTCACATTTGATTTTGGTTTGTTTAAAGAGAGAAATAAAAGACAGCTAAGAGTTGGGGATGAAGATATAAATATAAAATAAAGGTCCTATGCACTCTCAATTTAAGTTACTTTTTATTATTTTATTCGGCATTTGTGTGAATTGGCTTCTGAGTTGATCTCTCCAACTCTTTTGAGAGCAATCAGTATTGGGAGACTTCTTTCCGAATGACTCAATCTGTTTCTGGGAATAGCTTGGCCCGATTAATTTATGGTACTGTTATTTCAAGGTTTTAGTGAACTAAGATGAAACTTCATATCCTGTAATATTGGAGCTATATTTAGTGTCATTTTGACTGAAACTTAACCTGTTAGTAGTGTCATTAAGTATGCACTATCTTGCTTATATATTTGACTAGATAGAATTTTGGTTTAAAGCACATGCTCTTTTGTGACATGGAACCATCCTCAAACTCTAGTTTCTTTTGCATTGTACTTCTCTAAATTTGAAACAGTGACGTTTGACTATTTCTTGGTCATCACTTTTGTTGTCCCAATTATGCATCTAGTTCTACGATAAAAAACATTTATTGTCATTTCGCGTTTTTATTTTGTGTGTGTTGGTGTTAGAAAAAAGATCAAAAACACTCAACCAACCAAAACAAAATGAAAATAGGGGTGGGGTGGTGAAAAGGGAAAAGAAAAAGGCTGAAGGCAACTTTGGAAACCTAACTAAAAAAAATTCCATAATTTGTAAGATTTTATTGGGTCCTTTCCTGATTAACTTGTACTTGTGCAGGCTCTAAGAGCGGCTAGTATTTCTGCACCACAGCCTACACCGCAGACTCTGCCTGGTGCCAGCGTTGCCACAGGACCTGCTCTTCCGCAGCATCTAGCTGTGCATCCTTTTTCCCAACCTACGCTTCCACTGGGGCATTTTCCCAACATGATTAGTTATCCTTTTTTACCTCAGAGTTACACGTATATGCCATCAGCTTTCCAGCAAGCATTTGCTGGTAATAATAACTACCCTCAGTCCCTGGCAGCTGTGCTCCCCCAAGGCAAACATAATGTTCGGAGCTTGCCTCAAACTGCTGCTATTCCATCTGGCTATGGGTTTGGAAGTTCTACCAGCATTCCTGGAGGACTTCCTCTGAATCCACCTACTGCACCCGCTGGTACAACCATTGGCTATGATGATGTTCTGAGTTCTCAGTACAAAGACAGTAATCTTTTGATGTCTCTTCAACAGGTAATTTCTATACCAAGCATTGAGAGATCTCATTAGAATTGAACAGTTTGCATTCTTTACTATGGAATGATAGTGTATAAGTAACTACATTCATTCTTATGGAATGGTACTGAGCTAATGATGAAAACTGTCCGTCTTTTTCCTACCTGTTGCTTTGAATCTGAAGTAGGCCTTTCCTTTCTTTGTTTATGTGGTCAGAATGAGAATTCAGCCATGTGGATTCACGGCCCTGGCTCACGAACAATGTCTGCTGTTCCTGCAAGCACATATTACAGCTTCCAAGGGCAGAACCAGAAGGCTGCTGGATTTCGACAAGGACAGCAGCCTTCACAGCATTCTGGGGCTCTTGGATACCCCAATTTCTACCATTCACAAGCGGGAGTATCGCTGGACCATCGGCAGCAAAACCCCAGGGATGGATCTCTGACTGGGTCTCAAAGTCAGCCATCAAAGCAGACCCCACAGTTGTGGCAAAACAATTACTAATCTTGTCACCTCCTGGTTTTTCAGGGTCTTGTGGTGAGTTCGAAAGTGGCCAATCCAATCAAAGGCATTCTCGCGATGGAATAATTGCACACGTCATCGCTGGGTCTGAAGAGACCATGACCGGCCACTGCCCTGTGCCTCGAGGTTGTATTATACTTAAATGTCTGGTTATGCTTAGGAACACAGTGTGCTAATTTGGAATGGTAGACTTTGCCCTTCACTTTTTCTTCTTTGTTTTCCTGTTATCCCCCTCTTCTCTCATAGTGAAAATTGCCTTTTTATTTGGTCTCTCATGCTTCGGACTTATGTTTTATAATATGTTGCGATTCTTTCTCAATCATTCAAGTCATACCAAAATCCAATTTTCATTATCATTTAAAAAACCAATGCTATGTAACATACAAAAGCTAGCCAGAATGAATCTCAAGCATCAGAAACTTCACTTGTTCGTTTTCGGCATTCGACACCCGGTCGTCGAGGTAATGCTGATAGACATAGGAAACGAAGCCCCAAATAGCCAACACCATGGATATTCCCTTAATAACACTCCTTTTATCATGGAAAACGAACATGGCTACTATTGGAGTAATTGGCAATCCTAATGCACTTATGACATTGGAGAAGAGAGCAGACAACTCAAAGACCAATGCTACACCACCGAAAATGGATACTTGCCAAGCAACAGCAGTCCATAGCAAAGTCATGACATAGGAAGCATTCCACGGTGCATAACCCTCCATTTCTCCCTTCAAACCTTTCCACTCTCCAGACGCCAGGAAGCCGATCAATATAGCGATGGATGCAACAAGTGATTGGTAGATTACAAGATCCAAGACAACCTTAAAGGACTGCCTTTTAGAACCTTCCGAAAGACCAGCTGCTGGGAAGCAAGCGACAAGCCACTAGTTGCAGTTCCAAAAATGGTGCAGATGAACCCAAGCACATACTTTCCATTGGAGACTCCAGGAGGCCTTCCAGAGCTGTTATTTGCCACCAGGAGAACAGGGGAAACGGTGAGAAGAACCAGATAATTGATGATGAAAGGAGTGAACTTTTTTGAATTCAGGAAGAAAGGGAAGAAAGCGTTGAAGGCCAACTGCGATGCCGAAATCAGTGTAACCGTAGACACAGGGAGATACTCAAAAGGCAACTGAATACAGACACCCATTTCCTGCCATAAGTAGTCCAAGGAAAACGTAGACGCAAACGAGCAGTGGGAGTAATGGTGGTTTTGTTTCGACAGCAGCGGCAGTACTGTTCGGGGTGAAAGCTTTGCGTTGTGAAATGAAATGGTAAGGAAGGAGAATAATGGGGAAACCCACGACTTCAACAAGTGTTCTCAACCATTTGCTACTTCCACCTTTCTCGTAGTAAAGTCTTGTAAGCAGTGTTGCTGCTGCTTGGCCGCAGAGGCCAAAGATTGTGTAGAGGGCTACCCGGAAGCACCTGATCATAAGGCTCCGAGGTTGAAAAACTGTTCTTTCGCTGACAAGCCCGGTACTTGCATTTGCTCCTTTAGCTTCTGGCATGTCTAAAAGGGTATAGTAAACTGTTTAGTTCTACTTTTAACACAAACATAATTAATCTGTACAGAATAAATTTGTCATTTTTGGCATTTAAAACTCTTTTATATCTCGGGTTAGGTTGGTTGAAGAATGGAGTTTAAGTTTAAGAATTCCTGTTGCAGATCATGTAGCAATATCATCTAACATTATATTTGGGCGAGATGGTGTTACTATTAAGATCTTCATCTGCTAGTTTTGAATAGAACCCTTCAAGTGTGGAGCTTTCACTTGAAAAGTCTAATAGTTTTGTCTCACAAAAGGTAACTCACAATGTCTCAAGGTGAGATTGGGGTTGCGTCAAGTAAACATTTTAGATAATGTTTCAAAGGATGTAGAAGGAGTTGAACAGTTACCCATGGAGTGGAGTTGTAATTAATTGTTGAGCTTATGAAAGGAGTGCTATGATCAAGCCAAGGAGAGAAAAGGGAGTGAGGCCGGAAGGGGACTGCAATCTAATTCAAATCAAATGCGTTTTGCCACTTATTTATAGATCAAAACCAGGCTGGTGATGATAACTGTTAGCCACCTGTTCAGTCCCTGGATTGTAGGGTCTCATTGCATAATAAATGCTGCATACAGTTTGTCTTGTAATGGAAACTGTCGGATTCAATCCCATTTTCCTTTTTTAGCATCGTTCGGGGTTTTCACCTGTTTTATGCTTTGAGAATAGGGTTTGTATACTATACATTGACATGTATAATTTTTATATATTATCAATGCATTAGAAGTTGATACTTAATCAATAAGTAAATTAAAAAATTATCAAACCCTTAAGAATAAATATAAATAATTTTTTTTCAATTTGTTTATAAAGATTTATTGATGAGATGTCACTTCTGATGCATTATCAGTCTATGGAGATTATACACTGTCATAGCTAGCATAGTATATTAAATAAATGGTATCCATTGTTAGTTTCTCAAAGAATAGAGCTTTTCCTGCATTTCCATTTCTTTATGCGTGGTTGCTGCAGGCACTTGACTGAGACATTACAGGAGGAAGTTTTGGGTATCAATTCTTACTTTGTTTTATTCGTAGCCAAAAACAGAACTTAAATCTACAAAATGATCTGTCTTATCTTCTAGCATCCAGTTCCATTCCAAGAGAATAATCTCTCTTTTCCATATTCCTTCACTTTAAAAGTGACTCGTATGCTTTTCCTCTGCTTAAGCTCAAGCAGTGTGCATTTCCTTCTATAAGCTGCTGTGGATATCAATTGTGAATACCTCGTTGTCTGTTTCACTGATGCTTTCAAATCTGATATCATCTTATAAAACGATTGTGCAGCATTATAAATCTTACACGCTTGCAAAAAATGATTTTTCAGGTGGTCTTATAATTGTCAACTGTCACATCTGTAATTTCCAAAACAAAACTCTTTGCAAAGGGCAAAAATGAGAAAAAGACAAAAAAAATGATAATTTAAACCAATATGGTCATTTTTATTGTTCTTTTAATTACTAGTAAGTAATGGCAAGGGGAAAGTTGAAATTGTTAATAATAAAAAAGTTTACGAATCATACAAATTGTTTAGGAAACATTTATGAGTGGTGACACTTTTTACATCCAGATGGTACTAAAAAACATAAGAAAAGGAAAGCCAAAATCCCCATAAACTAAATTCATACCAATCTGAAAACAATGATAGATTGAAAAACCATGAAGGCTTCCTCAATCACATTACATCAAAGCAAAATATGATAAAGGCTTGCTAGCTCATTTTCCTTCCTGTGCAAATTTAGCTTCAGGCCATTTCAGAAACTAGCCTGAGTGAGCGTCAAGCCTCAGAAACTTCACCTGTTTCTTTTGTTTCTGCATTACGATCGTCTAGGTACTGCTGATAGGCATAGGAAACGAAGGCCCAGATAGCCAACACCATGGAAATTCCCTTTACAATATTCATTTTGTCATGGAAAACGAAAATGGCAGCTATTGGAGTCATTGGCAATCCCAACACAGCTATGACATTGGAAAAGAGAGCAGACGACTCAAAGAGCAGTGCCACACCACCGAAATTGAAAACCTGCCAAGCAACAGCAGTGCAAAGCAGGGTCATGAAATAGGAAACCTTCCCCAGTGCATATTCATCCATTTCTGTCTTCAGAAGTTTCCATTCTCCTGACGCGAAGAACCCTATCAATGTAACAATGGATGCAACAAGCAAATGGTAGATTATAAGATCCATGACAACCTTAAATGACTGGCTCTTTAAAACCTTCCGAAAGGTCAGCTGTTGAGAAGCAAGCAACAAGCCGAACGCTGCAGTTCCAAGAATGGTGCATATGAACCCAAGCACATACTTTCCATTAGAGACTTCGGGTGGCCTTTCGGAGCTGTTATTTGCTACCAGGAGAACGGAGGAAACGGTGAGAATAACAAGAGAATTGGTGATGAAAGGAGTGAACTTCTGTGAATTCATGAAATACGAGAAGAAAGCGTTGAAGGCCAACTGGGATGCTGAAATAAGCGTCACTATAGACACCGGAAGGTACTCATAGCCAACTGAATACAGATACGCAGAGCCTGCCGTGAGCAGTCCAAGGTAAACATAGACGCAAACGACCAATATCAGCGACGGTGGTATTGTTTCGACAGCAGCAGAACTACTGCTCGGCGAGGCAACCAATCTACCTTGCCGAATGAAGTAGCAGGGAAGGATAACAGGGAAACCTACGACTTGAACAAGCGTTTCTACCCATTTGCTTCTTCCACCTTTCTCAAAGTAGAGTCTTGTAAGCAGTGTAGCTGCAGTTTGGCCGCAGAGGACAAAGATCGTGTAAAGGGCTATCCGGAGCCACCTGATCATGTAGCTCCGATGAGGTCGCAAATCTCTTCTTTCCCGGACATGTCCGGGACTTGAGTTTGCTCCATTAGCTTCTGCCATGTCTAAAAAAATAGTAAACTATTTAGTTACACTTTTAACAGGCACATAATTAATTTTTACAGAATGAAGATGCCATTGTTGTATGGTTGAAGAAGATAGTTTAAGAATTCCTGTTGCAGATCTCATCTAACAATATGTTGGGTCGAGATGGTTTTACTATTAAGATCTCCATGCTTGTTTTCAAAAGAAAACTTACCCATGGTGTGGAGTTGTAGTTGTTGAGTTAAAAGAGTGACAGATAAGAATAAGCGAAGGAGAGAAAGTGGCAGTAATCCAATTCAAATCAAACGCGTTTTACCACTTTTAGATCAAAACCAGGCTGTTGATGATAACTGTTAATGTCTAAACTCAGTCCCTGCCTTGTTGGGTCTCATTGCTCAAGAACCAATGCATATTGTTTCTCTTATAATGGAAGAAACTGTCCCTTTCAATCCTATTCCTTGTTTCTGGCATGAATTTTCAGCCCTTTTTTGGGGAAACATAAGAAAACGATAAGAATAAAATATATACATGAAAATGATATAAATTAAAATTAATAAAATTACACATGAATATGATAAAAATTAAAAAAAATATGTTTGATGTGTCAATACAAATTTTAACATAAAATTTTTTCATATTTTTCCGATGTGAACATAATTTTACATATACAAATTATCAGGTCTTATTTTACTCTTTAAGAATCAATAGTTGGAGTACAGTAGTAGGTCTTGAAAGAACAAACTTTTGTCGCATTTCCATTTCTTTACGAATAACTGCAGAATTACTTAGACATTAAGAGAGCAAGTCTAAGGAATCAATTCTCGCCTTATTTATTTTATTCGTAGTAAAAAACAGAACATAAATCTAGAAAATGATCTGTCTTATCTTCTAGCATCGAGTTCCGTCCCATGAGAATAATCTCCTAATGCAGCACCATTGTTAATGTTTGAAGGTTTTCAAGGCCAAACCAATGGGCAACAGGGATCAATTCAAGATGCATGGTAGAGAAACCAAGCAAGACAAAGGCTCGAACCCTTTTGTTTCTATTAAAATATGAGTTGATTCACTAATTTTACACCATTAATTATGTTTATTTCTGTTGTAGATAAGTTAATTTTATTCAAAAATAAATTTATATTTAAAAATTTTACAAACAAAATAAAATACTATCATTTATTATTTAATTATATTAATTTATTAATTTTTTGAGTTAAAATACTCATATTCCATATAAAATAATTTTTCATAATCAGTAAATGAAATAAGCAAATAAAATTAAATTTGGTTAATTAAAAGACAAGTGAAATTAACTAGTATCCATATATTAGTAGGGTAGATTACTCACCTAAGATTAATCTTTTTATGTCAACTTGAGTTTTCTGAAGACTCTAAAGTCTGAGTCTAAGCACTCAACTTGATTCTTTTTAATTTCAATAACCAACAATCAACAATCGATTCTTGACAATTTCCACTAAAAAAACATTTGAATCCTCATAAACCAAATTCATACCAATATTTTTGTAGTTTTTTCTTGGTCTCATCTCATCACTCATGCACAGCCCACAAGAATTAGGCCGAAAATAATTACTACAATATAGGCTTTTTTCCATGCTGAATTTGTGGGGTTTTGAAACTTAAAGAATTAGGCCAGCAAATAAATACTACTAATGAAGTTCTCAATATTTTCATTAGAAAACCTCTAATTGATGAATTGACGAATAACTCATCCCAAAACTGTCTCCCTTAAAGCATACGAGTAATAAGCTTCATAATGCCCTTTTTTTTTGTTACATTTTAGAAGTAAAATCCACCCTTGTTTTTGTCACCAAAGCACTAATTTCTTGAATGAGACAACACATGCTGATGTTCTAAATAGTATAGACAACTAAGTGTTATATATTTCTACACTTCATAATTAATAACATTTACACATAACAGTTTAACTTTTCATTGTCATTGAAAAAAAAAACTGTGTAGTTTTCCTTGGTCTCATGTTTTCACAAATTAAGATAAGCAACAGCCCACAAGAATTAGGCTGAAAATATTTACTACTACCTGTATAGCCTTTTTTTCCAAGTTGAATTTATGGTTTTTTTTTAGTTAATTTGTGGGGTGTTTAAATTTAAAGATAAGAACAAATGTTTTTAATAAATGAGAAGAAAATATTCGATAGAAAGCAATTTTTGGATTTCACAAACAAAATAAATAGTGACACATATAAAATATATATAAAAAATGAGACATGTGATAATTTCTTAATTTTATTTATAAAATTAAAATTTTGCACGGTATATTAAATACGAACTCATAAGTTAATATCATTTTTGCTTACATACGGTAACCCCAAACCAAAATTTTTAGTAGTTAATGATAAAAAACCCTATTACCATTATTTTATGTAAATGAAATGAATTAAAATTTCAACTCTGGGTTTTATGGTAACATCTCCTTATTAGTCTTTATTAGCTAGCTAGCTTAGAGCACATCTATATAACATAGCATGCAAAAATTAATTGGGATATAAATTTTAAAAACAATTAGATCACTATTAAAGAATTTTTTTCAAATCAATATTTTTTTACGAAACCCTCGATATTTAAAGGTCACTTTGAATCTTAACTAATCTAGAGTTGAATTATAGTTAGACTTTATACAGGGAGTTCTTCCAACGCTATTTTCTCTGTGCACAATACTCGAATTCGAGATCTTACTTAAGAAATACTGAACTCTTTGACTTGGCCCAATAGATGTTGGTACATTCAAATTAATGTTTAGTCAAGTAAGAAAAAAGAAGAAAAAAGCTTAGAAATAGAATCGAGGCATAAGATGTATATTTGTATCTTTGAGATTCTGTTTTTTATATCTGTATTTTGTATTTGTGCCAAGTCACATCTTATCATATGCGCAAAATTCAAGTGTACTAATTACTTAATTTCTTAATTTGAATAGCCGACACCTAGGTTCATGGACGGTTGAAGTAAGGAGAAAGTTGAAACTACAATTAAAAAAGTTTCTAAACAAGTAATGGCAACATGTATAAACCGATGATAGAATTGGATAACCGTTCTTTTGTTCTTGACTGTGTGTACATGGTGCAATTTACTTTGATAAAACAAGCTATTGGTATCCAATTCAGCAGTTTCTTATGTCAACTTGAATTTTCAGAATATACTCTAAAGTCTAAGTCTAAGCATTCAATCTAGTTGTTTTGGAATCCAATGGTGTCAAGGACTTTAGTTAATCTACTCGAATTGCAGTGTGTTGATTCTTTCTAATTTCAATAATCAACAATCGATTCTTGACAACTTCCACAAAGAAAACACTTTGAATCCCCATAAACCAAATTCATACCTATCTGAAGATAATTATAACTTGAAAATAAAACCATGAAGGCTTCCTCATTCGCTTTCAGATAGCAAACAGAAGAAGATTGATTATATGTAGACGGAGACTTACCTTAATTTCCTTGATAGAGAAGAGAAGCTAACCTGACTGCCCGAGTCACCGTCAAGCCTCGGAAACTTCACTTACTTCTTTGGTTTCAGCATTCAACAACTTACAATCGTCGTCGAGGTATTGCTGATAGGCATAGGAAACGAAACCCCAAGTGGCCAAAACCACGGATATTCCCTTTCTATTACTCCTATTGGAGTAATGGAAATCCCAATGCAGTTATGACATTAGAAAAGAAAGCAGACAACTCAAATACCAATGTTACACCACCAAAATTGAAAACCTGCCGAGCAACAGCAGTCCAAAGCAGGGTCATGAAATTGGAAACCTTCCCTTGTGCATATCCATCCATTTCTCTTTTTCGAAGTTTTCAATCTCCGGTTGCGAAGAATCCTATCGATATAACAATGGATGCAACAAGTGATTGGTAGATTATAACAACTTTCAATGACTGCCTCCGTAGAACCTTCCGAAAGGTCAGCTGTCGGGAAGCAAACGACAAGCAGTACGCTGCAGCTCCAAGAATGGTGCATTAATGCATATGAACCCAAGTACATACTTTCCTTTAGAGACTCCAAGAGTTCTTTCATAGCTTTTATTTGCTACCAGGAGAAAGGAAGAAATGGTGAGAAAACCAGAGAATTGATGATGAAAGGAGTGAACTTCTGTGAATTTAGGAAATATGAGAAGAAATTTTTCAACAGGGATGCTGAAATCAGTGACGGTAGACAACCTGACCGAGTCGAAAACAAGACATGTTTTTCCCATAATTAAGACTATGAGCTGAGATCATTTAAATCTTGCATGCATCTCGTGCTATATCTCACTTTCATCTGCTTTGATTTATAGATATTAATACAAGAATACAAATAAGTATTTGTGAACATTAGTGTTTTTTTGTTTATAATTGGACATATACCATTAATTGCCCTTGACGAGATAACACGTGTCAAGTATACATATATCCAAACGACATAATAATAATAAAAAAAATGTTCTAG
This sequence comes from Heritiera fomes, assembly GCA_032173925.1. Lineage (NCBI taxonomy): Eukaryota > Viridiplantae > Streptophyta > Magnoliopsida > Malvales > Malvaceae > Heritiera > Heritiera fomes. Next base: position 5,047,314 of record JAPDPM010000015.1, read on the forward strand.
AAAATTCAAACATTCAACGAACGATATGACTCACTGTCATCAGGAAAACAACACATCAGGTATAGTATCATTAGAAAAAAAATTTCTCTCCGGGTTCTCTCCTTCAGCCTGGCGTATGCATTACTTGAGGAGAGACCTTGTAAGATGTTCGCGGGCAGTAGCCAATGCTTGAGTTATCGTCTGTACAACACCAAATGTGTTAATATGTTGGCAATTGTCATTAATATTTCACATGTTAAAGAACTTACTTTTGCTTTCTGGGAGAAGAAATAATCAGAACAAAAAAAAAGGAGGGAGTGTTGCTTATTTCTAGAACAAGGGTCATAATACCTGCTCAGACAAAGGAGCTCCAGAGTCGATACTATGACTAGCAACCTTCCCGGCGATAACATCTGCATCAGTTTCAAGAATGATACTGCACAAAGATAAACACAGTCAAACATTAGCATCAGTTTCAAGAATGATACTGCACAAAGATAAAAACAGTCAAACAGAATGATAAGATAAGCATCCTCAGGAGCAGTTGCTCCCGGTGACTCTCCCTTATCATTCTTTTTCTATTGGTTCTGAATTCTAATTCCCATTCTTTTCTTGCTCATCCAATACATCCCAACATAACACATGAATAAAAAAATCTAAATACTATTTGTTCTCACCTACATCATTATAGGTTTGAAATGTGTGACTAGTGCAGAGGTACCCGGATGTTTAACTTAGTCTGCCATCACTATCTTTGATGGTATTTTAGAAGAGGGGGAGAGGAGGGAAGGGAAAGGGGGGGGGGGGGGGGGGGGGGGGGGTGGGAATAAGAGATATTTCCAGCCAAGAACGGTGTTGATCTAGTGAAATATCTGGGGATATCATGTCTATAATAACAATTTCCAGTTGCAAAAAACAGCTTTCATTGACCTATGATTAATCAGTCTGTGGCATCTGAAACTTTGAATCATACAAGATCTTACTTTTTACCAGCCAAACCCTAATAAATACCAGAGAGACAAAATAATCATACAAGCAAAGAAAAATGTCTACTGAAAGATTCAAGAAACTAAAATAATTCAACTTCAATTACAATAGCACAATAAATGGTAATTCATACCCGCCATCAACAATCTCATCGAAGCATAACAAAATAAGATCTAAGTTCTCCAAAGCCTCCTTCTTGTCCACAGTGCCTCTGGAATAAGGGGTAGTGAAGACAAAGTCAAAATTAGGCATGATGATATCACACAAACACACATAAAAAGATGGTAATAGTAGAAAGTATTATGAAAAAACCTGAGAAGATGTCCAACTGCATCAAAAAACCCCTGGAGTACGGTGGCCAAGATAACCTCGTTTTCATTTTCGCCTCCAGTAACAAAAAAGTGAAGGTCCTGAACGAACTTGTACACGACAATATAGTTCTCAAACATTGTTATCTCAGCTGTAAAGAATGAACAAAAGCACCGTGTTAAAATAGCAATCTGAAACAGCACGTAAACCAATGCCACCCACAATTGTCAACCTTTAGGCACAAGCAAACAACCTTTAAAATTCTCAAATCGAATGAATTGATCAACTCACCCTCGTTAACCTTCCTAATAAATCTATATGATTTACAGGTATGCAATCAGATCAAACAAAATGTTGAGTAAGCATTAACGGAAAAAACAGAGTGCAGAAACTAACATACCTTCTGTACGGGCATTAGTCTTTTGGGTTTTGGTAAATACAGCTTTCTCATAGGCTTCCTTAGCAGAATTCGTTGGCCAGTCATCTGAATAATACTTAACAGCAATACGTTTCCCTTCGGAATCCAACAGAAGGATGTTTTTAATTGAAGGGCACAACTCCTACAAACAAGAAAAGCCAAGCTCGTAAAAAGAATCAATTTTTTTCTTCATAAAAACAGCAATGGATTCAACTAAGCAAGCTAATCCAAAATTAAAACTGAAATTCTACAATAATTTCAATTTACTTTCAATCTACAATTTTCTTTCTTTCTTTTTTAAATCTAAAAGAAAGAGATTGGATCAGAGTCTAACTCTTAGAAAAATTAAAATCATAAAGAAAATTAAATCCAAAGTTTAGATCTGAGCACGAGATAACTGAATATAGCCAAATCAGATCTCTAAAACGCAAATTATAAACTTTTTTTCTTAATGCTTATGTAATGCAAAATTTAAGAACTGCGTAGTTGAAAGAGAGAAAGAAAGCTGACCATTTGGCTCTCGTTTGGCAAGATCTTCTCGGAAAAGATAGGATTTTTGTTCGACAGATGTTCTTCTGAGCTGCGACGGTATGCGTTTCAAGCGACGAGGGATGAAATTGGTAAGTGAGGCAAATTAACATTATTTATTTGACCGCACCTTTAATTTCTGTAATTTTGTTTTTGCCCCATTTCTTTATATTTATTCAAGTTAAAATAATACTAAATTACTAATAATAATGGATACATGTGGACCGTCGGTGGAATTTTTTTATTTCATAAATGATGTTTAGAGTGTGATATATTAATATGTTTTATAAAAATATTAAAAAAATAAATAATAAATAAAATAAAATAAGTATCATGATTCTATCGATGATGTATAGAATAATTATCTAATTACTAATGCTCTAAAATGAAAGGAGGAATTCTACCGTAAATGGTGATTGGAACTAGTTTTAAATCCGGAAAAAATATTCTTAAATTAATAAATTTATATAGAATATAATTTTTATTTGAGACTTCATAATATAAGGTTAAAGTTTTTGAACCCAAACTTTTTTTAATATCTTTTCTTTGTATATATACTTTTCTTTTGAAAAGGAAATAATTGATTTTTTTTTTAAATTTTAATGTTTAAAATAATATAAATGTCAGATATTTAAATTATCACATAAGATATTATTATTTTTGCCAAAACTTTTGTTTTTTATATATTTATATAAAATTTATATATTTATATAAGATGCCAACTCCTCTCCCTCTCCAAGCCTCAGGTAACTAAATAACTACTCATCGCTTCAAAACTTTCTTTCTCTCTCATTTTCCTTTCAATTTTCTGCTTTCAGGCGCCTCTCTTTTCGCTTCAGATTCCTTTTCATGGACGGTAATTTCCCTGAAAATTTTATATTTTTTAATTAAAAAATGAATCTTTCTTGCTACTTAATTATTAGCTTATACGATCTTTACAGTTCGGTTTCCCTTTTTCTTGGTTTACAGTTTCGTTGATATGAATCTGTTTCATTGCACTTATTTTATAGATATTGGAACAATAGTAATGAAAATCATTCAAGTAAATAATTTGTCTAATCAGCCCTTTGTTAAAGAATTATTTTGTATGAAGATGCATATTCTACTTATACGCAGTTCCAGTACACGAGTGACTTAGATTCTTTATGATCGTACTGGAATTTTGTCAAATAGGTTCTCCGTTTATGGATTTAGATCGTTTTGCATGAAATTGTGTTATGGCCGATTGGCCGTAGACCATCTTATAATGTTGATGGAATAAAGCAATGCTGCATACAACCATTTCTTTCCGCTTTCTTCTAGAATCAAGACAATGTCTTTGTGCTCGTTGTCATGGCCTATACCATTTTCCCAACGATTTAAGACATCCATTGCTGAGTTTTTCATCTCTGATTTGATGACAGCTCTCTTGAAAAAAGCAAACTGAAGACATTTTAACCATCATATTCTGGAAAATGGATTGTTAATGATTTTGAAATGGTTGGTTATAAAATTTTAAGTGACACTTTGCTATGTTGAGTCACTATTCTTTGTGAGTCAGAGTGCTTTTTCATTGGAAAAAGTAGGACTGAACTTGATTAGCAGATTTTGGAGTGATAAATAAATACATACTTTCTGATGTTTTGTGATGAAATTAAATTTGATCACAGTGGAAGGTTCTTGTTGTCTCATGTGGTTTATTGGTCTTCTTAGATTTGTTTACTAAGAAGTGTGTGCCATGCAATCCAAAGGATCTACGGCCTATGGCTGAAGAAAGTGCACGTAAACTAATTCCAAAGGTATGTTTATTAAATATTTATTAATTTTCTTCATTACATAAGCCTAAATTCTTTACTGTTTAAGTTTGATCAGGTAGATGGTTGGGTTTTGGTAAACGAAGGTGGTACATTGAAGCTAAGAAGGTCTTGGACAATGAAGAGTTTTACTAAAGGATTGGAACTGTTTCAGCTTGTATCTAATGTTGCTGAAGCAGAAGGTACTTTTTGTAATGTTTTTTACACAATCCAGATCTCTGATGGGAGATGGTGACAATATAATTGGCTGACATGGGGATTTTGGTCGTTGCATTGATGAGTGAAAGCGTTGTTAATGCAGGCCATCATCCAGATCTGCATCTTGTCGAATGGAACAATGTAACAGTTGAAATATGGACTCATGCAATCGGTAATATTTATCTTGTCAATGGGAATACTCTCATCTTCTGCTCCTTTTTGCTTCTTCTTTTTGGACTGTTTTCAGTCCTATATTTTTACTGTTACAGGTGGACTGACAGAAAATGACTTCATACTTGCCGCCAAGATCAATGGGCTGACACTGAATCACCTCCTCAGAATTAAGGTTACTGCTTGATAGATAAACAGATATTCTGCAAACTAATGCAGGGTTATTCTATCTGCTCAAATAAAGATGTTTTCTCTTTGTTGAAACTTTCAAGAAACCACTACATCGAGCTTCGATTTCTTCAACTTTAATTTCTCTAACGTTTTTGGTTACGATATGAAACATGGTTGATTCTTTGTTCTACATGGTTAATTCTTTGTTCTGCAAATCTTGAATTAATTTCTTTTGACAATTCTACGCAGTGGGATTACTAGTCAACTTCCATCCATGTTGGGTCCCTTGCTACATTGGTGGACTCATGCATGGATACCATGTTTTGCATTGTGACCGGAACTGGTCCCTGGATAATTCTCTTAGCTTTAAGTATGCAGATATTATTTATAAAGAGACAGAGTTAAATAACAAAATCTAGGATTCATCTTCCCCCACTAATTTCTAAATCAGAAAATGTTGACTTTAAGAAAAGGAAGAAATGGAGTGGGGACTCATAGCTGAAGGGTAGGACAGCAGCTTTAGATTTCTTTTTATGACAAGTACTTATTATGGTTGGAGTAGTTAGTTTGTGCTCCAACAAAGTTGTCACCCACTTAACCGAGGAGACCGTTTCATGTTTCAGTACCCAACATCCTAGGAATCCATGCTTCTTAAGACATTTTCTCATCATACTGTTAAACCAAACCAAAAGAAAATTGTATTACTCCGTTATTTGAGATTTATTCTACAGATTTACTTGTGGACAGCAACAAAATGTTATAACAAGTCCAAAAAATGAACAAGAGCCATCGATTTAGACCATGTTTACGATAGAACCTTGTGATTGTCCAATATGCTCCTCTCCTCCCTGTAGAACTTTTTGAACATCGATCTGTTTACAACATTAAGAAGCTGCTGAAATCCTAATCAACATTATTGGGAGTAAGTAAACAAGTTGCTTTTGATACTCAAGCAGTGGTTTTCTTCCAGCTTTTCTGAGTGCGGATGTTAATCTTTGTTTCCCGCTTCAAAGCAATTGTGTTCTGACATCAGTATCTGGAAATAATTGGAAATTTACTGGTTACAAATAGGGTTCCAACCAATAAAATGTAAGCAATTTACCCAGACAAATATGTTCAAAGCTTTATCCAGCAAACTTGAAGAACTCAATCTATTCTAACCACAATCCTCTGGAGTATAATGATAGGCATAATCAGATTGCAAAACTAAGACCAACATTCAAGAGGATCAAACTGAAATGTTTCCTTAAACAAAAAATGAGCAACAAAATTTTTTCGCTTTTGAGCAGTTTTGATGAACGTGAATTGCAGACAGTGCAAGTCAAACGGTTGCTTTATTCAATTCATAAAACTGACCCTTTTGGTCTTTAGACCACATACACAATTCAATTTTCAAATAGTAAAAACTCCATCACAAATTATTCAAACTCCCAATAATGTTAGACCTAGCTATGCTAACAAGATCATATCATCATCATTCATCACAATCTTAGCTAGAGTGGAATCATGCTTTGGATTTTCAGCAACAGAAACAGAGACAAGGGGCAAAGGGAAAGGCCCAACAGTATGAAACTGTAAAGGCAGGTTTCAAAAAGTCAACAATGGGACATAGGATGGAAACCAGACATTATACAACAATGAAGAATTCAATGACGCTGTAGCCTTAGACCAGGCAGAAATTGCCGTAGACTTTGGTCCCCTATTCAGGTGATTTCTTATCACACATAATAAGACTTCAACTCAAGAATAAATTTGTCAATAGAGGTTGGCACAAATGGTTTAGGTTCAAATCCTCACAATCTTTTGCTGATAAGCTATTTATAAATCCGAAAAATCTTAAGTAAAACTCTTAGGTATCTGTAAATTCCAATAATGGGTTGACGATTTTCTCTTACTTTAGATATAGGGAAACTCTTGTAACCAAAAAAAGTCTAGGAGAAATTGAATCTGAAGGGACTCCTGAATCAAATGCAAATGCTATCATTGAGACATGACACCTAACATATTCAAGCAAAACCACCAAATTAAAGAGATTTAAGTGAATTACTTACCTAAAAAATTCAATGAATGCTGAATTGCATCATCACTTTGAAACAGGCTTTTGCAGCAGAGCAGTCAAGTAAACTTCCCCATGCTTCAACCCACTTGGATCAGTCTTATTAGCAACTGCCCACTTCACTATCTTATAGCCAAGCTTCCGAATCAATGGTCCATAAACTTTCTCCAAATCCACTCCTTTACTGAAGAATCGATCCACCCACATATACCCTCCTCCTCTCAACACTCTATCCACATCATAAAACATAAACTCCATCACCGGCACGGGTATCCACCTGTTCACCGCCCTCCCGCACCGGACCAGATCCATCGTCCCGTCGAAAACCGGCAACCTCTGCTGCAACGGCACGTGCAATGGCACCAACCCTCTTAAAGCCACGGCTTCGTTGTACGGTGCGTTGACGTTCATGGTGGTGGTCAGCATAGTAACGTTGTGGTATTTTTTCATTATAGCAGCGAAGGTTCCAGTTCCGCCGCCTATGTCAATGCCAAGACGGATAGCTGAATTAGCTGACTTAGCCAGTTGCATGAACTGCCTAACGGGAAGGTCGAGTTCAGAAGAGTATTTTTGCAGGGAAGAGCGTTGAGCGTTGAGATCGAAGCCTATGGGGTTGTTTTGTGAAAGACAGGCAAAAGATTTACACGAGTATTTATTCCAGATTACGGAGGAGTCAGGCAGGGAAGCCGGGAAAGGTTTTAGAGGAAGAGAGGAAGGAGGTTTTGATGGGGTTCTCGAGAAGCAACGCCGACGCGGAAGCGGGTGGCAACCGTTGAGAATAAGGGTTTCTTGGAGCTCAGGATCATAAGGGCAGATTGAAAAAGGAGAGTAATTCATGTATCTATGGAGAAGCTCAGCGTGGTTGTGGCAGGAAGAAGCAATGGGGCCGATTTGGGAGTAGAGGATGAGCTCTTGAGAAACGCTGGGGTTGGGTTTGGCTGCGGTGGCGGCAGCAGAGGGGTTCTGGAGCGTGAGCTGGCTGATGGTGGCGCGTATAGTATTCAGCTGGCGCAGGAGGTGATCAGGGACAGGCGCAGGCTGAGGAGGTTTGGGAGATTGCACGGTGGAAGAGAGGTGGTAAAGAGAGAGGATGTTAGTAGCCACCATGGCTATGAGAAGGAGGAAGTTCAAGCTCATCGTGAAACCCATTGATTCCGGTCTTCCTCCTCGCTGCTTCTTCTTTTTCCGATGCTTTGATTTTTGGGTTTTCTCTTCACCTCGATCTTCGTGCTTTGCTTACTATTTTCAGTCTTGATTTTGGAGCTTTTAGTTCAACTTTACTTCTCACTTCTCAGATTTTCTTACATCCTTTGGGATTATCTGGTTTAACTGATTGGGCTTCAGATTTGATCTGAGAAATTGAATATGAACCGCTGCCTAGAACCAAGTGGGGCCATCAGTCATGGAACTGAAACAAAAAAAAAAGGTAATGGAAGCATCATGCAAATCAAGATTTGGTAGGAATCCAATCCAACGCAGAAAGGACAGGGTTGCCTGAATTTTCCATGACTATAATATTATCTTTGATGAATTTACAAAGAACTGGTGACACGTGAATTCAGGATCTTGGCCTTTTTTTTTTGTTCTTCAAATTTAGGATCTTGGCTTTGTTAAAGCAATTTCATGCAGATTTAATATTGTTATACCACTGAAATTATAGGATTCAGGAGCTGTCACCCACTTCTATGACAAAGGATAGTGCTATATTTCCACACTGTGGAGGAAAGTTTTTTTTTACTTTTAAATTTTTTTTTGAGTAATACATTTTCATTCAAAGTTACCGTTACAATCACAATCAGCATATTACATTTTATGAACTGGTAACTTGATAAATTGATAAATACAAATGATGATAACAAACTAAACAAATAACAAATAAACTAACTTAAACTCAAATTCGCTGAGATTCGAATTTGAAAACTTGGGAATGATAATAAATTGCCAAAATAATTAAAATAATTCATATTATTTGGTCATTAAAAGAAGTTATTGTCGAAGAATTTTTTTAAAAAATATTAGGGATAATTATTTTTAACATTCACTTTAACACTCATTTTTATTAGATAATGTCATTTTTTAGTTTTACGCAAAGATCGATTATCTATAATTACAAGTTCTTGAAAAGTATTTTTTAGTATTAACTTATTTTAGCTTTTTATTTCTCACATGAATCATTCATTTTTACATAAAATTAGAAAATGATGTAATCCAATAAAAATAAGAGTATTAAAAGTGATTGTCAAAAGTAACTATATCTAACTTTTCATTTTTAAAATATTATTAAATAGAATTAAATAATTATCACATATTTTTATTATTAATTTATTAATTCTTAAAAATATATATTTTATAATAAAACTTTGGTCTAAACTTTAGAGGAGAAAAAATGAGTTAAAATTTGAATTTCAAATTTATAAAATTTTTATTTTTTAAAGATAAAAACATAATCATTTGAATTAAAATCTCTAAATCAAATATATTTTAACAAAGTAAGGGACAAACTTCTAGTTTTGTTAAAGAAATTTAAAAACTTTATGAGTGAGGTTTAAAATCATTTTTATACCCTTGGATATAACATATAATTTCAAGAAACATTGTTTTTCTTTTTTTTTTCTCCTTTTGGCCAATTTGTAAAATATTGTACGTTAATACAACACTAGTAAATAGTAATTTGGTAAAGATTTGTTTTAATTAGAGCTTGGTCTGAACGAAATTATTATTTTATTAACTAAATCATTTGATGTTTAGATTTAATTTAAAAATATTTTTTAAAAATTTAATGGCATAGAGTTATGGGCCAAGTTGGATCATATCTCTAATGGGCTGGAATTAAAGTTAAACACCCTTTTGTCGGATTAATAATTAAAATGGTCGAAATGTGGGGCCCGCTAAGAGACACAGATCGCGTCGCGCTGAAGCTATAGCTTATGCTAAAGCCTGTCAGTAATCTCAAAAACTCGAAAACAGTATTCACTTTCCCTCTTTATCTCTCTGGTGAAGAAGGCGTTAACCTGCTTTTTGGAGGAGGAGGAGATCGAACACTGTCCAATCCATGGTAATTCGCTTCATATTCCTTTCTTTTTCTTGCTAAATTTCCCCGCAACCAAACATCTCATTAGGGTTTCGTTCCGATTTTCTTTTTTCTGTCTTTGTTTGAACATTCCGTTTATAATTGATTTATTGGAGCTTTCAGTGACAGTCGAATGAATTTTAATAGAAATGAGAGAGAGATAAATTTAGGTTTATTTGTTAGTTCTTAAATGCTAGTTCCTTCTAGGTCCAAGGTGCACTGTAAGTAGTTTAAGTTACTTTCTGTTGATGTTTTGTAATTATGGGGATTCTGAAATTTCCTATTTTTGAAGGCTGATCCTGAACTAGAAGCTATTAGACAAAGAAGGATGCAAGAGCTAATGGCTCAACATGGCGTGGTAATCTATGTCTTTTCATTTTAATTTGTAAAGAATTCTAAATTGGCTTGCTTGTGGTTTCAATTTAATCGTACTAATTTGAGTCTACCGATAAACAGGGGAATCAACAGAACCCTGATCAACAGAAAGCACAGGAAGATGCCAAGAGGTCAGTTTCTTGTAGATGCGTATTGTTTCTAAGACATTTTTAAAATTTTTTTGGCATCAAATTAAATTGTTGATTTGACAAGTAAAAACCTTCTATTTAGGGAGGCAGATGAGCGGAGGCAAATGATGCTTAGTCAGATTTTGTCCTCTGAAGCACGCGAGAGACGTAAGTTTGTATCTCATGTCACCTTTTTTAGTTGATTAAAGAAACCTGCTGTTAATTGCATATATGTTTGTTCATATAGAATTGCTTAGCGTTCTAAGTTATTTTATTTGACCATGCAGTTTAATGTTCCATTCCATATTCATGATATATAAATGCACTGAAATCTTCAAATTTAGTTACTTTGTCTATATGTCTTTGTTTGTCATCATGGCTATGAATGGTCTTATGATTTAGAAAATGAGTAGAAGTGTGCTTATTTGTAATTATATTAAAAGGGCCTTATGAGTATGGACTTTAAAGAATTGTTGGAGACATATAACGGGAAGTCCTACAAGGTAAGATGTTAGGATTCTGGGAAATATCATGATCTTTTAAATATCTGTTTGTCAAATTGAATTTATTCTGTTCTCTTTCGATTATCAAGGCATAGCATACATTTGAATTGTTTAGCATGAGATATGTAAATATAAGAATAGAGTGGGCATAGTGCAAAATCTAAATTGGATTGAATAGGAATCAGGCATCATGAGGGTTGTTAGTTCAGTTATAAACCAGCAAGAATGAATCATAGCATGGTGAGGTTTTTCTCTGCATCATACTCGTACCAAGAACAAATAATCCATAAAAACTTGCAGTTTTTTATCTGTAATGTGATTACAGCCCCCCTCTCAGACTTAATTTTTTACTTTTAAATAAAAACAAATTAAAAAGGATGAGAAGAGGATGATGATGCGATGAACGTAAATAAAGATGAATGAATCAATGCCAGCAGGCATTGAGGATGGATACAGGGTTATTGTCATACTCATTCTGCTATCTTTGTCTACAAAAAATCATTGTCATTTATGTACTTTGCTTGCAGTTGCTCGAATTGCTTTGGTGAAACCTGAGAAGGCAAGAGGTGTTGAGGATGTTCTGCTAAGAGGTGCTCAGATGGGTCAGATAGTTGAGAAGGTATGGTGAATATTTTGTCTCACTGCTTTTTTGTTGCATGCTTAATATTAAAGTGTGCAATTGTTCTGTGCCATATCTCTAGCTTAGCTTGATAAAGAACTAAAATGTGTTTGGTGAACCCATGTGAAGGTGTCTGAAGAGAGGCTTATATCAATGCTGGAACAAATAAACACCCAAACAACTAAACAGACCAAAGTCACGGTAAGTCATCAGAGGTTGCTTGCTGGTTGTTTCATCTATGCTGCTCACGGTTTGAAATATTTTGATTTTTCTCCTTTATTTATCCGACTTTACAGATCCAGAGGCGTCGGAGTGTTCTTGATGATGATGATTAAATCAAAATGCCAAACCTCTCCTCTTTTGTGGGTTGTTTGTATATTCATGAAATTCATGGACCCACTTTCGATGGGTTTTTGATATTTTCAGACGGTATTCCCTTTGCAATGCTGTGTTGAGCAATAAACCTGATCACGGATTACAGTTTAGTGAGACACGTGAAGGTGCTTTATAAGTTAAAATATTATGGAGGCAGAGGTTTGCCAACTGATGCTTCATCTGGAGAGTAGTTGTATGCCTTAATTTCTCTCATATTTCTAAAAATTAATATGCTGAAGTAGTTTTGTTTGGTGCAATCTTAAGCAACCCTAAGTAGCATATAATTTTTGTTTTCATCTTTTTATAGTTGGGATGAAAATTGGAATTGTTTGAATTAAAATTCAAATCTTATAATCTATCAAAACTTTTCTCTAATCGGTCGATTAAAAGATTGATCAAGATTGATGTTGCATACAAAGTTATTCCATATTATTTAGTCTCCATTGTTAGACGGTAAAACATGTTATTTGGAAGCTCTGTTAAACTAACAATCAAAAGCCATCTTTTGGTCTTCAAATAAATCAATTGTTAGTAGACTCTAAAACCAAACAACAGCTTCACATGCCTGTTGGCAGTGTGGCCCGCCCAACCAATTCACTTGATCAGTTCGAAGCCTCACTCAGGCAGACCTTGACACCGTCACACGCGCTTCTTCCTCTTCCTAAATCGAATCAAAAAGACACGTCGGTCAAAGATACTCCTTAGTACTGACAGACCGACGGAAACATAGACACTTGAAAAGATCTCGTACTGTAGTCCATGTCTTTCAATAATCATGAGATAGAAGAGATCATTTTTTTTTTTTTTGCTTACAAGGAGGATAAAAGAGATCTTTCGTTTTACTCGACAGTACTCCCAAAACAAAGACGACTTGTCTGACTCTCCCTCACAATCCAACCGGTATTCCCAACCAACTGGAATCTTCTTTTTCAGACAATTTTCTCATGGAAAACGATCTTTTGCTGCCGTTTGTAAGTCCCAGAAGAAGAACAACGCTATCGCCACCTCTCTTTTCTCTCCCAGAAAACAATGAAGTCTCTCTCCCTCACCCTTTAACCCCAGCCGAATTCAAAAGACATACTCCTATTTGGTCCGTTTTCTTCCTCTTCTTCTCCAATTGAATCATCTTCGATGTTCGATGCCTTTACTTCATCCTTTGACTCACCCAAACCATCTCCTTCTTCTTCTGAAGACAACATTATAAACCTTCAAGACCCTCTTCCACAACAAAACCAACCAAATTCACCCGCAACTGCTTCATGGTCAATAGACCCAAGTTTCACATGGGAAAAAACCGATCTTCACAGGTCCAAAACGGCACCTGCAATGGCAGTTTTAAACGATGCCATCCACCCTTCAATTCCCAAGCCTCAAATGGGTTCTCAATCCATTTGGAGAACTAGTTTGGATAGACGGCAATATTGGTTTTAGGGAGATTGAAAAAAATAAAATGAGAATTAAGTAAAAATAAATAATAATAAAATATTTAAAAAGAAGAGAAAAAAAGTAACTTTAGACTTTTTTTTTTTGTCTCGTCCAATTTTCGTTTTGTTCTATTAGTACTGCTCATCACTGATCTCACTGCATCGGAGGTTAGATGAGATCCAAACGGAGCCTAAGACAAGCTTTTTGTTCTTTTACCTTACATGTTGATTGGAGATGAGGAAAGGAGAGAAAAGCAAAGCAAAGCAAAATAAAACAAAGGAATGAAGAAAATCTTTTTTTTGTTTGGAAAATTTTTTTAACTAAAGAAAGAAAAGAGAGAGAATAAGCATCTCTTATTTTTTCTTAATTTAATTTTTTAAAATCTCAATTTGAGATAAACAAGAAAAAAACGAATGTTTAAAAAATTTTAATAGGTAAAATATCAAATTTAATTTTATTATATTATAAAATTTAAAACAAAAGAAAATATGGTTGGAAAAAAAATTATAATGAATCATTTTTTTAACTTTCCATTGCTTAATCAAACAAATATTGTTATGATTACTTTCTGTTTCTGTCCTTTATTAATTTTAACTATCCAAATAAGAGGTACATATATCTTTTCCTTTCCATTCATTTTCTTTACTAATGTCTATTCAAACATAATGTTAGTGTTATATTTATCATTGGGTGTTGTTAAATACTGCTTTAATTGCCATAATTTTGCGGAACATGAAACTCGCCCTGTTGTTGATGCTTTGTATATCTGTATTGTCACAATGTGCACAATTGGATATGGTGATATTACCCCTAATACTGTGGCTACCAAGTTGTTTTCAATATTATTTGTGCTGGTTGGATTTGGTTTTATGGATATTTTGCTTAGCGGGATGGTTAGTAATGTGCTAGATTTGCAAGAGAATTATTTGTTAAGAACTGTTCAACATGAGGGTCAAAAGGAGTAGTATGCAAGATCTTATATTACTGATGTTAAGAAGGGGAGAATGAGGATAAGAATGAAGGTGGGATTGGCTTTAGGAGTTGTGATTCTTTGTATTGGAATTGGTGTTGGTGTTATGCATTTTGCTGAGAGTATTGGGTGGTTGGATTCTCTTTACCTTTCTGTTATGTCGGTTACTACTGTTGGCTACGGTGAGAGGACGTTTAGGCCATTGCCGGGTCGGATTTTTGCTGCTATTTGGTTGCTTGTTTCGACTCTGGCTGTTGCTCGAGCGTTTCTATATTTGGCTGAGGCTAGAGTAGATAAAAGGCATAGGAGGATGGCAAAGTGGGTGATTGGTCACGACATGACTGTCTCCGAATTTCTTGCTGCTGATATTGACAATAAGGGTTTGGTGAGGTATGCTTATATATGAAACTTGGTTACTAGTTACTACTCTAATTCTCCATCTTCATACAGTTAACTTTCTTCTTGTTGTATGCTTGAAGCTTATTGCTGTAGTCTTCTCAGTTCCTTAGTTGTCATTTTGTTGGATTGATATATAGATTTTAGTTTTGTTTCGATTTAAAGGTTGTGGAAGAATGTATTTTACGAAAGCTTGAAGGACTGATATTTGGAATCATGATGAATACTCATTCAATTGCTTCAACTTTCAACTAACAGATTCTTAGTTCCAAAGCACTTTCAATGTGTAACTACTCAAATTGGAAAAAGATTATTACTGCAAGGCCCTCTTTATTTGAATTGCTTTATATTCTGCTATTCAAATCATGAGTCTACCTTGTGGCACAATTGGGATGCCGCAGCTGCTCTTTGTGATTTGATCTGCCTGCTGGGTCAAGTGTGATCTTCTCAATTGAATTATGATAATCATCTAAACTGTCTATATATGCACAAAACACTAAAAAAAAATCTGCCTTTTTTACTTGCCATTTGCTGCCCCTTTACTGGGACTTGATAGCTAAAGCCTATGAAATGTAACAATGATTAAAGTCCTTAAGGTTTTAAATCATTTGACTAGATTTTTCCTACCGGATATAGTTTGCTTTACTCCCTAACATTACCCTCAGATGTTTGAGTTCTTAAAATGTTTCTTAAGTTCCTAATTTATTCTCAAATTCTCATATTCATGTTAGTTGTTAGTTTCTGTTAATTTATCATGAACTAATATGTAGTTTAGTTGATTCATTGTTGAGTATTAATGTCTGGTTTGTGTATGCAGCCAATCAGAGTTTGTCATATACAAGCTCAAGGAGATGGGAAAGGTATCGGAAGAAGACATTATGCAGACATGTGAGAAGTTTGACAGGCTGGATGCTGGCAACTGCGGAAAGATAACTCTTGCCGATCTCATGGAGAGTCATAGTTAATATGCAAGTATCCTTCTGGTACTTTTCCTTGCGATACGATGCAGGTGCCATAGAAGGTCATAGTTGACATTAATTCATCAACTGCACAAATGGCTGGTTCGCATTTATGGTAAGCATGTAAGTTCCCCACCTAAGTTAACTACTTAGTCACTAGTGTTTTGTAGGAAATAAAAGACTTGAGGTTAGTTTCATAACCTCTTAAAACTTCCTATTGTGGTCCTATATTTTATTATCTTTATCTAATAAATTTTAAATTATTTATCCATATCTACAAGTGATAGCTACCCACTAATTGAATTACGTTTTTAATGAGAAGACGTATATAAAGAAAAATATAGGGTATTGAGTCCCTAATCTGAGTATTATGAAAAACACACCATTAGTGAGTTTGCTTAAGATTAGAAGATCAAATACGAAAGAAACGTAATTTCATCGCAACTCAATATTTTCTGTATCAATGGCTGGAGGTTAGTATCCTGTTCCGCATTTATAATCTATGATATGTTATTTTTGGTGTTGACACATTAGATAAATCAATCAAGATTTCTTACAGTTGGTATCCGAGCCTATTAACCTCTGTCTTGATTTTTGATTAAGCAAATTGCCACTGCCTTATGTTGAATAAGCTTAAATTTAGTAATAAATAATGGAGTGCTAGCGATCGAGCTTCCCATGTTTGCATCGGTAAACAATTTTGGTCAAATTTATTGTATCTGCTAGGATAAGTTTCAGTAGGCTATTCCGTTAATTAGCTTAGTATTGTTTCTTGGATAATAAAATCCTAGGCTCCAACGATACATTTATTACTACTATAAAAAAATATTGTTTTCATGATTGCTTTGAAGTTCGGTTGAATATGATGATTGATGGGAATTGAGCTTTTAGAGTTTCATGGCTAGTTAAGGCACTATTTTGGTATTTGCAATTTACTGGACAATTGAAAATACAACTTTCTTTATGTCCTTTTCTTCTGTTTCGATGATGCATTGAGTTTAGCTTGCTGCTGTTGTTTATAAACAACTAAATTAATTTTGCACCATGTCGTGGGCAAGAATTTAAGGAGCTTGATTATTAATTAATCATAAAAGAATTAAGTTTATATCATTATTTGGTTCATGATATATTTTTGTATGCTTGAATTTTATGTGTAAGTAATGAATGTATGTATACAATATTATCTGTTTATAATATGTTGACTGTATATATGATCAGATAATCATAATTTATGCACAAAATTTGATGTCATGTGATCTATATAATTTTTCTTGATCAAGGAATAGCCACAGCATCCTTGATTAAGTTAAATTATATATCAAGTATATTCTGTCACATATAGAAAAATGACATTAATTGTAATTAATCATATTTAATATAATAAATTTTATCCCACATGAATTTTTATTATATTTGTGTGATTAATTAGGATGAAGTAACAAATTATTTTTCTTAATTTACCCACAGGAATTAAGAAAAGGAATATAATTTGATAGTTTCATCATAAAGTTTATATATGAATCTGTTTAAATTAGAACTTTGCCCACAGGCAGTTTTATATGTTATTTGATTCATATTTTAATGCATGATTTACATTGGTAAAGCATGATATATGTTTATTTGCCTTAAATTTGTAACATAAGCGTGAATGTTTGATTTATTTGCAGTTATACAACCTCTGAATTTTTTTGATGATAAATGTGATGTTCCCTATTTAAGTGGTGATAACTATAAGATATGGAAGGAGAGAGTTCTTCTTCAATTAGGGTGCATGGACATTGATTATGCCATTAGGAAGGATGAACCACTTGAACCTACTGATACTAGCCCTCAGGGTGCGATTGCCATATATGAACGATGGGAGCGATCTAATCGCTTAAGTATGATGTTCATAAAGACACGTATATCGGCTAGTATTCGTGGTTCAATCCCTGAGTGTAAAAATGTCAAGGAATTGCTGAAGGCTATTGATGAACAGTTTGAGTCTTCGGATAAGGCACTAGCTAGCACCCTAATGACAAAGTTATCATCTATGAAGCTCACTAGTGTTATAGGTGTGCGTGAGCACATCATGCAGATAAGGGACATAGCGGCTCAATGGAAGTCTCTTGAGGTTGAGATGTCTGAATCTTTCCTTGTGCACTTTATTCTGAATTCCCTTCCACAACAATATAGACCTTTCAAAGTTTCTTACAACACACATAAGCAAAAATGGTCAATAAATGAACTCCTGACCATGTGTGTTCAAGAGGAAGGGAGGTTGCTAATGGAAATGGGTGAAAGTGCACATATGGCAACACAAGGAAAGAATAAAGCGCAAGCCAAACAAAAGGGAAAGGGTAAAATACCTATCCAGACTGAGAAGAAAGAGTCCAAGTGTTTTTTCTGTAAAAATAAGGGACACATGAAGAAGGACTGCAACAAATATAAGGCTTGGCTTGAAAAGAAAGGTAATCCAATCTCACTTGTTTGTTTTAAATATAATATGATCGATGTTTGTCATAACACTTGGTGGATTGATTCTGGTTCTACAATCCATGTTTCAAATACCTTGCAGGGTTTTCTAAACCAAAGGAAACCAATGGCCAGTGAGCAATGCATCTATTCAGGAAACAAGATGCGTTCTCAAGTGGAAGCAGCAGGGATTTGCAGATTAGTTTTAGATACTGGTTTTGTTTTGAATTTGGAGAGAACCTTTTATATTCCATGTTACTCTAGAAATTTAATTTCTGTTTCAAGACTTATACCACTTGGATTTTCTTTTGAATTTTATGAAAATACTTTCCGCTTGCTTTATAAATCTAGTGTTGTTGGAAATGGGATGTTGATTGATGGTTTATTTCAAATTCATTTACAAAATAGTATTTCAAATAGTATAATGCACGTCCAAGACAATGTTGGTATTAAACGATGTGTTATGAATGAAAAGTCCTCTATGTTGTGGCATCGGAGATTAGGACATATCTTCATAGAGAGAATTAAAAGGTTAGTGAATGATGGAGTACTTAGTACTTTGGATTTTACTGACTTTGATACTTGTGTGGACTGCATAAAGGGAAAGCAGACCAACAAGACAAAGAAAGGTTCCAAGAGGAGTTCAAACATATTAGAGATCATACATACGTACATTTGTAGTCCAGATATGGACTCATATGGTCAGAAATACTTCATCTCATTCATAGATTATTATTCACGATACATGTATCTCTACTTGCTTTATAATAAGAACGAAGCATTAGATGCTTTTAAAGTTTTCAAAGCAGAAGTAGAGAAACAATGTGGAAAGCAAATTAAGATCGTGAGATCAAATAGAGGTGGAGAATACTATGGTAGATACACTGAGGATGGACAAGCGCCTGGTCCATTTGCAAGGTTTCTTGAAGAGCATAAGATTTAAACCCAATACACTATGCCTGGATCTCCAGACCAGAATGGTCTAGCAGAAAGAAGAAACCGAACCTTGATGGACATGGTGCGAAGTATGCTTAGCAACTCCAAGCATCCTAAATCCTTGTGGACTGAAGCTCTTAAAACGGCAGTGTATATATTAAACCAGGTTTCAACAAAAGTTGTTCCAAAAACACTTTTTGAATTATGGAAAGGTTGGAAACCGAGTTTGCGACTTATACGCGTTTGGGGATGCCCGTCTGAAGTAAGAGTTTATAATCCACAAGAAAAGAAATTGGACCCAAGGACTATAGGTGAGTATTTTATTGGATATGTTGAAAAGTCTAAGGGTTACAGATTTTATTGTCCATCACATGTCACTAGAATTATGGAATCAAGAAATGCAAAGTTTCTAAAAAATGACTTGATTAGTAGGAGTGATCAATCTCGGAACGTAGTTTCTAAGAAGGATGATTCATTCAGGCTCCCATTTCAAGTGACAAATTAGTTGTTGTTCATAACTTCCCTCAAGTTCAAATAGATCTTGAACAACCAATCATTGAAACTCCACAAGTTGCTGACGACAATCCAGTAAATTCAGTTGTTCAACAATTACCAGAGACTGTTGAGCAACCAGTTGTGCAACATACTCCACAGGAGGATGCTGACACAACATTAAGAAGATCAACTAGAATGAAGAAATCATCAATATCTAGTGATTACGTTGTGTATCTACAAGAGTCTGACTATAATTTTGGAGCCGAAGATGACCCTGAAACATTTTCACAAGCCATGAGTTGCAGTAAATCTGAATTTTGGTACAATGCCATGAAAGATGAGTTGAATTCTATGGCATCTAATAGAGTCTGGGATCTTGTTGAGTTGCCTAATGGTGTAAAGGCCATTGGATGTAAATGGGTCTTTAAAACAAAGAAGGACTCATTAGGCAACATTGATAGATATAAGGCAAGACTCGTAGCTAAAGGATTCACTCAAAAGGAAGGAATCGATTAAACAGAAACTTTTTCCCTTGTATCAAAGAAAGATTCTCTTCGTGTTGTTATGACATTGGTTGCTCATTTTGACTTGGAACTGCATCAAATGGATGTGAAAATAGCATTCTTGAATGGAGACCTAGAGGATGAGGTTTATATGAAACAACCGGAAGGATTCTCCTCTAGTAATGGTGAGCATTTGGTGTGCAAGTTCAAGAAATCCATCTATGAATTGAAACAAGCCTCCCGTCAATGGTATTTAAAATTCCATGACATCATCTCTTCATTCGGTTTTGTAGAGAACATCATGGATCAATGCATATATCACAAGGTTAGTGGGAGTAAAATTTGTTTCCTTGTCCTATATGTGGATGATATCTTACTTGCAACCAATGATAAAGAGTTGCTGCATGGGGTGAAGCAATTTCTCTCTAAGAAATTTGATATGAAGGATATGGGTGAGGCATCTTATGGCGGCATTAAGATCCATAGAGACAGGCCTCAAGGTATCCTAGGACTGTCTCAAGAGACCTATATCAATAAGGTTCTTGAGAGATTTAGGATGAAAGATTGCTCACCATGTGTAGCACCAATAGTAAAGGGTGACAAGTTCAATTTGAACCAGTGCCCGAAAAATGAACTTGAAAGGGAACAAATGCAAAACATTCCATATGCTTCAGTTGTTGAAAGCCTAATGTATGCTCAGGTTTGCACAGGACCTGACATTGCATTTGTAGTCGGAATGTTAGGAAGATATCAAATTAATCCGGGTATGGACCACTGGAGAGCTGCAAAGAAAGTAATGAGGTACCTTCAAGGGACCAAAGATTACATGCTTATGTATAGACGAACTGACAACCTGGAGGTAGTTGGTTATTCAGATTCAGACTTCGCTGGATGTGTTGATTCACGAAAATCAACTTCTGGATATGTTTTCATGCTTGCTAGCGGAGCCATATCTTGGAGGAGTGCAAAGCAGTCTTTAGTTGCTACTTCTACCATGGAGGCTGAGTTCGTTTCTTGTTTTGAGGCTACCTCACATGGTGTATGGTTGAAGAGTTTCAGATCTGGGCTTAGAATTGTGGATTCCATTTCAAAGCCATTAAGAATATACTGTGACAATTCAACTACGGTTTTCTTGGCTAAAAACAACAAAAGTGGTAGTCGAAGTAAACATATCGACATTAAGTATTTAGCCATAAGAGAACGTGTTAAAGAGAATATAGTGGTCATTGAGCACGTTAGCACTGAATTGATGATAGCAGATCCTTTAACAAAAGGCATGCCACCAAAAGGTTTTAAGGATCATGTAGTGTGAATGGGACTTGGTTCCATCTTGTGAATTAGTTGTATGGACAACTTTTATTTGTAATGAAACTCTTATTCATTTGTTTTGTTTTCTCAATATTTGGTGCACATATTGGTTATTGAGAATAACAATAAATTTTGGACCTAGAATAAACATAAGGTTTATTCATTAAGATATGTTATCACATATAGGCTAATATTGAAGAGATGAAATATATTGTAATACATGGAAGATATTACTCATTCTTAGAGGACTTGTCGCCATGATTCATGTATTTTGTTTCTTTAATTTAAGCATAAGGATTCATAGATTATGGATGGAACAACAAGTATAATAAAATATACGGACCAAGTGGGAGAATGTAAGTTCCCCACATAAGTTAACTACTTAGTCAGTAGTGTTTTATAGGAAATAAAAGACTTGAGGTTAGTTTCATAACCTCTTAAAACTTCCTATTGTGGTCCTATATTTTATTATCTTTATCTAATAAATTTTAAATTATTTATCCATATCTACAAGTGATAGCTACCCACTAATTGAATTACGTTTTTAATGGGAAGACGTATATAAAGAAAAATATAGGGTATTGGGTCCCTAATCTGAGCATTCTGAAAAACACACCATTAGTGAGTTTGCTTAAGATTAGAAGATCAAATACAAAAGAAATGCAATTTCATCGCAGCTCAATATTTTCGGTATCAATGGCTGGAGGTTAGTATCCTGTTTCACATTTATAATCTATGATGTGTTATTTTTAGTGTTGACACATTAGATAAATGAATCAAGATTTCTTACAAAGCAAAGATGTTCATAGGAACCTTTATGCATGTCTGTATCTAATCAATCAATAAACAATATCCAATTCCAATTTAATTTGTTTCTTTGTTTTTTAGGGTAGAAACTTGGTCAGACAATCCTGGCAAATGCATCATTCAGTTACTTGACACATGCAGATAGCATTCTGCTGGTTGGATGGTTTGAACCGATGGACAAAGTCTGCTGACTGATGGTATATACAATTTTGTTCGAAAAATTCTTTATATAAACAAATTGCATTCATTCTTTTATTTTTCCGATTTATATAAACAAAGGGCTTTGTCTATCTTCTTCTGTCAGATCTCAGATGTTATGTTACTCCTACAACATCTTGTTCAGCTCTGTTTTTACTTAGACAAAAACTAGCAACATAAGGTTTAAATTATCGACAACTAAGTACTCCAAACATACTTCGAAAGCTGAAACTAAGCCGAAGGATCTGATTCATGAGCTATGTAGAAAAACACCTCAACCGACCACATTTTACATCAACATATAGCAATTTAGATAAATCAAAACCAGTCCAGACTGTCTCAGCTCTGGTCAACAACGTGCAGTGATTTATACCGAGGCTGTTGGATAACTTGTAATAAATACAAGGGAACAAATTCCCACATTGCTTGTAAAAGTGTAAAGTGATACATTTATCAAGGGAAATCAACTCTTGAGAGTAATTTGGAGCCAAAGAGGGAAGGGGCTTTGACCATTTGGCTTGGGCTTGGGCTTGGACTTGCTTGGCTTGGGCTTGGTCTAGAGCTTGGGCTATTTAAAAAGTCAAAGATGGGCACTTGGGCACTTGGGCTCTTGGCTCTTTGACTTAAGTCAAAGTTTTATTTTTTGACAGAATATTTTAAATTCAATTTCGAATTTAAAATTATTTTAACTGTTCCAACAGACATATTTTCGGTTATATGTCTGGAACAGTTATGTCTGAAATGAATGGTTGTTATTTAACAGAAAATCACAACCATTCATTTATGTCTCTTCATACTCTATATAAGAGTGATGATTTCCAGAAAAGACTCACTTTTACATTCTGACTTTTCACAATATTCTGAAGGCTTTGTTATATCCTAGGGTAACTTGCTTCTGTGTGAGGTAATATTACACTCCAGAAAGTGTAATTCTACACGCCTTAAAGCCATATACTCTGATTATTTCCTAACAATTTGAGTGTAATATTTCTTTTGATATGGCAATGGTTACCAATCCTGTGTTTATCAATCAACAAGATCCTGTCAAGTTGAACCAGTTTGATGGGACAAACTTCACCAGATGGAAGGACAAGATGAAGTTTCTGTTGACAACTTTGAAGGTGTCCTATGTTCTGGATCCGAATCTGCAGCCACTGGCAGACCCTACACCAGAAGACACAGATACAGTGAAGGAAGAAAGAAAGAAACGTGTAGAAGATGAACTGGTGTGTCGTGGTCACATCCTCAACTCTCTTACAGACATACTTTATGATTTATACTCCAACTATACATCACCAAGAGAGATTTGGACTGCCTTGGAAACAAAATACCAGAACGAGAACAAAGGTATAGATAAATTTCTGGCATTAAATTATTTTGATTTCAAGATGACTGATAACATGCCAGTCATGGATCAAGTTCATGAACTACAAATACTGGTTTCCAGACTTAGAGATTTGGAAGTGGTTGTTCCTGACACTATACAAATCGGAGCAATTTTGTCCAAGTTGCCTCCTTCATGGAACAATTATAGGAAAAATGTCCTGCAAACACCAGACAGTTTCACACTAGAACAATTCCAGACTCATCTGCAAATTGAGTGTGAAACTCGTCTCAGGGATGAGAAACTCCAAAAAGAGAAGGTAGTGAATTCAAATAGGAATTCACAAGTAAATGCCATAGGGAGCAATTCTGGAAAGTTTGCAAAAAAGTCTGGAAAGAATCAGAACAACTTCAAAGTCCAGAAAATTGGTGGATTTAAGAAGTTCAACAATTATAAGAAGAACAAGGCCTGCTTTCATTGTGGAAAGAAGGGGCACTACATTAAAGAATGTAGAATCAAAATTGCAGAAGACAAGAAGAATAAAGACAATGGTTCTAAACAATCTGCTCAAGCTAATATGGTTGTTGAAGATGACATGAACTTTGTTGCCATGGTTACTGAATTGAACATGGCAACAAGTGCAGGAACCATGGAGTGGTTTCTTGATTCTGGAGCCACAATTCATGTCTGCAACAACAGGGAATTCTTCAGCACTTACACTGAGGAGAACAGTGAAGTCTTTATGGGAAACCATGCTCCTGTCAAAGTGCTGGGAAAAGGAAGTGTGATACTTAACTTCACTTTTGGACAGAAACTGACTCTTGTCAATGTGCACCATGTTCCTGATGTCAAGAGGAACTTAGTTTCTGCAAATTTGTTGTGCAAGAGAGGCTTTAAGATTGTTTTAGAATCTGATAAGTTTGTAATATCTAAGAATGGTGTGTTTGTAGGAAAGGGATATTCCCTTGATGGCATGTTCAAACTCAGTATTAATAAAATAAATGTTGCTTCTGCTTATATCATTGAATCTTCTATTCTGTGGCATGCTAGATTAGGACATTTAAATTATGCTATGATTAAATACATGGCAAATCATAATTATATTTCCTGTAAACATGATCACTATGATAAATGTCAAATCTGTGTGGAAGCTAAGATTACAAGAAAGCCTTTTCCTAAAGTAGAACATGAAACAAAATTGCTGGAACTAGTTCATTCGAATATTTGTGAATTAAATGGAAAATTGACTAGAGGAGGAAATAGATATTTTATAACTTTTATAGATAATTGTTCACGTTTTACTAGTATTTATTTACTAAGAAACAAAGATGAAGCTTTTGATAAATTTAAGGAATTTAAATCTAAAGTAGAGAATCAAAAGGAAAGAAAAATTAAAATTATAAGGAGTGATAGAGGTGGTGAATATTTCTCAACTGAATTTGATAAGTTCTGTGAAGATCATGGAATAATTCACCAAAGATCAGCTCCTTTTACACCCCAACATAATGGTTTGGCGGAAAGGAAAAACAGGACCCTAGTTGATATGGTAAATGCAATGATTTTAAATGCTAGATTACCTTTCAACTTGTGGGGTGAAGCTTTGCTTACTGCCTCTTACATACATAATAGAGTTCCTTCAAAGAAGACACATATCTCACCATATGAAGTCTGGAATGGAAGGAAGCCAAATTTAAGTTATTTTAAAGTGTGGGGGTGTATTGCATATTATAGACTTTCTGATTCTCAAAGGACTAAATTAGGTTCAAGAGGAATTAAATCTGTTTTTGTTGGTTATGCACAAAATTCAAAGGCATATAGATTACTAGATTTAGAATCAAATGTTATAGTAGAGTCTATACATGTTGAATTTTTTAAAAATAGTTTTGTGAAAAATCAAGTTATGCATGAACCAAAAAATGATCAAAATACACCTACTGCCTATGATTCCTTAGTCAAACGTAAGGAAATAAGTGAACCATCTGAACCAAGAAGAAGTCAGAGGCCAAGAAAAGAAAAACATCTTGATTCTGATTTTATTTCTCCTGATCATATTACATTTTTAGTTGAAGGTAATAGAAACAGAATTATGAGGAAAATGAAGATATTATTAAATATTGAAGATGAGCCCAAAACTTTGAGTGAAGCTTTGACTTCAAGAGATTCAGCTTTCTGGCAAGAAGCTATAAATGATGAAATGGACTCTATCATGTCTAATAATACGTGGATTCTGGTAGACCTACCTCCATGATCAAAGCCTATTAAAAATAAATGGGTTTTCAGGAGAAAGTATAATTCTGATGGTACTATACAAACCTTTAAAGCAAGATTAGTTGCTAAAGGTTTTACACAAAAGAAAGGCTTGGATTATTTTGATACTTATGCTCCAGTAGCTAGAATAACTTCTATTAGAATTCTTTTTGCTCTAGCTTCTATATATAAGTTGCATATTCACCAAATGGATGTTAAAACTGCATTTTTAAATAGTGATTTAAAAGAAGAAGTTTATATGGAACAACCCGAAGGGTTTGTTTTACCTGAAAATGAACATAAAGTTTGCAAGCTTGTTAAATCTTTATATGGTCTTAAACAAGCTCCTAAACAATGGCATGAGAAATTTGATTCTGCTATTTTATCTTTTGGTTTTAGGCATAATACTGCTGATAAATGTATATATTCTAAATTTACTAGTGATTATGGAGTGATTGTTTGTTTATATGTAGATGATATGCTTATATTTGGTACTAACATGCTTGGTATAAATGAGACTAAAAATTTTCTTACCTTTAAATTTAAGATGAAAGATCTTAATCAAGTAGATACAATTTTAGGAATTAAAATTACAAAGAATGATAATGGATTTTCATTAAATCAAACTCATTACATAGAAAAGCTGTTAGATAAATATCAATATCTTAAAATAAAAGAATATAGTACTCCATATGATTCAAGTGTGAAACTTGTCAATAATGATGCTAGACCAATAGAACAATTAAAGTATGCTAGTGTTATAGGAAGCTTGATGTATGCTATGCATTGTACTAGACCTGATATTGCTTACACGGTATGTAAGTTGTCAAGATTTACAAGTAATCCTAGTATAGCTCATTGGAGGGCAATTGAAAGGGTACTTGGTTACCTTAAAAGAACTGCCAAATTAAGGTTGTGCTATACAGGATTTCCTGCTGTTTTAGAGGATTATTCAGATGCAAGCTGGATAACAAAAGTTGGTGATAATATATCAACTACAGGTTGGATATTTACACTAGCTGGTGGTGCTGTAAGTTGGGCATCTAAGAAACAAACATGTCATGCACACTCAACTATGGAAGTTGAGTTTATAGCTTTAGCAGCTGCTAGTAAGGAAGCTGAGTGGCTAAGAAATATGTTGTTGGAAATTGAGTTGTGGCCACAACCAATGTCACCTCTTTCCTTATATTGTGATAGTGAGGCTACTATGTCTAGTGCTTTTAATAACATTTATAATGGTAAGTCTAGACATATAAGCCTAAGGCATGACTATGTTAGAGAGTTAATCTCAAATGGTACCATTACAATCATATATGTAAAGTCTGCAGAAAATTTGGTAGATCCTCTTACTAAAGCTTTGCCAAGGGATAAAGTGTGGAGGACTGCATGTAGTATGGGACTAATACACAACCCTTGAGACACCAATAATGGTAACCCAACTTTGAATTACCAAATTGGTAATTACAAAAGTTTAATGGGTAATAACAAGTTATTGATCAGTGTCTGTTGTGGCACTTATAATAGGAGTCTCATACTTGAATTTCAAAAGAATTCCACTGTTACATTGAGAGGTTGAGTTTAAGCTCTTAATGGAGATCGTTCTGAAAATTGTCCAAAGTAATAGGGACAATAAAAGGATCTCCACCTATGTGAATATGAAGTGGTGCCGCTTCAACAAGAGTATAAGGGTTTTACTCTTGAAATATTCACAGAAATTGGATTGCTAGCACATGGCCATTGAAATAGTGCTAGGAGCAAGTAAGAGTTTTGTGAAAAGTGACAGATTGATGTGTGTCGTACTTTCGATCCTAATAGTAAGAAGTCATGGTTTAATCTTAGGACACTATGTACTTTTATTAGCATCCTAAAGTATTTACACTAATTGAAGGTTTAAATCAATAAGATACCTTCTTGTATGCATCATATTTTTTGTATTACAAGCTAGTGGGGGATTGTTGGATAGCTTGTAATAAATACAAGGGAACAAGTTCCCACATTGCTTGTAAAAGTGAAAAGTGATACATTTATAAAGGGAAATCAACTCTTGAGAGTAATTTGGAGCCAAAGAGGAAATGAGCTTTGACCATTTGGCTTGGGCTTGAGCTTGCTTGGCTTGGGCTTGGGCTTAGACTTGCTTGGCTTGGGCATGGTCTAGAGCTTGGGCTATTTAAAAAGTCAAAGATGAGCACTTAAGCTCTTGGCTCTTTGACTTAAGTCAAAGTTTTATTTTTTGATAGAATATATTTTAAATTCAATTTCGAATTTAAAATTATTTTAACTGCTCCAACAGACATATTTTCGGTTATATGTCTGGAACAGTTATGTCTGAAATGAATGGTTGTTATTTAACAGAAAATCACAACCATTCATTTATGTCTATTCATACCTTATATAAGAGTGATGATTTCCAGAAAAGACTCATTTTTACATTCTGACTTTTCACAATATTCTGAAGCCTTTGTTGTATCCTGAAATAACTTGCTTTTATGTGAAACGATATTACACTCAAAAAAATATAATTTTACATATCTCAAAATCATATACTTTGATTATTTCCTAACATAGGCTTGGCAGGAAAAAAAAAAAGCTTTACGTAGTTCCTTTAGTTTTTCTTCCTTCTGTCTTGTCGACAGAAGAAACAAATGGGTGGTGGTGGCTGTGGTCTGACCTCTTCCATTACCTGCTGCAGTCATCAATGAAATCACTTGGATTATTGCAGTCAAGTAGTTAATGATGTTGTGTTTTTTCTTGTTGAACATGATGTTGACAACATACCTAATCCTTGTTGCCAATTCAGGCAATTCTATCGTACAGCCTGTAACCAAAAAAAAAAAATTCTATCGTACAGCCGACGCACACTCATTGGTTCAATTTGATATCACCTTGACTTCTGTTAGCAATTGAACTGTGAATGTCACGCCTAGGCCTAGGCCCAGGCCAAGCTATTCCATCGGGCAGTGCCAATAGATGCCCAATTTTCGTGATTAAAAAATGAATTCCAAGTCCTAAGTTGGAATCAAATACTCTTCAATACAAAGCTTATCTCTACAATTCAAGTATCCAAATAGATTTGTGAATGGCATTTCTGTAGTGGGTTTTCTAATTTTTTATCCATATAAATTCATGCTAATGATTTAGCATGAGTTCATATAAAGGCTTTTATGACGATGATGAAGCATAAATTTTCTTAAGAAAAGATCATATGGGAACTGAGAAGGTAAAAGTGGGAGAAAAAGGTATTCATGTGTTTGTACTAAGTCTGTATTTGTAATGCTCTTTTAAGTTTGTAGGTATACTAATTTGACCGGAAAAATGCACACTCTTCTACAAGTAGTTGGAACTCCTGCAATTTTTGACAATATAATGTACTAATGGCCACTTTTTTTTCTTGTTTACATTATTGATACTTTTGGTTCGCATATTGGTTCTATTCCCCCACTCATTGGTGGAGAACGGCAACTCTTATTATTATCTTATTGATTTGGGAATTCAACTTTAGTGCCATTTTTTAATGTCATTGTTAGCAAAAATAAAGGTTTTTCACTAGAAGAAAACAATCTTTCAATGACGAAAAATTAGCAACAGAAAATTTCTGTCGGTAAAAAAATATTTTAGCTACGGATTAGCAATGGAATTACGTTACTAAATTGATAGTATCAGTCAGAAGGCATTAGCGACGGAATTCTGTCACTAATTACCATCAAAACCAAATCCGTCGCTAAACGATTCCTGGGAAAAAAAATTTGGCACGAATAATTTAGCAACGAAATTAACGATGAAAATTCCAACACTGATTCCATAATTTTGCGCGAAAAAATTTAATATATTTTTAATAACTAAAAAATAATATTTCTGTCGTAAAAGATTTTAGCGACAGAAATCCTTCACTAAAATGTCTATTTATAAATCTGTTGCAAAAAGCTTTCAACGACGGAATTCCATCACAGAAGTGATAATTATAATTTTTCATATTTTTTTAATATAAGGCATATATAAAGTATATTTTTAATTGATAAAATCCGTCGCTAAAAAAATTCTGCAACGGAATTCCGTCGCATAATCCATAATTTATTAATTTTCCTAATTTTAAAAATAAACATGATATAAAATACATTTTTTATTATTATTTTTATTTATGAAATCCGTCACAAAACTTCTTCTGTTACGAAATTCCATCGCAAAAATTTTAATTTTAATATTTATTAGTTTTTAAAGGATAAACCTAATATAAATTAGATTTTTTTATTTTTAAATTTATAATGTTCGTCGCAAAAAGTCTTCAGCGATGGAATTCCGTCTCTGAAAGATTAATTTTTATAATTTTTTTATTTTTTATAAAATAAAACCGCATTAAATTAACTTTTGTTTATAAAATTCGTTGCAAAAAGCTTTCTGCGATGGAATTCCGTAGCAACGATAAATTTAAGAATTTTATTCTAAAAAAATAAAACACCTATAAATTAAATTTTTTTTAATGTATTTTTCAAAAAAAGGGCTGATTAGCGACGGAATTTCGTTTCCCAACGAAATTCCGTCGCTAATGAAAAGTAAACTGACACATACGGGCCGAATATTTTTTTTGGGGAAAAGAGCCTTAGCGACGGATTAACGTCAGAATTCCGTCACTAATCCGTTAGTGAAATGCACAGTACTTGACATTTTCTAAAAAAGCCGAATTTGTTGGGATTTCCAATTTTAGCGACGGAATTTCGTTGCTAATCCGTCGGTAAAATTAAAAATTTTGAATTTTTTTAGGTGCTGCCACACCTTCCCACTTGGTCCTTCTTCTTTTTTTACTCTCACTTTCTCTCATTTTGTCTTATCTATTTTACTCCCTATTTCTCTTTCTCTCATTTTCTCTCACCACCATTGAAGATCGACGCCACCTCCGCATTTCTTGCCTCGATGACCTCTGACCAGTGTATTGAGCCACCCATCGCTCAGCTCCGCGTCATCAACCATTGGTGACTACTCATTTTCTAGTTTAAGCTCTTTTTTTGTTTTGTTTTTGTTTTTGTTATATATTTTTGGTGGGTTTTTGACAGATCTGGATCTCCTGCCCGTCGTCCACCGATCATCCCTTCACTGGTCATTGACTCGCCGGTCATCCCTACAGCAACGGCACCGCCTCCTCACTCCCATTGGTAAGTTTGAATTTTTTATTGTTTTATTTAAATAAATGTATTTATTTTCTGTTTAACTATATGTCTAATTTTTTTTATATAAATATGTATAACTATTTACTGATTATACTTATATTAATTGATTAAAATTATTAATGTTGATTGACATTTAGTTATGATGAAATTTGAATAAAGATTGAATAATTTTATAAATTTATATAATGCATAATTTTTAATAATATATTGATATTGTTTTTTATATAGTTTGGATAAAATAGTTTTGCTTGAATTTATAAATTTATATAATGTGTAAATATATATTGTTATATTGTATTTTTATGTAGTTTAAATAAAATCTTATATTAAATATTGAAATAATGTGTAAATAATAAATTAATATAATCTGTTATATTGTGTTTGTAATAAATTAATTTATGCAGCAAGGCACACCACTTGGACGCAACATCCCCACTCAATCTTCTTGCGCATCCTATTCAGTGGTCTCTTTCCTTATGCTAGTCGCAGGAGAAGTACTGCTATTCTTGAATAGAATCCAGAGTTCCAGCATTTAAAAGAGGTGGTGTTCGACATGAAGGACGGGTTCGATCAATTAAGAAGTCAATTCTCTGCTTTTATGGGTCAATTCACCTATTTCATGAACAAAAGACAACTCGGAGCTGGACCATCTGGATAGGGAGGCAACGAATTTGGATCGGGAGGCAATGGATCTGGTCCGCCTGGATCAAAAAGCTGCGTCGATCAGTGAGACCCTGACAATGATGAACTTTTTTTATATTTTACGAATTATGTGTGATATTAGTTTGGATGATTATGATGTGAAATATTTTTATATATTTTATTAATATTATTGCTTTGTTTGTCATTTTATTACTTATATTACTTGTATATTGGATTATTTTAGGTACCCATAAATAGTTCCAAAAAATATATAAAAATTTAAAATATATAAAAACAAAAATATATATTTCAACGATACAAAAATAGAAAATATATAAAAAAAATAGAAATACTTTTAGCGACTAAATTTTGTCTCTAAAAGGCTTCAGTGACGAAATAATTAATAATATGTTAAAAAAATATTACTTTTAGCGACGGAATTTCGTTGTTAAAATGATTAAGCGGCAGAATAATTAAAAAATATTTATAAATAAAAACACTTTTAGCGACGAAATTCCGTCTTTAAAACCCTTCGCGATGGAATAATTGAAAAATATTTAAAAAAATAAAAAACTTTTAGCGACGGAATACTTGAAAAATATTTTAAAAAAACAAAAAAACTTTTAGCGACAGAATTCCGTCCCTAAAACCCTTCAACGACGGAATAATTGAATTCCCTAAAAGCCTTTAGCGATGGAATAATTGAAAAATATTTTAAAAAAACAAAAAAAAACTTTTAGCGACAGAATTCCGTCTCTAAAACCCTTCAACGATGGAATAATTGAAAAATATTTCTAAAAATAAAACCACTTTCAACGACAGAATTCCATCTGTAAAATCTTTCAGCGAAGAAATAATTGAAAAATATTTAAAATTTTAAAAGCGCTTTCAACGACAAAATTCTATCGCTAAAACCCTTCAGTGACTGAATAATTGAAAAATATTTAGCGACAGAATTCTGTCACTAAAAACTTTTAGCAACGGAGAAATTAGAGAAATTAAAAAATTAAGAAAAAAATTTCACCGTCGGAATTCTAACATTGATACCATCAACAACGGAATAAATTAGCGACGTAAATACCAACGAAATTTTCGTTCTGCATTGGAATACTTTTATTAATTTTGAAATTAGCGACGGAATCAACGACGGATTTTCCGTTGCTGATTCTGTTGTTAATTCCTTTTATCGATGGAAACACTAAGTTAGCGACGGAAAATCCGTCGCTAAAACCTTTTTTTCTTGTAGTGTTTGAACTTGAGATTTAGTTCAATTGATTCATGCTATCTCTTTAAAAATTGAATTTCAATAAATTCGAAGTTCAAATCTTAGCACTTAACGATCCTTTTTCCTATCTCCAAACTGCGATTTCCTTTGTATAATTTTTTATTACAAATTGATGTCCTATTATACTTGCTTTAATGACACGATAGTTGAGTGTTTAGGGCTATTTGCTATATTGGGAACCTGGTAGACATATTTAACCTTTTTGAGGCTCTGAATTGATGCAAGTGTCCAAATGTAAACAATTCAAATAGACATTTATAGATTTATAGCTCAAAAATATCTCTTTCTTTTCACATTCTGCATTAGGTTTGAACAAGAATTAAGGGGGAAAAAGATGGTGCAAATGCTATTCATAGAAAAAGATTCTCAATTGTTCACACCGACATATATAGGTTGGGAGGATTTAAGGATGGGAAAGCAAGTGAGTCAATTGGCTTATACTGCAATGATTCTTGAAATCTTGGATTCTTATTAGCTGTAGTTTTGCTTCTTTGACTTGACAAAGTCATAAAGAATAAAGTAGACTTGCATATATAAACAATTTGGCATCATTTTCTGTTCATAGATGAGATTCAGACTCCTGACCATTTATGTTATTCAAAAGATCAGCTGATTGCCACTATTTTGTAGGATTGATATCCAAGCACCAAGCTTTTGGCATTCTTGCTTGGAAAATTCTAAAACTAGCCCACAAACAACAAGTTGCAAGAAAAAACAAACCCATCAAAATTAAATAACTTTGATTTACGTTATTTTCAAAGTTTGAAAATTCTGCAAATTTAAATTTCAAGTATTAACATTTACATTTTTTTTCTCAAATCAGAGAATTTCTTTATACTTAGCCATCTCACATACAACAACTTGCAGAAAAAAAACAACCAAAATTAAATAACTCTGATTTATCTCTATTTTCAAAGTCCGAAAATTTTGCAAATTTGAGTTTCGAGTCTTAACATTTTTTTTTTCAAATAGAGACTTTCGCTATACTAAAAAAAAAGAAATTTTGTATTGAAGTCAAGGCTTTGTTCTTAATCATCATGACAAGAGGAGAAACCAATGCAATCTTTTTCTGATCTACCAGGAGAAAATTCAATGAATTTTTGAACTTTTTTGATTGTTGAACAAGTAGAAAGTAGACATTTCTTTGTCTTCCATGAAGCCAACTTTAGTTTTCATTCAAAAGTTCACTTGAGTGTAAAAGCTTGATTAAAGCCAAACCCTTCAGCAATCCTGAAGAATCTCTTGGCTTAACTTTCTGATGCAAAATAAACAGGAAAAGTTGAGTGCTTCAAAGTCTTAGCACACTATTATTATATCTTTTCTTTTCTTTTTTTCTTCTTCTCCCATGACTTTAGAGCTTAAAATGGAGAATCAAAGCAAACCCATTTTCAGTTGTAGTGAGTAAAGTAGACTGGACTGCTTTTAGCAGTGATCTTGACTGTGTGACCAAGACCTTGAATTTGATTTAGCATGTGCATTTTTAAAAAATTTCATAATATAATGTATGCATCATGGCTTTGCCATCGCCAAGTCAACTCGAGAAATTTGTGAAAGTTGATAACTTTAATATTCAAACAAATATTGATACATTAATTTATAAGAAATTGAAAAGAGAGGGAGTCCTTTCACTTTCTAATCTATCATTTTCTATAATTACTAGTAGGTAAAATGGTGGGGCAGATGATTAAATGAATAAATAAATTAAAACTTATGAGAGTAGGGATGAATTATTTTAAGGAATTTGACACTTTGGCTTAAGTAGTTAGAACCAGTAAAAAATGCTTTTGACTGCTTGAAAGAATCAAGCAATGGGAAGACCTTTCACATTAGAAAAGCTTGGGATGCCATGCTTTAGCGGCTTGGCCAGGCATGACAACTTTTTCTTATTAAAAATATTGCAATTTTCATTTGAAATTGTAATTAATGAAAGAAAATTGAGTTCTCTTTAAAAATTCGTTTTTAATTAGATTAATAGTAAAAAATTTTAATTTTACAGGTCGGATTAAGAAAATATCACATATCTTAGTTATTTTTAGTTTATTTTTTTATTTTTTTAATATACTCTTGTATACTATATTTTTTCTTTTTCAAACGTGGAATTTTGACCGGTTGGAGCTTGGAACATTCCGAGTGGAGTAGATGGTGAATTATGATTGGTACACGTTGACTTTTGCTTTGCATTTAATATAAAATAAATCATTTGTATAACAGAAAATGGTGGTACTAATTAAATACTATTTGGTATGAGCTAGCAAATTAAGAATTTGGATGATGTGGGTTCATATTATGCTGACTTTTACTTTTTAATTTGTTATTTTTTTAGTATTACGAAGAAGAAGAAATTATATACATTTTTTGAACTTAAAAGTTAAAACATATATAATTAATTATTTTCTAATTGAATCAAATGCTTAAAATCATTCAATTTTTTGAAATTTGAACATAATTAGATTCAATAATTGCTCAAATTCAAACTTTATACGTACAAATATACCAAAAAAATTGAATATACATTAAACGTCAGAGAAATTAACCAAAGTGGTACTTAAAATAAGGAAATTAAGTCAATCATGGAAAGTAGGCAATTCCATATTCTTTGTTCCTTCGCTATCATATGAATTCCATACTCATTTCCGACAATTTTTCCATGCAAAACCCACTAAGTTTCACGAAATCCATTTTTTCTTTAAATGGAGTTCGGAAAAATAAGAAAAAAAAAAATACTTTCTCTACGACCTTTAACCTTTTTTCAATAATAAAACAGTGAGAGTTAAAGTTGATTGTTTTGAATCTAAAACTTACCATTGATCACTCGATTAAAATATTGTTAGTACATAAGTGTATTCCTGGAAATCCATTTTCTTCGACAATTGCTTGGATTGCCAATAATATTGAATTATTTAAAATTTATAAAAGATGTTTAAATGCTAATGCAGCTGTAGAACTACATTACATTATTGACGAACCTATGGATTTTTTTTTATGCAAGATATAGTGAGTTTGCGAAACTCAAATTTAGTTTCCTATTTATAGCTTTGAGAACTACTGATTCCTACTTGTACCTGTATTTTTGTTGTTTAGCCAATTGGTAAAGGTTTCTTTACCTATGGTATTAGAGAATAACAATGATGGTTGTAATGTGAAAATATCAATTGTTTGGTATTGATCTTAGGCTAAATCAAGGTGTAATTAAGCACCAATTCTATCTTATGACATGCCCCAAATTACATTTAGAGTAACATACAATGAATATATATATATATATATATAGACACACACACACACATACATAGGAGCAGTCACCCGCTTAGCTAATACAAAAACGAGTCATTTCTATACCCATCACATCAAACTGAAGCCAAATTCTTACCCTTGTTAGGGGATTGTCCAACTTCTTTACTTCAAAATAGCTATCATGGTCGTATTGGTTAAAAAATCAGCACAAAGGTTACGAATTTCAACAAAACATGTATCGATAACTAAAATTTAAAATTTTGACTTTTAAAAATGAGATTTTTCAAATAAAAAACTATTTCTCATTAAATTCATAATTTTTTAAATTTCACATGATTAGATTAGATTTTATCATAATTTCGAACATAAATTCGAAACCATCTTTATCAATGGAAGATAAGTAAACCCCAGATATGACTTATATCTAACCCTACTTATCTTTAATTTCTTCAGATTCTTGGAGAGCTCCAATTATAAATGTACATGGCAGCAACAATTAATATAAAAAAGATTGGATGATGATGTGAACTAGGGCTAGGAAAAGGCTTAGTTTCTGGCTGGAATTGAGGGGGGAAATCAGTTGGTTAGCAATTTTGCCAAGCAAACCCTAAAAAGCAAAATTGAAAGGGTCGACATCGAAAAGATTCTTTTTTCAGTGTACAATACACCTAACAGAAACCTGCCCTCTTCTGTATTGATAGAGACTTGCAATATTTTGCCATACTTTTGTCACATATATAATTGATGCAATGCAAACTAATCTATAAGGTCAACAATCTCATGCTCGTTCTCTTCCAAAAAAGAACAAAATATCTAGCTCTTCCCTTCATCAATGTCGTCTTGCTTAAGCAACCTCCCTCTTGTCACTCTTCACACAAATAACATAACATTTCTTTATATCTATATATATATATATATATATATATATATATATATGTGTGTGGACTAATATCCAATCGACCGTTAGTGAAATTTTTTTACTTTATAATGACGTTGGAATGATTACACATGTCTTTTAAAAATAGTAAAAAAATAAATAAAATACGACATGTGTAATCATTTTAATCCCGTTTGTAGAGTTAAAAAACTTTACTGACAATATATTGAATAATTATCCATATATATACACACACATATATAATTTATAAAAGTACACTTTATAGTCGATCGATCAAATTTAATTTGTGCAACAATTATTTTAAAAAATTATGAATACACATATTGTTGATATGAACGAGTGCATTCTTAAAAACGTATTTGTTAAACCCAATCGGTCCCAAGTTCAAATAAAAGAGGAGGGTTGGCGGAAAGTTTGAATAACAAACTATTTAAAATTCGTTCAAATTTTATGAGATAAACCATTATATGATAATGATATCCCTAATTGTATTATAAAAAACATTTTCTATATTGTTAATAGTATAATATTGATTTCACTTATTAGGGAATGCTAGGGACAGTTACTTTACAGTTACATTTCAACACTCTCAACTTTATAGGGCTACGTTTTTTTCTAATTTTACGTGAAGATCAATTACCCATTTAAAAAGTTGAAAAGCTTAAGTACGAGGATACTAAAAAATACTTTCGAAGTAATTTGTAATAGTAAGTAATAGATCTTCACGAAAAATTAAAAAATGACATGGCAATTGGAGGACAGTCAGCCATGG
Source organism: Heritiera fomes (assembly GCA_032173925.1). Lineage (NCBI taxonomy): Eukaryota > Viridiplantae > Streptophyta > Magnoliopsida > Malvales > Malvaceae > Heritiera > Heritiera fomes. The sequence goes on from JAPDPM010000015.1 coordinate 5,085,006, forward strand.
TAGGTTTTGTATTAATAAATAAATTTATTTATAATGAATAATTTTGGCCCTTCCAAAATTTTGAAAGCTTCTTTATATTAAAGTTTGTATGTCGCTTTATCTTTTTAATATATGTTTACTTGAACTTGTAATTATATGTGTGGATAATGTTCAAATTATTTTTGTTTATTCCAAAAATTGAAATAATTAAATCTTTGCTAATTTTTTAGAGTATAATATTATATTTACTTGTCTTAACTACTTACAAAGAATCATTCTTCAAAAAATCTTACAATTTTTTTAACAGTAAAATTATATTGGGATCACTTTATAAAAGATTAAAAAAAACACGCGCATTCAATTTTATTATTTTAAATATATATAATATATTTTTTGTTTAATTAAAAATATAAATTAATTTATTTATATATATTTTAAATTTTCAAACGAAATAATAAAAAAGTTCACCCATATAAAATTCACTCTTTAAATAGTTCATATTCAATTTTTGAAGATTTTATTATTTTTTTTAAAACATCGCTCACAATTTTAGATAAAATTATAGATTATTTGTTGTATTTTGTTTTCTTGTACTTTTGTTTATAAATCAATAAAATTTATAAATTTATAGACTAGTTATTTTTTATAATTAGTATACTATTTGCATATGTGTTTGATATTAGTAAATATATTAACATAACTTAAATAAAAATATTGATGTAATTTTAAATTTTTAGTTGGCCTGCTCAAATTTAAATATCAAGATCCATCATTAGATGTGGCATAATAAGATGAAGAGTGTTGTAATATGATTGTAAAAGTTACAACCCTTAGGCCCTAGCATTCCTCTTTCACCTATTTAACCACATTAATATCCAAAATAAATATTATTTAGTATAAAAGAAAAACACATTTATTATTATTATTATTATTATTATTATTATTATTATTATTATTATTATTACAAATGAATGACATAAGATAAATACCTTTTTTTAAAAAAAAATTTCATTCATTATTTTTGAATTGATCGTTTTTTGAATTGAGGAATACCATGGGAATATACCTTTTATCATTAATAATTTGACCTTTTATCAATCATTTAATGATTCCACATCCAAAATTAGGAATCTATGATAGAGTTATTATTACTCGTTTTACTCATACCATACCTATTTTTAGACATTGGCTATGAAGATAACGAAAATCTAGAATTCCAAATCATTCATATGCATGAAAATTAAGTTTGCAAACTCTTATTTAATAAATTAAGTTTTTTATTTTCCTAAATGGAATTGATGGTTTTGAAATGGGTTATGAATGTATGGTAAGATTTATTAGAAATCCCTGAAATTTTGTTGATGTCATATCATGCATAAGTAACTTCCTCTTAGCTTCTCTTTCTGATATCAGCAAATTAAAAATGAAGTTATTTCAAAAGAATTCATAATTTTGTTGCTCAACGACTAACATTTGAAGCAAGTGGGTAGATATCCATGTCATTTCATATTAGATTGAAATGCACCTTCACCTTATGAATATTCAATATAATAAACTCAAAAAAAAAGTCAATGGTGAATTGAAGCAAAATATGAAAATATAATCTATTAGACAAACGGAAATTGACACAAGTGGTTAATATTAGAATTTTAAGTGCAAAGCACTTAGATTTAAATCCCTACAGTTTCTTGTCAGCTGGCAATCTGTAAATTTGAAAAAATCTATAAATATAAATCTAATAAATTTATAAATCTTAATAATGGGTTAGCAATTTGCCATGGCCTTGAAGATGAGATAACTTCTCCCATTCCTAAATTTTTTTTACAACCAAACGGTTAAAGCTTGACATACCGATTGTTATCATTTATTAAGAGAAATTAAGTTCAACGTTTGAATCTCTTTCCTCTTATGCCTCCTTATGAACCAAACAAAACTTTTTGTAATAAAATATGTGTGTATATATAACCTATTAGAAAATTAAGATGCCTTCTTTTTAGTTTTAAAATAATTTTTTGAAAATTTATATCATATAACATTTGGTCCATGTTTTTAGACTCGATTGAAAAGGTTTATAAGATAATACATATCTCTTAAAATATATTAAAAATAATAAAACTAAAAATATAACATGTGATCTTTTAATTTTGTTTGTAAAATATAAAAATTTTACTGTTAACACATTATGAACGAACCCTAACTTTCTATTTGTTATATATAATATGAACTTTGTGGGCTTTGACAAAGGCAGCTTATTAATGTTTCATGTTTAAGCAAACAATTAGCCACAAATTACGGCATAGCATGTACATATCCATTCATCAATAATATAGTTTGAATATTATATTATCTTTATTCCAACCATCTTTTAATTTCCTAATTAGCTTTTGCTTAGGAATAAGAGAAAGCTTTCAACTAGTTTATAAGTTAAGATCATTTTAGTTTTCCAATATTTAATAATCAAAGGGTTTTTGCATAGTGTACTATTAATAATTTAATAATTAAGTATACACCTAGAAAATCTTTTGATGCTTAAAATATATATAATTAGCTCGAGTATCACATCATTATTCCAATTAATGATTTTGAGTTCTAAATTTTGAAAATTTGAAACATGTAGTTTGTCGTTTTATATATTTACAAATGCTTACTTCCAATCCACGCATTTTTTTTTTGCCAAAAGTCGACAATACCATCAACAATTGATAAAATTTGTTTTTTACTCTTTTTTTTGACAGATGTCGTCCATAGAAATGATTATAATAAACTTGCAGACAAGTTTATAGGTATATGTAAGATTTAACATGAGCACAATTAGTAAAGTGATGGTGCAAAATGTCTTGTGACCAATATTAAGCAACTTTTTTAGCTTTGATTTTATTTTTTTGTCAAAATTGATGTTTGTGACCAATTTTTTGGCAAAGTAATGGCTTTGGGTTGGGGAGAAAGGAATAAATGCCAAACATAAAACAAAATATCTTGGTCCTTTGTCCAAGATATATTTGAATTACAAGATTTTTTTTCTAGAAAATAAAAATTCGGACATAAGTACTTTTAGAATATAAAATATATATTAATCATTGAATTAAATGTTCGGTTGAATGACTTCAAAATTTTTCGAAGCCTAAATTTACTTGAAAGGAATGAAAACAAGAGAAAAATAGTTGTCACGAATGTCAATTTGCGGTGAATTAAGATTTAGGCATCAAATAAAGGTAGCTATGAGTAAACATCAATGGGATGATTGCTGGTGAACTACTAATAGTTTTTATTGGCACAGAAAATAAAATATATGCAATGCATCAAATGCAGAAATGGCGGTGTTGAAGACAAATTCGGCAACAACTCTTCATAAATATGATCTTCACAGCCGGCTAACAACATTAATTCACCCAAAAGTTAATCATGTCTTAGTCATGACTAGTTTTTGATTTGATCCACTCTACCTCATTACCGGTTCCTAACACTGAGATTCTGCCTATCAATTAAGTTTACTTGGTCCAAAGGAATAAATAATTAAAAGGACTCTAACACTTTAAAAAGCTTCTATTGGTTATAAGGTTTTATTATTCAATGCAATATGAGCAAAAAATTTTGGATTTTACCGATTGAGTTAAGATGGTAACACAAATCATTTAGAGAATATTAAAAAAATAAAAAATAAAATGAATATGTGTCATTATGTTAGCCCCACTTGTGAAGTTTAAAAACTCCACTAACAGAGTATTGGATAATAAATTTCATTTAAATATTTAATTTTTGACAACTTTAATTATAGAAAAAGTTATAATCTATGGAGAAAAGTTTTCTCTATAAAATTATGAATTATTATCCAACATACTGTAAGTGGTGTTTTTAGACTCCACGAGATACTCGACTTTATTTTTTTAATATTTATTAAAGATTTATGTGTCATCATCTTAATCTCATTTGTAAAGTATAAAAAATTCATTGATAGTGTAAAATAATCCTAAAACTATTTGCATGCGCATATTAATCAAGTAATTATTAAAAAATTAAAAAAGACAAAGTATGGGGTTCAAATTTTCTCATTATTTTATGAAGTTATTAATTACAAGAAAAATTACAATCACAATTAAATATTACATTTATATAAAAAATCACCTAAATCAAGCATATAAATCAATATAACTAGACAAATTTAACATAAATTTAAACCAAATTCACACACATAAAACTTGAATTTGGCATAAAAATGCATAACTAAGTTGGATTATGATTTTATCCGAAGTTTCAATTTATAAAATTTGAATTAACCCTAATATAAATTTCTAAATTAACAAAGTAAAGCTACCACTCTTTTTTTAAAGAGTTCATATAAAATACACTTACAGTGTCAGTTAATCATAGAATAACATATCATATGTAGGTTCTTAAAAATAAATATTAATAAAGTTTTTAAATTTATTTTTAGAACTTATACATTTTTAAACTTTATTCATTAATAAAATATATTATCTTATAGTTAACTAATAGTATATAAAAATTATTTACTAATAATACATTATATATATAAACACTATTTTTTAATAGTGATATATACAAATTATTTATTTCCAATCTATACCCTTGGCCTCGTGATGTTTGTTTCGTAAGAATTGTGAGAATAACGCCAGAGAAGGGAGTTGAAAACGTGGGAGACAAGTCTAGAGAAAAGGGGCTAAAACGGAAAGCGAAGGCCCAAAGGAAAGAACTGGTGACGTGGGGTAGGCATCAGCAGAAGCAAGCAAAGTGCAGAGGGCTGTCTGGCACCTGCCGGGTGGAGCTGTCTGTCGGCTACGGTCAAAAGCCGGTGCCAATAATGCCACGTGTATGCCTAATATTCCAAGACTATTAATGGCTTTTCAAGTTTGAATGTTTGACCGCTCTGTTTTTCCACTTCTTCTTCTCCCTCGGCCTCTTCAAGCACCTTCGTCATCCCTAAAAAGGCATCCCCCGCTTATTACCCGTTACTTGTATTCTTCGCTGACTTCTCCTACGCCTTCCCACGCTCCCTTCTGGCGCGTCCTCCCACTCTCTTACCCTCTTTTATCTTTTACATCTTTCTTTTTTTTGGTGGAAGTTGCAATTTCAAAGTGATCAGGTGTTTTCCGTGGAAAAGACACTTGATTAAATGAATTTAAGTATTCCCGTATACTCCCAATGGAATATTTAAATTATACAAATAAAATTAAAAAGGTGATAACTATTTTTTAAAAATATTAAAAAAAATGAAATAGATGTATGTTATTATCTTAATTAATCCATTTATAAATTTACAAATTTCATCGACAATGGATTGATTCTATTGAGTAATAATCCATTCAATTATCAAGTCAAATAATTATATGGATTATTATCTAATCCTCTGTCAATAAATTTTTAGAATTTACAAACAGAATTAAGAGTACGTCACATATTATTAGAAAATAATAAAAAAATAAAGATATGTGTTACTATTTTAATTCTATTGGTGGAGTCTAAATTTTTTCTTGATAATATATAAGATGATAATCTTGATTATGTTTTTACTTTAAAATGTGAAGAGTTTGTGAATACAATGTTCAAGTCTATTTTCCAAATCAAAAACTTTTTTCTTTGTACAAAAAGAGGCCCAAGTATGAGAATAAGGGAAAGAATAGCAGCAAATGTTAAAATTTGAATTTGACTCTGCTAGATATTACCATTTAAGAATAGCTACATGAATCATAAATTAAGCTTCAAGTTCAAATAAAAAAATTTCATTGTACAAAACATTTTCTTAAATTAAATAATTTCTTTCAATTAATTTCATAGAATTTTTTTATTCTAAAATATACTCATGATATTCAAAAACAGTATGTAATCTTTTCATTTGTCTATAAATTTCCATATCTCACCCTTTTGTCATTTATTTCACCTTTTTCTCTATTATTGTACACATATAATGGTACAAGTATATATATCTTAATGGAAATTTCTTATCGTTTTTATTACTTGTATGGAGACAAAAGTGAAAAATTAGAATATATTGGGCATATTGATGAGACATTAATAAGAAAAATGAGGGTCAGGCATGGTAGATGAGACTTAGTAGTTAGTAGCATGGATAGGAAATGTTTCCATACTAAAAGCCACTTTTTACTCTTCTCATTGGAAGGTGTTTTGTCAAACCTTCTTTATCAAGTGTCAATGAAACAAAAGTCATATTCAAAGCTAAAGACTACTCCTCTATTTCTATGTCTTCACTATGATTTATATATTTATATGTACAACTCAAACAACATGAAAAGAAATGGCATGAAACTCTGAAACCCAGCTTAGAAATTTTAGGCTTTCTCTCTCCCCTATATTCCTTGATATTTTTCTCAGATTCTTTCGTTTTCGTGTTCTTAATTTCTTCCCATGTCGGATCATGAATTTAGAGACTTTTACTATCATGCAACATTCCACAACGATATTCATCAGCAAAGTGCTGGTGAAACCGACATTTATAGGGTTTCATCGTCATCGGCTGATGATCAGCCTTCGTTCATGAGCTTCACTGATTGTTTACACAGTACTTCCATGGACTATGGCTCACTTGAAAAAGCCTTCGGTCTGTCACCTTCATCTTCCGAAGTGTTTTCTTCAGTCGAGGGCTGCAATCAGACGGCGAAGCAGCAGGTTTCGGGCGCAGGAGATTTAGGAGGTAATAATACAAGTGAAGTCATGACAACTCCTCATTCTTCTATTTCTTCTTCCTCAAGCGAGGCTGGTTGTGAAGAAGATTCAGGCAAGAGTAAGAAAGATAGGCAGCCAAAAGAGTCATCAGAAGATGGAGGAGAAAGCTCTAAGAAAGGGTAAGTAAATAATTAAGTTTTTCTTCTCTTTTTTCTCATAATATTGCTAATTAATCCACGACTGTGGGTGTAATTGTTGTGTTTATTGTATAACTAACAGGAGCAAAGCTAAAAAGAAAGGAGAGAAAAAGCAAAAAGATCCACGATTTGCTTTCATGACTAAAAGTGAAGTTGATCATCTAGAAGACGGATATAGATGGAGAAAATACGGACAAAAGGCAGTGAAGAACAGCCCATATCCAAGGTTGGTTTTTGCCTTTTTTACAACCAATCAAACATTGAAACAATCTTATCTTGATCTATACAATCAAGAAAACTTCATACGAAACCGTGTCTAAAACCTCGATTAAGGTTTGCTGTGTGCTTGGATTACATCTTCTCGCCCCCTTCTTTTGACTACCAAGATGAGTCAATAAATGAAACTTAAACTGTAAGTAACTAATAACTTGATGGGTTTGTGTTTGTTTCTGCAAGTTACCAAAAGTCCACAACTTTTTTCTCTTATCAATCCCTCTACATAACCAGACTTTCTTGGGAAAACGAGCATAAGCGTGTGCTGGAATTCCGGCCTTTTTCAGGGTTAGTTTGGATGTTTGATGAAATTGGCAAATAGTGGTAAAGGTTATTAATTAGTTTAGTGGTAAGATTAAGTACGGCAACGGTAAAATTAAAATCAATTATGAAATATGTATTTAGTTGCAAATGTAGATTTTTACTATCTTTGTTAATATGCAACTGCAAGAATTCCTGATCTAGGGCGCGTTTCTGATTTATCATTGCAGAAGCTACTACAGGTGCACTACTCAGAAGTGTACGGTCAAGAAGAGAGTCGAGAGGTCATACCAGGATCCGTCGATTGTGATCACAACATATGAAGGCCAACACAACCACCCACTTCCGACGACACTGAGAGGAAGCGCAGCAGGGCTATTCGCACCTTCCTTGTTAACGCCATCGCAGCTGGCGGGGCCAAGCTTTCCGCATGAATTTTTCACGCAGATGCCCCATCATTACATGAATAACCAAGCTGGTGCAGCAGGTTCAATGTTTGCAGAAAACTTAAACCCTTTTCAGCAATACCACCACCACCATCAGGTTCCCGACTATGGACTTCTTCAAGACATGGTTCCCTCCATGTTCCTTAAGCATGAACCATGAGTCGCTTTCTGCATCTTCTGCTCCTTGTGTATATATTTAACTAGTTTTATTGTCAGTTTCATCTGACTTCTTTAGAGCCTAAGATTCATTCTTCAGTTACTGGTCTGAAAAGGCCTAACATCAAGGATTACAGATCGTGGGAGTGAGAAATGTTTTTCTTTTGCAGTTGAAACTTGGTTGAGTTGCACCACATACATTTACTGGAAAACGCTTCTTTGATAGGAGATCAGCGTGAGGAGTCATAGTTGATTTTGAAGGAGAAAAAAGCCTAGTTTTAAGAGGATTGCAGATTTGTAATTCTGGATTGAAGTTGCATTTATGTTTGTTTATCATCATCCTTGATGGAATTATCAATGAAGAATGCGAGAGTTATTAATTTTAGTTTTCTTCATCTAGCTAGCTTATTATCTGAAAAAAGAATAGTATGAAACGGCTATTCGACATTTCATTTACGAGAGAGAAAACCTATCCACTTTCAAGCAACTTGCAATGTTGAATATTTACCTATATTAAAAAAAATAAATTTGACTTCTGTTGCCATAAAATGAGAACACTGTTCTTTTTCTCCTCCTTGCTTTTTGACTTTTGTTAGCTGAAAATAGAAGGCAAATGAAAAAGGGTTATATGCTGAAAAAGCTTAAACATGCTGAATCAGACAGGTTGCTAAATTACGAGTCATCCTGTCTGAAAGGGCAGAATCCTAATCCTAAGTCATATCCTACAAAGAGGAATATTATCCGAACCTAATGGTGACACTGTCATGGAAATTGGCCTAACTTCCCTTTAATTTGCTAGTTACATTAGTAACCAGATATTTTTTCCTTCTCATTTTTATAAATTAACACAAATTTATTTTTTTTGGCACAAAAAATTTAGGAGCAAGTGAGATGATCTCGTATCCAAGGTCAGTGATTATTCTAATTTTTTTAAATTTATAGATCGTTTATCAACAAAAGATTGTAAGGATTCGAATCTATGTGTGAAAAGTCAAACTTTAACCATTTGTACCTGTTCTGTTAGCACACAATTGTATTCTAATCACGTGATTATATATAATTATATAAGCAATGAGAATTTGACATTTATACTTAGCTAATTGAATTATTTAATGTAAGTGCCTATCTTATACCTATCTAGCTTTTAATTTGTTATTGTTAAATTTGAATTGATTAGAGACGTAAGAACCACGTTTTCCAGTTAAGACTGGAAAGAATTTATTGGGTGATTGGTTTCGTGTTGAGATCACCAAATTCCAGAGTTAGAAACGGCTGAAAAATCTGGTCCTGCTCCCCTAATGGAGTTTAATATTTATGAAGAAATTCCTTAGTCAGATGCAGTCAAGATAAAAGACTCAAGTGTTCCTTAAGAAATAAGGTTCTGTTTTGTTTGTATTGATTATTCAATAATTGAAGTGGAAATGTCTTTTTTTTTTTAATTTTACACTTAAATAATAAGAACGGTGTAATTAAAAATTTATGTTTGAGTCTGTTTCTTTTTTGGTTGTTTCGAGTTTGAATATGTTAGAACGCTGTGAAATTTTTTTAATGAATTCGTTAAATATGACTTTGCTTGATCAAAAACTTCGATTGCGGATTAGGATTTAGGCGTTGTGCATGATCTTACATATTGTTTTATTTTATTAATATGAAATTATATATAGAAATAGGCCTATCCAAAAGTTGGATAGCACGTTAAAACCTGAAAATTAACTTGATTTTTTAATGGGTTTGGATAAAAAATTAAACTTGATGAATGGACTTGGACAAAAAAAATAGGCCCGATAAATTTTTCAGCCGGACTCGAGATTTGCCTTTGGAGACCTAGGCCTGACTCGAACATTATTATATATATTAAAATTTTTTATATATTTTATTAAATATAATATAATTATATGCATTTAAAACATTATTGATTAATAAACATTATATATATTTAATATGAAAATTAACATGTAAAATTTGACAAACCAAATTAAATTTTAAATTGAATAAACGAATAAAAAAAATAAAGAAACAAAAAATCAAAAACAATTAAAATATAAAAAATAAAATCAAACCAGGCCGAACCTAGGCTTGAATAATGAATTATATAAACGGAGGGCTTAGATTCAAGCCTGAATGATTTGGTCGGACTTGGACCTATATATAGTCTATTAATATATAACCTAAGCTCGGTCCAAACCCGGTTCGACTCGGCTCATGAACGCTTCTATACAGAAACAAGTAAAAAATATGATTATAATCACAACTAAATAATAATTGATATATTATAATTATAATTATAATCTAGTAATTGCCAAGGGTACTATTATTTGTTAATGTTACAATAATTTAAAAAAAATATTAAAAAGTTTATGTTTCAAGGCCTTCTTAGTATGTGCATTTGTCCTTTCATGCTCTTGAAATAATAATAACATAAAAATGCAAGTTAATTATAACTGTTGAATTCACCTGTTGTTTATAGACATGAAAATTACCTATTTAACCAAATGACATTAGTCAAATTTCGAGAGCTTCCCTGTCTTGCGCTGATGATTAGAGCCTACTCCATGTTGCATGTTCTTAATTATTACTAATCTTATAATTTAATAATCTTTCTGTCATCTAGCTAGATTAATTAACAAGTTAAAATTGACTAGAAATAGAAAGTAGTTGAAAGATTTTCTATTTTATAATGGAGACCTCTGGTCTACCATCTACAACAAGTACTTGAATTTTAAATTTGTAAAATTTTTATATTTAAGAGATTGAGACATGATCATTTGAGTCGATACTCAAATCGCTAGAAAGAAATTGTGGTATGTTACAGTAAAAACAATTGACCATATTAACATTTTTAATGGTAAAATATAGTAGTGAGAAAATAATTTTTGAAAATATTTTTGTATATTTCAGCGGGTTTAAACTAGAAATTAATGGGGATTAAAACTTAAGTTTCAATTATTTTATTTTATTTTTTGGTGTAAACCACAGGTATCCTCATCCGTTTTAACGATCTGAGATTAATCCTGTTTGGGGTTTAGTCACAGTTAAGGCTCTTCACCCCTTCCCAAAAATGTGTTTAGTGGAAGTCAAACCCAATAACTCTTCCCACAAACTCAGTCTGCGTTGCCAACTGAGCCACAACCCTTAAGTAGTTTCAATTACTTTATTGAGATATAATAACAATTAGGTGAAATTTATTGTTAATTTTATAATAAAATGTTTTATTACGACCTTAAACCATTATAATGTTTCAGATTATCCACTTGGAAATTATATGTTGTTAAATGTGTTCAATTCCATAGCTTTTCAAACAGTTTACACTTTATACAAAGATTACTTTAAAGAATGAAAGTTAATGGACTATCAATTGGATCAAGCTAAGGCACCTTTCAGCCTGCAACTAGCTAACTAGGCCCCAGGCCTAAATTGCCACCAGACAAAAGAAAAGACAGAAGTTTCAATATAAACAAAACAATTGGGTTTTTGTTTTTTATTTTTGAAAATTTTGTTTTTTTTGTTTTCAATTTTTAAAAATAAAAAATATATTTGTTTAATATTATTACATTTTAAAAATAAATATTTAAACTGATTTAGATATAATAATTTAATTCACAAAATAAAATTTTAAAATTTAAATAAAAAATAATATATTTATTAAATAATAATATGTAGATAATATTAAATAATAATATTTTATATAATTTAATGCTAATATTAAATATTTTCATATAATCATATAAAAATTTAATATAATTTAAATAATATTATAATTAAATATAATATTAAATAAAATAATATTATTTAATTTAATTGTAATAATCATAAATTATATTTAATAATAACTTTTTTATTTAATTCTAATAATAATATTACATTATTAAATAAAATATTTAACTAATTAATTTATAATAAATTATATAGTTGTTAAAATATATTATATTTAATATAAATAATATTATTTAATGTTAAGTATTTACTTATTTAATAATATTAAATTATTTAATAGTAATGGTGATATATTTTAAATTTAAGATAGAATATAATATTAAATAATAATATTGTTTAGTAAAATAAAAATTAATTATATTAGATAATAATATTAATTATTAACATATCAAAATTATAATAAATGATATTATTTAAAATATATAATATATTCAATAAATTATTATAAAAATTTAAGTTAAATAATATTATAATATTATAGTTCAATGTAATTTATATTTAATTGCTTTTTACGTTTTCAATTTTCTATATTAAATTAAATATATTAATTTTAAAATATTAATTAATTAATATTTTATATTAAAATTTAATATTATTTTATATAAAAAATTAATTAAATTAATTTATATTTTTATTATAAAAATATTAATATTATATTAATATATAAACTTTATTCACTTACTTATGAATAGTAACAGAAATGAAAATATGTTTTCAAAAATAATGGAAACAAGAAATTTTTGTTTCCAACAATTTTGAAAAGTTTTGTTTTCATTTTTATTTTTTGAAAATAGAAACATATTTTCAAACATGTTTTCTGTTTTTTTTTCCAAAAAAACTAAAAACAAAAACTAAAAATAAAAAATGATACCAAACGACCCCTTAGGTTTTGAATTTGGTTAAGAAAATCATTTTTTAAATTTCAATAAGATAATTTTTATATTTGTATCCTATTAATTTTGTATTAAGTTGTATAAAAATATAAAAATTATTATTTCGCAATTAGTATTAATATGTTAAACATCAAATCGATTTTTCTATTCTTTTGTTATCCATTTATATTTTTATCAAAATTTTAACTCCTAGTGTTTTTTTTTTTTAATATCGATTACCAAATTTAACTCCGCCTGTGTGAGTTAACACAGCCGATCCCAAGCCCGAGTGAAGAAGGAGGGTGGCGGTAGGTTTGGACAACCAGCCTTAAAAACTAATCCAATCTCATGAAATGAACCAATATCAAAACATCGTTGGGGCATCCCCTACACAACAACGCGCTGCATCGGAGCCCGGGTGTAGTGAAAAGTGGGCAAGGGTTGCTAGGTCATCGCCCGAAAGTGATGCACCACATCGACGCCTGGATGTGGTGTTAAATAGGCAAAGGTTCCCACACCACAATGGACGGGAGTGGGTAAAAAAGTTAGTCCATAACCATAAGCTTAGGTTAGGATCTTGGAATATAGGTATGCTTAGTGGTAAGTTAGGTGAGATTTGTGAGGTTATGAGTAGGAGGAGGGTTAACATCTTGTGTATGCAAGAGACCAAATGGGTTGGGAAAAAGGCTAGAGAGATAGCACGTTGGCAATATAAGCTTTGGTACACAGGGAAAGATAGAGACCGAAATGGAGCAGGTATCATTATAGATAAAGAGTACCATAAGGATGCTGTACATATTAAGAGACAAGGGGATAGGATTATTTTGGTTAAATTAGTTTTAGGAGAAAAGGTGTTGAATGTCATTAGCGTGTATGCACCCCAAATAGGACTTGATGAGGTTAGTAAACGACAGTTTTGAGAGGATTTAGATAAGGTAGTACAAGAAGTACCCATAGGAGAAAACCTTTTTATTGGCGGTGATCTTAATGGACATGTAGGTACAAGTAGAGAGGGTTTTGAGAGAGTACATGGGGGTTTTAGTTATGGTGTAAGAAACGAGGGAGGAGATGCTATCTTAAATTTTGCTTTATCTTATGACCTAATCCTAACAAATACATTGTTTAAGAAGAGAGATTCTCATCTTATAACCTTTAGAAGTGGACCAAGAGCAAGTCAGATAGATTTCTTTTTAACTAGGAGTAGGGATAGACATAGATATTTGGATTGTAAGGTTATCCCAGGTGAGAGTGTTACCACGCAACATAGACTCTTAGTTCTAGATATGAAGATAGATAGACGACATCGAAGGAACCAACAAAAAGGAATTGAACGGATTTGATGGTGGAAGCTAAAAGAAGATTGTCATACAACATTTAGAGATAGTTGGATTCAAAAAGAAGCTTGGACAACAGAAGAGAACCCAAATGTAATGTGGAATAAGATGGCAAAATGCATTCGGGAGGTAGGCAAAGAGACATTAGGAGTATCAAATGGAAGAGTGCCGACTGGAAAGGACGCAACATAGTGGACTGCAGTAGTAAAAGCTATAAAGACTAAGTGAGAGCGTTACAAGGCTTTGAAGAAGAACAATACAAAAGAGAGTTTTTCGGAATATAAGTTAGAAAGAAAGGAGGCAAAGAAGGCTGTGGCAAAAGCTAAGACGAAGGTTGCGAAAGAGATTTACGACAAGTTGAACACAAAGGAGGGAGAGAAAAGGATATACAGATTGGCGCGAGCAAGAGAAAGGAGGAGTCGCGATCTAAGAGTCGTGAAATGTATTAAGGATGAGCATCAAAGAACTCTCGTTAAAGATAATGACATTAAGGACAGGTGGCGAGACTATTTTAACAAATTATTTAATGATGGACAAAATAAAGTTTTGGATAATATTTCGGTGCCTCTAAAGAATTTAAATCGGTGCTTTATACGTAGAATCCAAGAGACAGAGGTAAAAGAGGCACTAAAGATGATGAAGAATGGAAAAGCTGTTGGACCTGATGACATCCCAATTGAAGTTTGGAAATGCCTTGGAGATGTAAGAGTTAGGTGGTTGACAAATCTATTTAATAAGATTTGGCACACTAACAAAATTTCAAAGGAATGGAGGAAGAGTGTCTTAGTACCTTTATATAAGAACAAGGGAGATATTCAAAGTTACGCCAACTACCGAGGCATAAAATTGATGAGTCACACGATGAAACTATGGGAGAGAGTGATAGAATGGAGATTAAGAAAGAATGTAGAGATATCGGAGAATCAATTTGATTTTATGCTGGGTCAATCAACTATGGAGGCAATATATTTGCTTAGACAACTTATAGAGCGCTTTCGAGTAATGGGTAAAGATCTCCATATGGTCTTTATAGATTTGGATAAAGCATATGATAAAGTGCTTAGGGAGGTACTCTGGTGGTCCTTAATGAAGAAAAGAGTTCCTTTGAAATATATTAAAGTAATTAAGGACATGTATAGAGGCGCAAGGACACATGTGAGGATAGGTGGGGGGCAAACAAGTGAGTTTCCTATCACGGTGGGATTACACCAAGGGTTAGCGTTGAGTCCATTCTTATTTGCGGTAGTTATGGACGAACTGACAAAATCCATCCAGGATAAGGTGCCTTGGTGTATGATGTTTGCAGATGATATTGTCCTATGTGCGGAAACTAGAGTGGAGATCAATACAAAGTTGGAATTATGGAGACAAACGTTGGAATCAAAAGGATTTAAACTAAGCAGAGTGAAGACTGAATACATGAAGTGTAAATTCAGTTCTAACCGACTAGAAGAGCATGATGTAGTGAAGTTAGATGGGGTGGCGATACCTAAGCGAGATCATTTTCGATACTTGGGATCAATAATACAGATAGATAGAGAGATTGATGGTGATGTGACTTATAGGATCCAGGCTGGATGGAGTAAGTGGAGAAGTGCTACAGGTGTGTTGTGCGATAAAGGAATTCCTACATGGCTGAAAGGCAAGTTTTATAGGACAGTTGTTAGACCAACGTTGTTATATGGTAGTGAATGTTGGGTGACTAAGAGGCTATATACACAAAAGATGAATGTAACAGAAATGAGAATGTTACGGTGGATATGTGGATATACAAGAAAAGATAGAATGAGAAATGATGATATTCGTAAGATGATTGGAGTGGTACCTATCGAAGACAAAATGTGTGAAAATCGTTTACGTTGGTTTGGACATGTAAGACGTAGACCTGTAGATGCTCCAGTTAGGAGAATAGAGGCTATGGATATTGAGAGAATGGTTAAGACTAGAGGAAGACCGAAAAAGACTTGGAAGGAAGTAGTTTGAAAAGATATGAAGGTTTTAGAATAAGATGAGCAAATGACTTTGAATAGGAATCTATGGAGACAGAGAATACATGTGGATGATCTAACGTGATTTTAGATATTGGTTCATATAGCCTACCATAATCTATTGAGATAAAGGCTCTGATGACGATGATAATGATGATCGATTACCAAATTTGTTATTTCATCAGCTTCCTTTATGTTAGATTGTCAATTACACCATTACCAAATCATACCATTTATTAATTACCAAAACCATTATTAAACAAGAAACAATTACTAACTAGTTTGTCCATTATAAACCAAGCAATAAAGCACTTACTTTAATCAACTGATAGATCTTAAAAAAAGAAAAGATTAGGTGGGTTCCTTACTCTGCACTTCTGCTGCAGCCAAAGCAAACAAACCTTGCCATTCTGTCCCCAACTTCCCCATCTACCAAGTAAGACCATTTCTTCGATAAACAAAAGCGCAAAAAAAAAAAAAGAAAAAGAAAGAAAGTTTCCATAATTGTGGTCAATTGTGCAGATAAGAAGTATTTATGATGGACGGTAGACAATTGAAATCAAAAGTCTGATGGGAGTAGAAATTGACTGATCATAGTCATCAAGAATGTTATGATGTCCATGATAACAACACTAACAATCAAATTATGATGAAACTTTTGATGGTGAAAGTCTGTGTTGCCTGGTCTAATTTAAGTTTTATAACAGCAGATCCACCCTTTTAAAAGAAATAAATAATCGTCTTTAAATGTCAAATAAATTATAAATAAAAAAAGAAATACTAAAGTATAATGCAAGTATGCAACCTCTTAATAAATACTACTCCATCCGTACCATATTACTAGTATCATTTTGACTCTTGTTGAGTTGAATTTTGTTTTTTATATAGTTTTTACTGCCAAAAAGTAAAAAAAAAATACAAAATAAAAAATAAAAAAAGGAGATTTAAGTGTTATGAAAGAATAATTTTGGATTATTCAAAACACAAAAGAAGGACAAAGAAAATGAGATAGAGAGATATATATATATATATATATATATATAGGATTTATATATACTGTTGTAATATAAATGTTTATAAAAATTTAAAAGTAAAAGAAAAATAATAATTGAAAGAATGATAATAATTTTTTTAAATTGGAAAAATAGTTAGTCTATCTATCACTAAAATAAATTCTATTTTTGGAGATACCGAAGTAAATTATATTTTTCTATAATTATAATATCCTGCTAAAATGACAAGAATCATACTTAAGATTAATAATAATAAAAATATTTAAGAAACTTAAATAGAAAGTTAATCCTAATTAATTACCGCTCATTATTTTTTTTCCAATTCATTGACCCTATTACGCAGGAAAATAAGAAAAAAAATATTATATAATTTATTCTAAAAAAGTACTTTATTAATTAATTAGTTAATAGTAATATATATAATATAATTAAACATGCTATGATTATCTGTTCAAAATAACATTTTAAATTTGTTTTTCTCATTTTCTGATCACATTCACACGCCGAAAAGTGAAAGCAAAAGAGCAACCGTAAGACCCAACCAAACAACAGTACACGGCAACAACAACCGTTGAGATCGAGGGAGAGAGAGAAAACGACGTCATATCAAACCTTTAAACTATTCTTCAAGCAAGCTGCTGAGGGATCTCTTTCTCTCCATCAATCTCTCTTAAATCTCTCTCGTTTTCCGAATCTTCAATTTGGCTTTATAATTTAAAATTGAAATTGTTGTTTTAGGGATGTTTTATTTATGACCATGTCCTAGCACACCAAACATCTCTCTCTATTCTACGCATTGTTTTTCTCTTTCTCCGGTAACCATTTCTCTCTTCTTCTTCTGTTTTTTTTTTTTTACTATTAATTTGGATTTTTTTTAATTTGTTGGGATTGATTCGATTCGGTGCTGTTGCAATTTTTACAGTTGGAGGAGGTTATTGATTGATCCAGAAAAGAAATGGTGGTTTCTGGGCCAATCACGCCTGGACAGGTACGGTTTTGAATTTGAATTTGATTGATTCGATGTTTTTCGGTCAAGTTTAGATTTAGTTTTGAGATTTTTTAATTTGATTGAATTTGGACAATGTGATTTTTGAGCTGAAAATATTTGAAGTAGTTTTGCAAGTATTGAATTTGTGATACTGTGATTCTAAATTTAGAAAGTGTGTTGGATTCATGCCAAGAATTTTATACGTAATAATTTTGGATTCTGAGGTTTGATTTCATTTTAAACTTTTAATTAGTGGAATTTTTTCTTTCTTATAAGAATTTATATGGTTATTGGATTTACGTAACTGAGTAGCTTGGTTTGATTACTGAAGAGATTTTACTCGTAGCTTAGTGAAAGTGTACCGAATCGAATGAGTTATGGTTAATTATAACAATATTAAGTGTTCATAATGTATGGAATCTACTGTGAACAGTCTTGGGAAAGTTTTTGAAGTTTTACATTAATTTGATGATAAGAACTTATTTGCATTTGTTGTAACGCTGGAATGGTATTTTAGTTGATCCAACATCTACTGCAATTAGGGTTTCATTTTTCTTCTTTTAAAGTACTTTGACCATGCATGTATGTGCATATTTCACTCTACTATTCTAACTTTAATTATTTCACTTGTTCATATATATGCATTATTTGATCTTTCTTCACACTCTTCTTTTTATTTAGTTTTCTTATAGGCATTAGTTTTGCCTTAGAGATATGATGAAGCCCTTTTATCATGCTGCAGGTGTCTTTCCTCTTAGGAGTTATCCCAGTTTTCATTGCATGGATATATTCAGAGTTCCTAGAACACAAGAAATCTACATCTCATTCTAAAGTGTAAGAGATCTTTTCTCTTAGGAGTT
This sequence comes from Heritiera fomes, assembly GCA_032173925.1. Classification (NCBI taxonomy): domain Eukaryota; kingdom Viridiplantae; phylum Streptophyta; class Magnoliopsida; order Malvales; family Malvaceae; genus Heritiera; species Heritiera fomes. Next base: position 5,103,726 of record JAPDPM010000015.1, read on the forward strand.
AACATGGGTGCCAAAATTTGATATATATTTTTTTTCATGTTGATGACTGAGTTTCAATTTGCAGCCATTCAGACAATAATCTGGCTGAATTAGGAGAGGAGACAGTTAAAGAAGATGACAGGGCTGTTTTACTTGAAGGAGGTCTCACAAAATCAGCATCTGCTAAACTCCAAAGTTCATCCATCAAAACAAACTTGATTAGGTTGCTTTCTTTGGGTTTCATTGTTGTTATGGAGTTTTCCATGATTGCTCTCTTTACCCTCTTCGTACTATTTCCATCTTACGATTTTGCAGGTTTTTGACCATGGAAGACACTTTCCTGCTGGAAAATCGAGCAATTTTGAAAGCAATGTTAGTCATATACAGAAATACGCTTTTTTTGGCAGCTTTCCATTAAGTCCTATGTTTAACTATTCAATGAATCTAATGCAGGGCTGAGTTTGGGGCTATCCTAGTTTACTTCTATATATGTGACCGCACAAATTTACTAGGAGAATCTACCAAGGTGCTTTTATACTTCTTGTTTGTGTTATTGACTGTACTTCATGATTTCATCTGTGATTTTTGTGGAAAAGCTACTCAAATATAGAGTTGCATCTGTATTTTTTCCCTTTCTCTTGCACCATTCCCCAAGTCCTCTGGTTTGGGAGGATTTTTAATGTTTCTGTAATAAGCAGTTTGTGATCGCTATGTCCTTTCACTCATAGTTCAATATAAAGGAATACCATACATCGCCTGAAATGCTGAAAGTATTTTCTTCTCTTGTAGTTGGAACTTTTTGATGGTTAAGGTTTTACCTCTTAAATAGTTTACAGTAGCTATATATTTACAAATTGATGGTAACTTGAGGGTTAGTGCTTTGTTTTAACATGTTGATGAACACTACAGGTAAGTATTTATATATATATATATATATATATATATATATATTATTTCTTATGTTTTTTTTTCTTGGACAGAAATACAACCGTGACCTTTTCCTCTTCCTCTACGCTCTTCTCATCATAGTTTCAGCAATGACTTCTTTGACAAAACATAATGACAAATCAGCATTCTCTGGAAAAACTATGCAATACCTAAGTAGGCATCAGACTGAAGAATGGAAAGGATGGATGCAGGTGAGTGTTTATTGTTAGACTTGTAACCTGTTAAGAAGTAATTAGTTGAGCTTTGGCCCCTTAAAAACACCTAATTTAGTGGAGGAAGTATTTTAGATTATATTTCCTGATGGTTATTTTGTGTTGACTTTCCTCAATATAGTAATTTTATTTTTAAATGTTGGAAAAGGTTTATGGTGATAGTTGTCTCCTGACAATACTTTTTTCATTGGATCATAGCTACTTAAATTATAATTTGATAATGTTTTTCATAATTTTCAATCTCAATGGTGGCTCATTTGATTTGTTTAATATTTTATTCTTGCTAATATAATTTAATAATGATGAAAATAGTTTTTAGAAGTTTTGTTAGCTGCACTTACATGCCTCTCTTTTTTTTTTAAACAGGTCCTATTTCTAATGTACCATTACTTTGCTGCAATGGAGATATATAATGCAATACGTGTCTTCATTGCTGCATATGTTTGGATGACTGGATTTGGCAACTTCTCATACTATTATATCAGAAAGGACTTTAGCCTAGCACGTTTCGCCCAGGTGATATTCTTTCTCTGGGCTCTAATTCCATATCAGCATGCCAGTTATTGAGTTCTTAATATTTTTATACATATCAAGTAAGTCCAAGGTCCTTGTATATCTTCAATTTGATGCAGATGATGTGGCGGCTAAACTTCTTCGTAGCATTTTGCTGTTTCGTTCTCAACAATGACTATATGCTTTACTATATCTGCCCAATGCACACGCTTTTCACCCTAACGGTGTATGGAGCTCTCGGGATTTTCAACAAGTATAATGAGATACCATCAGTGATGGCTGTGAAAATTCTTGCATGCTTTCTCGTAGTTATTTTTATTTGGGAAATTCCTGGAGTTTTTGAAATATTCTGGAGTCCATTAAGTTTCCTATTAGGTCAGCAACCTAACTTCTTTCTTCTACTTTTCCTCTGATTTATCAACTTTCCTATAATTTACTGCTTAGAGTTAAAAAGTTCATGTGCTTATATTCATCTCCCTTAATATGCTTCTAAATATTTTCTTAATATTTTTTTATGTATTTTAACTTGGAATGTCTTGCTTTCAAATATGTGTACCTCACATGTGAATGAATCCAGTTGAATTTCATTTTTAATATTAATTTTAAAGCAAGTTCATTCTTCTTGCCTTGGATATGTTATGGCTGTTTGCTTATATGACTTGGATATGGCAGGGTACACTGATCCTGCAAAACCTGATCTCTCTCGACTGCATGAGTGGCATTTTAGATCCGGTCTTGATCGCTATATATGGATAATCGGAATGATGTATGCCTACTATCATCCCAACGTAAGTTGTTAAATTTTTGTCACCCCAAAGTACTGTTCTCCTGGTGCACAAGTAATGATCACTTTAAAATGTTTTAAATCTTAGGTGGAGAAATGGATGGAAAAGTTGGAGGAATGTGAAACAAAGAGAAAATCCTCAATAAAAGCAAGCGTTGTTGCAGTTTCTTTATTTGTAAGTTGCCTGATCTTTGATCAATATATTGCTATTATGCTTATTTGTTTTTGATGAGTACTTTTTGTATTTTCTTAAATTCTTCAGGTTGGGTACATGTGGTATGAATATATTTACAAGCTGGACAAGGTTACTTACAACAAATACCATCCCTACACATCTTGGATTCCCATAACGTGCGTATTAAGGACTTCTTTTTCTAATTTACTTGGAACGCCTAAGGAATTTTATTTGATGGCATATTAAATCACTTTAATTTCCAGCATCTGATTATCATCTCTGCTTCTTGTGATTCTAGTGTCTACATTTGCTTGCGGAATTTCACTCATCAGCTTCGGAGTTACACTTTGACTCTCTTTGCGTATGTTTCTGGCCTATAACTAATTTATTCAATCTTGGCCTTCCTTACAGGAATGTGTATTTATTGATCTGCTTTGGCTAAAATATTGAAAAAGCCCTTAAATTTTGTTACTTTATTTAAATAAGCTTTTGTACTTTTATTACATCTAGATAAGTTCTTAACCTTTTATTTGAGTTTGAATAAACCTTTAAACTTTAATTTATTCCTAGATAAGCCCTTAACCTATAATTTATATCTAAATGAGCCATTAATATAAATCAATCTTTTATAAGAGTGAATAATCAATTTTTTTGATTGGGTTTAAAACCTAAGTTCCTGACTTCTTGTATAAAAAGGGTTGGTTAGATAGAATATATTATATAATATTTAATTATGTATATTATATATTATATAATGTATATTTAAATAAAATGTCAAATTAATTTAGTCGGTTTAATTAATAATTTTAGACATCAACTTAATCGAATAAACCGACCTATGAAAATTAACTTAAACCATTGAATCGAATTAATTTAATTTTGATCAGTTAAATCTGTTTGAAATAATTTTAATACATATGTAATCTTTTATTTAAAATAAGAGCTTATTTGAGTACAAATCAAAGTACAAGGATTTATTTGGATATAATAATAGCATGAGGGCTTATTTAAATAAAGTAACAAAGTTCAATGACGACTTTAATTTTTTAGCCAGCTGCTTTTGAGGAGTTTCTGGCATTATTTTGCACTTACTCTAATTATGCTACATTTTTTGTGCTTCCCAGGTGGCTTGGAAAGGTAACTTTGGAGACATACATTTCTCAATTTCATATCTGGTTGAGGTTTGTAAACCAATTAACATTTTCTCCTCCTAATTATTTCCCAAACTTGTATTTAAAGAATAGCATGGTAGTTAAATAGGTTAACCTTCATATCTAGTTCTGCCTGTGCATCCTTTTACAAGCACGATAATTGTACAAGGCGCAAAAGCATAGTGAGAGTAACAAATTTACAGGTATATAATAAGATTCTCACAGTTGCATTTCATATGTGCAGATCAGACATGCCAAACGGACAACCTAAGTGGCTTCTTTCTTTTATCCCAGAATATCCACTGCTCAACTTTATGCTCACAACTGCCATTTATGTCTTGGTAAGCAAATTTTCTCCACACTCCATATTTTGCCAACAGTGTTAATTATATTCACTTTGTTCATTTTCCTGCCATCTCCTGCCTTCCTTCTGCAGATATCTCATCGCATGTTTGAATTAACAAATAAACTCAAGTCAGTTTTCATACCCACGAAAGACAACCGCCGGCTGCTATATAATTTCATTGCTGGAGGAGCCATTTCACTGTGTTTGTACTGCATCTCACTAGTTCTTCTTCAGATTCCTCATTCATCTGTAAGCTTCTAACTCCAATGAAGCACCGACGAGTTTTCTGATTTATAAACAATGCGTGGGCTCCTTTTCTCACATGCCCTAGCCTCTTCCAAACTAAAAGTTTATCAGACTTTCTCATGTTCTTAACCTGCATACATTGTTTCCATAATTACAGGCCTGAGAAAGCACACGACTAAGGAGTCGTTAGACCGAGCTTTTACATTGGACATATGAGAAAATATATTTAGTTGGAGGAAAAAATAAGAGAACTCGGAAGATGTCTACGGAACTAGCTTCTGAATCAAATGTTTCCAACGATTTTGGGTAAAAATGCCCTATATTTTTCTCTTTTGAGCCGAAACTACAAGCCCTGGTTTTGCCTTGGGAGTATGATTGGGGGAAGGCAGGCAACCGACAGGAAGGAAAGAAATCTTCTTTCTTTCTTTCCTCTTTTTGTTTTTTCTCTTACAATTTACAATTTGCTGTAATATTGAAAACTGCCATATATCGATTTCTTTGTCAATTTTTTGGGTCATACGTTTAAGAAAATGTAGATTTATGTGTCATATAATGTGTTGTCCAGGCACCAAACAAATTCCCGATCTTCAATTTTTCTTCTTATGAAACTTTCTTCGTCTGATAGTAGATCATTAGTAAATCTCACCATAATTAATCAATAATTTTTTGATCAAATGATTAAAAAAATTATAACATACTATGTTAATTGAGTAATTGAAAAAGAATTGTATTATAAGGTTTGAGTTTAAAAAACTCTAGTTTTCATCCATTAATTATAAAAAAAGTCACCATAATTATGTAGTAACCTAAATAATAACATAACGCTTAATTGTTTTTATAAAAAGATAATTCTTTTCATATGTATGTATTATTTTCCTGTTGTTTATATTTTTATCTACATACTATATATGAAGGGAATCTCGAAAGATTCCGAGGTCGACAGCTCTCTGATAAAGATTGGAAGAAATCATTTGAATTGTTGAATGTATTAAGGATAATTATTACATATACTTACAGTGGAGTTTTTTTATTTCACAAGCAGCGTTAATATCGTAACACATGTCTTATTTTATTTATTTTAATATTTTTATAAGACACGTCATGATCTTAACGCTGCTTGTGGAGTAAAAAAATTCCACTGTCAGTGTATGTAATAATTATCTATGTATTAAAGGGTTTTTTATCCTTTTGTTTCTAATAGCAGGATTTTATTTATTATTTTTTCCTTCATAAGAAAGGTAGTATGAAAGGAATGTCGAAGGATTCTAAGGTCGACAGCTCTTTAATAAAGATAACAAGAAATCATTTGAATTGTTGAAGATTTTATCCTTTTGTTTCTATTAGCAGCATTTTTATTTTATTTTTCTTTATTATTTTTCCTTCGTAAGTAAGGTAGCAAAATGATTATTAAGATAAACCCACCGAAAGTTTGATTGATTTTCATTTGTCATTTTTCACTTGCCTGTCATAAAGTTCAGTATGGCTTAAATTCAATGACCAAGTGATTGGATGTAAAACAATTATATCTTGAGACGTAATAGCAACGATAATGATAAGATGAGTAAAAAAAAATTATTAAAAAATATTATATTAAAATTTTATAAAATACGTTATTATTGTCATTATTGTTGTTATTAACATCAAAGCATTCTATACATGACAAGTGTTTTAAAATATATATATATATTTATAATGAAAACTTATTTTTTATAATGGATGACATAAAAAAGGTTGGATGGTCGGGCTTGATTAGAAAAGAAAGGATAGGAATGTCGATTAGATTTGAATGATTGAATCCATTAAATTAGATTAAACTCAATTGTACTTGAGTAATTTATTTATTTTTATAATTTTTATATTTTATTTAATATTTAAAATTTTGACATGAATAAAATGCATGAAATTGTTTTATAAAATAAAGGACAATAAAAATGATTAATTAACTAAATTATTTTAGATGTCAAAAATTAAAAATCCTAATCCTTTAAAATAATTATTTTTGATCTACTAATATAATTATTTCTATTGTTATTTAATTTAAAATCATTCTTCTTTAATTATTAGTTTAATATTATATAAATATTCGAAAAAAAATCTCGAGCAAGCATTGTAGTAGCATTAAAAAAAAAACGAAAATTTTTAAGGCTATTTTTTATTGTCGTGGAATGCTAGTTGTGGGCAGATCGACCTCATGGTGATAGTTAAAATGGGAATATATTCTTATTTCGTTTTCATTCTAGCCATTAAACTTGCTTTTTGAGAAAAATTTGTACTATTTTTCTTTTAGAGGCCAATGTGTTTCCTGCAAGGTAAGAATTAGGTCAAGCTTCAATAACCATGCCTTAAGCTTGCATTTACGTCAAAAGGAAAATTATGCAATCTTTTATAAAGCATATATATATATATATATATATATATTAATTTATACAATAAAAGTTTTTGAATCAGACTAATAGAAAATGCATGTGCTAAAACTTTGAATTTTAGATTTGTAAACTAATTTCATTTTAAAAAGGGATAATAGTCAAATAGATCCTCAACCTTTAACATAAAATAGAATTAAGCCTTTAACGTTTTATCAAGTGAAAATCAGTTCATAAACTTTTATTTCGTTGTAAATAAACCCTCAACCTTTTAAAATTATGCAATTAAGTCTAAATTTGTTAAATAACACTAACTTCCGTTAGTATTGCACACGTGACATGCCACGTGGCAGCCAACTAGGCTATTCACATCAGCTTTCACGTTAGATGTCTAAACGAAAGTTAGTGTCATTTAACAGATTTGGACTTAACTGCATAATTATAAAAGGTTGAGGGTTTATTTACAAGGAAATAAAAGTTTATGGACTGATTTTCTCGCAATAAAATGTTGAAGACTTAATTCTATTTTATGCTAAAGGTTGAAGGTTTATTTGACTATTATCCTTTTAAAAACGAAAACACAATCATTTGAACAATATATATATATATATATATATATATATATATGAGTTTGTATATGATGCACTAACAGTGTATAGTTTCTATACACTGTCAATGCATCAGAGGTTGACATCTCAACAATAAGCCCTTATGGATAAATTAAAAAAATTATTTATATTTGCATATAAGGGCCTATTGATGAGGTGACAACCTCTGGTGCATTGACAGTGTATAAAAACTATACACTGTCAGTGGATCATATATAAATCCTATATATATTCACTTTATAAAAATACAACTGTTATATTTGATGCACTTATCATCTTACTGAAATAACAATTATATTATTTTTTATCATCTTACTGAAATATGTTTTATTTTACGTGGACTATAGATATTAATGGAAACTTTCAACTATTTTTTTTGGCTGAATGCTTAAATAAAGATCTAACGTTTTCGGAAATATTCAATTCAGGATCTCAACTTTTATTTTGCTTAATTCAGGATAAAACGTTTTTGATTTTGCTCAAATAAAGAATTTTTAACATGCGTGAGTTACACGCGCCATTAAAATAATAACAGTGTTTATAAAAAGACACGTGGCAGCGTGTGATTCGACCATGTGGCAGCATAAGAGTGGGACACGTGGTAGTGACATATAATTAATTTTCTTTTAATAGGTAAAAATACGTGGACACGTGGCAGCGTATTAGTGTGACACGTGACAGGAGTTGACACGTGGCAGTATAGGAGTGGGACACGTGGTAGTAACATATAATTATTTTTCTTTTAATAAGTAAAAAATACATGGACACGTGACAGCATGTTAGTGGGACACGTGGCAAGGTGGACACGTGGCAGCGTGTGAGTGGGACACGTAGTAGTGATTTATAATTATTTTTCTTTTAATAGCTAAAATTTTTTTATAAATATTAATAAAAAATTAAAAATTTAAATATTATTTATAATATTATAATTAATAGTTAATTTTGTTAGTTTATTTTTTAATAAAAAATAACTTTTAAAAATTTATATTACGTTTTCAAAAAAAACTATTTTGTTAGAAAATAAATTTTTATAAAAAATATTTCTGTACTTTTTTCACTTTGTTTTTCTTTTCATTCCTTTTTGTTTTTATTTCTTTTATATGATTTAAATTTAAAATAATTTTTTATTACAAATTAAATATATTTATTTTTAGAAAATTGAGTTTTTGTAGGAAATAAGTTTATTTTTTTAATTACATTAATTTTTCTAAAAAGACAATTCTTACATATTTTTCTTTATTTTTATGGTTTCTTTATCTTCTTTCTTTTTTTGTCAATTAGAATAAAATATAGAAAACAAAAAAAAGAAGAAAAATACAAATTAAATTTAGTAATTTAAAATTTATTCTTTAAAAAATATATAATTTCTAATAAATTTATGGCTAATAGTTTTTTTTCCTTTTTTTATGGTAAAAACGATAAAAAAATTAAGAAAGAAAAAATAATAATTATACTAGTTAAAAAAATTTTATAATAATTTTTATGTTTGAGAATTTATTTTCTAAAAAAAATTTTAAATTTTTAATTATTTCAGAAAATAATTTTAAAAATTTTATTCAAGAAAATATTATTTTATCAAAATATATAGTTTTTCTTGAATAAAAAAAAGAAGAAAGAAAAATAAAAAAATAAGTAGACACGTGGCAGCGTATTAGTGGGACACATGACAGGATGGACACGTGACAGCGTGTGAGTAAGATGTGGTAGTGACTTATTAGTGGGACATGTGGCATCTTATTAGTGGGACATGTGGAAGCCTGTGAGTGAGACACGTGGCAGCGATTTTATAATTATTTTCTTTTAATAGGTAACAATACGTAGAGTAGACACGTGACGACGTGTAGGTGTTATAAGTAGTAATAATTTTACTTTCATCGTCACTCACTCTTTTTAACAACACGTGTAATTCACGCGTATTAAAAAATATTTATTTGAGCAAAATTAAAAATATTTTATTTTGAATTAAGTAAAATAAAAATTGAGATATTGAATCGAATATTTTCAAAAATGTTAGATCTTTATTCGAAAATTTAATTATTTTTTTTTAGTGATAAACTTTCAACGAATTTGGCACTTAAAATAAATGGAGGGCCCCCTCCTTTATATCTATTGACAGAAAATCGAATGATTTTATTCGATGGATGATTGAAAATTTCGCATAGAAGTTAGAACCCGCAAAATTTAATGCATGACAGAAATTTAATGCATGATAGAGAGAAAGCTGTCCGGAAAATGACAAAACACAGGAGACCAAGGAAGTCAGAAGCCGTAGTTGAGAATACTGAAAGAAGATGTTGCGATGCGACGGAGTATTAGTAATGCTGCCAGAATCATCGCCATGGATTTTGTCAACAAAGATATCCAGAAATCTTGAGGAAGATGACTTTACAACTGTTTTAAGTTTATCATACGTACTGTGCTGTTGAACTGAGGGCCTGTTTGAGATTGAGATGTCTTCGACGTATTCTGCAACTTAATGCGAAATAGAGTTAGAGAGATGTTTTTAACTTTTAAGCAAAAATCTCTTCCTTTTTTTTTCCTAATTTAAGAGTTAGAGAGATTATTCATCATCAAAGTCACAATACATGTCCACTCTTTTATTAAGATTTACATTTTACATATTTATTGAATTTTATTTACGAATTTTTACAATTTATAAATTATTTATTAATAAAAAAATCATGAAAATTTTAACTTTAATTACTTGTACCAGTACTTTTTGGCAAAATGTTTAATTTCTAAAGCAGCACTCTAGAAGCACTTTCGTAAACATAAAGGCATTGGATTAATTTTGAGTTGAATCAATAATAATAAATTAATCGAATTATATTATTTTATTTTATTAATAGAGTCAAGTTTATTATGAAAAATATGTGAAAAAAAATAAAATTTTTTTTTGGTTTAGACCATCCGGTATCCCTATACCTTTGGTATAGGACTAATCCGGATTCGAGCCGGGCAGGACCCAAAGGGCGGCAAAGCTCTCCCTCAAGAGTTTTAACACAGCTGCATACCCAGAGATTCGAACTCGAGACTTCTGGTTAAAAAAAAATAAAAATAAAAATTGTTATACTTATATTTATATTCTAAGATAAATTTCATCATAACTTAGATTCTTAATGAGGGTACATGAAACTGACTAAGTTGAAACATTTTTAAATTTAAAGTTCAAAAATCAAGAATAAAAATTTAAAAATTTTCATAAAAATAAAGAGTACGTAATACTATATCTTTGAAAATAACAAGCCATGAGGGTAATTAAGTAATGCACACACTATCCTAGGTGACAGTGAATATAAGAATCAGAGAGCGTGGGACAAAATCTGATTGGATGAGTATCGCGGTATGTCAAAAGAGAGTTTGATTAATTTGTTGAATTTTGTACAAAGATAAGAATCATACAAAACAAAACCTTTTATCCTTATTGATATGACAAAGTTTACTTACGTTAGGTCAGACCTAAGAAACGTCAAAGATCACCACTTGGCAAAAAATCATTGGGCCACGTGACATTAGGCGACAGAAGGCAAAGCTGCACCATTACACTTGTCGCTAGGCGACAGACTCCCAGTCTGTCGCCTGCAATCATAACGCGACACGTGGGGCATTAAACCTGTCGCCGGGCGATAGACTCCCAGTCTGTTGCCTGCAATCATAATGTGACACGTGGTGCATAACTTCGGCTCCCGCTAGCAACAGACCCTTGACACCACAACGTACCACGTGGTATGGGTCTCTCGCCAGGGACAGGCTCCACTTTCTCCCGGTATTTGAGGAACTTGTGTTATACCCGGATACAAACTCTTAGCAAAATGACGTACTTATCCTCAAGTAATTAACCTAGAATATTCACCTATAAATAGGCCCCAGATACAATCTTACTCTCTAATTTTTGACTACTGGCTTTTACACTTTCCAATACTGAAGAATTTTATGCTGACTTAAGCATCGGAGTGTCCACGCAGGGAACCACCCTTGCATCTCTCTGACTTTTCTTGTTTTACATAAGCTTTTTGGAGACACGTGGAGACTAAGTACGAACATCTACGTCAGCATACCTTTATTATTGTTTTGTGCAACAACAATTGGCGCCATCTATGGGAAGCGTATAAAAAGCCAATCAAGATTTTGTAAGATGGCGAGAACGAGATCGACGAATGTGAGGACTAGCAGTGAGGAAAACTCTGTGAGCTCCCCTGAACAACAGATTCACCAAAGGAACCAGGTGAACAGGGAGGAAGAAAGAATTACGGTGTCGGCGGCAGAATTCGAAGCTCTGAGGCGACAGAGTGAAGAAACTACCCAAGCGCTGAGAACCATGGTGGATCTGTTCCAAGGAGTTCTCCCGACATTGAATCTACTGCCTGTCGTGCAGAGCTTGGTAGGAGGAACAAATCGATGGGTCCCGTCGCAGGTGTTTGGGCGACAGGATGACGTGACAGCGGTAGACCCCTCTCGTCGGTGAGAAGTTCCCCCTGTGGAAGAGCATGACATTCAATAGGGTGCAGCAAGACACGGGAGCGGGAGGCCTGTCGTAGACACCCAGCGAGAGACTGAGGAAGCAGCAAGCTTAGAACCTGCGACAGGGGTCAGGCGACAGGCTCCATACACAGGGCGGTAGGTGTCTAGGCGACAGGACGTTGACCGTGCGATAGGGTCCACCGCCCACCACCATGACTTGTCAAATTTTGCTGGTACCAACTTGGAACATGGTGTTGAAGGTGCTGGAAAGAACAGTGGGAAAGATCAAAGCACTTGGGGAGCCGGCTCGGAGTTTGACCCCACTTGGTACACGCAAATGGTACGGACAAACGCACCTCAAGCAAAGGGCAAGGAAATAGTCGAAGACCTACCTGATTCGTCTCATGCCAGAAATCATCTCGCTCTCCCTATGGATATGAAGAAGATGATAGAACAGGTACTAGAAGAGAAAAAATTAGTGTCTGCGGAAGAGAGCCAGAGAAGAATAGTACCGTTCTACATGACTATCATGCAAAAACCTCTGCCCCCAAAGTTTGAGAAAGCTCCTGCACTAAAATACACTTCCTATACCCCACTTACTGAATCTCGGGCTTCAGTGTTGGCAGCTATTGAAGGATCAGGGCTTATACAGACTCCAAAGAAGGTGTCAGGGAATCTGGGCCGTGATTTAAGGTCATATTGCGATTACCACTCAGTGCATGGGCATACGACCGAAAAGTGTAGGGAGTTGATGAATTAGCTAGAAAAGCTAGCGCGAGAGGGAAAAATAAACTGTTTCGTATGGAGAGGTGACAGAAACAACTATCCCGCGCAGAATAGAGGAAACCAATTTGGAGACAGAAGAGGTGAAAACAGGGGACCTGTAAGACGAAATGAAGGTGACAGGAGAGATAATGACAGAAGGACAGAAGGAAGGAATCGAGAGGAAGATAATGAGCTCACATGGCCAGCTATTAACGTAATATTTGGAGGTGAGTCATTAGCTAGTACCCCTTCCTTATCTCGAAAAGCTTACGCCCGTCAGGCCCACCAAATCAACTCAGTGATGGGGGAAAAGTAGGACGAGGAACCTATTACTTTTACACCAGCTGATAGAGGAGATGTGGTGGTTCCTCATGATGACCCAATGGCAATTACAGCGGTGGTAGCAAAGCACCCAATGAGTCGGATCTTGGTCGACAATAGGAGTTCGGTGAAGTTAATCTATTGGAACTACTTCGAGAGGATGAATATCACGGAGGACAGGTTGAAACCAGTACTTACACCCTTATACGATTTCTCTGGAGAGAAGGTAAAGGTAGCAGGCGCCATTTAGCTACCTGTTACATTAGGAGAAAGCCAAAAAGATGTCATCCAACAAGCGTTGTTTATGGTAGTGAGATCAACTTCCGTGGCTTACAATATGATCTTTGGGCGGCCATTGTTAAATGACATGAGAGCGGTAGTGCATCCCTGCTATTTGTTAATGAAGTTTTCGACTCCCCACGGTGTTGGACAAGTGAGGGGAGATCAAAGGAAAGCCAGGACGTGTAATGTCGAATCCACCACATGTAAGGGGATTCAGAGGAAGGAAACCTTTACAATTGAAGAACCGCCTAAGCCAAAACCTGAAGAAGAGATGGAGGTAATCCAGTTGGATGAAGAAGATGAAGAAAGAATAGTGTATGTGGGGAGCCAGTTGCCTGAAGAAGTGAAAGGGGAAATAATCCGATGCTTAAAGGAGAATCGTGATGTGTTCGCATGGACCCCAGCCGATATGCCCGGAATTGACCCTGAAATTGTTTGTCATCGGTTGAACATAGTCTCGGGGCAAGGCTGATAAAACAAAAGAAGAGGAATTTTGCTCCAGAAAAGCAACAGACAATAAACGAAGAAATTTCGAAGTTGTTGTAAGCAAAATTCATTAGAGAAGTTAACTATCCAGAGTGGTTGGCTAACGTTGTGATGGTGAAGAAAGCCAACGGGAAATGGAGAGTGTGTGTCGACTTCACGGATCTGAACAAAGCTTGTCTAAGGATTCGTATCCACTACCTCGAATTGACAAGTTGGTAGATGAAACGTGTGGGTATGAATTGCTTAGTTTCTTGGATGCCTTTTCGAGGTTCTTGGATGCCTTTTCGAGGTACCACCAAATCATGATGCATTCGGATGATGAGGAGAAAACTTCGTTCATTAACGATAGCGGGACATATTGCTATCGAGTAATGCCATTTGGTTTGAAGAACGCGGGGGCAACCTACCAGCGCATGGTAAACAGGGTGTTCCAAGACTTGTTGGGCAACACCATGGAAGCTTATGTCGATGATATGATCATCAAAAGCCGACAAGGAGAATCACATGCTGAGAAAATGACAAAGGTATTCAATGTGTTGCGACAGTACAAGATGAAGTTAAATCCCAATAAATGCTCATTCGGGGTGAGGTCTGAAAAGTTTCTGGGATTCATGATTATTAATTGAGGGATAGAGGCTAATCTCGAGAAAGTTCAAGCTATTTTGGACATGAGGCCACCTAGAAATGTAAGAGAAGTTCAAAGGCTGACAGGGAGGATAGCAGCCTTGAGTCGTTTCTTGTCCAAATCAGCTGAAAGAAGTCTACCATTTTTCAAGGCGATAAAGGCAAGAAAGAACTTCAAGTAGACGGAAGAGTGCAACGATGCCTTTGAAAGTTTGAAAGGCTACCTGAAAGAGTTGCCTCTATTATCTCGGCCACAGCCCGCATACCACCTCCTCATGTACCTCGGTGTAGGAGAGAAATTTGTAAATGCAGTCCTACTAAGGAAAGAAGGGGACAGGGATTGCCCGATCTATTATGTAAGCAAAGTCCTGCTGGATGCCGAGACAAGGTACCCCTTAGTTGAAAGAATAGCTTTATCCTTGGTGATGGCAACTCGGAAGTTACGACCTTACTTCCAAGCTCACTCGGTGACTATGTTAACGGAACAGCCTTTGAGGCAAATACTGCAGAAACCAGAACACTCCGGACGTCTAATCAAATGGGCTATCGAATTGAGTGAATATGACATACACTTCTAGCCTCGCCAAGCAATAAAAGGGCAGGCATTGGCCGATTTCATTGTAGAATGCACTGGCCGAGAAGTTCGAGAAGAAACAGAGTTAGTCTGGTGGAAATTATTTATGGATGGGACTCGTAACATGGATGGCAGTGGAGCTGGAATTGTGCTAACCTCGCCTGAAGAGGAAACCTATGAGTATTCCCTACGTTTTGAGTTTCCAAGTTCGAATAATATAGCCAAGTATGAGGCCTTGATAGTTGGGATGAAACTTGCTGAGAAACTAGGAGTCTGCGACTTAATGGCCCATAGTGATTCGCAATTGGTGGTAAACCAGTTCTCGGGTGAGTATGAAGCACGAGAACCCGCTTTAGTCCCTTATCTGCAGAAGGTGCAATTATTGGCACAGTCGTTTAAGCACTTTCAATTGGCTCGGATAAACCAGTCAGAGAACAACCATGCAGATGCTCTTTCAAAGTTGGCTTTTTCAAGAGGAGTCAAAGGAGGTATGGTCAAAGTGGAATCCCTTGCTAAGCCAAGTATCGAAGAAGAAGGTGTCTGCGATATCGAGATTGGAGATGATTGGAGAGTCCCGATCAAAGACTATATATTAGGAAACACACTCCCAACTAACAAAGACGAAGCTCGAAGGTTGAAATTGAAAAGTGCTAGGTTTACCGTGGTAAATGTAGAACTCTACAAGCGAGGATTCACAATGCCCTTGCTGAAGTGTCTAGGGCCCCAACAAGCTGAATACACCTTAGCCGAAGTTCATGAGGGAATATGCGGTGAGCACTTGGGGGCTCGTGCCTTGGCCTCGAAAATACTGCAAGCGGGGTTTTATTGGCCTACATTGAGGAAGGATGCCACAGACAAAGTAAGAAGATGCGAGAAGTGTCAGAAATTCGCTCCTATAACTACTGCGCCTGTCTCGGCCCTTCAGAACACTCTCTAACCAACTCCATTCGCACAACGAGGATTAGATATCCTGGGACCTTTTCCCCTAGGCTCAGGACAAAGGAAGTACTTACTTGTGGCCACGGATTACTTCACGAAGTGGATAAAGGCCGAGCCTTTGGCTATAATTTCTGAGAAGAAGGTGGAAGCAATGGTGTGGAAGAACATAATTTGCCGATTTGGGATCCCCCGTGTGATAAATGCAGATCATGGGAAGCAGTTCGACTGTGTTGCTTTTCGGGATTTCTGTAAAGGCCTAAATATTTTCCTAAGAATATTTTTCGTGTCTTACCCACAGGCCAATGGGAATGCAGAGGTGAGTAATCGAACTATACTACACGGGTTGAAGATCAGACTGGATAAGGCAAAGGGAGCATGGGTAGATGAGCTCCCGAGTGTCTTATGAGCCTATAGAACGACAAGCAAAGTGTCGACAAGAGAAACATCGTTCAATTTGGTGTATGGGACCAAAACCCTCATCCCAGTAGAAGTAGGAGCTGAGTCACCCAGATTGGTCCCTTACATTGAGAAGCTTAATTCTCAGGGACTAAGGGAGAATCTAGACCTGATAGATGAGCTGAGAGACAAGGCAAAAATGAGATTGGCTTCTTACCAACAGAGGGTAGCCACCTATTACAATGCACGGGTGAAGAACAGAGAATTGCAAGAAGGAGACCTGGTATTGAGAAAGTCGACAATTACAAACGCCCATAAGGAGGATGGAAAGCTCCGAGCTAATTAAGAAGGACCATACAGAATTAGAAAGATGGTCAGACCTAGCACATGCACCTTGTAAACCTTGCAAGGAAAGAAGATCTCAAAGACTTGGAATGCCAACCATCTTAAGCTGCACTGGCAGTAAACATTGTACTTTTTTCTGATTGTTATTATTTTTGTCTTTACTTTTCCATCTATTGCTTCGTTACTTTACAGATATTATTGTTTTGCAATTATCTGATTCATGAATAAAGGCCAGTCCATCATTTTCTATATTCTCTAATGCAATGTGTGAGACAGATTATGTATTACAGGAATTGAAATGAGGCAACAGCTGGCAAACACAAAAGTCCCTAAGCGAAAAATGCGCAAGATGGGCAAACAAAAAAGTCACTAAGCGAAAAATGCGCGAGACAGGCAAACTAAAGTCCCTAAGCAAAAAATGCGCGAGACAGGCAAATAAAAAAGTCCCTAAGCGAAAAATGCGCGAGACGAGCAAACAAAAAAGTCCCTAAGCGAAAAATGCGAGAGACAGGCAAACTAAAGTCCCTAAGCGAAAAATGCGCGAAACGGGCAAACAAAAAAGTCCTTAAGCGAAAAATGCGCTAGACGGGCACATCTAAAAGTCCCTAAGCACAAAAAGGTGCGAGACGGGCAAAAACCAGTCCTTAAACGCCAAAAACGCAAAAAAGGCAAAACCGCGAAATCATTAAGCAACGAGCAAACGGACACATGCGATACCCAAGTAATGCAAAAGGTACAAACTATATAGCATGTTACGAGGCACGTTAAAATTTTCAGACTATTATGTTGCAATAAGTTGACAAATTATAGTTAACACCTTGACATTTTAGTCATTATTCAAAAAAGTCCTTAAGCGAAAAAGCGTGAGATATGCACAATGCTCGAGAAAAGTTCATTTTTGCACAGGAATAAAAACACTGTTTCAGAGTAGAACTTGGGGAGCAACATGGTGTAAAGGTAAATTTACGCTTTCGCCACAAAAAAAATAGAATTATTCAATCTTTCTAATATCGCTTCAGAACTTTGTGATGCAACAGTAATACAAGGTATTCTACTGAATTCACATAAGCAAAAGAAAGAAACGGTACTTTTCATTAAAAATTTATCTGTACATTGGAGTTAACAAACAAAACAAAAAATACTAAATTCTAATCTACGGCAATGACCGAGTTAGCCGGCTGAGAAGGCGCTACATCAGCACTAGCGTCTTGAGAATCTTGAGGCTCAGGAACTAGAGGAGTCGAAGAATCGGGATCCTGGGGAGCCGAAGAAGCCATCCTGGAAGAAGGAACATCACCTGAAGGCCCTACCACAGCCGCAGAGTCTGGCACGGGATCAACAACTGCAGAATCAGAAATTTGGAACTCATCGTTGTCTAACCCCAGCAGTGCCTCAATAGACTCAGGCTGATCGCCTGCCTCGATAGACTCAGATACGCCACGCACTGCTGGAGGCTCAGATCGATCAAGTGCCTCAGAAGACTCAGGCTGACGTTGTGGCTGTTGAGGAGGCCACGGACCCTCAAGATTGTCCAGTTCATCTGTGGCTCCCTCCGCTAAATAGGCCTCCGGACTTTGCGAGTTGGGCTCATACTTGGTCCAAGAAGGAGTTTTGTAGTACTTGGCCTTTTCAGTAAAGAGCAATTCAGGAAAAGCCTTACTAGGTCGATGCTTCTCCAGCCAAGCACGAGCCAAGTAGAAACTGTACTTAATGAATCCCTTCGCGAACTCTATTTTCTTGTCAAAGCAGTGTTAGGACAAGCGGTATTCACGAACGGCCTCGATTCGAGCTTTTTTCTGACGATCCAGTACGTTTTGCAACTCCTCAATGGCCTTATCACGCTGCCTCTCCATAGCTCCCTTATCGTTGACGGCGTTATTGTAAGCTTCTTGGTACCCCTGAAGGGAAGCCACCTTTGCTTGCTCTTCTTGGAGCTTCTGCTCGAGATCGGCATTCCTTTTATTCAGCTCCTCAAACCTTTTGGCGTAAGGGCGAAGCTGGACAACCTCATTAAAAAGCTCCATTCTTTGCTCTCGAAGCTCTCGAATATCTTTGTCAGCTTGCTCCCTGAAAGCCTTGTGTCGAGCATTGACGGCCGCAATTTGTTGAACCGACTAACAAGACAAAAAACAAAAGTAACTAAAAAAACTTGGCGGAAGAGGTTAAAACGGGGAAATTTAATTACCAAACAAGCACAAAACTCCTACCTTCATAGCGAGATAATCAGAATTATCCTCCGCTTCTGGGATGTTCTTGAAAAGCCCCGCCTCGTCACAAGGAAGGATGGTGCTCCAGGGCAAACGAGACGCTATCCCGGCATCCTCGATGCTGTCATTGTCGTTCACTACGGGATAGGTCTGAAATTCTTCCCCACCAACGACGACCCCGCTATCAACCGTATAGCGCCTCAAAGTAGGATCGGCTACCTTAGGCAAGATTGGTCTTCTAGGCATGGAGGCTTCAATAATCAACCTCTTCCTGTATTTGCACCTAGGCTGGGGAGGAGCTGACCTACCCTCAGCGACACGAGAGCCACCTTCTTGAAGGGCTGAATCACTTCTTTGAGACTCGGAGCTCTCGCGATCGCCCGAACCATGATCATGGACAAGAGGCCTCTTCCGTTTATTTCTCCCGGCCTCTTGTGTAGGACGACTGGATTCACCAGTAGCAGGGGGAGGAGGAGTAGAAGCACGAGTCGGTCCAGATAGGGCGCTAACTTGCGATTGAGGAGGAGGAATCGCTCGAGCAGTAGCGCTGGCATCCCTCCTACGCAGTAAATCTCGGAAGTTCATGCCTGCACAATATAAAAAGAAAGGATTAGCTGGCCAAGTAAAACGTCACGCACATGCATACAAGAAGTAAAAAAGGATTAGAAACCTAAAAAACCACCAAAGTCCTCTAAACTATCCAAGTTCGAATCCAATGAAAAATCGATGAAAGTACTCCCAAAGGCGTCAGCCTGAGCCCACTCAGGGTTCTCCTCTAATTGACCACTAGTACCCGCAACCTCAGGGGTCTCACCCTCCGAATATGAAGAGGATTCATCTACAAGATAGCCTACGGGGGTGGATGCTTCGACTAAAGGTACCGGGGTTGGCTGACTAGGACCAGCATCAGAAACACGTGGATTGCAGGCAGGTCAGATGGGGCAGCAGAAGCCCCAAGAACGGTCCTGCTTACCCTACAGCCGGCAGTGGCAATATTCTCCGAGGTTAAAAGGGAAAATAAATTACGCTCCCCAGTAGAACAGATTTGCCGAATAGGCTCACCAAATTGGTCTTTCAAAATTTCTGCTTTGAATCTTTCTGAGCGCTGTGAGTGGTTGGAAATATCACGATTCCAACTAGTGCGAATTCGCAGGTCGCTTGGAATCTCAACAACGACCCACTCGCTCTCAAAGCCACGCAGTTTACTAGGAAGGTCCGAGAAAATTTTATTGTTTGGAAACTCGTTGACCTTTAACCTTTGAAGGGAGAACGTTATTAACCCTTTCAACCCACAAACTCTGAAAAAAGCGCTTAAGAGAGGAACTGTTGGAATAATACCCAAGTTATGACACACTATGAAAAACGCTACCAGCTGAGCCCACGCATAGGGGTGGAGTTGACACGGGACGATGTCTTTATATCTAAGAAACGCTTCGCCAAACTCCGGAAGAGAGAAGCGAAAACTGAAGGATAAAGAAGCCTTATGAACGGCTACACCATTTCTAACCAAGTTAGGTGTAACCTCCCCTTAAACTGAAAGTCTATAGTGATAACTCGAGGGAAGAGGGAAACGAGTTCTGATATCCTCTAAATCAGCATTTGTCAGAGAACACATAACATCACCTGTCCTAAGTCTTTTACCCAGACGTTGCGAAGACATGGCAAATGTGTAAAGGAAAACCGAAAAACATGCGATAGACCTAATGGACGACAGACCTGATAGGGGGACAGACCTGATGGCCGACAGACCTATCGGACGATAGATATAATGCGCGACAGACCTGATGAGCGACAGACCTATTGGGCGACAGACCAGTTGGCGCGATAGACCTACTAGGCAAGACACTTGCGGGAGACCTAAGAACTCTACGTGGAAGATCAAGACACCTGCGGGAGACCTGAAACTAGTGCGAGAGGTGATAAATAAGGCGACAGGTATATACTTATTGTCACTGAGGTAAGTGAGAGACTCCTGGTGTGAAAGCGAAAGACTCTATTGGCGAGAGAGTTGAAAAACAGGCGACAGACGGCTACTCGGAGGTTTTTCGTGCACCCTTTCGTCGAATCCCAGCGGTTTATATAGTGGCGACAGGGAATCCCAAATGTCACGCCTGATCACCTCTCTCGCAGAGTAGAGCTTTTTCACCTGCAAAAAAAATGAAGAAAATCACAAAAAAATTAGAAGAGCTATTCACGGTGGGCCAGGGCCGAAGGCACATATTTATACTCTCTTTATTGGAGAAATCCAACAAGAGAGTGGGGAGCAATTGATATGACAAAGTCTACCTATGTTGGGCCAGGCCCAAGAAGCGTCAGAGATCACCACGTGGCAAAGAATCACTGGGCCATGTGACCTTAGGTGACAGAAGGCAAAGCTGCACCATTACACCTGTCACTGGGCGACAGACTCCCAGTCTGTCGCCTGCAGTCATAACGCGACATGTGGCGCATTACACCTGTCGCCAGGAGACAGACTCCCAGTCCGTCGCCTGCAGTCATAATGCGACACATGGCGCATAACTCCGGCTCCCCCTAGCGACAGACCCCTGACGCCACAACGTACCACACGGTATGGGTCCCTCGCCGGCGACAGGCTTCACTTTCTCCCGGTATTTGAGGAACTTGTGTTATTCCCGGATACAAACTCTTAGCAAAATGACGTACTTATCCTCAAGTAATTAACCTAGAATATTCGCCTATAAATAAGCCTCATGTACAATCTTACTCTCTAATTTTTGACTATTGGCTTGTACGCTTCCCAGTACTGAAGAATTTTCTGCTGACTTAAGCATCGAAGTGTCCACGCAGGGAACCACTCCTGTGTCTCTCTGACTTTTCTTGTTTTACAGAAGCTTCTTGAAAATACGTGTAGACTAAGTACGAACATCAAGGTAAACCTATCTTTATTGTTGTTTTGTGCAACAACACTTATCAATGGACAAAAAAAAATACAAAACAAAACCTTCTAAAAAATAGTTTTAATACAAGTAGAACTCCCTTGATTTTGGGAGAAACAATATTATAAGATATAATTATTAATTTTTGTTATCACGTTAATATCATTACGTATAAAAGCACTTATTATAATTGGTTAAGTACGAAATTTTATATTTATAATATTTCATTGTGTCGTGTACTTGAAGATGCAATCCAATGATTGTCCAAGCAGACATGCGTCATCGTCTATATACAAGAAGGGGTTGAAATGAATTGGCAATAAAATTCAAAAAATTAAAGATAAGTTGGAATAGACAATAAAATTAATTTCAATTAAATTTAAAAAAGTAAAATAATTATTAAAGACATATATTTTTTAATAAAATAATAAAAAGTTATAAAATAAGGTTAAAAGAGTAAATTTGCTCTAAGAAGTTTTTGTCTTTTAGTTGATAAATATTGAGATTTACCTTAAATTTCGTATCGAAATTATAGAAAAAGTTATAAAGGATCTTCTTTTATAAATAATATGTTAAGTTTGGTTTGTATGGTATCCTAAAGAGTTATAGACACCTATAAAATAGTTAGGATTTGGGCTATTAAAAGAGTGTAGTTGAGCTTTGAGATCTTTGTTAGGAGTCTGAATTTTTTATCTAAAAATTGCATGGTCGGAATTGTTAGGAGTTTGTAATTTTTTTCTTCTAAAAATTGTACAACTGTAATTATTTGATTACTTATTAGTTTGATTGGATGGTTATAGGCCAATTTGGTTAGGTCAAACTATATTAAAAATTTTTGTGTTTATTTTTACTTTCTTCTATTTTTGTAGATGTTTGGTTTGAGAGATATTTTTTCCAACAATAAACACATTGAATGCCCCATTACCGAGGATTCAAATGAACCCTAAATATTTTGCTAGCTTTTGATGAAAGATCATTGAGCCAAAATCAATCCATGCTAACAATATCGCCTATTAATAAACATGCCGATAATCTCTTATCGAATAGTTAAAGAAAAATTACGAAGCATGCTATAAAGTTTTAGGTTCGAGACTAAATAATTTCAACCTATCACCCCTATTATAAAAAAAATTTGAAAAAACCTACAATAATAAGTTTGATCTATTATATCAACTTTTTACATGACATTTTCTGCGGGTTTCTCATCAATTGATGCACTTACTTAAATGTTGATGTAAAATTTTATAAATTTTTAAAAATAATAATCAAAATGAAATTTATTTAAGTACTAAACAAAGAAAGTAGCATTATTGTTATTTTATTTTATTTTTTGTGTAAATCACATGTGTTTTTATTCATTTTAATGATCCGAAATTAATCTGCTCGAGATTTTGTCATAATTAAAATTTTTCGTCCCTTCCAAAAATGTTATTATTGTTATTTTATAATTAAAAAATACAAATAAAAATTATTTGAATTCGATTTCAACCCTTACAAAATTTCAAGTTTCCTTTTTACTAGTGGATTAAAAGTTGTTGGCAAACAAAATAAGTACTATAACCGACCTTAAAACTGGTAAAGTCCAAAGAAGTCATGGTCCCATCCCAAGAGAAAAGAACAAAACAATTCAGAGTTAATGTTTTTCTTTAATGTGGTACACCTTTTATTTTGTCTTTACTACCATGAACTTGCACTAAGTACTGAAAGGTGAAGTGGAGGTTTTCAAGCCGTTGAGTAAATGATGTAACAAGAACTAAACAGGATTGAATGAAAGTGGACGCTGAAGATCAGAGCTATGGCTTTAATGGACCACTCTGCC
The DNA here is from genome assembly GCA_032173925.1 of Heritiera fomes. Taxonomy (NCBI): domain Eukaryota; kingdom Viridiplantae; phylum Streptophyta; class Magnoliopsida; order Malvales; family Malvaceae; genus Heritiera; species Heritiera fomes. Next base: position 5,127,167 of record JAPDPM010000015.1, read on the forward strand.
TGCACTACTCCAGCACAGCTAGTTGCCAGGCATTAGAATACATATGCCTCGGCGCACAGCCAATAAAGCCACGTGCTTTGCTTTGTATGTCTGAGAACTACGTTTTCTTTCTCAGTTTCATCGCCTGCTCTTTGGGTTTTGAAGCGCTGATCAGAAATTCGACATGTATGGAGCTCCAGAAATTCAAACCCAGATCACTGGTAAGATTTCTCATATTGATATATCCAAAGAAACGGAAAAAACAAGCATTTCTGATTTTAAGTTCTTCTATAGTTTAGATTGCTAAAACCTTTGTGCATGTCTGATGTTTTATGAGTTGAAAGTTTTGAGATATATCAAACTTTCGTTTTTCCTAGCTCTTTACTCTTTCTGTTTCTTGTAGAGTGTGAAAATTCAAGCACAACCTTGAATTCTGAAGTCAATGGAGCTTCAGATTGGAATGCTCTTTGATTTATCCGAGAATTAGTTGTTTATTTAGTGGAAGTTCATTTGATGCTTCGGTTCTTCGATCCTTAGGGAATTATCGATCTTTTAATTATTGATGATCATGGTTAGAAACATAAACATGCATGTGAATTATCTTCAAGACAACTAATTATATTCATTCAAGAATCAGTTTATTAATTAGAATTTAGAAATGATTTAACGTGAATTAAAGTATTGATCTTTACCAGGTCAGGAGGACAAAGAGGCAAACTTGGTTGAGCAAACAAACGGCAGCGGCCACTCGACAATCACAGCTCGACAGAGAAGCTATAAGTGGTGGCTTCTAATGGCGATTTACACATTGTTTATCCTTTCCGGCCAGTCAGTGGCTGTCCTGCTCGGAAGACTGTACTATGAGAAAGGAGGAAAAAGCAAGTGGATGGCAACCTTAGTTCAAAACTCCGGCTTCCCAGTTCTCATTCCCTTGTATTTCCTTTCATCATACAAAATTTCAACGCAAAACAACAGCAACAACATAGTAAATCCGCCATCTTTGCTAGTCCTTTCAGCCATGTATATTGCACTTGGAGTTCTGATGGCAGTGTATTCACTGCTGTTTTCAGTCGGGCTTCTTTACCTGCCAGTCTCCACTTATTCACTCATTTGTGCTTCGCAGTTAGCCTTCAATGCCTTCTTTTCGTTCTTCATCAATTCCCAGAAGTTCACTCCTTTCATAATCAACTCCCTTGTTCTCCTCACTTTCTCCTCAACCCTTCTTGTTTTCCAGAACAACTCGTCAGCATCCACAGCAGTTTCTAAAGGAAAGTATGTGATCGGATTCATATGCACCGTCGCTGCTTCCGCCGGATATGGGTTATCGATTTCCCTAACCCAATTCTGTTTCCAAAAGGTTCTGAAGAAGCAAACGTTCAAGGTCGTCTTGGACATGATAGTCTATCAGTCGCTCGTCGCAACGCTGGTAATCCTCGTGGGGTTTTTCGCTAGCGGGAGTTGGAGAAGTTTAGGCAGAGAAATGGAAGGGTTCGAACTAGGCAAGGCGTCCTACGTGAATGTCTTGGTTTGGATTCCGATTGCTTGGCAAGTTTTCTCGATCGGCTCGGTGGGGTTGATCTTCGAAGTCTCATCACTTTTCTCGAACGTCATCGGCACTCTGGGAATGCCTATTATTCCGGTCTTGGCAATGGTGTTTTTTCACGATGAAATGACTGGAATCAAGGTGATTTCCATGGCGTTGGCTGTCTGGGGTTTCGTTTCATACGTTTACCAGCACTATCTCGATGACCGGAAGTCCAAGATTACGACTGCAAAAGTTGAATTGATGTCAAGAAACAGTGCTGGTTAATAACACAGCGAGAGCTCATGTTCTTCTATAGTTAGTTTCCAATGAGAAAATTTTCATTATTTTACTTATGAATTATGGCTTAGTTGATAAGCGAGTTGAATTAATTTGAAGAGCTTTTATGTTCGATTTTACTAAATATATCTTTAAAGAAAAATAAAAAATTTCAATTGTGATTAAGTTTCGAACAATATTAATCTAAAACTATTAAAATTTACTTGATAACATGGGTTGAATTAATTTGAAAAGCTTTCAAATTCGACTTCACTAAATATATCTTTGAAGAAGAATAAAAATATTTAATTATGATTAAGTTTCGAACAAAATTGATCTAAAATCACTAAAACGAACAAAAACACTTATAATTTACAAAAAAAAAGAAATTACATTATTTTTATACAATTTAATTCCTGCTTTCGAAGACAAAGAACAATCACAAGGGCTGCCGACTAAACAGATTTTCCACAGTCATTAATTTCATACACCGAGAACAAACAATTTTCAATTATCAAAGAGAAATTCTAGAAAGTAAACAGTTCTGCATTGAATCAGTTCTCAATTAACACGTGACATAGTTATTTTTTATTTTTGTTAATTAATTTTTATAATTAGTTCTTAATACTGTATTATTATGATGCTATTTCATTTTTTTGTTTCTAATTTTTTGTGTGAAATATTATAGTAATCTTTGATGGGATATTTTGAATTTAAAAAATTAATTTATATCTTATTGACGTTTTTTATTTGAGAAAATAAAAATTTGGATCTTACTCTTAAATCTATGATAATATGTCACACTACAGGAAAATGTACTTTTCATAACATTTTTTTAGCGGGCGTTTTTTAGAAAACGCCGCTAAGTTCCGTCTTTTAAATTAACTCATGGCGTTTTTCAATTAAAACGCCGTGAAGTTTGACCAATAGCGGCGTTTTTATAACTAAACGCCGCTAAGTTGATCAAATAGTGACGTTTTTTCTTTATAAACGCTGCCATATTTTAAAATTAAAAAAATATATATTTATTTTAATTTTTTTGAAAATATATATTTTATTAAAAAAAAAATATTAAATAGTGGCGTTGTTAGAAACAAACGCTGCAATTTTAATTTTACATATTTTTATTATTAATTTAATTCTAAACCCTAAACCCGCATACCCTGATTGTTCCAGCCTAAGAATTTTTCTCTCCCCTTAAAAAACCTAAATACCTAAAAATTCAATCCCCTCCGACGCTGAAGTCCCACCGGTCTGCCTTGTCTCTAATCGTCTACCATCTCTGGTCGCTGGCGTTAGTGCCTGCATCTGCAGCTCTGCCTCTTCCTCCTCCAGTTCCACTTCACGTCTTCATCCTCTGCCTCTTCACTTCTTTGTCAAGGTAATTTCTTCTTAATTTTTATTCTCTGCTTTACCTTAGACGTCGTACATATATATCATAAATCAAAAGATGCTAAAAGGGCCTAAAAGATGCCATTGTCTCTTATTCAATGTGGCTGTAAACAAATGTGAATCTCTCTCTCTCCTTCTTTACTGTTTTAGTTTCACTTTTGGCTAATATGAATAGATCAATCGGATGATAAAAAGTTGATTTTTAACCCAAAAAGAACATTTATAGGAAAATTAGAGAAGCTGCAGGGGAAAGTTACCTGATCGGAAGATTTTAGAGTCTGTGTTAGTGGTAGTAAGTAGTAACTCCCTGTTTGGATGATTAGAAAGGTAAAGAAAAATGAGTGAATTTTCAGAAAGGTAACACCTCCTCCTTCTCCAGGTGAGTCATATGACTCTTTCTTAGTTATACAAGAGATATATACTTGGATTTGGGAATAAAAGTAAAATATTCTTGGTATTTCAATGCCTTTTTATTTCTTCCTTTCAAGTCTTATTCAATTTCTAAAACTGAATCTGTTCAAATCTAGAACTGCCTTGTTGTATCAACTCTTATTCAATTTTTGAAACTGAGTTTGTTCATCTCTTGCACTAATTCTGATGGATTCAACTACTTTTCACCTGCAAACATTGTGTTATCACATATACTGTGACTGGTATGGTATATACTGGATTATGGCCTATGAATATACTGGTATATATTGGTACGATTTTAGGTTACATGGAAATGTGCAATTGTATCTTTTTTATACATTAATTTGATACCCATGAATACTATTAGCAATGTGGATATTTCTGGTGCATTTGCTGATTTAACTTGAAGGACAATTGTAATCTGTTTTCTAACTAAAGAAATCAGTATGCATCAAATTGTTTCTGTATTTTTCATTTGGTTGTCCTTGTCACACTAGTAAATGGCTTGCATGTTACCAAATCTTGTCTTTACACATAAAATTGTGCTCTTCAAGGATAATGTTAATTCTAATAATTGTGCTTTCTTTACTGTTTTGTGGTTGCAGAGTGGATGTTGTGGTCTTTGTTATATGGGCAACTTTTGGATGTAAAAGCTCAAGTATTCTATAACTTTAATTTTTGTTCTTTCTTTTTTCTTACATTAGTATTCTGTAAAAGATTAGATGTTGGGAGACTCAAATGTTTAGGACAGATAAGAGACGTATTTTATATGTAAATATGTTTTTACATTATGCTTATTTTATATTTTATATATGAACGAGCTGATCAAATAGTTTATGACTCTCATATGACTAGAAGAAGTCTATTTATTTTTTTTGTTGAAAGAAAAAGCCTATTTTACATTCTTAACAGTTGACAACTCTTAATATTAAAGGCAAAAACTCATAGTTTCATCATTCTCTTCTATTCTTCTCTAAAAATAATTTAAATGTTTTCTAAAAATATAATTAAAATTCATTAAATGTATTCAAATTGAAAAAAATATAAAATCTAATTATATAATAAAAATTAAAAAAAAGTCTAACTTAGCGGTGTTTTACAATAAAAACGCCGCTAAGTTATAAATTAGCGGTGTTTATGCAAAAAAATACCGCTATTTTTGCGGCGTTTTGTCAAAATGCCGTTATTTTTGCGGCGTTTTGTCAAAAATGCCGTTAAGTTTGCGGCAATTATAAGCGCCGTTAATTGGCATAAAATCGCCATGAGCTTAGCGGCATTTTTCATAAAAACACCGCTATTTTTCCCGATACTAGAATAGCCGGCATTTTTTTTTTGCGGCGCTTTTTTGCTAGTGTCATAAAATTTTAGTGGCATTTATAAACGCTGCTAAAAGTCCAAAAAAACACCGCTAAAAGTACATTTTGCTGTAGTGTCAATTAATCAAGGATAATGCACCAATTAACACCGAAAACTAGACTCGGCAAATCTAGACACGACACGAGTGACACGACACGAAAACGATACGAAAAAATCGTGTACGTGTTTGAGAAATTCGTGTTTTGTGTTTATATTTGTCGACACGAATTTAGACATGGTAATTTTCATGTTTAGCCATGTTTGATACGGCTAAACACGTGTAAGACACGGAAACACGTTTAAGAAAATCGTGTTACACGAATATACGATTAACACGAACACGACACGAAAACATGTTTAAAGAAAATCGTGTTACACGGATACACGAATACATGTGTAAGACACGGTAACCATATATGTTTTTAGTGGGAATTGAACTTTGGCCAAAAGTAAAATACATAAGTGTTTTACCAAATGAACAATTGTAATATATTAGTATAATGTGTTATGAAAATTAATTTATTAAAACAAACTAATGCTTTAATAAATATCGCAATAAAATAAACTAATAAATTTAATTATGAAATTAAATTAATTAATTATGGTTAAGATAATAAAATTTTCTAAATTTTGAAAATAAAGTATTAAGAACTTAAGTTAAGAACTTAAATACAATAGTATAATGTATAAATATATATGATATTTATTATTATAATGTATAAAATATAAATATTGTGTTATACTAATAAAAGATTGTATAATTAATTAATTATTTTATGTCACGGACACTATATCACATAATATTGATAAGAAATTAAGAGTTTACACTTTACAGAATTACATTATTTAGTATACTAAGAGATTTTATAGTTTATTAATTTACTCTATATCAATTATCACATTATAGAAAATAAAATAACATAATATTAACATACAAATTATTATACTAAGAATAATATTAATATACTTATTAATGATTTATTGATTTATTTTATATACTTAATCTTAAATCATAGTCATATGATGACAATGAATTGATGATATTATATATAATAAGAATAGTTGAATTGATGATATTATTCTATATCAATTATCACATTATAGGAAATTAAAATAACATAATACTAACATACAAATTAATATAATAATAAGAAGATATTAAAACAAACTAATAAACATAATATTAGTACTAACATATAAATCATATTCATACAAATTAATATAATAAGAACAAGATATTAAAACAAACTAACAAACATAATACTAGTATTAACATACAAATCATAGTCATATGATGATGATGAATTGATGATATTATATTTTATTTGTATGTTTTTGCAATTTTTGATATATAGTATACTATGAATTGTATAGATTGAAAATATTATTATTTTATTATATTTGTTATTAATATTTGAATGTTAATTAATATAGATGTAAAAAATGTAAATATATATATATATTTTTATCATTTTTATTATATTTTATTTTTAATCGTGTCATTCGTGTCGTGTCATTCGTGTCGTGTCTATTCGTGTCATGTTAATTCGTGTCGTGTCAATTTCGTGTTATTTTATCTAAATCGTGTCGTGTCGTGTGACACGACTAATTATCACGTGTCAGTCGTGTTGTGTCACGTGTTACACATAAAAAAAATGTCGTGTTTCGTATTTACGATTCAGACACGTTTTACAATTTGTGTCGTATTCATGTTTTAATAATTCGTGTCGTGTCTGAACTCGTATCGTGTTGTGTCATGACACGGAAACACGGATTGTCAGGTCTACCAAAAACCATATGCATAAATGCAATTAGCAATATCCTTGTAACCTAAAAAAATAACAAAACCTTTCTCGCCTTATCCAATTAAGAGAAAAGATTTATTCAAGGTTTTTAAAGTGAAGTTTTGAAGATTTTTCCTTGAAATTGATTAGAAATTTAAATTTGGAAATTAAAATCAATAGATTAATAAAATTGAATGACATATAATATGTAAAAATTTAATTAAAAAAACGTGTAAGCACAAATTTTCATAAATATTTATTGCAGGGTAAAAAATTTGTTAAAAAATATGTTTTTAAATAAAATATAAAAAATGCATACTATTTTATAATTTTCTTTTAAGTATTGAAAACTGAAATGTTTTTTTTTTTTTTTGGTTACAGAAAACTGAAATGTTATTATTTAGCCTCGGACTCAATTCTTACAATACAATAAAAAATTGTTGACATTTTCATATTCAAATTAACGAAGGGAAATTCTAAATACACTCATTTTTTAAGCCTCACACCCATTTTTTTCCTTACATAAACAGTATTTTATATAATAAAATAAGGTGTGAACAGAGAAAAATGAGTCTAAATAGAATTTCTCATTAATGAAACGTCCGGTCCTTTACAAACTTGCCTATTAATTGCATGGGCCATTTTGCAAGCGCCTCAATTGCAATGGCCCTTTAGCATTATAGATTCAAGAAGTTATTAGCCTGGGGCAAGCTTAATTCTATTATTTTGAAATATTTAGTATTGATTTTCATATAATTAAATGTTGAAGTCTTGAAGGTATTATTTCATCTTTTGGTAAATGTAAATGGTATATTTGAGTATTAAACCGGTGTTGTGCTATTTTCACAAGTTCTGCTGTGGCATTAGTGTTTGTGTTTGAGGTGCCTGCCCTTTTCTGCAACCCCAGTAGTGCATTTGGTTTGCCACTTCGCCTATTGTTCCAATGATGCTTTGGTTTCTATGACAAATATAGGATTGTAAATGGACCAAAGTTCATGGATTTGTCGTTTGGTGGTTGGTTTAAAGTGGGTTTAAACTGGTTTGATTTGGGTAGACCGCAATTCGTGCAGATCGGTCCATCACTTCGCAGACCGATCTGTGGACTATTGTTTAAAAATCAAAATTAAATCCATCCAATTCTCATATCATTTAATCTAAAGCTTAAACTCTTACTTTTAGGTCTTAATCAAGTACCCAATAATAAAGTCCTAATTAAGACTTAATCAAAATTTGACATATTTCATATTTTGCAAAAAAACAAAAAAGGGTCCGATCCGATTTAGAACCGGACAGAATTTGTTGTCCACAATTCGCTTTTTTTTTTTTAAAAAAAAAAACAAGCCTAAACAAACTTGTTTACAGCTTAATTATTTCCCAGGATAGAGTCCGCTAGGAATCTGCAGTAGTTAAGAAAATAGAGTGTAACAAAAAGAAATAGAGGAAAGCTAGTGCATTCATCGACTTCTAAATTAAGTTCAATATAAGCTAATCTAGCAAAGATAAGATTTGCTGAACTGCCCAACAGATTCTATGTTGAAATCTGTATATTTCCTCCAATTAAATTTGAGAAAAGAATTTTAAAATTCAGAAGGATATCAGCATTAATTTTCAAAGCATAGTTATATTGTTAAATTCTCTACTTGTTAAAAAAAAAAAGAATTAATAGCAACAATTGCTTAATTTTATAGAAAAATATGAAAGTACCTAATTATTCACAAGGCGTGGACTAACCGATTTAATGGCTTCCAAGTTCCACCAAACATATTTTTTATGCCATTTATATGGATTAACATTTCCCATTTTTTTTGCTGTATAGATCACGCTTCATATACCACCAACAACAACTGTTTTAATATCAAATAATTATAGTAATATAACCTAGAATTAGATCTAACAATTAATGTATATATTTCATATTTGTATCGTATCAAATCATATAAAATACAAAAATTATCATATCAAAATTTATGTTGATATACAAAAAGCAAAACATATTTTTAATTCTTGTTATATTCATGTATAATTTTTGTTAAAATTTTAATTCATATCATTTTCATTTTTTGTGTCATTTTCATATTATGTTATCTAAACATATTTAAAAGCATCATGTCTATTTAGAATGATATTAATTCTTTTAAAATTAAATTAGTATTTAATATTTTTATTCCCGCGTCAACCCAATAATTGTTACATATTTATTTCACTTTTATAAAGTTATATTCGCTTACATCTTATTTATGAATTTAAAACTCTAATTTAATATGTTTAACTTTTTTTCCTTTTTTTTAGAAAAAAACTTATTTATTTTATTTCACTTGCCTACTACATCACGTCATGCACATGCTCATAAACTTATTCGAAACTTGAACCGCTATTGTCCTTCTTGTTAGATCAATTGAACAGAGTCAGTAGCTAGGCTTCAATAAGGAATAGATGATGACTTATGCATATTTGATTAGCAGAAACTTCACTTTCTCATTAAAAAAAATTATTTGGAAATAAAATTTAATCTCATTTCAATATAATTAATTCATGAATAAATAAAAAGAGAAAATCACGCCATGTTATTTATTATTTTCTGAAAAAGATATTTTTGCTAACTCTCTTTGTACCTAATCATATACTATATATTAAGATATCTTCCTGCTGATCATTTTGGAACTATAAATATAGGTGATATAATAATAAAAAAAAACTTATTAATTAGTAGGAATTACACTACACCAACAATGTGAACTAGCCTAGTATTTAAGTTCACGGGCTAGAGCTTGATTTTAATCTGAATTCATGATCTTCTCTGATCAGTGTATCCTTGGCCTGAATTTTCAGCAGTAATCCTGATTTAGATTAGCTAACTTATAGCTAAACATGGCAGAAGTTCAGTTACAACTCGAAATCACAGGTAATTAAGCTAGCTTTAGTAAGTACATATATGTTATTCAATGTCTGCAATCATTTCTGAAGCATGACAAAAAGTCAATATTATCATGTTTCTCTGCAGTCCACCGAAGAATTCATTGTGCACAATCATTCATTGCTTCTCCTTCACCATATATTATCTGCTGAAATAGTAAGATCACAGCTTCAACTACCTTGAAACATGTCTTTCCACCCAAACAACTTCAACTTTGTTTCTGTCCGTACATACAATTCCTGTTTTCAATAATTGTGTATGTTAAAGTTGTGTTGTTTTCACATCGTTAAATATTTTATTTTTTGTAATATTATATTTAAGTTGAATTTGTCTATTTATTGTAAATTGGTTTTAAATTGGATTTTTAACATGGTATTAGCTATACTCAGGGGTCAGATTATCTACCCAAACTTGAAGGTTCGTCCAATATTTGATCAGACTTGAACAAAGATATTAGATACAATCCTGGGCTTGGCTAGGCCCAAACATAATTAAATTTATTTTTTTAATTTATTTATTAAGTATAATGTAATTATATGTATATACAACATTTATTAATTAATAAACATGATTATATATATTTAATATGAAAATTAAATACAGATTTTGACAAATCAAATTAAACTTCGAATAAACTAAAAGAATAAATAAACAAAGAATTAAAATATAAAAAAATAAATAAAATATATTTGGGTGGGCTGGGCCAAGCTCGAACTTTGCATTATAAAATAAAAACAAACCTGACCAAAAAGTCAAGTTTGAATTTGCGGACTAGACTGAGTTTGGGCTTGTAATATTATATAATCTAGGGCTCTAGGCCAGTCACAAATCAGGTCTGACCCGTCTATGATCAGCTCAGGTATAAAAGCTCTGTTATTTCTTTCAAAATTATCATATGGTAGAATTTTGATAGAGACTTGTTAAAATAAAGAGACTTGTTAAAATAATGTTATCACACGTCTATTAAATACTTTGTTATTTGTACTCTTATATTCAAGTTAAACCTTCCGACTACTGCAAATTAGTTATAGGTTGGATTTCTAACCGTATACTTTATGCTTTTGACAAAGTTCATGTAGAAAACGAAAAGAAAAAGAAGCAAATGTGTCAGCAGCAGCAGCAGATGACTGTGTTACTCAAACGCAAAACTAATTAATAATCGTTTTACATTTTCCAGATCAAGAAGCTGACATCAAAGAAAATCCAACTCAGCAAACGAATGCTATCAACCACATAAGAGGATCTCCATCTAGGAACTACAAGTGGTGGCTTCGGATAGTTCTGTATACAATCTTTGTCCTCTGCGGCCAATCGATAGCCACAATTCTCGGAAGACTTTACTTTGAGAAAGGTGGAAGTAGCAAATGGTTGGCGGCGCTTGCCCAACTTGGAGGTTTCCCAGTTCTACTTCCTTTATACTGCATTCTTCTATGGGAAACTCTCACTGCAAACAACACTACCGACACAAATCCACCATCTTTCCTGAAGCTGGTGAAATTGGTCTATCTGCCACTAGGGTTGCTTACAGCTGCAAACTGCTTTCTCTATGCAGTTGGCTTACAGTACCTTCCTGTATCTACAGTTACTCTCATTACAGCTTCCCAGTTGGCCTTCAATGCCTTCTTCTCTTACTTTCTTAATTCACAGAAGTTCACTCCATTCATCATTAATTCTCTTGTTCTCCTTACTGTTTCTTCTGTTCTCCTGGTGGCAAATAATCACTCAGAAAGGCCTGCTGGAGTCTCTAAAGGAGAGTATGCAGCAGGGTTCATTTGCACCATTCTCGCAGCTGCAGTGTACGGCTTGTTGCTTTCTTCACAGCAGCTTGCCTTTCGGAAGGTACTAAAGAGGCAAACCCTTAAAGTTGTCCTCGATGTTATAATATATCAATCACTGATTGCATCGGGCAGTATAGTGGTGGGATTGTTTGCTAGCGGAGATTGGAAGGGATTGAAGAGAGAAATGGAGGAATATGCGCTGGGGAAGATTTCCTATGTCATGACTTTGCTTTGGACTGCTATAACCTGGCAGGTTTTTGCCATTGGGACTGTGGGGTTAATCTTTGAGGTTTCTTCCCTCTACAGCAACGCCATTGGCACAGTTGGTTTGCCTATTGTTCCAGTAGTTGCGGTCTTCGTTTTCCATGATAAAATGGACGGGGTAAAGGGAATGTCCATGGTGTTAGCCATTTGGGGCTTCCTTTCCTACGTTTATCAGCACTACTTGGATAATCAGAAGTCGAAGATTGAAAACAGAATAGCTAGTGAAAGTTCTGAAGGTTGCTTTCCTGGAGAGGTTAATCATGGAAATACTGAAACTGGCTTCCATGAATGAATCATGAGACAGCTGCTCAGTCGAAACTACCTTTATGTTTTTCTAGCAGCCAGTTGAATCTGTTGGTTAATGACTGTAATGGAGATTAGAGTTCAGGTTTACAATTTCCAGTTGTTAGAAAGATTGAATGCTCGATACTTTGCAGAAACGCTTACAGCATCATATCTGCCGTTGCATTCTCTGTATAATATGTTGAATTTTCAATCTTCATTTGTGATCAAGCAGTCGCATGTCACTTATTCCTGACATTTCCAAATTTTAGTGAAAAAAACAGAGCATAACTCTTTGTTTCGCGTGTTTCTATGATCAACGGATTTTGACATTTGATTTTGAAGACATTAATTAAAAAGATAAAGTCATATATTTTATTAAGGGTTAAAATTTTATTATTATCAAATTAATATGTAAACATTTTCGATTATCATAAAATTTGACATTTATGATTTACATAAATAAAATATGAAATTTAACCACGAAATTTAAATATATATATATATATTTATATAAGGAGATTTTCACAAGTTTTGATTCTTTTGAAGAGGCCAAGGCTCCAGGCTACCATCCGTCTTTGCTTTTGACCTTCTGTATTTTTCAGTTTCCTTTTTCCTTTCTCGAATGGTCAAGGTTTTTTTTTAAGGTGCTAAGAATAAGAACACGAATAATTCTCCTGTCATATGCTCGAATGGCTCGAATTGAGAAAGCACGGTGAATATGACTGCCTCTCAAGTCATACAGCAAAGGAATAGAATGAAATACTTTGTTTTCCTCAGATATTGGCTCAAAAAATTGAACCACTAGCTTCCAATCCTGAAATATATATAAATAATTTATTATAAGTTTATATTTGATATGGTGAATTTAATAATATTTATTTTAATTTTTTATTTAATATTTATAAATTAGTTAAGTGACATATATGATTTATTAACAATGCATTATTAATGTCTTTAATTTTTACAAAAAGTTTGTATCTTGGATTTCTAAAATGAATGTAATACTTAGATGAAAATATTACCCCACGCGTATATCTATAAGAAGTGGCATTACACATCTCAATAAATCGATTTTGTGAAAAGAGAATAATAATCACGTGATTAATATTTAGTAATGATGCTAAAGAAGTAACACAACCAATAACCTAGAAAAAGGAAGATTACGGCATCACAGAAAATTACTGATGATTTGCAGTGAATGACCGAAGCCGAAGCAACGCAATCCTAACATGCCGAAACAAGAATTTTCACATAAACTTCCGAATAATGGATTCAAACCCTAATCATTGAGGCGTCGGCTGCAATTAAAGGAATGGTTAAATCTTCTTTCCGTCAAATCATAGTACAACAGTATTACAATACATGTCTCTATTAGCTTAAGCATCTCTCGCTGTTGGGGAATCAATTCCATGTTGGCTTTGCCCAGAGAAAAGAAGATCGGTTGTTGTCTCCGGTTCATTCTTCTGGCAAAATTGCAAAGAGGATCGTCCAAAAAGGGCAGAACATTACGACTATACTCAAAAGTAAATTCGTGTAACCATGAGACTCATCCAATTGTCCGTGTCACGATTATATCATGTAAAAAATCTTCATTTGTAACCATTGATCTCATTTATATGTCAATGTATATATATTATATCAAATTTTCACAGATTTTTTAATGTGAGATTGAAAGTATCACAAATTTAGGTCAAACTCAACACATCTCGCACTATACCCTAATCATGATTGAGATTTTAAAAATGTCTCACTATGTAATATTTAATTTTCAAAATTCTAAAAGTAATTTTAAAGATGAGTTTTTAAACTCTATTATTTTTAATTGACAATTGTTCTAATATCAATTATGAAACTCGTACTCAAGAATTGTGAAATTTTGCTCACCTAAACTAAAAAACTCACATTAATTTTATTTCACAATAAGTATTTAACTAATATGAGTTTTTATATATATATATATATATGATTAATATCCATACAACGTCAGTAGAGTTTTTTGATTTTACAAGCGAAATTAGAATGATGACATATATCCTTTAAAAATATTAAAAAAATAAAAAATAAATAAAATGTAGCATGTAACATCATCCTAATTCTGCTTGTGTAAATAAATAAAATGTAGCACGTAACATCATCCTAACTCTGCTCGTGTTGTGAAATTAAAAAACTCTACTGACGGTGGATAGGATAATAATCTATAGCATTATATATATGGATAGGATAATAATTCATGCTTCATTCATTTGAGTGTTAAGTCTTTATAACATCTCTTTCGATCTTCTTTTCCTCGAAGCTTGATCTTTGAAGAACATCTTTGTCTTTGACATGGGAGAAGCTGAGCCAGGACAACACTCAATCACAGGTTAGCCAGCGTTAAATGTATTCGGAAAAGATCAAGTTAAAAGAATTAATAGAATCAATATCTTCTCTTTTTTTTTTCTTTTTGTTTGAGTTTGAATTTTTTATTTGCTTCTTTAGTTCTATACCCAAACTAAGCTATTTAGGAAGGAAGTGAATGGCACAGATCAGAGAAATCCATCTCTAGTAGTTGATATTGCTGTTAATATAAACCTAAAGATGTCCCAGGAACACAATCAAGATCCAATAACAAACTGGATCATTTGTTACTTGGAATTTTTTGGTAATTATTATCATTAAAGGACTCAGTATTTTTTTCAGAACTTCTTTTGATTAAAAAAAAGGCCATGATCTGAGAATAGCAAAAAGAGTCGAAAATATTAAGATTTAAGTTCGAAACTTGAAGAAGAATGTCACCTCTTAAAAGTTGTTTTAAAACTAATACCATTTATATGAAAGTGCTTTTGTGTACACTGATATCCTATCTGTTACAAGAAGAAAAATATAGAAACTTTGATTAAATGGATATTTTTACTATGTTTTAAAATTCAACAGAGTGGCTCATTTCTCTGCTTTGCGAAATAAAAATCCGATAGCTTAAAAGCTAAAAAAGCATTATAAATTTGAGAATTTACAAAGCACCCACCTATTGTTTTGGTTTCGTATCCATGCAAAAAAAGAGAGAATCATATGATATTTCATACATTCAAGTGTTTAGAGAAAATCTATTTCATCAGAAACAATGATTGATGCTCTCTAAGAGTGAATTTGACTCACCGAAGAAAATGGTGAAACACGGAGAGAATTTTTATCGTGCCGCATTTTCAAATTTATCCTCTTATTTACCTTTTTTAATATAATATCTTTAATGACTTTTTTTTCTTTTCATTACACTCACTTTACTGTCATTGCTGTTATTACATCCAAATACATCACTGTTTCACACCAATATCACCGTAACTGCTATTTTCATTTTTATCGGAACCAATCTTATCACTCATCCAAACTAATCCTAAGCCAACCATTTCTGTGTTGTTTTTACCAGTTCTGCTGACTGAAGAAGCCAAACTGAAGGAAACTAGAAAGGGTTCAAATCAATTAGTTGCGCCTAGATCCAAGAACTATAAGAGGTGGCTGCGGATAGCTTTGTATGCAATCTTGGTGCTTTCAGGCCAGGCAGTTTCCACAATGTTGGGAAGACTATACTTTGAGAAAGGTGGAAAGAGCCAATGGATGGCAACACTTACGCAGCTGGCAGGCTTCCCAATTCTCATTGTTTACTATTGTTTCTCACCACTCAGAACCAGAAACTCAACAGCAGAGATTATTACCACGAGACCACCATACACCATTATTCTCGCATCGGTGTATGTCTCCATTGGCCTTCTTGTAGCAGCATACTGCTTTCTTTACTCAACCGGATTGCGGTACCTTGCGGCATCTACATTTTCCCTCATCTGTGCATCCCAGTTAGCCTTCAATGCTTTCTTCTCCTATTTTCTCAATTCACAGAAGTTCACTCCTTTCATAGTCAATTCCCTCATCCTTCTCACCATCTCTTCCATCCTCCTTGTGTCTCACGGGAACTCTTCAATCCCCAGTGGAGTCTCAAGAGAGAAGCATCTGATCGGATTCATATGCACCATTGGTGCATGTGCTCTAAACGGGTTTGTGCTTGCTTTGACACAGCTCTGCTTTCAGAAGGTTATAAAACAGGACACATTCTCAGCAGTCATGGACATGATAATCTATCAGTTAATGGTGGCAGCCACTGCAATCCTGGTGGGTTTTTTTGCTAGTGCAGAATGGAAAGATATAAAGGGAGAAATGGAAGAATTTGAACTAGGAAAGGTTTCCTATATCATGATTTTAGCATGGACATCTATATTGTTGCAGGGTTCTTATATTGGAGTAACAGCACTGATTTTTGAGGTGTCTTCTCTGTTCTCCAACGCCGTAAGTGTTCTCGGGCTGCCTGTAGTTCCGATTCTAGCTGCTATCTTTTTCGGGGACAAAATGGATTGTATAAAAGTAGTTGCCTTGGTCTTGGCTCTTTGGGGCTTTCTTTCATATGCCTACCAGCAATATGTTGATAACCATGAATCTGAGACTCAAGTCAAAAACATAAATGTCAGTAATGAAGCTTTAAAAGCTTCCTCTGGTTGAAGAGATCAGCTTGATGGTGCATCAAAGATTTGGAGCAAAGAAAACAATGGTGCCAGTTTACTGCAGCTCTTACCAGCCTGTAAGATAATAAGATGTACTAAAGAGAATAAAATGTTCAAAATCAAGGCACTAAATTGCATGATCTTGATTGATGCAATCTTTAAGGCATATGATATTCCTTTTGTTGAACATGCAAATATTGCAAATAATGAAAGTAACATTGATTGCAGACTAATTGACGTTTGAGAAAGCCATTCCTGGTGCAGCCATAATCTTCAAAATTTTATTGTAATTCATGCAAAAATATTCATGTCTCGCTCAGTGACCGCCAGACCCATCAAATTAAAAAATGCACATGATTCATTTCTGCACAATGTTAATGGACATTTACCCATCATCATCTATCATCAATCTAATTTATGTTGTTGCAAACAATTGTGCTTCATATGGATAAGAAGGATTCTTTCCTTGTTTTGGATTCTTTTCTTTCAGGGCAATCAGAGAAGGATTGCCATCCACAATTAGCCAGTATTTATATTTACATTCTTATTTCGTTATAAACTCTCTCTCTCTCTCTCTCTCTCTCTCTCTCTCCTCCGCGCGCTCCCCCACCACACCCCCCCCCCCCCCCCCCCCCCCCCCCCTCGCCCTGGCTGGTTGGCCACCTTTCAAACTTCCTCATCTTTTGATATGGGAAAACCCCAAGAACTGCAGCTCCACATCAATGGTAAGTCAGCTTGCTACATACACACGAAGATCAGAGAAGCAAACTACAACATCCATTTTATAGTTAGCATTTTTCTTCTTTCTATTTTGCACTGTTCTTCAGTCTTTACCAAGACAATTATTTTCTTCGTTTTCCTTGTCAAATTAAAGAAACCAAACCGTCAACATCCTCTTGATATAGTGGTTATGTGGCATATTGTAAGTTTTAAATTTAAATCTAAAAACATCTATTTTCAGTTATTTAATATGGTAACAAAAAAAAAGAAACCAAACCAACTCTCTGATCTAATCTCTAGGCTCTAGCCCTATGGTTTTAGGTCTCAAAATCAAAGCGATAATCTCATTTCTTAGAATTAATTGAAGTCTTTGTACATAAATTCAGTAACAGACTCTTTTTTACTTCTTTTTCCATGAAAAAAAAGTCTTCAAAAGAAAAAATTCAGCATAAATTTCCACCACTGAAATGCCTTGCTTTTGGCCTTCATTAAGAGGGAGCAAATTAAACCTTTATGAGTCTAATCGCTGTTTACTTCTCATCTGCTAAATTTAATGAAAAACAGACACCATTTTTTAAAATCATTAATAGTATCCATCAAAGTTATTTGCATATCTTCAAAAAAAAAATATTTGGCCTTTGTTTCCAATCGAGATTAAGCAATCAAATTAGAACCACAAAATTTACAATTTTCTAAATTTAATTAATCATGACAATTAACTGCTTAACACCTATCCAATTTCCACTTCACCCGTAATCAACAAGGATGCATATCAAACCATGACTCTTTGTTCACTTTTTAAGCTAGGCAGTGAAGCTCAATGGCAGAGATTCTTATACTTCAGCGTAATAGAAAACAATGAGTTTGTAGAATACTCCAGATTAAAGAAAAAAAAGAACTCATTTGACAAATCAGTTATGATTCCTTTGGTAACAATTATGCTAATGTTTTCTAACAGTTCAAGAAGTGAAGGAAGGAAACTCACCTCAGTATCTCGATAGCAAGAAACAAGCAAGCCCTGAACCCAGAAACTATAAGTGGTGGATCTGTATAATCATGTATGCATTCTTTGTAATCTTTGGTCAGGCAGCATCCACACTCTTGGGACGCCTATACTATGAAAAAGGTGGGAAGAGCATATGGGTAGCTACACTTGCACAACTTTCAGGCTTCCCAATCCTCATTCCTTGTTACTGCCTTGCGCCACCTAAAAGTTGCACCAAAAATGGGCAAAACCAGCAGCCATCGACCTTGATACTGGTATTAGTCTATTTCTCTTTTGGTATTTGCCTAGTGGCATACAGCTTGATGTATTCTATTGGACTCTTACACCTTCCAGCATCAACTTTTTCCCTGATTTGTGCATCCCAATTGGCCTTCAATGCTTTCTTCTCGTTCTTCCTTCATTCACAAAAGTTCACCCCTTTTATAATCAATTCACTAGTTCTACTAACCACATCCTCCACCCTCCTGATATTTCAAACTGATCCAGCTAGCCACACTGAAGCCTCTAAAGGAAAATATGCAATTGGATTCCTATGCACTATTGGTGCATCCGCTGGGTATGGTTTGATGCTTTCTCTGACACAACTCTCCTTCAAAAAGCTTCTAAAAGAAGAAACACAAGCAATTGTATTTGAAATGGTTATTTATCAGTCACTGGTTGCCACTTCTGCTGCCATCGTGGGACTTTTCACCAGTGGAGAATGGAAAGGTTTGTCAATAGAAATGGAGGAGTTTGAACTGGGTAAATTTTCCTACGCGATGACCCTGATTGAGACAGCTATAGCTTCACAGTTTTTTGTTGTTGGCGCTATAGGATTGATTTTCGAAGTGTCTTCTCTCTTCTCCAATGCCATAAGTGTCTTGGGTTTGCCTTTTATTCCAATTCTAGCTGTGATATTTTTCCATGACAAAATGGATGCAATAAAGGCAATTGCCATGGTATTGGCTATATGGGGCTTTGTTTCATACGTCTATCAGTGTTATCTTGATAATAAAAGCTCCAAGAGTGAATGTCGAAGCGGTAGTGAAGTTTCAAAGAATCCATTACTTGAAGAGGTTAGTTAATCAATAAGTTGGGCTCTCACAGTTCTATATGTGATTGTCATTTTATGCAAAACAAGAAATACAACCTCAAAAGTAATCTTTCTTCATCCTTCTCCATGCAAAGTCATAGATACCAACTCCAAAATAGCACTAGCAAACTACATACAATTTGGTACTGTGTATGTGCTCATTGTTTCGGCTATAATTTCATGCAAAATGGTTAGGGTTGAAGTACCGTGATAATAAGGCTTAAATAAAGCACCAAGCTAGACCATGCTAGTCGGTCAAGGAGAAGAAAATAAATATCTAATATTGTCACACTAGCTCCATCCTGTAATAGTGTATTAAAAACAAATGGCAGGAAGAAGTTAAAACAGAGAGAGGAAAAAAAAGAAGACAACATAAATGATAAAACAATGAGAGATTCAAAAATGACAGAAAAGATTAGACAAATAAATCTAAGAATCAACACATTACTGGTGTGAAATAGGGAAAAGAAAATTGTTTATGTCCACTTAAATGAACAAAAATATTTGTGAACTCAAGCTAACATATCGATACGGTTCACTAAAGCTCATAGTTCGCAAATCAAGTCAAGGCCCTTAATCAGTCCTAATCAAAATCATTGAAACTGATGTAGAAGTCCTGACTATATGCACTATATCACAAACTACAGTGGGAGTGCTTAGAAATGAGCTGGACTGAAGCAGCACAGGCTTCAGTTATTCACAATAATTCCATGTTTGCTAGCTTGTGATATATATTAATATAATAAGGAACTCTCAATGTTCCAGCCAAGCTCAAAAAATTATGACTAGATCACGCTAGGTTTGCATACTACATGTTTGTCCAAGATAGCTCAAGAAATTAAGCAATTACCCAGCTGAGGCTGCTCCCATCCTTAAATGATACAAGTTAGAGGTGAAAGA
This sequence comes from Heritiera fomes, assembly GCA_032173925.1. Taxonomy (NCBI): domain Eukaryota; kingdom Viridiplantae; phylum Streptophyta; class Magnoliopsida; order Malvales; family Malvaceae; genus Heritiera; species Heritiera fomes. The sequence goes on from JAPDPM010000015.1 coordinate 5,147,355, forward strand.
AGCAGAAAAAGAAGGGCTGGAATTTTGAATCCAAGCTATGTAGGAATTTAATCATATTAAGTAATTTTACAAAATCACAGAAATAAAAGTTGAAATAGAAATGATATGCTAAGAAGTTCTTTGCCAACAAATTTAAGGACTTAACATTTAGGCCATGAAATGATATTCTAACAGTTTACTGATTAACATTAGAGTTCGTATCAAAATTTTAACATATTCCATCATTTTTTGTCAAATATTCAAGTCAACAATACAGCCTCTCCGTTAATGCGAAGAGAAGGCTGTGTGCATATGACCCTCTTCAAACTCCACAATATGGGAGCCTTGTGTTCTGGGTTTGTCCTTTTTTATCATGGTCCACATTAAATCACGTCGCAGTAATCAATCCAACCCAATAGGGATTAGGGAATACTAAATAAAATCCTAATGAAGAGAAAGAGAAAAAGAAACATAGAATGTAGAATACAATACTATGAAAAAAAAAACTTAGAGGTTTTGTGATAGTACCCATCAGCAGCAGACTTAATTAATTACATGAGACAACCAACATAATGAGCTCGAGGGTATTTTCTCTGCAGTTGTGGCCATTGCACAAAGAACTGATCCACAATTCGTAACTCGTAAAGCAACAAACCACTTAAAGAGAGTCTTTTTACTCTTGCAATGCTCTCAACGTAAAATATGGATGACCATCTAATTCCAATGACCTGCAAGCAAAATTTAGAAGAAAATGGTTAACCTCCATTTCCTTAGATGTAGAAATGTTTATGTGTTTAATTTTATCTTCTCCTTCTTTCCTTCAGGAAAGATCCCAACAGAGAAAGGCAAATAGGCAATACAGAGCAAAATATATATTGGCCGGGGGGGAGGGGGTGGGGGGTATTGAGAATGCAAACCTTGAAAAAGAATGCAATTACACATAGAGGAATACAAGTACCAGGCCCATTGCAAAGAACCTGCAATTTAAGGTGAAGTTAAAAAAATTAATACAAGCATCTTTTTTAAGTAAATGCAACAAAATTGGAAGGGGAAAAAATCTTAAACAGATCAGAAGCCGAACAATACCACTTGAGGTCTGATTTTAATCATCAGCCACAAGGCATGAGCCATGGCAACTAAAGTTGTCCAAACAGAGGTTATATATGATTGACCAACTTCCCTGCTTCTATAGATCTGCATGAACTCTGCAGAGATTCCCTTGACCCCACTCTGCAGTTGAATAAATTTAAGAAGGAAACCTCTTATACGACCAGAAAAACAGGAAAATGATAATGAAACACAGTTCAGCTTCTTAATAAGAAGCACAACTGCGGATGCCATGTCCTCCATTCAATCCCTAATCGTTACAAACTAATACTAATAGAAACATAGCAAAATGGAACTATGATAATCAGGCAAGATAATTCAAAACAAAGACATAATAGCCACAAAATTTCAATAATGCATTGGAAAAGTACTTATGCCAGTAAGATATTACTGGATCTAGTAGTTTGGACAATGTCGGTCTGCAGTTAGGCTCTCTAAAAATTTAGAACACTGCTTAACAATGCAAATTCAACTGTGATACTAATACACATTCCAAAAGAAAAGAGAGTTACTTTAAAGTTTAAAGAATACATCGAAAATTAACAACATTCACGTACAAGGGAAAAACAAAAAGGTTCTCACAAGAACATCAAACTAATTGATAAATAGTTCAACAGAATTTCATTAAATAATAATATATAAATGGTACTCCTAGAACAAAAAGTCACATTAAACAAATTGAAATCCAGCGAAGAAAAAGGCAGAAGACAATAAACGAAATCTTAATAGCAATTGATGAAAGAATGAAAATTTGATGTTGCGAAATTTACCGAATCAGTCAAAGAAGTCTCCAACACCCGAGCTTTCTGAAGACTCATATTATCAGTAGCGGCGGCGATATAAAACCTCGGCGTAAGCCTATCCTTTTGCAAAACTAACAATAGATTAATCATCTCCGCCGTGTGTCCTCCTGTACCGAGAAATCACTATCTAACGATCATAATTACACATCGTAAATCAACGGAAAACAAGAAAACGGATAAACAAAATAAGAAGCGCACCTGAACCTAAAACAATGAGAGTGCTGAGAGGCAGCTGCGGAGCTCTTTTGCCTAGCGGCTTACCGGTTCGGTAAATGACGTAAAGAACTCGTACTAAGATAATAACAATAAAGGTGATGAAACAAGTAATTGGAAGATTTGAAGACAAATCGGAGAAGAAACAGCTACTGTTTTTCTCCATTTCTTGATCTTTTTCAACCAAATTACAAGCAAAAGATTTGATACAGAGTTTTAGTCGTTGATATAGAGGATCAAGAAGCGATAAGAGAGGGAATTTGCATTAAAAAAAATTAGTGAAATTGAAAATATGATCGCGATTAAGAAGAAGAATTTGACGGAAAAAGAGGCCACTGGAGTTGCGACGACATAACCTCCCCGGGTCCTGCCGTTTCCCGCAATTCCATTGCGTTCTGATCGTCAATTTTGTTTCGGCTGAATAGCTGCAACATTTACGGCCCAGTCCGCCATTGAAATTTGGGCTCGAGTTCTATTGGGCTTTATAAAATTAGAGAAAATTAAATTAAAATTGCATAATGATTAAAAAAATAAAATAGAAACAAAATATTTCGTAATTAACAGGTGTGGATGTTAAATCCTATTTTTTGAAGCTTTCTAAGTCTTACCATTCGCCATTTTGACAACAGTCAATTAATTTGGATAAGATTAAGCCAATCATCTCTTAATGGGCTATTAAAAATTAATTTTCACGTATTATAAGATTTAAATTTAAATCCCAACCTCTTTTGATTAAAAAAGAAGTAAGATTAATAATTTTAGGGTTAAATATTGGAATGACTTTGGTCTTTGCACAATATTATCTTAAATAGATAAATTGACATTGATACATGTAAAAAAATGATCATAAATTGTTAATCAAATATTATTTTTTGGATTTCATAGATGAGGTATAAATATCTCTCGAGATATAAATTCAAATTTTTTAAAATAACAATTAAAAGATAAAATAAATGACAATTTTTTTAGTTTATTTGTGAAATTAAAATAAATTACTAATAGCGTATAAAAACAGAACTATATATATTGTTAATTTTCAATATAAAGTAGCATCTATTGAAATATTTGTATGAAAAGGTGATTTACTTGTATTTACATACAACATTTCTTTAAGATAAGTAAATATGTTTTTGTGTATACTAGGCAGAAGGACCCATGTGTAAACCTTTGGCTTTGATTGATGTGAGAGTTTGTACGTATAGGAATCTTAACTCTTAAGTTTGTTAAATAAACACATATTTCCAAACTTGATTGAAAACCTTTTTTTTTTATATTTTTTTTTCCCAAATGCATATGGACTTGAGAGAAGAAGAAGAAAATATTGTGAATAATTAATAGACAACTAATTTTAACATGGCTAAATAGATCGGGGTTACTCAATCATGCAAATGAAAAGGATCGATCCATATTAAAAAAAATTACAATCTAAAAATAAAATATTTGTAAATGTTGATATTTGAATTTGAATTTTATTAAAAAACACTTTTTAAAAAATGTACAAATTAGTTAAATTAAATATCAAATTCAAAAATATTATATTTTCCTATTTTATTTGAAATGTTTCAAATTTAAATAGAAAAGAGCAAATGGGATGTTATTAAAAATCTAAAGAAGTCAAGAACTAATTATTTTTTTTACTTCATATTTGTTTTATAGTTTATTGCAAAGCACCTTTTTGAAATGAAAATAATAACCCACGCAAATCTCCATCGTCCCTTAGAGGAAAAGTCATGAAGATCTCAAATTCTCCAGAGCTTCTTATTTTATTCAAAACGTATTTGATTACAAAGAAAGAAATCAAAATCACTCACACAGATTCCGTGTCCGAACACATCCCATCACCGTCCATCACATCAGAAAACCTTAAAAGTTGTGGATAATCACTAACCTATAACCCACTCCACAATCCTCGTCCGTCGATTCGGATAAAAGTTACAAATACTCACACCGTAGCAAGCATCGCAACATAATGTTCTTTGATTGTCATAAATCAAAAGATTCAACCAGGAGACTCCACTACTCACACTCCTCTCCCTCCAGTATGATATTATCATAATTTCAGAAATTCATTTTATTTTATTTATTATTTTTCATTTTTTTTATCCCAAGCTTCCATTTCCAGGCAGCAAGTTAACGTCGAGCCAAAGGAAACGGTTATTCTTGCGTTTCTGTTTACTTCCCAATCCTTTATAACTCATCGATAGAGAAAGAGAGAGCGAGCTTTTTCTCGCATTCCAAACAAGCAAAAAGAAGAAAAAATGGCTGCTAAGCTATCGACCTGCTTTTTCAGCCATGGCTTTATCGGTTTTAACGACAATATTTATAAAAATAATGTTCATAGTTATAAGAAGAATGTAAATCCGAGGTTATTGTTCTTGCCTTCTCGTCGCTTGCTCCCAGCTCCTTGTAAAATGCGGCAACGGAATCTCAGGTACTTTTCTTGCATCCATGGTGGAAACGATCGAATTTGGCCTCCTTTTTTTTGTTTAATCTGTTTTTAAGGCTCTGTTCAATCTGCTTTTTTGAGAAATTTTTTTATTGAAGAGAACTTCGTTCGGCCCTCATTTAGCAAAACCTAGACATTCTTTGCTAGAATTTGATTTCGCAATGCAAATTAATGGCGGATTAGTAACTACTGTTTATGAAAATGTCGTATGGTTCTTTGTTTAAATGCCAAGAAAGAAAGAAAGAAGTTCGTAGAATTAGGCTAGTAAATGAGCTGGCTGAAGTTTCTTCATAATTCAGTTTTTTTTTTGGACCAATTCAGTGTATAACTGTCAATTTTCACATCATATAAATTATATTTTCAACAAAACGAAAACGCATTCGGATCTTTTATGTGTTCCTATTAATATATGATCTAATTATTTGATGTTCCTATTGATATTTATGCAGTTCACATCATAAAAGACAACAGCGTAAGAAAAATCCTTCTCAGCTGATTCCAACGAGTGCAAAGTTGGAGCTGAATAGCGATGAGGAATCTGAACCTGAAAATTCTGTCCCAAATAGTGTAGATGTGGAGCATATCGTAAATCATGAAACTACTTGTAAAGAGGATGTTGACACTCGGGTAGATGTGGAGTATATTGAGGAACAGAAGCTTAGCACTCTATCTGTCTCTGCCATTGAGATTAAAAGAGACGTGGAGCATACTAATGAACTGATTGTGGACAGTCTCACACTGCCTACTGTAACAAAAGATTTGGTACTTTCAAATACCAGTGAATCTGAATGCAGATTGTACTGTTTGATGCAGTTATTTCTTTTTTATATTTTAATTTGATTTGTTTATCTTTGTGAACTTTTATGAAATGAGGGTGAAGTGGGAAAAATAATTGAACAAATTTATCATTGATTAATTTTTGTGTTCCAGCAATTGTCGTAATTATGAGTTCTAAGTGGTGGTTCATAAATGCTAGAAATTCAAGGCACTATATGGAATAATTATATCTTTGTTGAAGTTTGTTGGTTAAGGTTTTCTTTTGGCTGTAAGATGCATTATTTACCCGTAATGTTCAAGCTGTGAAGTATAGATCAGAAGATCCAAATTCTTTATTGATGCATTATCTAGTTGAGTATCCTGCAGTTTTGATAAAAGTGATATTCTTTTAGGTTAGAGTCACGGGAGAAACAATTGTTTAATGAGATATACGTAGTCATGTACTTCTCCTGTTTTCTTAATCGGAACTTAGCAAATTGAAGGTTATAATTTAAAATACTGGTCAGCCATTGTTCTCTTTTGCAGGTCATAAACAGAGATGGAAGAGAGCAGCAGCTCTCAGGAGTTCAACTAGAGGACCTGATAGGCATGATAAAAAATGCAGAGAGAAGTAGGATATCTTTATGTTAAGAAACTCTTGAATTTTTTTATGTAGTACTTATTTTGGTATGCACTTTTGTATCATTTTCATTATATTCATTGTTTCTTTATGTTAAGAGAGATTTGTGCATGTCATCATATTCATTTTTTCTAAATATATGTAGATATCCTTCTTCTCAATCGAGCTCGGGTTCGTGCACTAGAAGATCTTCATAAAATTCTCAGTGAGAAGGAGACGCTGCAAGGAGAAATTAACCTTTTGGAAATGAGACTGGCAGAAGCTGATGCACGGATTAAAGTTGCTTCCCAAGAAAAGATACACGTGGAGCTCCTAGAGGATCAGTTAGAGAAGTTGCGAAATGAGTTGATTCAGAGGGGTGGTTCTGCAAAAAGTGAGCTTGAATTGTATAAGAATCAAAACATAATTTCCAATGAGCCAGCACTTTTAGCACGTGATGGTCATGTTCATTCTCTTAGAAAGGAGGTTGATTCATTAAGGACAGAAAATCTAGCCCTAAAACATGATATCCAAGCGCTTAAGTCTATGCTTAGTAATGTCAAGAACACTAATGAACGCATGGTAACACTGGAAAATGAACGCTATTTTCTAGAGTCCTCTCTGAAGGAGTTGGAGTCTAAAATGTTGGTTTCTCAGGAAGACTCTTCAGATATTTCTACTCTAAAGGTTGAATGCAAGGACCTATCGGCAAAGGTAGAAAATTTGCAAATCTTGCTGGATAAGGCCACTAAACAGGCTGATCAAGCAATTTTTGTGCTACAGCAAAACCAGGATCTTCGGAAGAAGGTTGATAAATTGGAAGGATCTCTTGAAGAGGCTAAAACCTTTAAGCTGTCATCTGAGAAAATGCAACAATATAATGAACTCATGCAGCAAAAGATGAAACTACTAGAGGAGCGTCTTCAAATATCTGATCAAGAGATACATTCGTATGTCCAATTATATCAAGAATCTGTAAAGGAATTTCAGAACTCCCTTAATATTTTGAAAGAAGAAAGCAAGAAAAGGGCATTTAATGAACCAGTTGATGATATGCCTTGGGAATTTTGGAGCCATTTACTGCTTAGAATTGATGGTTGGGTGCTTGAGAAGAAAATATCAAGTGATGATGGAAAGCTGTTGAGAGAATTGGTGTGGAAGAGAGATCGACGCATTCGGGATGCATATATGGAATGCAAAAAAAAGAATGAGCGTGAAGTTGTATCTACATTTCTTCGGCTAACATCATCACAAGCCAGGTACTAACCTTTAACCTGTCAATTTTACTGCATTACTGCTGTTTTTTTAACTTGTCCATTTTGTTGATCTTTAGTCGAGGGTTGCATGTAGTACATATTGCTGCTGAGATGGCACCAGTTGCTAAGGTAAGACTTAGCCCCTCATATTTGTTGCTCTCCTGGCTAATTTTTAATGAACATTTATAAGGGGTTTAACCTTTTAGGTCTTTTTTCATCTCGGCACCTTACCCATCTCCATCTCTGATATTGTATTCTCATTGAATTGCTTACTTCTTATTTGATTGACTATGTCCTAAGAGAAAATCACACATCTGTTTATTAGATTGTTAATTTCATTCTAGGTGTTCTGCATGCTATCGGATATTTTTGTGGTTCCGATGGGTTGCATATTTTGCATATATTAAATAAGAAGATATAAGTTAGAGGATCATCTTAACATTTTTCATTTTGTTTTTTGTGTAATCATGTTGGCCTTATTATATGTTTGCAACTGTTCTTTTCTGCATCATGTGTGGTTTTTCCTTGTTCACCAGTGCATTTCTCCTATGATTATACTGGCAGCTGTTATAATCAGGTATGCATTCCCAGTTACAATTTTAGTGGTTTCCTATCGTAATGGGAGACACTGCATTGTTTTTACTAAAGATTACATATTTATAAGTTAATGCTCACAGAACTACAGAGTCTACTTTTCTTTTTTTTGGAGTTCAAGTAGCAAGCACTAGAGTAATGTCTAGGTTAATCTAAAGCTGTACTTTTTATGGCTTGGACTCTTGTGTAAAGAACATAAAACAAATGACTCTTTAAAATTCCAACGAAGTAGACATCTTCTTTTTACTTGTTAATCTACTTAGTTTTAATATGAAGTACACGTTTACAACTTTCCCTACAACTTTCCCTTCTCCATAACAATCCTCTTTAGTAGTTCTCTTGGATCTCATTTGCTTATTGTTTACCTTGATTAAACAAGCTTGAAGTTGCTGTTCAATTTTCCATGCTTAGCTGAGAAATTCAGCCAGAGCTTTTAAAACATCCCCAGTGTAGTTTTCACCCTTTGCTCTTGATTACCAACTAAACAAGCTCCTTGGAATGGTACGTCTTAGCTGGAATTGTGCATAAGCACAATATATGGTTTCAATTTGCTTGAAAGTAGTTGATTGTGTATAATCATCAATGTCTGTGTATTTCTGCACTGCTGGAAGGTTGCTACTTGGGTGCTTGGGAATGTATTTTTGTGGACTTGTGTTTGTACCTGCATGGCTCAATAGCTGGCTGTCTTATGTGATAAAAAGGTCTCAATGGTGGTTTCATTTTGTTGGAAATCAGAAAAGAGAAAAAATAGGAGAATCTGTGAGGAGTAATTTGGCTGCTACTGATTTCCATATTTGTAGCAATTAGGATCACACTTTAGTAGGAGAATATCATAGGAAAGTCAATTAATTGTAATTAGGAAAGTTATTTTAGGAAACTTATTTTATTTTATTTTTATTTCCTATTTTAGGGCTGCTGACTCTTCCTATAAGAAGAGATCAATTTGTCTGTACTTTTAGTATGAAAATACAAGAGATTTCTATTCTCTCTATTCAGTTTTCTTATTCTTTATGGTGTCAGAGCCTAAACTTTTTGGCCCTTAAGAAACCCTAGCTGCCACAACCTTTTTTTCTCTACAACATCAGCAATTCAATATCCTCCCTGCTTCCCAGTTATGTCTGATATCTCATCTGAAACCAAGTCAAATACCTGTCCCAATCTGAATCTCGAAGCCCCACCTGCTCGTGTTTCTGAAGCCCAGCCAATGCAGATCACAACAATTCGGTTGAATGGTGATAACTTTCTACGGTGGTCTCAATCAATTCAGATGTACATTAGAGGACGGGGTAAGATTGGCTACTTGACGAGAGAGACTAAGGCTCCAGATATGAAGGATAGTGCTTATGCAACGTGGGATGTTGAAAATTCCATGGTTATGACATGTCTGGTGAATTCCATGGATGAAGACATCAACTCTAATTACATGTGCTACCCGACAGCGAAAGAACTTTGGGACAACGTCAATCAGATGTATTCTGATTTGGGGAATCAATCCCAGGTGTATGAGCTCACTCTAAAGCTCGGTGAGATCCGTCAAGGTGAGGATAGTGTTACTAAATACTTTAATTCTTTGAAAAGATTACGGCAAGATTTGGATCTTTTTAAGGATTATGAATGGAAGTTGGTTGATGATTGCAACCATAATAAGAAAATAGTTGATGCTAATCGAGTATTTAAGTTTCTTGCTGGTTTAAATGTTGAGTTTGATGAGGTTCGGGGACGAATCATTGGTAGAAATCCACTTCCTTCGATCAGTGAAGTGTTTGCCGAGGTTCGTAGGGAGGAGAGCCGCAGACATGTTATACTTGGCAAGAAGAGTGTTGGTGGCTCAATAGATAACTCTGCATTGGTGGTTGTTGCCGGGGCTAATGCTAGCCAATAAAGTTCCTTAAGTCAGAAACAAGATGATGAAAAATCTCGGGTGTGGTGTGATTTTTGCAACAAACCATGCCATACTCGAGAAACATGTTGGAAAATTCATGGCAAACCAACCAATTGGAAGAGCAGCAAGTCACGGGACCGATCCAATCGTGAAACACCCTCTGCAAATGAAGCAGACTCAAGTCCATTTAGCAAAGAGCAGATGGATCACCTTCTAAAACTACTAAAGTCTAATTCGGTATCTGGTCTTCCTAGTGGTTCTTTGGCACACACAGGTAGTAATCTAATTGCTCTATCCAGTTTCTCAAAATCTGTTCTCTGGATCATTGATTCAAGAGATTCTGATCACATGACTAGTTCTTCTCATCTGTTCAATACCTATTCCCCTTGTTCAGGTCATGAGAAAATTAGAATAGATGATGGTAGTTTCTCACCTATTGTAGGAAAAGGCCTAATAAAAATATCACAAAATATTGAACTTAAATTTGTCCTTCATGTTCCTAAACTTGCTTGTAATCTGCTGTCCGTTAGCAAACTTTCACAAGATTCTAACTGTTTTGTTATTTTCTATGACTCATATATTTTAGGACCAGAATTCGAGGATGATGATTGGCAGTGCTAGGATGATGAATGGACTCTACTATTTTGAACAGAATTCCCTTGGTAATAAAAAGGCTCAAGGCTTTAGTAGTGTTCGTTCAATTTCAGTTAGTGATAAAATAATACTATGGCATCATAGACTAGGACATCGTAGTTTTTATTATCTCAAACATTTGTTTCCAAGTTTGTTTCAAGGAGTGAATTGCTCAAATTTTCAATGTGAAAGTTGTTATCTTTCTAAAGATCATCGTGCAAGTTTTCTATCAAAACCTTATCGTGCATCGAAACCATTTTATTTAATACATAGTGATGTGTGGGGTCCTTCACAAGTCACTACTTTGTTTGGAAAAAAATGGTTTGTCACCTTTATAGATGATCACACACGGTTATGTTGGGTTTATTTGTTGAATAAAAAATCCGAAGTGGAAAAATTGTTTCAAGACTTTTACCAGATGGTTCAAACCCAATTTCAAACAAAAATTTGCATTTTGCGCTCCGACAATGGTACTGAATATTTCAATGAGTGTTTGGGACCTTTTTTGAAAGAAAAAGAAATAATCCATTAGTCTTCATGTCGTGACACTCCTCAACAAAATGGCATTGCTGAAAGAAAAAACACACTTACTAGAAGTAGCACGAGCTATCATGTGTTCTATGCATATTCCAAAGTATCTTTGGGGAGAAGCTGTTTTAACTGCATCATACTTGATTAACAGAATGCCTACCAAGGTTTTAAAGTTTGAAACTCCACTAAACTGTTTTAAAAAAAATTTTCCTCCTACTAGATTACTTTCAGATCTACCATTAAGAGTATTTGGATGTACATGTTTTGTCTATATACCCACTATTTCTCGATCAAAATTGGATCCTAAAACAGAAAAATGTGTTTTCATTGGGTTTGCTCCAAATAAAAAGGGTTATAAGTGCTTTAACCCAATTACAAAAAAAACTTTTGTGAGCATGGATGTCTCTTTCCTTGAAAATCAACCCTATTTTAAAAATCATCTTCAGGGGGAGAATAATAGGGAAGAAGATAATTTTTGGGAGACCACAAAATCATTACCAAAACCAGTTTTCTCATACAATTTGGAAGAAAATCTTTCTAATAATGAAAAAAAAGAAGTTCAATGTCAACATATGCCTAGTATTATTGTATCACAAATAGAGAGAGAAACTCTACAACCGGATCAATCCAATCCGAATCTTGAGCTTCAGGTTTATACTAGGAGGAAAGCTCGGAAAGATACTACAAGTCTACCTCTCTCTTTAGCACAAGATCAATCACAATCCTCGAAGGAAGGTACAAATCCTACTCTTGTTCCACTGTATCCTGTTAGAGAACCACATAATTTTGAGTCTCTTGATTTAAATATTCCTATAGCCCACCGTAAAAGAGTCCGGTCATGTACCCATCATCCCATTGCTAAATACTTGTCTTATAAAAAACTATGCACCAACCATAGAGCATTTACCTTTAGGATTTCTAATTTGTTTGTTCCAAGAACTATTCAGGAAGCACTTGATCATCCTAATTGGAAGTTAGTAGTGATGGAAGAGATGAATGCTCTAAAGAAGAGTGGCACTTGGGATACAGTTAGCTTGCCTAAAGACAAGAAACCGGTGGGGTGCAAGTGGGTCTTCACCATAAAATGTAGGGCTGATGGAAGTGTAGAACGATATAAAGCAATGTTGGTGGCAAAAGGTTTTACACAAACCTATGGGGTAGATTATCAGGAGACCTTTGCTCCAGTGACAAAAACAAACTCTATCAGGGTGTTGCTATCTCTAGCCGTGAATTTTAATTGGCCACTACACCAGTTGGATGTCAAGAATGCGTTTTTAAATGGAGACTTGGAGGAGGAAGTCTTCATGAATCTCCCACCTGGTTTTGAGGACAACCATGGTAAAGACAAGGTTTGTAGGTTAAAAAAATCCTTGTATGGCCTTAAGCAGTCGCCTAAAGCATGGTTTGAACGGTTTGGAAGAGCAGTGAAGAGCCACGGATACATCCAAAGTTAGGCAAATCACACTGTTTTACAAGCACTCAAGAGAAGGTAAAGTTGTTGTCTTGATTGTATATGTAGATGATATCATCATAACTGGAGATGATGGTACAGAGGTTGAAAGGTTGAAAAGAAAACTTGCTGTGGACTTTGAGATCAAAGATCTAGGAGCACTGAAGTACTTTCTTGGGATGGAATTTGCTAGATCCAAGGAAGGCATCTTTGTCAATCAACGTAAATATGTGTTGGACTTACTTGGTGAAACAGGGATGATGGGATGCAAGGCAGCCGAGACTCCAATTGAACCAAATTTGAAGCTTCAACCTGCTGCTGTTGAAAAGGTGAAGGACAGAGAAAGGTATCAAAGGTTAGTTGGACGACTAATTTACTTATCACACACTAGACCTGACATAGCCTTTGCTGTGAGTGTGGTAAGTCAATTTATGCATTCTCCTTGCCAAGACCACTATGAAGCAGTGTATAGGATTTTAAGATATTTGAAGGGAACTCCAGGCAAAGGACTATTTTTCAAGAAACGAGACCAGTTACAAGTAGAAGCACATACTGATGCAGACTGGGCAAGAAGTATTTTAGATAGAAGATCAACCTCAGGTTACTGCACATTTGTAAGAGGTAACTTGGTTACTTGGAGGAGTAAAAAACAAAGTGTGGTAGCTAGGAGTAGTGCAGAAACAGAATTTAGATCAGTTGCACTTGGTATTTGTGAAATGATGTGGATTAAAAGGCTTTTGGAAGAATAAGATCCCAACTCCATCTCCAATGAAGCTCTACTGTGATAACAAGGCAGCCATCTCAATTGCTCATAATTCAGTCTTTCATGATAGAACAAAGCACGTTGAAGTAGACAAACACTTCATTAAGGAGAAAATTGACACTGGTCTTATTTGCATGCCTTATATTCCTACCTCTGGTCAAGTTGCTGACATTTTAGCCAAAGGACTACACAAGGCATAGTTTGACACTTTAGTAAGCAAGCTGTCAATGGAAGACATTTTCATGCCAGCTTGAGGGGGAGTGTTGGAAATCATAAAAGAGAAAAAATAGGAGAATCTATCAAGAGTAATTTGGCTGCTACTGATTTCCATATTTGTAGCAATTAGGATCACACTTTAATAGGAGAATCATCATCATCATCAGAGCCTTTATCCCTATATATTGGGGTAGGCTATATGAACCAATATCTAAAATCATGTTAGATCGTCCATATGTATTCTCTGCCTCCATAGATTCCTATTCAAGGCCATTTGCTCATCTAATTCTAAAACCTCCATGTCTTTCCAAACTACTTCCTTCCAAGTCTTTTTCGGTCTTCCTCTAGTCTCAACCCTTCTCTCAACATCCATAGCCTCTATTCTCCTAACTGGAGCATCTACAGGTCTACGTCTTACATGTCCAAACCAACGTAAACGATTTTCACACATTTTGTCTTCGATAAGTACCACTCGAATCATCTTACGAATATCATCATTTCTCATTCTATCCTTTCTTATATATCCACATATCCACCGTAACATTCTCATTTCTGTTACACTCATCTTTTGTGTATGTAGCCTCTTAGTCGCCCAACATTCACTACCATATAACAATGTTGGTTTAACAACTGTCCTATAAAACTTGCCTTTCAACCATGTAGGAATTCCTTTATCGCACAACACACCTGTAGCACTTCTCCACTAACTCCATCTAGCCTGGATCTTATAGGTCACATCACCATCAATCTCTCCATCCATCTGTATTATTGATCCCAAGTATCGAAAATGATCCCGCTTAGGTATCACCACCCCATCTAATTTCACTACATCATGCTCTTCCAGTCGGTTAGAACTGAATTTACACTCCATGTATTCAGTCTTCACTCTGCTTAGTTTAAATCCTTTTGATTCCAACGTTTGTCTCCATAATTCCAACTTTGTATTGATCTCCGCTCTAGTTTCCGCACATAGGACAATATCATCTGCAAACATCATACACCAAGGCACCTTATCCTGGATGGATTTTGTCAGTTTGTCCATAACTACCGCAAACAACAATGGACTCAACGCTGACCCTTGGTGTAATCCCACCGTGATAGGAAACTCACTTGTTTGCCCCCCACCTGTCCTCACATGTGTCCTTGCGCCTCTATACATGTCCTTAATTAGTTTAATATATTTCAAAGGAACTCTTTTCTTCATTAAGGACCACCAGAGTACCTCCCTAGGCACTTTATCATATGCTTTCTCCAAATCTATAAAGACCATATGAAGATCTTTACCCATTACTCGAAAGCGCTCCATAAGTTGTCTAAGCAAATATATTGCCTCCATAGTTGATCGACCCGGCATAAAACCAAATTGATTCTCCGATATCTCTACATTCTTTCGTAATCTCCGTTCTATCATTCTCTCCCATAGTTTTATCGTGTGACTCATCAATTTTATGCCTCGGTAGTTGGCGCAACTTTGAATATCTCCCTTGTTCTTATATAAAGGTACTAAGACACTCTTCCTCCATTCCTCTGGCATTTTGTTAGTGTGCCAAATCTTATTAAATAGATTTGTCAACCACTTAACTCCTACATCTCCAAGGCATTTCCAAACTTCAATTGGGAAAATCAATTAATTGTAATTAGGAAAGTTATTTTATTTTATTTTTATTTCCTATTTTAGGGCTGCTTACTCTTCCTATAAGAAGAGATCAATTTGTTCTGTACTTTTAGTATGAAAATACAAGAGATTTCTATTCTCTCTATTCAGTTTTCTTATTCTTTACATTTTATTCCTGCATTGCATTCTCTTTTCTGTTTTTCCTACCAATTCGCTGTTTAGATGGTGAATATTTATTAAAATCTATCTTTACATGGTATGACATCATGTTCTTTGTTAGATTCTGTCTTTTATCTGTTTACAAAATGATCTCCAAATTTCTAATACTGAAAAATGAATACAAAATAATTTGTTTGTGATTTTTGTTTCAAAATTTCCATTCTTATTCTACTTACATATTCTAACATGTTAGTTTTGGAGGATTAATTTTGCTTTATTTATTGTTGCTATGTTTTTAATTCTATAATTTCTATCAGGTTGGTGGTTTGGGAGATGTTGTGACTGGTCTTGGTAAAGCACTGCAGAAGAAAGGGCACCTTGTGGAGATTGTTCTTCCAAAATATGATTGTTTGCAATACGACTGTATTCATGACTTAAGGGTATGCTAGCAAATTGGAAATTTTAGAAGCATGAAAGATCATAGGCGATATGTTTATGATGATTTTAAGTTTTTGTACAGGCCTTAGATGTGACGGTAGAGTCATATTTTGATGACAAACTATTTCAAAATAAAGTTTGGGTTGGTTCTGTTGAAGGTGAGTATTTTCTTTCCCTTCCAGTTCCATGTTTTCTATTAACTTTGCATTCTGAATGCTGAATTTAATTCACAGGTCTTCCTGTTTATTTCATTGAGCCTCATCATCCCAACAAGTTCTTTTGGAGAGGACAATATTATGGAGAGCATGATGATTTCAAGCGTTTTTCATATTTCAGTCGTGCAGCACTTGAGTTGCTTCTACAAGCTGGCAAGAAACCAGACATAATTCATTGCCATGATTGGCCGACAGCTTTTGTTGTATGAAATTGTAGACCTCATGTTTCTTTTGGCACCTAATTCAATTTTCAATGTTCTGTTGCACTGAAATGTTTCTTGCTACTTTTTCAGGCACCACTTTATTGGGACTTGTATGCTCCCAAAGGTTTGAATTCAGCTCGAATATGTTTTACCTGCCACAATTTTGAGTACCAAGGGACTGCATCTGCTTCAGAATTGGCATCATGTGGTCTGGATGTGCACCAGCTAAATAGACCTGATAGAATGCAGGATAATTCAGCTCATGATAGGATCAATGCTGTTAAGGTGCTGTAATAAGTGGTTTGGGTATAATAAATATCATTCGTTTTTGAAAGTAAAGCTTCTTCTATTCTTTTTCTAATTTTCCTTCTTTTCAGGGTGCAATTGTGTTCTCTAATGTAGTGACAACAGTATCACCCACTTATGCACAAGAGGTTCAAACTGCTGAGGTATAATGTTTTGCTGTTTTTATATTTTTGAACAGCTTGGTCTGCCTTTTTAATTTTAAGGTTAAACTACAAAATCATGCACCTACTTTTTACAGGCAGGAAGAGGCCTCCATTCAACACTTAATTTTCACTCAAAAAAGTTCATGGGAATCTTAAATGGGATCGATACTGATGCATGGAATCCTGCCACCGATATTTTTCTCAAAGTGCATTATAGTGCTAAAGATCTGCAAGGGAAAGCAGAAAATAAAGCTGCCATGAGAAGGCATCTAGGGCTTTTATCTTCTGATGATCAGCAGCCATTGGTAATTCTATCTCTAAAGTCTTTATTTCTAGTATTGTGAGGCAAAATCTTCTCTAGCATTTTTTTCCCCTTATTTTTTCATGGAAACCTAAGGTATCTAGCCTGGTTTATAGCAAATCATACTGTTAGTATATCTAAAACAGTGATATACTAGTAACTTTAGATTTTAAGTTCCTAACACAATATTCTTTTGTCTGAGATGCCCCTTCTTTTTTCTGCTTAGAAGTTATCAGTTTGTCAAGTTGATTTGTGGAACTGGAATGCATTCAATTGCAGTGACTTAAATAAGATTATAGGATCATACTGTCAGGCTCTCTACTGATAACTTTTACAAAAATCTAGTCACTTTTGAGAACAAATTAAAAAAAAAAATCAATTTTGAGAATCAAATTGTTGTATGAAATGGCCTTCATATCCTCATCTGATAAGAAGCTACGATTTAGTACAACTGAATATTGCAGTCTACCTTTTTCTATTAGGAGTGTTTGAGGTATATTAACATACTGAAATGTACTACATATTCTCTAGGCAAGCTTTTGAGTGTACAATGTGAAAGTGATGCCACCTTTTGGTTCCTATAACATCGCATCAAAGGAGTTTGTTATTATTTCTTAACGGACTCCTGTTTAGTAGTAGATATACAGGGTGGATTCTAACTTGAGGTCTTTTATTTATTATGGAATAGGTGGGCTGCATAACAAGATTGGTGCCCCAAAAGGGCGTGCATCTAATTAGACATGCCATCTATCGAACACTGGAGATGGGTGGTCAGTTTGTACTTCTTGGTTCAAGTCCAGTTGCCCACATTCAGGTGAATCTTTGCTGTTGTTTTGTCTATGAAAAAGCAATGATGAGAAAGTAAATAAGGATCTCAATCTCAAATAACAAAGTAGCTTTTTTCCCTTTTGAAGCTCAATGCTGGATTCTTATCCTTTTCCTCTATTAAATTTTCTTTAGACAGTTTTCTTGGATGTTTTCTTGATGATAAATACTAGAAGTATAAACCATCCAAGAAAGTTTTTTCTTAAAACATATGATGATAGTACTTCTGCTATCATCGACCTGTAGGGACAGGAAAATTCTTTCACTCCAGATTTCAAATTTATCAGAAGTTAAACGAGTCCTTGTAAAAAAAAGGCAGATAATGCGTGCAACTGTGTCACCATTATGTTGAACCTGGATAGGTTCAATGGTTTGATTGATAGTAGTCAATAGAAGTTACTTGCAGGGGCCGAGCCCCATGGGGCCTATTGGGGGCTCAAGCCCCCACTGGTCCAAGTAGAAATTTTTAATTTATATTATATAAATAAGTTTTTATATGATATTAAATTAAATTTTATTGGATTTTTTTTTTGTGAAATTTTGACAATTGATATTCGATTTTATGTATTCTAACATTATATTTTCAATTTTTAAAAGAATTGATAATTTATTATAATAATGGTTGAGATTGGAGAAGATAAAGTATAACCATTAGTTTATAT
The DNA here is from genome assembly GCA_032173925.1 of Heritiera fomes. Taxonomy (NCBI): domain Eukaryota; kingdom Viridiplantae; phylum Streptophyta; class Magnoliopsida; order Malvales; family Malvaceae; genus Heritiera; species Heritiera fomes. Next base: position 5,165,470 of record JAPDPM010000015.1, read on the forward strand.
GTTGTTAACTCTAATATTTATTTTATCGGTTGCCACTTCCATAATTGTAATGCGATTACTCAACAATTAATATGTTAAACGCTTGTTTGCATAATTGAATAAAAGATTGATGATTAAATGATAGATTAGTTGTTTACTTTGAAAATGATGTGTTCCAAAACATTAAGAACGACATTATTGAATTTTTAATTTATATTATATAAATAAGTTTTTATATGATATTAAATTAAATTTTATTGGATTTTTTTTTTGTGAAATTTTGACAATTGATGTTCGATTTTATGTATTCTAACATTATATTTTCAATTTTTAAAAGAATTGATAATATATTATAATAATGGTTGAGATTGGAGAAGATAAAGTATAACCATTAGTTTATATGTTGTTAACACTAATATTTATTTTATCGGTTGCTACTTCCATAATTGTAATGCGATTACTCAACAATTAATATGTTAAACACTTGTTTGCATAATTGAATAAAAGATTAATGATTAAATGATAGATTAGTTGTTTACTTTGAAAATGATGTGTTCCAAAACATTAAGAACGACATTATTGTGGATCCTTTTCAAAATATAAAATTGTGTCAAACATAATTAAAATTTTCTTTGTAGTTTAATATATTTGAATGAAGAGTTTATATATGATGCATTGACAGCATATAGTTTCTATACACTGTCAGTTAACCATGTGATGGCACCTCATATGGAGGTCCTTAAAAATAAATATTAACAAATTTTTTAAATTTATTTTTAAGGGTCTATACACTTTTAGACTTTGCTCATTTATGAGGTGTCATTATATGATTAACTGACAGTGTATAGAAGCTATACATTGTCAGTGCATCATATATAAACTCTTGAATGAAACCCCACTAAATAAACTTTTTGGCTCCGCCACTGGTTTCTTGCAGCGGATCATAGTATGCATGAGAAACTATTGAAAAGCCTCTTCAATCAGGAAATGACTGCAGCATTTGTCTGCATCCTTTATATTGTGTTGGAACTCTTTTTTTAATGAGTTTGGAAACATGGTGCAAAAATCGAATACAGCATCTGCAGACACATGCATATTATTTTATATACAATTCCATATTTGCATGTAATTCTACATTAAAATGGTGAAGCTGATTAATGAATTATCAATATGAATCGAGAAGATATATGTCCTGGACTGAAACCCATTAGTCATGCAGATACTACATAAGAGAAAGCAGTAAGAACAATGAAAACTCCATTCAGGCTTCATTTCATGCATTGAACAACAATGGTCTATATGTGAAGTTGCTTGTTTTTTTTTAAGTTAAATTCTTTTCCTGTTTGTACTTCTATTTTTGACACTATTAGTAGACTGGGATTCTTTCTTTACGTTTTCTATATTGATTCTTTTGCAGAGGGAATTTGAGGGTATTGCAAATCAATTTCAAAATCATGAACACATTCGGCTAATATTAAAATATGATGAGTCTCTTTCTCATGGCATTTATGCAGCATCTGACATGTTTATCATTCCGTCTATTTTTGAGCCTTGTGGCCTTACACAGGTATGGTCCAAACTTCAGCTTTTGCAATCTTGTTAGCAAAAAATAAGACAAAAACATGTTTATTTGTGTCCGTTTCGCTAAAATGCAAACCATATGAATATCTAAGTCTCTGTTTAAGTTTCCCTTTTTCTACTTTTAAGTGGTTTCTTTTTCATCCAGATGATAGCAATGAGATATGGTTCTGTACCCATTGCAAGAAAAACCGGTGGTCTAAACGACAGGTAAACTACTGCACTAACGTGAAGTTACTTGGCTTGAAAATCATGAGCTCATTCCTTTAAAACTTTCTTCTGTAGTGTTTTTGATGTTGATGACGACACTATACCTCGCAAATTTCGAAACGGATTTACATTCACAACTCCTGATGAACAGGTAATTATGGAATTGTTGAAATAAAATTAACAAAGCAGTCCAAGTTCATTTTTTTGTTATTATTCTAGTTAACTAGAAACAATAAAAAGAATGTGCCATCTTTCCCCTTTCCTATCGTGGATCACCTTTTCAGATTTAGATATCATTAATTTGGTTCTCTATCATACTTAACTCTTGGATGATGCAAAAAATTGACAGGGAGTAAACAGTGTCTTGGTGCGCGCGTTTAACCTCTACAAGAACAAGGAGAGTTGGCAACAACTTGTTCAAAAAGACATGAACATAGATTTCAGCTGGGATTCTTCAGCCTCACAATATGAAGAACTTTATGCAAAATCTGTTGCAAGAGCAAGAGCAACAGCGAATCGTGCTTAAGCTTTAGCGCAAAAGTTTTTCATTCGAGCAAGTCTGAACTTGTTGAAGTCGGTTATAAGTTAGTTTCTCCATACATCTATAGCTAACAGTCAAGATCACATTATTATGGTTGAAGATTCTAGTAGGGTTAAAGCTGGATTGGTAAATTCAGTATCCATTGCACCTTTCTCCCAGTTTTTCATAGTTATTTATCACACCATTCATATTGTTGATAAAGCTTTAGGTAAATTAGGTCAGAGTAACTTTATTGTACTGCTCATCCTTGCCCATATTTTCAGTGTATACTTTCAAATAGCAGGGGCAAATAAGGCTATTTGCCAAACCCTTTATATCATACATATTTATATGTTATGATCAATATAATATTTTGATCTCATTCTCAAATCCTACAAATTAGAGATGGTTGTGAAATTGTGATAGTATATTCGGGATTTTAGCCTCTTTTTCTATCAAATTTTACGGGTTCATTTGACATGATGGAAAGGAAGAGGTATGGAAAAAATTAATTTAATGATTGAGTACGTGTTATTTTACAATTCAATCATTGGATTAAAACATTCTCTTTACTCTCTTTCCTTTCTTCTTATCAAATCAAGCCTTTTTTAATAGTTAAAGCTTTGTTAGAATTAGGCAGACAATATGCAATTTGAGCACACGCAATTCACAAAATGATCTCATTTATTTGCAACAAATTTATATCACACCAACAAAGAAAACATGGAAGACAATTCACTCCCACTCTCAAGGCTCACTTTCCAGGGACAAAGTTGGTGGCATAGGCCCAGGCATTGTTGTTGACTGGGTCAGCAAGGTGGTCAGCCAAGTTCTCCAATGGTCCCTTTCCGGTCACAATGGCCTGGACGAAGAATCCAAACATGGAGAACATCGCCAATCTGCCGTTCTTGATCTCCTTGACCTTAAGCTCAGCGAATGCCTCTGGGTCATCAGCAAGACCCAATGGGTCGAAGCTGCCACCTGGGTACAATGGGTCAGTCACCTCACCGAGAGGCCCACCGGCAATGCGGTAACCCTCGACAGCACCCATCAAGATTACTTGGCAAGCCCAGATGGCCAAGATGCTCTGTGCGTGGATCAAGCTTGGGTTGCCCAAGTAGTCAAGGCCACCCTCGCTGAAGATCTGAGCTCCGGCCTTGAACCACACTGCCTCACCGAACTTGACTCCATTCCTGGCCAGAAGCTCCGGGAAAACGCACCCAAGAGCTCCCAACATGGCCCATCTGCAGTGGATGACTTCGAGCTCACGGTTCCTGGCGAAGGTCTCTGGGTCAGCAGAGAGCCCGGCAGTGTCCCAACCGTAGTCACCGGGGAACTCTCCTCTCAAGTAGGATGGAGGCTCACCGGAGAGTGGACCCAAGTACAAAACTCTGTCAGGACCGTACCATGGGCTACCAGCAGCCTTGGTGGCAGGTTTCCTCATGGAAACACGGCCGGAGCCCTGGATTTCTGGGTTGGAAGGAGAGAGCTTGATAGCCTTTCCGGCGAAGGATGGGGAAGAGAGAGCCATGGTTGCAGCTGCCATTGTTGAAGTGAATAAAGCAGTGAAAGGAGCTTCTTGTGAAGAGAGGTTGATGGCTGGTGTGATTGTTGGGCTTGGTCGCGTGGGGTATTAACATTTTTCTTAGTAAAGGGTCCTTATCTTAGAATATCCATATCTGAAATCCTATTGGTTTGTAACATTTTGTAACTTTGATTCGCAATGTCTACTTGGCACCCTCGACACCACTTATCAGCGTTGGAAGGTTTCGGTGAACTTGCTGATGCATCATCTCTCAGAAATGTCAAGTATTCTTTGTTGTTCCACTGAGATTTTGCCACTTGTGATATCGGATAGCCCCATATCTTGTTGGAGCAGACAACTTGTGTTTTTGTAACGTTTATATCGTGGCAAAGAATGACTTTTTATACTATCAGAAGAGAAGAAAGAAAAATTGGAGAGCCTCCTGGCACTTGTAGGAATGAAGCATATTTATAGGCGAAAACTGTTTGTTTTTAGGTCATCCTCCCGCTAAAATGCTCTAGTTCTTGGTCTCGAGGTAATCAATACAATAAACGAGGTTCAGCGCATTGAGCGCTGACCTGAGTTGATGAGCGTATCTGACAGTGTTGACCTGAATATCTGCTATGGTCACGTTTCTTCTGATTTATGTGGGAATTTCGAGATGAAAGACTAAAATATCTTTGGGCCAAAATATCCCTCTTCAGTTTGCTTATCGGATTCAAGACCACTTGCATTGCATGGATCAGGAATTCTTCTACGAAGAGATGTAATTTCATCCTGATTATAAATGAAACCTGCTGAATTATACTAGGTTCCTCGTATTTTATACTCTAAGCTCTTTATCAGAGCACTCTTAATCTTGGCTTCAGTTAATTTGATTAACAGCTTGCTTAGAACTATAAATTATAGAAGAGAATGTTACTCTATGATTTAGCGTTTAGGACTTGGAAGTCTTGGATCTAGAAACACGGCACAATATCTAAGGAGTTGAAAATTTTTCAATCAAAACTGTGACTTGAGCTTAGAAGACAGAAAATTCACGAATAAATTCGTGATCTATCACAGTCAAACTTTATAACAGTCTATAATAAGTTTTTGTTACTGTCACACTAGTTTGACAACCACTCGTGATAGATATTTGACGCTGTTATCCGACTGTCACGTTAATTAACTCATACTTTGAATTATACATATACTAGGATAATGAGATTTAATATCAGAATACAAGTATATAAAAACAAAAGTAAAAAACACACACTAGACGAGCACTCTCACTCATGCTTACTTTTATTTTCTTTCTCTTATTCAGGTAAACACTAATTTAAACGTCAAAAAGTCCCAACTCCGATATCATTGATTTTGTATTTTTTTTAATAGGTACCAAAATAATCTTGACTTAGAGAAATTTTATTTGTACCCCCTTTTTTGCTTTTTATACCCCGTTAAAAAAATTTATATATGATGCACTGACAGTATATAGTTTCTATACATTATCAATGCATCAGAGATTGACACCTCATTAATAGGTCCTTATATGCAAATACAAATAAATTTTTTTAATTTGCCCATAAGGGTTTATTAATGAGGTGTCAACTTCTGATGCATTGATAGTGTATAAAAACTATACACTATCAATGCATCATATACAAACTCTTAAAAAAACCTAAACTTACCCCAATAGTTTACCATTTTAGCCCTTCAGCAACCTCTTCAACAAACCAACCCAGCCAACCTTATCACCACCTTCTCATCGTGGCAACCATCTTCATCATCTTCTATTTTCACAATTTTTAAAGCCATCCTCATCTTTTTCGCTTACCCTCTGCAACAGTTTAGTTCGACTGCTTGTTGTCCACGCTCCAATCGTCAGCCATCATCTTGCTGCATCTTCTCCCATTTTGCTGCCCTGTTCAGCTTCAGCCATTCAAGCACACTGTTCTCACATCATCATCTTCACTGTTGCCCACTTCTTATCACTGCTTAAGCATCGCTCTCTTCATGCTTTGTCGTGCCATCACTAAGTTGCCTGTGTATCATTGAGTCTGAGGAAAGTAAAAAAGAAGGAAACCAATGAAGATGAAGGATAATGGAGACTTATGCACAAATTGATTTGTGCTAGGAAGAGATTAACATGCAAGTTGCCCTGCACAGAGATTCTAGTTGAGCACAAATCATCTTGCGCGAAGGTCCAAGGCGAGTGCGAGTCTTCTTGAGCGAGACAGGGCGTACGAGAAAATTATATTAGCACAAGGTGACTTGCACTGAGATGTGTTTCCTGTGCAAGTTTTCTTATGTGAATAGGTCGTCTTTGCACAAACCAACTTGCGCAAGAAGCTTATTTTTGGGCAAGTTTTCTTGTGCAGATAGAATGTTTTTGCACAAGTTGACTTGCGCGAACAATTTTATCACAGGGTTAAAATAGTAAACTATTGGAGTAAGTCTAAATTTTTTTAGTGGGCTATAAAAAGCAAAAAAGAGGTTAGAAATAGTATTTCTCTGTTACTTATTCATCGAACTTCGTATCATGAAAAATAATTATTAGAACACAAGATGAGCCCAACAAAACAAATTTCCATGGCTTTTCAACCATAGATTGTTTCTCTGTTCATACTCTATTGTATACTATTTTCTGTGCAAGAAAAGGAAAATCTTTCACATAAATATGGGCACAAAAATAAAATAAAATAATTTTATTTATTATTAATTAGTTTTAAATTTTTAAATATATTTATAAATTCAATAATTACCAGTTGATTTATCCCTTTGAACCAACAGAACCAACCCTACAAGGTCGTTTGGTTCCCAAAATTTAATATTACCCCCAAGAATTTTATTTTCGGTAATTATTTAACCTCATTTGGTTGAATAATTTTTCCCTTCATTAAGAATCTTAGATTCCCAACAGTATCAAAAAGGGGGAAAACAATACCCTCCCTCCCTTGTGGTATTTTTATTTTCCCTTGGGAATTCTTTTTTTGTTTCAATTTTATCCTTAACATCTTTTCATTTGGGTCAACTTTACCCTTTACTATCAAAGGTATTACGTCCTAGATAATTATTTATATATTAAAATAAATAAATAAATAAACACCTTAAATACTTAAATAAGTAATTTAAATGTAATTATACCATTAGATTTGTTAAAAATAAAGCACTTATTAAAAATCCCTTTTTTTAGGCCATTAAAAACTCTTTCTTAATTATAACATAATCATTAATTTTATTAAATCTAAATATAAATTACAATTTTGCATGTATCAAAATAACATTTTTTAACTAAATTGGTATCAATAAATGTAGTGTTCACTTAAATTTAAAGTGTCATTGTTTTTTTTATTTTGATGAATTGACATTTAAGAGAAAAATGAATTTACAATCAAATGGACCAATAATAAGATGGACCCTATGATTTTTGATTAATCAAAATTAATTTAATATAGTAATAGTTTGTTAAATCAAAATAATTTACATAGCAAAAATCTTATAAAAAATGGAACAAATAAATAAATGAGTATCTTAAATAAATAAATAATTAATTTGAATATAATCTATATCAAGTGTTATTCACTATACATCAATTAACAATATAGAGGATATTATAGTAAAATAAATAATTAAATAATCGTATTTTTCTTTAACCAAACATAAAAATCTTATATTCTCATAAATACAATCAAATACAAAAATATGATATTCCCAAAAATTTATTAAGTAAAATGATTTTAAAATTAAATAATTCTAAAAAGTAATTTTAAATTCTGCAACCCAAACTGTCCTTACTCTAAATCTTAGTCTTGAAGAGGCAAATCAGCCAAGCCCCCTCTACCAAAAAAAAATCAGCCAAGCCCCAAGGCCAGAAGGCAGCAGGGTAACCAAACCAAACTTGCATGATGCGACCACCATCTCTGCACTGCAATTTCTTCTCCTCTCTCAAACAGGTACTTAACCGTAGAACACACAAATATGCTCATTCATTTGTATCTGAATCCTGATTCTTGATTTACGTTTCCTTTCAATTTTCTTACAGGTGGAGAAAAGATTGAAACTAGAAAACCAACCAGATTCAGGATCATCCAGTTCCATTCCATCCCAAGTTCCAGAAACTAACCCTACACCAACAGAATCTTTAGGTTCACCACTTTACCTTCACTTAGACTACTCTGCCAACGTCACAGACAACACTCTCCAAGACAGCAGTGAACCCCCACAAGCTTTCCTTTCTCCTTCACCACAATCCCTTCCATTGCATCAAACCCCATTTCAAATAAACCCCCCGGAATCCCCCACAGTGACGAAAGACATGGATGATATTGAATATTTGATGCAACTTCTCGGTTTATCAGGTAATCGAGAAGAAACCCAGAAAAGAGAGAAGCAAAAGGCTGTTCTTTGTGGAGGAAATTCTTGTGGGTGTGAGTGTGGGTTTTATGAGAAGATTGTTGGGGTTAAGGGGCCAAAGTGTGAGAAGGAGGTGGAAAGAATGGAAGGATGGATTAGATACTTTCTGAGGAATGGTAGCGAGCCATTGAGGCTAGCTTTCTTGCTTGTGGGCAAGGCTGCTTTTGAGAGTGGTGAGGATTGTGGGTCTGAGAGCCTGGAGTTTCCTTCTGTTATAGATGAGTTCTTGAAGATTGACCCACCTAAAGACTGAGAGGCATTCCAGAATATCATGATTTCATGTCGGCTTGTTGGAGGAGAGGCCAAGTAATTGGTACGTAAAAAATGCTTTCTTTTGCTTTGGGCATCTGAAGATATAATCTTTGGAGTTGCTGATAGATAACTTTGATTGGTTAATCACCGAAAGTTCCAGGACGGAAACAAAGATGCAATCTTTTCATTTCTCAGTTGTGAATTAAAGAATTGGAAGATCAATTTGATTTTGAGGAAATTGAAACAATTCATTATCAGAGGATATATTAATCCTACCAAGACATCACTGTACAAATGGAGTCTGCATTCTGCAGTTATGCTTCTCTAAGACCTCAGAGTGCTCTATTCTTCATGAGGTTATAACTCCACTTTCATAGTATTTTGCTTTTAGCTTCAAAAGGCAAGACAAAACCTCTTTCATGTTGTATTTGTCTTCAAGATTAAGGGAGGTACAAAACAAGACTAGTTTAGAGAGTTCTTGCACTGCTACCTTTTGCTCCCTGGAAACATTCAAAGCTACCACAGGGTCCAAAACTTGAGGGATCCCTTTGGTTTCACCTGCTAGGGCTTTCTCAACTAGTTGACTCGGACTGACTGGCAATCCACCTTCTTCCATGAGTCCAGTTGGTCTTCCTGTTGTTAGGATCTCCATGACTACTATACCAAAGCTCTGCAATTCCTTGTGTATGGGAATTCTGAAGGAAAGCAATGTATTATTAGTACATCGACAACATATGAAAGGTGGGAATTCCCGTTATTTATGAAGCATTCTTTTGCAAAATTTATTTGTGATAAACCCTCTGGCATCAGTTGCCACTGTACAGTATCAAATAGATTCATAGAAGTGAAATTTTAAGTTTCTTGAGTTTAATTTTTAGATCTAGTTATTAACTTATCCTCAGCTTAAAAAAATTTTGACAAAGCAAATCATGTCACTATTCCACCATTACAAAGAAACCTGACCAAGAATAACCTTCGCCATTAATGATCCTTGAATCTTTGGTAAAGTTTGAGAACCACTGAAATTCGACAGCTTTTTAGCAGGGTCCTCAGAGTACCTCAGACCATCTGCAAAAAGTTCTCTGGCAAGCGCGGGAACATTGATTTATGCGAAGCCAACAGCATTTCAATGCAACTTTCGTTCTTGGGATCTTAAAAACACTCAGAATTATTGGCCATAAGCATTTACTAGTCAAAAGTTTCAATTAAACTCATTTGTTTTATTCTTTTGGTTGTTTCTGCCACTCCAAGAGTTCACCGATCATCAAGCAATACAGCCAGAATGCATGCTTCTATTGAAATTCTTGGCAGAAGTACATGGCGTGTGTAGGAGATTCTTGTTAGGAATCGAACCCATTAACATGAAAATTGAGCATTACCTAACCACTGAATCTGTTGAGAAATGATATTGTCAGGGCTGAATACAATATTCACGCCACTTTTATGGTAATACCAGCACGAGAATGCTTTTAAAAACAGCTATGGGAATTGAAAATAAAATTCAGTTCCAAGTTTATACAAATTGAAGTTTGCTCCCTAAATTTGAACTCTGGTATCTCTTAACTCACTTGTCATCATCATATCACAAGATCAAAATGGCTAAACCAATTCTTTCCCTGCCCATATTCTCCCTCTACGTTCTATTTTCTTTCCTGTACTCAGGTATCTTCTGGTTATTCTTCTAGACTTGTACCCGTTTTTTCTCTTTTTTGTAACTATTCTTTCTTGGATTATTATCTAATAATTTACTGTTAGTGGAGTGTTTAAGCTCTAATCCCTGACTTCGATAAAAATTCATGCAGGCGGTTCTCTGAAGATGGCAAACGGACAAGTAAATTCCTGAACAAAATACAACATTTTGGTTGAATTTTACCTATTGCTTACAATTCCATGATGTTGCAGATCAAGTCTTGGTGCATTGCAAATCCATTATCCAGTGGTTCTGTGCTGGCTGCAAACATTGAATACGCTTGCAGTCAAGTAGATTGTCGTTTGATACAACCGAATGGTCCATGCTTCGAGCCAGATACTCAATTGCAACATGCCTCATTTGTTATGAACTTATACTACCAAGCTAATGGCAGGCACCTTGCTAACTGTGATTTTCGAAACTCTGGTCTAGTCTCCTTGACTGATCCAAGTAATTGCCTCTCGAGTATACAATTAGAGTTCCTACCAATCCCTTTAAATGGCTAAATTTATGGTTTATATCGTTTTTCAGGTTATGGTAACTGCACCTTCCATAGCGGTACGTAATTATAATTAGCTGCCATGCATATTTGTTACTAATGATTACATTAATTCAATCGAAATATCGTGAGAATCTGTAATATTATATATGTATAGACTATGCTTTTTGTGAAATAAAGCCGTGAGATCTTTGAATCAAGCGGACAATATCTCCACAACTCCATTTGGTTGCCAAGCAAACTTTGAAACAATACCAAGCTAGTGTAGCTTTGTCATCTAATATTCTGATTCCATTTGCCTGAAATCTGTTTGATCTACGATGATGCTGGAAACCCTTTCGCAGGTGGAGCTCTAGCAGAGCAAGAACCATCGGTAATTTGAGGCAACAATGAGTCAATCCATTAACCAGTATAGGTAAGCTTGGGATCTAATGATTATGGTGTTGCAGGGAAGTTGGTGCGTGGCAAAGCCTGGAACAGCCGATGACCTGCTGCAGCAGAACATCAACTTCGCCTGCAACCAGGTGGACTGCAGCCCGACTCATTCTGGTGGCGCATGCTTCTATCCAGCCACCCTTATTAACCATGCCTCGTACGCCATGAACCTTTACTACCAGACCACAGGAAAGAAGAAATCGAGCTGTGACTTCAGGCAGACCGGCCTCCTTGTCTCAAATGATCCAAGTAAATTAGCCTAACATTTTCTTTTAGGAGTTCTAATTGCAAATGGGCATTTGTTTTGAGCTTCAATATTGGATTGTTTTGCAGGTTATGGTAACTGCACCTACCAATGGTCAAGGCAGTGAAAAACTACAATGAACTTTTTATGATGTTTTGACAATTAAAGAAAAAAAAGAGTCAGTGTCACAAAGTCACTGCATAAGACTCTCATATTGTAAGGTTTGGAGAGAGTCCTGTCTACTTAACTTTTTCTTCGCATTGACGAAAAAAACTGTTTCTCATATTGATGTTTTGACAACAAAGTAGGAATATTTCATCTTCTTTCCATTATCTCTAAATCAATGCATGAGAAGAATCCTGCAAATTTCAGTTTTCCTCTTTAATAATCTGGGGTTATTACCTCTTACTCTCTAGTTTCTAAAATTCTCGTGTTTTCTTTGAGCATTGTTTAGGTCTTTTGACTTAAGTTTTGTTTGTTTTTCCTTTTTGATAATCAAAATACAAACATTATTTGATGAACTTTGGAAAGAAAGGACATGATGGGATATATTTGCAAAGTTCTCTTAGTCAATTAAAGCCAGCAAACATGCATGTGTTGTTGTCCACATGGCCATGATGTAGCTTCACGTGAATCGCTCATTCTTTTTGAGAAATGGTTCTTCAAACGTGAACTAGAACCGTTTCTAGCTTACACATTCAAGTATCTATGAATTTTCAGTTTAATACATTATATATACTTTTATGAAAAACCATTCGCTTATTGCCAACAATAACCTTTTAATCGATAACCAAAAATTTTTATTTTAATCGAGTGATTAAAAAAAACTGTATCATATAGTAAGAATTAAGTTCAAACTCAAATAATCTCATCTTTTACTTCCAATTATGAAAAAAATATGAGTATACTATTACTCATAAAATCATTATTCTTTTAGTATTTGATTCAAAAATTGATGAATGATTCTTTACTCAAAAGTAAGGTTTGGATCTTTCTTAAAAAAATTAATCCATATATTATGATATATATATATATATGTACTCTATTCAAGTAATTTTCTGGACTAAGTCTAACTTCACTTAGAAATATCACTTAAATTTAGATTTCGTAATCACTTATATAATTCGTATTTGTATTGCATCAACTATCAAATCATATTTGTGTAAAACACACAAAATTTATTAAATAAAAAAAACACACAAAATTTATGTTAAAAATCATGTCAACAGACTAAATATAAAGCATTCTTTTTATTAAATTTTGTGTGTAATTTTTATCAAAATTTAATTTGCATTTTTTTGTATTGTTTTTTATCATATTGTAAATTAACAAATTTATTTAATTTGTGCCGCCTATTAAAGCTACTAGCAAAAAAATTATCACACATTGAGCCTGCCACAAGATGTCGGCAATTAATGCCTGGGACTCGTGAAACATATATCTTAATCATTCTTTCTAGGATTTACAAAGAAAGAAAAAGACGGGTGTTTTATTTTTGAGTAATGTAGATAGAATTTATTTAAAGTGCACGTTTTGAATTGTTCATTAGGATACTTTCATGGGTTTTTATTCAAGTGAGAGAAATTCTATCTGCTCAAAAAACAAAAGAAAATAGAATTTATACGTGATGCATTGATGATGTATAGTTTTTATATATTATCAGTTAATCATTATATGACACTTCATATGAATGTCTTTAAAAATAAATATTTATTTTTAAGAACTTATATACTTTTAGATTTTGCTCACTTTTAGATTTTGCTCATCAATGAAGTGTCATTTTATGATTGATTGATAATGTATAAAAGCTAAACACTGTTAGTGTATCATATATAAACTCAAAAAAATATGTCCTATCAAGAAGAAAACAAAAACTTTGAGCCTGACCTTCGTTTAGAAACATAAACAAGATATTTATACTCGCTCATTTTTCAGATTTGATTTGAACAAATATTGAATCTAATTCCACTATTATCGAATCGAGTAATAAATAATTTGAATTTTCATTTTAGTAGTTTTATTATTTTAATTATTAATTTATAATTTTGTCATTAACATTTATAAAATATTTGTAAAAGAATTTAACTTGAATTTGAATTTAAATAATAATTAAACTTGAAACCTTCTCAAACCTAAAATCTGAATCTTTGAAAACTAAGTAAAGAAATGGGTAGTGAACAAAACTCTCTCTCAGGAAACTCTCTCTCGAAAAGCTCTCATTCTGTCCGATCCAATGAAGAAAAAGATTTGTTGACAAGATCAACAAAAAGGGTTAAAGCGTCTTCATCAGAGGAGGCTACAAAATGATTTTGAAATGTAGGACCCTATTGCATCACGTCCTTCTTTCAAAGACATGGTGCTAGGCGCAGAATGTCAGGAATTTTTTAAGCACACAATTGAAGGAGAAGCCTTTTGTTGGCTCTATAGGCTAAACCGAGAGGGGGGTGAATCAGTTTTGTGGTACTCTTAGGTTCGTTTTTCGATTTGTATAAATTCTCTAGCCTATGTTGAAGTTTTCTAAGTGCTCTAGGCTACTCAAGTATGCAATATATATTCAATTCAACAATCACAATATAAGTGCAAATAAGTAAAGAGAGTAGGGAAAGAGAGATGTACACAATCGATTTATAGAGGTTCGACAACCTTGCCTACGTCCTCTACCTTAAGACGCTCCCAAGGATTTTCCCAAATCCATTAACTTGAATTTGTATTACAATCCCTCTTTTTGCAAGCTAAAGAGAAACCTCCCTATTTTTCTAAGGCTAAAGAGAAACCTCCCCTTTACAAGGTGTGTTTGTGTTTACAAGGAATGTAATCAAAGAAAGGCCTCTAGGTAGGCAAGTGATTACAATGGTTAAGCACAAGAAAAATCCTATATAATATTTGTGCGATGCTATACAAAGATGATGAGTATGATAGAATATGAAGACTTTGTAGCACTTGTGATTTTGATAGGCTTAAGGAAGATGGAGAAGATGAAGAAAGATGTTGCTCAACTGTTCCTCTTGCTTTCTTGAGCTTCCAAGCCTTTATTTATAGTCCCATGGATGGTTTCTATACGTTGGTAGGAGTCAAAACTGAATGTAACCGTTGTATCTCACAAAAACTAGCTGTTGGAGTGCATTTTCGAGGTAGGGGATAGATCCTATGCTTCTTTGCAAGCTTCCAAGACATTCTGCCATGAAGGGATTGATCCCTTCCCTTAGGGGATCGATCCCATGCTTCCTTTTTGCTTGATTTTGCTTCCTGGGAGCATTCTGTCATTCGGGGATTGATCGGGGATCAATCCAATGCTTTTTCTGCACTTTTCTGGGTTAATTTGGGTTAGAAATGATGTGGACTTTGATTTTAATTCATCCAAAAACATTTTAGAATTTTGAGTGAGTTATTCTTGACTTTTTCAACTAAAGACTTAATGTAAAAAACTTGTTAAGTAATTTTCTAAAGTTGTGTTCAATATATTCTTAAGAAAATTACTTAATGAAGATATTCAAAATCATTTTGTAAAATGTTAAGACCAATAAGAATATGCAATTAAATCATGGTCTTAAACTTTGATATGTAGACTTAAAGTGGTTTGAGAAAATCATATGATTGGTGAAGCAAATTTACATTATAGAGTCAAACACTTAATATTACTTAAGTTTTTGTCATTTCAAAATACATACGTCAATTTAAAGCTAACACCTTTGATTCAATAGGGAAGGGGGATGATATTACAATCTCTCAAATAGATTCATGGCCTTGTGTTTCAATTTCTGAGCATTATCGGCAGTAGATCCCAAAAGCCGTGGAGGGATTGTTTGATTGTGAAATTATTAGGGCACTCATTAGGTTTCAAAATCCTAAATGAAAAAATCAAGAAGTTATGGAACCCAAAAGGGGAATATGAACTGATTGACCTTGGTGAAGGTTTCTTCCTTGTCAAATTCTTGAATATGGCTGACTTGTGATTTGTATTGGAAAAGGGCCCTTGGATCATATTTGGTCACTACTTAACTATTCGTTACTAGCAACCGGATTTTCGACCTAGCTTTGCATCCATTGACTCGATAGCTATTTGGGTCAGATTCTCGGGTCTTCTTATTGAGTATTATGATGAGCAATTATTATTAGCAATGGGGAATACCATTGCAGTAGTGCTGAAAGTGGATTCTAATACAAGATTTGCTACCAGAGGGAAGTTGGCAAGGGTTTGCATTGAAGTTGATCTTAACAAGCCATTAATTCCAAAAATCTTGTTGGATGGACACTGGCAAACAATTGAGTATGAAGGGCTTAGTTTGATATGCTTCTCTTGTGGTCGAATTGGGCATAATGGAGTTTATCCGTTCGTTATAGCAAGGAAACTAGATGCAGAGGTAGCCAAGGACAATGGAAATGATGATGCAAATAGAAGAGTGTAAGAAGATAATCTAGACTTGCCCTCGGAGAATTACGGTCCATAGATGATTGCGCAAAACAGGCGTAAAAGGAAAGTGGCGAAAGATCAGGCCGAGAATCAAAGGAAGAATCAAGCACAGGATCATAATTTGCTATCCTTTTGGAGATAAACACTGAAATGCAAGCTGGTTATGGGGGAGATAATCACGCCAAAAATGTAGGAGTTGCCATGCAAAATGGCCACGTGATCAACAACAAAGTGGACCAGAATCGCTTGAATCCTTCACGGGCTAGAGCAAATGTTGAAGTCAGATCCAATGGGTTGTTTTTGGGTTCTAAAAACAATGGAGACAAATTTAAGTCAAGGGCTAATAATACAGCCCAACATGTTTTAAACATAGTGCAGGACTCGTTTGATAGGGGTGATAATTGGCATGTGGTTGGTCGGAGCTTAGTTCATAGTGAACCTTTCATGAAAGCTCGTGAGAGTGTAGCAGATTCTCAAGGGTAGCATCCTGGGGAGAGTATGGCCATTACTCATCGGCCTGGGAAGCCACCAGATTCACTCTCTCAAGGAACCATTATTCCTGAAACGCAGTTAGGTGTGGTGATTGTCCATGAAAATCAAATTTTCCAATTGAATGATGAAAAAGAGTTGCTTCTGTCTGCTCAACCTAGGGAGTTGATGATCTTAGGAAAGAATGATGTTGGTTTTGATGAATATACTGTCATGGAACAGTAGAAGGGCAGGAAATAAAATGTTCTTGCGTAACATCAAAGAGTTAATAAGAATGCGTAAACCTAGCATTCTGTTGATAGTGGAACCGAGAGTTTCAGAAGATAAAACTAGAAGCATAGTGAAAAAGCTTGGTTTCAGAGCGTATCACATTGTTGATCCGGTGGGCTTTGCAGGTGGGCTTTGGCTGTGTTGGGATGAAAGTGTTGTAAAGCTTGATATATTAGCCTTTAACTCACAATATATACATGCTGTAGTGTACAACAGTAACTCTCCGATGTGGTTATTCTTGGCTATGTATGCAAGTCCTACGCTGGAATCCAGGAGAATGCTATGGAACCATTTGGAGGAATTTGCAGCATCAATAAATATGCCTTGGCTACTAGTGGGGGATTTCAACGAAATATCTAATAGTTTGGAGAAATCAAGAGGCAGTAGAATCTCTCAACACAAAATGTCTAGATTCAATGAGATGATGAATAAATGTAATCTTATGGACCTTGCATTTCAGGGAATGGCGTTTACATGGTCAAATAAAAGACATGGGTTGGCTAGGATCCAGGAAAGATTAGATAAAGCCATCGCCACTCCAAGTTGGCGTCTTCTTTTCCCAGAAGTAGTCATTACACACCTACTGTGTACTTACTCAGACCATTGCCCATTATTGTTGTAGGAGAAAGGTCAAAGAGAAGTGCACGATAGAAACAAAGCCTTCAAAGAGAAGTGCATGATAGAAACAAACCCTTTAGGTTCCAAGCTATGTGGCTTACTAAACCAGATTTGGCAATAGTAGTTGATAGTAGTTGGACATTAATATAGGAGCTTTCACTGAGAAGATAGGGAAGCTAGCAAAGGACTTGTTGACGTGGAATAAAACTAGTTTTGGAAACCTTTTTGGGAATAAAAAATTATTGCTTGCACGAATTGCTGGAGTTCAACGTGAAACTATCGATGGACTCATCAACTACAAAGATTAGAAAAACAGCTGGTGAGGGAATATAATTTAATCCTTTTTCAGGAGGAGTTCTTTTGGTTTCAGAAATCAAGAGCTAGTTGGATTGGTGATGGGGAAAGGAATACGTGCTTCTTCCATTTACTACTGTCTGTCGAAGAAGGAGAAACAAGATTGTCATGTTGAAGGATGATGATGGCAATTGGGTCTCGGATATGGAAGCTTTAAAAGGTATGGCAGTTCAATTTTATAGAAATATATTTAGTATTTCTAACAGTGATGGCAGGTGTGCTATTGATTGCCCAAGTCCATCTTTGAAAAGGGAGCAGGTGATTTCTCTGGATGCTAATTTGACACTTTCAAAGGTTTATAATGCTCTTTTCCAAATGAAGGCTTGGGCGGCTCCAGGAATAGATGGTTTTCAAGCAGGTTTCTTCCAACAGTTCTGGAAAATTATACATGGATCATTATTTGATTTGGTACAAAAAGCTTTGGAGTCTAGTTATTTCCCAAGAGAGCTTAACACTACTTTGGTCTCTCTTATCCCCAAGGTTGATTCTCCAGAAACAATGAAGCACTTTCGACCCATTAGTCTTTGCTGTGTGGCTTATAAACTCATCACCAAAGTATTAGTTAATCGGCTACGACCTTTTTTGAACGCATTGATATCACCCGTGCAAACTACTTTCATTTTAGGTAGGCAAGCTTCTGACAATATTATAATTGCCCAAAATCTAATTCATATGATTAGAAAATCGAAATGTAAAGAGGGGTTAATGGCAATAAAAAACGATCTTGAAAAGGCTTATGACAAAATTAAATGGGATTTTTTGGAAGAAATATTAAAGGTCTTTGGTTTTCCTTTGAGATGGATTAAGTTGATCATGTTTTGTGTCTCCACTACTAATATGTCTGTCCTTTGGAATGGGGAACAAACTGAGTTCTTCTCTCCTCAATGTGGGCTGCGGCAAGGAGATCCTTTATCTCCATATCTTTTTGTTTTGTGTATGGAGAGACTCGGGCATCTAATTGAAAAGGCTATTAACAAGGGTGCGTGGAAGCCTTTAAAGATGGGGAAGGATAGGCCAAGTATTTCCCATTTTTTCTTTACGGATTTTATTTTTTTATTTGGGAGAGCTACAGTGGCTCAGGCCAACGAAGTAATTGATTCTGGACTCCTTTTGTTATTCTTCAGGGGCAAAGGTGAATGTACTTAAATCTAAGCTTTATATATCTCCTAAGCTGAGTTATGGAAGAGCCAGGTGTATTAGCTCTATTTTGGGTATTCCCCTTACTAGCAATCTTGGAAAGTATCTGGGAGTTCCATTGATTCATGGTCGTGTGATTAAAGATACTTATCGTGATATTATTGAGAAGGTCTCGGGAAGGCTAGCTGGATGGAAGTCCACAGTTCTAAGAATTGCAAGGTGAGCTACTTTGATACGCTCTGTCACATCCTCATTTCTTACATATAATATGATGACCACGATATTGCCTGCAGGAATAAAGGAATCCCTGGATAACTTAATAGACAATTTTTGTGGGGTGGATATAGAGACAAGAAAGGCATGGCGTTAGTGAGCTGGAAGGAGGTTTGTACCCCCTTAAAATGGGTGGATTGGGTTTGCGTAGTATGTTTCATCACAATACTGCGCTTATTTAGAAAATGGCATGGCGTTTCATGACTGAGCCAAGTAGTCTTTGGGTCCAAGTCCTAAAAGCGAGATATAGGGTGTATAGAGATGTAATACAATCTGCTTATCTTAATAAGAAACCAAAACAAGGATGGTCCCTTTCTTGGAAAGGGATTATAAGTGCCTTAAACTCCCTTTCAGAAGGCTTGTGTAGAGAGTGGGAGATGGGAGCAATACCCTTTTTTGGACGAACTGTTGGCTTGAAAAACCAATTATTAAGCTAGTGGATAGTTTGCCAATAAATGTTGACTTGTCTTCTAAGGTTAGTGAATTCATGCTTAATAGTGGGGGATGGAATACTAATCTGATTTCAAAAATTCTTCCAAAGGAGTTGGCAATGAAAATTTTTGGCTATCCCTTGTCCAAAGTAGGTATGATGACTGATAAGTGGATATGGAAGCTTACATCAGATGGAATTTTTTCTTCAAGATCAGCCTATGCTTCGATTTGTGGAAAGCTAGCAGTGGTGAGTGTGGGAAATATAAGCTGGATCTGGAAATTACCAGGGCCCCAAAGATGGTTATTCTTTATTTGGTTGGTCTATAGGGAGCGCATAAAGACAAATCAACTACTCCATCAAAGAGGGTTATCTTCCTCAACTTCATGCAATTTCTATGGAAATGCAGAGGAAACTACCTTACATGTTTTGAGGGATTACAAGCAAGCTACAGCATTATGGAAATTGTTGGTGCCTACTCATTTTTGGAATGATTTTTTCAATGACTCATTGAGTGACTGGATAGAAAATAATCTTAAAGAATCAAATGGGATGGAAGAAATCATGAAGCAATGGAAATGTATATTTATAACCACGATTCAGAGGCTTTGGACCTCACGATGTAAGGCGATATTTGATGCAACTGATGGGGTGGAGTTTATTCTTGAGAATATGGCTGAATTCTTACAAATAGGTGCTTAGGAGATTTATCTTACTTGTGCAAGGAAAAATCAGAACTCTAGAGGGTCTCGGTTTATAAGGTGGTTGCCTCCTCAAGATAGTTTTCTCAAGCTAAACACGGATGGAGCCTTTCGGGGAAACCCAGGCTTGTCAGGAGCGAAAGGTCTGTTTCGTTCAAGTTCTGGTCAATGGATTTTGGGATACAAAGTGCATCTGGGTGTATGCACAAATATAGTTGCAGAATTGCAAGCTCTGCGGTTTGGCTTGCTTATTGCTTGGCAGCAAGGTTTTCGTCAGCTGATTTGTGAACTTGATGCTCTGGTTGTTATTTGCTTAATCTATAAAGCTAATATAAATCTTCATCCTTTAGGCAATCTCATTGGTGATATACGCTTGCTACTTCAACGTTCTTGGAAGGTTAACATACAACATGTTCTTCGTGAAGGAAATTTCTGTGCTGATGCGCTGGCGAAAAAGGAATGTGATCTGGAGGGAGGTTCTGTATTGTTATCAAGTCTGCCTCTGTCTTTGCTGAATTTGTTGATAGCTGATGCTCAAAAGAGTAGTTTATCCTCGTGCTTTTTGTTTGTCTTAACTTATACTCTGTTTTATTTACTTTCATTTGTAACAAAAAAAAATTAAACTTGGAACCGAATATGAGAATTAAATTAATTTTTATTTAATAAACCAATCTAATAAAATGATTTTGAGTAGTTTAGTTTTTGTTTTGAATCATATTTAAACAAAAATTAAAATAAAATTTAATAGGCTCCTAATCCAAATTCAAATTTCAAGCATTGAGTCACCTACAAACTCAAATTTCTCAATATATTGACTCAGTATACTGACTTGCTAGATGTCTAATTTTGTTCAGGCAAATGTGAGAGTGCTTGGTTTCTTTTGATCTGAAGAGTGTTTGGTTTCTGTAATCATATTACTGAAACAACGTTAGATCACGTTTATCACAAAAATTCTTCTTCAGTACTCGATTAGACAAATAATAATAAATTTAAAAAATAAAATTATAATTAATATATTATTTTTATTAAATTTGATAAAAATATTACCTTAAACCTAAATTAATTTTTTTTGGTGAAATAAAGAGCTTCATTAACAAAATAACAGTCTACCCCTCAGTGGGGTTACTGTGAACTAGTTTGGGGCGAGACAACCCTATATTATCATACAACATAAAAAGGCTAACACTTTCAGGTGGAGAATCAAATATCACAAAAAGAGATTCAAGCGATTCTCTCATTTTTGTAAGGCTGTCCACACAAGCATTTGCCTCCCTAAACACATGTGTAATCAAGACTTGATCCAGCTGCTGCAAAAGCTTCCTGCAATCAGAAACGATGGAGCTGTAAGTGTGAGTAAAAGAGACACCATCAAGAACGAATCTTACCAGATTAATTGAGTCAGATTCAACAACGAGTTTGTTAAATCCTTTTTCAACAGCAATTTGGAGGCCATCTCTCAACCCCCAAAGCTCCGCGCACATGCTTGTCGTGATTCCAAGATTTCTTGAGTACCCACAGATCCATTTCCCATTGGTAGCTCTAAAGATTCCGCTTGCCCCAGCTCTATTGGGATTCCCACAAGCAGAGCCATCAGTGTTAAGCTTTAGGAAATCTCTTTGGAGTGCCTTCCAATGGATGTTGATGAGGTTCCTCTCTTTAGGTATGGTAGTTGGCTTCATAATAGCCCAAAATTCCTTTGCAAGATGGATTATTCTTGAAACAGCAGCATGGGTAGATTCATGGACTCTTTAAAAAATGATTTTATTTCTTCCTGTCCAAATAACACTCCAAGGGATTTCATTGAACTCAGATTCTACTTTACTATTGATATTGCTCAATAGCCAAGTATCAATCTCTTTGTCAAATTCAATGTACAAATTCTCGGGGATACAGAGGTTCTGCTAAACCTCTTTTAGTAATCTACAGTCTCCAATACAATGGAGGACATAGTCTTCCTCCTTATTACATCAAGGACAGATGGGATTTATGTGCAAACCTCTCAAATTTAGTACCTATCTAGTGGCAAGCTTTCCATGACTGCACTGCCAAAGAAAAAGTTTTATTTTTGGAAGTGTCTGGGTTCTCCATATGCTCTTTCAAAATGTCTCCTTACTTGGTTGGTACTCCTTCATAATATTGTATGCTGATGAGAGAGTGAATAATCCAGTAGAGCTGAACTTCCAGGAGATGTTTTCATTCTCATGGCCATTTCTTTGTAAAGGGATAGCACCTAATCTTAACTCTATATCCATAGGGATAGGATAACTAAGACTTTCAAACCTCCACAAACCTTGAACAGATACAACATTTTTGACCAATAGGTTATTGTCTTCAGGTTTCCAAGGCCCAAACAAAATAGTATTCAAAGGGCCCAAACCCGACCAATCATCCATCCAAAACAGTGTTTGATCTCCTGATTTAACAACCCAACGGACCCCTTTTTCAAGTGTCTCTGTTGCTTTACGCATACCACTCCATAGTGGAGAAAACACCTTCTTTGTAAACATATTGTCTCTAGAGTATTTGGATTTGAGCAACTTTGCCCACGTGTTCTCTTGTTTTGTGAGAAATTGCCATCCAAGCTTCGCCATATTTGTTTTGTTGAGACAATGCATGTCTTTGATATCGATTCCTCCTCTTGAATTTGGTAGGGTCACAATGTCTCAGTTGATCATGTGCATTTTTCTTTTATCTTCTGTGGATCCCCAGAGGAAGTCTCTTGTAATTTTGTTAATTTCTTCACAAGTACTTTTCGGGAGATAGGCGGGCATGTAGTAATTAGGGATGGAATTGATCACTGACTTTATAAGGACTGTTCTGCCTGCTGTAGATAACACATTAGCTTTCCATCCCACAAGTTTCTTCTTGATCTTGTCAATAATAAACCTAAAGCTAGAATAACTTCGTTTCTTTGATATGGGAAAACCAAGGTAGTTTCCAATATCTTCCGCAAATGGTATACTCAACCTTGCACTAAGTGTTTGTTTTGTGTCAAAATCAATGTTATTTGAGAAGAGGATAACCGACTTACTTTCATTGACTTTTTGCCCTAATAATCCACAAAAGTCACTCAGGACCTTCTTCATGGTTTCACATGTTGTGACAGTGGCACTACCCAAGAGGATTAAGTCATCCGCATAGAACAAATCCGAGAGTTTGGGCCCATATCTACAAATCTGGATAGGAACCCAATGTTTACTGTCACAAGCTTCATGAATTTTAAGCGAAAGGTATTCCATGCAAAGAATAAAGATATGAGGGGATAGGGGGTCCCCTTGTCTGATGCCCCTAGATGGAATAATAGTTTCACTTTTTTCACCATTGATGAAGATAGTCATTGATGATGATGATATACATGACATGATTAACTCAATCCATTTCGGAGGAAACTGAAAGAAAGTGAGAACTTCTCAAATAAAGCTCCATTCCAGCCTGTCATTGGCTTTTTCTAGATCAATTTTTGCCAGTAAGCAACCCTGTCTTCCTTTTTTCCTCTTAAGGAAATGAATGACTTCTTGAGCTATAATCACGTTATCATGAGCTCGTCTCCCCGCTATGAAACTAGCTTGGAAAGGATTGATGAAACGTGATAACATAGGTCTAAATCTATTCACCAGTACCTTTGTGATGATCTTGTAAATCGTGTTACAAAGACTAATAGGCAAAGGAAATCTTGTAACTCTTGTAAATTGAGTAATAGTTTCTACTTCTTGAGATTTAGGGATGAGGCAAAGGAAACACTCACTGAGACTTTCCAGAATTTTGCCTGACTTAAGTGTGGAATCAACAAGGTCGATCACTGACTGGCCCACCGTCTCCCAACATTTTTGGTAGAAAGTAGGATGTAATCCATTTGGACCTGGAGCTTCGAGAGGTTTCATTGATTTAACTGCTTTCAGAACTTCTCCTGGAGATAGATCTTTACTAAGGCTTTCCCTATCTTCATTTGTTAGAAAGTTCCCAAAGGAACTTATGAGCTGGTGGTTCATTGTACTAGACAGAGCAGCAGTAGAGAATAACTCAGAAAAATGATTAGTGATGTGTGCCTTTATTCTTCCAACATCATCTAGCCAATTTCCAACTGAATCTCTAATCTTAAGGATTTTATCTCTTCTCCTATGTTAGATAGTGCTAAGATGGTAGAATCTAGTGTTGCGTTCTCTATCGGAGATCCAATCCACTCTCAACTTGAGCGCCTAAATTTCCTCTTCCAATCTAAGGGTTTGAATATATTCAGCTTCTAATTTTTCTTCTAGTTTAATCAACCAGTCACTATTGAATGTCGCTAGCGCTCTTTGAATACCATCCAATCTTGCTCTTAACTTTCTCTTTTTATGAAAAACATTTCCAAACATTCTTTTGTTCCATTCCGAAACCTTGTCTTTGAACAATGGAATAGCCTCAAGAATAGAGTTGTTAGCCTGATTCCATGAGGCTTCCACAATTCCCTTGAACTCCGTATGTGAGAACCAGATCATTTCAAATCTAAATGGTCTTCTGCCAAATTGGTGGTTTAATGGGTTAGTATCAAGCAAGATAGGGTAATGGTTAAAATGAATTCTGGTGAGATGGTAGAAGACCGCTTCATGAAAAAGAAGTCTCCAATTACCATTAACCCAAGCCATATCAAGCCTTTCCCTTATAATTTGACCGTGGTGAATCTTATTGGTCCATTTGAATTGGTTTCCAATGAATCCAATATCCATCATTCCACAGCTATTCATGCAATCGTTGAAGTGACGAGCTCGGTATCGACTAATTGGTCTGCCTCTAAATTTTTTAGAGCTATCAAGTAATTCATTGAAATCTCCAATCATGCACCAAGGCATGGAGTGAGTATATGCAAATTCAACTAATTGTTCCTAGAGCTTGCGTCTCATTTCAAATTTTGGTCTAGCATATACAGCTGAAATAATCTAAGGTGAAGTAACATTGGAATTAACAGAAGAGTTGAATGAGTTAGAAGATACCTGGACTGAAGCATGTATGACTTATGGAGCAGTGTGCATGATGTTGACATTCACCTCCATTGTGTACCATAAGAGCCAGATGCCTCCAGAAAGACCCTCTGCATCCACTTTGCATTTTCCTGAGAATCCAAGTGAACTACAGATTCTTTCAGCTCTTTCCCCTGACAGTCTCAACTCCGTTATGATCGCAATACTTGGGCTATTGATCCTGACCAAATCCATGAAGGTGCTACGAAAATCCTGGCTTCCAACCCCTCTAGCATTCCGGCAAAGTATCCTTATTGGAAAGGGGGAGATGGATGGGAGGTTAAGCAGCCATTCCACCAGCTCCGGAATTACTTTCACATCCCCTGTTGGGGTCGAGCATATTATCTTTAGAGTATTGTGATGCTGAGGGAGTAGCATTACCACACTCTCTTTCTCGTTCCTACTGTCTTGGACTTGTGACTTGATCAGAATGGTGATTGGATTCACCATAGGTCTCGTCGTGCATAAAAATGCAATCTTGCTGTTCTCTTGCATTTTCATTATCCTTACCATGTCTAAATAAACTTGCTTGATCATCACATTCTTCATTTGTAGGAGTGTCGATACCTTTTGAATTGGTTGTTCTTGAAAGTCCTTGTTCAGAAGATGTATGTGATTGTGTAGGTTCAAAACATTGATGTTGAAGACCATGTGGTTCCACGCTTGCATGATCTCTTCCACTGTCCAATCTCCTTCTTGTGTGTTCGTTTCGAATAGGATCTCCATTGCTCTTTTCAAGCTGAGAATCTTGTCGCCCAAAATTAGAAACATAATTTCCAAATGTTGGTAATGCTCTTAGCTGATCTCCATTCTTCGAAAGAAGGTTGTTTCTCGTGGCTTTGGTTTTGGATTATTTTGGTTTGATAGAAGTACCTATGTTTTGACTGGAAAAGTTGAAAATTGGAAGGTTTTGATTTATGTCTTCCCTGATAAAGAGATCCACTCTAGATTTGGAGATCTCATTTTTCTTATCATTGTCTTTTCCCATGCTAAAAGGCTCGTCAAAATGTCCATTTCCTTTCAATTTGTCTTTTCCTACGTTGGCTATAACACTAGCTTTTAGCCGTTGAACTTCATTGTCTATCATGTCAACTATCTTTTCCTTCCCTTCTCCTTCTCACTTTGGGTCGGGTTCTTTTCTGGTTCTTCTTTACCTGATCTTTGTTCCTTCACTGCTTTTGGTTTTCTTCTACTGACCACCATCCATGGTCCATAGTTTTCCTCTTTGTTTGCAGTATCTTCCATCGTGGTTGAGAGTTCCATTTTCTCGGATGGCGGCGTATCTTCTTCCACTTCTTCTTTGTTTAATGGACAGATGTCTTTGCAGTGGCCAATGAGACCACATCTGAAACATATGTTAACTCCTTCATACATTATAGATTGAACAATTTTACCAATCCTAATCTTTGGCACCATAGGCTTATCTAAATCTACCTGCACATAGATTCTTGCGAACCTCCCTCTAGAATTGGCTTCAGTGAATATGTCAATCTTGAAGAGAGTTCCAATCTAATTACCTATTCTTTGAAGAATACCCTTGTCAAAGAATTCCATGGGGAGCCCAGGTAATCTTGCCCAGACAGCTGTCGTTGTGAAGGTTTTGGAGGAGTTAGCTATGAAACTGGGCTCCCATTGTCTCATTGTTAAATAATATTGTCCGACGAACCATGGACCTCTGAATAGGACCTTTTGGAAATAATCTTGGTTTTGAAATCTAAATACAAAAAAATCATTACCCAGATCTATGCATTGCATATTGCCTCTCGATTTCCATAAGGCAACTACTCTAGGATAAAGGAAGTTGTATCTCACTGTTCTTCCAAATGTTTTAACAATGATAGCATGTTTCCATGGTTGACATATTCTGTTCTTCTCCTCTTTGGAGAGAAGTGTAGTGGGAATATCATCCATGAAGTCTGGCTCATCGTCGGAGTCTTCATCCATGAAACTAGGTTGATTTACAAATGAGAAATCAGCATTTTCATAGCTCCTTAAGAGGGATTCTTTGTAGGAGGGAAAAGCAGTATGGTTTTCCTGCATTTCATGGTCAGATGTTTTGTACTCACCGTTTTTCGTTCGTTTTACGCTTCTTGTTTTCTGATCTTCGGCTTCTGGGTTAGGATGAGCACTAGAAGTTTTGGGAGAGAAAACCATGGCGTTGCTGCGTTGGGTCAAACCTAAATTATTTAATTAATATTAAATAATCTTTATTTAACGAATTAATAATTATAATAAAACCAATAATAATAAACGATCAATGAGAAAAGAAAAAGGCTAAAGAAGAGGCGATTCCACGATACGCAAAATCGTCAAACCTCGTGGGCCCCACTCCTTTCTCACTGTCACGCGTGCATCCAACGGTCACTTTCCCTCCCGCATTACACGGAAATGCCCCAAATCCAACGGCTCATAGCTTACCGCGTTTGACTCCGAAACAGCACACATCCCAATAAAAAATCCCTACAAAGAAATTAATTGCTCACACCAAAAATTTCAGTATTTCACCCAACTTCATTGTCTTAATTAACTCTGCAACTCTCTTCAGCGCAAATCTAGGGGTTTTTATCTGACCAGTTTTCCCTATTTTTCCTTTGGCTGCTTCCAATCCTTCGATTTTTTCGCCTCTTCTTTTTTTCTTTGAGATTTTATTTTGTAAGGATTATTGTTTTAATTTCATTTTCCCTTTTTTTTCGCTAGATTGCTTGTGATTTTCACTGAAAAATTGGGTTAATTTGTTGACTTAATTATTTTTTTTTCTGGTGGTATGTTTGCTGGTATCTATGTTCTTTTCTCCATTTTTTTTCTGCAATTTATTATCTAGTTCCACTGAAAAATTTGTGATTTTTATAATACAAAAATTGATTTTCTTTTTGATGGAAAGTGAGGGGTTTTTTTTTATTTCAGTTATTTTTTATCTTTGTCTTTTGCATTTATCTAATCTGATCAAATAGAAATTCTTTCTTTTTCGTTTTTATTTCTGA
Source organism: Heritiera fomes (assembly GCA_032173925.1). Classification (NCBI taxonomy): domain Eukaryota; kingdom Viridiplantae; phylum Streptophyta; class Magnoliopsida; order Malvales; family Malvaceae; genus Heritiera; species Heritiera fomes. The sequence goes on from JAPDPM010000015.1 coordinate 5,193,461, forward strand.
TTTTTAGTTCCACTGAGCTTGAATTGTTATTGATCCTTCTTTTTTTATTGTAGATCCCTTGCTTCCTTGATTTGAGTTTTTCTACTTGATTTTATTGCTATTTCCACTTTGTAATTAATTTTATTTTTTATTTTTTATTTACTTTTTCAGGGAAGAAGCTCGGATTTATTTTTCAATAATCGCTTAGGGGTTGAGTGGAAGATAAACAAAATGCCGTGGTCTTTCGTGAATTGTGTGCGCTTGGTGGTTTTCTATCGTTTCATACTGTAATTTTTATTTCTTTTTTGGGTAAGTTTTGTAAATCTAAATCTTATATGAATATTAATTCCAGTTCTTTTATTCAGATGATGATTATATGCTTTCTCTATAATTTTGCATGATAAAAAAATAAATTTAAATTTTAATGTGCATGTCTTTTTTTTTATTTTATTGAGAAGAATTATTCTACTGCCGTAGGTGAATTTCAATTGAATTTCGAAGGGTGTTCAATTCATTCAACGTAGTGCTGTTGACCATTGAAAAATTTTGGTTGGAGGTGTGAGAATGTACATTGCAGTAACCATTAAGAGATATCGAGCAGTTAAGGAAGTTGGGAAGATTAAAATGAGCGTTGGTGTTATTGCATACTATCAATTAATCCAAGTTTGTCAGGTAAATTTGTTTTGCTTACCTGTTTTGAATTCTGCATGTTGTTCTTCTATTATGTCATATCATATGGTTGTGTCCTTGGAAGTGCGTGGAAGATTGTCTTAAATATATCTATTTTCCATGTCAGTTATGGTTTTCTTTTATGTCTAGTTTTTCAGTTGCATGATTGTATTAGGTTGAATATGCTTCTTGATTTTTAGTTTGTCGATTGACTTGTTAGAAAAGTCTGTCTTGTTAAAGCACACACGCAAATGCACTATTACATGCACAGAGACCAAGTACATTTGTGTGGTCATATGTGTATATTTACACGCGAATTATAGTTGAAGTGAAAGTTATTTGTAAATTTGAGTGATGTAAGAAACTTTCATCGACCGTTTTCATTTGTCTATGCTGTTGTGGATTTTCTTTTAATTTTGAGCACAAGGAACTTGGAAATGTAGAAAACTTATAAACTTTTGACTATTTTAATGGGCTTCCCTGTGAAATAGAATTGTTAAAGTTACTACATAACATCAAGAATGACTGAAGTTTCTGTCCATTTTATTGAGTAATCCATAAAGAGCAGTGGATAAAGTATCTTTTTTTTTTTTGGCTGGGCACATTACTCTCTGTGTTTTTTTGTGGTTATAATGACTTCCTATTTGCTATCGCAGGCTGAGTATTTTCGTCAGTTGCTTAAACCTGTTACGTAGTCTAGTATTGCAAAGCTCTTGGAAATTGGGACCTGGGAGAGTCTGCATTTGGTTGTTTTATAAATAAGGCTGTGACAAAAATGAAACATCTGATTGTGTTGAAGGTAAATTTGGGATAGGCAGCTCTTTCATGTTGTGATGGCGATCCACTAGTTTAGTCTATAGTCTTACCATATTATAGTTATAAACCTTTTCCCTACTTAAAAGTTGAATATTAGCAAGTTTAAAGGCAAGAAGCAATCTTTTGTTGTGAACGGCTTGATTCAGTAGAAAATTCGATGCAGAGTGACCAACAACTTTACCCCCCAAAGGCATTGCCCACACTTGCAGATCAAGTGGGTGACAATTACATGCATATTCCAGTTGCTTCTGCTTTTGGTACAGTTTTACCCCCATGTGCTAAGCCATTGCCACCCCCTCATGGCATTGAATTTCAACCCTCAGAGGTTTGTCCCCGGAATTTCATCATTTTCAATCAGACTGATCATAGAAATCAGATCATGTTCAATCCTGCTATTGCAAATAAGTTTAATGGTCATGGATTAAATGTTTTTGCAACGTACTTTGATGGCAAGAGTGAGAGACAAGATGCTACTAATGATGTGGAAAAAGAAACATCAGCTTCTCTGAAAGAGGATTCAGATGATATTGATGCACTACTCAGCTCAGAAGAGGAGGAACAAGAAGACTACGATGAGGAAGAAGTTAGCACAGCACGGACTTATGGAAATTATGAAAGCGACTCTGATTCTCGCTCTGCTTATCGTTCAAAACCAAGAAAGAATAGCTCATGCTCTTCTACTCTGAAGTCCTATGGTAGTGGTGGCAGTTGTGACCCAGAAATTAAGCGACTGAAAACGAAGAAAATGATGAAGGTTTTAAGGGGAATTGTTCCAGGGGCTGATCAGATGGGTACTGTAGCTGTTCTTGATGAAGCTGTTAAGTACCTCAAGTCTCTGAAGGTTGAAGTAAACAAGCTTGGAGTTGGGAATTTCAACAATGGAGATTGATCCCTTGTCGTGGTAATGGTTTTCTCACCTTCTAAGAAGTTAAGTTCACTCTATGTTGCATTCCCTTCCTTTACTGGTCTCTCTCTGATGGCTTGCAGTCTAGAGATAAAGAAGACAAGTATTTAGAGTTAATGTTTGTGTTGTAATTTCCAGTTATGCATCTATTAATCATGTGTCGGTGCACAAATTGCTGCTGAAACTTTTGAAGCTCATTTATTTATCTCTGGAATGGAGAGAGAAGTTGTTGGAGCTTGGCAGTGTAATATGACTACTAAGTTTCTAGTTGCCATTATCTTTATGGCACAAGTAGCTGCTTTGAATCTTAATGTAATGTACTTAAGAACTCTGCCTGATTTCTGTATTTCAGCTACTTTTTCTTTTATTTCCTGTTGTTGAATAAAAATTATAAGTACTTGTTAAATCCCGGATGAGCACTGAGCACCTTTTGTGAGCACCACTTGCTCAGGCTTCTGTCTTTGTTTAGTGTCTTTTCTTTACCTTTTTTTATATTCTCATGGTGTTTTCCTCGGCACAATGCACGGGGAATTAGTTGGAATTCTGGAGGCATGTGAAGCCAGTGCATTTTCTGTGGTGCCTGATCCAGTTTGTTTGTATACTGTTATCGGTATCGGAGCATGAGTTGCACAAATCTGTGTCAATCTTGATACCTTTGTACACATGCTCTTCTTTATGTGCTGCTGATATTTTGGGACATGAGAGCCCATTGTCATGCATGCATGATGCTGTTTTTTGTTCTTTGCCCCAAAATCCCTGCTCTTGATCTAGTAGGTAAATGGTGTTAGTGGCACACCACTACGACCTTTTATCTGTTTTATAACCTTCCTGCCAAGTTTTGTACATCTGTTGGACCCACTTCTTGCATTAAATTTGGTGAAGTTGAATTTCCTTTTCCATCACTTTCAACTTTTAAACGAGTTTTCGAGATTCAATTGGTCTCCTCTCTCTTTATATAATGTTTATGGAAGTAGAGAGCTGAATCAATGTTGAAGCTGGAGGGAAGTCTTTCCTGTTTGACTTGAATAAACAATTGGATGATGATGCAGTATCCTACAAAATAAGAGGGAAGGCCACAAAGACTCACAGGAGGTTTGCCTTGCAGAATACAATTTTTGTGTTGATATGGCAAAATTTTTTTTACTAAATTCATTTGTAATTTTTATTAAAATTTAATCTGTACCATTTTCGTATTGTTTTATTATGTCATGTCTAAAATTATTAGATCTACTTATAGACTACATCACCCACATGCAAAGATGATTTACAATTTTTATCAAATTTTAGTTCATATTACTTTAGTGTTGTTTTTGTGTTATGTGTTATTTTTATATTATTTTCATATTATTTTCATATCATGTTAAGTATAAAATTGTTAGGGCTACTTGCAGACTTAAATTGGGTTTATTATTGTGGTGTTTTATATGTTGAGTCACCCTCTGGTAAATTGGGTTCCAAGTTCGAATGATCACGGCTCATGTCAAATGTCAGGGTGGGGTTAGCCTGACCTCGTTATAAACCTTGTAGCCTACAGTTGACTCTTGTGAGGTTACTTTTAGGGAAACAGGCTGGCTATTTCTCAGCAAGTGATGCATAAAATCAACATCATAATCATTATGCCAACACGTCTAATTGTTAATATTAAATGCCCTTGCCCAATGCCCATTTGCCGACTAAGTTAATATGATGGTTTGGTTTCCAACCATTATTAACGACGGAGAACAAGAAAACAAGACGCATTCAAGTATTGATGTGGGAAAGACTTAGTGACTCCATTTCAGGTCCACACCACAAGCACGACTAGGGCAATTTTGACCTTTCTCTACTCTTCATTTTATTGGTCTTTCTGTTGAAATTAGGGATTGGAGAGGGTTGCAACATGCTCATTTATTTATAATTAAAGCTCAATTTTATGTCAGTGTTTGTTGCTCGAAGTTTAAGTTCAACCAAGTGTTAGTGGAAAGATTAATTTGTCAAGATTCAAAATTTGATTTAGTGATTATTATCCCTTGTTTAAAGTTATTAAGTTCAATGTTCGATTTTCTATTTCCTTTTTATCTCTTTATCAACAAAAAAAAGAGTTAATTAAATTTAACATTTCAGGTAGATAAATATATATACTGTATTATTTGTGTGTGCATATATTGTATTCATGTTGTGATTTACCAACAAAAAAATATATCATATTGATATTCGTATCAATTTATCAAATATTTTTTAAATTTTTACTAAAATCACAATTTTAATAAAATTTAAGCCATAACTTTTATCAAAATTTAACCCATTTTACATTTGTATTTTTTTTATTAATTTTTTTTGTATCATGTTTAAAATTATCAAATCTTTAAAACTTTTTATAGCACAAAAAAACCCACTTGAAAGCACTAGAAGTTTCGAGCTAATGTCTCGGCTCACTCGGTTCGGTTTCTCTCAAATTTACAGACATGAAAAGATATCCAACCTTTGACCAAAAAATATCTCATAATTTATAAATTTAAAGCACACGACTCACTCGGTTCGATTTCTCTCAAATTTACTGACATGAAAAGATATCCGGCCCTTTGATCAAAAAATATCTCATAGTTTATGAATTTAAAGCACATGTCACCATCCTTGATCAATAATAATGGTTTTAATTTATGAGAATAACTTATATTAGGATGATCTTAAAAAGTGAATATTTTAAGCATCGATATTATAATGACATCTCATAATCTTTTAAAGACATATAAAAATTATCTTGCACTCACTTTCACCCAATTAACTCTAATTATGTAACAAAAAAAATCAACTCTGATTAAATTAGTTTACTCAATATTCAATTTTTGTTAAATCAATTTATTTACCTATTTAATTCTAATTAACTAAAAAAATTTAAAACTCACGTAATTAACAAAGAGCCATTAACATATAATAAAAAAAATTAATTTAAAAAGTAACAAAAAAATTAATCTTTTTACTTTTCAAATTAATTCAAAAAGTAATAAATTATGTGTAATCAAATTAATTTTTTTATTACTTTTCAAATTAATCTTTTTGTTATATGTTAATAGATATTTGTTTTATGTGAATTTTTATTTTTTTTCCATTAATTTGAGTTAGATATGTAAGTAAATATGTTTAATTAGAGTTAACTTCAAGTAAATTAATTTAATTAGAATTGATTTAATAAAAATGAATGTAAAATAATTATTGCATTTTTAAAAAAAAGAGTTGTCATTATATTATTGGTGCCTAAAACACCCACTTTTTAAAATCATCCTGATATAAGTTATTAAATTAAGGAAACCATTCAATACCTAAATGTGGTGAAGAGTAAAGTGGCATATCAAATATCTTTACAATTGGACAACCGTTGGAAGAAAAAGAAAAAATCATCTAGCATTCCTTGGATATTTACAGCCTCCAAATTGTCAAAAACATGACAATAGCAATGGCAACCTTAGGGCTGTATTCTGGCTACCCTGTAAAGTCAGCAATTTTAACCTTTCAATTATTGCTCAGTGCGCAATCCAAACTCTTACTTGATCCGATTGTTCCGAATTCCAGCTCGCGCTGCTCACTTGAGAAGAAAGCACTCGTATTTGTGTATTAATTATATCGGACTACCTCTTGATGCCTGCACTGATGAAGATCGAGTCACTGAAGGTCCTTTCCGTATATCCTACAACCATCTTAATGAAAATCTCTGAAGCAAATTCAAATATGGAAGATGTAGTAATGCACGAAATAATATCGAATAAGAAAATGCAGCAGTTCATGGAATAATTTCCCGCGTACAGGATTATGCTCAATACGGAAGAACATCATATGACAAAAGAATTACATGTCACATATAATTTTAAACTGCCCTTGTTGGAGCAGTCCAGATTCATTCTTCCAGAAATAGTCAAACACATAAATCTTGAACCAATTAAGGATTTGTCACTATATTCCAGTGTGAAAAGGCATACGTATACCTCTTATTAATTACCTATTGTCGTATAGAAATTAGAGGAATGGTGTTTATCGAAACAGTGAACATCAGACATTACCCAGTCTTCACATTTTTAGACATGCATCAGCAGAAATGATTATTCTTAATTCTCAGATAGCAATGATGGATTAGCAATTGAGCAATATTTTGTGATAATCAATGACAAAATCAGACAATTCTCTGAGGTATATCTGTTATAAATATAAATATAAATCATGCTAAGAAATTCCCATTACAGGCAGGCTACAATAGAAAGAACACATGAAAGATCAGGCTGAGACCGAGAACAGATACAGGTATGAATAAGAAAATTCTGTAAATAACTGAAACTACAGACGATAAGAGAAAGAAGGAATGTAAACCTGATTCTGTGAGGCTGCTGCGGTAGTCCACCTCTGAGGACGGTGGATTTCAGCTGAACTATCAGTAATGAAAGTTACTGTCGTTGTTTCTTCTTGTGTGTGAGCTATTGACATGGGTGGTAACTCTCTCATGACCCATAATACAAAAGCTGAGGGCACTGATGAACCTAGAAAAGGAATATGAATATTACATCATAAACTCGAAAATACAACCTCCCATAAGGCAGCAATGACAAGGAGCATAAAGAATTAGGGCTGCAAAGCTTATATCTTTCACTATTGTTATTGATAGCCTTGTTTCAGTTATGCTGTCAACAGGGCATAACCATGGCAATTACCAATTCCATATGTTCAGCTAGCTGTATAATAATATGGATGCAACAAAAAAGTTTAAGTTTGCCATCTTCATATGAAAATTATTCCTCGGTCAGACATTAGTAGATGGACAACAGGTTTTAAGCACATTGTCTAATACCACAGTGTTTTGTACTTTGGTGCAACACGCTCAATTGAAAAGTCTAACCATGCCAACCTCCCATATCACCCAAGTCATTCTGTTGAGATATAAAGTTTATCGTAGTCAGGTTTTAAACACCTTTTTCCCTGATATAGCCTGATTTCTCATACAATGTCTACTATCCAAGTATAGTTTGGATAAGGTTGCTATAGCCATTAAATTTATGTTCCACAACCTTGCTCTCTATAACTGCAGATCACCAAATGAGGTTGAATATTTAAAAAAGAGCAAAACACATATGAAATATTTCTAAGAATTATTGCTAGATATGGATCAATGGTAAAAAAAATGTTTAGAATATTCCATGTCCTAAAAAACTGATCTGCAAAGTGGACTAGTGATACTGTAAATCGACAGTCAAAAGCATTTATTTAGTTCATTTGGAGCAAATTTGGAAACTTAAGGGAAAAGTAGAATCAAGACCTGTAAAATAATATAAAATCAGTAAAAGAGAAGTATAAACACCATCTATGTGCAGTTCATGCCAGTGATAAAGCACCTGCAATCATGAAAACACAATTAAGGTTATGAAGCTAGAAACTAAAACATAGAACAAACAATCAATAGAGAGCTGTGTACCGGAATATCAGTGAAAAAAGCCACAAAAGCACTTGATGTGAAACACAGAACAGAAACAATGGCCAAACCTGCAACCTACACAACATCATGAAATAACTAAGGCACTGAAGATAACTATAAAGCCATTGGATTTTTAAACAATGATAAATGCATCAACTCTAAACATAAAGGCCAAAGAATAAGTTATCTTTGAACCTGACACCAAAATGACAGAAAGATAGATAATGACACGAAATCCTAAAGGATAATGAATAATACCTTCCGGATCTCAGATGAAGCTCTTTCAGATCTAACTTTCCTCATTTTCTGGCATAATAGGAGCCCTGAGTGTGAGAAAGAATGAAATATATAAAAACATGTACATCTATAAGAGAATGGAAAATATGTAGGACAAAAGAGTCATCTATTCTGGTGACATTTAAAAAGTACAAATTACTCAATCTATCACAAACACTACCAACAAAATTTGACCAGGCTTTTAGGTCAGCCTTAAATCATATCACCATTAAACCATATGTGGCAATATGTTTCTCTAATTAATGTTACTCATGCACTGACACTAATCAACAAAGTAAGCTACATGAGCATGATGTTAAGTACTATGGATGAGAGGTTAACAATTACGAGTTCAAGTTTTTGGTTCACAAATGACAAGAAACAGGAATGTCTGGTTAGCCTGATATTAGACATTTTTATCACAATAAGGGGGACAATTTTTCAAACTATGTGAAAAGAGAAAGAAAAATCCATATTAATTGCTAGTTTTACCATAGCATGCTAATGCTCCACCTAACAATAGTATTGCTGCAGCAAAAAGATCTACATACACCTGCATAAGACAGATGGTCAGTACTTCATGGCTCCACTAACAATAAAAGAAATAAAAGAACACAAAGAAACTCCAAGAAAACAGAAGTTTGCATTTCTTTTGTCATTTTCCAACCAATAAATTAAAAGAAAAAAATTGTAAACACTACCTCCACCATAACCTTCTCTCTGACAATCAGAGACTTTAAAACAGATGGAACTCTAAAAAAACAATTATAGTTAAAAGAAAATAGTAGCTTGTGGACGTTCATACCTGAGCCACAATTGATGAATCAATAGGATTCTCCTCCATCCCAATCCAGATTAGCACAGCAAATGTCATCATAAGAAGAAATACAAGAACAGTAACCTGGCCAGAAAAAACAGAATTAATTGGTTCATAAACATCACTATTATAGAAGCATTCCAAATAATTATAAATGAAAACCAAGATAGCAAACAAAAGAAGAAATTATATTGGAATACCAAAATCACTATTTTTTGACGGCTTCCGACATGAATTAAACGGAATGGATAACATATTCTGCGACTATCTGCACTTGATGACACTGGTCTATTCAACGAATCTTGTAGCAAAGCTTCTAGAAAGCCCTGTTCATCATCCTCTTCCTCTTCATCATCAGGCTGGTGGCAAAGGTCAACCCTATAAAAAATCCGCCAGAGAGACATGGGGTATAGCTGATGAAGAAATACTAATTTTCACTCAGAAAGAAAAAAAAATGAAAACTTAAGATAACTAAAACTAGAAAAGGATATTATACTGATTTAGTGAAAACACTAAGCTTCAGTACCAATGCATTGGATGATCCCGGGAAAAGAAGAAAAACGAAAGCTACCCTATCTTTTGATTGATTAAGACCTAATGATTTAGAGTCAGCAAATAAAGTCAGTCTCCCTTTTCTTTTCTTTTTTTTCCTTTCTTAATGAAAAGCGATTATCTTGATTCTTGCAAATATCTCCAATTTTCAGAGAGCATATTTTTTGTAGCATTTGAAAAAAGTTATCTTAGATACATGATAACATTTCACTCAAAGAAAATGTACATAAGTTAGTTAAAGGGAAAACATACCAGAACGATAAAAGCAGAAGAAATGTAGCAAAGAAGAGAATTCTTGGGAAGGCTGCAACACATATTTGCAGTAATTAATGGTTAAACTAATCTGCTGCAATGGAAGAAAAAGAAGTGGAGTAAGGCTGCAACACATATTTGCAGTAATTAATGGTTAAACTAATCTGCTGCAATGGAAGAAAAAGAAGTGGAGTCCTATTACGAGCATCTACACATACCCATGGCTACAAAACCACAAGAGTATGACCAGCATAGCCACTTTCTGCATGCAGCAATTGGAGTCAACACAAAATAAACGAAGTAACCTACCAGATAGATGAGACAGTTTGGGTCAGAGACATGATTTAAATCAAGCTTGGTGTATAACTCCAAAAGGTCAATGTAAGTGTAAAATACAAATTCTTACCGGCATTAGTAGACCCAATCAGCAAATGAAACACCTGTAATTCACATTCATTTGGGTCAAGAACAAGCCAATGCACTGGAAATAGAAATTGACTTAACTTAGCTGTACCATGAATTGAAAAAGAAAAAAAGGGGAGACAAAAAGGAGAAAAGAAAAAAAAAGCATTAACATAAATCATATTTAAACATCTTTCATTTTGAAAAAGAAAAAAAGGGGAGAGAAAAAGGAGAAAAGAAAAAAAAAGCATTAACATAAATCATATTCAAACATCTTTCTTTTTACATATGTGTGCACCAATGCATGGACCTTATAAAACATTGACTTGACTTCAACCCCAAGTCTATCTTCTGCCTCCACTGGACCACAGATAAGATTGATCATCTCTTTCCTCCCAGTCTACTAATGCCAGAATGGTACAGCATGTTTCCTAATCATTCAGGTACAAGGGCCAGATAATAGATTAATGGTTTAACTGCATCATTCCTCAACTAAGGTTCTTAGTTTCCAAAGCACCACTAAACAACTTATTGCAATTCTTTTTAGTAAATAATTACTGTTTTATCGCACTTTCCTCACAGGATATAAACTTATATGATTAGAAAAAGTACAGCAGCCCTACATGAGCGTACAAATCCTTCTGATACTTGCAAGAAATGTATAAATTATAAAAGCAAGCATGACACTTGTGAAAAAGTTGAAGCCCTGGGATTGTGGGAATGTTGGTCAAATAGGTTTCTCCTGCAAGGCCTACTATTAACTCCTGTGTCCAAAACCTTCTAGAACTGATGCATGCTGTAGCTGCAACTTAATTTTAACCTACCCGTTTCTCCAAGTTCAAGCAGAGTCAGAAGAGTCACCAAAATTCCTTCCTGTTCAGACAATTTCACCAGGTTCTGCCTTAAGAGGTCAGACAACTCACACACATCAGATCAAGGTGCAAGTCCCCACTTGACCAGCTGGTCTGATAACATTGAGTTAAAACTAGCTAGCCTATTAATTAGTCACATTCAAATAGAAATCTTTTAATTCAGCTAAAATGTTAGGAAGGCAACATAGCACTTACTTTTTGGCGAGTCCATCCTAGCTGTGAATTTCTTGAGTGAATCCGTGCTAGCTGGCCAAAAAGTGGTGAGAGTAAATAATTAGTAGCATCACACTAATGAATTTTGTGAACAATATTACCCTGGTTGTTAGCATCTACAAAAAGACAGATATATCTATGAGCACATACGCATAAAGCCAGCCACCTATGCATGCCATGTATGTATGTAACATTCACATCTTTGACACACATAAAGCCAATATCACAATCCAACACCCACTAAGTAAGTGCAGAATGATAAATTTTTCATAACCACAATACAGTACACAAACATATAACAAGCTACATGAAAATAATGCAATGTAAAAACAGCAGATCTTAAACATATCAGGAGAATAGCAAGGATGTCAAGATTCCAGCGGCTCAAACCAGCACTGCTTGTCAGCAACAAACACAGTTGCAAGAGAAAAGGAGGAGTTCAACTAACTGAAAACATAGCATTGTTGCTAAGTTATCAACTGAAAATAAGGTTGCAACTGAAAGAAAGATAAGCCAAACAACAAGATAATCATGACAGCTCAAGAATTAAGTTTGAGATAAGCTCAGGTTGAGCTCAATTCAAGCTCTTTAAATCGTTCTTCCAAACTCTTCTTATGATTTAAAAAAAGAAGAAGTTGAGTCAGCTAAGCACTGCTCATTCAACAGCGATTTTCAAATTCAAATTTACCATTGTGAACCCATGGAACTGTTTAAGGTTGGTCCTCCAAATTCCATACGTAGCAACCATTTATAAGACATATTATTCATCAATTGCTTGGATCATGTGCATTTGGATTTAAAGAAATGCAATTTTCCTCAATATGCAAACTATGCCACCCATTAATTTACAATGACCAACAAGCAAACTATTGCACCAAATTTGTACTTCTGTCTTGGTTTCATGCAAACAGCATTGACACATTGGCAACCAATCAACCAAATTTTGAATAAACAAGGTTGTGTTATTTCATGGCTTAAAAAAATTGTCCCAAGAGAAAAGAACAGCATATATTGTGTCATTTCAATAGGTTTCTGTTACATATTGATTAGGACCTGAAAATGGATAATTTTCTTAAATTTATATAGGAGTGAGCAAAATTCACCAATATGGACCACTTAGCCATAAATATGAAAATGCTACTTACTATTTGGTTCATAAGATGAAGTAAGCTTCACAGTAGACACTCAATATATTGAATATAAGAGTCCTACCATTCAACCAGCTAATAGTTTGGTCATCAACTGAGCCAACAATTAAGTTCAGCAGCCTTGTTGGACTAATATTTCTCCATCTAACAGAAAATCATTCTTAAATAAATAATGTAAATCGCCTTGAATTACTTTCCCAACATGAATGTCAATTGTATTAGCTAGAATGGAAGTTAATTAACAATTAAAGACAACATTACACCTTTTTTTTTTTGGTTCATAGAAGGTAAGGGGAGAACGAGAGAATCAAACCTTGAATCTAATCCTTCCCCATGAGGGCTAAAAACCGCTAGGCCAAATTTTGGTTACACGTTGCAAAATAACCCTCATTTAACATTAAGAAGAAATACTAATGACTGAAAGACCAACCCTTCAAATTATCAAAGTTCTCTTTTCTAAAATCATCAAAAGAAATATAATCACAATACACTGAATGCAAACCCGAGATGAAACAATCCTAAAACTCATTGTTATCCTTTCTCCCATATTACAAACTACCCATCAATCAAAAAACTCACAAAACATTCAAAAAGATACAATTTTAAAAAGGAATCAGAAAAAAGAGGAAGAACATTTTTAAAAGGGAATCAGAAAAAAGAGGAAGAACAAACAAACCTGAGTAAAAGCAAGAATAGCAATAATGCCATCGAAGCAAGCAAGACCCGCATTTACCATAACTAGTTCTCGTGGAAAACTACAAGATCTTTGCTTTTCCCCAAACATTTGTCAATCTCTTGTTTTCCACTGATTTACAAACGAAAAATACCATACAATCAAGAAACAAGAAAGGGAGAGTAAAACAGCCTAAAACTATTCTGGGTCTTTAAAACAGAAAGTGCACGAATTGAAAACGAAATCTTTTCAAAGTATCTTTCATGAAAATCTCTTTCTTTCCTTTTTGTTGCTGATTTAGTGATTTAGTTGCTCTGTCTGTATGAGATTTTTTTCATATTCAGAGAAAACGAAAAGTTTTTATTTTTACAGTATTTATTTATTATGTAAATTGAAGAATTTATAATTGAAATTTGTGGAAAAAAGATACGGTCTTTTGTCAGATAGCAAACACGCGAGTGGTTTTCAAGCGTTGAGAAAATAAGCATATTCACTTGAGCGGTAAGCATCAGAGCATGCTACTGTAAAGCTTTGACCTTTATTAAGCCTTTAAAATGATATTTTTATATATTTTTTTCTTTTTTATAATAAAATATTTTTCACTTTCTTAATATATATTAATTGGAATTATTTTATTCTTCTAACAATTTATAATTAGGAAAAAATATACTATAGTTGAAACTGTTGACTGAAATTATGCAAATGAAGAGAAATTAGCGGGAAATTAATTACCGCCCACTATTGTGCGGCATTTCTTCTCTTAAAATTATATTTCATCATCATCAGAGCCTTTATCCCAAAAGATTATGGTAGGCTATATGAATCAATATCTGAATTCACGTTAGATCGTTCATGTGTATTCTCCTCCTCTATAGATTCCTATCTAAGGCCATTTGCTCATCTAACTCTAAAACCTCCATATCTTTCCAAACTATTTCTTTTCAAGTCTTTTTCGGTCTTCCTCTAGTCTTAACCCTTCTCTCAACATCTATAGCCTCTATTCTCCTAATTTGAGCATCTACAGGTCTACGTATTACGTGTCCAAACCAATGTAAACGATTTTCACACATCTTGTTTTCGATAGGTATCATTCCAACCATCTTATGAATATATTCATTTCTCATTCTATCCTTTCTTGTATATCTACATGCCCACCGCAACATTCGCATTTCTGTTACATTCATCTTTTGTGTATGTAGCCTCTTAGTCGCCCAACATTCACTATCGTATAACAATGTTGGTCTAACAACAGTCCTATAAAACTTGTCTTTCAACCATATGAGAATTCCTTTATCGCACAACACACCTGTAGCACTTCTCCACTTACTCCATTCAGCCTGGATCCTATATGTCACATCACCATCAATCTCTCGATCCATCTGTATTATCGATCCCAAATATCGAAAATGGTCTCGATTAGGTATCGCCACCCCAACTAACGTCACACATTATGCTCTTCCACTTAGTTAGAGCTGAATTTACACTCCATGTATTCAATCTTCACTCTACTTAGTTTAAATCCTTTTGATTCCAACATTTGTCTCCATAATTCCAACTTTGCATTGATCTCGGCTCTAGTTTCCGCATATAGGACAATATCATCTACAAACATCATACACCAAGGCACCTTATCATGGATGGATTTTGTCAGTTTGTCCATAACTACCGTAAACAAGAATGGACTCAACGCTGACCCTTGGTGTAATCCCACTTGATAGGAAACTCACTTGTTTGCCCCCCACCTGTCTTCACGTGTGTCATTGCATCTCTATACATGTCCTTCATTAGTTCAATATATTTCAAAAGAACTCTTTTCTTCATTAAGGACCACCATAGTGTCTTCCTAGGCACTTTATCATATGTTTTCTCCAAATCTATAAAGACCATGTGGAGATCTTTACCAAGTATTCGAGAGAGCTTCATAAGTTGACAAAGCAAATATATTGCCTCCATAGTTGATCGACCGAGCATAAAACCAAATTGATTCTCTGATATCTCTATATTCTTTCTTCTCCTAAAATTATATTTATAGTTTATAATTTTATGAAACTTAAATGCATTAAAAAGAAGAGTATTAAAAGCAGGAATTTTTTAAAATATACAATTATAAAATTATATTGATCATTTTCTTGAAGATTCTAAATCATTTTTTTTATATTTTTTTCTTCTTCTGTTAAATGAAAGTCCCGAAATCATTATTAGAAAATATTGATTCAAATAAAAAAAATTTTACTGTAAAAAAAACCAAGTCTAATCTGTTTCTTCTCTTAAGCTTTTTGTGCCTAATTTAATTGAATTGCTAAGCTACCTTGCCTAAATCTTGACCTTACTTGAAGCTTGGTTTGAGAAGTAAGAATTGTAGAAATTTAATGGTGGGAGTTATAGAGAACTGAAAAACTTTGAATCACCTGTTAAATTTGGTTAGAGTGTGTATATAAATTGAATAGATAATGATGTAAGTTTTTTAAGGATAAAATAATCCAATCGAATTTTTTTATCGATATATTGCTTAAGATTTTTTGCATTAAGTAATAAATATGTGTTTATCTACTTATCTTATTCAATGCTTTTTAATTGAAAATTTTTTTAAGTTAATTTTAAAATACACTATCAAACACATTGAAAAAATTAGGTGATGTTTGGGATTGTTTTTGTTTTATGTTTTATGTTTTTGTTTTCAATTTTTTTGAAAATGAAAGTAAAAATGTGTTTGTCAAGTGTGTTTTTGTTTTTAAAAATTGAAAATAAAACACAAAATTTCGGAAATAGATGAAAATACAAAAATGGTGTTTCCTAAAATTTGGAAACACTTTTTGCACTGTTTGGCACCGTTACCACACAGATACTGTTCACCCATTCAACTACAATGCTCATTTTATATGTAAAAATGGTAAATTTTAGCTGCTAGACTTGCTTGAACCCTTAACCTTTTAGATTTTAAAGCTTTATCCATTTTTTTCAATAAGGACCCACTGATAAAATTTTGCAACAAAAACATTCTATCCAAATGTATTTTCAAATTTAATAAATTGAAAATAAAATAAAAACAAAACAAAATTATCAAAAACATAAAACATAAAACACAAAACACACAACAATACCAAATAACCCAATAATTGAAATTTTTTTATTTTCAATGAGTTGAAAATTTTTAATGGTTTAACAAATAGCACTTTAGTTTAAATTATAACTAATCTTATAGAAGTCATCATCATTATCAGAGCTTTTATCCCAATATATTGGGATACACTACATGAACCATTATCTGAAATTATGTTAAATCATTCATATAAATTTTCCTCATCCACACATTCTTATCCAAATAATTAATCTTGTAAAAGTATTTAAGAAAAAAATCTATTTACTTAAATTTTTGAAAATGAATATATGTGTATACGATTTTATCTAGAATTGGTTAAATAGGTGATTAAATTTAAAGCTTTGGCACCTTTAGATATTGTTAGCTTTAAATTGACATATATATTTTAAAATGACAAAAACTTAAGTAATATTAAGTGTTTGACTCTATAATGTAAATTTGCTTTATCAATCATATGATTTTCTCAAACCACTTTAAGTCTACATAACAAAGTTTAAGACCATGATTTAATTGCATATTCTTATTGGTCTTAACATTTTACAAAGTGATGTTGAATATCTTCATTAAGTAATTTTCTCAAGAACATATTGAACACAACTTTAGAAAATTACTTAACAAGTTTTTACACTAAGTCATTAGTTGAGAAAGTCAAGAAAAACTCCCACAAAAATTCTAAAATGTTTTGGGATGAATTAAAATCAAAGTCCACATCATTTCTAACCCAAATTAGCCCAGAAAAATGTAGGAAAAGCATGAGGGTTCAATCCCCCATGTTGAGGGATCAATCCATGAATGGCAGAATGCTCCCAGGAAGCAAAATCAAGCAAAAGGGAAGCATGGGATCGATCCCCTAAGGGAAGGAGTCGATCCCTTCACGGCAGAATGCCTTGGAAGCTTGCAAAGAAGCATAAGATCGATCCCCTAGGTCAAAGGATCGATCTCTTACCTCGAAAATGCACTCCAACGACTAGTTTTTGTGAGATACAACAGTTACATTCAGTTTTTGGCTCCTACCAACGTTTAGAAACCATCTAAGGGACTATAAATAAAGGCTTGGAAACTCAAGGAAGTAAGAGGAACAGCTGAGTAACATCTTTCTTCATCTTTTCCATCTTCCTCAAGCCTATCAAAATCACAAGTGCTATAAAGTCTTCATATTCTATCATACTCATCATTTTTGTATAGCATAGCACAAATATTGTATAAGATTTCTCTTGTGCTTAACCATTGTAATCACTTGCCTACCCAGAAGCCTCTCTTTGATTACATTCCTTGTAAACATAAACACACATTATAAAGGGGAGGTTTCTCTTTAGCCTTAGAAAAAAAGGGAGGTTTCTCTTTAGCATTAGAAAAAGAGGGAGATTTCTTTGCCTTAGAAAAAGAGGGAGGTTTCTCTTGAGCCTGCAAAAAGAGGGATTGTAATACAAATTCAAGTTAATGGATTTGGGAAAAATCCTTGGGAGTGTCTCAAGGTAGAGGACGTAGGCAAGGTTGCCGAACCTCTATAAATCGATTGTGTACATCTCACTTTCCCTACTCTCTTTACTTATTTGCATTTATATTGTGATTGTTGAATTGAATTTATATTGCATACTTGAGTAGCCTAGAGCACTTAGAAAACTTCAACATAGGCTAGAGAATTTAGAAAAATCTAAAAACGAATCTAAGAGTACCACAAAACCGATTCACCCCCCTCTTGGTTTAGCCTATAGAGCCAACAGATATGATGGAACAATGCCAGAGAATTTTATGGTAAGGTTAATATTTTTGACTTTATTATAAGGATATATGATAATAAGTGTAAATTTACTTTCAATAGATATCAAATATATTATAAGTATCATAAACATATGATGATAAATGTATAATTAGTGTCAATAAAAGTAAAACCATGTTATAATTTTGTTACTAAAATATATTTACGTTTATTATCATTTGTTTACTATACTTGTTTTGGTTGATTTGTTTACTATACTTCTTCCAAAATGATGAAATAATTACATTGTCCATTGTAATTGCTTGATTCTTTGATTCTCATATATGTATATTGTTTTTGTTTTTGATTCTTTGATTCTCAATGTTTTGGGTTCTTGGGATTTTTACCTAATTTTCTCTTTAATTCTTTCTTTTAACGATTTTAATTACTCGATTATAATAAATTTTGGTAAAGTTTGACAGCTTTATTTGATTTCCCTAGTTTTGTTAATGTTCATAGGTTCTTTATTTGATTTTAATTACTTGATTATAGTAAATTTTGGTATAGTTTTTTCTTTAGCTTGAAGAATGAAGGAGATATCATAACAACAGAAATTTGCTCTCAAAAAAACTTGAAAAGTTGGAATAACCATCTCTTGAGTTTAAGGTTAGCTATTTTGTTGTTTAAATTATAAGTTTATATATAGCAAATATTTATTGGTTAATTAATTAGAGAAAATGGTAAGAGAACTACCGGATAAGTTCTTAAGAAATATCCTATTGAAAGATAGGCTTTAGCAATACTCTGTTATAATCTGGTAAATCTTGTTGAGTCTGCTATCAATCTGTATTTTCTCCTTGCATTATTATGCAATAGTAGCCATGATTCAATATGAATATCTTAAACAAGGAGCTTAAAGTAAGGCTTCATATATAGCTACTTCCTAACTCATAATCTTATTAAAACCACTCTAATTAACATTCATCATTAAGAAAACAAAGCACACCCAAATCTCCCATCCAGCCACCCACAAAAATATCATCATTTTTTTATGTTATGTTCCTTTCTGGGCTACATAGTCTCATTTCTTCAGCTAAATACATCTTTTTTATATTGAGGATTATATAAAAAATTATCTCTATTGGGTACTTGTGTTGGTATAATTTCCTCTCAAGAAATGACTACCAAAGTTTAAGTGGGAATAAAAACAAAAATGAATGGAAATGATGTGCCTGAAAAGGTTAAGAACAACTGGAAGAAATGGAAATTTTAATTTTTCTGGGGAAATGAAAAGATTTCCAGATTGGTTATGGTTTTGGAAGCGCAAAACCAGATATAAGTCACCATGGTTTCATAGATTCTTTACTAACTTTACTAACTCTTTTTCTATCTTAATTTTCTTGTTTTGTTGAAGCTTAAGCCTAATCGAATTCAACTTAGGTAATTTTTTTTTTTTGCTTGAAGGTGTTTGAGAAAGGTGTTTGGGGTGAAATATTTTCCCTTGATGGGCATGGACATATGAAGTCGTAGTTTATCCTTAGTGAAGAAGAGCCAGAGAATCCAAATAATGGTATTATTCTTTTGCTTTAACTTTTTTTTTTCTTTTGATGCAATGAATCTTTTCTTGTTGCTCCTAGACTTACAGAATTGTTCCCTTTTTACATCTGTAAATTCACCTGAAAATCAACTGTTTAAGATATTTAGAAGGTAGAATTTACTTACAAATGATTCAAGAAATCTGTTCTATATAGTCTCTTTAATGAATGACAACATTGCTTTTCATGTTTACATTTAAGTCATTTTGGACATTCTCTAGATATTTACATTATAAGCTTGTAATATTGAATGTACACTATAACCTTCTCTCATGGTTTTGTACAGGAACTTTGTGATTTCTTCCAAAACAGAGCACTATCAAGTCAAAGCTATTGATTTAGCACCCAATAATGATGCTGTATGTAAAAGAAATCATATTAGGTTGCTTTTTTTAAAATAATTAATCATTTTCTGCTTCTGAACAAAGAGACAATAAGCACAATTTTAACATTAGACACAAGCCCTATGGCATTTTCTTACAGGTGGCAAAAATTGATCCGAGCTCGAAAACCCGCCCGAATTCGCCCGAGACCGAACCGGGACCAACCCGAATTGACCAAAAAAGTCAAAGGCCCGTAACCGAAAAAGCCCGGAACCGAAAAAGCTCGAAACCGAAAAAACTCGAACCCGACACAACCCAAACCCGACATAACCCGAGCCCGATACTATCCGAAATCGAGACCGACCCGAACCGAAAACCGAAAAAAACCGAATTTATAACCCGAGAAAACTTGAATTATAATTATATAATTATTATTTAAAAATAAATAAATAATTGATACACTTTTTTAATTAAAAAGTTTAAAATTTTGAAAACAATTATTATTTATTATACAATTTTATCAATTATATATTACCAGCATAATAAATATTAAATCTTTTTAATTAAATTAAATTAATTTAAAACACCATAATATATGATATAATATATTATATCAAATAATCTTTAATATTATCCTTATCGCATTTATAATAATAAATATATTATTAATTTGACATTTCATTTTATTATAAAAATTATTTTAACATTTTATTATTTTTATTTATAATAAAATTTTAATTTTAATACAATAATAAATCAAATATATAAAAATTATATAATTTCAATATTTGTTTGAAACTTTGAATTTGATATTTTGTGCAAAACATTAAAAATATTTTTAATAAAATTAAATTTAAACTATATTTTCTTAAAGTTTCAAGTATAGAAAGATATTAAATTTAGATTAAAAAAAACCTAATCTTAAAATTAAAATTCAAGTTTTTAAGATTAGAAAAAGTTAAGTAATTAAATTAAACAATACAAGTACAATTTTTTTATACTTGGGTATCATTAAAAGAGAAAATTATAGTGATAATTTTATTTTTAGCCTTAAAACAAAAGACATTAAAAAATCAAGCTAGTGATAATTAATTATTTATTATATTATAATAATCTTATACATGAATAAACTAATTTGGTATCTTATAATAATGATTTGTATATTATATTATAATAATCTTTTAAGAATAAATTATGTAATCTCTTAGTGTGTAAGTATTATTTTGATAGAATTAAGTATTTATTAAAAATAATTTATTTATTATCTATTAAATGTAAAATTAAAGTGTGGATAAAAATAATAATTCTAATAGTAAATTAAAGTGTAATTTAATAATATATTAGAGTTGTATTACTATGTAAGTGGTAATTTTAATAAAATTTATTTTTTATACTTTGTTAATATTATTATTAATTATATTTAAATAACTAGCATTATATTAATTAATTTAGTAATATCTATTATTTAACATTTTAATTAGATATTCAATCAATTGGTGTATATCTAATATTATTATGTTAATCTAATATTATTATGTTAATGTGAATATGAAAAAAAATTAGTACTCAATTTGGAATAGTTTTTTTGATAGCAAATAAAATACATAATATAGTTAATAAATAACGCCTTATCATAATTATTTGTATGTTATTATAACTTTAAAAATAATATCTTATCATGTGATATATAATCAACTATACAATCTCTTAATTATATAAAATAGATTATTAATATGTTTATCTTATCATAATGATTTGTATGCTACATTATAATAATCTCTTACCATGTAATATAGAATAAATTAAACAATCTCTCATGGCATATTATAGTTTTAATTTCAGACATTTTTCATTCCAATTTCTTATCATGCTTTTAGAATATACTCTTGTTTTTAATTTCAAACATTTAATCTCTTATGATGTATTCATGTAATTTAGTTTAACTTGATCAATTAATAATCATAATATTGGATGATTAAATAGATATTGACATTCTTAACTATTTTTTTAGTCAAAAAAGTGTTTTTTTATTTTATTATATAATGAGTTACAAATAAAATAATAAACATAATATACTATATATATATATATTAAGATTTACATAATAATAAAATGTCATATATGTTAAATTATCAATATCTTAAGAATTGTATCTTAACATATTATGAAATTTTTATTAATTTAATTTTAGTCCTTTATGTCTAAAATTTTAAAATTTTATTATCTTAAGAATAAATTATTATTATTATTATTATTATTATTATTATTATTATTATTATTATTATTATTATTCAGTAAACAATTTTTTTGGCCAACAATGTTTCATTAAATTTTAAATTGCAAGTTGTGTTAAAATAAAAATAAAATTTACAACAAATATAACAAATTCCCAATCTAGCTCACGTGGTTAAACATATAATAATAAATATAAGAGGCTATGGTTCAAATCTTTGTACAAGCATATAATTTTGATTACTTTCATATAATTGATGAACAAATTCAGGTGCCAGATACTACTTGATCAAAAGTTAATTGGGTATAGCGTATCCTAAGGGTGCTACCCGAATCCGATACGGGTAATAAGAACACTATCCGAACCCTATAATTATTCGATTATAGAGTCGGATAGTGTCGGGTACCTGATTATATATTATACATTTACATCATTATATCAAATGTTTTTTTTTTGGTACATTATATCAAATGTTATTATTTAAAATATATGTCAATTGGTGTATATAACTTGTTTAATTTAACGTTCTAAATTTTTAATGAGATATTTGATTAATTAATGTGTTTGAGTATGGTTATATTTAATAAAAATAATATTATATTATGATTTATGTACAAACTAAAAACAAAATAAATATAAAATTGAGATAATTAATTGACCAATTATTCATAATATTAATTATTTTTTAATGTATACTATAATTTTATTCAACATTATAATTGAAGAATTAGTTAACTAGTTATGCGGTTAAATTTAATTTAATTACTAATTATGTTGGTATTTAAAAGACAAAATAAATGTAAAAAAGATTCTTAAAAATTTAAAAATTTTATTAAAAATATAATATAATTATTAAAAAAGCTAATTAAACAAAGTAAAAAAAAAAAGAAATGTATTGAACTAAGAGTATCTAAATTCCAATGACCCAATATTGACCCAAAAAAAACACAATGACTCAATAAGTTATTGTTAAGAGTATAAAGCTATTTATATAAATGTTTAATTGTTTAGTGTGATTTATTTATAATTTGTTAGTTATTTATTCATATAGCTAATACTTTTGGATTTTCACTTTCTTTTAGTTTTACTATATATATTTGGCTCATTTAAAAAATAAATTTTTATGTAATTATATATTTTATAACAAATGTAAATATCACAGGAAATTAAAAAAAATAAATAATAATTATCAAGTAATAAAAACATTAAAATGTAAAAATTTATATTTATATAAATTTAGTCAAAACAACAAAAGAAATTAAAAATAATGAATAATAATATTTTATTTATGAGAGTTTCATGTGAAAGGAGATCTGTTTTATTTTCATTTTTCAATTCCCTCCAAACAAGTTTTTCCCACATTAACAAAAAATTTCAAATTCTTTGGGAATATGCCTTTTCCCTCCCTTGAGAATCACATGAAAAAACTTCAAAAGCAAACTTTGAAATATCTTTATCTCAATATACTGTCATGCAATGTAAATATGATAATTAAAAAAAAATAAACGTGACATTGGATCAAATTTTGATAAAAATTAGAAAAAAAATTATGTTTGATATATCAATATAAATTTTAATACAATAATTTTTATATTTTATATGATACAAATATATTTGATGCGATACAAATACAAAATATATATATATACACGAATTATTAAGTCTAATATAATGTAATGTCTATTATAATCGTTTTAGTTATAATCGAAATTCAAAGATGATTTTTTTATTACAAGGGAAATATTAAATAATTGAGGATGGGGGTGTTGGATTCAAACCTAAGACTTACAATATGCCACAACTCATCTTTAACCAATAGGTCTAGAGGTTGTTTGCAATTCAAAGATGATTTTTAGTAGTTGGAGTTTGTGGACAAAAAAATTAATTAGTACAGAAATCCAGATGCTTCCAAGGCAGAAGTTTACAATAACAGAAGTGCTTTCATTTCCTGCAAATGCAATGCAAGATTTAAAACTTTTTCAATGTCTTTTACGTCTTCGAGTATTTTACTTGTAATTCTTTTTACGATAATTAATCAATTATAATTAAAAATTATGTACTGGTCCATCATTTACAAATGCGAACTTTATGTATTATTTTGATAGATCTCACGTGACTTTAAATTTTGCTTAATTAATTATAATGTAATAATTATAGATGAAATGTTCTCTTTTATTATTGTAGATAACTATATTCTTCATTGGTCTACTCCCAATGTTTTCAAAATCATCCCAACCAAATTTCTCAATATATATATATATATATTATACAATTCCCATTTATTAAATTTTAACTTTAATTTAGCATTTCTATTATATTTTTATTTAAATATATAAAATTAAATTAATTATTACATTCAAAATTATAAAATATTTATAATTTATAAAATTTTAAAATAATTTGACTAAGCCCGCTAAGCTCGCCCGATTAAAACCGGACCGAACCCGAAACTGGACCGAAACCGAGAAAACCCGCAACCGAAAGAATCCGAGATCGAAAAAACCCGCAACCGAGAAAGCCCGCAACCGAAAAAACCCGCAACCGAGAAAATCCGAGACCGAAAAAACCCGCAACCAAAAAAACCCGTAACCGAAAAAACCCGGACCGGAACCCGCCCGAACCCGCCCGTTTGCCACCTCTACATTTTCTCTGTTCATCATCATGGCCTTTGCTCATGTCAATCACTGGAATTTGAAGGGATTCATCAATGTAAACTACATCAAACTCAACCTCTGGCTTGATGTACTCAGATGGGATATCTTTAAGGTTCTTGGATGAAAGAGCTTGGACATTCTCAATAGGTAAAGAACCCCCAAATCTATCTTTCCTAAGAACCTCTGTCTCCATTTTTGTAAGGCTGTCAAAATCTCAACTAACAAAAGTCTAATTTCTATTCATAAGCTAAACATTTATACTATTGTTTTTTTCTAGGTCAATGAATATTGACTGATTCTAAAATTAGTTGTGAATTAAAAAGATTGTGCTAAATATATATTTTCTTCACCAGTGGTTCTAAAATTAGTTGTTCTCTTCATGCTCAAAGGCATAGCCTGATATAATGTTGTTGGGGAAGATATTTCAAAGCGTTGAGATTTGCTTATTTTAACATATAAACTTATTCATGATATTTTATGTTTGCTTAATTTTTGTATCCACTGCTGTTAGTGGATTTGATTCCTAATTTATGGATGCTTATTTTTTGTGTCTATATGTATCTTGCATATAAACATTGTTCTATAATTTAGGCTGCTTTTTAACGGTCTTGTTTTTCATTTATTTCTTTTTCCAGTTTTGGATCTTAATTTATGCCCTAAGGAGCAGCATTTAAATGGCAGCCAGCCTAACATGGACGATGGTATGGGCTGTGAAAATCAAGACGAGGAGGCAGTGGCCATGGTTGAAGAAACACAATCAGGTTTTGATGTTGTTTGTATAAAAGACTATTGGTTCATTTGTTGCTTATATTTATTTTTATGCTCTAAAGTCTGGAAGCTTTTATTCAAAAAAGGTTGCCAAAGTTCTTGCAAATGTTTGAGTCTTTTAGTTAATAATAATTAAGCAAAATACAAAACTGTAATAAGCTTATGGATATAGACAATTTATCTGAGCAAAAAGGAAATTTTATATTTTGAAATAGTATCATTAATAGAGGATTTTAATTGTTCACCTTTAATTCTCACTCCTTGATGAGTGTGTATCACTTGGCTCTTGTTTGTTGCAAATTTGGCATAGTACACATTTTGATCTTAGAATTTTTGTAGGTGATGAGGATGCAAATAGCGATGAATCAAGCTAAAGCATGGATTGTTCTACGGATCTGAGAGTTAAAAAACTACATATCAGTCAAGGGGTTGGAAGAAGGTACAAGTTGATATCCATATTGTTTTTTAATATTTTACAGAGTATTGAAAGAATGCAGTTCATTGCAACCTATTAATCCTCAAAAGCAGTTGACTTTAAAAGTTTCATTGTTGTTCCTTTTTGGTTTATTTTTATCTTATTTTCCTTTGAATTTTTATCTTAGATTTTTTGTTCTTTTTCATTATTTGGAAAGAATATCATCATTTAGTTAAGAGTTGAAATCTCATTTTTATGAAGGGTTTTGAAATATATGTAATTTTGATTAGTTAGAAAAGTTTATTTTTCTTATGCATTAGTTATAATGTGCCCTTTTTTGGCAAGTTTTGATGTGGATTCTGATTAGGAGTTTAGTTAAAGTGTTGCTGAGAAGGCCACTTGGCAAGTATTCTGTATCAATGCAATGAAAATGAGTTACGTTGTAGAATTGACTTTTGATATGAAATAAATCTGGGTTTCTCTCCATTGTAGAATTAGTGTTGCTAGTGCAATAGGCAGGTTTGGTTAGTGCTACTTTTCGATAGCCAGAGAAAGTTTTGAGGAGCCAGAAGCTGATGTGGTATCTATTGTGGATCCAAGTGTTTCTCAACCATGCAAGTTTTTAACTTATTTTTCATTGGACTCTCCAGCAAAAATTCATTATTTTATAGAAAATAAATTTTGTTTAATTTGGTGTTCTAGCAGTTAATTTTTAATATTTTCTTAAATTGTAGTATATTGTATTTAAGCAGTCAAAAGCAAACATGCATCTTGTTTTTTTAAATTTAAAGTAATTTTAAGGATTTTTTTCATTAAAAAAGTTAGGATAAAAAACTTATTAATTTAATAATTAAGTTATACTAATAAAAACTTTAAATTTAAAATAAAATTCACTAAATATAAAAATTTCAAATAAGACTTTTATCGACACTTCTTTTAAATTTAAAATAAAATTCAATAAATATAAAAATTTCAAATTTCAAATCAGATTTTAAAGTGCTGGTAAAAGTCTTTTACTTTTAAAGGTATTTAAAAGTGCCGAGAAAAGTCATGCCGTAATTTGTCAAACTTTTGTCGGCATTGGAGTACATCACCGCCGGCAGACCTCCACCGGCATTCACCTGGCCGACGGTCAACCGATGGTCAATGAACCGCCGATAAGATTTTTACCGACAGTTCATTGGTCTTTTACCAGCGCTTATAAGTGCCGGTAAAAGTCAATTTTTTTGTAGTGTGCCGACAATCCTAGCTTATCGAATTCCAATTTGATTTTTCATTTCATCATGTGCATACTTCACTCTATTTAAAAAAAAAAAGCTTTATTTCATATTTCTGATTATATATTCCACTTTTGGCATCTTCTCTTTGTAATTTTAAGGAGCTCTCTTTTTCATGCATTGGCATTGCAGGCTCTTAATATATATAACTTAGGTTTGTATATTTGTACTAGGTCCAATTGTATTTGTCTTATAAAAATTACAAAAATGTTGTGTCAAAATTTATAGTAACTTGTCAAATACAAAAATATTTTTATTTAGATTTTGTCAAATATATATACATACAATTTTTATTAGAGCACTAAATTTTAATTCGTATAAAAAAAGAAATAATTGTATTTTTGATATATACATTACAAAAAAAGTGTAAGACCTATATATGGGAGGTAGACTATGACAATAAAGAAAAGCAATCACAACTAACATAGTTACAATTAGAAAAATAGAATCGTGATCTACCTATAATTAAATTCTAAAATCAATAATAATCAATTAGTTTAAATCAACTGTAATATTATAATTAATTATGCTAACATGTATCACTTTTTTAAATTATTTTTGTATTGTATATTCGTGTTATGTCTGAAGATACCTTTCCATCCCAATGTAATATACATGCATTTCTTCAACTACAAATTCAGATATCGCCTTTGCCTTCTTATTACCCTCATCTTCACGGAGGTCTCGTTAGTTCAAGAGAGCAGATAACTGAAATACTGTCTAAACCAAACCAGACAAACTCCAACTCAGTTTTGCGAGGGTTAATCTGTGTTCTTCGTTTATATAGAAATACAACCATCCCAACGCATCAATTTGGAAGGAAAATCAACTTCATAGGACCAAAGTTTCGACAGTCTACACTGATATGAAGCATTCATGGATTTGGCTCCTACGACTGAGTTTACACGATATCTACTGTCTGCAAAATGACTGGTTTTCGATTTCTTGCACTGCAAGGAATCCAGGCTAGCTCCTTTAGATATTCATTGATGAATTATACTCCTTATGACCTAATAATATATTATATTTACAAATTATACGATAATTCTCAGCCCGTCGAGGATCTTAAATTGTGTCACGAGCTCAAGAATTAACTCGAACTATTGTGCAGTTTTAGGCAGAAAACTTACATGCACACGCTCTTAAGTTAGCCTTTTCCGAGATTGAGTGAGCTTTGAACCCGGATGCTTATCTCAGCAATTGAGCAGATAATTTCTTCAGAAATGGTTTATGACAATTAATATGCTTAGATGAATAAATGAGATTAAGATTAGAGATTCTGCTTTGTCCTTGCCTGCAGCAAATCCTGCTCAAGCAACCAATCCATTTGCATCAAATAGGACTTAGACTATAAATTTAACATTCCTTGTAGCAATGCAGCAAGTTACAGGCACGAACTTTTCTGATAAGATGGATAAATTAGTTGTCATAATCAGTGAGTAGTTCTATAAGCATGTTTGGTAATTAAGATAATAAATGGACTCCTACATGCAATTTATGTATATGAAATTCAGAAATATATAAAATTAAAACAGTCAATAAAAATGCAAAATAACAAATCAAGAAGATGGGTATTGAAATATTAGGTGAAGAGCTCCGGAAACAAATTCTACAATTTCGTGGCCAAAGGACTTTGCTAATGCCAGTACTGAATCAAAGCAATCACATTCTCTTGCATTCCTATAGATTTAATAAACATGCAACAGCTCCAACAAATAAACAGTAATGACAGGAAGAAATCCATGAAGTATAATCAACAATAACAATTCAAGCGCTCCTTCTTATTGCTCCAATCAATGAACTCCAAGAAAGCAGGCAATGATGAACTAACCGATGATTTTGCACTTGGAAAATGCCAACCCTGTTCATAGGAGAGTTATGTTGATTATTCTGATGTATTCAGCCTTTCATTTACCACTACTCCTTTTCACAATTACCTTGTAATTCTATAATACTCTTAGAATACATGTAAAAAGAACTTCAACACAATGTTTCCATCTAAAATCTGTCATTACTTAATAGGTCTGAAATTTGTAGAAACAATAGTAGTTAAATTATCAGAACAACCGATTAACTTCATCGATTCTTTACTATATGACTCTGCTACCAAAGATTGCACTCCTTCATGGTAAAACTACTTAGAGGTGCAAAACCAGGTTTATTTCAGAAGCTTGGATTGGTGGAAGCAGGTCATTATACAGCCTGACTTCTGCTAAAATATACTATAACGTGCAAAGCAAGGAATCAGTAAGCAGATATTTCCTTCTTATGTTCTTGGTGTCTTTTTTCCTGATTTCTTTTGAAGTCCTCCATCTTATTCATCTGTTTTCCCTCAATTCAATCAGTTTGTCCAGGGTAAGCCTCTAATTTTACTGAGTGGTAGTATCAATTTTCAGTACTATTGCTTTTCAACAAATAACTGACTCAATGCATCTCATAAACCTTGTGGAAATTAATATTTCATGGGCAAACAGTGCCATATGCCTATATCAGAAACTGTTTAGTTAATTAATTTGTTTCCATCTTTTCAGAAATCAAAGACAGCATAGTCCACCATGAAGAGGACTATTAATGAGCCTTCCCCACTGGCAAAGATGCTCCTAGTTCTATCAAATTAAAATTTTTGCACAAGTGCAACATGCACTGCTGACACATCTATCTTAGCACATTATTTGGCAATGATCGAGCCTTAATAAACACGATCGATGAATCAAGATTTCTAAGTAAAGAATTCCGAAAACATATCTACCTACTGATTGGAGACTGGACTCTGGAATCTGAATTGCTAACAAAAACATGGAAGACTAACACATGGTAGTTATCAATTGCAGGGACTGATTCATAATAGTACCATAGCCTAATTAAGCATAGTTAATCACTATTACACACTTGGGACAGATCAATAGTATTAAACATATTAAAGTGAGAATTTATAGTGCCAATGGAGACATTAGTTCTTCATGCGCTAAGAGAGGCAACGACAGAGAGGAGACAACTTAAAGGGCTAATTTCATTACCTGCATTTAATTTCTTGAGTTTCCTGTCCTATAAATATGAATTCCAACCAACAAGAACTCCATTCCAAAAGATCCCATTAGGCTAATACAACATTCCCTTTTAGCCTTCTTGTTTGTTTTAGCAATGTCAGGCTCAGGCAAGAAAACTAGGGGCAGGCAAAAGATTGAGATGAAAAAGATCGAAAATGAGGAGGACAGGCTGATCTCATTCTCGAAACGAAGATCGGGGATCTACAAGAAAGCAAGTGAGCTAGCTACTCTATGTGGTGCTGAGGTTGGTTTCATAGTCTTCTCACCAGCAGGTAAGCCCTTTTCATTTGGTCACCCCTCCATTGAATCTGTTGCTAACCGCTTTCTGAACCAACATCCTCTCCCAAATGACAACATGACTCACCCTCTTGTGGAGGCTCACCGGAAGGTGAGAATCAATCAGCTAAGCCAGCAGTTGAATGAGGTCCATAGCCAACTGGATGCAGAGAAAGAGAAAGCAAAGGTGCTTGATCAGCTGACCAGTGGGAAAGAAACTCATGGCTGGTGGGAAGCTCCCACTGATCAACTTAACCTCAAGGATCTCCAAAAACTATATTCATCTTTCGAGGAGCTTCGCAACAATCTGTATAACAAGATGAATGAGAAGAGTGCTGCAGCCACTTCTTCACTGTTTGCTCCAATGGATCCTGCTCAGCCGACCAATCCATTTCCTACCAATGCAAATGAGGAAGTTCCTGCTATCTTTCGTCCTGGCTACGGCCATGGTCGCCAGTTCTGAACAACTCAGTCTACCTTGTTCCTGAAGCAGGATTTTTCGCTGCTTCTTTCGATAAGTAAAATCTTTTACTTATCCAATAAATGAAGTCACAATTGTTAGTTGTTATTTATCTTTTCCCGTTTGATCTTAGGCTTGTGAAGACATACATGACATGTTCATGTAGCCAACCAACGTCAAGTCTATGGTCTGTTACAGTTTTCCTCTCGGCCTTGGGCTATGTAAGTTATCCCATTATCAGCTTATGTTTCTTTCAATAAACTGCCGACTGGTGAAGTCCTTCATTATCCATTACTATCACTGTTACAGCCTTAGAGAAAACTTTTATGCTAAGCAATCATTTGAGCTCAACCTTGAGCATTGCTTACATTGGTGACAGCCAAATTTCCGTTCATTTGCTGTTTCAGCCTTCAGCTTCAGGATAAACTTAAAACATTTTCATATTAAAGAAACAGCTGGATGATATATTACAAAGGAATATGCTATTTTCCTTTCAAGTTTCCGGATCAAGTTTTGCAGCCAAATAATTAAAATCAATGAAATTTCTTCAAGACTGCTCTGCAATGAAATGTTATTGGCTAGTTTTCATTTAAGGATTAATGGCAGCCCTTCTCAACAGCACACGCCTGTCTTTAAGAAACTAATTATCCTGTAAGGAATTTATGGTGGGGATATATATTCCTTCTATAAATTTTCAAACTTCTTATGGCTCATTGATATTATCTCATTGCAATTAACAGGTTGCTTTTGCCATCTATGGTGATGAATATCACTGTTAACTGCATTAACATGGCTGTTAAGTCTCAATATCACATTCCCTTGGGAATGGAATTGAATATTTTAGTGGTAAGAATAAAACTTCGTTTGAGGTATTTCGTTCACCTTTTTTCTCTATTGTCCCATTCATTCAATTTCCAGTTAGTCTACTCCTTCTAAAGAGTGCCAAAATTCGAGAAATTATATGTTCAGGATTTACTTATCCTGCCTTTAATGATGGTGAGAAACCAAAATCTGAGAAATTTTTCATATCAAAAGCTCCACAAGCACACAAATTGAGTTTGTGTTGATATTTGACTTCTTTATATGACAAGAAGAATTATGGAAATGATGCAAACATAAGATTAATAAAAGTTATAAGTTCATGTGTTTTTATTTAATTTTAAGTTATGTTAACCAAGATTAACCACATTACATACCAATTATTGATTAAATTTCTACTTTCTACTTACACACCTAAATTATATTTACTGTCCAAATCATTCAAATTCTTAATCTATTCTGCATTCAGAATATCTTAAATAATGAATCCTTTAAAGTAAAAAACACCAAACATTGTTATTGGTTATTTTATTAAAAATTTTGAAAAACTAACCTTAATTGCTACTAAATGGCATTCTATAATATAAATTTTGATTTTTGGTTTGCTTTCTACCTTTCTGTAAGAAAAAACACTTTTATTATTCTGAAAAGAAGTTTAGATAAGAATGAATTTTTTTTATTTTTTATTTGGTTACAGATAAGAATGAATTTTATCAATGGCTTCCGGTTAACATCTCCGATTCCAGAATTTTATGAATTGGGTAGACAGGAAAAAAAAAGGATTTGATAGGGTTTCCCATTTGACACTCTATTTTAAGATGATTGTACCTGGAAAAGTAAATCCACCCAAGCCCTAATTAGTTCTCCATTACATCCATGACAGTTCATGTTTCCTAAATAGATTGACAAATATAGTAAATCATATTATAGCAAGTTGTTTTGGTATACATTGTGCCAATTTAATTCTTAGCCTTTTTAAATTGTTACAAAATTAATCTTCTCTGTCAATTCATGATTGGACCGTATTGTTGATATTCATGTAAGCAGTGCCAAGTATGCACCTTAATTGAAACCGTTACAGAAATGGTGTTTTACTAAATTAGGACAAGGTTGACTTCAAATGTTACATTCTGTACTTCCTATTACCAGGCTACAAAAAGGAGAAAAGATAACTGAATTAATTCAAGAAAATCATATATAGAGCTGAAGAAGCAGTCCATGGAAAGCAATGCACCAAGTGGCATCATTATCAATTCCTATCTAAAATAGGATATTTAAGAGTTAAATTTTGCCAACAAAACAAAATTAAAATTTTGCTAACAGTGTAAGTGGCTAAATTTTGACTATCACAATCTCTTATTAATAAACGATATGTAAATTTTGAAAAATCAATATATAAAAATTCAATAAATTTGTAAATTCCAATAATGAGTTAATAATATGTTCTGATTTTGGAGATGGGTAGCTTTTTTGCTCCTAAACTTTTAATGTACAAAAAAAATTATAATGACAGGCAGAATAACCCAAATTAGTAAACATATTTAAAATCTTTCCATGTTAGGAAAAATAGGTTATACATGGAAATAATGAAGGATTATTTAGTATTGTCAAATATTAGAAACATTACCAACTCATAAAAACCTTCAATTTTCACTAGTTTGTTCTTATAAATGTTGATATATTTTATGACTAGGCCGTATCTCACAAATATTTGTGAAAAAACACAATGGGTCGGAGAAAAATTGAGATGGAAATGGTGAAGGATAGCAGCTCGAGGCAGGTCACTTTCTCCAAGCGCCGGTCGGGGCTGTTCAAGAAGGCAAACGAGCTCACTACCCTTTGCGGCGCTCAAGTTGCCATCATTGTTTACTCTCCTGGAGGCAAGCCCTTCTCGTTCGGCCATCCAAGCGTCGAGGCAGTGGCGCAGCGGTTTCTATATCAGGAAACGAAGCCAAAAGTTTCTATTGCTGGCCAGGCTGAGTCGCGGCAGGAGAGTAATGTCAAAAGGCTTAGCCAGCAGCTCAGCGACCTTCTGAAGCAGCTGCAGTCAGAAAAGAAGCGAGGCGAGATGATTGATAAGGCCATCAAGGCGAGTGGAAAACACAAATACGAGAAACCCATCGACGAACTGAACATGCATGAGCTTCTGGAGATGAAGCAATCGCTGGAAAAGCTTCGTGGGAATCTGGAAGTGCGGGCTAGCGAGATTGAGGCATCGTCTTCTTTGCTGCTCCTGTCGAGCACTCCTGTCAAAGAAGCCGATCATGAATAATTAAGTAGTCAAAGTTGCTAAAAATGAAACCAAAAAAAAAAAAAGGACCGTAGGCCATCTCTTGATACTCTGAATCTAAATATACAATACAGAAGCAGATGGTTTGTTCTTGAAAAGAATTGATCTTAATTCCCCAAATTATTTAGTTTGATGATACCTCTTTATTTAGCAATGTTAGCAAATTTCTAATTGCATAGATAATTTGAATTCACGTTCATGCATGCTTGAACATGTTTAATTAGTAAAGTATTACATGCGCTAAAATATCGTATTCAAATGTTGCGTTCAGGTGTTTATTTATTACTTTTAATTTTATATGTAAAATTAAATTAAAAATTTTAGTATCAGTATTAAAATTGAATTTTATTTTGGTCCTAGTATTCTCCAAAATCATTTCCTTTTTCATGATTTTTAAAATTTTGTCGTTCGACTTTATTTAGTAACATTGAGGGGCAGTGGAGCTTTATATATCTTGCTAAATTTGGATGGATGCGGTTGCTACTGGTTAACTTTAAATTGGTAAATGGAATGTTATATATTTACAAACATTTGAACTATATGAAAAAAACTAATGACATACTCTCACCAATTCCTTTTACTCTAATGCTAAATATATATATATACACAAGCAAATGTTTTCTTTTGCCAACTATGGTTAATGTAGGTGGTTAAGATTGAATCTTCAATGCTTTGCACTCAAGTTCAAATTCCTACCAGCCCTCATTGATAAATTCTAAAAAATTCACATGTGAAAGTCTAATAAATCCATAAGTCAAATGAATCTTCTCTAGTGTTTCGAATTTTCAATAATAGGTTTTAGGGTTAATGCCCAAATATGTCATCCACGTTTGCCATAAAATAGAATTAAGTCATCAACGTTTAATTGCATGGAAATCAGTTCTAAACGTTTTAAAATAACAAAATTAAGGACATTTTCGTTAACTCCTAACGCCGTTAAATTTTATTATTGTGCAACGGTAACGGAAATTAAAGAATTTAATGAAAATGTCATTAACTCTGTTATTTTAAACGTTTAGGATTGATTTTTATGTAATTAAATGTTAAGGACTTAAT
The DNA here is from genome assembly GCA_032173925.1 of Heritiera fomes. Taxonomy (NCBI): domain Eukaryota; kingdom Viridiplantae; phylum Streptophyta; class Magnoliopsida; order Malvales; family Malvaceae; genus Heritiera; species Heritiera fomes. The sequence goes on from JAPDPM010000015.1 coordinate 5,228,480, forward strand.
TCCACTTTGTGGCAAATATGGAGGATATATTTGGGTATTAATCCTAGATTTTTTTTATAGTAGGTTGTGTTAGATATTAAATCAAATTTTGTATTAATGAGTATATATTTTTTGTAATAAATACATCATTATAATGAGTAACTTAGTGACCAAGTAATGGGGCCCATAAGTATAGAGTGGTCTCTAAATTTAAAGAGACACAGAGAGATATAATTTCTATGTGATCTCCATATGAGAGAAGGGTTTATAGGGATCGGGAAAAGAGTTGGAAAAAACACCAGGTTAACACTATGGATCAAGGAAACTGGGTTTGTTTCAAGGCTCGACTTAGTGTTTGTTTTGTTGTACTTTTTATAATTTCTATGCTTTATAGTAGATTTTTTCTCTTGTCCATGGATATAGGCACTTGGACCGAACCACGTTAAATCTTAGTCAGTTTGAAAAACATATCTGCTTGAAAAATCCCAACAGATAAGTGGCATGCCCTAGTCTTGAAGATGCTGTAATTTCCACTACTTCTAAACTTTTAGGCTTAATAGCCAAATATATCATCAACCTTTAGCATAAAATGAAATTAAGCCTTCAACATTTTATCTCGTGGAAATCAGTCCATAAACTTTTATTTTATTGTAAATAAAACCCTAAACCTTTCAAAATTATACAATTAAGGCCAAATCTGTTAAATGATATTAACTGCCGTTTAGACATCTAACATGAAAGCTGACGTGGATAGCTTAGTTGGCTGTCACGTGACATGCCACGTATGTAATACTAAAGGAAGTTAGTGTCATTTAACAGATTTAGACTTAATTACATAATTTTGAAAGGTTGAGGATTTATTTACAATAAAATAAAAGTTTATGACTGATTTCAACGCGATAAAACGTTAAAGGCTTAATTCTATTTTATGCTAAAGGTTGAGGGTGTATTTGGCTATTAAGCCAAACTTTTATGAAAAAAAATCATTTGTTGATTTTCTTTTAAGATAAAAAAAAACAAAATTTTCACGTGTTTCATTGTGAGTTTGTTTAATTTGTGAAAGTAAAAAAGAAGAATTGAAGCATTGGGAATAGATTTTACAATTCTTTTATATAACTCGTGTTCGTGTCGTATAAAGCATGAAAATTTCAACACATCAAATATAAAATCAATTTTTTTTAGATTTTCTTATGCAAATATATAATTTTTACTAAATTTTAATCCGTATTATGAAAACAATTTGAATAGATTTTCTCATATTCATATCAAATTTTAACACGAGTCATCTTCATTTTTTTTATTCGTAATTTCATATTATTTTTGTATTGTATCATATATCGTATCTAAGATTATCATATTTAATTAAGAATAAAAAATGAATTATAAGTGTTTGAATTTGAACGTATATATGTTTGCTGCTATTATTATTTAAAAAAATCACATGAATCATTTAAACTCTCATATTCTAATTAGAGTATCACTTGAAACACGGCAAAATATGAAAAGGAAACAAAAAGATTATTCCCAAATCTTTGAAAGAAATTATATGTTTAAACCGACGGAATTTGGAAACTAAGATTGAAACCTTTATTCCTTTATCGCTTGTCGCAGACGTCCCTAAACTTTAGACTCTAGCCCAATCACAAAACAATGACCATCAAATTAAGTGAAACCTAGACAGAGAATTCCATGATGGTTTCCACTTTCCACCATCTAAGATTCGATTGAGTGCTGCACAGCGATGGATTGAGCCCGTATATTTTTTTTTTCAACTCATCAAAGGTGAGTTTAAATTCAAGCACCGTGCTTAACACAGCTGGAATCTGACCGACAAATCATCGTTAACTGCAAACAAAAAGAACCATTCAAGAATCATGCTTTAATTCCCATTTAAGTGTTGCTGCTGCCAGTTTGAATACAATATAGAGAAGTTGTTTTCGAAGTTTATTTGGAGTTCATTACCGCTGGCTGGATGCCTTTTTTCCTTTCGGTAAGGTCCCGAACTCCACTTAAGCTCCTTTTTGAAGCTATGGCAGCTGGAGATGGTTGTGATTTGTCAAATGGCGTAATTTTTCCCCTTCTTTTTTGTCCATTATTATGCGACTTTTTCTTGAGCTTTATAAGAACAATTGACACCCACTTCCGAGATTTTTATTTGATTCAATAATATTTTCAATTAGAATGTCCAGAAAGAGAGAATTCCACTAAGGCAGCTACAATGTGAAACTAAAATGAAAAGAAAAGATGGATTCTTTGGCATCTTCTATTGTGCGTAAAAAAATCATTAAATTTTTTTTAATGAAGATGGTATTATTTCATATATGTTAAATTATTTGTGGTATGATATCTGAGTCGGATCCCTGTGCTTATAATTCATTGATTTTAGATTGAATGTTTAACATAGTATTATAGTTAATATTCTGTTATGTAATTTATAAGTGTTCTTTTTGAAATTTGTCACGTGTATCTCAATCTACATGTGATAGAATTTGTTACAATAGTCTTCACATTTGTCAAAGTTTTTTATAATATTATATTTAAATTGGATTTTTCATATTTTTTATTGACAAAAGATGTGTTGACTTTTGTTTTTAATTTTAGACTTAATAGTCAAATATGACCTCAACGTTTGCCACAAAATAGAATTAAGTCTTCAACGTTTAAATGCATGCAAATCAGTTCTCAACGTTACAAAATAAATGAATTAAGAACATTTCCTTTAAATCTTTTAATTTTCACTACCCCTACTAGTAGTAAAACTTAACGGAAATTAAAGGATTTAACGGAAATGTCCTTAATTCAATTATTTTGTAACGTTGAAAACTGATTTCCCTGCATTTAAACGTTGATGACTTAATTCCATTTTGTAGCTTACGTTAAGGTCATATTTGGCTATTAAGCCTTAATTTTAATACAGATGGATCAATGTGTATGTGTAGCTTTTTGAAGGAATTGATATTTAAGAGACGTAATTAGATTCGAGCTTGGTTAAACTCGAAACCTAACTTGAACTCGATAAAGTTTAATTTTTAAAATTCGAGATCAATTCGATAAAATACTCAAATCGCTTAAATTCAATTTGATAAGTTCGATTTATCATTTTTCAGTCATATATTATAAATGTAAAATGATAAATTAATAATAAAAAATATATATTAAAAATTTGATTATGCTCGCAAATCATTTGAACTGGATATTAAAAAGTCGTTTGGCATCATTTTTTTTTGTTTTCGATTTTTTTTGAAACAGTAGTAAAAAAACATGTTTGCCAACATGTTTCTGTTTTCAAAAAAATGAAGACAAAACTAAGTATTTCCAAAATTGTTGGAAATAAAAATTTCTTATTTTCATTTATTTCGGAAACATGTTTTTATTTCTAGTATTGTTCATAAGTAAGTGAACATTGTTCATATATTAATATAACATTAATATTTTTCAAAATAAAAATATAAAATAAAATAAATTAATTTTTAAAATAAAATAATATTAAAATTTAATATAAAAATATTATTTAATTAAAAATTAATATATTTATTTTAATATACAAAAGTTGAAAATGTAAAAAGATATTACATACAAATTATAGTAAACTATAATATCATAATATTATTTAATTTAAAATTTTATAATAATTTATTGTATGTATATTATATATTTTAAATAATATCATTTATTATAGTTTTGATATGTTAATAATTAATATTATTTCTAAGTACTATTATCTAATATAATTAATTATTATTTTACTAAACAATATTATTATTTAATATTATATTCTTTCAATTAAATTTAAAAGATACCACTACTACTATTAAATAATTTAGTATTATTAAACAAGTGAATACTTAACATTAAATAATATTATTTATATTAAATATAATATATTTTAATAACTAGATAATTGTTATAAATTAATTAGTTAAATATATTATTTGATAATTTAATATTATTAAAATTATATTATATTATATATTTTAAATAATATCATTTATTATAATTTTGATATGTTAATAAGTAATATTATTACTAAGTACTATTATCTAATATAATTAATTATTATTTTACTAAACAATATTATTATTTAATATTATATTCTTTCAATTAAATTTAAAATATACTACTACTATTAAATAATTTAATATTATTAAATAAGTGAATACTTAACATTAAATAATCTTATTTATACTAAATATAATATATTTTAATAACTATATAATTTATTATAAATTAAATTAAATAATATTATTAAATATAATTTATACTTATTAATTCATATTATTATTTAAAATTTAGAATTTTACTAATCTCAATTATTGTCTACTATTAATTAAAAAATTATTTAATATTATTTTTATTGAATTTATTTATTTAATATTATATTTAATTATAATATTATTTAAATTATATTAAATTTTAATATGATAAAATGAAAATATTTAATGTCAGTATTAAATAGTATAAAATAATATTATTTAATATTATGTACATAATATTATTAAATAAATATATTATTATTTTTATTTAATTTTTAAAATTTTAATTTGTGAATTAAATTATTATATTTAAATTAGTTTAAATATTTATTTTCAATATGTAACAGTATTGATCAAATATATTTTCTATTATTAGAATTTGAAAAAAAAATAAAATAAAAATAAAATTTTCAAAAACATAAAAAAAACAATTCCGAATTATCTCGAAGATATCTAAACTCAACAAGATACATTATTAAATTATTAAAGAATAATTATTTCATATACTGTCAGTAAAATATTTTTATTCTACAAATAATGTTAGAATCGTAATATATATTTTATTTTATTTATTTATTATTTTTAATATGCTTTATAGAACAAATATCACGATTCTAATATTATTTATAAAATAAAAACATTTTACTATAATTATCCAATATTAAAATAACTCCGTAAGAATCAAATTAAACTTAAATTGAAAAATTCAACTTTTCCAGGACCTCCCAGGTTCCTACCACTTTCGCATTTCGAGTTTGCTCACGAAAACGCGGCTCAGTTGGTCGTACTAAGTTTACCAAAGCTGACCCTCTCCAACCAAAAGAATCCCCTCTCAGTCTCTCTCTCTCTCTGCTACTTTATCCGTTTTTCTTTAGAAACCGAACTATTCCAGTTTTCCTCATCAATATATAACTACCTCTCCAGCCCCTCTTCTTCGCCAACCAAAGCCAACCCCTGGAAGAACAAAAACAGAAGATAAAAAGAAAGTGATGGGTAGGACAAAGAGATGGGTGTTGTTCAAGAAGCTTGTAAAGAGGGAGTCTTGGAGGTGGAAGTTTTTCGGGTCTGCTTTCAAGTGGAAGAGGCAAAGCATTCAGCTTTCCTTCATTGACGATGTGCTTTTCAGGATTGCGTCGGTTTTAGAGGCTATTTTCTTGGTGTCCACTCTCTGTTTCTTCTATATTTGTTGTGGCTGTCACTTTTGACAATTGAATGTATGTACGTACTAGTATGTATCTTTTCTTTCTTTCTTTTGGGGTTCAGTAATATTCAGAATTCTGGTTTTGAGAGGGAAAGTGATTGCATGGCGGTTTTCATGGAGAAGAAATTAGTTTTCTCCATTATGCAAGCTTTGAAGTCCGGGACTGGTGGAAAAGTAGGGAAGAAAAGCTAACTTGGTAACTTCAGGCTTCAGCCTTTGTTGGGGAAGTTTTTAAGTTAATGCATGGGTTTATCGATGTATGAAGTTAATGGTTAAGTAATTAAGTAATTAACTTCTGTTTGAGAATCTTCTCTTGTTCTAGTTTCCTCCTCTCTATTTGTTCTTTAAGTTTCATGAGTTTGATTTTCCTCATCGGGAATGGTGGATAAATAGAGTAAGTCTTATCCGGCCTTTTGTACAAGATTGATTTGAGCCACTTTCATTTCCAAATCTGTGTTCACGATGACGCCTGGGAATATTGCTATCTGGCTCCTTGAATCGTTGATGAAAAAGGCCCATGGCCTACCTTGCTTTTAGAATTCAGAACCGTTGATTGATTTTGGGGCAGCTTTTAGTAGGCCTTCTTTTTCTCCCCTTTTCCATGAAATTCTTTTCTTTACTGCCAACCAAGGAAAACGTGAGTACTTTTGCAACTTACTGTGATAATGTTGCTCATTGCTGCAGTGGCAAAGATTTTTTTTATGTTTAAAAATCACGTTATGTTTCCTTTGATACGAAAGAAAAACTGCTTACGCATAGTAAATCTTGTAACATAAGAATTTTATTATATTGAATTTGTCCTTTATTTTTGTAATGCTTATAAGTGCTAGAGTTGCTCAAATTACCAGGTTATGACTTCTGGGTTCTGAGTAACATCCTTATGCAGGGCAGGAATCTTTTGGTTCTCAAGTACTCGGGGGGAAACAAGACGAAACCAAACAAATTTAACAAAAGAAACGAGACAAAGACAAGGCAAGCCTAGGAGCAGATTCTGTAAATCCAGAAGACAAAGACAAGAGCCTCTAGGATTCTTGGGACTACAACCAAGAGTCTGATGCATTTGATTCTGTAAATCCAGTTTCCCATCCACGTCCTATCACCTGCAGCTATAGACACACAGCTATAGCTACAGCAGGAAAACCCCTTGCACGTGCAACAGGCATCAATAATTGCCAATGGAACTGCCAACTCCATTGTTCGGTGAATGACTACTGACTGTGTTCCAGCTTAATCGTTAAGAGCTAACCCAGTGAGATTGAGGTTGATAGTTGGTAAGTCTGAACTGGTTACTAGGCGGCAATGGCTAGTTCCCTTTGGCTTTGGGAGATCTGGGCAGGTGGCTTAACCTTTTGCGTGTTCAGAACAATCATGAGTGAAGATAAAGTCAGGCGAGGATGATCTCAGCATTCATTACCAGGAGAGAATATTGGAGCTCAAGGTAACGTGTGAAGGGGAAATTGAAAGGTAACGTGTGAAGTTGAAGAAATGGTGTGAATAAAAAACAACGAAACACAACCAGTTTAAGTACAAGTTAATGACACAATTCAGATTTAGCTGTAAGCCTGTAACCCGGGATACAAGAAATTTACATCAGGGAGAGAGAGGCCAGAGGGAACAATATTATAAAATGCCTAAGAATTTTTTCAAAATAGAGCAAGAATGGTAAACAACCTCAGTCAAAAGCTATATTATTGAGACAATATCTAAATGATAGAAAAAATATATAAAAATGATAGAGATTAAAAATTAATAAAATTATATATAAAAATTAAAAAAATTTATTTTATATTTAACTTATCAATATAAATTTTGATATAAAATTTTTATATTTTACGTAATATAAATACAATATATATATGTATATATGTATAAATACAATATATATGTATATATGTATAAAGTAGACAGCTCAGCGATTTGTAATTTCCTTGCAATTACACCGTTCTTTTAAGAAAAAATGTTAGATAGGTCAAATAATGTTGTGTCATGATCACAGAATCTTGGAGCAACTGCATACATACATGGTCCAACACCAAGCCAGCTAAGAGTTGGATGCTGACATGCTGTACCATCCTTTTACCTTAGCCCTGAAGAAAACATGAAACCCTGATCTGAACCTAAGTTTTTTTTTGCTGACAACCGTTCCTAATACATAATTTTTATTCATTAGACGGTTCTGAAGTTTTCGTGAAAATAGTTCATCCGTTAATGCAATAAAAAATTTATATATACATATATATATATATGATTTTTTTGAAATATCATAATAAAAATTGTGCACTAAATTCGTCAATCATAAAAGAACTATAAAGAATTTTAAACACTAGTTTGGGAGCAAAGCTAAAGACATAATCACCAACAAGTAATTGAAAAAAATAAAAATAAATTTTTTGAATAAGATTTAAATCTTAGAATCATAATTGTTAGAAAAATTTTACTGTTTATTATTTTCGATTCGAATGAAATTAATTTCAAACTATAAAATAAATAAAAATATTTGTAATTACAAAAAAAAAAAAAGCTCAAGACATGATCCTGCAGTTAAAAGAGATACTGCTATCAATTTTCCTAATTTTCTAGCGTTCTACCATAAATTTTCTCATCATAACTCGAAACAGTTTTCTTTTAATCTAAATAAGGGAAGAAAAGAAAATGTTACTCTGTTAATAATCATCGTCATCATCATTGATCCTTCTTTTCTGCCTCGTGTAAATCTCTGGGCTGATGTTACTCGCCATTGATGACTGCTGATTCCCAAAATCCATGATCGTCCTCTGCGTAGGCATCTTTAGTGTCCCTGTTCCAACCAAATCTTCAGTGCCTTGGCTATTTCAGATTCAATGAACTGTTGCAGCACCAGACTGAACGGTGGCAGAAAATCGGATATCGCCAACAAGTCGTCGATTACCTCTAGCGCCGGACAAGCGACCCAGTTCAATGACTGTTGTCAATGGTGACTAACCCTTCTATTCTCCCTACAATGAAATGAATAGCTCAAATTTATCTTCTGTTTCTTTCAATGCCACAATTAGACCTCCCAATAGTTCGTAGCCTCAACTCATTTGTGCAATCATCATAATCTGCCTTAGCCTTTCAAGATATGAGCTCGAGGATTGGATTGAGCACTTGCTGTTTAGAAGATCCATTCAATCCAATTCTAATAATCTTATCACCATTAGGCTAACTCGGATGCCTTGCATCCGCCAAGCATAAGCCAAAGCTTCGCAGTCATCAGCTATGTTGATGACTCCTTGGGATAGGCTAATTATGAGACATAAAATAATGAAACGAGCGTTGGAGCTTTCAAATAGAAGCGTACTTCGTCTCTCAAATCAATAACCTATTCAAAAGATTACTATAATAATAAGAGAATAGGAGAGGATGACAGTAAGTAAACAGTAACAAGATGAGAATGCCTAATATGCAAACCTTGATCTCATTTACATAGCTTACTAACTAGTAATACTTAGGAATAATTAGGATTTTGCATACACGTAGGATGTGGAAGAAATCTCATTAAATTTTTTTAAATATTCTATTTAATAAGAATTTCTTTTGATGTGAGATCAATCATTAACTAAAGATTTTTTTTGACGAGCTAACTTGTAGTTGGGTTATTAAGCCTTAACTAAATATTGGACCAAAAACTTGAGTTAAATACGATATAACAGTTGTCCCCTAAGCATAAGAGTGATTACAAAATGATAAACTTTAAGCTTTCTTAACGTAACACCCATCGAAAAATGAGACCGTCAACTAGTGGTCGCATTTAAGCTTTCAATATTGCATGGAAGAAAGAGATGACCAACTAATGGTCACCATTAGGCTGCCATGGCAAGATCGTAATGTGGCTCGTAGGATAAATCAGGGATCTATCCGGTGGAAATAGACATTTTGTATTATTCTTTTGAAGTATTAAGAGTGTGATCTCCCATAGGGGGAAACAATGCTTATTGAGTTTTAATTGGAATAAGTTCAATTTGGGATTGAGTATTTTGAGGTTCAAACATAACTTCTTGTTGATCATTTCTTATAAACAGTGCCAATTGTTGATGACTATGTGGGATAAGTCAACTATGAGAAACAAAGATCACTTAATTTGGAATATCAAACCAATCAAAACAAAAAATAATAAAAAAAAACATCCAAATTTTCACTTTGGAACGCATTTCAAAACTCAAATCAGTAATATATTCAAAAAATCGTAATAGCAAGGGAATATGAGGGTACCATGGTATGTAAATAGTAATAAATTTAAAATGTCTAATATGCATACCTTGACACTAAGTAATATATTAGTGTTATGTGCTCATCTGGCCTTATTGCAGTTAAAGAACCAATGGCTGGTGTGGGATGTAAAACGTTACTTAGATTTGAAGAATATAATTTTTTATACCGCGTTTTAATCTGTTATCTTTTTTTGATAAGCTACTAAGCTACTAAAATAGCACTAAGTATGATTTTCAAACACAGGGTGTGGGCTCAGCAGTCCACAGGCTTAAAGATGTCATAGCAATGGTTGCAGAAGCATTGCCGAATCATTGAGGATGGAAGCTGATAAACAAACTACATCCGAAGGAGCTTCAAGAAGTAGGCTAGAGGCTTTTAGAGCAATTCGTACTCATTTTAGGCAAAAGAAAACAAATGAATTACACAGGTAGATAAATTAGCCAGTGAAGAAAACAGCAGAAAAAATAATAAATCAACTGTGACATGAGTTAAGCAGGTGAAACTTGGAAAGAGATCAACATGCCATTGCCTTCTTGAAATTTTGTGCAAATTTGAATGCATATTTTGTAATGGATGAAGCATTGATCCATGGAAATATCAAGATAACAACAAAACCAATATGAGATAACAATACACCTATATTTCATGTCCAAGACACATTCTAGATCAGAATATGATTAAATAGCATATAAGAGAAAAATTACCAGTTCATCAAATCAAACAAAAAGGTTAAAAGATAGCTGATGTCCTATGTCCTATAGCTCAACAGTAAAAACTAGAGTTTCTCTCTTGATTTTGAATCTAATTTTGCACAGATCGAAGGTTAATTAAAGGAAAAATAATGAATAAAGCAGCAGCAGCAGCTCTTAATAGGCATCAAATTCATGAATATTTACTTGAACAATAGTCAGATGAACTGGGGAAGTTTTTAAGAGAGTAAAGCAGCAGCTCTTAATAGGCGTCAAATTCATGAATATTTACTTGAACAATAGTCAGATGAACTCCAAAGTCTGCAAGGCAATAAGGTAAGGACAATCTCCAAGCAGTAATTTACACGAATGATATAGGGATGAACATATTCAATGCGTTAATATACATCTCGTAAGTCATAAACGCTACATCTATTCCTCCTGAAACAATGAATTTCCAGGTACAACAACCCTAAGGTTATTCATCAAACTCTGAGTCATCTTCAGTTTCTTGATCTTCACCACTTTCCTGCGGTGAAAAATTTGGGTAAGATAACTGCTTATCTATTGCAGCTGGTCCGCAAAAAAATATTAAAAACTTTCTTTGCAGATAAATTATAATAGTAAGCCTGAAGCAAGTTTACCTTTCTTTTAATATATTCTGCCATGGCTCTATCAAACTCTGCTCGTTTCTCAGTTGCGATATCATAATATTTTACTTTTTCCTATCAAAGGCAAATTTGAAATTTAAAAGTTAGACAACCCTGACAATTGTTTCTCAATTGCATGTGTAAAGCCCTTTATTTTCTTCAATTCCAAATCAATCATTGGTGTCCTTGCCACGCACTATTATTGATTGCCACATTACCTCTATGCATGCTACTAACTAACTTCAGCATGCCTAGCTATGTCATGGGAACCCTTCAAGAGTAGTGTAAATAACAAAAACTGTAACAACTTTATTACCAAGCAACAATGTGCAAGTCTTAAAACTATGGTGCAGTAGGATATCAAAACTATCTCTTCATCTTTATGAAAATAATGCCATGACATCATGAATGCGGTTCACCTTGTGTTTAAAGAGAACTTAAGTAGGCTTTGACAAGCCAATGTCACCCATGATCATGGCCTATGATTTTGACTAGCACAAGATAAAACATCATTACTAAAATTGCTTTGCTCTCAGACTCAAACTAAACATCTCTCTACCAATTAACTTTTAGAAGCACATTCATAAAAGGTTGATATATGTTATCATAACTGCTAGTGCTATTACTTTGCAATATCATGAGAACAGCCAGAGATTTGGTTTACATGCAGAGCATGGAACAATTCATACTGCAGACGAACCAAAAATAGCTTATGCCACTTATGAAAATTCATAAGCAACAAAAAATAAAGAGAGCCAATTCAAGATTACAAGGCACTAACCTCGTATGTCATCGTCTTCCACTTCTCACCACATGCCTTTCCAATCTGAAGCAATTTATTGCAGGGTTAGTTAACATATATTAGTGAGACAGAGAGAGAGAGAGAGAGAGAGAGATATTCATAGGCCAAATTAAGATTTGAGTTTTCAAACCATAACATACATCACGCATTGACTTGATATCTGGATTCTGCTCTTGAAATTCCTTTCGAAAATCCTCCCTTAAGTAGAAGAGAAGGAAAAGTCAATTAGATATGCGTCCATCACAAGAGGACTTTCGCTTTCTTCGACAAAACTAGCAGGCAGGATCCTTTCATAAAAGCACCAATGCTTACCATTCAGAACTTATATATATTATAAACAACTGAACCTAGGACATCCCCAAGACCCCATAAAGGATACACTCTGAGGTAAGAACCAGAATACCAGCTTGAAGGCAAGGAAGCACAATCCATTGGTAAGCGTAAAAAACCAACTTACGTTTTGCATTTGAAGACAGACAATAAATATCGAGATAGAATCCAACTCAACAGGATAACGAAAAATTTCCAAGTTCTGGCAAAAGAATAAAGAAACAAAGACAAAAGATAGGAAAGATAAGAAGCTGCGGCCATAGAGAAATGATACATAATAAATACTCACAAGAAGTAAAAGAAAGCAGTCGGGGGTTTCTTGGGCATTTTAGCATCAATTTTTTTGCTCTTCTTCTGCTTTGATTTCGGCCTTGGCTTCGACTTGGCCCTCCTTTCTCTATCGCTAACAACACTCTGTTGAGCTGACCTCTTCATTTTCTCAGTTGATTTCACCCTTAACACCATTCTCCTAACAGTTTATTTTCCAAACAACAGTATCTTAAATTAACCCCAAAAAATCCCAACCAACAGAACATATAAACATAACAAACAGAGAGAGCAAATTTTATTTTGCAGATTTCCATTTTTTTTTCAGCATAGCAAAAACAAATACTACAAAGCAAAGGGCAAAGAGCGAAATACCCATTGGAGGGTGTTGAGGGAATATTGGCAGAGGCAGTGGCGGTTGAAGACGAGCGAGATTTCCTAGACTTCGAAGCTTTCTTTGCCATTTTTTCTTTGGATTTGTTTTTTAGTCTCTACTGCTCAGGCAGGAGAGAGAGACCGAGACCGAGAGCTTCTGCTTTGCTTCGTGCACTCACCCGCTTCCAGTCGGACCAGGTTGGAATTTGGACTTCGTCGCGTGAGGCAGAGTGGCATTGTCTTGCTAGAAAACAACGAATAAGATAATTTATGAGCTAAACTATGGGCTTCCGTTAATAGTAACACATGGGCTCCATGTAACCCTACAATAGGCCCAATTACATAACGTCCATATGCCCACAGCTTATGGTTTTTTTCTTTTTTCTTGTAATCAGAGTGTGAATCGAATTAGCTTACGCACACGTCGAGGAACGATTTTAATGTGCTCCCTCACACCACCACTCATGATTTTTCTCAAAATTTGATTTTTTTTATGTAAATAAATAAAACTTGCTTAGGATTCATAAATAAATATTGAGTAAATTGTATTTTTAGTTTGTATTTTTTATAACATTTTTTTTTCATTCACACTTTTAAAAAATTAAAAAATCTCATTTGCAATATTTTAAACCCATCCAATAGGCTACGCGACAAAGTTAAAATATTTTAAAAAAAATTTTTCTCATAGTGATTTAATATATTATTCTTTTAATATATTAAAAGGGTAAATTCCTTTGAGATTTTTAAAATTTTACTATAATTTAACTCTAGTCTATTAGTTTTAAAAAACGGACGCTTTGATCCAAAATTACAAATGATTTTAACATATATCTACCAATTATTAAATTTGAATTAATAATATTACATTCTCAAGTGTCAATAATGAATTTTATTACTATTTATTATTTTTAAGTAATTTTTAAAAAAATTATTTTATGTAAAATTTTTATTTTTTAATACCAAAAAAAAGTATTATGGATATTTTATGAGTAACAAATGTTTAGATTAATTGATTTTTTAATAGTAATTTAATAGAATAACTTTTTTTTACTGTCAAATTTATAATGTTAGACCAAAATGTTCATTTGTCAAACTAATGATCTAAAGTTAAATTAAAGTAGAACATTGAAGGTCTCAATGAAATTTACCATATTAAAAGTATTTTAATTATAATTATAAAATTTACGCGTTCATATGATTTTATAAAAATTTTATATTTGTAGAGTTATTGAAAAATACAATTTTAGGAAACTTAAAAAATGATATGCACATCAAATTGTTAGTTAGATTTTGCTTATCACATAGGATTAATTATAATATCAATTAATCAAGCTATTAGTTTGCCAATGTTCTTGCTATGCTCCATCAACCACGCAAGCTCTTCAAGCTTGTATCTCGGGTTCACCATTAATTCACAAATGTTTTTTTTAAATCACATATATATTTATTTATTTTATTGCTTGAGATTAATTTTATTTCAATTAAAAATGATAAATAATAAAAAATTTCGGGATTCAAATCATAAAATTCTACCTTCACTTTATCTGACCGATTATTGATAATTTGCCATTGTTCATGCTGTCCTTTTAAATGTATGTAAACAAAAAAAATTCTACTCATGAGTCATGTTCCATATTTTAAAGTAAAAATTAAAAAAGAATCTCATTTTTCTTTCGCCATATCAGCCCGCCTGCGTGGCTGGTAAAGTGCAGCTCAACGCCTCCCTCGAACTCGAAGAATTTCCACAACTAGATTTGAAAGTTTATAGATAACTGTAGTGGCTAGTCTTTTTCTTTTACTACTTCCGTTTTCTGGCACTTGGATTTGGTTCTCTTCTCTGCCTACTTTTGCTTTTGCTTTTGCTTGTAGCTACCCGATACCGATTTTCCGCAACATACAAAGCAAACTCTTTTTCTTGTTATCATCGCCCTTAGCTTGCTCCGTCAACGATGCAAACTCTTCAAGCCCCATCCCTTCGAGCTTCCCCTCTAAATCCTCTCCAAAAACCCAATCCCAATCCTCATTTTCCCAGTGTATCGAGACTCCCACCCAGGCCAATCAAGAGATTCTCTTCCATCACCGCTTCATACCCCACCGTTTCAGCTCCCAAGCGCGAGAAGGACCCCAAAAAACGGGTTGTAATCACGGGTATGGGATTGGTCTCCGTTTTTGGGAATGATGTCGATGCTTACTATGATAAATTGTTGGGCGGGGAGAGCGGGATCGGACCCATCGACCGGTTCGATGCTTCCAAGTTCCCAACCCGGTTCGCTGGTCAGATCCGTGGGTTCACTTCTCAAGGGTACATTGATGGAAAGAATGATAGGCGACTTGATGATTGCTTGAGGTACAGCATTGTTGCCGGCAAGAAGGCGCTGGAAGATGCTGACCTCGGTGGTGATAAGTTAGCTAAGGTGGTTTTTCTAATGGTTTTTGGTTGGTGGGTTTTGTTAATTGGACTGTTTTGCTTGTGATTTGCGTGTTTTACTATTGAATTACAGATACAAAGGTCATTCTTTTACTGGCTTGCGCGATGTGCGATATTTACAAGAAAGAGTTGTTCATTTATTTGCGTGAAACATTTGAACCTTAGCTAGACGAAGCTTAGTTTTATTGACCTTGATGTTTTCTGTGCTCGTTGCTGCATGTGTACTTGCTGAAATTCTTCTTAATGGGCTTTTTTTTCCTATTCCCCATTAAAAGTTTTCTTTCTCCTAGGAATCTCTGTAGTATTCTATGCTTTGTGACTTATCATATTTATATGTCATTCATAATATGATTTAAATATAAGTGCATATTCCTTTGACTAGAATGATACGTTGCTTGATTTGATTTAAGCGTGAGCTCATCGCAATTTTTTTTGCTTAATTTTACTGTTGACTAGGTCTTCTGATTTCTTTATTTCATTCAAACACAAAGCTTTGGGAACTTGATGCTGCTCTTACATATTGAGAATCATAATGTAAATGGAAAAATGAGTTATCTTGTACATTGCTTTAGAGGATCTTCATTGGAATGATTTCAACAATGTTAATGTGATCTTTTATTTGCAAGCAATTAATTTATCGGATTACTAATTTTGCATACAACATGTGGTGCATCCAACAAAAACATGCCATTGTAAAGGTGTTTAGAAAGATAAAATTATTAATTAAAATTTTGATTTCTATGGAGATTTCTTACCCTACAGGATAAAGGGTTACAAGAAAATAGAAATGTTGAGAGTGATATCTGTTCTTAGGATTATATGAGCGCGTATGGGACTTTGGATTCATTGTTCTCATTCTTCTCTGATCAAGTGCTTTAGCTTATCCATTCGTTATTTAAATTATTTTGGTCCTTTAGCTTTGCTTTGAAATTTCAGCTCTTGTTAGTAGCGCTTATTAAAAACAATATGTTCTCTTTCAACTTTTTCTCTCCATGGTGCTCACAAAATTGTTGAATTTGTATATTTTGCAGATCGATAAGGAGCGGACTGGAGTGCTTGTTGGAACTGGTATGGGTGGTCTCACAGTTTTCTCTGATGGTGTTCAAAATCTAATAGAGAAAGGTTATAGAAAAATAACACCATTCTTCATTCCTTATGCTATAACAAACATGGCATCTGCCTTGCTTGGAATTGAGCTTGGTTTCATGGGTCCCAATTATTCAATTTCAACTGCCTGTGCTACCTCCAACTATTGCTTCTATGCTGCTGCCAATCACATCCGTCGAGGCGAGGCTGAATTGATGATTGCTGGAGGAACTGAAGCTGCCATTATTCCTATTGGGCTGGGGGGTTTTGTCGCCTGTAGGGCATTGTCTCAAAGAAATGATGATCCTCAAACTGCTTCAAGGCCATGGGACAAAGATCGAGATGGCTTTGTAATGGGTGAAGGTGCTGGAGTATTGGTAAGCTTGCATTTATTGCATGCTAATCCTACATATGCATCATTTAGCTCCTTGTTGGTTTTTGTGTCATCTATTTCTGGTGAGCATCTTGTTTTGACTCCATTGTTGATATATGATACTGCTGTTAAGAGAAGTAGGCATTTTGCCCTGGCTTCCAAGGTATACCTGTGAGGGAGCCTGGGTATGCTGTCTTTGTGTGTGTGTGTGTGTGTGTGTGTGCGCGCGCGCGCATGTAATGAGATATTGACTGGTTCCTTTCAATATTGAAATCGTTGCCCTTGGGTGGGGTATTTTGTTTGGTGCAGATGGAGCCTAACTTAATATTTATGTGAACTTTTTAACACATTATTGTGGCATTTGGTGGGAATGAAGTATAAATGTTCACTGACTTGAGAGGCAAAGATTACCAGTAATACTTACATACTTTTCTCTCTTTTATCACATTGAACTACTTGGTTAATGAGACTTAGTCTTGAGTTAATGGATTGGTGCTTTGGCATAAAGATTCTCGGTTTGATTGTTAGTTAGTTGGCTATTTATGGTTATACTTAACTGATTGATCTTAATGAAGGAGGAAATGCTATAGCCTTTTATAATGAGGTATTCTTTTGCGTTCCAGGTAATGGAAAGCTTGGAACATGCAATGAAAAGAGGTGCACCAATTATTGCCGAGTACTTAGGTGGAGCTGTTAATTGTGATGCTTATCACATGACTGATCCGAGAACAGATGGTCTTGGGGTGTCTTCATGCATTGAGAGAAGCCTTGAAGATGCTGGTGTGTCCCCTGAGGAGGTAATGCTTTCAGCATTTTCACCCAATTCTCTTTATATTATGGTAGGAGTAATCCTGTTTGGTCTGGTTTCTAGATATTTTCTTATTTCCCATTTATTTTGTTTCTTTTTATCTAGGTCTGCTGACAACTAGGAACCTTTTTGTTTTTTTTTTGAAAATAAATTTAATAGTACCAATGAATACTCTTTTTTATGGTGAACTTAATGGTAGTCTTTAAGTTGAGTCTCCTCAAAATATGCATCTAGTTAGACTTTGGAGAACTGACTAATGGTTACTTTTCTAAATCATTATAGTGACTGGTCGATGCTGTTGTTTACTTCATATGTGAAAGTGCAAATAATGGGGTTCAGAATGTAATTATATATATTTTACCAACAAGTGGTTGGAAGAAGTGGAAGTGGATTTCTTTCCCAAGCATTTGGACATGATTCGAATCCTTAAGTTGCCACTCCCAGCCCGAATAAGATTAGTCTCACACTGTAAAATGAATGAGAATACCTGTGGTTACACCAAAAAAAGAATGTAATTATTTCATGAAATTTATGCATAATTTCAAAGGTGCCAAATTAGCAAACTAAGCAAGTCCTTTTATTCAGGTTAACTACATTAATGCACATGCTACTTCTACTCTTGCTGGTGACATCGCTGAGATTAATGCTATTAAGAAGGTATTCAAGAATACATCAGAGATCAAAATTAATGCGACAAAGGTACCTTCTCTTTCTCTCCCTAATTTTGTAAAATTTGAGATGACCATACCTTTCTGTTTCTCTCTTTTTTATTGGCTAATAAACAATAGTTGCTTTGTTCGTGCTTCAGTCTATGATAGGGCATTGCCTAGGTGCAGCAGGTGGTTTAGAAGCCATTGCCACTGTGAAGGCCATTACCACAGGATGGTTGCATCCCACCATAAATCAATTTGTACGTGCTAGTTGGTTGTTCAATTTTTGTCTGGGAAATGCATTTAAACTAACTTGAGATAGTTTTTGAGTCTTGTTGATGCTATTTTTATTATTTTGCAATAATTTCCCATCTCTACTTTTTCTTCAAGCTGCCACCCAAAACTCAAATATATGATTCAATGCCCACCAAACCCCATCTCACCTCTGTTTTCTTTTTAATTTTCTTTCAGTTTAATTCATACTCCTTTTGGTTAACGCAAACTTTTTCATGATTCCTCCTTTTGAGATTCCCTTTCAAAATAGAACATTTTGTTATTTTTGAAATTTATTTTGTTCTGTCCTCTTAGTCATCTTGAAAAACGTCCTAATCCCCAAGAACGATAGTCTGAACACATCTCATTTATTCTAATAGATTAATTGTTCTATTATATCTACCTGTGTAAATGCTTGAAGTGCCTCGTTGTGCATGCAGAATCCAGAGCCTTCAGTTGAGTTTGACACTGTTGCCAATGAAAAGAAGCAGCATGAAGTTAATGTTGGTAAGACTCCTAACCGTTCAAACTACATGACAAGTTCCTATTGCAATCTCTCAAAGCCTCTCTCTCCTCTTAACTTAATTTCAGTTGATTTCGACCAGAACCCATAGTTCTAACTGACCTCTTTATGATTCAGCAATTTCAAATTCTTTCGGATTTGGCGGACACAACTCTGTTGTGACATTTGCTGCGTTCAAGCCATGAAAGTCTCGTCGCTTATTCTGCTGCATTTGTTAAGGAAAGATAGAGAGATCTCTTGCTGGTTAGAGAGTCAGCTATTTATCCTTCCTCTAGGCTGCTGCTTCAATCTTTGTAACTTTTCTTGAGCCATTGTAATCTCTAGTTTAGTGCTTTAATAATTTTGAGTTGAATTGTAGCCATAGCCCAAGAATTGTGGACTGATTGTTTTCTCTTTGAACTACTCAATTTATGAGTCTAATCAGCAAGAAATGATTTTGCTCTGTTCTGTTCTGACTTCTGAATTATGTTACTGTTCGATAGAAGACTGGGCCTCAGAGCTCAGAATTATACAAGCCCAATCTTTGTTTGGATTATTTATACATATATATATTTTTGTCTCCTCATTGTCCTTTGAGTGACACTTGTCATTTTATTTTATTTTTGCCCTCAACAATTTTTTTTTTACTTAGGTCCTTTTATTTTGTTTTCTCAACAATTTTTTTTCTCAACAATTTTTTAGTTAAATCATTAACATGTTTTTTGTCCAATTATTTTTTTTTTGCCCTCAACAATTTTTTTTTTTACTTAGGTTCTTTTATTTTTTTTCTCAACAATTTTTTTAGTTAAATCCTTAATATGTTTTTTGTTATATATAATTTATAAATGTAAATTTTTTTTATGGAGAACAATAGACAATAAAATGTTGTTTTAGAAAATAATGTAGCTAGGAAATGCTATAAATTTTTCCCTGTATTATGGTGAGAATGCTGGATTCTGGTGCTTCCACGTATTTTGCTTCTCTGATCACCATGTGTCCATTTTTTTGGTCTATATAGTATATAAAATCTTGCCGCCCACAGTTCTTTGAGAAAAAAAAAACTCTTTTGCTGTGCATTATGGTAAAAGTAATCCTTTGACAGTATCCAAATTATGTCTTGGATTTTGTTTAAGCAACTTTCTCTGATTTGGGCCCACCATCCATTAATCACATTTGGCTTTCCCATAAAAGGGAGTCTCAATTTTGGTCCTGCATTTATAGTTTAGGATAATTGCTTCTTTTTTTTTATTTGTCAAATATATTGCTTTCTGTCTTTATCTCTTCTCTTTTTTCATCTTCACGTGTTTTGACATCATCTTTTCTTTCTTTGTCGTTTGTTTTTTATTGCTCACGTGTATTTTTTTCATTGTTCTGCCTCCCTACAGAACTTCCCTTTTCTTTCTCTCCTTTCTCTTTCTCGCCTTTTCCTCATATATCTATACATCTATACATATATCTATACATCTATACACATATATATATTTTTGTCTCCTCATTGTCCTTTGAGTGACACTTGTCATTTTATTTTTTTTTTTGCCCTCAACAATTTTTTTTTTACTTAGGTCCTTTTATTTTGTTTTCTCAACAATTTTTTAGTTAAATCATTAACATGTTTTTTGTCCAATTATTTTTTTTTTGCCCTCAACAACTTTTTTTTTTACTTAGGTTCTTTTATTTTTTTTCTCAACAATTTTTTTAGTTAAATCCTTAATATGTTTTTTGTTATATATAATTTATAAATGTAAATTTTTTTTATGGAGAACAATAGACAATAAAATGTTGTTTTAGAAAATAATGTAGCTAGGAAATGCTATAATTTTTTCCCTGTATTTATTTGGAAAAAAGATTATGATTTTTTTGAAAAATTATGTAAGTAATTTTTTTTAAAGTAAATCAATACATACTATACTATCAAAGATAGTTTTTGTCAATTGAAGAAATTGGTGATGACGCGTGTATGAACACCATTTTGTCAATTGAAGCAATTGGTGATGATGCGTGTATTACAACTGTGTCGATTGGCGAGCGATTTTATGCAGTTGTGTGGATTGGCGAGCTATGTCCGATGGCAAGCTGTTTATGCTGTTGTGTGAATTGGCAAGCTATGGGGTTGGCGAGCTAATGTAGTATGAGAGTTGGCGAGCTGATGTAGTATGAGGGTTGACGAGCTGTTATGCTATTGTGCAAAATGGCGAGCTGTGTTGGTTTGGTGAGTTTATACAGTATTACGATAGTTGAATCGAAGAAAATGGCAGTTTCTACAGCTTTGTGGATTGGCAAGCGTTTCTATAGTTGTGTGGATTGGCGAGCAATGTGTTCTGGCAAGTTGCTATGCTATTTGTGAGGGTTGGCGAGCTGTTGTAGTATGTGCTCCTTTTGTTAGAGTATATTTCTTATTGATGTAAATATGTTGTTGTTGAATCGAAGACAATAGAAGTTTCTACAGTTGTGTAGATTGGCTAGTAGTTTATGCAATTGTGTTGATTAGTGAGCTACAAATTGGCGAGCTGTTATACTGTTTGTGTGGGTTGGCGATCTGCTGCAATATGTGCATATTTTATTAGAGTATATTTCTTTTTTATTTAAATATTTTGTTGTTGAATCGAAGAAAAGGCAAGTTTCTACAGCTGTGTGAATTGGCGAGCCGTGTATGAACACTATTTTGCCAATTGAAGCAATTGGTGATGACGCGTGTATTACAGCTGTGTCGATTGGCGAGCGATTTATGCAGTTGTGTGGATTGGCGAGCTATGTCCGATGGCAAGCTATTTATGTTGTTGTGTGAATTGGCAAGCTATGGGGTTGGCGAGCTAATGTAGTATGAGAGTTGGCGAGCTGATGTAGTATGAGGGTTGACGAGTTGTTATGCTATTGTGCAAAATGGCGAGCTGTGTTGGTTTGGTGAGTTGATACAGTATTACGATAGTTGAATCGAATAAAATTATATATAACAAGTTTCTATAGCTTGTCAACCCGCAAATCTACATAATTTATACACTTGTCATTTTTTTGCCCTCAACATTTTTTTTACTTAGGTCCTTTTATTTTGTTTTCTCAACAATTTTTTTAATTAAATTATTAACATATATTTTTGTCCAATTATTTTTTTTTTGCCCTCAACAAATTTTTTTTTACTTAGGTTCTTTTATTTTTTTTCTCAGCAATTTTTTTAGTTAAATCCTTAATATGTTTTTTTGTTATATATAATTGATAAATGTAAATATTTTTTATGGAGAACAATAGACAAAAAATGTTATTTTAGAAAATAATGTAGCTAGGAAATGCTATAATTTTTTTCCTGTATTTATTGGAAAAAGATGATGATTTTTTTGAAAAATTATGTAAGTAATTTTTTTCAAAGTAAATCAATACATACTATCAAAGATAGTTTTTGTCAATTGAAAAAATTGGTGATGACACGTGTATGAACACTATTTTGTCAATTGAAGCAATTGGTGATAACGCATGTATTACAGCTGTGTCGATTGGCGAGCGATTTATGCAGTTGTGTGGATTGGCGAGCTATGTTCGATGGCAAGCTGTTTATGTTGTTGTGTGAATTGGCAAACTATGGGGTTGGCGAGCTAATGTAGTATGAGAGTTGGCGAGCTGATGTAGTATGAGGGTTGACGAGCTGTTATGCTATTGTGCAAAATGGTGAGCTGTGTTGGTTTGGTGAGTTGATACAGTATTACGATAGTTGAATCGAAGAAAATGACAGTTTCTACAGCTTTATGGATTGGCGAGCGTTTCTAAAGTTGTGTGGATTGGCAAGCAATGTGTTTTGGCAAGTTGCTATGCTATTTGTGAGGGTTGGCGAGCTGTTGTAGTATGTGCTCCTTTTGTTAGAGTATATTTCTTATTGATGTAAATATGTTGTTGTTGAATCGAAGACAATAGAAGTTTCTACAGTTGTGTAGATTGGCGAGTAGTTTATGCAATTGTGTGAATTAGTGAGCTATAGATTGGCGAGCTGTTATACTGTTTGTGTGGGTTGGCGATCTGCTACAATATGTGCATATTTTATTAGAGTATATTTCTTTTTTATTTAAATATTTTGTTGTTGAATCGAAGAAAAGGCAAGTTTCTACAGCTGTGTGGATTGGATAGCTGTGTATGAACACTATTTTGTCAATTGAAGCAATTGGTGATGACGCGTGTACTACAGCTGTGTCGATTGGCGAGCGATTTATGCAGTTGTGTGGATTGGCGAGCTATGTCCGATGGCAAGCTGTTTATGCTGTTGTGTGAATTGGCAAGCTATGGGGTTGGCGAGCTAATGTAGTATGAGAGTTGGCGAGCTGATGTAGTATGAGGGTTGACGAGCTGTTATGCTATTGTGCAAAATGGCGAGCTGTGTTGGTTTGGTGAGTTGATACAGTATTACGATAGTTGAATTGAAGAAAATAGCAGTTTCTACAGCTTTGTGGATTGGCGAGCGTTTCTATAGTTGTGTGGATTGGCGAGCAATGTATTTTGGCAAGTTGCTATGCTATTTGTGAGCGTTGGCGAGCTGTTGTAGTATGTGCTCCTTTTGTTAAAGTATATTTCTTATTGATATAAATATGTTGTTGTTGAATCGAAGACAATAGAAGTTTCTACATTTGTGTAGATTGGCGAGTAGTTTATGCAATTGTGTAGATTAGTGAGCTACAGATTGGCGAGCTGTTATACTGTTTGTGTGGATTGGTGATCTGCTGCAATATGTGCATACTTTATTAGAGTATATTTCTTTTTTATTTATATATTTTGTTGTTGAATCGAAAAAAAGGCAAGTTTCTACAGCTGTGTGGATTGGCGAGCAATTATGTGGATTTGCGAGTTGGCAAGCTATGTGCTTTGGCGAGCTGCTATGCTCTTTGTCAGGGTTGGCGAGCTGCTACAGTGTGTGCCTCATTTATTACAGTATATTTCTTATTGATTTAAATATTTTGTTGTGGAATCGAAGAAAAGGGAAGTTTCTACAGCTGTGTAGATTGACGAGCGGTCATGCAGTTTGTGTGGATTGGCGAGCTTCATACTTTAGCGAGCTTCTATACTGTTATGTGAATTGACGACCTATGTCAATTGTTGCTCCATGTTTCAAAATTTCAATCAAGTTTTGTAACAAATTAACGAGCATGATTATTCAACTTTTGAGTATTTTAATTTTCAACTCTTCATTTGTATGCACTGAGTTTGTACAAAAAATTGTAAAGAAAAAAATTTTTCCGTAACGAAGCACGGGCATTTTTCTAGTATAATAATAAGAGAAGCGTTTAAAAAAAAAACAGAAAAATGAACGCGACTCCACTGGGGATCGAACCCAGAATCTCTGGTTCCGTAGACCAGCGCCTTATCCATTGGGCCATGGAGTCACGTTTGGCGGATTTCTTGAACAAAAATTCTCAATTGCCGCCAAAACAGTCCTCCTCCTCTCACTTGTTCCCGCCAAAACAACGCTCTCTCTGGTAGGGGCTGAGGAAAAAAGGGAAAACAGGGGCGGCCTCAATCGTCGTTGGGATAGCGTTTGGTTTTCTTCTCAAAGTGTAGTGTAGAATCGGGAAGAAAAGAAAAGGGAGAGAAAAACAATGGAGTTGGGAGCTCAAGATTATGCAGATCGGAAGAAAGATATCAGCCAATTCCTTTCTCAAGATGTACTTTTCATTCATCTATCTATACTATATCCATTTTCTTTTTCTTTTTTTTTTAATTTTTGTATAATTAATTGATCAGATTTACCAAGATGAAATCAAGGCTATGATAAATCACAAGCGCCGCCGCCTCATCGTCAACATCTCCGATCTCCACTCGTTTAACAACTTGGCTCCTAGGTTCTCTCCCTCTTCTCTCTTTTTCTCTTCCTTTTTTTTCTTTCCCTTTTGAGCGTTGGTTAAAGTAAACTCATTTAGTTTTTTGTTTCTTATTGTTCTGAGTTTTAGGATTCTGAAGAATCCGAGTGAATATATGCAACCATTTTGCGATGCGGTAACGGAAGCTGCTAGAAGTATTGACCCAAAGTATTTGAAAGAAGGAGAAATAGTTCATGTGGGATTTGAAGGCCCTTTTGTTTCTCGTCGCGTCACACCCAGAGAACTCCTCTCCGAATTCATTGGCTCCATGGTCTGCGTTGTGGGCATTGTCACCAAATGTACGTATTTTCCCTCATTTTTTTTCTTTCTAATTTTAGGTATAATTACATTATTTGAATGCGGTAAAAATTCAATTTAGTATTTTTGTAAAAAATGGGCATAATACTTTGAAATATGCTTATTTTGGGAAATGAAAATCCCTAATGCTTTTGGGCACTTAACCTTAGTAATATGGTTTAGAATTTTCCCCATCAATGTATTTGCTATGTAGTGCTCTGCTTTGTATGTATCTAACATGAATCTATCTCCATGTAGGTTCTTTGGTAAGACCAAAGGTTGTTAAAAGTGTTCACTTTTGTCCTACCACTGAAAACTTCACTGTTCGGGAATATCGCGATATCACTTCCTACAATGGTTTGCCGACTGGGTCTGTGTATCCTACTAGGGTAATTTCCACTGTGTAGATCTCATAGTATTAATATGGCTATTGGATTAAGCATGTCTCACGGGAATTTTTTTTTTTCAGGATGAAAATGGTAACTTATTGGTGACTGAATATGG
This sequence comes from Heritiera fomes, assembly GCA_032173925.1. Taxonomy (NCBI): domain Eukaryota; kingdom Viridiplantae; phylum Streptophyta; class Magnoliopsida; order Malvales; family Malvaceae; genus Heritiera; species Heritiera fomes. Next base: position 5,254,008 of record JAPDPM010000015.1, read on the forward strand.
GTTGTGCCAATACAAAGATCACCAGACCTTATCAATTCAAGAAGTACCTGAAAATGCTGCACCTGGTCAGCTTCCGCGAACTGTGGATGTCATAGTTGAGGATGACTTGGTTGATTCATGCAAGCCTGGAGATCGTGTGGCTATTGTAGGGATATATAAAGCTCTTCCAGGAAAAAGCAAGGGTAGTGTGAATGGTGTATTCAGGTATTTCTTATGTAGGGCTTGGTTGAAAGTAATTCTTAATCCTCCTTGTAGTTTAGTCTTTTCTATTTACAAACCTGAATGAGCAATTTTCCAATGTAGGACTGTCCTTATAGGTAATAATGTCTCTCTGCTCAACAAAGAGGCCAATGCACCAATCTATAGTCCTGAGGATTTGAAAAACATTAAAAAGATAGCAGAGAGAGATGATACGTTTGACTTACTTGGTAACTCCCTTGCACCTTCTATATATGGGCATTCATGGATAAAGAAAGCTGTGGTTTTACTGATGCTTGGTGGAGTGGAAAAGAATTTGAAGAATGGCACACATTTACGAGGGTTAGTTATACTCTTACTTTCTAATTGTCTTTGTAGTTATATATCTGATAAATCATGGCCCTACTGAATTGTTATTCCTTTCTTTTTGCAATGTTTTGTTTCTTCTCATTTTATGCTTTATGCAGTCTACACCACTATGCCTTGGATTGGGTAGAGTTTAAGTCTTAAGATAAGCAAAATTCTTGCTCTTTTTAGGGACATTAACATGATGATGGTTGGAGATCCATCTGTAGCAAAATCCCAACTTTTAAGAGCAATCATGAACATTGCTCCCTTAGCCATTTCAACCACTGGTCGAGGTTCTTCTGGTGTTGGTTTAACAGCTGCTGTCACCTCTGACCAAGAAACAGGTAAAGTATTTCAAATGATTCTAGTATTTCAGCCTATGTTGTTATTTTTGGTGTTTTTGAGGAAATTAAAATCTCTGTGATCAGGAGAAAGAAGACTGGAAGCAGGAGCAATGGTCCTTGGTGATAGAGGTGTCGTCTGCATTGATGAGTTTGACAAGATGAATGATCAAGATCGTGTTGCAATACATGAAGTCATGGAGCAGCAAACTGTCACTATTGCCAAAGCTGGTATTCATGCATCATTGAATGCTCGATGCAGTGTAGTGGCTGCTGCAAATCCCATATATGGAACGGTAAGTGTATATTGGTTGCTAAGATGCACTGTCACTCCACTGGCAAGGTTCTATAACTTGAGTTTATACCAGTTGTTGGTTGAATATGCAGTATGATCGTTCATTGACTCCAACAAAGAACATTGGACTTCCAGACTCTTTGCTTTCTCGTTTTGATTTACTGTTTATTGTATTGGATCAAATGGATGCTGATATAGATCGTCAAATCTCTGAGCATGTTTTGAGGATGCACCGGTTTCGCTCTGCTATTGATGGAGGTAGGCAAAGAGTTTTCTTCTGCACTTAAAAGACTGGTGGCACAATACCTACTAAGATGATTAATAATGCAGGTGAGGCAGCTCTTGATGGAAGTTCAAGATATGGAAGAGAAGATGAAGCTGATGCTGACTCATCTGTTTTTGTGAAGTACAACCGAATGCTACATGGGAGAAAAACAGAAAGAGGTCGGAAGCGTGACACTCTTACCATAAAGTTCCTCAAAAAGTATATTCATTATGCAAAGCACAGGATTCAGCCTGAGCTGACTGATGAGGTTGTGATTATTCTTTTCTTTTCTTTTACTTTATATGTGTGTGTGTATTTATTTGTTCAGTGATCCATTTATATTATTCTGTCATTTGAATTGATTGCTTTCTTCTTCTTCCCTCTGTTTTGATCAATACAATCTTCTCTAAAGAAACCTTCATTATCTTTTAACTTGTCTCCCCAGTCATCTGTAACTTACTCATCCAGGGCTTACTCTAAAATGTTCTCATCCGCAGGCTTCAGAACACATTGCAACAGCCTATGCAGAGCTCAGAAATGCCAGTTCTAATGCAAAGGTTTGCTCTTTTAATCTGCCAAAAAACAACTCGATATACTTAACCTCAATTTGTAATTCTAATATCGTGATTGGTATTTGTAGACTGGCGGAACTCTTCCCATCACAGCTAGAACCTTGGAGACCATAATTCGTCTGTCAACTGCTCATGCAAAATTGAAGTTAAGCAGAAAGGTAATCATTTCCTCTAAAAAGAAACCATTTCCTGTAAAATTTGGGATTCCTGGCCCTGTTCATTCTATAGTTTTTTTTCCCCAAAGTTGCTTTATTACTCTTTAAATTCAATCTTCAATCTTTTGGGATCAACTATGACCAAAACTAATATGGTGATTTCATGTTTGTATGTCATAGAATTGCATGTTCAGCCCTTGCTTGTGGCTTATATTTCCTTTTATATGCCTTTGGGTTTATGCATTTTATTCTTACTTCTATTGCATTTTGTTTATCACGGCAGGTTACCAAAAATGATGTTGAAGCTGCTCTAAAAGTTCTAAATTTTGCTATTTATCACAAAGAATTGACAGAGTTGGAGGAGCGTGAACAAGAAAGGCACAGAGAAGAAACGAGAAAACGCAGAGCTGATCGTCAAGGGTGAGCATGTGATAAGCCTTAAAAAAGATGTGGATTTTACAAATGCATGTTGCTTTCAATTTTACAAATAAATATCGCTTACAAAAAATTGAATATCTTTATAATGTAGATACAATTCTTTTTATAAACTTTATTAGAAAATTAGTAAAGGATAAAATTTATTCTGATGTGGTTGACTTTCTTTTCTTTTGCTTTAATTAGCCCAACCATCGATGCTATGGAAGTAGATGATCCTCCAACAGCCCAGCAGCCTGCTGCCGCTGATTCTTTTGAAAGGTCTGAGTCCTAATGAACACTTCAATTCGATTTAACACATGTTTTTTCCCCCAAAATCAGCTCTACTTTATTGTTCACAGGTTCATTTTAATTTTTTTTTATCTCCTTGTTCATGATTGCAGAATAGAAGCGTTTAAAGCTACATTTGGTCAGCATATGCGTGCAAACCACAAGGATACTATATCTATTGCAGAAGTAGAGGATGTTGTCAACACCAGAGCAGATGTTCGTTACTCAAGGCCAGAGATCATCTCTATATTAGAGGTAATGTTGATACCTGGTTGTGGATGGGAACATTGTTATGAAGTATTCATATTCATTTTTCCCTTATTTGGTACAAGTATTCATATTCATTTTTCCCCCATTTGGTACATTTTGGAGCTCAAATCTATGTAGTTCACACTACCAGTTTGAGTTTTTTTATTCCAACTTGCCAAAATATAGGAAGGCTATCCATTAACAGCCACCTTTTTCACAAATGTCAGAAACTGCAAGATGATAATATATTGATGATAGCTGGCGAAACAGTGCATATGATAGTATGAGATTTAAGAGAAGTCCTGGATTGACCAAACTAAGCAGGTATGGAGCTGCTTTCTATCATGCAATCTCAGCATTTTGGGACTGGTGATGGATATGTTTCACGTTGCTCTTGCCCAATGAATTCCTTTACACACGCAAGTTTTGATGTTCTTTCATCGCTTTAGAGGCTTGTTGAATTTGCCCATTTGTTTATACAAAGTTGAGTGATGCTTGGACGTTGGACCAGCTCTGGTCTCCCATCAGTTTGCTGATGACTGTATACTTACTAGAATAGCTGCTGCTTCTTTTTTTTATTTTATTTTACAGATGTAAAACTTGCATTTCCCTGTAACAGACTACAAGCAGTCATGTATCATAGGGCAACAACGTGAAGGCAATGAATATAAAGTTAAGGGACAATGTATTCTTCTGGGAAACAGGAAACGTGATCTGCCATGGAACTCTTGGTTCGAAGAACTCATGGTTTATTTCAAGATTGTCTTAAAAAAACGAGTGTAGCTAATAAGTAAACTGAGAATTGACTGTTTTAAAAGAATGACTGAAGCTGACAGTGATAGGTGAATTGAAATTTCTTTATTTATATGTATTAGAATTTGAGATCAGCTGTGGCATTTGCAAGTGAAGATGTGGAAAGTTCAGAATCATCTTGGGAGTCTATTACTTGTAACTTATGAGGATTGTTCTTTGAACTCTATGGAAATGCCGATGTGCTTAATTTTATTAACTGTTATCACTATGATAATTTTAAAATTTTTGTTGATTACGACCTGTTAACAAAAATATTTTTGTTTCCCAGAAACCATATAATCCAAATTAATTTTTTTTCCTCAAATTCTTGTATTTTAGTAATATGGATCTAAAAAACTTTACATTCTTAGGATAACAAAGGTAAAACGGATATATTAATAAGGATTTATATATGATACATTGGCAATGTATAGTTTATATACACTGTCAATGTACCAGAAGTTGACACCTCATCAATAGGTTTTTTTATGCAAATATAAATAAATTTTTTTAATTTGCCTATAAAGATTTATTGATGAGGTGTCAATTTCTGGTACATTGACAGTGTATAGTTTTTATGTACTGTTAGTGCATCATATATAAATTCTAATAATAATTGTGTGTTTTGTTGATAATATATTAAATATTTAATTTTAAAGATAAGAATTTAATTCAAAATATTAATTTTAGAAAAAGAAGGATGGTTGGGTGTAGATTTGTTCAAGAGTTAGGTTACTTGTTTGATTTTGATCAGGTTTGCATAAAAATATTTGATGTAATTATTGGATTTGAATAAAATTTTTAAGCCCAATCAAAAAATTAGGCTGGATTTGATCTTTTCAAGTTCGGGCTTAGCTCGAATATTAATATTAATTATATTTTTTATATATTAACTATGTAGAATATAATTATATATAAAACATTATTAATTAATAAACATGATTATAAATATTTAGTATGAAAATTGATATACAAATTTTGAGAAATTAAATTAAATTTTAAAAGGAATAAAATAGTAAAATACAAATAATTAAATAATTAAAATAGAAAAAATAAATAAAATTATATCCGAGTCGAGTCGGATTTCAGCTTGTAATATAAAAATGAAAACGGATTTGAATTAAAAATCAGGCTCAAATTTTCAAGTAGAGCGAAGTCAAGCTGGGGCATATACATAAATCATTATTACTTGTCTTGGGTCCGGCTCAGCCCATAATCAAGTTTAGCTGGGTGTTCACGTATCATTTTTACTTTTTTATTTTAAATTTTTGTTTTTTTAAAATATTTTTTTGGAGTAGAGGTGTCTATGTGGCATTTCACTACTTCTTTTTTGTTAAATATTTTTTTAGATTTTATTTTTATACATAAATTTTATTTTTTATTTTTATATTTTAAATTTATTAGAAAATATTTACGTGTCACCGCCTTTTTTTTGGTCTCTTTTTCTTTTTTAGATAAATTTTGCAAAAAAAAATAAGCTTACTTGGTATATGGACATCTAATTTTGAATTCTTTCCGTTTTTCCCCTTTTTTTTTAATTGTGCAAAAAAAGAAATTAATTGAGGTATTGCATGACACCTAGATGCTTCTTCTTTCTTTTATCTAATTTCTCTTTTTCACATTGAGTTTTAAAAGAACTTATGAACAAGAAATAGGATAAACTCTAGTTTAATGTATCAAAATTTTATTGCAACTTCAGATTGTATTTTGCTGTATTTTTTTTATATTTTGTATTTTATCGTATATTGTGATTACCATTATAATTTATTAAATTTGATTATGCAATAAAATGATTTTTTCCATAAGAATATTGTCGAAATGTTTAGTTATAAAATTTAAAAGTTTTAAATAAAAGTATATATAATTTAAGAAATCAATAAAAATTTTATGAAAATTTTCACGTAGCAAAATTTTTTTTCTCTTCCAAAAAATTGATTTCATTAGATAGGATGAAGTATACAGGGTCAAACAGCACCGGGAAATACATAAATTTCAGTCAAAATCTTTTACAAACATATCTCACCCCATCCCCTTACATAAGCTTTGAGAAATTTCTGGCTTTTTATTCCAAATAGAAAGAAATTTCTAGTTTTTTTTTTAATTATAGGGATGTATAAAAAAGAAAAAAATATCGAACCTTTGACATAATCTTTTTTAAAAATGAGCAACATCTGCTAGATCAAACTTTGATTGTTTAAAGAGCTAGCTCTACATTGGCCTGAACATCGACTTCAGCATCATTTCTACAGACTCTGATACATTTATGTATGGCGGTTGTGACAAGAGCTGACAGCAGAAACAATACAAGCAAAGCCATCGTTCCCCCTTTTCCCTTGAAGTTGAAGGTTTCGGTGATCGTAAGAGTTGATGATGATGAGCTGTTATTGGCAACCATATTTGCTCAAGCTAGCAGCCCAGCATAATCTTTTCTATCTAAAAATGGTGCCTCAGGTGGCTTTCTTGAATGTTAACTTGCTTAGTTTTTATAGCAGTGTATTTATTCAAAAATTCATAAACGCAAGTCATAGAAAGATATCGTGCGACTTTGTTACAAATAACACCAGTCTACGCATGCCACACTTCTCTGCGTTATCCCATCTTCTTTTTTATTTTTTTTGGTATTATATGATTTTGATTTTTTATTACTAAAACTTAAAAATAAAAAATTGGAAAAAAACAATATGAACATCCAGGACGTCTGATGAGCTTACATTTCATATGTGAATATATATGAAAAGTCCATTTAAATGCACAACGAAATTATTTTTTATAAAATTAAAACTAACCATGACAATAAGATTGGCTATAATAATAATAATGATTTGGAGTTATAACAAAAATTAAAATCAACGTGAGAAAAATATATTTGATAATAATACGGGAGATGAAAAAGTGAAAAAAAAATTCATTAAAAACAACAATTTAAAAATGTATTAATGAATTATCAATGATGTTTTAGCTCGAAGTTAAAGAAAAGATTTTGAAACTTTTGTTTGAATTGTATGTTTAGTTATATATTAGTTTGATGTATGATTTCTGATAAAAAAAGTGTATTAATGAATTATTTTTATGTATATTTTTTATTATTTAACATTTAAGATTTTGAAAATTTTATACCATCGAAATATGGACGTATATTATTTTAAATTAAAAATAATTACAATTTTAAGTATTAAAAATTAGAAAAATGCTTCAAAGTATTTAATTTTTAAAATAATGTAAGAAATTTTCAGTTATATTATGCAAAAACTCTTAATTACATAATTATAAAATATTTTTTAACAAAATGGTATAAACATATGAAATGTAAATATATAAATAAATATCAATATAAATATAAATAAAAAATTCAAAGCACAAAAAAAGATTATGTTAGAGGAATTTTAGAAAACAAACTCTTAAATCATATATTATCCCATCCATCTTAAAAATAAAAGTGAGCAGTAAATGTGATTAAACCTTTGTTCTAGTGTACATTTAAAATAAAGAAAAAAAATTGAAAAACAAAATACAACTTGCCAGATGGCAGCATTAGAACTCACATCCAATCGAGCAAGGGTTTTTCTGTACATGATTTGGACAAGGCCAGAACTTTGCTTTCAAAGTACAACCCATCTCTTCAAATTGTTAGCTCTTCCTCCTGGTCCTGAAAATTCAATTGGGTGTCTATACTTTTGTTGTATAAATGGCAAATTTTTATTTATCCAAGAAAGCAGGGATTTTACCTGCTACAGAGAATACTGCAGAAGAAAGAATTAACAAAGACTATGCCGCAAGAATAAGCATAAACAGTGTAAAACTAAAATTTACCAAGAACCAAAAAGTCCAGCTCTGACAAAGAGAAACATGCTTATCCTTTGTTGCTTGAGAGAAATTGGGTGTCTATGGATTCAATGTTCAAGATTATTGTGATGCCGTGTGTCAGAATTGCAAAGAGAAATTGTACTCTAATTGTTTGATTGGCTTTTGTTAACTCGGTTCTGTGCAGTATATAGATATTAGAGTTTATTTGGTTTTCGAGATGTGAGTTTCTGGTTTTGCAGGTGCAAGCCGATGTCACAAGGGGTTAAGTCAGCATAAGCGATTGATGTTGATTCAGAAGCTGTGATACGCGCCACAGGAGTCCAGGATGGGACTTGTTTGCTCCATAAAAGGCCGGATATTTCTACTCTACTGAGTATATGCTATTTTCTCTCCTTTTTTTTTTCCATTATATCTATATTCCAACTTTTTGTTATCTAATGTTTTGCCATTTGATCGTCCTCATCAGTCGCTCGCTTAATTCAAGTTTCCTCTTTTTCCGTCCAAAGGCTACTAATCATTCATATGCAGTTGTTGCTTGATAGTCTTAAAGTTGTATGACTGCAAATTTGGTGCTGGCACCATTAGGTAGTTTGATTGTTTAAGTTTTACTGTGTTGTGCAGGTTGATAATTTTGGCACAGTAAACCTTGTTGAAACGTGCCGAAAACTTAGTGTGAACAGATTCATTCTTATAGCTCTATTTTACTCAATGGAGCAGCAATGGGACAGCTTTTTAATCCAGCTTATGTCTTTCTCCATGTTTTTGGACTCACCTTGATGGCAAAACTTCAGGCTGAGCAATATGCCAGGAAATCTGGTATTAAGTACACGATCATAAGGCCTGGTGGGTTGAGAAATGAGCTGCCAACAGGAAATATTGTTGAAGGAGCTTCAAGCATGCTCTTCATTGGCCTGATCATTGACTTCAGCATCATTTCTACAGACTCTGATACATTTATATATGGCGGTTATGACAAGAGCTGACGGCAGAAACAATCCAAGCAAAGCCATAGTTCCCTCTTTTCCCTTGAAGTCGAAGGTTTCGTCGATCGTAAGAGTTGATGATGATGGGCTGTTATTGGCATCCATTTTTGTTCAAGCTAGCAGCCCAGCACAACCTTGTCTATCTAAAAATGGTGTCTCAGATAGCTTTATCGAATGTTAAATTGCTTAATTTTTATAGCTGTGCATTTATTCAAAAATTCATAGACGTAAGTCATAAAAAAATATCGCGCAACTCTGTTGCAAATAACACTAGTTGTCGCATGCCACATCTCTTCTCTGCGTTATCCCATCATCTCTTTTTTTTATATTATATGATTTTGATTTTTTATTACTAAAACTTAAAAATTAAAAAAAAATTGGAAAAAAAATATGAACATCCAGGACGTTTGATGAGCTTATATTTCATATGTTAATATATAAAAAGTCCATTTAAATGCACAACGAAAATTTTTTTTTATAAAATTAAAAATAACCATGACAATAAGATTGGTTATAATAATGATAATAATAATAATAATAATAATAATAATAATAATATTGGAGTTATAACAAAAATTAAAATCAACATGAGAAAAATATACTTGATAATAATACGGGTGATGATAAAGTGAAAAAAAATTCATTAAAAACAACAATTTAAAAATGTATTAATGAATTATCAATGAGATTTTAGTCTGAAGGTAAAGAAAAGATTTTGAAACTTTAATGAGATAAAAAAGTCTCGGTTCAAATTTTACCAAATATTTGAGTTGTATGTTTAGTTATATATTAGTTTGATGTATGGTTTCTGATAAAAAAGTGTATCAATGAATTATTTTTATGTATATTTTTCATTGTTTAACATTTAGGATTTTGAAAATTTTATACCGTCAAAATATGGACGTATCTTATTTTAAATTAAAAAAATTAGAATTTTAAGTATTAAAAATCAGAAAAATGCTTCAAAGTATTTAATTTTTAAAACAATGTAAGAAATTCAATTATATTATGCAAAAACTCTTAATTACATAATTATAAAATATTTTTAACAAAATGGTATAAACATATGAAATGTAAATATATAAATAAATATCAATATAAATATAAATAAAAAATTCAAAGCACAAAAAAAATTATGTTTATATGTGCCACAGGAGTCCAGCATAGGACTTGTTTGCACCATGGAAGGCCAGATATTTCTACTCTACTGAGAGTATATGCTATTTTCTCTCCCTTTTTTCCCGTTATATCTATAGTCCAACTTTTTGTTATCTGATGTTTTGCCATTTGATTGTCCTCATCAGTCGCTTAATTCAAGTTTCCTCTTTTTCCATTGAAAGGCTCTAAATCATTCATATGCAATTGTTGCTTGATAGTCTTAAAGTTGTCTTAACTGCAAATTTGGTGCTGGCACCACTAGGTAGTTGCGATTGTTTAAGTTTTACTATACCCGTATAATGCCCGCGTGATGCCGCGGGATGAGAAGAAAAGAGTGGAATACAAAATGCAAAATAGCAAGAAGGTAGGGAGGAATTCAAGATACAAAACAACATGAAGATGCTTGTAACAAAAAGATCTAAATCATACAGCAACAAAATATCCAACTTGACCAATGGTTTAAGTTCACATCAAAAAGTAACAAAATACCCAACTGCAACAAAGGTGACTTAATCAAAAATTGATTGATTAAATATGAAATAAATTAAACTTTAATTGTGTGAATTCAAATCAATATATATCAAAGCAGGAATGTATTCATTTTATTTGGTGTTGAGGAAAATGAATGGGAATGAGCGTTTTTAGGTTCTGTTAATAAAGCAAGGAGACAAAGACTTTATATATATATATATATATATATGTATATATATATATATATATATATATATATATATATATATATATACAGATAGTTCACATTACTTAAGTCTTGGTTTTGGATTGTTCATGACAGAACATCAAGTTTAGCTGGATCTACATTGAAGCTAGATCCGTTCAGAAACTAAGAAGGCATTTAAGGAATCAAAAACAAAAAGCAAATTAAAATTGATATCTATCTACAGTTCTTCAATCTAAATTGGAGTTATGAGGAATGGATGACAAAACATCGATAAAAAGAGACATGATGACATGGCAAACACATCAATGGCATGATGTGTTTGGCATTCCTCGTATCCATGTCAGAAAAAGATAGTTTAAACAAAAGTACTTTAACATTTTGCTCCCAACGAAATATACTAATCAGCAAATGATGGTTTTGTAGGGCAAAATGCTCATTCCTTTTTTATCTGTTTGCCCTGTAAAATAAATGACAAAAACTTTGATATCTCACAGGAAGCCAAAGCAACAGGAAGTTAACAGGCATTTATGATATGTGTATATTATTGTTCATTCCTAAGGAAAGTATAAAATAAAAAGGCAGCAATTCAATCTATATAGGGGAGATATGTTAGTTGCAATAATGGAGGATACTTCTGGGGAAAAGTTAAATAACCTGGATTTAAGGTGGTTCAGGAGCATATCATCAGAGTCAGAGTTAGCTGCAGAATGAGCAGGGGGTTTGAGCTATGTGATGCTTGATCAAAATGCTCGTTGCATCAAGAAATAATTGATTTAACAATTGGATATAATGCATAAAGGCTTAGGTTCTATGCCTAAATATTAATCTAAATCACTTGGCTTCTCCTTTCTAACAACATATTGAGATTGAGAAAAATTTTTAAAGATGTTGAAAACAATCACAAATGCTTGAAATCTAATCTGAATGTCACTTCAATGATTAATGAGCATTATGTTCTAGCATAATGCATGGAGTATCTACGTGGATTAAGGCAAAAAAAAAATCACAATCAATGTTAACAGGGAAATAAACCAAAGACCTGAAAGCAATTTTCTTTGATGGTGACGTTTTAATTCTTGTTCTAGCATTATCGAGCACATCACCAAGAGGTATAGAAGTAGGTTCTTTGATGCTGCAAAGTTAGATGTTATCAATGCATGAACTTAACACATTTAATAACTGTAAACACATAGAATCATAAAGTTATTTTTACTTTATCGATGCATCGAGAGAATGAGAATTTCATTAAACTCTCTATCAGGTAAGCAAAGGCAAATGAAGGTGCAAAGCTGAAAGGGCCATAAATTAGGAATAGTAATCTGTCTACATTAGGTCTTTTTGAAATTTGCTTCAGTAACTTGTGAATTTCACAAACAAAGCAGAATAAGATTAGAAGGGAGTCTTGCCTTTAATTCCTAAAAATGGGGTGAAAAACACAAATTCAATGCAATCAACTTCAAGTACAAAACAGGCAGAACGTATACACCAGTACCCAATAACCAAGAAGCAAATTTCAACCCAAAAAATAGAGGTTTGATACTAAGTTTGTGATTACTAAAAAGCTACCACATTAACTTTTAGCTTTGAGTAATACAATTAAAACTATAAATTGGTTGAAGTATAAAAACTTCAAAACATACAAACAACATTGTAATCAAATTTTAGACAAAATATCTTAAGAATCAAGACATAAATACATATATTCAAAAATTAAAGAGTAAGATTATTTCAATCAACAATATTAACACAGATTTCACCTCTGAAAGTGAATTAATTTTATGCAAATACAATGTACAAAGAGGAGGACGGGAAAAAGATTCTCATAACTCGGTTTCTCATATGCTTGGAAAAGCTCTAATAAGTTATGTATCAAATGCAAAAGCCACCGTTATTGACCTTATACTAATTTAACTTAATTTTCTTTCAGATGTTTTTCCTTGTATAATGTTGTTTTATGTTATTTTCACTTTCTCTTTTTCGTGCCTTACCCTCGTAATGTCTTTGTGATTAACCTTATATATTTGTTTTTGAATTCTAACATGTTGATGATGATTGCCACAACTTTAATTATTATAATTTCCATAATCCCATAGTCCATATTATATTTTTCCATCTCTATGGCATAAGGGGATGATTTTATATATAACTTTGTTTCATTTTGATAGTAATCAGTTTTTATATATGGATGCAACATAATTTTGTGTTGTTATAGAGTGTTTTATTTATTTCCTAATTGCTTTGGCACTGTGGTTGTTTTCTAATTGTTAGTTCTTTATTTAAACATAAATTTGAGCTAAAAGATAAGTTGGAAAAGTTCATTTATTTAAGCCAAAAGATAAGTTGTTTAATTAGAATCATGATTCAATACCATTATTACTTCTTTCAGATCATGAAGTTTCTTTCTTTCTTTCTTTTTTTTTAGTTTCATTCGATATAACAATAATTAACATAAAGAGAAAAAGAGATAAAACATTTTCATGATGAAAATGTATTAAATCTTCATAAGTCTTCACCAACCTGAGGGCATATATTGTTCCAATGAATCCAATTTACACATCAGTTTTCATTGATTTGGTGCACAGCCAACTACTTTTAATTTATGATCAAAGAAATTTGGAGTTGGCTTTTAAAACTATCTTCAACTTAATTAAACTCTTTGGACTATTGTTTTCTTAAGCTTAGGGGCAAACACTCATGAATATATATATACACACACACACAATTTTATGACAAAAAAGATACGTCAATTTTTTTTTCCCAGCATAAAATTTAAGCTTTATTAATAACTAAGGAGATGATAATCCCTCCAAAAGAAAAAGAGTTAAAGTTTTGTAGTTTGATTTTTTTCCTAAATTGTATTTTGAATAATTTTTTTAGTATTTGAGGTTGTCTATAATTGTTTAACAAAATTAAGATTTCAGCATTTTATCAACAAATAGTACGAATTTTGATGATTTTGTATTTTGAATCTTATGAACCATTATTTATTTTTTAAATTTTCTTTTCTGTACACATTTTAACAACTTGATTGATGCAAGATATATACTTTTTTTATTTTCATAAATCTATTTTGATTTCTTAAGATTCAAACGCATTAAGAGTTGAATCTTAAACTCTTAACAGATTTCAAAATCTTTTATTTAAGCATTGAACTTTAGAAACTATTTAATCTAACAGATTTCAAAATCTTTTTTGTACAGTTACTCAAATACATTTAACCTCACATTCTTCACTATAAAAAAAGTGTGACCAAGTGTATTATAATCAAGATGAGCCAACTACATAAACAAAGCGAAGATCAATGTTCAATCATTAAATTTAGCTTATTCATCAAAGGAATGGCACATGTGAATCAGAATCTAAGGATATTTCAATTTCAAGAGTCTAACTACAGAAATTTCCCACTGCAAGCATCTCTAGAAGCAAAAAATTTCCAGCATCCATAATAAAACATTCTTTCTAGTGATTTCACTCACACGTACATTCCATAATTACCAAAAGACCAACTTTCACCTAACAGTCTAGAAGTTTGAGTAATATTAGACAATGATTCCAAGCAATTTTTTTTTACCTCAAGATATACACTGATGATTTTAGTCCTACAATATAAAAAAAAAACACTTATCTTCATCAAACAACCAAAAACCAATGCATATTACCAAGGTTTTGCCTTTAGAGCTTACCTATTGGGGCAAATTGCAAGTCCATGAAGATTTTCAATATTGAAAATCCAAGAAATGAAAGAGATGAATAACAACAAAAATCAAACCTCTAAGTAACAGAAAGGTTTAAATTACAGGTTAATAACAAATATTGAATTGATTCAATTAAACATTCATTAACTAATTCTATTATATCTCCATTTTTAATTTATTAACATAAAAAAATAAGAATTTAAATTGAACCAAAAGGCAACAAAGGTTCCAATCCAAACTAAAGTATCATTATAAACGAAAAGCCATAAAGATTGATAATTGCTCAACATTTTACATTTAAGCTCATATAATTTTTGGAACAATTAATATCTTTTTTAAAATTCTTTTAGGTGGCAGTGTAAAGGCAATTTCCTTTGCAATTCAAGAATCAAATTCTCGATATATACTTACTTTGATAAAATAAAATATTTTATTTATATAAAATCTTTCACTCCAATGAAGTTGTAATGAAATGTAAAATGAATTATTGTGAACGAATATATATTGTGATCTAATTACTCTCTATCATATCAAATAGCAACAATCAACCAACCTAGTAAGGTCTACCAGAGGACAATAAGCTACTATAGTTGGAGCAAAGAATTGGGTTGCAATGGGGATCCAACAAAGCTCAAGAAAAGCATTGAGGCAGAACGATTATACATAACAAAGATCAATCAAAGAAATCGAAACCAATTCGACCAATCAAACCATCAGGAACAAATTACATTGCAAGGAATGCAACATGAGAAAATAAGCAAAAGGGCATGACAACAAAGGCAACACAGAAACGACGAAAAACATAACCCAGTAAATTAACGGGGGAAAAGCTAAAAAATTCAAAGAAAATTGCAAGAATAACCTATGCAATGGAGAAAGATACTTGCTTGCAATCGGAGCCTAACCATTGGGACACCTCAGGAAGATCAACCTTTTTTTTTCTTTTTGTTTTTGACATGAAAACCTGACCCAAATAGAACAAATTGAATGGAACTGGGGTTAGCGTTGGGCTCGAGCAACAACAACCAGAACTCTAGAAGCACTCCCAAAAGATTGACAAATAATCAAAACCCAGAGCTAAATCAATAACAAAACGGAAAAAAAAAAAGGAAATAAGAGGAAATGGTGGGTACAACCGTGGTGGAACTGGTGGTCGCCCTGAAGGAGGCTATGGTGGTGGACGCCATGATTGTGGATATGGCAACAGTGGAGGATATGGTGGTGGTGGTGGATACGAAGGCGGACGCTGTGAGGGAGGATACGATGACGGTGGATCTCGTTATTCAAGAAGCGACGGTGACGACGAAGGAAACTGGAGGTCCTAGGGGATTACAGGTTGAGTGAGCTTGCGTCTATTGTGTTGGGTACAGGTTGGGTTGTTTAGTTGTTGTTAGTGTTTGGCTTGATTATGTTGCTATGGTTCTCTGTTACTGTTTGAGTGCTTGGGTTTTGTGGTGTCTCTCTTTTTCGACCGATGGTTCTGTTCCCGGTATTGGTAGGAGTAGAAAATCATAAACATAAAAATGGAATGAGGCATACTAATCTTCTTTTCAAAAAAAAAAAGCAAATAAGAGGAAATCACCTGCGTAAAGAAGGATGCTTGGGTGACTGGGAAAATAATTTTCTCTGGTTTTTTTCAACAGGACTTAAACCAAACAAAGGGAGAATGGGTTCTTCCATGGTGAAAAATCTAAAACTAAATAAAGCAAGGCATAGTTGAGGGAGGAGGATGGGCATGGTGGAAGCAAAGGACCGACAGAGAGGAAAATGGAGATGCAGTGGATAGATCGGGCAAGAAAAGAAAAAAATGAAGTAGGACACGCGCGGATCTCACGTGAAGTAGAAAAACCCAGCCGAAATTACCATCAAACCCATAAACGGACAAACAACAGCAGCCACAATGAAGGTTGCACAGTGTCAATATGCCGGTGGACAACGTGGCCAGCGGTGAAGTTGCGTAGATCTACAATCTTTATAATATAGATAGATAGATAGATAGATAGTGCGGGTTGGTAATTTTGGCACAGTAAACCTTGTTGAAGCAACTTGGTGTGAACAGATTCATTCTTATAGCTCTATTTTACTCAATGGAGCAGCAATGGGACAGCTTTTTAATCCAGCTTATGTCTTTCTCCATGTTTTTGGACTCACCTTGATAGCAAAACTTAAGGCTGAGCAATATGCCAGGAAATCTGGTATTAAGTACACAATCATAAGGCCTGGTGGGTTGAGAAATGAGCTGCCAACAGGAAATATTGTCATGGAGCCAGAGGTAATGATGCTTCCCAAGAGATTTCTATTTTGTTTTCAACTGTTTTTCATCTTTTCTCATGTAGAGTAACATTGGCTTTTCTTTCTCTGTTTAGGATACTGACCATATCCAGCGATCAAGTTGCAGAAGGTGCTGTGGAGTCCTTAGTCCATCCAGAATCATCTTTCGAAGTTGTGGAAATTGTTTCGTGCACTGATGCTCCTAAGCCCTCTTACAAGGATCTTTTCGGTTCCATAAAGCAAAGATGGCATTGATCATTGATGCTCGCCCTGTGCAGTTATTTGTTTAACCGAAGTGGTTTGTGTTTATTGCCTTCATAGCATATCTGTTATACTTTTCTAGTTTCCTTTGCTACCCTTGAATATATATCTTCTTGGTTTTCAGATAATTTGGAAGATCAATATACTATATTTCATTGCAATATTGCCTTGTACTGTAGTTTTGACAGTGGAGCAAACTTACCAGGACTAAGATCAGTGTTAATGCTGTCTATCCAGGGATTTACCAATTCATTCTCAGTAGATTTCCTGATTTGCAATATATCAGGAAAACTGGTAACATAAAAGTAAAACAACTAGAACAGAGCTGTTAAACTTTGAAGTTTGTTTTTGTAGTGGAGATGATAAACAAGAAAGAGATTTTATTAACATATAATTACTTCAAAAGAACAATGAATATTTTAGTTTCCACCGTCCATAATACAAGTTGCTTGGAATAAACTCAAGCAATCAACCAACAGAACGAAACTTGAGAAAAGAAAAGAAGGGTTTGAACAATTTTCACCAAAAGTAAATACAAAGTAATGAAATTCAAAAGAACCATGCAACCATGGAAGCTACGGCAGCAAGTGCAGCAGGAACACCCAGAGCCGCTCCAGCACTTTCCATTGGGGATGGTGCAATCGCCCCTTGATCTTCCCTCACAGCTATGGCTCCGGTGGCGAAAACAGCAAGAACTGTGATATAGGCAATCAAAATCATGGCCATTTTGCTACCCTCCATTTCTGATGACCAACTCAGCTAAGCAAGCACGATCTTAAGAGCAAAGTGAGGGAAGCTGTGCAGTGAGTCTTTAGAGCTTGGCTGAAATCGAGAGATTTCAAATGCTTTTTATAGGGAAAGATTATACCAATAATCAAGTGTTTTGCCAGCTATGATTTGTTGGTTTAACCACAAACAAAATCATTTGATGCAGTGTGTTGTCAGCTAATTCATTTTTTTCCCTCTCACTCTTTTAAACTCCATGCCACCAGCCTGGACTGACTAGACAACGGCACATTATTCGTTGTTTACAATTATGAAAGGTGAATTGGTTTAAATATAGTCATTCCATGGAAGTTCTTGCAAAGTTCCCACCTCGCAGTTAGTAAAATCTTGCATCACATACCACATTTCCAGCATTAGATAATTGGGTTTTGCCTGAATTATTCAAGGAAACTTCACCTTTATGTTAGAGACTGAGCTTGAAGATTCCTTACAATGATAAACAGACAATTATGATACACGGGCATCTTAAAGCATAATTTATCATACAAGTAACATGGTGGGTAGCCTAAAAGTATATATTAACAAGGAAAATATGATTAAATAATTGATTGGAAATGGTTTAGTTGGTTTTTCATTGTAATCTTCTGCTTTCGGAAGCAGAATACACTTGAGCAGCTAGCAGCAACAGCTGGATCATTTCCCCGTCATTGTCTTCTAATTTCAAGAACTATTTAAAATCTTCACCTACTATAAAATTTGCTCTAGCCCAATTCATATTTAACCTAAGTCCAAAAATAAGTCCAATGTATAAACATCGAGGCCCAAATTATGAAACAGAAGGCAAGAATTTGATCTGGTTCATTAAGAATTGGGTTTTCCTGGTAGAGTAAACTGGATTGAGAGCCCAACTGTGAATTGTATAAATTGGTTTGAAAAGTTTCTTTGCCTAGCAAAACCTTGTTAGCAAGAAACTATCTACATTCTATTCTACATCATGAGCAATACGTCGGATTACCAGAGGAACTTCCAACGGCCGGAAGATCAGCTAAGAGAGATCGAAGTTCTCATAATCGCAGCTCAAGACCTGAAGAACGTGAAGCACGTAACCAAAATGAAAGCATAAGCGGTTGTCTATGTGGAAAAGGACCACGTGGCGAAAACCCATGTGGACGAGAGTGGAGGGACCAACCCCACGTGGAACGAAGTGGTGAAGGTGATGTTCCAAGCAAAGCTGGCCGAGAACAATGTGTTGGCGGCTGTGAACGTTGATATCTACGCGCATGGCCACGTGAGGGAGAAGCCTGTGGGGAGTGCAAGGGTTTTGCTTAGCGATGTGTTGAAAGGAAAGGATGCTTCAGAGCCGGTTGATAACCCCATCCAGTGCTTGACGTTGCAGGTTTGGAGGAGTTCCGAAAGGCCTCAAGGGTTGCTTAACTTGTGGGTTCCGCCGACGGGAAGGTTCTTGATGAGGAGGGAGTCTCTGTCGTTTAGCTTGAAGGAGGTGTCGGAGAAACAGATGGTTGAAAGAGAGGAGGTCAAGGCGCTTGGTGCGGTGGAGGCGAGCGGTGAGTAGTGGCGGTGGCGTTGATGTTTTTTTGTCATGGAGAGGTGCATGTAAGACGTGTGTTAAGTGTAGGCTTGTTGTTTAGTATACTACCGTTGTCTTTATGTTTTCTTTTTCTTTTCCATGCAGTAGTAACTAAAAAGATTCCCTTTAAAGGAAAAAAAATTATAAGACTAGCTCCTTGAAGTTCTTTTTCTGGTTGTGGGAGACATTCAAACGCTGAACAGTTCAAAGCAAAAATTTATTAGATTATGCATATGATGTGTTATCGTTAAACAAAATATCCTTCAACTCAAATACCACAATAACAAAAGAAAATAGAAACAAACACAATAATTTTTAATATAATTCAACACAATTAAATTGATCTATAACCATCCAATCAAATTAATAATGATTTAATAGCCAAATAAGCCCTCAACCTTTAGTTCAAAATGGAAATCAGCCCTCAACGTTTTTTCGCATGACATTCAGTCCATAAACTTTTATTTCCGTGGAAATAAATCCTCAACCATTTAAAATTATGCAATTAAGTCCAAATCTGTTAAATGACACTAACTGTAGTTAGTATATCTAACGTGAAAACTGACGTGGATAGCCTAGTTGGTTGCCACGTGGCATGCCACGTGTGCAATATTATCGGCAGTTATTGTCATTTAACAGATTTAAATTTACTTGCATAATTTTAAAATGTTAAGGGTTTATTTCTACTAAAATAAAAGTTTATGAACTGAATTTTACGCGATAAAACGTTGAAGACTGAATTTCATTTTGGGCTAAAGGTTGAAAGCTTATTTGGCTATTAAGCCAACTAATAATCAGTTACATAATTATAACTGTGTAATTTTTAAAGAAAAAATTGCAAACTTCTTCAAATCCAAAATCCAACTAGCCAAAGAATCCAATTACACACTTTATAATAGCCAAAATTTTTAATATTTTATTAGTATTTACAATTCTTTAAGATACTTATATTTTTTATGTGAGATTCAAAATAAAACCCATTTGTTATTTGTAACCTCACGCTCTAGTGGCGGCAAGAAGAAATCTTATTAAATGGTCATTAAATGAAAACTGGTTAAGCACAATCAAATGACTCCGTGGCCCAATGGATAAGGCGCTGGTCTACGGAACCAGAGATTCTGGGTTCGATCCCCAGCGGAGTCGTTCATCAAAGCACAGGTAGCAGCGGCTTCTGCACTTTTTTATTTTTTTTCAACAATTTAAAGAAAATAGAAAATCTGTTCGTTGCCAAGTAGTCAACAGGCGTCCAAGACTCCACGGCCCAATAGATAAGGCGCTGGTCTCTGATCCCCAGTGGAGTTGTATAATTTTTTTTTTGTGAGTTCATCTCTATTTCTGTTTTCTGAACATAAACAGCTTTGTAAACGAGGAGACATTGCTAAAATCAGTAAAGCCATCAAATAAATAAATCTATTACAGCAATACTTCACTCGCTATTTACTGTTAAAGAGTAGAACATAGATTCCGCAAGTAATATAGTTCTACCCAAGTTAACCTGCTGACAGTCTAAAGATGATTGAAAACCTCTGATTGATGGTCCCAGAGCATGTTCATTGGTAAAAACATATTGGATACACTAGCAAAAGGGAATCTTAATAATATTCCATGCCAATGCTGCATTACTAGACGGGCAAAATCTGAAGTGAACTTTGACAGCAAAATCAACCTCAACCAAATTGGACAGACAAATGAGGATGGTGCAACACAAAGGTACGATGGTCATTTCTTTCCAAAGAATGATGATAAATCCAGCGAATAATCCCATTCTAATGAGCAAAACTGGTTGAGTTGATTTGTATCCTAAAAATTTATATGTACAAAAGAGGAAATCAATAAAAGTTAGTAAATGATAAAAAAGAGAGTTTTAGAAAGAGTGCTCAAGAAAATTCCATCCTTTTCCATTGAAGATAGAAGCAATGACAGAGCCTATCAATATCATATGCTTGTGCCCAGTAATAAGCAGCTACTAATGCTTACAGCTTAATCTTCGCTAACAAAACAATGCACTAATCTCCTTTCCAGCTCTTCCCAATCAAGTCTGTTCTGTTTTTGATGCAGCCTTCAGTTTCTCCAGTTGTTTTCGAAGATAGGCCTGCCTGAGTTTCTCACGACGAGCTGCCGCTTGCTCTTGCCTTCGCAATTTAAGCTCAGACACCTTTTCCCTTGCTTGATTTGCTTCTTCATGAACTTCCCTGTGAATAACCATCAATTAAATAATTAAGGCCTTTGGTTTTAGTTTCATGACCAAATCATCAATATCAATATGTTGCAAAACATAGCCTTGTGAAAGCATAAGCTGGCAATCAGAAAACATTTTTACTTTTAAATTCAAAGTTCAAATTTCCAATAACTACTTTCAGTCTTCAGTAACTTCAGTAATGTCTTAGATTACCATATTCATGTATCAACTTTTCTATACCGTGGAATCCATGGCCTAGTGACTATTATATACAGTATACCACTTCATCAAGCAATCAAGTCATAAAAAAATAAGCAAGATGAAAACAAGCAGCTAACTATTGATTGTAGAAATGAAATAAAAAAGGGGCATCAACTCAAATTCATAGCTCATTTTCCAGAACTTCACTGATCATATCGACAGCAAATTCAAACACTCTTACTCTTAAACAGACTTTTAGCTCAAAACCATAAGCTCTCCACAATGATTCCCAGGTGGGGAAAGAAGGCTGATGATGGAAAGGGATGAAACATCTGCCACTAGGAGATTGATTCACTACACTAGTTAAAACTTAAATTTCAAGTCCGACCTATCAGTTGCACCTCAAATGAGCAAAGCAAAGCGATAGGCAAATATCAAGATTGTCATAACAGAAAAAGTCGTCTGAAATTGTAAACTCCATCAAACATGTCATCTAAAGTTCACCTGAATTAACATAACATTAACCAAAAGGAAAACTAAAACCCTCACCTTACAAAACGCTTATGCTCATCATTATCCAAGATCCCAGCCGTTCTTCCCGGCCCTACAAATTTCGTGTTAAACAAGGAAGGAGCATCATCACTCTCACCGGCTTCATCTCCTGCTTGTAAATCATCCGAAGCACGATCAACTTGCGGCTGCTGGGATTCCTCCAGCTCAACACCCTTCCTGAAAAAGTCAACACAATACCTCTCCTGGTCTTCCTCATCTGACAACTCTCCTCTCACTAACTTATCGTATAACTCAGCCTTCTTCTCCAATGCCGCGTAGCTGACTGATCCATCGTTAATAGCTTTCAGCTCAAGCTTGTCCCTGCAATCGAACAGCAAAGTGAGAGACCCTACAAGGAAAAATCTCTAATTTGTCCAATTAGATTAAGTAATGATAAAAGGAAGGGGAAGTAAATATACTTGAGGGCGCGAGCGTCGACGCCGGAGTTCTTAAGGGAGAAGGTATCTTGAGGGGCGATCTTTTTCTTGGCGCGATGGTACTCGACGTCGGGACCGTTTAATTCCTTGGATTTCTTGGATTCTTCCTGGGATTTGTAGAGTTCGGCTCTGAGTTCTAATATGGAGGAGGCGCCGACACCTTCGATGGCGCGGTGCTTCTTGGGCATGATGGAGGATTCCGTTAGCCATCCTAGCGACTCCACCACCACCCTCTTCTTTCTCTCTTCCTCTCCCATTTTTTGACTTTTTAACAATTCAAATATCTCTGTTTCTATGTTCTATGCAATTGCCTGAAATCTCTTTCGTTACAGAACGAATGATTTGTAAAGGAAGAAAATTTTCTGCTGCAATTGTAAAGTTGCCTCCTTCAAAATCCCTCAAATTGAAAGGAAATCGATTTGTCCAACCCAAGAAAATCCCGGGTCGGGTGGATTATGACTTCAGGAGAAAAACCGACGCGTGAATAGCACGCATATTAGCCGACTTTAGATTTCGTTCATGGGCGAGCGCGTCCTTCCCAGATTTTTTTTCATCCCTCTACATTTTAAAATTCTATTTTGACCCCAACTATTTATTCTCCTACCCTTTAATTTTTTTTTTTTGTGCCTTTTAAACTAACCCTCTTCAAAGTGAAGAACAACGAGCAACAAAATTTAACTCAATTTGAAGGGATGAAATAGTTGGTATACCATATTTCATTTGGGAGTTTTGTTTCTTCATGTTCGTTTAATACATATTTTATTTGTTTTCGTTTCCCAATAAACTTCTTTAAAACGAGTTTAAAAGTGTTTCGTGAAATAAATTATTTAATATTTGTTTTCTAATCTATAATAATAAATTTTTAAAATTACTTTTTTTTTTTGTTAACCATGATTTTAGTACGAAATATTCACCGTCGACAACAGTGACTAATCTCCGTCGGGGATCCTGAGCGCACACAAAGTGGGTAGTCCCCTCCCAACATAGTTTGCTCCATACCCAAGACCAGGAATCGAACTCTGGACACTTGGTCTACCACTCACACCAACCAATGTTGGTAAATTTTTAAAATTACTTACTTATACATAAATTATTTTAATATATAATTATTAAAATTACATATTTATGTATAATTTTTTATTTTGGTATTGAAGTGAATGCAATTTTTTTCTTGCATCTTTTATTTAATGCTCAGAACGGTATTCATTTAATATTTACATATGCATGTTCGTAAACTTGTTTATTTATATATTTATTATGAAGATGTTCATTTAATATTTACAAATACATATTTGTGAATATGTTTGTTTAATGCTCATGAAAACATTACATACTCAATTTCACTCATTTTTTTTCTTCCATGAATATCGGTGACACAGCGAAACCCTAACTCCTTCACATTGGCACAGGGAACTGGGAAGTTTGCACTGACAAAGGATGAACTTATTGATAGTCATAAAGTCATATTCATAGTCATTACAGAAAAAAAGTCCCAGTAGAATGACAAAGCATAGTACAAGGTATAAACTACCGACTCTTCAAAAGAAAGATCATTTGCGCTTCTTTCCTGTCGCTGCTTCCCAACCCTCTAATATGTGGTTTACTATTTCCTCGACGCCATGCCCATGCTTCACCTGCAAATGTATAATTTACACAAATCATTAGCAACTAAAAAATTTT
Source organism: Heritiera fomes (assembly GCA_032173925.1). Taxonomy (NCBI): domain Eukaryota; kingdom Viridiplantae; phylum Streptophyta; class Magnoliopsida; order Malvales; family Malvaceae; genus Heritiera; species Heritiera fomes. The sequence continues at coordinate 5,278,142 of JAPDPM010000015.1, forward strand.
GTATTGTAATGCCAAGGTGCCCAAGCACAGGATGCAAGATTCAAGATATTATAATATAACAAACGTGTTGATTTGTACACTACGTGGTGATGGTTGCTCTAAACTACTCAACCAACCTGAGCAAAAACAAAGGGTCCTCCATCACGCATACGAAGCGCATCACGCTCCATGACTCCCAAGTCAACTCCAACGGCAGGTGCAAGGTCGGTCTTGTTTATCACCTATTATAAGATGTTACAATTTCGTGTTAGAATTCAGAATTTGAGTTCTGAATTGGGAGACACTAGCAGAATAAAACTAGATTCAAAGCAATGCAACAGCATAATAAAATGAAATCTGATACCAGGAGATCAGCTTGTGTTATGCCTGGGCCACCTTTCCTAGGGATTTTATCACCACCAGATACATCTATTATATAGATGATATAGTCAGCTAGTTCTCTGCTGAAGTTGGCAGCTAAATTATCTGCAGCCATAGAAGTTTGTATAAACGTGGAAATTTTTTGATTGAACTTGGTCCTGATATTGGCAACACTCAAATGTAAAACTGTTTCTGCTTTTCACTAATTTATAGAGGCAACAGCAATATGAGTAGCAATTCTAATATACTGGCTAATACTGTTTCTTTCTCATTCCTCCTTGGGAGAAAAGAAAATCTTTGTTAAAAAATTTTCACAATATGTATTGTTCTCAAAATTTTCATACGATATCATTTCAATAAAGCATTACCTCCTCCGGATTCACAAAGAAGTATATCTGCTTTGTACAAGTTAGAAAGCTCCTCAAGAGGACCAAGATTGATGCTGATGTCTTCACGGATAGCAGCATGTGGGCAACCTCCTGTTTCTACAGCACGTATCCTTTCCTCTGGAAGCGCCCCATGTTTCACCAAGAACTCACCATCCTCTTTTGTGAATATGTCATTTGTCACCTGATGTTATGACATGCTTTTCAAAGTATCATTCAAGTTTCAGCTCAAATTACTGTTAAAGAATAAATTTTAAGTCCTTATGCTGATTTGAGAACTCAAAGCAGAGCAGACGGTTAATAGAAGCCATGCATCAGCAAGTCAAGGCTGAATGGTAGCAGAAAAGAAACAGCTTTCCTCAAAAAGCAAGATGTCTCTCCTAAAGTTTGGCGTCTTCAATGTAAACTTACTCAAAGCTGGAGTCAGGAGATCCAGTAAGCAAATTAGCCGCAGCTGTAGCTGCAAGGAGAAGTAGGAAGGTCTTTCTTAATCTTTTCCAAAGTGGATGCGCTGGTTTATACAACATGGTACACCTAGAGTCAATGATCTATCAACCATCCTACTTAATAAAACTCAAGCCACTCGAGCCCATCTGCTTAGAGAATCATCAGTGAGGCATGGTTTAATTGATTATTCTCACAGACTAGATAACATTCAGAAAACCTTTTGTCTGGAAACATGTCCATACATATCAAAGAGCTAAAGATTTAAATCTAACAGAAGATAAACACTCATCATTAAATGGTAGCTCAAAGTAAAAGATTCACTATACTTACAGCAGCAAGACTGTACTTATCCCGCAGGAATTTACACAATGCCAGCATTAAAGCTGTTTTTCTACAATGCATAAATCAATATTACATCAGATCCCATTTAGATGTTTTAGGATAGCACCAAGAATTGCATTATAGTCATACAAATAAACTGGGGAAAGCAAGCATCTAGGATGAACGAGTTCAAGAATTTAAGTGAAACAAAACATAAAACCTTGAAAGATTAGCGTCACTCAACAAAACAAACACCACAAATCTTAAAGAAAAGTATAATATCCAGGGCTACCCCATTACAAAAGAGATTTCAAACACACACACACACACACAAAAAGAGAAAAAAAATAGTACCATGGAATTTGGAGAGTGGGTTCTATACTATTAACCAGTAAACACTAAGACTCCGTTTGGATGTCACGGCGATAGAAACAGAAAAGACAAAAAAAATTTGCAAAAGATAAAAAAAATTATGTAAAATTATTTTTTTACCCACCTTTTTAAATATTTTATTATAAAATTTATATCATTTTTTTTTAAATTTCATCAGAACCAATCATAACGCTCATTCAAACTAATCATATCGAAGTCTGTACTATTTCACATACAATAGAGCATCATCTTTGTCCAAAAATCTTGTAAAGTAGCAAAATTTTTCATTTTTTTAATCTTTGTAGCAAAGAATAGCAGATAATAATACACAAAAATGCAGAGTAAGTGAAACCGTGTTGGTTGTTGATGGTGAGAACAAAATAGAAGGAAAATAGGAAATACCCAGTACCAACAGGGCCACCAATCCCGACAGTGAAAGCTCTTTCATTCAAATCCCTGTTGACAAGTGGCGGAGCTCTTCTGCTGAAGAACCCAGGTGAGTAAATGGGTTCATGTGAGTGTGGCACCAGTCCATCATGGCTATGGTAAACCCTCCCATCGGCTCCCACCCATGATGTTGTTGATTTGCTGTTGCATATCAACATATAATCAGAAACCAGATTATCAAAAAGTTTTACTCCAGTAAAACTGCAAAACTTATATGAGAATGTACTTACTCATGGCCATGGTCATGATCGTGATGGTGGTGATGGTCATGGGAAGCCATTTGACTACAATCTGGAAAGGTTTTAGTGTGGGACAATCTCTTCGTTGGTGTGTATTCAGAGAGAAATGAAAGGGGAAGAGTGAGTCACCTCAAATGTTTAGATTTATCATCTATGGGATTATGATTCTGAAATCACAAAAATGCCACTCTCACAGTCTCACACATGTGATATGGGAATCTTTTGTTATTGTCTGTTGGTAAATTCTTCGGAGGTAAATGTTCAATTTAGTCCTCAATATTTGAGGGATTGATTGAATCAGGATTCTTTTTTTTTTTCATTCTAATTTGATAGGCAAACAAATGAGAATTTCTAAATATATCTGATTTTTTACTCTTTACACCCTAATTTCGTCAATGAGTTACTGATCAATACATAGAAATGAGATTTAAAGAGAAAAAAAATAGGTATATCTAGATTCTTTCATAACAAATAAAAGTTTTTTTTTTATAAAATATCAGCAGTATATTATACGCACTATTATAGTGACAGATGACCATTAAATATTGCTAATTAAGATGGCAGATAAATATTTCCTTTTTTTTCTTCATTTATGTTAAACTTTCTATCTCTAATTTATTCTCTTTCCACAATTTGTAAAAACTTACCAAATGAAATCACAATGACACCGGAATCATCAACCACGCAAAACATTGGATACTAAATTGAACATAAGTGGGAATCTTAATGCAGGATTAGAATATTAATTTGAAAGGATGAACACCAAAAACTATTGTGATATAATATATAAACTCTATATATTTTCACATGTGACTGTGAATATATAAGGAAGAACATGAAAGCTTTGGGTTAACCCATCCAGTTGAATTGTCTATCATGCCTTCATTGGCCCAATCTTTCTTTATGGTTACATACATCTAGATGATTTGAGAAAGTCCAATACGTGAGATATTAGTGAAGATGCAAATGTCCATTACCCATATTTTGTTTATATTTAAGATTATCAAAAATTAAATTTAACTATTGAAATTAAAATTAAATCAACACTTTATTGTTCAGAATGAACCGTTTAGATGTATGAATATATGAAAAACAACACCAAAGTAGTACTACCATTAACGATAGTCCTTTCATCAAAGCTATGTAGTAGTAGAACATCTTGTAGATAATTCTTCAACTAAATAATGACATTAAATCTTTTACAAAGTCCTGGTAACCTTTACCCATTGCAATATCTTCAATGAGCGATCTTTAAAGAAAACAAAGGAAATCATCAGTCACAGACGAGAATTTGATAATAAGAAGCATTAAACTATACCATCTATGAAAGTGCAAAATGACAAATCACATAACATAGCAACTTTTATGAGTAAGCAAAATGATATACTGAAACCCAAATAAACCAAGTTCAACCTGTCTGACAGCCTAGGCTTCTCAAATGAAAACAATATCCGATCAACAAACTGATAGATGTTCACTACCAAAAATTTTAGAAAAAGAACCACCTTTAAAACCTCTCCTTTATCAAATGAGAGAAATTACATAAACAAGTTGGGCCTTGATGCCTTGTAGGTTGTCTTCAGCTTCCTGGTAGGTGGCCTAACCTTCTTAAACACCAATGGGAACTTGATTTTGGAGTTGTGGAACTGCTTGGTGCTGTCCCTCTTGCATAGCTTAGCTGGGATTGTAGCAGTCTTGATAATTTGGATGCAAGGGAACCTGACTCTGTGGCGAGAAGCCATTTCGTTGTACATTTGCTCAACAGCTCCATTCAGGGTAGTATCGCGATATTCCTTGTACATGTTGTGATAACCAGTTCGGCTTTGATAACGAAGCCAAATACCATAATTCTTGATCTTTGTAGGATTCTTCTCAAAGATCTGCAGAGATTTTAATTTAAAATAAGGGGATTGAAAAGAAAATCAAAGAATGCATCAGAAATCAAGCTGACATTGGTGTCTCAGATAATCAATATGCAATCACCATTAACTTTAAGTTTTTCCAAAGTAGAAGCCACCATACAGATAGCAAATAACATGATAAATAAGTAAAGAAAAAAGCTAGGAGATCACAAGGTTATAATTGACCTCATCTTGTCAAGCATTTCAGGTTTAAGAGCTGCTTTTGAGTTCAAAACCTTAAATATGAAGTCCCAAAATAAAGTGATCAAATCAATTATTACATGCAAATTGCAATGGCAATGAGAAATCAGAGATCAAGAAGCTATCAAATGTACTTTTCCATAGAGAAATGTAAATCCCACACCAGAAATTCGATACTCAAGATGTACGAAATTCTTGAAGCCTAATTGGGATGAAAGCCCTAAGATTAGATGTTTCCTTCCCATCTAATTTCCCTACTTCTCACAGGACAAATTTCATGAAAATAGCTGATAAAATACAAATTCCCATCTAGGTTCCACAGACATAAACTAAACGTTGGCAAATCATATTAAACAGTTTCGGAGACTAATCAACAGGACATATTTAAACAAACAATCAAAAGGATATTTCTCCCATTCACATTTCAACAAATCATTGTAAAGCATCGAATAAAAACATTAAGCACATACTTCATTGATAGCAACGACTTGACCATTGCTCTTTTTAACCTTCTTGAGCTTCCTCAAGAAGTACCTGACGAACATTAAGAGCAAAAACAAAATCAGAAACCCTCAACAACTTCAATAAAATGGGAATTAAAGTAAACCCAAAAAATTTAACAGATCACTAACCAGAACTTGGACTTGGCCCGAACCTCATTGGTGGCCCAAAGCTTCATCCTATAAATCTTGGGGTGCTCATCGCTCTCCGTTGGAAGAGCCCTCCCAACAACCTGGTACTGGTGAAACTGCAACCACAAACAAAAGCAACATCAAAAGCTTTTTTCTGATATTAATTCAACAACAGCTTAAAGCATTACCCCCTCCCTTTGTTTGCTAAGAAACTTTCTGAAAACAATAGAAAATAAAGCTCGTTTATTCCATATTTTACAAACAAGTTCAAATGGATCGAAACCAAACATTAAATAAAAAAACCAAACCGCAAATTTAAACATATATTTTTAAAAAAGAAAAGTCCAAAACCAAGAAAATCATAGAACTTCGAAGCTAAAAGAGGGAAATCAACAGAGCTTCGGGGGAGATCTGAGAAAATTGAAAAGTAGACCACTTACCCTGAAAGTAACCATTTGTGAGGAAAGAGAATATCTGAAGAAGTTCGCAGCCCTCTCTCTCACCGTCGCTTAAGAGAAAAGAAAATTAGGGTTTTCTTTCGCTTAAATTCTACTAGCTCTTGACAGATAAAACCCTAGACTTCGCAAACGTGGCTGGGTCGAGTTTTATTCACTATTTAGTTCAGTTGATGTTCTTGTCCCGGGTCCAGGAAAATTCTATATCTCGGCCCAATATTAAATTTATATTTTTATAAGCCCAACGATTTATCGTGTTTTCTAATTTGGCCCAAAATAGTGATAGGAGACCATTTCTCGGACCAAAATAGAAAAAATATTAGTTCAAGAAGGGTTTCATGTTTTCAGTTGGCCCAAAATGAAATACTATTTTTCACCTTCTATCCCGAAATTAAAACCCGAACGAAATAAAAATTATATTGGAAAAAGTATCTCATATATCTATTTTCAAAATTAATTGGCCAATAATAAAGGGGAAAAGCATGAAAATGGAAAAGGAAAATAATGTTTGCTTGTTAGCTAGCACATTGCAGAAGCATATTGATTTTGACAAACCAAAATGGCCAAAACCAAAGTCTGATTTTTCGAAATAAAGAAACAGCAACTAGATATTGAATCAGAGTGATGGCTAAAATCATCAAGTATTTTATTGATGAAGTTTCAGTTATGAACAGTAAACATAAAGAAGAAGAAGAAGAGAAAGAGAAAGGAGAATTGATTCTTGAATTCTCGTATTGAACTTGTGTTTTTACAAGAGTATCTTGGAGCTATTTATACAACAGAAAACTACCAATAATATGGACTAACTAACTGAAACTGATTATAAGCTAGACTAACTAACTAACGTTAGTTAAATCAGTTAGTTCTGTTAATAGCCCCTTGCAAGTTGAACTCCCCTGGATCCAAGTTCCTGCTCCTATCAGCATTAGCTAGCTGAGAACTTTCAACTGTGAGTTTAGATCTTAGTCGAGAAAAATTGACCAGGGACAATGGTTTGGTGAAGATATCTGCCACTTGATCATAAGCTGGTATATGACCAACAGTAACCTGTTTCTGTAGAACCTTCTCTCGAACAAAGAAAATATCTAACTCCATGTGTTTTGTTCTTGGGTGCTGAATTGGATTTGCAGAAAGAACAACAGTGGATAAGTTGTCACACCAGATGTGAGGTCTAGTTCGGAGTACCAAACCAATTTCAGACAGTAAAGATTGAATCCATGTTATCTCAGCTGTAAGATTAGCTAAACTTCTATATTCAGCTTCAGTACTTGATCTGGAAACAGTACTTTGTTTCTTTGAACTCCAAGAAATAATGTTCTGTCCCAAAAATACACAATACCCTGAGATTGACCTCCTATCATCAGGGTCTGCTGCCCAATCAGCATTTGTAAAGCCAGTGAGTTTGAGTACTGGTGAAGGTTTGATTGAAAGACCATGATGTAGTGTACCACAGAGGTACCTAAAAATCCTTTTTACAGCTCGCCAATGAGTATTGTAGACATCTTATTTTGTCCGGGATATTAACTTGTAAATTTAATTAATTAAGTTAGGTGACATTGTATTTTAATTTAACATTAGATTAGGATAATTAATTAATTTAAAATTAAAATAGGATTTTTATATATTAGAATTAACATTAGGAAATTAAAAATGAAATGGGATTTAGAAATAAGAAAAACAAAAAAAAATATGAAATAAAAAATAAAAATAAGATTAATTTTAGATAGGATAATTAGATTATTACATTTTTAGGATAATTATTATGATTTATATTATTAGAGTTTATGATAGATTAGAATTAGAGTTAGATAATTATTAAAGTAAGATAAAAATAAAGAGATTCACTTAGGCTAGGATATGGATACTGCTTGTGTATATAAGGAGGGAGGTAGCACATAAAAAAGGAGGACCATTTTTTTTGCACAAAGCGACTTCATCAGCCATTATCATCATCGGATGCCATCACCATCTTCAAAAGCCACCCTCAGCCCTTGTTCATCATCACAGCCGAGCTTCCCTTCATCTTGCCCACGGTTCATCCCCGACCTCTACTTGCTAGCCTGAGAATTCCCCTGCATCGAACTTCACTCCTACCTGTTATTGCTGATTGCACAGCCACCATTCCGCCCTGTTGTGCCACCTTCCTGCTTTGCCCTGCCTTACTCTGCCAGATATTCGACCAGCCACTGCGCCGCGTCATTGCTCAACTCATCTTCATCGGACCAAACTTACAGGTTCTGTGTTCATCATCACCACCTAAGGGCTGCGTTTTCTGCTACTCCGCCGCTGCTGCATTACGTCGGCCCTTGCTGCTGCGTTTCTGCCCAGCCTCGTCATCATCATCACCTGCTCCATTATCATCGCTGTTGGCTGGAAGAATTGCGACTAAGAGTTTGTTGCTGTTTAAAAACGTTGGAACAAAAGCTGTGATCGTGGGTAGCTAGCTAGCTCGATGTGAAGAGGAGTAAGGATTTGCTACAGGCCACGTGAAACCAAGAAAGACAGAAGAAAAGAACGTGTAGCAATAAAGAAAGAAAAGAAATAATCAAGTTAGCTCAGTTTTCCAGGTCTGTTTTTTTTGTTGGTTAATTGATTAGTTAAAACAAATATAATCTAACAGCATGATTTGATAATTACTGGCATGATTAATTTAATATGGTAATGGTCTAACTTTGTTATTAAATCTGACTTAATAATTTAGAAAAATTTACATGATAATTAATTTGAGTTGATGACTGCTTGTAAAATATAATTTGTATATATGTGTTATTTGATTTGTTGTATGACTATAATATAGTACATTGATTTAGTTTGCATGTATGATTTTTATTTAACCATGTTGTATGATTTAGATGAGTATTCTAAGGTTATAAAAAATATATGAACAATAAATATATATATATATATAGATATAATTAAAATCAAATAAATAAATGTGGATTATACCGATGATGACATTTTGAGGAAGTCAATTGAGACACCTTAGAGATGTCTAGGTGAGAGGATTCTTTCTTAAGTTGAGCCAAATTGATGGGATACTTTTGGGAGAATTTTCAATAAAATATAATTCATATTTATTTTAAAATTAAATAGAGATAAAAATTAATTAGTAAAGACTAAAATTAAATGAGCATAAATAAAAACAATAGATAAATAAAAAGATAATAAATAAGAAATAAGAATTAGATTGAGAATTAGATTTTATAGAATAAGTATGAATTATACCAAGGATGAAACTCCAAGAAAGTCAATTGAGACTCTTTGGAAATTTCTAGGTGAAAGAATCTTTCTTAAGTTGAGCCAAATTGATGGAATACTTTTGAAAGATTTTTTTTTAATTAATTAATTCATATTTATGATAAATAAAAATAAAAAGTAAGATAAGATAAATGGATTAGATATAGATAGATACAAATGAGCAAATAAAGACAAGTAAACAAATAAAGATAAATAGATAAAATAAGATAAGACAAAATATCTAAATAATAAATAGGATAAAAAAGATAAATGAAAAAGAATAAATATGAGTTATACCGACGATGAAATTTCAAAAAAGTCAATTGAGACTCCTTGAAAATTTCTAGGTGAGGAGGTTCCTTTTGGGCTGAGCCAAATTGATGGGATGCTTAAAAGTGAATTTTCAATAAAACCATAATTCATGTTTATTTTTTAAAAATAAGAATATAAAAATATAAAAATAAATTAGAAAATCCAAGAAATTTATAAAATGAATATGGAGTCAAAATTAGAGACAAAATTAGGAAAATAGGAATCTCATAAAATATTTAAATTTATCCGACGATTGAGTTCAAGAAAGTCAATTGAGACTCCTTGAATATCTTGAGGTGAGGGGAATTTCTAAGGTTGGAGCCAAATTGATGGAAAAATCTTAGAAATTTTCCCAATATATAAGTATATCGAAATTAATATGAACTTAAGGCAAACTATAAAGATAACCTAAAGCTAGTTGGTACCATCTTAGGATGGGCGTTGTGGGGGTGCTAATCCTTCCCCACACGTAACCGTACTCCCGAGTCTAAGAATCTTTGAACGTAAACCATGCCTTATCTTTAGACAAGAATAGGTGACCAATAACACCTTAGGTTTGAATGGTTGGTGGCGACTCCTTGATATAAAGTCTAGCGGTTAGGTTCACGGACCTAGACGTTATGACAAGTATCAAGAGGATTATGCATAAACTGAGAGACCTTGCTAACAGCATATGCAATCTCTGGCCTTGTGACAGTAATATACTGCAGGACTCCTACTGCACTTCGGTATTGTTGAGCATCAGCAAGTGGTGATCCATCCTTGATCGAGAGTTTCAAAGAACTCACCATAGGAGTAGGTAGAGGTTTTGCTTCCAACATATTAAACTTATTCAGGAGTTCTTTAATGTATTTGGATTGAGATAGCAAAATACCAGTAGACAGTGGTGTAACCTCAATGCCAAGAAAAAAATTCAAAGAGCCTAGATCCTTGAGAGAAAATGCTTGATCTAGACTTTGAATAAGGTTGTCAATCTCAATGGAAGAGCTACCAGTTATAATAATATCATCAACATACACTAAGATGTATGTACTGACAGAGGCAGTATGCTTGATAAACAAAGACTGATATGATCTGGCAGATTTAAACTCTTGCTGATGCAAAAACCATTGAAGTTTATCATACCAGGCTCTTGGAGCCTGTTTTAATCCATACAGAGCTTTATGTAACTTGCATACCAGCTGATGGCCACTATTATTCACCTCGAATCCTGGTGGCTGACACATATAAACTTCTTCATTCAGTGTTCCATTCAAGAATGCATTATTAACATCTACTTGCCTCAAGACCCAACCTTTAGATATAGTTAAAGTAAGAATAATTCTGATTATAATAGGCTTCACCACAGGGCTAAAGGTTTCTCCAAATTCAATTCCATGTTGCTGCAAAAAACCTTTAGCTACCAGCCTGGCTTTGTATCTAGCAACTAAACCATCTGAATTTCTTTTGAGTTTAAACACCCACTTGCAACCTACAATGGATCTGTCAGAAGGAAAAGGAACTAAAGACCAAGTCCTATTTTTAAGTAAAGCATCATATTCAACCTGAATAGCCTCTTTCCATTTAGGATGCTAAAGAGCTTGTTTGATAGTAGTTGGTTCAGTAATGTCAAGATCAGCCAAATATGTCTTAGGCTTAAAAACACCACTTTTGGACCTGGTTTGCATAGGATGAAGATTACTGATAGAGTCAGGTACTGGTCCTAATATAGAAGGCTGGCCATTATCTGGTAATGAGGAAGGTTGAGATGTCATAGTTGGAGATATATCATTAGGAGTAGGGTTAGAACAAGAAATTGGAGATAAGGAGGATTGTTGTTCATTTGAAATATGTATTGGAGTATGAGTAAATGACACTGACTTTGTAATAAGAGGAGGTGAATATAAGGAGAACAAGTCAGAATTGGAAGTAGCAGATTTTGTTTTGAGAAACAACTCAGTATAAGGAAATTTGGTTTCATCAAAGACAACGTTCCTAGATATGAATAGTTTTTCATTTTGATCAAGACAAAGATAGCCTTTATGACTTGCACTATAGCCTAAAAAGACACAAGGGGATGATCTATAGTCCATTTTATGAGAATTGAAAGGCCTGAGACAGGGAAAGCATAAACAACCAAATGTTTTAAGAAATGCATAATTTGGCTTTGTCTTGTACAGGATTTCAAAAGGAGACTTTGATTGCAGAGTAATACTTGGTAATCTGTTGATAAGATACACTACAGCAGCAAATGCTTGAGACCAAAATTTAAAAGGTAAAGATGCTTGAGAGAGTAAAGTAAGACCTGTCTCAAGTATGTGTCTATGTTTTCTTTCAACAATTCCATTTTGTTTGAGACGTATGTGGACAAGAATGTCTAAAGATTATCCCTTCAGATTGAAGAAAAGCTGTAAAATTTCTATATTCACCCCCCAATCTGTTTGCAGAATCTTGATGGAAGTGGAAAATTACTTTTCTACTAGTTTCTTAAATTGCATAAAGGTTGTCAATGCTTCACTTTTGGATTGCAAGAAATATATCCAAGTATGTCTGGAATGAGCATCAACAAAGGATATGTAATATTTGAATCCATTTCTAGATAAGTATGGTGATGGCCCCCACAGATCAGATTCTATAAGTGCAAGAGGAGAATTATATGAAGTTGAAGATACAGAAAAGGGAAGCATATGGCTTTTTGCTTGTTGGCAATGAGAACAGATGTAAGTTTTATTGATTTTATTGAAAATATTACAAGAGGAAAGTACTTTTGAAACAATGACTGAATTGGATGTCCTAAGCGTATATGCCAAAGAAGAAAGGTATCTAAAGTTGAAGTAGAATTTGCTGGCGTGACTGGTGAAGCTAAAAGATTTGAAACTAAGACATGTGGCTGACTTGGTGAAGACATTGCAATGGACTTATCAATACTCAGATTAAACTTGTATAGCCCCTGATCAAGAGTCCCTTTTAATAGGATTTCCTTGGTAGTTAGATCCTTCACAAGACAAGAGTCAGCATGAAATTCAAAAAACAATTTATTGTCTTTGTAAAACTGAGAAACTGAAAGTAGGTTTTTAGTGATTTGTGGAACATGTAATATATTGTTTAACTGGAAAGACTTAGAATGAGTTTTAATAAGAGAATGACCAATACCTTCAATATTAGCACTTGTACCATTTCCCATGTACAGTGCACCAGCTCCTCGAAAGTCAGATCCAACATTCAGATTCTCCAAAGCATTTGTTATGTGATTTGTTGCCCCTGAATCAAAATACCAGGAAGAATCATTTATAGAACTGGGGTTTGCTATCATAGCTTCAACAACATTGACATGTTGTGCAAAAGATTGGTTGTTCTGCCCAACAGCTCTTGAACCAAAAGAAGACTCTCCAGGATCAGGGTTGAAAGAGATGTCAAACCTATGATAGCACCTATGTACAGTATGACCAACTTTACCACAGAGCTGACATTGTGGCTTCGTGTTGGTGTAGCCTCTACCTTTAAATTTTCCTCTGCCTCTGAAGGTTCTTCCACCATTATAGGCTCAACTATTATCAAGAGGAAATCTCTTCTGTTGTTGAACAGCAACATGTGCAGAAGGTATAGTTTCTGAAAAAGAGGAATTTTGCATGATTCTTGATTCTGTTGCAAAGAGTAGAGCTGATGTGGTTTTCCAATTTGGGAGTTCTTTTTGAGTGGAGATAGCAGCAACAATGGAGTCATATTCTTGACTAAGACCAGAGAGAGCAATATGTACTAGCTCCCCATCATCCATCTTACACCCATAAGATTGGAGAGTATCCCATAAGGACTTGATCTTGACAAGATAATCCTTCATAGTAAGAGAACCCTTCTTCATATTCTGTAACTATCTCCTATATTGCATGACCTTTGCATTAATCTGAGATGCAAAATACTCTTCGATCGATGCCCACAATTCTTGAGTTGTATCACATCCAACAAATGTAGAAAGAATTTGATTGCTAATTGAAGAAAGAAGCCAAGAAACTAACAACTGATCTTGTCTATCGTATGATTCAAACGCAAGAGTGTTTGGTGATGGAATGGAATGCTTACCATCAATGAAAGACTTCAACCCATATCCTCTTAAGGTTGCAAGCACTTGCTGCTTCCAGAGTAGATAATTGTCATCTTCAAGTTTAACTGTGATGCTCTGTGTCCCTAGATTGATAATGACAGGGGAAGATGAATTTGAAGGACCAGAATCGGTTGCCGTATCTGATACCATGATGAAGTTTCAGTTATGAACAGTAAACATAAAGAAGAAGAAGAAGAAGAGAAAGAGGAAGGAGAATTGATTCTTGAATTCTCGAATTGAACTTGTGTTTTTACTGAGTATCTTGGAGCTATTTATACAACAGAAAACTACCAATAATATGGACTAACTAACTGAAACTGATTATAAGCTAGACTAATTAACTAAGGTTAGTTAAATCAGTTAGTTCTGTTAATATTTATTAAGTTCATATTATATAGCCAATGAGGCTTTGATTTAGTGGCAAAAAAGAGGTTTTGGGATTTTGAGATCTTAAGTTTGAGTTAATTTATTTGTTATTTGTTTAGTTTATTATTATTTGTACTAATCAATTTATCGAATTACCAATTCATGGAATATAATATACTGACTGTGATTGTAACTTTGAATGAGAATGTACTACTAAAAAAATTTGATCAAAAAAAAGGTTAATATTATATATGATACTAAATAATACATAAAAATTAGTTTATGAACCGTTACTTTTTTCACACATACAAGGTCCTCAATCAAGGACTCGATTTATAAGGTAATGTTTTATTTCAAAACTAAATATTTTTATTTAAATAAAAAGAAAGAAGGATTGTGGTGTGGGGACATTCCACATTTTCAATGCCTTATATTAGTGTTTTAAACATGATTCGAATTTTATAATTGTTACTGCTAGAAGGATTTTATCGTTTATCATTGTCAATTCGAACAGTGATTAATCTCAAATCATAAAACGAATAATAATACTTATGATTACAAAAATTAAGAGAGACTACAGCCTGAATGGTTAGGACGCAAGATTTACCGGGTTATTGCAACTTGAGCTTCTAATTATTCTATTGCGATTTTTACTCTGTCAAGAACAAACTGATCAGATTTTTTTTTCTTATTGACAATATTCATATACGCGAATTTACATTTCAATAAAACATTACTTTTAGGATATAATTAATATATTTAATATAAAATAAATAAATTATATAAAACAATAAACCTATGTAAAATATAAAACTTATATAAGGTATGAAATCGAAATTTATTAGTTTCAATATATTGTCTATCACATTTGACGTAAAGTCTCAGTGGCCTCAAAACAGAGATGCCATAGATTCCACCAAAAAAAAAAAACAGAGATGCCATAGATACCGCGTTAACTCAGAATCCTCTACGTATCAAAGTCGTTGATTTCCAACCACGACAATTTGGAGATAAATTATTGTCATTTTAATAAAAGTTATGCTTTTGTAAGATTATCCTTATTTGGTTATAGTAATTAGAACATCCCTTTCACATAAATCAGCTTATCTTAACTCACTCACTCTCCGCTTCATGCTCGAAGGAAGAAACCCCCCATGCAAAATACCTTTTCGTAAGGATGATATTTTGTTCAATTAAGAGAGAGATTGGGATAACGTGGGCATCGCCGAGCGAGGAAAACTTTGCACCCGTCCTTAGGGCAGATTGTTGGACCAGATGATTCAAGGCGTACTTTTGCCCGACACACTGGTGGGGCCCAGCACCAAAAACCAGGTAGTTCCGTTTGAAAATCACGTCCTCCTGCCTCTCCTCTTAGAATCGGTCCGCCTCTGTGAACCCTTGGAAGGACGACTCGTAAATTGATGGGAAAACAATGGAGCCTTTAGGAATCGTGTACAACTTGGTCAACGGGAAATCCTCCATCGCGACGTGCGGTACTATCGTGCGAAGAAACTCAAAAACGTATATCATTTTTAATTCAAATATCATGTTATATTATTATATTTCTTCCAATTCAAATCATACAACATTATCATATTATTTCAAAGTATAAACAATATACAAAACTAGTGATGTGACCGCAATTAAAAGCTAGGATAAGAGCAACTAACGCCAATTTACTTAAATAAAACTTGATTCAATACGTACAGTTCTTAATATTTTAAAGATAGATAAAAAAGTTTGCATTTTCATTAATGATGTTTTAATTCGAAATTTAATGCTGCAGTTTATAACGATCGTGTTTAAAGATGTATTTTGTTTTTATTATTTTGAAGATTAAAAAAAAAACAGTTCAATTGTCCTTGTATATACACACAAAACATTTTTAAAATGGGTTAAGATCTGTTAGCCCGTTTTGACCCCTGTTATAAAATCTTCGGACTTATTTTTGTGATCTATTTTTAAAAAAAAAGACTTTTTAATCAATCTAGTTAAGCTTGAATTTAAGTCAATTTGTCTTGAACTTAAATGGATCGAGCAATTTAACTTTTTAAATACATTTTAATTTATAATCATATTTAAATTTTATTTATTTAAATATAATTAATTTCATTTGATCGAATAAATTTTAAAAATAAAATTAAAAAACCGAGGCCCAAGATATCCAAAAAAACACATAAGAAAATTTTCAGTCAAATAAAATAAACACATGAGGGCTGGGCCAGGCACACATCACATGTTATTGTTGATAGTCTACGTACATGCACAAGTATTGGCCATTTAGACCATTAGCAAAGCCTAGGAAAAAAAAAAAGCCCAGAAAGAGCCTATAAGCCTCTACTACTGATTAGTACATAGCAACAATAGCAAACAGATTATATTATGGTTAAAACTTATTATGTATTTTAATTTCTAAATTTGTTGAAATAATTTATATTATTATTAAACAATTACTTTGTTTAAATAATATTGAAAATTTAAAGTTATAAATTTGATATGAATTTATTTAACTTTTGTTTAATGTTTATATTAAATTTTTATTTTGTTTATTTATTAAAAAAATAAAATGTTACTATAAATTTTAATTTTTTATTTGTAAAAACATGGGCCAACCCGATAAATCCGTTAGTCCTTAAGATTGAATTTCAACTTACATTTTCAAACCCATTTAAAAAAAATACATTTCAACTCGATTCATATTTAATCAAGCCTGTTAGAGCAAACCCAAATTGACTTATATGAACATAAAACAATTTATTTTGCATAATTTTTATAATTTTTATAACTTTTAAATTTAACAACATATTTACATTTATCATACACAAAATTTTGAGTTCTACTTGTTTTTATTATACACAAAGTTTCGAATTCGCACAATAACTCTATCATTTTGATAAAAAATAAAATATTTTTCAATGTATATTAGCAGTTTAAACTTTATTATTTATCGATCAAATAGTTAAACATTTTCAATTAGCTTAAAATTTGACATACATAATCCACATAAATAAAATATAAAACTCAATGATCAAATTAAAAAATATAAAATAATGTAAAACTAAATTTATTTTACATTAATATTAATAAATCTCTCTCTTGTGTGTGTGTATTTTATTATAAGTTATAAGCTTAAAGGATTTGCTAAATCACATAAACGCTTATGCGAACATCCTCTCTTGATGACATATAAAACATTTAAAACTAGAATTTATATAGGATGCACTAATAGTATATAATTTCTATACACTGTCAATCAATCATAAGATGAGTTAACACTTCATATGTAGATCCTTAAAATTAAATATTAATAAAATTTTTAAATTTATTTTTAAAAGCTTATACACTTTTAGATTTTGTTCATTAATAAAATGTTATTATATGATTAATTAACAATTTATCAAAATCATATTTTGTCAACACAGTATATATAAATTCTTAAAACTAATAAACCATCATAGTTCTCTTCTTGAAGACTAATTATTCACTAACTATCACATTTTAATTAAATATTCTTTAAAATCAATTTTAATAATATAAATATATCTCTTTCGCAACTCCACTTCATCCGATAAATTTATGGTTTTTTCAATTTTAATTTCATTTTTTTTTAAATCCTCATTAGAAGATTTTAAAACTTATGAAAGAATTTAAAATTCGTGTATCACTATGGGCACAAAGTCCAAATTAGTTGGTATATATTTTATGTATCTCTATTTAGTAGTTAAGATCAAGTTCAAGTTTCACCCAATGTGAAATAAAATTTTATTTATTTATATTATTTATTTAATTTGTTGTTATTATTTGTATTTATCAAGTTATTGATTTATAAATTGTAGAATGCTCTAATTGTGTTCATAACATTGAATGAGAATGTATTATTTAAAAAAAAAAATTAATGAATGATGACTGATGAGTAGAGACTATGTGAGATTAAGTCTTGTGTAAATGAAGGTTTTGTTTGACTTAAATTCTAGCTATCTAAAACTTCAAATGAAATAGAAAACAATCCAAATGAACACTAACATTAAGAAGATTAAAACAAGAGATAACAAAATCTCAAAAGAATGCAAACATGAACTCAAAATAATCCAACTATGGACAAACCAAAATACAAATGATCAAAAATCAAATGCAGAACAAAATGCGGTTAACAATAAGAGTTAAAGGAAAGTAATGGTATATCCCCATCCTTCACTCTCTATTATCATTTAAAAAAAATGCAAAAAACAGCTTCCAAACAAAGCATAAATAAAAGGATTATTATCTTATCCACTGTCAGTGGAGTTTTTTAACTCCACAAGCAGGGTTAGGATGATAACATGTGTCCTTTAAAAATATTAAGAAAATAAAAAATAAATAAAATGAGACACATGTCATCATCCTAACCCCACTTGTGGAGTTAAAAAACTCCACTGACAGTATATAGGATAATTTTCCTAAATAAAATTCAAACAAATCCCACATGACTCTTAAAAGTTACAATGTAACACCACAATCCACATTTAAAATAATTAAATATTAAGGTCCACATTTAAAATAAATAAATGTTTTCAATTTTGAATATCAAAGGTTCCCTTATTCCATATGAGTATGAACAATGCAATTTTAGACTAAAAAAATTATTTAATAATTAAAGTTTGCTCAGTAACGATGAAAAAGAAGAAAACAAAAATTTTGTTAATCCACTAATTATGTTTTATAACCATATTTTATTTTATAACTTAATCATTAGATTAACAATTTTTTTTTTATCTTTAACCTTATCTATTCATCCTACCTAGTAAAGTTTTAGCAATTAATTTATTATGTATAATTACAATATAATTGAGGACAAGAATGTTAAGAGATATAACAATTATGGAGGTGAGAGTCTAGAAATAGAACTAGAACATACAAGTAAGGAAGACTCTTTGAGCGCAGCAACTACCGTTGTATAAGTTCTGGTATTTCTTTTCATTTTCCTAAAAGAAGCAATTATTGAAATAGGATCTGCAAGAGAAAAAAGTCATAAGCATGTCAAGAACAAGATATCAAGGTAATAAGAATGGATACTTCTATTTGAAAATGAACCTCTAACAGTCAAGTGGCAGGGTTTCAAATAATACCAGTAATATGTGAAAATGCTAGAAAATGAAGGGGGTTACTCTGTCCTCCAACTTGCTCGATTTTCAACTTCAGAAAGCAAAATTTCATAAACAGAATAAATATGCACAGATGGTAAATGATCGAAAGTGGAAGCAACTGTCCTTTACAATTTTACATAAAAAAATATTTTTATGAGCTACAAACGAAAGGTTTCAGTTCACTTCCCAAGTGACAAGGAGAAATGAAAAAATGAGGCACACATTAATGTGATTACTGTGTTTGTTCATTTATCGATGCCTGCTAGAGATTGATGTATTAATTTCTTTTCTAAACCTAATTACAAACGAGGAACAGAAAATAGTGGTTTAAGCAAAAAATAATCGGTCTATTTGATCAATTTTGACAACCATCACTTGTTGGGAGATGAAAAGTTGGACTTATAAGAATAGAGAATGAATCAGAAAGCAGTAAATTGCCTATTCATTCGGTCAAACCAACCACAGAAGTTCGGCACAGCGTAACTCAGCCGCACCAGGAAAACATCGAGGCTGAGACCTGTCATAAGTACCTGCTGTATTTCATCACCATCATCTCTATTCAGGAGAATTTCTCTAATTTACTTCTTATTAAATAGAAAAATAAAGTTTCAGATAGTATCTTTTCTGTCGAAAAGAAAGCCATAAGTAAGTTTCCCGTGCAGGTCAGCTTTTATTTTCAGATTAATTAATCATTTTACAAGTTTTTGATCTTCCTACACAAGCATAACAAAAGAGCAGTCAATGCAGGCTTAGAAACTTAATAGTTTTTTTAAGAAAAGACAGCAAGAATATCAACATCTTCTGCATGTCACATAACAAGTCTATGCTTGTAATAGGTCCATGCTTGTAATTGATTCCAAACTAACTCATTTGCCAGTCGACCGTTAAGCAACTTATTCCGCCCAGATGGAATACTATCCTCATCGGATTAGCTATCTTCTACATAAATTTCAAAATTGCAGATATAATGAACACTAGAATTCCTCAAAGAGAAATTGAAGAGAAAACAAGAGAAAAAATATTAAAGCAAATAGAAGATGCTGCATGTTTCCTCCATTTGAACAAACGAACACTGTCAAGACAAATGAAACTACCCTTATTGCTCGAGGAAAACTCAACCGATAAGGTTCTTAGGAAAACCACACAATTAACTTATCTTAAAAGCTGAAACTAATTCGTGGATTCAACATACCTATCTGTAGTTGTTGTTTCTCAAATTCATCCTCACAATCTAACTTTTATAATTATCTATGTCCATCCATAAGTTCCTTAACAAACCAAATTCAAGTCCACTTTCCTAAATCTTCTATCCAGTGAAAGCAATTGAAAATTGAAATTCACGTGATATTGTGGAATCTGATTTAACCGCTTGTATCATATTGACACACTAAATCCATCTTGGTGATTGGGGAGGTCACTACTCGTGTCCACACAGCAAAACTAATCAAGACTACAAGTCAAAATACAATAGCTCAACTTATATACTCAAATACAGGTTTTATATATAGTCACAAACGAAATCAGCCTTCAAAACATTGTGCAGATGGTATAAGCGTGCTACATTCTTAATGCTAAAACCTTAAAAAAAGACTCAAGCTAAGCAATAATTTAGTTACTTACCAAAGCCTTCTTCGTTCTTCTTAATCACACTCATCATACACTTATCCATCGAATTTTCATTAAAACAATATTGCACCTACAAATACAAACCAAAAACATATAAAGATATACATAAAGATCAACAAGCTCGTCTAAAAGAAAACAAGAACACTAAAAAAGATGAATAAAAAAGGGGACAGAACATGTTCTAGGTTTAAATTTCGACAAGGCAAGACTGAAAAATTTTGTTCTTGCCTGGCTAGTAATCTTGTTTTTGAGATGTTAAGTAAGGACAGCAGTCGCCGACCGTTCTCGTGAATGTGATTCTCATCTTGACCTTGCTCGAGCTCGTGGTCGTGATCCTCCTCCTCTGGGGATTGGGAATGAAATCAAGAGGATCAAGCGCCGGAGAGTACGGATTGTGCCAGCGGTGGCGGCGGTGGGCTGTTCTCCGCGTGGCTGTCCATCTCGAAAAAGAGGGGAGGGTGAAAAGGAAATAGTTTCGATTAGAAAGGAGGAAAAGAAATCAAAATTCAAAACACTCGCGCCCTTTTCTTTCTGCCCGGGGACCCTTAATAAGGGGAAATTTTCATTTGAGCTAAGTCAAGGGTGTTTTGGTCAAATCGTTATATTTCTTTACTCTTTTACTATTTGCAAGATAAATGGAAGGAACATATGGCTAATGGTCACTTACTCTTATTTTTTTAACATTTTCCTTTACATTTGAAAAAAAAAAATCTTTGGACGTGGAGAGACCGTACTATTTTTTTTGGCCAAGGTATGACCATATGTTGACAATTGTTTTTTTACTCACAAACTTAATCTCGTGCCATCTAACATAAAATTGCAATTTGTCCCAACCATATGGTACTAAAAAACTTTTAAAATTTCAAATATATATGTTATAATAATGCTAACATTAAACTTAAGATTTTAAATTTGGCCAAAAAAAAAGATCTCAAAACTTTTAATGTGTCCTCTTATCATTATCGCAAGATTATATTTTGTATTTAATATATTTGGTAATTTGTCATGTTTAGTATGTGTCAAATATGAAAATTATGATATTGTAATTTGGGTTAACACATAAAATATAAAATAAATTTTTTTATTTTTATCAAATTTATATAATTTTTCCTAAAACTTTAACTCATACTATTTTTCAAATTAAGCAGAGACTTACCTAACCACATATAAAAAAGACAAACATTAAATTAAAAACTTGGGATATATTTGCCTTTGCAAGCAATTACCATGCCTTAAATAGAAACCTTGCACATATATAGAACGCATAACTTTACCCATTACCTAAGTTACCCAACTCTAAACCAAAACCAGAAGGTAAGCCCAAAAAGCAAGTCCAAGCCCTAACAATACTCGGACATCGTTTCTACCCGACCCTGAAAACCACACCCGAACGTCGTCCACCACCGGACCACACAGCGAGCTCATGTCATCGGTTCTTGTATTGTAATACACACTGTAGAACGCGATCCGCGTCCTCTCGGCCTTGGCTGTGAAGTTGACACTGGCAACATGGAAGGTGGAGTTAGAGTCAGGCGTATAGTGAAAAGTCTGAGCCTGATCTCCCGCAAAGGACATAACAGCCAGAGGCTCCTTGCATTTGTCCCTGGCATGGCCCAAAGAAAATGTCAAGCTGTAGAGTTTGTCCGGCGTGGTTTCGACCATTTGAGAAATGATGCCTTCCTTGCCTGAGACCAACTCAATGGCACGTTTGCCTTCTGGGACTGCGTAATGGTTGGAGTCGATGTATCGAACCGCCCTGTTTGATTCCACCATCCATCCTGGCAATGGTGATGTCCCTTCGTCAAGGTTGGTTGGGAGCAGGACGCCGAGAGATACATTTTGGAACATCCAAGGGCCATACTCAAAGCCACTGTTCACCACTGCATTGTCTGAAGAAAACACAGCAGGAAAGATAACTCAATCATATGCAGACGGAAATGAGTCCAATTAATTTCGAATTATTTGAATTTAATTTGATGCATACTTGAAATTAATTTATTTATTTTTGAACTCAACTTGAACTTTTTCTATTTAAATAATAAGTTGAACCGAAATAAATTCGAGTAGAGTAATAAATACTCATTATATCTTATTATTAATTAATCATTTATCCTCATAAAATATGATTGAAAAATAATAAATTATGTCTATCAAATTGAATGAAAACTAAAGTAATTTGAATATTTTATCAAATTGACTCCAAACTTCAAAAATTAAACTTGATTGATTTTGAATCAAATCTTGAGTTTCATGTTTTCAAATAAAGCTAAACTTGATCCTAATACTATATTATTAGACTCAATTAGATAAAAAAAATGAAAAATATAATTAAAAATAGTATCTATGTGACTATGCCACATTCCTCATACCATTCATTATGGTTCTCCGAGATATTCAAAAGTTCTACGTAACAATCCTCTGGGAATTGGGATAGCTTTAACTTTTTTTTTTTGAATTGGATAGCTTTAACTTGTTGGCATAGGTAAGAAACTATTGCGTATAGGATTCATTTAATGGACCCACACACGCAAATCACGCAAAAGTGAATGAAAAAGAAAAAAAAAATAGTACGTTGCTGTGTTACCTTTGGGCTTTTCAGGAGAAACAATTTTTTTGATGGCAACATCGTCAATGATGGGCCCACATTCAGGATCATCTTCCATGCCCGGATTCCTAAAAATCAACCGCTGTTTATCCTCCTCCGCCTCAAAAGAAATCGAGTAGGGGTCCCACCCTTGCACGTTGTACAATGTCTGAAGATCCACCATCTGCGATGCTGGTGGCACGGACACGTTCAATGACTCCAGCTGCGCGCACGTGCGCGCCGCACTGAAAGTAACTGCGTACGTGGACCCTTTCTCAACCGTCAGTTCTTGGCTGATTTCAGCCTCGTTGCCCAATCTGACGGCATGCGTGCCTTGGGGCACAATGAGAATCATTCCTCCCATTTTTTCCCCGGGCGACACCAGCTCCACCCTGCCGTTGGTTCTCCAGCTAGGGATCTCAGTCGGGCCATCCGATATGGCCTTGCTTGGTAAGCCATTTGACGGTCGTGTCTCGAAATCACCATTTGGCACCAGGCCTGAAAAATAATTGACATCCTGAAAATCAAAACTAATTGGATATGGAAAAAATTAATGCAACATTTTTTCCGTTTTAACTCTTGTCTTTGATCCCGTGAACAATTATTAGTGCCAATGCAAGAGTGCCTAACCGTACATGTGCTTATACGGTTGACCACAAAAAAAATACTGAGAAAACAAGTACAGCACATGAGCAGATATGTTTCATTGTCACGGAAATTTTGTTGATGGTAAGCAGATCCCTGTTGGTCCATCAGACTTATCAGAAGAAAAATATTGCCATACCCACTTGCAGTTACCTACCACTACAAGACAGAATATATATATATATATATATATGTATATGCAATTGGAAAATTAAAAACAATTTACATGGTTGTAAATTAAATCATCAGCCCTTAGAAATTTTACCAACAAGTGATTAAAAGAAATAAAAATAATTTTTATTTTCAAATATTTAGATAAAATTTAAATTTTAGAATTTTCACTGTTAGAAGATTTTAATTTTTATTACTTTCAATTCGAATAAGATTAATCTCAGATAACAAAACAAACGAAGATACCAATGCTAAAAAAAAAAAGCCCTTGGAAATCCTGGACAGGCAAGAGCAGCATGTTTAACCTGAGACACTGATACAGAATGAATCTACGAAATGATTCGCAACATTGGCTTCACCTTCGGTAAATGTACGAAGCTGTGGGATTAAGGGGATGGCTTACGCATGGCCATTAGTATGGTTCTGTTGTTAAATCCAGATTAGAACTCAATTTGAATAAAATCCTAGGGCTATTAACGAAGTCGTGTTGTTGAATCTACATTTACACAAGGAGAATGTTAAAGACACTCATATTTTAGTACCTCCAATCTCACTGGATCATATTACTTTTTAATTTTACGTAAAAATCGATTATTCATATAAAAAATTGAAAAGCTGAAATATGTAAATGTTAACTAATACTTTTTTCGGTAACTTGTAATAATAAGTAATAGATATTCATATAAAACTAAAATGTAACATAATCTAATAAAATAAAAAAAATGTTTAAACGTGACTGTAAAAATAATTATCCCTAATATTTCCTTTTACATAATGTATATGGCAACCTAAAAAGGTAGTAAGAAGACAAATGAACATGTCCTTGGATAACCTTATCTTAGTTACCAGCCTCAAGGTGGGAAGAGAGTTCATGCGGCCGGATAAATAACGAAACTTCGTCACGGAAATGAATGAAGAGAACAATACTACCGCCAACAGACTCAGAATAGAGCAAGCTGCTGACAAAAATGTCGCTATCATTTTCAAAAAGGGCCGAAAATGATGATATTGATATGAGCACGCTAAGGCCGTGAGACTGATCCCAGGGTCCCACTGAAGTTGAACCATGGGCCCCAGTTTACCATGTGGACCCTATCCCACCGTTTCAGCCCATTATCTTTTTCCGCCCTAGTCCTCTATGCTTTGACCATACGAACCACAAACGTGATTAACAATAAATGAAAACAGCATTTGGAAACAGTACGATATTTGTTAAAATTTGATAAAGGTTATAAATTATTATGTTTGACATGGACATAACTTTTGACATAATAATTTATGTTATATACAATATAAATATAATTTAACATAACAAAAAACAAAAACGGTTCTATAAAATAATTGTCTTAATTTCGACCCAACAAATGAAAGTTAAGCAAGATAATTAAAAATGGTAGAAATGTGAGTGCCCTTTTTTTTGGGTTTTGGCTGAACGTGAAACTTCTATGGGGCCGAACTGAGCTGGAAATTCGGGGAATGCACTACCAAGACAAGGATCTACCGAAAGAACCCTTGTCGTTTGTTAAATTTAAGATAAAAAAGCAGAGATATTTGGCGGGAATATGACCCTTTCCGGTCATTTCACTCACTATAGAATGAGTGGAAAAAGAAACATAGAGGGCCCATTCAAGCGCCTTGTTCTCTTCTATTCCTGCTATGATATACCCACCCACCAACACCTTCCACTTTTTGACATTGCCAATTTTATTTTTCTCTTTATTTTCTTTCGATGCCCTTGTCAATGTTTTCCTTTTCTTTTATAGCGCTTTCAAGCTTCTTGCTTCAAAGATCAGACATTGAACAATTGCTGGTCCTCTAGTAGAAATAGCAAATACCAAGCCGTGAGCTTAGGCTTACCTTTGCTTGTTGCAGTGACCACTTTGGCAAAGGTAAATACCATAGCTTTCGCCCAATTGTGCAATATGCTGGAACCCCAAAAGGCTGACGGATAATGCAGGCAACAATGACTGGGAAAACGAGTTAACCTAATCCATCGAATTATTGCGGTGAAGTTTCTCCATTTAAAGCTTTCTCAATTGTAAAACAATTGAGAAAATTATATTAATGATTGTACTAACTAATTAATCGATAAAGAAATACTCAAAGTGAGAAAGGGTATCCACGAAACACTCAAGTATTGTGGGACAGACAATCTGAGGATCGAAGACTGTATTTAAAGCCGATTTCAAAATATTAACAGTCACTAACTGCATATTAAATAAATACTTTGAATTTTGAAAAGAAAAGGAAACAAGATCCAAGTCTAAGTTAAGGCCCACGTTTAGACTTTTAAATGAAAATCAAACCAACTTGGGTTGAACAGAGTATGGCTCAAAACCCCTATACTGGCTCCATTGGAGCGTATCTAAAGCTCACTCTTTACTGAAAGTAGACAACTTCCAGGAAAATGGTGGTGATCTAATGGCTCTATCAAAGAAAATAGAAGAAATTATCGAGTTGACTGGAAAGAGAAGAAGAGATGAGAATCTTTGCGGAAATTCATGTGGGCATTTACTGGACAAAGAATGGAAGAACTAAACCTGTTGAGTAAAATCCAATTCAACTTGTAATAATAACTGTTACTTCAAAACATAAAAGCAAAGTAAAAAACCAAATCTCCTGCATCGTATAACAGTTTTCCGAAGAAACTGTAGCTAATAAATGAACAGATCTCGAACATAACAAAAACCAACAATCTAGAAGCAATGTAAGAGCTCGAAAAGATCAAAGAAAGAGAATTGAAGTTTATTTAAGCAGCTTAGTTTGACGAAGAAAGAACAGAGAAAATAATATATGCAGACGGAGAATGGAGGAAAGTGATAGTACATACCGTCTTCAGCTAGTGTTATAGCAGAGAAATGAGCAAAGAGAAGCATAAAAAGGAAGACCCATTTGCATCCTGCGGAGCTCTCCGTCATCTTCTCGGCCAAGTATCCTTCTTTCTCTTCTTTGGTAAAGGGCTTGCTCTGTTTGGACGAGGGAAGGGAGGCAGGCCAGGTAGTGTCTTTTTAACCAAAGATTCCAGCACTATGTCGTCTTTAGGCTTTAGCATTTCGAGTTAATAGAAATGTTATTTTTATAGTAATATTTTAACATTTTTTTTATTTTGTTATGTTACGTTCTTTGCTACTTTTTAGTTTTACTTAAATATAAGTGAAAAATTAAAATATGTGAATATTCAAAAATATTTTTTAAGTAGTTTATAATAATAAAAAATTGATATTCACTTAAAATTAAAAAATAATGTTGTTGCACAAAACATCAATGATTGATTGCTGACGTCGATATTGTTTTTTTCTGTACGTATCTTCAGAAAAGTTCTGCAAAATAGGAAAAGTCAGAGGGCGCAGGGGTTTTCCCCTGCGTGCGCACTCCGATACTTAAGTCAAATAGGGTTTTAGCAGGGTTTTAGTAGGCAAATATAGCTTAGGGTTTAAGAATGATACATGTGACCTATTTATATAAGTTGTTTTACACGTAATTACCTTTAAGCCCCACAGCTTAAATAATAACCCAGTGAATCATATATGGGCTTTCTGAGTCCTCTTTCCTCTTGGACTTAGATTATCATTTTGCTCAATGGTCTTCAACTTGACTTATAGAAAAGCCTAGTAATAATTGACCTAGTCCACATCAATTGCTCCCCACTCTTTTACAAGGTTTACCTTGTGAAATAGTATATAAAGAATGAGCTTTTCAAATTCTTTTGCTGCCCTTTTCCTGGGATTATCACAAGAATCTTTTCATCTTCACTTGAAGGCTTAACTAGTGAACTTCGTTATTATTTGTAGCAGAAACAACTTCGTATCATCATTTCTTTTGTCAAGTGCCTTCTATTAGCCAAGAGGAAGAAAACCGAATTTGGGTTAAAGCCATGAGGGCACATCGTCAAGAAATGCCATAAGCGGATGCATATGTTCTTATCTGGTTTCATCAGATGTGGTTTGTACTCGGCATGCTGTTGATTGCTTGAAGCTCAATCCAGATGCTGAGAATTTGGAACCTTTTCTGAGGATAGGCACTTGTAAAGATTTATCTGATCTTATCAGCTCTTAGAAGCCTTTTTGTCGACTCAAGATGGTTGAGGTTCTCACAAGCTTGGACGAAGATTTAGATAATCCAAAGACTAATTTTCTTAAGGATTAAGCTCTTGACATTATAGCACCTCAGGACGCATATGCATGGGTGCCTACTAGTTTCGATACTCCTTTTAATGCAGAAGTTAATCTATAGTGCTCCCAGCTCTTCTTATGAAGCACTTACATTTAAAGAAGAATTCATACTTGGGTATTGCATTTATCCGTACACTTTTTTGCTTGAGGATTTCACAATTTACCCATCTCGCGCATTTTTCGCTTAGGGACTTTTTGTTTACCCGTCTCGCGCATTTTCGCTTAGGGACTTTTAGAATTGATAAGAATATAATATTATTTATATCCGAAATGCCAACATAAAATGTTAAATATAATTTGTCAACCAATTGCAGCACATATCCAATGATAAATTGTGACATACCTCGTAACATACCTCACAGCCTGCATACTGTGTGCTCCCCAAGTTTTTCTTTGCGACTTTTTGTGTCCAAAGAAGAACTTTTACTGGAGTATTGGTCATGTCTTGCGTACTATCCGCTTAAGGACTTGTTAGAATATAATATCATTTATATCCGAGATGCCAACATAATACATTAAATGTAATCTGATAAAATTGTAACATACCTCGTTTAGAGACTTATTTTTGCCCATCTCGCACCTTTTTGTGCTTAGGGACTTTTGATTTACCCGTCTCGCGCATTTTTCGCTTAAGGACTTTTGTTTGCCCGTCTCGCGCACTTTTTGCTTAGGGACTTTTTGTTTGCCCGTCTCGCGCACTTTTCGCTTAGGGACTTTTGATTTGCCCGTCTCGCGCAGTTTTCGCTTAGGGACCTTTTGTTTGCCTGTCTCGCACACTTTTCGCTTAGAGACTTTTGATTTGCCCGTCTCGCGCACTTTTCGCTTAGGGACTTTCTGTTTGCCCTTCTCGCGCACTTTTTGCTTAAGGACTTTTGATTTGCCCGTCTCGCGCATTTTTCGCTTAGGGACTTTTTGTTTGCCCGTCTCGCGCACTTTTCACTTATGGACTTTTTATTTTTCTTGCTTAGGGACTTATTTTTGCCCGTCTCGCGCATCTTTCGCTTAGGGGCTTATTTGTGCCCGTCTTGTATATCTTCTCGCTTAGGGACTTATTTTTGCCCGTCTCGCACATTTTTCGCTTAGGGACTTATTTGTGCCCGTCTCGCGTCTCTTTGGCCAGTTTCCGTTTTTTCTTCTTCTATCCCTGCAACATGTCTATCAAACATGAAGGATTATCATAGTACAGATAAAAATAATTGGCCTTTCATTTCATAATGTAGTATTTTCAATTAAATGGAGTAAGTAACAATATAATTGCAGCAAATGTTGAAACAAAAATAGCAAATGTTTACCACCAGTACCATTCCAAGTCTTTGTCTTTGAAAATTTTGTAAAGTACGAGTGCTAGGATGTTCTGCTGTCAACCATGGATTGTGCACTAAGTCGTGCCTTGGTACCAGCAATCTACCTTCACAAGCTTACCACAAGCTGTTTTCAATCGAACCAAGCTATCATTGGCTTGTTGCCTTCCACGACAGTGGCTAGTGCCTACCTCGGACACCTGCCTGATTCAATCACAATTGTTAGAGTGGACAAGAATATCGAAAACATCATACGAGAGTACCTCAAATCTGGTTACCATCCGTATGTCCCTGCTTGAGTGTGTTTGCAATTTCCGTTGTGCGAAGCACTCACTTGTATTGATACTCAAGAATGCTATATATAGGGGCTTACAAGGGAGACACGGCCTTGATCTCGACACCTTAAGCTGGCACATCCTTGTCTTGCTTAAAGGACTCACGAAGCCGACACACCCTTTATATAGACAAACCCTCTTTTATATGTGTGTTTGTCAATGGGCCAAGTGTGTGGCTCTTAAGCTACTTCTAGATGGTTGCTAGAGCAGTTCTTGAAAGCTTATGTGTCAGACGATTGACAGATGGGCCGAAGGAAGCTTTTGGACACTCTGTCGGATTAGTGCACGCACTAGGTCTAGAAGATTCTAGATCATTCCGCTCAGATCTCGCACTTGGGCGTACGTTTGGATCGTCAAATTTAAATGTGCTCGCCAAAGTTTTTTCTAAATGGTGAACTAGTAGTTTGGATTCTGTGCTCGCCAGCGTTGCTAGCCATTGCCGAAAGGCATGACTCGTGTGTTCTTTGCTCGCCTGCAATGTGTTAACGGGGGAACCTTGCGTATGGGTGCTGTGTTCACCTAATTTTCTTCGCTGTCATTTTATTGAAGTGGAGAGCTTGTTGCATTTGAAATATGCTTGCCATCTTGATTTCTTCTTTGCTGGGCGTTTAGCCAGATCACCAGTCGAGCTCTGCTATGTTCATAGAGAGCTTTTGCGGCTGGGCTCGCCAAAGTTTCGCTTGCAAACCGGAGTTCTCATTGTTTGGGAGAGCGCATCCTCACTCCGTCCTTCATTACATGGGCGTGCACCTGACGATGTACGGAGCCGCCTAATCCTTTCTCGCTTTGGTCACTTAAAATGGCTTGCCCACCAAGATCGTTCCTCGTGCCTTGACACGTGCTTTACCGAGCGAGCCTTGTTGCAGAGGCTGGGCTGTGACATTAGTTATGCAATCACCACATGTCACTCAATCGCCGAAAGTGTCTGCTGCAGTGGTCTTGTGCTCGCCACATGACACTGCATTTGTCAGCATTGCTTTACGCCTTGTGTGCGGGACGCTGGGCTCACAGGAGCCATTTGCTCATCTAGAATGCCTGCCGTGTGACTTTTTCTTGCTCGCATGGCTGTCGCCTAAGACGAACCGCTTTATCGAGATGCTCACCAAAGTTTTACTCTACTGGGCAAGCCACTCTCTCATTGAGGGAGCTTGTTGAATGCTCGTGGCTCGCCATCGCCAAAGAAGCCTGCATTTGGGATGTGTGCTCCCCCATCACTATACCAAGCAAGCTTGGGTGTGGTAAACAACCCTGTCACGTGCGGAGCCCCCATCTTGTCCAAGTCTGTCGCACGCGGGAGTTCCTCTCTCGCCCAAGGCTTGTTTTGCGCGAGAGCTTCTCTCTTACCCAAGGCTTGTTTCGTGCGGGAATCATTGCTCGCCCGCTTTGGCTGTCGCGCAGGCGAACTACACTCTCACCGTGAAGCTTGTCGTGTTGACCTTGCTTGCCACTCTAGCTGTCAAATGGGCGAGGCATCCTCACATCCAACGAGCCTGCCGTAGGTAGATGTGATCGCCGTTTTTGCTGACGTATAGGCATGGCGTCCTCTCGCCAAGAAGTTTGCCGCATGGCTTTTGTTCGCCTATTTTGGCTGTCGTGTGGTTGAACATCGCATCGCCAGAGTGGCCTTCCGTGCGGGACCTATGCTCACCAGAATTGGGCGAACCTTCTGTTCAGTTCGTCCAAGATCTATTTGTGTGCGATAGGCTCTCTCGCCCAATGCCTAGCGCTAGCGAGAGGCTCTCTCTCTCGCCAATGCCTGGAATCCATTTTCTCTCAAAAACAAAGTGCATATAGCCATACACGTGTCGCATTCCAGCTCACATCTTTCTATTTTTTTTTGTATTAAATAGTCTCTTTATTTATTCCATGCTTGTAAATGCGTTCTCTCCCTGCAAAAACAATGGCAATTACTCATTCTTTTATTATTCACTTGCTACCATTAAAGCTTTAGAATATATTTATTTCTCTCCCTGCAAAAGCAATGGCAATTACTCCATTCTCTGCTTGGAGTTTGCTAGAAAATGCACCCGAAGTGTGCAAGCAACTCTGTCAGAACATCCACTTTAATGATTTTTCATGCCCCTTTTTTTTTACGCTTCAATCCTTTCTATTGTCACCGTCTTCCACATTTCCCTCTCTCAATTCTTTTCGCTTGATCTACTTTACTTACTTTTCAGAGCTACTTTTGAATAGAGGCTTCGTAGCTTATTTTCCTTCCTTAAATAAATGTTGAATCTCATTCAACTAGGTACAGGTAGTAACTAATTATACCACTTTTAAAGCGTCATAAGCAAGTGGTTCGCTCAAGCAAAGCAATGGAGTTTGCGATACTTCAAAGTGTTCTGGTAGTACTTCTAGTAAGGAAATAGTAAGATAAGACCCTTACATCAGAATTCGATTACACACGAGCTGCCAATGAGGACTTTAAAGCCTGCCCCCTCTGAATGAAAGCTACATCTTCACCACATCATCTCCAACAGCTGCCCTCGAACCTGACTTCTGCCAAGCACCTCGTACGGTGCAGCTAGGATAGGAAAGAGTGGGTAATGAAGGTGTCAATCCTTTCACTTATGTTCACAACTTTGTAACGCTTGTTACTATAAATTAAATTTGATTCTTTAAATCAATCTTTGTGTAACTAGTATTTACACTTTTCTGTGTTTAAGTGCTTTTGAATCCCATGGATTTGGGTTTATAACGGTAGATAACATTGCCTTATGATTTATGACCGGTGCAAATAATAAGTTCAAACTATCCCATATATGAAACTGGAGATCATGTTGGAATAATTGCATTGAAACTGTCCATGAAGCTGCAAGATGATGTCGGTGGATTTGCTGTTTTTTTTATACACACCGACAAGGAAGATGGAACATCCATTGGAAGCTCATTGCCACCTCTTTTCTCTGGTCCCTGTACACTTCGTTCAGCATTGGCACGATATGCAGATGTCTTAAACCCTCCACGAAAGGTAAATACAACAATTATTTTTTGTAAAAGATTTTTACGTTATTTGCAAGTGTTTTAACAGTTTTATTTGGGGTGACATTGTTAGTGATGAATGCTTGGCTTTGTCTCGATGCCTTTGATTGCATTTCAGTTTTTGCTTATTGGTTCTATCGATATCCACAAGATCCAAATCCAGTGAATATAAGTCTGCACTTCTTCCCTGATTAAGTTTTTGTTCAGGAGGTTTGGCTAGCCCGGAGGAAATGCACTCAACTCTTCTGTTATGTTTGCCTTGATTGATATCAGAAGTTGCAAGTAACTATACTTTCTTCCTAACTGAGCAGTTCCTCGATCCTCACCTCGCCTTGCCTCATCAAAGCTTCGCCGTTCGTTGTGTCAAAGTCACTCATGCACCTGTTACCATATTATGGCTCTACCATTTTTTTTTTATTTCCATCATCGCCGCTCTGCTCGTCATGATCCTCATCGGACCATGCTTCAACGGTCAGTGCGCTAGAGTTTCTTGCTACCATCGTTGTTGCCAAATAGCCTACATTATTGTAAATACTGCGGCTTATCGCCATCGTCATCTCCATCACCAGCCTAGACTACTACCTGTATTTTCTTGCAAAAGTTGCGTTCGTGTGAAAGCAACATCAGGTGTAGATTCAAGCAGAGACAGTCTTTCGAACTACATTGTCATGATTAATACTTGTTATCTTATCAAATCACTAACCTCCTTGACTTGTTCCATACTTGTAAGATATTGTAACTAATTTTTATTGCCATGGCTTGGGATAGCAGCGGTGAAATAAATGGTGCAGCAGCTTCGGTCGTAGGTGCAGCGTTGAACAAGCTGCCGACAAGGAGGCTAAGTGTAGTAGTGGAGGTTGGTAATCTTGGTCGGCTTGCGGTGGTTGCTTGGATGGTGATGAATATATGGGTGCAGTTTAAGGTATGAAAATGTCACATGTTGCGGGCGAGAGCCTCCCTCGCCCAGCTTGTCGCCACTCTCTCGGACAGCTTGTCAGGGTGGCGAGAACCACTCTATCGCCCAGCTTGTAAGGCGCGAGAGCCACTCTCTTGCCCATGACTGTTTCGTTCAGAAGCCCCTTCTTTCTTTTCTTCACTAATTGCACTTCACGTCCTTTTCTTCACCTCGCTTCATTGCATTGCAGTCTTTCCGATAGCATTTTTATCCAGCCCCATTGTCATCAGCGAAAGATGCTCAGTGGAATAAAACGGTGCGGCAGCAGCAAGAAACTGGCTTGATGATGATGCGTTGAGAGACTTGTGCGACAGGCTAGTCACTCTCTCGCCTAACGCTTATCAGGTGCGAGAGCCAGTCTCTCGCCTAGCCTGTCGCATTGTCGTCGATTGTTCTACTTAACGTGTCTCACATGCAGTGCCCTTCTCTCGCCATTTTTACCTGTCACGGGCGAGAGCTAGTGTAGAAAATTGGTGAGTAGTGCAGAAAATTATCTCTTGCCCAATGATGTCGCAAAAGAAAATTATGTATGCAGGTTGTAGCAATTTGTTTGACCAAAAGGGACCCAAGCACCAAACCCAATCTACATTGAACAAAAACAGAGGCTCGATGTAGGTGCTTGTGGCTCAGGATCTTAGCCAGTTAGACTCCCTAGAATCCGTAGAAACGAATGTTAGGTCGAGAGCTACAGTGGGTAGAGCGTAGGTTTTCTTTTGGGTGGTCATCTCGAGAAATCTGGCCTCGACTGTGCTGCCGGTTTGGTCAGGGGAGTCAGCGTGATAAAATAAAACTCGCACATGATTTTGAACGTTAGAAAAATAAGAGAAAAGAGGAAATGTGGATCCCAAACATGGGGAAAAAGACTCTATCGCTCAACGCCTATCAGGTGCGAGAGAGGCTCTCTTGCCCATGCCTGTCGCTCACTCCTTTGTATTCTGTCGCCAAAGGCCTATCGCACGCGATAGCCAGTCTCTCGCCAATACATGTCGCGTGGCCTCTCGCTATCTTGGGACAGAGTTCTTGTCGCAAGCTGTGGGCGCGCGATTTTGCTCTGTTGCATGAAACCTTACACGTGACAGGCTATTCTGTCATGTATATATATATTTTTCATTATTTGTTAGTGACAGACTCTTTTATGTGAACGTATAACCTTGTGCTAGCAGTCTCCCGCGGGTCTCAGGTCTTTCGCAGCCTATCGTAGACTTTTATACTTGGCTTTTTTGTTTGATTCTCACAGACGGCATCAATTGTTGTTGCACAAAACAACAATGATTGATTGCTGAGGTCGATATTGTCTTCTTTCTGCACGTGTCTACAGAAAAGTTCTGCAAAATAGGAAAAGTCAGAGGGCGCAGGGGTTTTCTCCTGCGCGCGCACTCCGATGCTTAAGTTAGACAGGGTTTTGGCAAGGTTTTAGTAGGCAAATAGAGCTTAGGGTTTAAGAATGATATCTGTGACCTATTTTATAGGAGTTGTTTTGCGCGTAATTACCTTTAAGCCCCACAACTTAAATAATAACCCAGTGATCATTTATGGGCCTTCTGAGTCCTCTTTCCTCTTGGGCTTAGATTATCATTTTGCTCAATGGTCTTTAACTTGACTTATAGAAAAGCCTAGTAATAATTGACCTAGTCCACATCAAATAATATAACTTAATAAAATAAAAATATTAAAATGTAATTGAAAAAATAATTGTCCTTTAACATTTTTGTTATTTGATCGCCATTACTTTGGGCATGATTAATTTAATGGAAAGGAGATTTTTTTGTTTTTCTCAATTTCTTGATTTGAAAAATAAAAGAAAAGTGCACTGTTCCCACTTCCCAATAGGCAATAGCCATTGCTATATTTAAATTGACTCAATTTTTGTATATATTAAGTTTATTTTATATTAAATATGCACAAAATATAAAATTTATCGTATTACATATTATAAGTGAATTTTTTTCTTTTGTCAAATTTATATTAATATTTATGATGTATTTATAAATATTATATTATTATATCTTATTTTAAATTAAAAATCTATTTTCAATTATGTATTTATAAATATTATATTATTATATCTTATTTGAAATTAAAAAAATCTGCTTTCCACTACTAGTTTCTTTCTTTTTTATTGTTTGTAATTAATAATTAATAGGATAATTATTTTATATAACATCAATAAAATTTTTTAACTTCACAAGTGAAGTTATAATGATGACACATATTTATTTTTATTTTTTAATATTTTTAAATGATATGCCTCATCATCCTATCCTCGTTTGTAAAATAAAAAATTTCACTATCAGTGTATTAGATAATATCCTAATTAATGATAGAATTATTATCAAATATATTGTTATTATAATTTTTATATTTCACACATAAAATTAATAATATGACACATATTTCTGAAAAAATAAAAAATATAATAATAAAATTTAACTTTTATTTGTAAAATAAAAAAAAATCCACGTTGGATATTCGGTATAATAATAATAAATGATAATAGTTGATTTTAATGTCATGTCCTAAGTTGGGAACAGTGGTCTTTTGGGCGGATCCAGTCGACCCCCGTGTGACCGCGATTTGACAGTATTCAATCCCATCTAAACCTGTTCAATGGGCGGGTGAGATTAAGTTCGAGCCGGACTTAAGATATATAATAATATATTATGTTTGAGTTCAAGCATGGTTGGACTCATAAATTTGAGCCTAAATTTTAGTCCAATTTCATTTTTTATTTTATTAATTATATAAGCTTGAGCCTAGCTTGGTTAGCTCATTTTTTATTTATTTTTGTATTTTATTTTTTGTTTATTTATTTTTTATTTTTTATACCCTTTAAAATTTAATTTGATTGTCAAATTTTACATGTTAATTTTCATATTAAATATATAATCATATTTATTAATCAATAATATTTTATATACATATAATTATATTATACTTAGTAGATATATTTAAAAAAAAAACTTGATTAATATTATGTTCGGGTTAGGCCAAGCTTGGCTCGGGCTTTGGACGGTCAAGCTCGAGCCCGACCCATTTTTTTATCAAGTTTAAAAATTTTGTCCAGGTCTGATAAATGCATATGATATTTTTGTCTAAATCTGATCAAATTTCGAGCAGACCTTCGAGCTTGAGTAAGTAGTCCGACCCTTGAGCAAATCTAATCCTATCAAATTTTATTTTATTGCTTTTTTTTTGCACCATTAAAAACAAATATCGGGGAATACTAAAGGTTTGCATTTAGTTTTTTTTGTTTATAATGTGAAATGAGTATGTACTTTATATATTATATATAAAGAGATTCTAGTGCCGATGATACTTACGGTCCAAAGCAATATTAAGCCCGTGAAAATCATTAATGATAATTACATACTTGATTTTAAATTGAAAACGATAGCTATAAAGAAAAAAATTGTAATAATATCATATAATATGTTTTTATCAATCATTTTCTCGTGCTTTTATACCCTGTATCAGTGAAAAACACGTGACTAAGGGTTGAGAATTGTTTCTGCAAATGACATTTCTAACTTAAGATTACATGTGTGATTCGATACTAAAATGTTTCATGAAGTTAGCTTTACCTTGGAGCTTGTGATTATCGTATGTGTATAGCAGAGATATCAGTAGTAGATGGTGAAAATAATTGTTTAAAAGCCAAAATCCGTAGGATCTTGTTGTATAATATTTTTAATTTTAGTAATCGAATTTTAATTATCGACAAATTAAAATAAAAAAGATGTATAAATTTATTGATAAGCTTTGATTTATTCTTAGAAAAAAAAATATTTTTTACAAAGAAAATAGTTTTGCTTTCAAGGTTTAATAGAAAGTGTTCATGGACTGGGTAGATTAGATTCTAGTTGAACTCAAGTATGATATTAAAAGGTTAGAGACAAGTTTCAACTTGGCCAGTTTGATTTTTTTTTTCGTTTATTTTTTTTTGTTCAAGTTTATTTTTACATAAAACAAATAAACCTAAATCCGTCCAAACATTATCAATTTTTTTGAATTAAAATAAATCGAAAAATTTTAAAACACATAACAATTAATAAGTATAACAATAAGATCAAATAAAATTCTTAGAAAAATACTACAAGAGAATTAAAATCCAAATCAAAGTCTAAAAAAATATAATTTTAATTAAATTGCAAAAAAAAATTAAAAAATACATTAGTATATTTCCAATAACTTATTCCTTGATGCATCTTCAATTTTTTTAAACCTACAAAATACAACATTATAATTTAACAAAATATTAAATTAATTCAATCATAAAAGAAAATTGCAAAATAATTATATTTATTGGACTTGGATTATAAATGATGAGCCGATGAGATTTGATGTTTTATCGGATCTCATTTACTAACCCAAACTCATTTAATGTGTTTAATTTTTTTTATCTAGACCATTCAAAAATTTAACAACTTTCGAATTTGAAGGAACTGAACTTACGAATATGTTTAAGGTTCAAGTCTAATAGACTATTTTTTCATTAGGTGGGAAAAAAAAAGCTTGAATTTTGCGTCTATATTAAATTTACAAAAGGCCCAGTTTGCTTCAGGCTTGCGGCTCAGGACATTAAATTGCCTAATCTAAGATCCGGGCCAAGTAATTAAAAAGAACAGGCCTTTCAAATATTTTGCCGAGCCTCACTCGATCAAGGTCAAGAATTGCTAGCTACTCATCCACAGCCTAGAGAGAGCTTGGAAGAAGAAAGCAGCAGCGATAACACAATGAGTTCCTCCTCCTCAGCTCTTCGAGATCTGCAGCGCGACCTCGAAAACAAAGCTAACGATCTTAGCAAACTCCAAAAAGGCAAGCCAAACAAAGCGAAACTCATGTTCAGCATCTTATTTTTTCACTATTTGTATTCAAAAGTTCTCGATTGAGAAACCCTAAAGTTCTAGTTATTTATTCTTAATTTTCCCAACAGATATAGCTAAGAACCATCAAGTCAGGAAGAAGTACACTATTCAGCTAGGAGAGAACGAGCTAGTCCTCAAGGTTTCGATTGATTTTTCGTAGTTTTTAGATAAACTCTGATTAATTAATTGC
Source organism: Heritiera fomes (assembly GCA_032173925.1). Lineage (NCBI taxonomy): Eukaryota > Viridiplantae > Streptophyta > Magnoliopsida > Malvales > Malvaceae > Heritiera > Heritiera fomes. The sequence continues at coordinate 5,316,845 of JAPDPM010000015.1, forward strand.
CTTAAATTGACTTTCTAATGATTATTTTCTTATTTATTTAAATGTTATTAGGAGTTGGATTTATTAAATGAGGATGCAAATGTGTACAAGTTGATCGGTCCAGTGCTTGTGAAACAAGATCTAGCGGAGGCTAATGCCAATGTTCGCAAGAGAATTGAGTACATCTCTGCTGAATTGTACGTTTCTTTTTATATTTTAGTATTTTACCTTTAATTTTTTTTGGTTAGAAATGGTTTTGTATATTTTGTGTTGTATCACCGATATTGTCCAAGGGACTATGAGTCATCAGTATTACTTTTGCTGGAACATTATAAGGCTATGTTTGGCTTGTGGTTTTGATGCTTGGCATTATTAGTTTTGAATGATAAGAGTGGCTTTCAAATGTGGTTTTTCAAACCAGAATTTTGCAGCCCAACCAGAATGCCAAAGTAAGCCAAGATGGATTTCATTTTCATTGTCATTGGTTTGTTGAGAAAATATATTGTGTCATGTGGAAATTGGAAAACTTCCCATAATAATGAGATTGCTCTGTAGAGGGTGCTCTGTACTTCACCTGAAGCTTTGCTGAGTTGTAATGGAATATTCTTCTCTGTTAGTCATTTTTTACATGCGTAGGCAATAACCTTGTATCTGCTGTTTTTTATTCTACGATGTATGCATCATGTGATATTGTAATTATCATACCAAATTCTTGAAGCTTGTTGTTTCATGTATATGAACTGTAAAACTTTGTTACTCTGTCTACAGGAAGCGACTTGATGCATCTCTTCAAGATTTGGAAGAGAAACAACACAGCAAGAGAGAAGCTGTTAGTGCTTTTCCTTTTTACGTACCTTAATCTGTGCCCTTTTGATGCTATATGAGTTAGTAAACAACAATAGAAGTGTTTTTGGAATTGCAAATTAATATCATCGTGCCTTGTTAAACAATTGAATAGCTTTTTGATAATCATTGAGAAGCATGAATATTTATGATGTACAAAAGATTTACGACTAACTAATTATTAGTATGGTATAAAGCATTAGGCAGGGGTTGACTGCTCCTGCTACTATAGCTGCAATTTTAGCAAATGGTCAGGTGAAAAAAGTTAGGCAGGGTTGTGAGCTTAGAAACTTGCTTTGTTAGACTGGGAAATCTAGTTATAATGTTTTTGGTTCTTCATGAGTACCTGAAATAAGAAACAACTTGATTGGGATGCTAATTTACTCATGCCTTGTTTATCTATTTTTTGGTTCTAACTGCGCTGTTTACTTAGTTGGTCTTACCTGATTAATGCTCAGTTTCCTTCTTCTAGAGATTAATTTGTAAAGTAGCGAGCTGAGGACCAATTAAATAGCTGTGACTCGTTTAAATTCCTTATTCTTTTAAACATCAATGCGGTTTATGAGTTGCTTTGCCTTTTGAATCTCTGAGTTACATTTAGGTGCTTAATATGTCAGATTGTATTTGGATATTTTAATACCCTAACCATTTACGAACTGCTTTTACATGCTGCATTTTGAGGTTTTGCATTTGGGGAAGTTGCCATCCCATAAACTGGAATATCATCCAATACAAGTTTAGGTTAAAGTAATATGAAATCAAGTTGGGATGAAGTATTTATTATGAGAACCATTGGAAGATGTTTATGTCCTCTTCAGATTGAACAATAGAATCTAGGCACCTCACCCAGATAATATAATGTAATTAGATTTATCAGACATATTTGATTTGTGCTCTTTTTTTACCTCTTCTCATGGAACACTGCAAATTTATATTTTGCTAAATGTTTCATCATATGCTGTTCTTGCTAAGCATAATATATGGTATTGAATGAAGGTTACAATTGACTCTTATTGCTTTTGTATTGGCTAGATATTAAAGGTGCAGCAGAGGATTCAATCTCATCAAGCTGGAAAAGCCAAGGCATAACTCATCTTCACATGGTATGACTACTATCATTATAGTGTGATGATATTACTACTGTATATCATGCGATGATATTACTACTGTATATCATGGTCATATACCTTCTTGGAGTTTTGATCCAGTGTTCTTGAGCCTTGGTTGTAAAACCTACAATGTGTGACAGCCTCTTTAACCATGATTACATTACGGTGTTGTAGGTTAATCGATGCAATGCATCTAGTTGTAGCCTTTTCGGTCTGGCTGTTTCCATGAGATTTTTGGGAAATTTGATGATGAATTGGCACTTGAATTTGTAGCTTGTTGGCTTTTGAAGTTTTATGATTTATGTCGTTGCATGCAAAGGTGGTTTGGTTTTGCTTCTTTTATGCAGTAATCATCCTTTTTTTTCTATTATAAAATGCTCCCTTTGCTCTTTTCTATTACCAAATGTTGATATGTTATTGTACTACCAAGCTAAAATCCTGCGGGAACTGATGGGCCTTATGAAGTAGCATAATCATTTTTCGTGCAAATTTTTAATGATTATAATTACACAAATAAAAAATGATAATTTAATTTATACACAATAAAATAATCAAGATTTTAATTTTATTTTATTAAAATTTGAATATTTATTTAAGTATTAAATTTAATTTTTATTTAACGAGCAATGTTTACATGAACTAAAATTACTTGTCAGGTATTGTAAACTTGAAAGATGACAAAAGCTATTTAATTTCAAACCTTAGTATATGCGCTGATTCCCCGTTCCCACCGTCCAAGTCCAATCTAGGCTGTCCAATGTGATACTGATATGGGTAGAGGTGAAAAATGGACCAAGGCTCCTGCAGAGGAGTAAAATAAAAAAGCTCGTGGCTCGTGGAATCCAAATTAAATTAATCATTTGTAATCTATTCACTCATGATCTAGTTCATTCCCAATTAATCAAGGTTCATATTAATTTGCAATCAAGTTAAAGCCCAATTTCAAATGCCCAAATCCATTGTGTGTGAATGAAAATGTAAAATTTTTAAATTTTGTTTTGACTTATTTAATTTTTGAATGTGAAAAAAAAAAGTTGACCTGATCCAAATTAAAACTAGACCAAATTTATTGTCTTTGATTCACTAAAAAGCTTGGTGCAAATTGAATTCTTTGGGAATGAGTAAAGAGTTTTAATTGTGATTAAATTTCGAATAAGATTAGTCTCATACTGTTAAAACAAATGAAGATACATGTGGTTTATACAAAAAAAAAATGAATTCAATCCGATCCAATCTGTCCTTTTTAGGGGCTATGATGTAATTAGTGATGGTAAGGAACCGATGGTCGAGGGGCACATAGCCATAAACGTGGAAGCAAAAGTAATGTCTAGCCAGGACAAATGAAAGGGATCCAAAAAAATGAAAGTTAACCAACACCGTCTGACGGGCATATTGGTGTCCTTCCAACATTTATTCAATCAAGTTTTTATCAAGACATGCATGAATCCCGAAATAATGTTGACACATCCCAACAAAAACAACATTGGCCAAACAGGAATTGGCATTTCTATCTATACATGTGTTAAGGTTCATCTGTGATTTTTGCCTAACAACATCTTGGACATTAGCCTCCCATTGCCGTGGACAACACAACCACAAAGTGATTATGGACATTTTTTAACCTATTTCCCTACTAGAAGGCAACTGTTGTTCATCACCAATCCCCATATTACTTTTCTCTCAAGACAAACATTTTGAGAAAGAAATATCGATGACGGGTGATATTCCACATGGTAGGGTTGAAATTGTTTTACATTCAAACTTAATCTTATAATATATTATAATCTTTTTAATTATTCAAACACGGTAGTACCCACTAGTTCACTACCACTAACACTATCGCTATTACTAATTAGACGAACACATCCGTACATAATCATGCAGAAAGAGCAAAAAGGGGGGGTGAATTAGCTAGAAGCTGGAGCACTGAGAAAAGTGGTGGCGGTGGTGTTGTATGTTTTCTCAACTACCCCAACTCCACATTTCTTTTTTCATATATTTGGGACTTGATTAGAACTGAAACAAGGAAATGAGCGGTAGGTTTCAGGGCACACTCCAGGTATTTGCTCTAATATTGCATCTGAGTTACAAGCGGCTCGAATTGGGCCAACTTTAGCTAGGCAAGGGGGATTTAGAGAAGTTTTACGCCAGATGGATGCTGGAGTCAGAGACCCAGAGTGATCATTGAACTTGTACAAGGAGCGAACGGTAATATTTAAGGGTATAAATGAATAGAAAGTTGGACACATAATTCGTGCATATAATATTTGGTTTTTGTTTACTTATTAATTTTTAGAATCTATCACAAATAGAAGTGTGGTTTGTTAATTAATATTCGCGAACAAATTCGTTTGAAGTTTTTTTGAAATTTGTTCTTTTAATGGATCATAATTTATTATTTGTTTGCTGTTTAATAATAATAATAATATTTTAAATTACATATTTACTCATAAGTGATTATAATATATAATTATTAAAAGTATTTATTTAAGTAGGATTTTTTAATTTGACATTATATATTATAATGAATATAATTTGTTTATATAAATTTTATAGTTTAATGTTTATGAATACGCATTTGTGAATATGTTTTTTTTTTAATAATTATCAATACATGTTCATGAATATGTTTGCTAATATTTATAAACAAACTTAACGAATATGAACAATATTAAAAAAATAAACCAATTAATACAAACACAATAATATTTGTTAATGTTCAATTCGTTTACACCCTTACTAACATATGTTCTCAAGACTGTCTAATTGAGGTATCGAGGATATTAAAGAGCTGGCCAGTACAGCATGGAAGTGCACATTTCAACATTTTTTTGCAAAGAGCGAAATATTTGTGCAGATGGTTTGGCGAAATTTGGATTTCACGAGAAAATAAATTACGGCTACAAAATTGGTCCTTATTTTTAAGTTCGCTTTTGTTAGTAGACATATTGGACCCTCGCAACTTTAGTCTCATTTAAGTCTTTTTATTTCTTTTTGTAAAAAAAAATCCTTACAAAATATTCATCAAACTAATCAAAATTGCAGTTGATGGAAACGTATATCCCCACCATGGGCTCGAATCATATTGCCATAATTAAACGAAGGCAAACATAGTAACTTGCGCAATTATCTCGTTTCAGCGGCCCTACCTACTGTTAAAATGTTTGGTTTCAAGCATTGTGTATATATATCTTCGAGGCTTCGTCCACCTTCTATGAACTTTCAAGTTTTCAATAATTACTTACAATATTCCAAGACCAACTCCCATGGTTTTTGGAAAATTTGTTTATCCCCACTTCCCACTCCTCAAAAAATGGCCCCACCTGTATCAATTCAATACCAATCGTGCTTTTATATATATATATATATATATATATATATTGAGAAGCGAGCAAATTACATGATTATAAAGTAAAATTTTTACATTATCTTTATAATTTTGTGTAAATTTAGTATTTTTATGAATTAACTTTTGATTTAAATAACCGTTAAATTCAACAAAATACTTGTATCACTTATACACGTAATTTTTTAATTAATTTGATATTCTTATCATTTCGATTAAAAATGACATTTTTTAAAAAATATATAAAAGTTTAGTTGAAATTTTATTAGTTTTAAATGAATAATTATATATTTTTAATTAATTTAAAATTTGACATGCATGATATACGTAAGTAGAACATAATATTTAAAAGTTGAATTAAAAAATATAATAAAAAATACGGATGTTAAATTATAAAAAAAACTCTACAATTAGCTATTAATTATTCTAAAAATTCAATAAATTCATAAAAGAAAGTTCAATTTTATGCTTAAATACTAATATACCTCTCCTTTACATGCAAGAAACTATATTTATGGAAATCATACATTTAGATTAATAGAGGTTGATTCAAGCTTAGGAACAATATGAAAAGTAAAACAATGAAAATAACTGTAAGATTAAGTGATCAGATCACATTGGTTGAATAGGTTAATGAAATTTAAAAGGATATATGTTTGTTTCTAAGACTTGAATACAAAAACCTCTACTCAAATACCACGTAAAAGCCAATTAGCCAAAGGGCTAGTTGAGTGATAGCCATGATTTGAGTGTTATCTCAATTACTTACTTAACCCATCGGAAAGATTTTTGATTAATTAACTTCATTATGTTCATATTCTTCTCATCAAGAATCCAACACCTAGAATTTTCCTTTGCCTTTTCTAGTTTGCCAAAACCGTCGCCTGTTGTTAACCATTCTATTCTATGTACATGCACGTACAACTAACTGTTCTTAACGACAGTTCTTTCGAATTGAGATAACATTATATTATTCTATATTCACATGTAAAGTATGATTAAGCACCTGAGACCTGACATTACAAAAATATTCTTATGAATAGTCATGCCACTACAAGAAATTTTTCATATAGTGACGCTTGACTATACTGACGGTCATTTTTTGTCAGTAAAAAGAGATTATACCAACGGATTTTTATTATCGTCAGAACATATTGCACCTATATCAACACTTTCTTTAGCTGTAAGTATAGATTAACTATTTTCTGACAATCTATGAATATCCGTTAGTATAAGTATGATATATACTGACAGACTTTAAATAATGTCAAAATATAACATTTTCTTCTGCCGTTATTCTAGATTAACCCTTTTCTAACAATGTATGAATATCTGTCAGTATAAATATGGTATATACTAACAGACTCTTAATACCATCAGAATATATAGTACCTATACTAACACTTTCTTCAGCCGTTAGTATAGATTAATCATTTTATGACAATTTATGAATATTCGTAAGTATAAATATAATACATACTGACGAACTTTTGATACCGTCAGAACATACAGTGCCTATACCAACAATTTATTTAATTGTCGATATAGATTAACTCTTTTCTGACAATCTATGTATATTTGTTAGTGTAAGTATGATATATAATTACAAATGTTTAATACTGTCAGAATATACTATACCTATACAGACATATTATTTAACCGTTTGATATAGATGAATTATATTCTGACAGTCTATGAATATTCGTCAGTAAACATATGACATATATTGATAAATAGTATTGTAATTGTTGGTATTGATATCAAAATTGAATATCCAATAATTTATATATATATATATATATTTATACAGATATACACACAAAATCTTTTTATGCATAAAAACCATTCTAATATTCTAGATTTTAACATAAAGTTATAGATCATGATAACCAATTTCTTGTGTTCTGTTCAGAGCAATGTAAAACGACAATGAGAATTCAATAAACTTCGATTATTATTATTATTATTATTATTATTATTATTATTATTATTATTATCATCATCATCATCATCATCATCACATCTCAAATTAAAATGTCACATAATTGTTTTAGTTAAAAGTTTTTTGCACTTTAATTACTTAATAATATATAGTTTTAAATAAGTTCATCTATCGGCTGAGGGGAGCAAGATAGTAGTGGCAGAGATACTAAAAGTAATGAAAGCAGCTGAGTGGAAGCCATCTCTACACTGGAAATCCATGCCAACTGAATTCTCAGAGGACTCACCTTATGATCTTGTTGCTGCTGATGGGAAAACCACGTTGAATCCCTCCGAATGGACATTTCACCGAGCAATTCAATGGGAATAGAGTTCAGAGTTCTCTTTAAGCTGTTCTCCAGATCCCATGGAAATAAAAGCTTGGAGTTAAATAGATGAACAGAACTTGTAGAAAGGACTGAGCTAGAACATTTTAGTACTGTGATTGCTTCTTGCAAAGCCATAAAGAGTTTATTTAAATTTATTGTAGTTGGTATAGCAAGTTCACTTCCTACTTGATAAGCCTAGAAACATTAATTTCAAGCACAGAACAAGAATCTTTGTTTCGACTTCCACAACTAAGAAACAGTGTTTTTTTCTTTCCAAAAAAAATAAGTTATTTTCAACATATATCTACTTCAAAAAATTTAAATCAATAAATCATCATCATCTTCAACATATATAAAATAATTTAATCAAAACTAAAATCATATCATTTCTTTCATTATAAAAAATAATATTAATACTCTATACAAAATTGATTAAAATTTGATAATTTTTTTATTAAAATTAAAATTTATAATCATAAAGAGTGAATTTTTATTTTTCTTGGGATTTGTGTGCAAGGGGGAGGACATTTTTATTCATTTTGAAGGAGTCACTTGTAGATTAAAAACTATAATATACATGTGCAAGTATAAAAGTTTTCAAAAATTCAATGTAGCTTCATCATTGATTAACTATAAAATATATTAAATTTAAATTTATATAAAAATAATATATAAAATATAATAAATAATTAAATTTAATAATTAAATAATTTATTTATGTTCTTTAAATTTAGAAAAATGCTAAAAAAATTGCAAAGACTAAAATGACGAGTATGAATTAGAAAAAAAACTAATTTTTTATGCATTTAAAATTTTTAATGCATTATTAGTTAATTTACTAAATCCACTTCATAAAATATTTGTTATTTCCAAGTCTATTTTTGTCTTTTTTTTAAGTAGTATATTTTCATTAGAAGTTACAATCACAATCAGCATATTACATTCTATGAACAGGTAACTATGAAAATCATATAACTATAACAAACTAAACAAACTAGTAAATAACTGACTAACTCAAGCTCACATTTAATGAGACTCGAACATGAGACTTTAAAGTCTCAAGGCCTCCTCCTTGCCATTAAGTCAAAGCCTCATTGGCAAGTCTGTTTTTGTCTTGAACAAGCAAGCTTGTTGTAGTGTTGGCTTGCTCCTAAAAATGTTTGCTATTAGTTACAAAAATGCATCTAATTAACTATTTTCTTCATAATTTTTTTTCCTACAAGGCTACTTTTCAATATTTTCTTAATTGTGCAGTCAGCCAATCAAGGGGTTATACTTATATATATATATATATATATATATATATATATATATATATATATCCAATTTGATGTTTAACATCATTTTTAATTGATTCAATTTTCGTTACTATAGATATATGTAAATTTGATAATTTATTTATATAATTTGTGTTTTTGTTATGTCAAATCATGATTGTTTTGCGTAAAACATGAAAATTTTTGGTCGACACGCAAATTTTGTTTTTTGTTTTCAAATTTAGTCTAGTTAAATACAATTTTTATTAGATTTTAATTTGTGTCACTTTCATATATTTTTTCGTATCTTTTTTATATCGTGCATGTTACCTTGTTGTATGCAGAATTACCATATATAAATATATACATAGTTGATCAAAATAAAAAATATTTATAAACTTAATTTTTTTTATGGATAACTTTTTTATTTACTTTATTGAAGTACATTTACTTAATTAATTATATCCCAAAATTTGATCCATATTTAAAATAATCTCTCTTCTAAAAAAATATCAATACTTATATAATGAAAATATTAAAAGATTATATTATATTAAACTACACATGTAACTGTGTATTGTATTTAGAAGATTTATATTTAAAAAAAGAAAGATGAAATGGAGAAGCGCTTATTTAATAACTTTTATTAAACTAAGACCTATTAAAATCCCTTTTGTTAACTACATTGGAAGGTCAACGATAAACAATTTTTTGTTTTATAATGGTACTGCTGAACAGCCTCTAAATATCGTATAAAGCAATGAAAAGAATGCGACTCGCACGGCATTGAAGCTAGCAAAGGAGTTCATTACAAAACAAAAAGCAAGGAGGCGATTTCTTCGCGGTAGCCAAGTCCACTATGCATTTCTTTCTCCTCTGCTATCTTACAATTACAGAGCAATTGAAACTCTTGGGAAGAGCCAGTAGAGAGAAGAAATTAAGTCCGATTAAACTTTTATCTCAAGGTTTTATCTCAAGATATATAGATTGTGACCGTTTCCTTTTCTGCAAATTCCCACATCTAATACCAAAAAATTTAATTCTCTCAATACTCTCAGCCAAATGACGCTATACCCAAAACCCAATTTTCCAAATTATTCATTCCTCTTTTCAAATTTGTAATGGATGCATCTATCAGTAAGTTTCTCCTCTCATTTTCTTTAATTATAATACATTAGAAACAGATTGCTCACTTTTTTTTCTTTTTATGTTGTTGTTGTTAGCAAATTAGGTGTGCTTTCTTTCTCAAATGCTATGAACAAATTTCTGTTTGAATGCCTCATCGTTTTTGTTTAATTACTCTGAAAAACTTGTAAGTACTATTCTTATTTCTTATTTTTCAACTGCAATATTGTTCTAGTAATTGTTATGCCTATGTTAGACTTTACTAATTTGATTTTACTAACATCTGTTTCATGTAGCTATAATGTAATGCTAGATTATGCTTATTCATTTTAGATTTTGAATGTCATTATTCAATTAATTCTTGATTTAATAGAATGTGTATATAATTTATTAGCATCCTTTTAGAGTGTGAGGAAAATATAGTAGTTATTAGTGTCATAATGTATTATGCCCCTAAATCATTGTTTGTTAAGAGAGCTCTTTGCATTGAAATTTAACCTGTTTAAAGCCTGCAATTTTGTTGTCACTTTCTTCAAAAAAACCCAACTACCCACTGTATGTAAGTTTTTAATTGGCAACAAATTAAAAACAATAACATTTATGCAATTAAGGTAAAACATGATATAAAAGTGCAAAACTAATGGACCTACATTACTAGATTGAAAATAAAAGATTGAACCTAAAACTAAAAATTACTCTACTAAACCAAAGACCTTACCTAAGGGAATTTAAGTGTAAGACTTAAACTTTAATTGAGTAAAACGACACCTAATTAACTACCTTAAAGCACTTAATTAACTAATTTTAAAATGCCAATGGGTATGGATTTATTAACGGACTTAAACTGTTGGTATAATTCTCATACCTATTTCGACGATTAAAAATCCATTAGAATAGGCCTATACTGACAAGATATATACCAACGGCTAAAAAACTATCGGAATAAATATTTTGACCGTTGGTATAGAGTCAAATGAATTATAGTAACGATTTTTTTGGGTTTTAGTGACGTTTTTTTGAGCGTTAGTATATGACAATTTTCTTGTAGTGTGGCGATTAAAATTGTAGCTAACTTAGGGCAATAAGAACTGAAAAATGATAGAGGACTCACCGGAAAGTTCACCCACACTCCATGCAATAGTCGTTGGTACGTGAAAGCAATGGTCTATCGGATGTTGCATGCTGCTGAAATTATTGTGTATCGTGTACATGCATATATATATATATATATATATATATAATAATAATAATAATTTATACGGAGTCTTTTTTATTTTATTATCTCAATAAAATAAATTAATATTATATTAATTCTAGAGAATGATTAGTCAGAATAATTGGACCACCATCCTCCAATATAACTTTGGCGTTTTCATTAGGAGAAAGGCTACTCAACTTTCCTGAATCCCACATGCGAATGCGATTCATGACTCTTATGTCTTATCAAGGTTTTTGCAAAGACTTCGCCTGTTAGCCAGAAGAAATTATTAGGAAAGAGAAAACAAGGGCAAACAAAGAGATAATTCATGCATATTCTGGTACGAAGATAATCCCCAAAATGATTCTCTCTCGATTTTTAATCCCCATTTTTTTTTCATTAGTATTAAGCATATAATATGGTTTCTTAAAGTCAAAAAGACTCGGTTGTTATCGATTGTTATCTGAATAATACCACATTGCCATTTCTCCTACCAACTATACATCAATGAATCACAGCCATGGTGGTCGAGAAAGCTTGTAAACAAGGCAATAATTCAGGCGGCAGGCTGCATGTGGCTTGACGCGATGGTGAGCCGGACAGTATATGTGAGATAATAGACAAGAAATCTTATTAGGCCATGTTTGGTCCCTTGGTAGAAATGATAGTGCGAGTGCCAACCACAAGAGAGAGTGTGTGTGGACCATGAAAAATGCTTCTCATCACATGAGATGACTGAAAAAGGCAAAGACTGAACTATGGTAAATATGCAGCTAAGGCCAGCCAAACTATGGTCTCTTTGCAATGCCAATGCCACCACATTGTGTAACAGATGCATCAGCCTTTGCTTCAGGGCAATGGTCTGAGGGAGACATCATTGGCTTTGGGCGGAATTTGATTGGTCACTGTCATGTGTCCAGTCCTTCATTTGAGTTAATAGTCTCTGCTGGCCGATCAATTAATTTGTCGTTTGAATATCTTTGGTATTTTTTTTTCTTCTTAATTTTTTTGAAGAAACAAAGGCATAAACTTCGGATGAGGTCAGTTGACCCTTGGGTTAATTAGGAGTGTCATTGACATTTGGTTTGATTTTGTTCATCTTCCCTATAATGAGTAATATTGTAGCCATGTGCACCAATTAAGTGTGATGATGAACGGCTTGATATCATATTGGATTGTGTTGTTGACAATTCATTTCATGAATGTTATTAGCTTTAACTTTAAATTAACTTTAAAAGTAATAAAAGGTAAGATAATTATCCAATACATTGTCGGTAAAGTTTTTTGACTCCATAAGTAGGGTTAATATGATGATACATGTCATATTTTATTTTTTATTTTCTTAATATTTTTAAAGGACATATGTTATCATCCTAACCTCATTTGTGTACTCAAAAAAACTCCACTGACAGTGTATTAGATATTAATCCTAAAAGTTAAAGAGGAAGTTTTGTTATTTAATTTGAATCATGGAGAATGAAGTATAAAATTGTTTGGACTCGAACTCATGTTTTATAATATGTCACAAAATCACTTGGCTCAAGAGATTATTAGTAAGAGGCAGTCTTGTTAATAGATAGATAATATATGAAGGACTAAAGGGGTATGTGTATTATATGGTTTATTCATTGTGAAATTAAGTAGCGGCTAGGGTGGTTCATCCGTGGAATACACAAACTTAAATTGGGCTTGTTTCCTCAAACCGCATTGATTCAAAGCCATCCTAATAGTTTCCTTACTTTGACTAGGTTATGGAAGCACTTCAGTAGCTTTTTTCGAATATCCTTCCATTTCCATATCTTTGCTCTTGACATAGCTATTCGGTAGATTAAAGAAATTCATAACTGAAATTTTACTTATTTTATTTGTACCATGAAAATCATATGGTATGTTTTTAAGGGACGAAAGTTGATTATGTAGATTTAATAAATAAAAAAAATTCATGTTAGTAATAATTGTGTTAGAGAGTACTTTTAACCAATGTTTTAGATTGTTTTCTTTCTTTCCATTATTTTTTGGTAATAAAAGCCATGTTGGTTGACCTTGGCTAATGGTGTTTTTTCCAAGGCTCGAATCCTAGTCGGAAAATGAAAAGAGATTGGCCATTTCTGGGAGAATGAATGAATGATTAGAAAACAAAGAAAAGAAAACAAAGGAGAAGAATTTCGAGCTATTATTAAGAGATGATATTTAAAAGTTTAAAATTTAAATTTTAGTACTTGTAATCTCTTTTTTTATTCCGAGATAAGTTTTTTATACCTAATAATTTTTTTGGGTAATATAAACTTAACACTTTTAAACACAATATAATAATACAATACAAATGACACACAAAAATGATATGAATTAAATATTGACAAAAATTGTATATGAATATAATAAAACTAAAAAATAAATTTTATATTTAATTAATCGATACGAATTTTAATATAAAATTTTTATATTTTATATGATATGAACATGAATTTTTTACAGAAATTATTAGGATTACTTTTTTCCCCATTTTGAGACTTCGAAGCTTATCATTTAAGAAAAAGACACTGGGAGGAAAAATAGGTCGGGTGTACGTTGTGGAAGGGTGGGGAAGTGGGGGTGGAAATGGCCCTACCAAATTTCAGTTGGCGCGACAGACAAATTGGGTGTAATGATTAGGTTTTGATAGCTAGAGATCTCTGTCCCACCTTCATTTCCATGTGCTTCATAACCCAGGATGTCTAAATTAAGAAACAATAGTTTAAAAAATTAAAATTTAAAATGAAAACAAAAAAGTGAAGAATAACTCTACTTAGAAGGGTACGTGCCTGTCCCAGATCGTGTGGTCAGGGAAAGGGACTCTAACAAGAACCCATTAATGAAGAACAAATGCTGAACAAAAGATCAATCCCTATAATATTGCAATTCCCAATGTACAAGCAATTGTTGTTGAGATGGAGCATAATATAGAATTTTAATACATGTGTTGTAGAGCATATTTTCCATTAAATGAAAAACTTATTTTGTCTTCGTAAGATTCTCCAAAATCACTAAATTAATCAAACAAAGTAGTATATAACTAGAGTTACAAATTCATACACGATAAGATTTGAATTTGAAATTTAAAAGTTTTAGAATTTTTTCTTTATCATTAAGTCAAATCGTCATTGGCCTCTCTATGACTCTTTTAAGTTATCCATTTTTGTGATTACATGAACTAATCATATATTAGGAATTATTCTTTTTAATTTTTCCTTGAATTTTTAAATAACATCCTTAACCTTAGGTTGGTTACTAGGTAATTTCACATATATGTGCTTATGTAAATCTTAGCATATCAATTATAATCTGGTCAGGAGGACATGATATTCTATATATAGGTAATTGCTAATATATCATTTTTTTTATCGAGCACTAAGAGATTTTTAGGTTTCGAATATCTTTTGAAAAAGAAATTCAACTTGACAAAGAATTAAATCCAAATCAGATTAATTCTTTTCAATGGCATACATTTAGATGGTAATCCTCTTTGCGTGGTGGAAATATATTCTATTACTGAAGCCGTAAGGAAGTTGAAAAACCAAAGGAATATTTAGTTTTTTTTTATTTCTTTTCGGGTCAGTTTCATTTCATATATTCCACAATTCGAGTTAATCTATTCCTAGAGCTAAAGAAGAAAGTCAGATTCGACCTAAAAACCATTAATTTTCCAAGATTAGAATCTGCTTCTTCCCATCGTTAACAGTACTTTGATTTCATTTCAGTTTATAATAACCAGCTGATCAACATAGTTTGAATTATTAATTAGAATAAGATCTTACAATCTTAGACAAAGCACGAATGAAATATAAGAAAAATATATGAGCTAAAATTTGATATAAATTATATGTAAATATGACAAAACCTAAAAAATTTGTATTTAGTATGTTAATCTAACACAATTTTGCATAAAACAAATTAAATTATATATACGAATTATTAGATTTATTTAAAATTCAAAAATGATCATAGATTCTAACAACAATCACGTTTCCATCCATCCTTGTTTGGACCCAAATTCGCGTATGATTGGGCAAAGGAATAGTTCAAAGCATTCAATTTCATTGACCGAATGAAGGAAAGGACCACAGCACAGCACACCACAGGGGTGATTGAGAGTTGTTAGCCACATCTTTCTGTCAAATGGAAAGATTTAAACTCAAATTTCCCCTCTACTGTATTATCAAGAATGAAGGACCACTTGTCGGACAAGGTTTGGGTAATTTAATAATTGGACCATTATTAAATACAGGACCACTGCCCCCTGTTTAATCATTACCCGTGGCCTTTCTTTGATCACGAGAACTTTCTTTCCTTTCTTCCTTCTCTTCAATCTTTTTCCCTTAAATTGTTCGTTTTTAAATTGTTTTCAAAGGTGTGTTTGATGATGATAATAATAACAATAATAATAATAATAATAATAATAGATCCACTTACATTAGTATATTAATTTAGTTTTACATTTTGATTTTTTTATACAATTTATATTTTTGTAATCCAACATTGAATTTTATATTCTATTCACGTAGATTATCGCTAATAAAAGATATTTAACTATTTGTTTTATAGTAATAAAATTTCAACTGTTGTTATATATTGAAAAAAATGTTATTCTCAATTGAAATGATAAGAATATTGGATTGACTTAAAAATTTATGTGTATGATATATACAAGTGGATTGTTAAATCTAATGTTTGGTTTTAAAAATATTAATCATACATTTATAAAAAGTTTGTAAAATAATTTGTTTTACACAAATGTAAGTAAATTCCTTCTTAATAATAATAATAATAATAATAATAATAATAATAATAATAATAATAATATTTGTGGCATAGAAGTAGGTAGAGAAGCTGTCACAGGCAGTTTGAAATTGGTATGTTAGTGGTCACATGAAGCTTGGTGTTGCTATCGGAAAGCAATTAGGGTTATCATGACTCCATGAACCAAATTGAATGGTATCTTTTTGCCATTACTTTTCCTTTTTAATTTCCCAATTTTATGGGATTTTTTCAAAATAACTTAATTAATTAATGTCCCATGACTTCCAAAATACTAAAAAAAAATTATAATAACTATAGGGTCAATCAACTACAAAGTGTCATTTTATCAAAGAGAAAAATTAACATATAAAAATGAATATCAATGCATTTTTTTTTAAGTTTGGATGTTTATTTGAGAAAAGTGACAACTTTTGATTATTAAATCTGCATCTTTTTTGACACTACTATCCATTTGCCATCTTTATTTATCATCACTATATTATTCTTTCTGATTTATGCTTAAATATTTTACTTGTAATTAAGTGATGTTCATCCAAATTTTTTTGTTGTTTTTAACACTTTGATTTATTCTCTAATTTCCACCACAAATCTATAAACTTTGTGTTGTCCTATATCATGTGATATCATTTGATGGGAAACTTTTATTTTAGCATCTTAATTTTTGTTTTAATGATCCAACAATATATGAAGATTACTTTCTAATACTTTTTCAAATCTCGTCTCTTTTTTTGTCCCATTTCTGCTTTTTTTCCCTCTTATGAAAAAAATAAAGAGTTTGTATATGATGTACTATCAGTGTATTATTTCTATACATTGTTGGTCAATCATAAGATGACACCTCATTAATAAGCAAAATCTAAAAATACATAAGTCATTAAAAATAAATTTAAAAATTTTATTAATACTTATTTTTATAGACTTACACATGAAGTGTCATCTTATAATTAACTAACAACGTATAGAAATTATATAGTCAACACATCATATATAAATTCAAGAATAAATCTCACATAGGCTTTGTTTGGTAGGATGGAAAGAAAGATGTGAGAAAAGAAAATTAGTTAATCAAATAATTATGTTTCATAATAACTTTTCTACTTTGTAGCTTAATCATTTGATTAACTAATTTTCTTTCCTTATCTCTTTTTTTTCATTATACCAAGCAAAGCCTTAACCTTTTCATCCAAGAAAAGCTGTCATAATATGAATTTGATTACAGCATTTTACAAACCGAAGAAATTAGTGGTTATCTTCTTTTTCTTAAATTTCTTGACAAGTCCCGAAAGCTCACGAATATTTGAAGAAATATTGGGTTTGATTCCATTATTAGGAAATACCCGAAGGATAGGATTTTAAAATATCGTGACTGAATACCTTTACTCCAAGTGGCTGGCTAATCATTCAAGCCTCCCAGAGAATCAGGATTTTCTCACGAGGCTCATGGGGTTGACCCTACCAAACACTACTCATTTCGAGAAGGGCAGATAGCCGAACAAAGCAAATGCACAGAAAAAAGAAAAAAAACAGTTGAACTGACAACAAATATCCCATTGCTTTGATTAAAGTCCGAATGCAGCCCTCCCCAACTCACGTGCCATGAACAGTGCAGAATACTACTTTATCTACCTTCGCCTTTATCACTTACAAATATTAATTCACATTTTCTCACGTGCATAAGAATATGACAAAATTTATAATAAAAATCCCAAGAACTCTCATAAATTCTCGGATATTAATAAGTTGCCATTTGCTTAAATCACCCAAGGATATTTATTTAGCAAAATGTAGTTAGTTAAAAACAGACCTTATATCTCGTGTGTAATCCATGGTTGAAATTGAACTCATCAAAGACATTATCTATTATCCAACTTCCAATTGGCAATAATGAGAATTGTTCATCCATTTTTATTTTTGCAGTATCAGTAGATTGAAGAAAGATAAAATAGATCTGTAAAGCTTGCAGGATGATCTGTAGCACTAACCTTTCTTTGGCAAATGGCAAGCCAGAAGAAGAGGAAGGTGAAACTGAGGTCGGTTCAGCTCCTCACAATTCTGCGCAAGTTGGACGGTTGGATCTGCCGGTTCATTAAATACACAGAGAGAATCTTAAACGGATACACTTGACTTGGGGGACCTCTTTGGGTCCCAAACTTCCTTAAATTCTTAAATGCAAAATAAATCAGAGCTTCTTAAAGTTTTACACCACCCGCATGCAATCGTGACTCTACGTTCTACAATGCTCATTTTCGACTAATATTTTTAGGGTCTTTTTCTGTTGCATACCGTTGGTCTTAACGAATTTATCCTCTACTGTCCTTTCGGTCCCCTATTTGGCTCTGCTTTGCTAATTGAATTTGGACATTTCATCAGTAATTAACTGGTGTCAGATGCAATAAGGATGGATAAATGCAAAAAATGAAGCTGACGCATATTATCTTCAAATGATCAGGCAGAGACTAGTAAGAGGTCGGCTAAAAAGATAATGTTAACGCGTAGGCTGAAGCTGAACAGATGCGGGGGAATTGGATTATATGGCGGAAAGAATTTTCACACTTATGGTTCTAATTGCGTGGCAAAAGCAAACAACTTCAGCTCTTACTAGGAAGGTGAATGGGGAATAATATTGAAATGATTTTTTTTTGGAGATGTTTAGCAACAAAAAATAGTGTCATACCTGTAAGCAAAGATTTGATTGGAAAACGTGGCATCCATATATCAAAACATCCTCCTCCATTCTACTATGGGTGTCTCACTGCCTGGTCCATCTGTGGATTCTGAAGTGAAGACACCAAAAAAGAATTTTCACTAAATCTGTCCTTGCAACAAAGCTTGTCTATATATCATACACACCTTCACATGCTTTGATAATGGATCTCACACAACCACCATCTGCACCAATTCACCAGCCGAAACACCATTACTGTTGCCATTACCTCCAGTCCTTCAAATCTCTCTCTTTCTCTTACTCTCCCATCCTTTTCCTTCTCTCAGAATTTTCATTGCTGCAACTGGCAACTACACTGCTGCACCCCCATGTCTGCCACTTACAGTGCTTTCCATCTTTGCAGTCGTTCTCCTTCCTCTTGACATGTTTTTCTTGCTCCTTGTTTATCATTCTTGTCCAAACAAGATGGAAAATCTGCCTCAGCCTTTTCCAGCTTTCACTTCCACTGTTAGTGGCGTATTAGTTGCTTAAACTCGTACATTCATTTCAAACATTTCAGGATCAAATTGAGATAAAGGTTGTAAAAAGGAAACCAAACCTGTGTCCCTCTTCACAAGTTCACTATATAACTCTTTCTTTGAGACTTCACCCTGCCAGAAGTTTAATAGCCTCTATTGTAGGTGTAGCTTGAGGATTCAAACAACTAAGATGTCACTTTCCTGTAACACAAACTTCTTCCAGCGGTTCTGTACTGATGAATTTCATCATATGGTCAGTGCTATTCATGGCAGTTTCTTCTCAAGTGATCCCCTTCCATCACTTGGGGCCAGAATTAACCAGGCGACCAAGCTACGTAAATACATAATATCCCCTTTCAACCCTCATTATAGGTGATGACCATGGCCGTTGTTTACTGAAATATTTCTTTCAATATATCAAAGCTGCTCCTCATGTCCTATTCCTTATTACAGGGCTTGGGAGATGTGGCTGGTCGTTCTAGTCATTTACTCTGCCTGGATCTGTCCATTCGAGTTTGCATTCCTAACTTATGAGAAAGATGCACTTTTCATTGTTGACAACATTGTCAATGGCTTCTTTGCTGTTGATATCGTCCTCACCTTCTTTGTTGCATATCTTGATAGCCAATCTTATCTCCTCGTTGATGATCCCAAGAAGATTGCCATCAGGTAAATAAGATTTTGCAGCATTTGATCAAAGGCCTTTTCAACTATCAATTAAGAATAAAAAATGTTTATATACCATTCGAGCAACAACTAATGAACTTTTTTCATATAATCCATCCAACATCTAGGTACATATCTACCTGGTTTGCTTTCGATGTCTGTTCCACAGCCCCATTTCAGTCTCTCAACCTCATGTTCACAGATCATGGAGGTGAACTTTGGCTCAGGCTACTAAACATGCTCAGACTCTGGCGTCTGAGACGAGTCAGCTCCCTGTTTGCAAGGTTTGTAATTAGATTCAAACCCATGACTTCTCTAAATTCTTAAACTTTTACAGTGGGAGAACTGCAATATTTACTTACAGGTTTTCCTACCTTCAGACTTGAGAAAGATATCCGGTTCAACTACTTCTGGACTCGGTGCACCAAGCTCATTTCTGTAAGCAACTGAAACTTCCTCTTGTCCCACTTCAATCAGACATATTGCCTCAGTTATTGAAAAATGGGTTATTTTCCTCTCGGGTTGATTTCAGGTGACCCTGTTTGCAGTACATTGTGCTGGCTGCTTTAACTATCTTATTGCAGATAGATACCCTGATCCTTCAAGAACCTGGATTGGTGCAGTATACCCAAATTTTAAACAGCAGAGTCTCGGGGATAGATATATAACTTCAATTTACTGGTCCATTACAACGCTCACTACAACTGGTTATGGGGACTTGCATGCTGAGAATCCAAGAGAGATGATATTTTTTATCTTTTACATGTTGTTTGATTTAGGATTAACAGCTTACCTCATAGGGAACATGACAAACCTGGTAGTTCACTGGACAAGCCGGACTCGTAATTTTGTAAGTTCCCTTACAGCTTTTAAGCTGTTTGAAATCATCATTAACTGCCAGAAGAATAAAACAAATAGAATAAGTTATACAGGGACCAAAAGAAATTACCCGTCACAATAAACAGTTCAAGCATATTAACCCCACCATTTGTTGTAGAAAAAGTTCGTTTTTGTAAGACACTGTACCTACCCCACAATCTGACAAATTTATATTAAAAATTCAAGATAAAAGCCAGCTTAGAGACATTGCCAAGATTCTTGCCATTGTATGACATGACAAATCAAGTCTGAATGCTCAGTCTTTTGTTTTAGTTGACTTGAGCATTACATGCTTCCAGCAGACACTTCTTCTGATTCAACAGTATTTTCTTTAGATAAGGATGTCATCTCTAGTCTGGAAGTGCTAATGACAAGAAACATTTACCTTTTTTGGTGCTGCAGAGGGATACAGTCAGAGCTGCTTCAGAATTTGCGACACGAAATCAGTTGCCCCCCCACATACAAGATCAAATGTTGTCACACATATGCCTAAGATTCAAAACAGAAGGACTGAAGCAACAAGAGCACCTAAATAGTTTGCCAAAAGCCATTCGCTCAAGCATTGCACAGCATCTCTTCTTCCACATTGTGCAGAATGTCTATCTCTTCCAAAATGTTTCTCATGACTTCCTCTTTCAGTTGGTAATACTTCACATGGCTAACTAAACTTCCCCATATCATTCTTCATTTATTATTCTCCCTTTAGGCTAAAATAGTACCTTGAATAAAAGCGAGATCCACAAATTTTGGTGTATTTTGCACAATGGTACACATTCATTACTTTGACTTTGAATTTCGTTTTCACAAGATGCTAATGCAATTGACTACTCCATTAAAGGTTTCAGAAATGGATGCTGAGTATTTCCCACCAAAAGAAGATGTTATTCTGCAAAATGAAGCCCCCACAGATCTTTATATAATTATCTCAGGAGCTGTTGTAAGTAGGCCTATTTTGATATCTGCAGAACATATATAAACTACAGTGCCAATTTCTGACATTAATTTGTGATTGGTTGATCCTTGATTGCAGAAATTAATCTTCCATGCTGATGGGCATGAGCAGGTATAAGAGATTATTTTAGCATCTATAATATTTTTCCCTTATGGTAACTAAACACTAGAATTTTACACTGAATGTGATGTACAGGTTATTGGAAAGGTAGCTGCAGGGGATATGTTTGGAGAGGTTGGAGTCCTATGTTATAGGCCACAACCATACACAGTTCGGACCACTGAGCTTTGTCAAATACTACGACTGACTGGAACTTCACTGATGAACACCCTACAAGTAAATAAGGAAGATGGACATGTTATAATGCATAATCTTTACATGGTAAATATTGTATTAGACAATTTCCAAAGTGATGGAAGATTTATATCTAAACAACAAGAAGTGATGGTTTCTTATTGCAGAAATTGAATGGGCTAGAGAGCAGTAGCTTTGACCAGTCCAACATTGATCTGGGGTTGACCTGCAATAAAAGACTTGGAGGAGGAGCGATGGGAGGAAGTTGTTCGCATGCTGGATTTAAAGATCAACCAGAGAGACATACATCTAAGAAAGAAGCAGTAGACATAGATTACTGGGGATCAGAGACTCTAGAGAAGAGTCACACAGGTAGATTTCAAATGATTGGAAATTCAACAGCTGGGGATGGCCAAACAGCTCTCCATGATGCCGTTTGCAAGGGGCATATTGAAATGGTCAAGAATTTGCTCGAAGGAGGAGCAAGCGTAAATAAACCAGATGCAAGAGGAAGAACGCCAAAAGCATTGGCAGAACAAGAAGGAAACAAGAGCATACATGAGCTCTTACTGAGTTATGAAAACAAAAAAAATTTAGATGAACATAAAGTAGACATCATTGGGCCAGAAACAGCAGATGACCCTAAGAATAGTCAGATCAAACATAGAAGTGGGGCCCAAAATTTCTTCAATTCACCCAGTTATGGAGAGGTAATGCTACCGACCAAGAAAAGAGTTGCCATTCACATGCAGTTCCGGAGCAGTAGCACATCAAGTAGACAACATGGAAAGTTGATACTCCTACCTGATTCAATACAAGAGCTGCTCAGATTGGCTGGTAAGTCTGACCAGAAAAGAGCACTTGAAAATAAACCTGAACATATGAGAAAAACCAATCGTAAATCAACTTCAATGTGAATAGAATCCAAATAGATTAAAAGAAGAAAAAAATTAAAAAATTAAACCATGAACAGGAACCAAAAAACCACTCTAGTATGATTACCTGCTTTTGCTCTATTCATTTATCATTCCATGACCTTGTGAAACTGCAGGGGAAAAGTTTGGAGGCTACACATTTACAAAAGTCGTTAATGCGGAGAATGCAGAAATAGATGATGTAGATGTGATTCGAGATGGTGATAATCTGTTTCTCCTTTGTCTTCAAGATGAAGGAGAAAAAGTAGATATCAGTGTGACCTGATGATAATAAAAGGGCAGTCATGAACAGATGCCAATGGTTTGTAACCTCTAGGCAATGCCAATGATAATGAAATAATAACAAAAAATATAACAGAATTATTGATTTGGCATTCAAAACTGCAATTATACTGTTAAATCAGAGAGGTCAATTACATATGGATATTTCACTCAATATTTTGGTGGGCAAAACCCCATCCACACATAACCTCAAAAATGTCTATCAGATCACATAAATGTTACAATCCTGTCAAGATTAAGTGGGCCAGGTAAATGCCAGCATAAGCGTCTAAGTGCAGATCAACTCATTGACGTGTTGAACATGTCAAGTTAATCACCGCCTTGGTAAACTAGTTCCTGGGCAAGTAGGTAAGGACTGCCCCCAGAACAAGATAAACTACCAAACCATGTTAAAGACAGGTGTATTATGTGCCCCAGGTCAAGAAACATTAGGCTTTTACATGCTTCCCTTCACGTTAGTGCCTCCCTCAAAATGGCATCTTATATTGGGAAAGGATGAGCTTCTGTGTTAAAAACAAATTTATCCAGTGGTAATACAGAGCTATCCCCAAAGAGCAAGTATAAATACTTCAACGTTTCACCAAGGAAAAAAGTCTCCATCTTGTCTCTTCTTTGAGGAGGAAGTGTAGTGACATCATCTAAAGAAGTGTATCCACCAGAATCCACCTTTGTGTATTTCTCAAATGACTCAAAGATCTGCCAACCCCATTCACGATATCTGCAATGCAGTTTATTAGAAAAAAAGGGTTCCACACGTGCACTCCATAAATATAGATATGAAATAATAGGAAAGAGAATGACTAGAAACTAAAGAACTAAAAGAACATACTTTTGGTCTTGAGTGATACGATACAATACAAACAAGGATTCAACAGTTTCAGGACGCAACAAATTGTGACGGTCAGCATATTTGATTATTATGTCATTTACATACTCTGAACTCTTATTTCCACCGTCAAGACCATCTTCAAAATATTCCTGTTTCATTCAGATCAAATCAACAGATCATTACCTATCATAATTATACAATATGCAAAAAAAAGAAAGAAAGAAGTATTACATAGATGAATAAGCAAATATGAACCATTTAGGTGCACATGCAAATTAAATCGACCCATACTGCTTTCGAGGACAAGTTAAATGAATCCAACTAACCTTAGTATGGAAGTATGCAATTTCAGGAGCCAGACCGGTGGAAGTTACTGAATACATCTCAAAACATGTCTTGGCCAAATCTTCTGCAAGTTTCAAGTTTTCCAGGTCTTCAAATGTAAGAAGGTTATCCTTCATAGCTTTCTCCTTTGTAATGCCTTTAGTGGCACCAAGTGCAAGAGTACCAGGCAAAAAACACACCTGGTAAGTACAGTAAAATTACTTTCACATCAATGAGGGATACGCTTTGGGATCTAACAATAGAAAAATTCTTTCAGAATGGTCAATGATTAACACAGAAATATAACTTATGCATTCATGTAATTGAACAACTACAGCTGTAATATATGAGAAACACCATGGTGGAAGGAACTCTTCCACTTACTGATTGTTTCCTTGTACTATTATTCAGCATGATAGTTTAGAAAAAAGAAACAACCTATGATCTACAAAATACTGCTTTGCAGGTGTGACCTAACAGCCTAGTTTTGATGGTAAAGCCAATAAGTTTTGATGCCAAGGAAAGAGAATCAAATTTTGCCTTCATCATGATTGAAGGTTTATGGAATGGATGAATGAAATCTCTTTCTAACCCATGGTTATAGACCCAAAGAAAATTCAAAGAGTAAGGCTCACATTTATGTATCTAAGGATATCAGTATTATGCAATTCTTAACAGAACATTTTCACAATCTGAGCTCCCTAGCAGTGAAGCTGGTTAATAGGGAACTGACAAATTGATTGTAAGACACAGCAAAAATTTATCTCAAGGATCATAACTACCTAACAAAATCGGGTAAAGATCATCAATTCTTTTTAGTTGGCATTTCAGTTTCCTCTTTTTGGTTTAAATTGCCCACGGAAAATCAGAAGAGGTTATCAAACAGCTCTGAGCAATTTAGTTTCTACTTTCATTTTGCTGAATAGTGTTACATGCTATAATGTATGATGTATGGAGAAACTTAGGTACTGCAGCACTCAAAAGACACATTAAAGTATCCGAGGAAAATTCTCTCAAATAAATATTTGAGGACATTGGACTGTTTTGCAAAGGGATAGGAGGAATAGAAAGAGAACAAAGAGGAACATTTGGCATGAATTTCATAAAATTGAATGTGTGGAGACCAAAGTCCTGATGTGCTTAACACAATAAGGAACAAAAGAAAAAGAGTGACCCAATGTTCTCAAGTTTACAAACCTAAACCTTGTGTCCTAGAAACACAGAACGTGGCAGCTTAACGCCTTAGCCTCTAAAAGACCTTAGCCTCTAAAAGATTCTAACGCTTAGGATGGCAAGATGGTGGAAAATTTAACATCTAAAAAAAGAGCATTAAAAATCTCCATTTAGCTGGGTATTACTTAAGACTCAAGGATTAAGAAAGCACCACATACCAGGTGATCCATTTTTGGATTGAAAGCGCCTTTGGATCCATAAGGCAATTCCCCCACAAAAACCAATTTATTTGGTATTGATTTCTGGACAAGCAAGTGCCTAACACCCCTCATTGCCTCCTCATACATATCATATAGATATGTAAAATTACCACCCTGAATAGCTTGTTGCTGTAGATACACTTTTATTAGGTACTCATAATAGCTATCACCTCGAGATCCCAATCTAATATTTTCTCCACTAAATTCACCGGAATGAGGGCTGCATTTCATAGCAAGATGATCAAGAGAAAATCAATAAATACTTTCCACAATGAGGACTAAACTTAGCACTAAGTTGATATCAGCACTAGATAATCATAAATAAATAATTATGATGATGATTATGACAATGATGATAAGTATAAAAATGATACATATGGCAGATAAAGCATATTGATATCAATCAATCATTTCAGCCAAGTAAATTGTTAATCTCTACGTACAAGAATAGCTAAGATTTAAATTGAAAAATCTTAAAAGATTCTCATTGATCACATTTTTGGACGTCATGAAAGAAATAACACAATCACGAAAGGGGGAAAATATCAAGCCAGCCTCTTCTTGCATGATCTTGTAAATCATTTGCAGCCAACGAAGAATTCTTCTTTCTACAAGTGCAATATTAAGTTGAGCACATATAGCCTAAAAACTGTTTCCTCTCTATCATAGGGTTGTTTGTGAAACATGAGGCCAGTTCAATCACTAAGAAAAGATCTCCCAGTAAAATAAATTGCTTCTAGGCTACACTAAAGTCAGTAAGCAAAAAGGACTTCTATATGATAACCAAAAGATGAAAATTATTTAAAATGATCTGATGTCACTGCTCTGCGCCTAATGTCACATGATCCAGTCAATGACAATGACTGAACTATTCAAAATTTCATTCCATATCTACCGGTGAAGTCAAGTAAATCACAAGTACATTTAAATTCAAAAAGAGTGAGAAAGTCCCAATGGTTTTGGTCCAACACATTGCTTTAGCGAAACAGGAAATCAATAGATAACCATTGCTTGGTAATGGTCAATCTAAAACTAAAAAAATGAAGAGAAAATGCCACAAGAAAAAGAAACAATAAAGGAAGAGAAAGAAACAAGACAAAGAAACTCAGCATGTTTCAACAATCCAAAAAGGTAACAGAATGAAAAAATTCTGATGATACAAATGAAAAACCTTGTTATGACATTATTTTCGATTGTGTTTGATGACTAAAATCAGTTATCCAAGCAAAAGAAAATTTCCATCAAACTAAACTTGGCAGGCTAGAAAATCTTAGAAAGAAATAAAGACAGACATGGCCATTTAAAGTAATAATAGCTTGGGTGATAGCATATTGAAGCAAAAGAAACATACTTGATGTAAATAGGAACTAGTCCTTCCACCTTTGGAAGAGTTTTGAAATGTGCTAAAACCTTCATCCCTTCTGTACTATACTTCAGATCACCAGAAATTGCACTGAGGTAATTAAACTCAAGCTGCAAACTGGAAACTTCTGAAGTACTACTTAGTCCATCAGAAGCAGGATGAGCCGAGGAATCACGCAGTACGACATCACTGAAAGGAATGGCAGTTGGACTGGAAGTAAAAGCAGATAGAAGACGATCAGCCAAGTTTTTTGCAATGTCCAGATAAATAGCGGGTTTCGGCCCCTTGTGTGTTGCGTTGAGGACTTGGTCCCCCCCACTTAAATGATATGCACTCAATAGACCACCCAAAACTCGAATTGTGGTTTCAAATAAATTAACTTGCCCCTTCTGACTAATCCTTTCTAAAAGGTGTGACTCAATCCATGAGCTTGCTTCAGAAACAACCTCATCTAGGCCCATTATCATGGCAGTATCAAGAGTGTCTACAACTGTGGCACCTAGACCTCCTAGCCCATCAACTCCATGCCGGCTCAATGGCATAAGCTCATCATAACCCATTGCAAAATGTTTATAGCCAGACCATGCATGGGTGAAAGCCTCCTTTACATTTTGTTGTCTAGCATTCCATATTTCTTCTTTAGGCTTGTTTTGTTTACCAGAAAAATTACTAAAACTAACTTTTTCGTCTGGTGATAATCGAGGAGGAAGCCTGGGTGCTCTTCTCCAGAGCTTTTTAAACCTGATGCCAACATCAGTAACTACCTTATGTTCATCATTTGTCCCGATACCTTTTTCTAGTCCATCAGAAACAGAATGTGTTGTAGTGGTGTGAGTCAACATTAGACATGCTAAGCCAATGATCATTAATAAGCCCAAAAACTTCCCTGTACTACAACTTACACATTCGCGCTTCATGTTACTAGTAAGTAAGGTCTGAGTGATCACCTGGAATAGAACATAGAAAAATAGAGATTATATTCAAATTAAAAATATATACTACACTAGAATATGTTAGCATGACAAAGAAGAGTTACAAATAATGCAGACTACTTAAAAATGAAAGAAATAAGTTAAGACTTCCAAATCTTTAGCAATCTTGTTAGAAATTTTAGCCAATTTTCCACCATGAACACTTCTCAGAGGTTAACCGTTAAAACTTACTAAGAGTAACAATTAGTTAAGAGTAACAATTAGTTATGCCCCAAACACCAAGTCAGATCTCACACATCAAGCAATTAAATAGTGATGTGAAAAATGAATTTGTAGAACTTAATATGCGGCATGCATTAAACACTGAACTTCAAAATTGCATTAATCTAACCAAAAAGCTAAATCTTAAAGCTCGCGGAGCTACGTGTAGCATCAAGCTTAAGAAAACTTAAATCAGACTCCCTAAGATTTCTAATGATTTTGATTTCTTTGATTT
Organism: Heritiera fomes; assembly: GCA_032173925.1. NCBI lineage: Eukaryota > Viridiplantae > Streptophyta > Magnoliopsida > Malvales > Malvaceae > Heritiera > Heritiera fomes. The sequence continues at coordinate 5,345,375 of JAPDPM010000015.1, forward strand.
TCTGTTCTCTAATTTCCTTCCAGAGCTTTCCTATTTGTAGCCTTTCACACTTCTCGTTTCCTAAATATAATCATGTTCACTTTAAAATTACAGAGAAAAACAGATCCGCAAATATATCCTAATAATTCGTCATTAGCTTCCTCTAACGCAATTTCAACTTAAAAATAACAAATTCCAATTCATCTCCAGCAAAAAAAAAAACCGAAAATTACAACTCAGGAAAATCACAAGCTAAATAAATTAATAGTCAAATCCAAAAAAATGGAAAAGATCGGGAGATCTAAATATCTAATACCTTAAAGAAAGATCGGTGACGGAACTTGGCGTTATCGTAGTGAACATCTTTCATCGAATAAGGAAGCGACTTCGACATCCTCGAAAACTCTGATCTACTTATTTCTTTCCAGATAATTTACCAGTTCAGGCAGGATTCTTTTCCCCGGCGAGTAGATCTGGAAATTAACAGGCAATGAAAGAGCAAGTTCGAGAAGGCGAGGGAAAATTATTTTCGTCTCCTGAGATAGGAAACTGGTAGTGAATTTTCTTTCTTTTTATTTTGGTTTTACAAGTCAATGGAGGATCGTCGTGCGCGTTATGGCAACAGCGGGAGAGCCAAAGAGGAATTTGTTTCCCCACCACTTCGCACGTTTGATGACCGTATGATCGAACGTTGGAAGAAGTTAAGTGCAGTTCAACGGCTGGCACAACTAAAAAAATTATCGTAAATAGAATAAATTAGAATCAGACAGAACTTAAATTAGCCAAATTAGATAAGTAATTTTGATTAAAAAAAGTAATTAAGTATAGTATTTTATTTTAGAAAAATTATTTTTGGTGTATTTATAGAGTATTTTTATTTTGTTGAGATGAATCTCACTTTATATTTTTTTAGTGTGAGGTGGACGGATCTGTAGAAAAGAGCATTGGAATTGACATTTCAAAACATGCTCGAACAATGAATATTTAAAAAAAATTTTTAAAAAAGTTGAGCTAAAAGAAAAGATAATAATGCAGTAAAATTTTGAAAAAAAATAAAAGTAGTTGTGTGTTCATGGAAGAAGCCAGTTTTTGTCGTACTTTTTTAATCATGCATTATGAGCATATGCTAATATCACTTCTTGGCCTTAAAGAATGTTTATTTAGGGTAGAGTGGAGATATTATATTATAATAAGTAGTTAAAAATAAATTATGACATATTATAAGATTATTTTTTTTCCAAATTATCAAATATTTTCTTTATAACAAAAAAATAAAGATTTGTTTATATAAATTAATAAATATAATGCAATATTGTAAATTAATTCTATACTTCATTAATTTGTTGAAAATCAATAAAGTTCCTCTTAGCATAGTACTCTTGGCCAACAACCTCTTAATCTAATAGTTAAGGATGAGTTGTGACATATTATAAATTTTGGATTTGAATCCAAGTACTTCATCTCTAATTATTTAGTATTCCTTTGTAACAAAAAAAAAAGCAACTTACTCTTGATGATCATTATCGTGAAATTGTAATTGGGATCATATGAGCTATTTTTTAATGAAGATAATTAAGGGAAACTATAATTGGGATCATATAAGATTTTCTCAATGAAGATAATTAAGTGAAATTGTAATTTGGATCATATGAGAGTTTCTTAATGAAGATAATAAATCACAATATGGATGTGCTTGCTTAATTAAGTTCTTAATTAATAAAAAATCTCTTGATTGAATGATTAAAGAAAAGTTGTATTTTGTTGTATTTGAATTTAAGCAATCTCATTTCTTGCCATCAATTATAAAAAAATATATAATTAATTTTAATTAGCTATAGAAACTAAACCTATTGACATTATATGTTTTAAGTTTTTAAAAAGTAATTAATATTAAACATTTTTAATATTAATTCAAATCATCACATTCTCACGAATTTTACTTTTTTAAAGTGTAAGGATTTTATAAATTTAAAATTAAATCACAACTTTCTCCTTCTTTTAGACTAAAACTTTCATGGTACAAAAAGAATAATTGTTTTTAGATACCGAGGCCCAACTTCAAACTATTATATAATTATTACTACAATATTCAAGGCTTTAATATAGGTTTAGGAAAATATAAATAAGAGCTAAGTACCAAATATAAAGGCGTTATGTAACCAAAAAAAAAAAAAAATATAAAGGCGTTACACCTGGAGGCCTTGTAATATGCATAACATGATTCGTGAAACCTTCTTTAAACTCGATAATTCTCTCCTCAAAAGCAGCAACGAATTCTACTTAGCTCTTGGGATTAACGGCTTCTAAATCTCGGGTTTGATTCATCTCATTCTTATTTCCCTTTCCTCATCAAATACAAATTAATTATGCATCACAACCCAAGCTCTCTGCTCTCATGGGTTTCAATAATCGAATCTTGAAGCATTTCTTCGCTTTTCTTCTCATCCTTTTCGCCATCCTCCTCGTCTTCTCTTCTTGCCCTGCCTCATGCAATCAAATCCTCCCCAAGATTAGCACTGATCCTAATGCCAACCAACCAGCTCCGGCGTACCAGGCGTTGCGCGTCAAGAACAGTGCAGCCTTCTTGAACAAGCCAGAATTCGACAAGAGGCGAAAGAGGAAGACGATGAAACGAAGAAAGGTCAAGAACAACTTCAGAACCAGGCCGTTCTCTGCCATGCTTCCGAAGGGTTTTGTGGCTCCTTCGGGTTCATCTCCTTGCCACAATGACAAGCCGGAGTCTTCGGTTGCGCATGCCCTTTTCTGTGGCCTCTCTACTACTTCTGCAAAACCCTAGAGTTCAGTAGCGGTTTTAATCTCTGAAACTGAACTGATCAAAGATGCATGGTTAGTCCAAGCGGATTTTGTTTTTAATCTTTATTCATCTTCTTTTCCTTTTTTTCCCTTTTCCTTGGAGTCTTGTGATCAATCGAAAACAATAAACCTATCTTGTAACGAGGGATTAATAAAATAAGAGTGAAATAGTAAACAGATATCAGAGTTCTGCCAATCGTATTCTTAATACTAACTTTTATTCTATGCATTCCTATTACATGTAAAAACCCTGTTTACTTCAGGGATGGATATGCAGTTCCCAGTACAGTACCATAATGTCTGTTTTCTTTGGTTGACCACATTCTTGGTATAAGTATCAGAATATTAATGCTTTATCTTGCTTTCTCTTTTAAAATGAATTAGACCATATTTACGTAACAAGTATATAGCCATGGTAATCATGAACTTGTTATGGTAATCATCAACTCTTGAGAAATATATGGCTTGGGTTCAAATGCTTACAAATCCATAGTTGTAGGAAGATAGGTCGAAGGTTCGAGTGCTTTTATATATGGGCAAAATGAAAAAAAAATTGATACCCTTTTGACTTTAAATCTTTCATTTGTTAAATTCATGTTTGCACTCTAGAAAACCTATATACAATGGCCACCATTAATGGCTACCTGCAGTCAAGAAATCCCAATTCTACGACTCAGATGTTTGTTTGCTTTGATAAAGAAGTATGTTTTTTTCATTAGTCATGGTCATTTATTTGTAAATATATAAGTCGAGAAAAATGGAAGAAGGCATGTGAATTTGCATCGTTTGCGGGGCTCTTGTCTCATGGAGGGAGCTTTTACGTAGCGTGTACTCCATGCATGAAGTGGAAAACATGGGTTTCTTTTCCCAGCATATACTCCGGTTAAACCCGTATAAATCAATCCAGAGAATTGTATGGCAAAGTATATATACTATGCTGATCTTTCATGCCTAATTGTCCTGTAAAGGATTTTCTTTGAATGTTTATCAATTCTTTTGATCATCTTAGGATTTTTGTTTTTCTATAACTGTGAGAAATAACCAATAGCTTCGTCCACATCAACTAGCTGTTACATGCTTAATTTCTTGGGTTTTGTCGGCTCAGTTATTTATTTCTGCATCCCAACAGAAGGTGCCTTGTCTTGCTAAAGTTCTAGCAAAACTCCGGTAGTGAAGCCTAGAAATCATCGTTTCTAGCGGGTTTAGTCGGTCATCTTGACCTAATTCTCTGATCCTTGGAAATTTAAACCTACTAACTACAACTTAAGTTTGTTATTAAATACTTTAGGACGGTAAGAACTGATGACTACTGCTTTCTAAGAGTCTCTCACACACATATTAGGATATGTTTGACTTGGATACCAGATTTTTTTATATTTAAATTTTATTGTTTGACATTAAGGTTAACGAAAACAACTTTTTTACCACAAAAAAATCTTATTAACCTCAAAATACCAAATATTAGGATTGTGTCTAAATTTTTTAAACATACTGATACACATATCTGAATATTTTTGGATTTACTAGAATTGGGCTTTTTCAGTTCCATTCAAAGCCCAACCTAAACCATTCAACTTTTTGGGCAGAAATGGGTTGATATTTAAAACTTGCAAATTCTTCATCTTGACTAGGATTTTTGTAAAGGAGCTCACAGATTGGATTTAAACCATGAAATGAAATTTGAAATTGGTAATTTTTTCACAAAACTTCTCATAAGAGGGTTAATAATTAGAGTTTATATTTGATGTATTAGTGAATTTAATCATTTTTATTTTTAGTGATTATTCCTTTAAAATTTTATGAATGAGTTGACATGTTATAACACTGTATGAGATTTATATATATGAAATTTGTATATTGAAAATACTTCTAAATGTTACTATATATGAAAAAAATACCTTGTTACTCTTTTATAATTAATTAAAACATTATTTACTGGAAAAAAATTAAAACATGATAAATGATGCATTTTTTTATAAATAAAATTTCACAAATGATTTCATTCAAATAAATAATACAACTAAAAAGTAGATAAGGTAATTTTATTTCATGTTTCTTGGTTGATGAAAAATCAAGAAAAAAACTAGAAATATTGGAATTTTCCTCGGATCTTTTATTTAGCAACCTGACAGTAAAGTGATGGAACCTGTCTCTTGCAAATCCATAAAACAACTCTTTTGAGAATCCTAGGTTGTATGTTTTGAGTTGTTGCTACTATTAGAGGTGGCAAAAATTAGCCCGAGCCCAAAAACCCGCTCGAATCCGCCCGAGACCGACCCGAGACCAGCTCGAATTGACCAAAAAAATCAAAGGCCCGTAACCGAAAAAGCTTGGAACCGAAAAAACTCGAAATCGAAAAAACTCGAACCCGACACAACCCGAACCCGACATAACCCGAGCCCGATACGATCCAAAACCGAGACCTACCCGAATCGAAAACCGAAAAAAATCGAATTTATAACCCGAGAAAACCCGAATTATATTTATATAATTATTATTTAAAAATAAATAAATAATTGATACACTTTTTTAATTAAAAAGTTTAAAATTTTGAAAACAATTATTATTTATTATACAATTTTATCAATTATATATTACCAGCATAATAAATATTGAATCTTTTTAATTAAATTAAATTAATTTAAAATACCATAATATATGATATAATATATGATATCAAATAATCTTTAAAATTATCCTTATTGCATGTATAATAATAAATATATTATTAATTTGACATTTAATTTTATTATAAAAATCATTTTAACATTTTATTATTTTTATTTATAATAAAATTTTAATTTTAATATAATAATAAATCAAATATATAAAAATTATATAATTTCAATATTTGTTTGAAACTTTTAATTTGATATTTTGTGCAACACATTAAAAATATTTTTTAATAACATTAAATTTAAACTATATTTTCTTAACGTTTCAAGTATAGATTGATATTAAATTTAGATTAAAAAAAACCTAATCTTAAAATTAAAATTCAAGTTTTTAAGATTAGAAAAAGTTAAGTAATTAAATTAAACAATACAAGTACAATTTTTTTATACTTGGGTATCATTAAAAGAGAAAATTATAGTGGTAATTTTATTTTTAGCCTTAAAACAAAACACATTAAAAAATCAAGCTAGTGATAATTAATTATTTATTATATTATAATAATCTTATACATGAATAAACTAATTTGGTATCTTATAATAATGATTTGTATATTATATTATAATAATCTTTTAAGAATAAATTACGTAATCTCTTAGTGTGTAAGTATTATTTTGATAGAATTAAGTATTTATTAAAAATAATTTATTTATTATCTATTAAATATAAAATTAAAGTGTGGATAAAAATAATAATTCTAATAGTAAATTAAAGTGTAATTTAATAATATATTAGAGTTGTATTACTATGTAAGTGGTAATTTTAATAAAATTTATTTTTTATACTTTGTTAATATTATTATTAATTATATTTAAATAACTAGCATTATATTAATTAATTTAGTAATATCTATTATTTAACATTTTAATTAGATATTCAATCAATTGGTGTATATCTAATATTATTATGTTAATCTAATATTATTATGTTAATGTGAGTATGAAAAAAAATTAGTACTCAATTTGGAATAGGTTTTTTGATAGCAAATAAAATACATAATATAGTTAATAAATAACGCCTTATCATAATGATTTGTATGTTATTATAACTTTAAAAATAATATCTTATCATGTGATATATAATCAACTATACAAGCTCTTAATTATATAAAATAGATTATTAATATGTTTATCTTATCATAATGATTTGTATGTTACATTATAATAATCTCTTACTATGTAATATAGAATAAATTAAACAATCTCTCATAGCATATTATAGTTTTAATTTCAGACATTTTTCATTCCAATTTCTTATCATGCTTTTAGAATATACTCTTGTTTTTAATTTCAAACATTTAATCTCTTATGATGTATTCATGTAATTTAGTTTAACTTGATCAATTAATAATCATAATATTGGATGATTAAATAGATATTGACCTTCTCAACTACTTTTTTAGTCAAAAAAAATGTTTTTTTAATTTATTATAATGAGTTACAAATAAAATAATAAACATAATATACTATATATATATATATATATATTAAGATTTACATTATAATAAAATGTCATATATGTTAAATTATCAATATCTTAAGAATTGTATCTTAACATATTATGAAATTTCTATTAATTTAATTTTAGTACTTTATGTCTAAAATTTTAAAATCTTATTATCTTAAGAATAAATTATTATTATTATTATTATTATTATTATTATTATTATTCAGTAAACTATTTTTTTGGCCAACAATGTTTCATTAAATTTTAAATTGCAAGTTGTGTTAAAATAAAAATAAAATTTACAACAAATATAACAAATTCCCAATCTAGCTCACGTGGTTAAACATATAACAATAAATATAAGAGGCCATGGTTCAAATCTTTGTACAAGCATATAATTTTGAATACTTTCATATAATTGATGAACAAGTTCAGGTACTAGATACTACTTGATCAAAAGTTAATCGGGTATAGCGTACCCTAAGGGTACTACCCGAATCCGATACGGGTAATAAGAACACTAACCGAACCCTATAATTATTCTATTATAGAGTCAGGTAGTGTCGGGTACCTGATTATATATTACCCATTTACATCATTATATCAAATGTTTTTTTTGGTACATTAATCAAATGTTATTATTTATAATATAATGTCAATTGGTGTATATAACTTGTTTAATTTAACGTTCTAAATTTTTAATGAGATATTTGATTAATTAATGTGTTTGAGTATGATTATATTTAATAAAAATAATGTTATATTATGATTTATGTACAAACTAAAAACAAAATAAATATAAAATTGACATAATTAATTGACCAATTATTCGTAATATTAATTATTTTTTTAATGTATACTATAATTTTATTCAACAGTATAATAGTAGAATTAGTTAACTAGTTATGCGGTTAAATTTAATTTAATTACTAATTATGTTGGTATTTGAAAGACAAAATAAATGTAAAAAAGATTCTTAAAAATTAAAAATTTTTATTAAAAATATAATATAATTATTAAAAAAGCTAATTAAACAAAGTAAAAAAAAAAACAAATTTATTGAACTAAGAGTATCTAAATTCCAATGACCCAATATTGACCCAAAAAAAACACAATGACTCAATAAGTTATTGTTAAGAGTATAAAGCTATTTATATAAATGTTTAATTGTTTAATGTGATTTATTTATAATTTGTTCATTATTTATTTGTATAGCTAATACTTTTGGATTTTCACTTTCTTTTAGTTTTACTATATATATTTGGCTCATTTAAAAAATAAATTTTTATATAATTATTAATATATAATTATATATTTTATAACAAATGTAAATATCACAGGAAATTAAAAAAATAAATAATAATTATCAAGTAATAAAAACATTAAAATGTAAAAATTTATATTTATATAAATTTAGTCAAAACAACAAAAGAAATTAAAAATAATGAATAATAATATTTTATTTATGAGAATTTCGTGTGAAAAGAGATCTGTTTGCTTTTCATTTTTCAATTCCCTCCAAACAAGCTTTTCCCACATTACCAAAAAATTTCAAATTCTTTGGGAATATGCATTTTCCCTCTCTTGAGAATCACATGGAAAAACTTCAAAAGCAAATTTTGAAATATTTTTATCTCAATATACTGTCATGCAATGTAGATATGATAATTAAAAAAAAATGAACGTGACATTGGATCAAATTTTGATAAAAATTAGAAAAAAAATTGTGTTTGGTATATCAATATAAATTTTAATACAATAATTTTTATATTTTATATGATACAAATATATTTGATACAATACGAATACGAAATATATATATATATATATATATATATACGAATTATTAAGTCTAATATAATGTAATGTCTATTATAATCGTTTTAGATATAATAGAAATTCAAAGATGATTTTTTTTATTATAAGGGAAATATTAAATAACTGAGGATGAGAGTGTTGGATTCAAATCCAAGACTTACAATATGTCACAACTCATCTTTAACCACTAGGTCAAGAGGTTGTTGACAATTCAAAGATGATTTTTAGTAGTTGGATTTTGTGGACAAAAAAATTAATTAGTACATAAATCCATATGCTTCCAAAGTAGAAGCTTACAATAGCAAAAGTGCTTTCATTTCTTGCAAATGCAATGCAAGATTTAAAACTTTTTCAATGTCTTTTACTTCTTCGAGTATTTTACTTGTAATTTTTTTTACGATAATTAATCAATTATAATTAAAAATTATGTACTTGTCCATTATTTACAAGTGTGAACTTTATGTATTATTTTGATAGATCTCATGTGACTTTAAATTTTGATTAATTAATTATAATGTAATAATTATAGATGATATGTTCTCTTTTATTATTGTAGATAACTATATTCTTCATTGGCCCACTCCCAATGTTTTCAAAATCATCCCAACCAAATTTCTCAATATATATATATATATATTATACAATTCTCATTTATTAAATTTTAACTTTAATTTAGCATTTCTATTATATTTTTATTTAACTATATAAAATTAAATTAATTATTACATTCAAAATTATAAAATATTTATAATTTATAAAATTTTAAAATAATTTGACTAAGCCCGCTAAGCCCGTCCGATTAAAATCGGACTGAACCTGAAACCGGACCGAAACCGAGAAAACCCGCAACCGAAAAAACCCGAGACCGAAAAACCCGCAACCGAAAAAACCCGCAACCGAGAAAACTCGCAATCGAAAAAATCCGTAACCGAAAAAATCCGTAACAGAAAAAATCCGGACCGAAATCCGCCCGAACCCGCCTTTTTGCCACCTCTAGCTACTATTCTTCTTGTCATCATTCCAGTCCTGTTCTAAGTCAAAAGCTGAGATTGGGAAATGCCCTCTCATACCATTCGGAATGGCAAAGAAAAGCTTGCCAGAGGAAGGATCTTCGATGAATATGTCAGAAACGCTGACCCAAAAGAACAGCTCCTTACTCTTCACGCCTGTCACTTTCCTGACGCCGCCATTCTCAGCAAAAAGGGTGATCTCAGTGTTATACGAGACTAACTTATTAATGCGCTTGAATTTGTGCTCTTTCTTGTTCTTCAGCTTCATCCAGACAAACCCAGTTGATCGATTTCGTCCAAACTCCACAATTTCTACAGGTAAGATGCCTTTGGGAAGAGAGATCTCCTCTAGCAGCTCCAAAGATTTCTGCTTGCAAACATCTTCTCCATAGTAAATCTCTGCATTCTCTTTGTGACTCTGGATAAGTTGTGTTGCCATTTCAAGGTCTGAGTTTTGTTGTCAAAAATGGTTGCGGTAACAGTTTTTATGTACAGTACTGTTTTGGTCAAGGCTCTGAATTTCGTTGATAGTCTTTTTGTTTTGCAATGAAGATCGTAGTCTGTGTTCTTTTAATGCCATAGAAGTGTCCAGAAAAGCTTAGGATGTTACGTGGAGATTGGAGAATGCCCAAGCCATCTGCTAGCTTGTTATTGTCCTTCATTAGCCTAAATCAGTATGAGAAAAAAGGATTTTTTTACCGGAAGCCCAACCTAACTAGCTAGCTACAGAAGTCTTTGTTTGTTTGGCAGGATGATGGAAAAAGGTGAGATCGAAAATTTGCTAATCGATTCGACAATTAAGATTTATAATCACCTTTTTACTTTGTTGCTTACTTATTAGATTAACAACTTTTCTTTCTCACCTTTTTCTTTCTTAACCTCAAGTTAATTTCTTTGTTGCTGGAAGAAGTTTGAGAGCCTTGTTTGAGATTATCATGCATATGATCACAGCAAAAATCTGAAATAGATTTTCATCATCCAGGCAATTATATATATAAACAGATCATCAGTCAATTTTGATCTAATATATATGGAGTGGTTTCTTGTACTTTCCTTCCCCTTTTCAGCTGGTAAATCACTATGACTGAGGCACGCGGGCTTACAATGTTCTTTTCACTGAAATTATAGAATATGCGGGTGTGAAACCTGTAGATTGAAAATTCTCGTATGGATTGTTGGAATGCAGAATCCATTATTGGGAGGACCATATGCAGAGATTGCGCCTCCGGTATTTTCTGGCAGCTGTGTACATCTGCTACAAATATAGTTGTTATAGTAAGTTTGGCAGCCAGATTTTCCCACTCTACTCATTAATTTCGCGGTGGCTACTTCTTTATGGCGAGTTAAGGCAATTGGTAGCTGTTAGGGCGTGGTATACATTGTCTAGATTAGTAGTTTCTAAGGTTTGATGATGGTGACTAGGGTTGTTGAGATTCATTCTCCTTGCACTAAAGCCTTCATTAGGCCGAAACGGCGCCACTAACAACAAGGCTTTAGGCCCCATTGGCCATTCGTCGAGGGGCAAACCAGTGCAATAAACCACAAATAATCACTTTCTTAATTTCGGGTGATAAACATATAACTATTTCCAACATTCTGTTGTAAAAAATCATATAGAAATATATTTAAAAGAGAACATCACTTCCTCTCTTTTCCCTCGGCTTCAAAGGCTGCTACCGGAAAACTCCGTGACAGTCCCGTGGGGCTAGCAAACGTGATCTTGCTAGGATTATTTTCATCCACATAAATATCAGAAATAGTAACCCAGATCAGCAGCTCTTTTGTTTTGACGCCTGTTACTCTCCGCATCCGACCGTCTTCTATTAACGCTGTCACCTCGGTTTCATACGACACGGTTCTCCCAATGGCCTTGAATCGGTACTCCAAGCTCTTCGATTGTTTCAGCCAGACGAATCCCGTGGACCGGTTGTACCCCACCTCGACGAGGTCGTTCAAAGGCAGCAGCTCTTTGGGCAGATGGAAATCGCAGAAAAACTCCCACGACTTCTGTTTGCAAAGAGCCGCCCCATGGTAGATCTCAGCCTCGTCTCGGTGAGTTGCTGTTTGATGTAATGCCATGTTCGTTTCCTTCGTGGGAAACTGGGTATGCGATTCTTAATAGCGTGGTTTTGTATTTTAATTTTTTAAAATTTTGTTGGGTAAAGACTGGCACATTTGTATGAATTAATTTTCATTACTTTATATAGTTTTATATTTAAAATTAAAACAATTTATTTATGCATGTTAAGCTGTGTGAGTTTTTCTTGATTAATTTTATTTTGATAATAAAATAAAAATTGATATTATATGGGCTGAAATTTTGGAAGTGAGGATTTTGTTTTCCAATAAAGAAATGGAGATGAAGACTGCATGATGGGATTAAAGTGTGTGCATTAAACATGTCAATTACATGTTAAATAATATGAGGTAGGGAAAAAAATGGTGAGGCCTGTGAGGAACATGGGGTGTTATGGAAAATTAAAAAAAAACTGATCTTTTAGTTTTTTCTTTTAATTTTGTTTATTAAAAAAGTGACATTTTGTGATTGTATATATTGTTGTTGCATTAAATATAAACTCGTATTAATTTAACGACTTAGTTTAATTTTTTCTATCATGTAATTTTTATTTTTTTCCGTCAAGTCATTTAAAAATAGAATTATTATTGCTTTTAGTAAAATATTTTATATAATATTTTTCATTTTTAATTGACCTAATGAAAAATTTTCCTAACTTTAAACTTGGAAATATTCCTAAGAAATTTCTTTTTCCATTAATTAGTAATTATTAAGGTTTAAATTAAATTTATCAGAATTAAATTCCCTTAAAATGGTAAAGCAATTTAGAAAAAATATATTACTACTATATTATCTTACTTCTCTTTCCTCGACCTCAATATAAGAAAATCATCTTATTAATTTTTTAATTCTCTAATTGAATTTGGCGCAGGTATTAGGTTGTAAATGTTTTATTCAAATTATTTATATTAATATATATAATCAAGGATATTGGTAAAATATTTAATTGACGAAAAAAATTATTTGCTCTTTTAAATTATTATTTTAAATATTTTCTTTTAGAAATTACTAAACTTTTATTTATAGTTATATATGAATTACATTTCACTTTTTTTAAGTTTAACAAAAAAAAATTCTAAGAAAATAACAAATTGAATATCAAGTATATCAACGCAATGGGAGGCATATTTTTATTAATTGCAAACAAACAATACAAACACACAAATATTCATAACATTATTTGATTATGCGGCACCCTTTTAACTCACATAGTTTAAAAACTCTATGGGAGCGTTTGGTTCAGGAATTTTAAGATTATCCTCAAGAATTTTATTCTTCGTGATTGTTTAACTTCGTTTGGTTAAATAATTTTTCCCCTCATAAGGAATTTTAGGCTTTGTTTGGTTCATGAAAATATTTTCTGTTTTCATTTTCTATTTTCATTTTCTGAAAACAAGTTTTCATTTTCTGTTTTCTGAATTTTGAAAAACTTATTTGGTGCACGAAAATGAAAATGTGTTTTTGAAAATGAAAAATATAGAAAATGTATTTGGTATCTACATTTTCAAAACAATAAATATGAAAAACAATAACTAAAAAATTAAATTAAATTACAACTTTTGAAAACAAAGTAAAATGTAACTAAGTAATGTATATAACATATAAATATATATATATATGTAACAAACAAATATTATATATATAATATATATAAATAAATAGCAAGACAATATTCATTTGGAAGCTTGTCTCGGTTTGGTGGGTATAATATTGATGATATTATCAGGCTTTGGAATATACTTGCTTGTCCAGTAACCCTTAACAGTTTGACTGTTACTGATACAAGTTTACGGTATTCAAATTGAAGTTAGACTAGTTTCAAGGATACATATGAACACGAATGATAAAATCATAAGATATCAATCAACTTTCAAATTTTTGAGTCACTATCATCTTGCTGTTTATACTTATTTTCTTCTTCGAAACAATCATGGCAGACAGAATAAAGAATTTGATATGTGGATTGGTTACAAAAAATTCAAACTGCATGAGATGTCCATTCTGAGTTTTACATTTATTCTCACCTTGCTGTTACCAATGTTGTCCTTTGTAACAATTATGGAAACAGGATAAAGAAATTATGTTGAGGTTGTTTCATTAATTTGCTTGGAAAGTTTATTGTTGAAAGCCTATAACTTTTGATTACTTGATTGATTTTATACCCACATGGGCGTTAGATGAGATGATTGATCTTTTACCATACTTCCATTCCAGGTTCATGGGGAATATCCAATATATAAACTTTGGAAAAAAGCAAGCAAGCTCAAAATTGTTTTAAGTGAAACAGAAAGATGATTTGTAGTATCCAAAGGTTTTAGTGCTCCATTCATAGCCTCCTAACGTCTAGATTAAAGTTGATTAGGGAAGAAAGAAGAGTTGTGAATATGGTTATGGGTCATCCTGTGACTCTAACATAGAAGTTGTAAAGAAGTTCAAAGGATACCTACAACATTACAACATTACAAAGCAAACAGATTTAATCTGGTCTAGACAAAACCACAAATAGGTGGTATGCCAAGCACCCAAGAACAAATGGGTACCCCTTCCGAGATAAACCAAACTCGATAAACATCGCAACAAAGAAAACACAAACCCAGTACACCACAATTTCCACAAACAGAGAATAAACAAAGACCCTCCCTCACATCATCAAACATTTTAAGTCCGCCCACCAACTAACGGCACATAAAAGGAGACCGGCCAAAATCATCCCTTAAATGGAAAAGTCAAAAGTGGAAACTAGTGAAGAAACTCATTACTAGCAGCAAAACAGAATCATGTTCGAGTGCGATCAAAACAGAGAAATCATCCGCTAACATAACCCTGCCTTTGTCGACATGATCCATGGCTTTGGTGGGATTATGTTGTGCATTTCGGTGCCCGCTGTCGAGTGGAAGAGTAGAAGTATACCAAAGAATGTGCAAGAGAGGAGGAATAGCAGCCAACGGCAAAAGACAGGGAACGACAAAAGAAAAATAAATAGAAAAAACCTAATAAAAGATATAATTTTGCATATATGACATGTCGAACCTAGGACCTTTAAGTGAGAGTTTAAAAAATTTTAAAAGCTCGTGTTTTCTCCTTTTCCAATTCTCTCAAGTCATTTTCATTGAAAAAGATGAAAACATCATTTTTTTTTGTTTTCTAAATCTAGCCCATTTTCATTTTCATTTTCTAAAATTTTATTTTCCATTTCTTTAACCAAACATGTTTTCTTTCATGTTTTCTATTTTCTATGAAAATGAAAATGAAAATAGAAAACAGATTTCCAACAATGTCAAAAAGGGAGAAAATAAGGGGGAAAACAATACCCTCGCTCCCTTGAGGTATTTTTATTTTCCCTTGGAAATTCTTTTTTTGTTCCAATTTTATCCTTAACATTTTTTCATTTGGCTCAACTTTACCCTTTACTATCAAAGGTATTACGTCTTAGATAATTATTTATATATTAAAATAAATAAATAAATAAACACCTTAAATACTTAAATAAGTAATTTAAATATAATTATTATACCATTGGATTTATTAAAAATTACAACCCTAAATAAAACACTTATTAAAAACCCTTTTTTAGGCCATTAAAAACTCGTTTTTAATTACAACATAATCATTAATTTTATTAAATCTAAATATAATTTACAAATTTGCATGTATCAAAATAACATTTCTTAACTAAATTGGTGTCAATAATGTAGTGTTCACTTAAATTTAAAGTGTCATTATTTTTTTCTTATTTTTATGAATTGACATTTAAGAGAAAAATGAATTTAAAATCAAATGGACCAATAATAAGTTGGACCCTATGATTTTTTATTAATCAAAATCAATTTAATATAGTAATAGTTTGTTAAATCAAAATAATTTACATAACAAAAACCTTATAAAAAAAGGGACCAAATAAATAAATAAATGAGTATCTTAAATAAATAAATAAGTAATTAATTTAAATATAATCTATATCAAGTGTTATTCACTCTATATCAAATAATAATACGGAAGGTATTATAATAAAATAATTATTAAGTAATCTTACTTTTCTTGAACCAAACACAGAAATCTTATATTCCATCAATACAATCAAACATAAGAATCTAATATTCTCAGAAATCCGTCAAATAAAATGATTTTTGAGTTAAATAATTCTAAAAAATAATCTTAGATTTCGCGAACCGAATAGCCTCTATTAATAATCAATCATGCACGTGTGTATATATATAAACTTATTTCATCTCTTCGGCCTCGTGTTCAAATGCTGCTACGAAAAAACTCTTTGACAGTCCCATAAGAGTAGTAAAAGTGATTTTGCTAGGATTAGTATTGTTGTTACCCAAAACAACAATAAATTTTTTCGGACATCGGATCCTCGATCTTCACATTAGTCTGTGTAACATCCCAAGGCTACTGCATATCATGATACTCACTCATAACTTAGACTTAATTATCGGTTGGGCTGTTCGTGAGGCTTAACAACTTCTACTACGTTATTAAAATTGGTACTTTCACTGTACTACTATGTAAATATGAATTATTAAAGTCTCTTCCTTAAAGTGTATATACATTCCCTTATATTTAAAGTAGTACTGTACAACTTTACTGAATATATAAAAGAATATAACATACCTTCGATATCAAATCTCAGGAAGTTAAGTCTCTTAGTCCAAATCAGTTATCTGTGGAGTGAAAAAATAAGGAGTGAGTGACAACGTGCTCAGTAAGGAAGGTGTATGCTGCAAAACTATATTCTCAAAACCACTTAATTGTCTTAACGATCAAACTCATAAAAAAAATAATGACTATATTTAACATTAAACAGGATTCAACAGATCCTTTCAGAAATTATTTAATTGAGACTAGGCAACAGTTTAAATCAAGCAAGTAACACAAGTCATCCACTTTTGGGGTGCACCCGTAGGCCATCGCCCCTCACGGCAATCTCAACTAGATGTATGGCCATAATCTATAGATGGTCCTCGGGTTCACTTGCCAAGTGACCTCGAGACCGCTGATGACTTGGCGGGTTCATCAGCCCTGTGACGTCCTGAGGTGCACTCGTTGGTCCCTTGACCGAGCCACCGCCCCAGGCAGGTCACGCAACTACATGAATAACAATGCATGAATTCATGGCCTAACGTCTTAAAAATCAAGTCATATATTATGTTATTATTTCCACAAAATGATTTGATTTCCAAAAGTTCTTATAAAATAGTAAAACAGCTCGAAATCTCAACAATTTCTGTGTGAGAAAGGCACCGGTTATACTGGTGTAACATCCCGTTACCACATTTTTCACGTATTTCCATACAACTTAACCGGTTGGGCTGTCTGCGATACCATTAACATTCAACAGTAACAGTGATAAATGATAAACATTTATCTATTAATTATGGAATATGAAATTTCTTTTCATTATCCCTTTAATCTGACATCCCCTATTAACCTTTATTTCACAAAGGTAGTACTGTATACATATGTCTGATATGTAAAAGAGAAGAGACTGTACCTGTCACATTTAACGTGCCATATCTCAGTGCTTTAAGCATAGCTATACCCATCTGAGAGCTAATTCTCTCAACTCCATGTACATCTTATCTGTGGAGTTAAAAACAAAGGGGTGAGCGATTCATACGCTCAGTAAAGGAAATATATGCTGCTTTAAAATAAGCAAAACTATATATCACAACACATTTATTCTTTTCTTAATAATAACCCAGAAGAAAAGACAATGGATATATAGTAAACAACTCTCTTAAAACACCATTCAAATCACTGGCTGACAGTTTACTTTAAAATGTAGTAAACACTATATAGGATTTCAACAAATCCTTACAGTAAACAGAAATTGATAAGTTGAGACTAGGCAACAAATAAATCATGTTATTATCGTTCCCCCTCCCCCTTGCGAGAACGAAATATGCCGCTTTTGGGGTGCACCCGTAGGCCATCACCCCTCATGGCTATCTCAGATCTATGGCCATAATCTATAGTGGTCCTCGGGTCCACTTGCCAAGTGACCTCGAGATCACCGATGACTTGGCGGGTCCATCAGCCCTGTGACGCCCTGAGGTGCACTCATTGGTCCATCGACCGAGCCATCGCCCCAGGCGGGTCACGCAATAGTAATGCATGAACTAGAGGCCTAACGTCTCAAAATCGAATTATATCTCACGAAAAACCTTTAAGGAATCATTTCATAATGTCATCGTTTTCTTTCCAAAAAGGTTTTAAAAAACAGCCCGCAATCTCACTGAATTCCGTGTGAGAAAGGCACGGGTTAAACTGACTCGCCATGGCTAGTTCGCCCATGGTCAACTCACCCATTGGTCAACTCGCCCAAAAACATAATGAAAACAATTCATTTTTCGTTGAGAAAATTTGGAAAAGCGAAACCTGTTCGCCATAGTCGACTCGCCCGATATGGCTCGCCCATAACAGTTCGCCCAACGTGGAGAACCTGTGTTCGCCCGCCATCTTGCTTTTAAAACCTGAAAGCAGAATTGGCTCGCCCTCAGTGGCTCGCCCAGAAATCAACTCGCCAAAGGTTTCATATTTTTATTTTTTTGAATTATTAAAATAATTCATTTTCGTTTAGGAAATTACATTTTAAAACCGTTCGCCAGAGTCAGCTCGCCCTTCACGGCTCGCCCCTGACTAACTCGACAAGACGGTGAATTAGTATTCGCCCGCCACTTAGCTTTTCAAAATATAACTTGTCTCGTTGATAGCGGTTCGCCCGCCTTAAATTTAAAACAAAGGGCCGCTCGCCCAAACGCATTAAAACGAGTTCGCCCGCCCTTAAAACTAGAAACAGGTGTATAAAAATTATAAAAGGGCTTGGCTCGCCCGCCAATACCAATTTGCCCCAACATAAAATTACAAGGGCTCGCCCGCCCTGTATCAGTTCATCCCAAAAACAGCATAGGGGTCGGCTTTTAGCTCGCCCGTATCAAAAATAATTATCAAATAACTTTCCTTAAACAATGCATGTCAGAAAACAAAACATTTAACTTAATGTTTTCATAAAATTTACTCCACAGGACATGCATCACTTCACACACATCTCCCTTACCTGTTAGAAATGAAGCCTTGCTTCGCCCTGCTCTCTGTTCGCCCATATCCATTCCCAATTATCGGCTGCAAATTATATAAATTCCATTAATATTTTCTTTATATATATTTTTCCATTACTTGGGCGAAATTGAAATAAATCAAATGACTACTCGCCCAAATAGAGCTTCACTAGTTCGCCCAGACGAGCTCGCCATTCACCATATGGCTACCACGTGGCATATCGCCCGCCATTACTCACCGTAGGTTTGTGAGCTCGCCCAACATTCAACTCACAAGGCCTACATTGGCATAAAATTTAGAGAGTTCGCCCACATTTCTACTCGCCCAATGCCTTATGCATGTGAGTTCGTCACACACACAGATTTTTTATCAGAAGTGAGCTCGCCCATGAACTAAACTACCGTTGGGCGACCTAGCCCACATGAACAACAACATTGGCGAGTTCATCATTTCCTACTTGCCTCATTGGCGATTACAAACTTTCAACACGACCGATCAACATAGTCGCCATTGTCGTCACTTATTCCATTATTTTCCTTGTTTTCATATTCTCTAAGGATCTAACTAAAAACAAAACTGTATCTATGTTTATTACTTCATAAAACATAGAAATCTATCATTGAGTATCAAGAACACCTCAGAAATATGAAACTCACCTCAACCAACTGCACTTCCAGAATAGGTTGTTTTCTGTCTCACGTTGGCCTCCTTTGCTTATTCTTTTAGCTCAACCAACTAAGAAGGAAAGGTTTGCAAGCAGGTTTATGTGTTTAGCCAACTTAAGAAAAAAGCTTAGTAGATCAAACATGGCAAAGAAATGGAAGAAACAGAGAAATGGCTTTCGTGAAGAAGCTGGAGTTGGCTAACTCGATTTTCCTCACTTGTTTCTTCTTATATAGCTCAGCTTATCCAATCCAACTCTACCACCTGTCCCTTATCTGCTTCTTTCATCATTTCACGTCCATCACTCCTTTAATGCATGAAGAAAACTGAAGCACAAGTGGCGTGAAAGTCTCCCTTTCACACTCCTTTTTCTGCTTCTATTGACTTTGTTTTACTCCTCAACCAATAAGGATAAGTTCCTTACTGACTTCAACATCTTCCCCATTAATTGTCTTCAACTGTGGGGCGTCCAAAGTCCATTTTTGCAGCACGGTTCTGAGTTATTATTTCATTTTGTCCGTGTTAATATCAGTTCGCCAGCCATTCAGCTTGCCAGCTTAATCTTGGCAATTACACATAGGTTTGGCGATCACAGCCATTGCAACATTGTTGGCGATCACTTGATATTGTTCTACTCGCCAACCTTTTTCTGATTCACCTCAAACGTTGGCGAAAACACCTATTTGCCCACGCCATCGTCCAACTCACCATTACCATTGGCGATCACACCATTACCTTGATCGCCCATTGGCGAGCCGTTTCTTCATGGTACTCGCCCATCGAGTATTTCACCTAATTGGCTCCGTTCTCATCTCAAGTTAAGGAGCTTTTCACCCTTTTGGAAATTAACATTCATTATTTATTTAATTTCCATTATCAATTAAATGAAATTAGACTCTACAGTAGTGTAGAATCAGGTCTTACATTTTCTCCCCACCTTAAGAAATTTGGTCCTCCAAATTTCAACCGGACTTATCAGAAAGGAAACTCTGGATATTTCTTATGCATAAGGCTATCTACTCTCTAGTAGCCTCCCATTGCCAGAGCATTTCAATCAAAGGATTTATCTTAGATCACAATCACTTTATCACAATACTTTATCCCTCCTATCCAAAATCCATACCGATTTCTCAACGTAACTCATGTCCTCTCCAATCTCTAGGACTCATCTCGAATCACGTGAGAAGGATATGGATAGTACTTTCTCATCATTGGGACATGAAATACGTTATGCACTTCCAACAACTCGGGAGGTAGTGACATCTTTCACCTGATCTAAGATCTCCGACAATCCAATGCATCGGAAACTCAATTTCCCCCTCTCATTATGCATCCCAATGGTGAGACTTTAATATACATAATCTCTTGTATATTTCAAGATATCTGTTCGACCAAGTCAAAAATAATTCTCGGTCTCCCATCTTCTCATGCTATTGTGGATTATATCGTCTGCTAAATAAACCCTTTTAAGTGCTATGCCTATACTCTCCTTTGGCCATCATCATAAGCAAACTCTGCCAGGGTAGAGGATTATCCCAGGAGCCTATAAAATCAATTGCACACGCTCACACCATATCCTCGAGCGTCCATATTATACGCTCAGACTGTCTCTCAGTCTGCGGATAAACTGCGGTGCGAAACTCAATCGGGATCCCATAGCTTCCCGTAATCTCTCTCAACACTGAGATATGAAACGGGACTCCCTATCAACAATAATGCTCACTGGAATACTGTAAACCTCACCATTTCCCTAACATATAATCCGGCCAAGGCATTAATTAGCTCAACAAATTCCATAATCAAGGAATGAGCAGACTTACTCAATATATCCACAACTATCCAGATAGCATTTTACTCTTTTCAATTTTCACTTAGTATATGAAGTACCTCTAATATAGGTATTTTTCTTCCTTATCACTTTTTCAACTCTTATTTAATCTCGTCTCCAATATGAGACCATGAATATCTTTTTATATTCCTCATTGTCTCTAAGAGTACTGCCCGTCTCTTTAGGCCATCAATAATCATCACTTTGGCGCTCTTCCGCGCTCTAGGATTATTCTCTCAAGTGGGTTGGCGACCACCTAGTTCGCCCACATCTCACAACATGTTATTCGGTGTTGAGTGATCACCCCACTCGTGGGTCGCTCATCCCGAATTTTCTCGAGGTCTTGAAGAATCTCAGGCGTCTTCTCTCAAAACCAATTTACAATCCCTCAAGTCTTTTATCATCCTTGGGAGTTAGTAACTTATCTATACTATTTATCACTTATCATCTCATTTGGTGCTAAGTCGATAATAATTTTGGTGACTATCATGTAGATAATTTTTATTATTCGTATGTAATTGTCCCAATAGTCTCTCAAATACAACGCACTCGCTCTCAATATATCCCGAAGCGTCCACACAATGCTCGGATATCTATATCAATCTGAGGCAGTGCTAACAGTAAAATTGGGAATCCCAAGCCTCTTGCTATTCTCTCAAAGCATATGGCGAATTAGGGATCCCTATCACAAATACCCACTTACTGGACTTCACATACGTTCTCTTTATTTTACCAATATATATCGACTAAGGCACTCATTACATCCCGAAACCTGATGATGAAGAAATGAAATAATTTGGTTACTCAATCCACAATCACTTCTATAACCTCATGGTTCTTTCGGATTCTTTACCATCCCACCATGATTACTTCATGGTTAAACCATAACTGCCATTCTTTTGCAGACCTTAATACTAGCCACCGATTACGTCTCAGGTAATCATTTTCCCCTCGATAACTTCTCTTATATCAAGTTATCATTTTATCTCTTATTCTCCTAGTACATGCAATGTCACTACTTGGAGAATATACTTGAGAGTATAATTTCCTCACATCAATTTCTGAAATTCAAATTTATTATCATTCAGATTTCATCACCACTTTACTATACAATTTCACATTCCCAATATGTACATGTATACACATATGTATATCCCTTTTCAGGATTAGCAGTACTTCTTGTATCTGCTCCTCTAAGTATAATAATTTCATCATTCCAATTCCGGCTTGTCATTAATTCCAGCCATAACTACATAATGATCAGAGGAAATCACATTTATTCTTATACTTGGGAACTACCTCATAACTCGTGTTCCCTAGTCATCATATGACTTATCTCTCAAGACAATTTCATTCTTTTACATTCATCACCACAGTTGTTTTCCCATTTAGTACAGTACTTTACTGTTACAATCTCGTAACCATTTCGAATACTATATTCATACATACCCATTCACTTTTACTTCCTCCCACTTAAGTATTGAATCAATAAGGTAGCAAATTTCACAAACTCTTCAACAATTCATTCGTGTTATACGGGTAAAACTCATAAATTTTATACCCCAATAAGCACACTTTAACTTCACTTGAGTAGTAAAATCTTTTATTCAGACAATTTTAATGTCCACTTAATCAGTTGAGACCTCACGTCTCTAATATATATATATCAATTAGAAACTAATGGTCACTGACTTAACAATAAGGTTTTCTATACCTTATTCAATAATATTGCTGATATCAATATACATGTTTATTCTTTTTTAAAATCATCCTAGTTGGCTCTAGGCATACAAATAGGAAGGATACTACAGTCGGCTAGGGATCCAGATAGAATATGATAGGTATTTTAGAATACCATACTTGTTCCGGAACCTAGAAGCAACTGTAGAGAGTACTAATCCCATTGTTTTCAAAATGATAAAATTTTTGTTTCTGCCAGTTATATCGAAATAGTTGAGTCTTTACTCATCAATCTCTCGAGTAATTTCTCAAGCTCTACTGATTCACTGGTAAGAGCTTACAAACAATTTCTATTTCAATTCACCAACCTCTAAGCTTGTCAACTAAATCTCGATGCCAACTTTATCATTTGGTAATTACGAGACATTTCATTTTCTTGGCGATTACAGCTTTTGTTCTGTTCGCCACATTGCTTTGACTCATGTCATATTGTTGATCAGATTACTCACCATACTCTTTGGGCGATCAGGATTCTCGCCCACTTTAGTAATTCATGTTATATTGGCGGACTCATTTAAGTCCTTGCCATCATCTAACTCACCCACATCATTGGCGATCATACATTTGCACGTCCATTGGCGAGCTATCCCAATGTAGTTCTCGCTCATCGAGTATTTCTCATAAATCTCATAATATCACGGTTCTATGGATATCGTAACGGACCAGCCCAACCGGCCATGGCAATCCCCTTTTTGGGCCCATCGACAATGATTGCTGTGACATCGCTACTCATCCATATTGTCCTCTTTGGCGATCACCTCGATGCCCGGTCCTTCCAACTGTGCTCAAGTTCGCCCATTTCAAAGTTTTCTTTCTCATCCACAGACTCAAACACTTGACTTCTTCAAATGTCAAGTTACATCCATTCTCCTAAAACATAAGGAGTATATATAACCAGTATTATCATAATCGATTTTACATCATTTCTCACACAATTCACTTTAAATTCAGCCCCCAAAATCCACAACAGGGATGACTATCTCGCGACCTCTCATAGCTTGTACTCTATGTCGCCTTACTTATCAATATATCAGTGGGGTCCACAGTAAAGATCATCCTTTACACCACCACATACCATTTCACCATCAATTTGTATTTTAAATCCATTCAATCACTTATGACTTCGAAAGAAAACATGTCAATATAGGGGTATATTCATAAATTCCCCTTTAATTCTCTCTCATCAGTATAATTCCAAACACGTGATCTTAGAGCTTATATGTTAATATTATCCCTTTTTGTCTCAATATCATCATTTCAGGATCTTAGTTCGATATGGACATAGAAGTCCTGGTGGGGCCCTCACCGAGTTCCTCACTGTACCTTATCAAATAGACCCGACATTATGATGATAAGATCGCCTATCTTATGCAAAATTTTCGGATTACTATCTCTATTTGTAACCCATAATTAGTCAACTTTCACCATATTCCACCACTTAACTCATTTCACAGTCATTCGACTCCTCTATACATTCAGACTATACAGTACTACAGGGGATGTTAACCTTTCTCAACACTTCCCATGCTAAAGGCATCAACAGACATCAGACCAACCCAAGCTCTGATACCATTAAAACTGGCTCGCCCATGGCTAGTTCGCCCATAGTCAGCTCGCCAATAGTCAACTCGCCCATTGGCCAACTCGCCCAAAAAATTTCATAATTTCTATTTTTCAAAAATATTAATTCAATATATAATTGTTTATTTATTTATTTAGTTTACGTTTAGAAAATACTCATAAATCAGTTCGCCAAGTACGGTGAACTAGTGTTCGCCCGCCAACCTTGCTTTTAACACAAAACGTAAAACTGGCTCGCCAGAATGGCTCGCCCATTATGGATTGCATGGTCAACTCGCCCGTATCATAAAACGGGGATCGCCCGACCCAAAATAACATAAAAAGGGGTTCGCCAAATTGGCTCGTCCGGATTTACACTTAAAACATGGCTACTCGCCCACGATATCGACTGTATTAAAAGAGTTCGCCCGCCATTATCAATTCGCCCAAACACACAATTTTTTATAATAATGCATGTAAAAAACAAAACAATTTCTCAATAATTTCATAAAATTTAACTCCACAGGACATGCATTCACTTCACACACATCTCCCTTACCTGATCTCATGAAGTCTTGCTTCGCCTTGCTTCCTGCTCGCCAATAGCAATTCCCAATTCCCGTCTGCAAAATTTATTAAAACTATTAATATTTCGTTTTCGAATATTACCCAAAAATATTTATATTTCCCTTCCTAATATTTATGTCACTTTGGCGAGATTAAGATCGCCATTCGCCCATCGAGCTCGCCATTCATCAGCGTCTCATTTATGGGAGTTCGCCCAACATGGGAGCTCGCCAGTCGTCATTGGGCTTACATGTGGTAGCTCGCCCAGTTCTATTCGCCATTCACTCAATGGCTTATTCTGAGAGCTCGCCACAATTCAACTCATCTTTTTCAATAGTTTGGGCGATCACTCTTTCTACCTATAAATATTGGCGAACATGTATATCACGACTCAAACAATTTATTTAACTCGCCTCATCCTTTGGGTGAGTATCTTCATTTCTTGCTTGCCCATTTGGCGAGCTCATGTTCGCCCCTCATGTTTCCTCTACTCAGGTTACACATGCATATCACAGCAGCTTATGTTCAACCATTAACGTCCCCAACCATTAAAATTTATCCATGTTAACTTACTACATACCTTCATGCTAAGTAATATACCTACACATTTTCTACTTAGCATATCATCATTATAAGCCAAGGATTAAATACACACAGTGTTGACTGGAAATTTATTTACCTGTTTTGATTCTCACAACTTGTTTTGTTGTTCCACACCTCTGTCCCCTTCTCTTATTGTTTTTAGGTGACCTTGAGATAAAAGGAGGATTTAGCAAAGAGGGCTAGGTAGTTAGTTAGCTAGGGGAAATGAGTTTCCTACTAGGATTCCTTGGAAACAAGAGTAAAGCACTCCACTTCCAGCTATAACGTCAAAGCTGGCGAGAGAAATACATGAAATTGCTGGGTAGTCGATCTCACCATTCCTCTTTATATACAGGTTTTTCAATACCCCTTTTTTGATGCCTGTTAACCTTAGTTTCTTCCCTCATCATTTCTCTTGTCTTGTAGCGTGTTAATGCATGAAGAAACTTACTCCTCAATAAGTTGGTTAGCTCTCTTTTCTACTCTCATTAATGGTTGAAGACCATTTCCAGCCAATTAAATTCATCCTTTGTTAGACTTTAACATTCTTTTTCTTCTCCTCTCCACGCCAATTCACTTCCAGCAGCCACTATTATTGACTTGCTCCCCTTGGCCATTAAATGTCTCACCCAATTTATTCAACAAGCAAGGTGGCGTGTAGTCCACTTATCTTGACTTTTCTCTCTTCCTCTCACGCCATGCATCTTCCTCTCCACGCTAAGCATCTTCTAGCCACTATCATTGACTTTCATCTTATTCTTTTCTTTTGTCATGTAGTATATTACTTCTTGAAGAATTTCTCAACACCAGAATTCAGCTGGCCCTTGTTTGTCCTATTGCCATTAATCCCTTTCACACTTTCATTTAATGCTTTCATATGTTGCATTAATTTATGAAGACTATTATAGTAAAAGAAGTCAACAAGAACTCTTTTCTTCCCACACGTTATTGACTTTGTTTGTCATCTTAATATTTGAAATTTACGAGATGATTTTCTTCCTTGGCTATCACATAAAGGTTTGGATGATCCCAGAAATTATCACATTGTTGGCGATCACCTTGTATTGTTCTACTTACCACATTGCCATGATTTCCCACAAAATTTCACTTTTATTTGGCTTTTAATTAAATTTTTTTTTCTCAACACGTCTGGGTGATCAGAAGCCCTCGCCCCATTGGGCGAACTCATCTACTCGCCCTCGCCAGATTTGGGCGAACTAACCTATTCGCCCTTGCCCATCATCCTTGGAAATCTGCTCGCCCATTGGCGATCAGCCGTCTTTGCTCGCCCATTGGCGAGCTGATCGACACCTTCGCCCACACATTATTTCACCGACCTTCTTTTATGCACATCTCAAGTTAAGGAGTTTTTTTTATCCAAGTAAAAATGAATATTAAATATTTACTTCATTTACATTATCAATTTTATGAAATTTGGGTTTACAGTAGTGTAGAATCAGATCTTACAGTCTGTCTCTAACGAATCTGCGAAATAGGAAAAGTCAGAGGGGCGCAGGGGTTTTTCCCTGCGCGCGCACTCTGATGCTTAAGTCAGACAGGGTTTCAGTGGACAAATAGAGCTTAGGGTTTAAAGATGATACTTGTGACCTATTTGTAGGAGTTAGATTGTGTGTAATTACCTTTACGACCCACAACTTAAATGATCATTTAATGGATCATTTATGGGCCTTTTGAGTCCTTTTTCTTCTTGGTCTTAGATTATTATTTGGCCCAATGTTCTTCAGCTTAACTTATAGAAAAGCCCAGTAATCTTTAACTTGACCCACATCAATTGCTCCCCACTCTTTCGTAGGGTTTATCCTGTGAAAGAGTATATAAAGAACGGGTTTTTCAAACTTTTTTGCTACCCTCTTCTTGGGATTATCACAAGAGTCTTTTCATCTTCACTTGAGGGCTCAACTAGTGAACTTCATTATTATTTGTAGCAGAAACGACATCATGTCATCATTTCTTTTGTCAAGTGCCTTCTATTAGCCAAGAGGAAGAAAACCGAATCTGGGTTAAGGCCATGAGAGCACATCGTCCAGAAGTGCCATAAGCGGATGAATATGTTCTTATATGGTTTCATCATAAGTGATTTGTACTTGGCATGCTCTTGATTGGTTGAAGCTCGATCCAGATGCTGAGAATTCGGAACCTTTTCTAAGGATAGGCACTTATAAAGATTTATCTGATCTTACCAGCTCTTAGAAGCCTTTTTGTCGACTCGAGATGATCGAGGTTCTCACAAGCTTGGACAAAGATTTTTATATAATCCAGAGACTAATTTTCCTAAGGATCAAGCTCTTGACATTATAGCACCTCGGGATGCACATGCATGGGTGCCTGTTAGTTTCGATACTCCTTTTAATGCAGAAGTTAACCTATAGTGCTCCCCAGTTCTTCTTATGAAGCACTTACATCTGAAGAAGAATTCTTACTTGGGTATCGCATTTATCCGTACACTTTATTGCTTGAGGATTTCACAATTTGCCCATCTCGCGCATTTTTCGCTTAGGGACTTGTTTTTGCCCATCTCGCGCATTTTCGCTTAGGGACTTTTAGAATTGATAATACTATAACATTATTTATATTCGAAATGCCAACATAAAACGTTAAATATAATTTGATAAAATTGTAACACACCTCATTTAGAGACTTATTTTTGCCTGTCTCGCATCCTTTTGTGCTTAGGGACTTTTGATTTGCCCGTATCGCGTATTTTTCGCTTAGGGACTTTTGTTTGCCCGTCTCGCGCACTTTTCGCTTAGGGACTTTTTGTTTGCCCGTCTCGCGCACTTTTCTCTTAGAGACTTTTGATTTGCCCGTCTCGCGCATTTTTCGCTTAGGGACTTTTTGTTTGCCCGTCTCGCGCATTTTTCGCTTAGGGACTTTTTGTTTTGCCCGTCTCACGCATTTTTCGCTTAGGGACTTTTTGTTTGTCCGTCTCGCGCACTTTTCGCTTAGGGACTTTTTGTTTGCCCGTCTCGCGCACTTTTCGCTTAGGGACTTTTTGTTTGCCCGTCTCGCGCACTTTTCGCTTAGGGACTTTTGATTTGCTCGTCTCGCGTATTTTTCGCTTAGGGACTTTTTGTTTGCCTGTCTCGTGCATTTTTCGCTTAGGGACTTTTTGTTTTGCCTGTCTCGCGCATTTTTCGCTTAGCCCGTCTCGCGCACTTTTCGCTTAGGGACTTTTTGTTTGCCCGTCTCGCGCACTTTTTGCTTAGGGACTTTTGATTTGTCCGTCTCGCACATTTTTTGCTTAGGGACTTTTTGTTTGCCCGTTTCGCGCACTTTTCGCTTAGGACTTTTGATTTGCCTGTCTCGCGCATTTTTCGCTTATGGACTTTTTGTTTGCTCGTCTCGCGCACTTTTCGCTTAGGAACTTTTTGTTTGCCCGTCTCGCGCACTTTTCGCTTAGGGACTTTTGATTTGCCCGTCTCGCGCATTTTTCACTTAGGGACTTTTTGTTTGCCCGTCTCGTTGGCCAGCTTCCATTTTTTCTTCTTCTATTACTTCAACATGTCTATCAAACATGGAGGATTATCATAGTACAGATAAAAATAACTGGCCTTTCATTTCATAATGCAGTATTTTCAATTAAATGGAGTAAGTAACAAATAATAATAGCAAATGTTTACCACAGTACCATTCCAAGTCTTTGTCTGTCGTCAACCATGGATTATGCACTAAGTCGTGCATCGGTACCAGCAATCTACCTTCATGAGCTTGCCACAAGTTGTTTTCGATCGAACCAAGCTATCCTTGGCTTGTTGCCTTTCACGACAGTGGCTAGTGCCTACCTCGGACACCTGCCTGATTCAATCACAATTGTTAAAGTGGACAAGAAAATCGAAAACATCGTACGAGAGTACCTCAAATCTGGTTACCACATGTATGTCCCTGCTTGAGTGTGTTTGCAATTTCCGTTGTGCCAAGCACTCACTTGTATTGATACTCAAGAATGCTATGTATAGGGGCTTACAAGGGAGACACGGCTTTGATCTCGACACCTTAAGCTGGCACATCCTTGTCTTGCTTAAAGGACTTGTGAAGCCGACACACCCTTTATATAGACAAACCCTCTTTCATATGTGTGGTTGTCAATAGGCTAAGTGTGTGGCTCTTAAGCTACTTCTAGATGGTTGCTAGAGTAGTTCTTGGAAGCTTCTGTATTAGACGATTGACAGATGGGCCGAAGGAAGCTTTTGGACATTCTGTAGGATTAGTATGCACACCAGGTCTAGAAGATTCTAGATCATTCCGCTCAGATCCCGCACTTGGGAGTGCGCTTGGATCGTCAAATTTAAATGTGCTCGCCAAAGTTTTTTCTAATGGGCAACAGGCTGGGCTCTGCCCATTTTGTGTACTCAATCACCAGGGAACTTTTGGGCGATAGGTAGGGCTGTAGCCCACTTCTTGTATTCTGCCGCCAGAGATCACTACCTGTCGCCCATTTCATGCACCCAAATATGTGGGCTGGAGTTTGTTTCCAAGTATAACACAGATTTCATAAATTCCGGTAGTAGTAGCAGCCTGTCACCGGCGAGAGACTTAGAAGTGTAATATGTTGTTGGCGGTAGGAGTCTGTCGCTGCGGAAGCCGGGTGGAAGCGCCACGTGTCAAACGATGGGCAACAGGTGATTGCCGCAGGAGTCTATTGCCTGCGATAGATGTCCTGTCGCAGGGTGTGGCCTCTGTTGCTGAAGGCCACGTGGCCCAATGGTTTCTTGCTGCGTGGTGAATCCTGACTATCTCAGGCCTGGCTCAATGTAGATAGACTTTGTTATATCAAATGTATTGTTATTTAATTTAATAAAAACAATAAATTAAATATATATACATCTTTAAATAAATAAATTATCTTAATTAGTGTTCAAATGTACCCATTTCAAAAATAAAAGGATCTATATAGTGGAGCGAATCGATTTCAAACTCTCAAGGCCATTAACTAACATCATTTATATATGGAGCTTCATTAATTACTTGAGTAACTTCTGAAATTAAGCCGTTGTTGGAGTAAATCAAACTAATAATCCACAGCCACTTCAAAGGGTACACCCATTTCTACCATTGATTCACAAACACTCTCTGCATTTACTCTTTATTTTAATGCCTTTCGTTAAATTGAAAAGCTTCAAGATATCAACTATCAATGCTTGATATAATGATTGTTATTTTTTTTAAGAAAAAATAGATCTAATATTTGATTCCTCACTCTTTTATTATACCTCTTATGAACAAAAAGAAAAAGAAAAGCTTCAAGAGATCATAAATACTTCCCCTGCCGAAAAAAATAATAAATACAGTAGTTGACACCCGCCAACCTGTTAAGTTTAGCTTTTCTCTGTAAAATGTCATTAGGATGGTTATTTTTTTCACCTATTTGATTTTTATTAGTGATGTGGACTAGATCAATTATTACTGGGCTTTTCTATAAATCAAGTTGAAGACCATTAAGCCAAATGATAATCTAAGCCCAAGAGAAAAAAGGACTCAAAAGGCCCAGAAATGATCCACTGGGTTATTATTTAAGCTGTGGGGCTTAAAGGTAATTACGCACAAAATAACTCCTATAAATAGGTCACAGGTATCATTCTTAAACCCTAAGCTCTATTTGCCTACTGAAACCCTGTCTGATTTAAGCATCGGAGTGCGCGCGCAGGGAAAAACCCCTGCGCCCCTCTGACTTTTCCTATTTCGCAGATTCATTGGAGATAAACTAACACGAAGATCGAGGATCCGACATCAGCAAATATTTATTGTTGTTTTTTGGCAACAACAATTGGCGCCGTCTGTGGGAAACAAACAGAAAAGCCATAAAAAATTGGTGAAAGACGATCTGCGGAAGAGAAGGTACGTAGGCTGCGGCAGACTTGCATGGGCGGGAGGCTATTTCAATTTTTAGTTTTATAAATAAGGCACTATGACCCTGACTGCGGGGTTCCCAGGGGCGAGACAAAAGTGGAAGCTAACCTGTCGCACAAAAGCTGCTGGCGACAGCATGCCTGTCGCCCGAGACCGTAGGCGAGAGGTAGCAAAGCTGCTGGCGACAGCATGCCTGTCGCCCGAGACCGTAGGCGAGAGGTAGCAAAGCTGCTGGCGACAACATGCCTGTCGCCCGAGACAATGGCGAGAGGTAGCAAAGCTGCTGGCGACAGCATGCCTGTCGCCCGAGACCGTATGCGAGAGACTATCTTGTTGCATTGGACGAGAGCTATCTCTCGCGCAGACATGTCCTTTTGGCGAGAGACTGGATCTGGCCCATAAGACAGCCACGAGTCGAGAGCGTAGCTCTCGCGCTCGACAAGCTTTCGGTGATAGAGTACAAAGCAATTCGGCAATTGAGTGGCTTCCGCACGAGATAGCATTGGTCGAGAGAGTGGCTATCCTGTCGCCCAACAACCAAAAGTCTCGCCCAGGATCCTCTCGCCCAAGAGCCTCACATGGCCTCTCGCCCAAGAGCCTCGCATGGCCTCTCGCCCAAGAGCTTCGCATAGCCTCTCGCCCAAGAGCATCGCATGGCCTCTCGCCCAAGAGCCTCGCATAGCCTCTCGCCCAAGAGCCTCGCATAGCCTCTCGCCCAAGAGCATCGCATGGCCTCTCGCCCAAGAGCCTCTCATATCCTCTCGCCCAAGAGCCTCGCATAGCCTCTCGCCCAAGAGCATCGCATGGCCTCTCGCCCAAGAGCATCGCATGGCCTCTCGCCCAAGAGCCTCTCATAGCCTCTCGCCCAAAAGCCTCTCATATCCTCTCGCCCAAGAGCCTCGCATGGCCTCTCGCCCAGAAGTCTCGCATGGCCTCTCGCCCAGAAGTCTCGCATAGCCTCTCGCCCAAGAGCATCACATGGCCTCTCGCCCAGGAGTCTCGCATAGCCTCTCGCCCAGGAGCTTCATGGACGACAGCGCATAAATTACTTCACCAAAAGGTTACAATCAGCAGAACTAAAATAAACAACCATGCAAGAACCAACCGTTGCAGACAAGACAATTTAACTACTGCAACAACAGTTGGCAGAAGTGTTAGTGGCAAAGTGAAGGAGAGATGCAAAATTCGACTGTGTCCCCCCCCCCCCCATCGCCACCGGTCTACACTTGCTGCACGCACATGACAAACAACTTTGGCGATAGAATGCATTGATTAGCAACTGCCCAGCCTGCCACACTCAAGGTTCTAGGCTATAGAGTAGCACGCCTAAGAGACAATATAGCCCGAAACACGTGAAGACAACTTTCAATATAGTGGCGGGTAAGCACAGTACTCGTGCGGTAGGACCTTGACGAGGTGGAGCAATAGGCAAACATAGATCGCACGTGGCAGGTTCCCTTGACGAGAGAGTGGCTCGCCTAATAGAACAAAGTTGGCGAACACATGGCGCCCGCGGCAAGAATCTTTAGCGATAGAGTCACTTACTCAAAACGACAAAAACTTTGGCGATAGAGTGGCTCGCCCATGCATCAGCCAATGCAGGCAAGCACAAGACCAATGCAACAAACACTCTCGGTGATTGAATGGCATGTTGTTATTGTATAACCTACACCACAGCCCAGCCTCCACAGCAAGGCTTACTTGGTAAAACACGTGTCAAGGCGCGAGAAGCGATTTAGATGGGCAAGCATGGAACAAGCTGAAGAGTTTTAGCTGAGATACGCCCACGATGTTATCGGGCAAGCCCCAATCAAAGACCTCAGAGAACGTACCAAAACTTTAAAGGCTAACTCGTGTTTGCCCAGGTGCGCATGAACATAGATAAGCAATGGAAACCAGGCAATGCACAAAAGGTCAGACGGGTTAGTGACCACCACACGAGTACGGATGTGAATGATGAGTAAGAATACAGCCATCCTAAGACCCAGGCAAGCAGGCCCTTATCAATCGATATAGGAACTCGCCTAGGAGAGAGAACTCTATGGGCGAGCCATTCAGAGTGACTGAATCGAGAAAAGATTAGGCAACTCTGTACACCATCAAACACAACGCTCAAGAAAAAGTTCATCTTTGAACAGGAATGACAACACTGTTTCAAAGAAGAACTCGGGGAGCTATATAGTGTAACGGTACGCTAAATACTGTAAAAGTAAAAGGTATTGTGCCGCAAAAAAAATGGAAAAACAAAAGAAGAGAAAGAAAAAGCTGAGGCTATGACCAGTCACATATTTGGCGACAGGCAATAATCTCTGGCGGCAGAATACAAGAAGTGGGCTACAACCCTGCCTATCGCCCATAAGTTCCCTGGTGATTGAGTACACGGAATGGGCAGAGTCCAACCCGTTGCCTGAAAGATCTCTGGCGATAGAATACAAGGAATGGGCGACAGCAGTGTTTTCAATTCGGCGAGCACAAGCATGCATATGACTAATTCTGGCGACAAGGTTCCACGTGGCAGACTCTTTCTGCAAGAGGTGGCTCACGCGTGTAATAGCCAAAATGGCTAAAAAGAGGGACCACTATTGAAGATCTCACAAAGATGCCACTCTTTTGAATATTCAGTGGCATGCAAGACGTTATGTGACAGAGCAATCTGTCGCTCGAAAGGTGCTTGCTACACTGCAAATTTGCACGACTACAAGCATGTAACAGGTACTCTGTCCCAAGCTAGCTCAAGGTCACGCGACAGAGCAGCTTGCACCACTATAGGCATGCGACACGACTAGAACATGGGCAACCTTATCTTCTTCGTTGTGAAATTGAACTTAAAAGCCAAGAAGAGTGACAGGCTGTGAGCTAGACAAGAGCTCCCGTGCGTGACAAGCCTTTAGCGAGACATGGTCTCCCGCATGCGACAGACCTTGGGTGACAGGAGAGCTCCCACGAGCGACAGGCCTTGGATGAGATATGGGCTCTCGCATGCGATAAGCTCCCTACTTTGATAAAATGACAGCAAAGAAAATTAGGTGAACACAGCACCATATATAAAATTCCCCCGTTAGCACAATGCAGGCGATGTCTGCGCATGCCCAAGTGCGGGATTTGAGCGGAACAATCTAGAATCTTCTAGACCTAGTCCGACCGAGTGTCCAAAAGCTTCCTTCGACCCAAGAACTGCTCTAGCAATCTAGAAGTGGCTTAAGAGCCACACACTTAGACTATTGATAACCACACATGTGAAAGAGGGCTTATCTATATAAAAAAGTGTGTCGGCTTCATAAGTCCTTTAAGCAAGACAAGGATGTGCCGGCTCAAGGTGTCGAGATCAAGGATGTGTCTCTTTTGTAAGCCCCTATACATAGCATTCTGGAGTATCAATACAAGTGAGTGCTTGGCACAACGGAAATTGCAAACACACTCCAGCAGGGACATAAGGGTGGTAACCAGATCTGAGGTACTCTCAAACGATGTTTTCAATTTTCTTGTCCACTCTAACAATTGTGATTGAATTAGGCAGGTGTCCGAGATAGGCACTAGCCACTGTCGTGAAAGGCAGCAAGCCAAGAAAAGCTTGGTTCAATCGAAAACAACTTGTGGTAAGCTCGTAAAGATAGATTGATGGTACCGAGGCACGACTCGGTGCACAATCCATGGTTGACAGCAAAACATCACAACACTCGTACCTTACAGATTTTTCAAAGACAAAGACTTGGAATGGTACTGGTGGTAAACATTTGCTATTATTGTTTTAACATTTGCTGCAATTATTCCACTTAATTGAAAATACTACATTATGAAACGAAAGGCCAGTTATTTTTATCTGTACTATGATAATCCTCCATGTTTGTTAGACATGTTGCAGGAATAGAAGAAGACGCGAGACGGGCATAAATAAGTCCCTAAGCGAAAAATGCGCGAGATGGGCACAAATAAGACCTTAAGCGTGAAGAAGACGCGAGACGGGCACAAATAAGTCCCTAAGCGAAAAATGCGCGAGATGGGCACAAATAAGACCTTAAGCGTGAAGAAGACGCGAGACGGGCACAAATAAGTCCCTAAGCGAAAAATGCGCGAGATGGGCACAAATAAGACCTTAAGCGTGAAGAAGACGCGAGACGGGCACAAATAAGTCCCTAAGCGAAAAATGCGCGAGATGGGCACAAATAAGACCTTAAGCGTGAAGAAGACGCGAGACGGGCACAAATAAGTCCCTAAGCGAAAAATGCGCGAGATGGGCACAAATAAGACCTTAAGCGTGAAGAAGACGCGAGACGGGCACAAATAAGTCCCTAAGCGAAAAATGCGCGAGATGGGCACAAATAAGACCTTAAGCGTGAAGAAGACGCAAGACGGGCACAAATAAGTCCCTAAGCGAAAAATGCGCGAGATAGGCACAAATAAGACCTTAAGCGTGAAGAAGACGCGAGACGGGCACAAATAAGTCCCTAAGCGAAAAATGCGCGAGATGGGCACAAATAAGTCCCTAAGCGAAAAATGCGCGAGATGGGCACAAATAAGACCTTAAGCGTGAAGAAGACGCGAGACGGGCACAAATAAGACCTTAAGCGTGAAGAAGACGCGAGACGGGCACAAATAAGTCCCTAAGCGAAAAATGCGCGAGACGGGCAAAAATAAGTCCCTAAGCGAAAAATGCGCGAGATGGGCACAAATAAGACCTTAAGCGTGAAGAAGACGCGAGACGGGCACAAATAAGTCCCTAAGCGAAAAATGCGCGAGATGGGCACAAATAAGACCTTAAGCGTGAAGAAGACGCGAGACGGGCACAAATAAGTCCCTAAGCGAAAAATGCGCGAGATGGGCACAAATAAGACCTTAAGCGTGAAGAAGACGCGAGATGGGCACAAATAAGTCCCTAAGCGAAAAATGTGCGAGACGGGCAAAAATAAGTCCATAAGCAAGAAAATTCAAAAGTCCCTAAGCGAAAAATGCGCGAGACGGGCAAATCAAAAGTCCCTAAGCGAAAAGTGCGCGAGACGGGCAAACAAAAAGTCCCTAAGCGAAAAGTGCGCGAGACGGGCAAACAAAAAGTCCCTAAGCGAAAAATGCGCGAGACGGGCAAATCAAAAGTCCCTAAGCGAAAAGTGCGCGAGATGGGCAAACAAAAAGTCCCTAAGCGAAAAGTACGTGAGATAGGTAAACAAAAAGTCCTTAAGCGAAAAATGCGCGAGACGGGCAAATCAAAAGTCCCTAAGCGAAAAATGCGCGAGGCGGGCACAAATAAGACCCTAAGCATGACGAAGACGCTAGAAGGGCAAAATAAGACCCCAAGCGGGCAAAATAAGACCCTAAGCGAGAAAAAGACGCGAGACGGGCACAAATAAGTCCCTAAGCGAAAAATGCGCGAGACGGGAAAAAATAAGACCCTAAGCGAGAAGATACAAGACGAGCAAAACAAAAAGTCCCTAAGCACAAAAGTGTGCGAGACGGGCAAATTCGAAAATCCCTAAGCGAAAAGTGTGCAAGATGGGCAAATGAAAAGTCCTTAAGCACAAAAGTGTGCGAGATGGGCAAACCAAAAGCCTGAAGCGAAAAATGTGCGATGTAGGCTACGCATTTACTTGAAGCAAAAAAGTGTGCGATGTAAGTCATGCATGACGTGCTTGAGCTTGAAGCAGTAATTGAGCGACATAAGCCCCGTATGTAAAAGAACTTGAAGCAAAAAAGTGCACGAGAAAAGCCTGATTATTACGTGAGACTAATACAAGGTAAATGTATAGTTGCTTCGGTAGATGAGTTTAAAAATGGGCTGATCAGTTTGTAAAAGACTAAGCTCTTTCACAAAAAACTGGGGAGCACTCTAGATTGACTTATGCCTCAAAAGGAGCATCGATACTAACAGGCACCCAAGCATCTACGCCCTGAGGTGCTATAATTATCTAAATCATCTTCGTCCAAGCCTGTGAGAACCCCGACCATCTCGGGTCAACCAAAAGGCTCTTAAGGGCTGGTAAGATCAGATAGATCTTTATAAATGCCTATTCTCAGAAAATGTTGCATCAGGATCAAGCTTCAACCAATTCGGAGCACGCCAAGCACAAACCGCATCTGATGAAACCAAAAGGCTTTGGTGGCTCCGCAATCTTGTAATTTCTCCTTATAACTCTTGGTTTCGGTCAGCTAAGACCTTGAATTTGAAAAGAAGGGTGGTATATTCCACTGGAGAAGCATTTAGCTCAGAGAAGAAAAACGTATCCCGGTAGTGTTCTAAAAAGACACTTTGACAAAAAAAATGATGACACGAAGTCATTTCTGCTACAAATAATAATTGAGTCCTCAAGTGAAGATGAAAAGACTCTTGTGATAATCCCAGGAAGAGGGTAGCACAAGAATTTGAAAAGTCCATTCTTTATATACTCTTTCACAAGGTAAACCTTGTAAAAGAGTGGGGAGCAATTGATGTGGACTAGATCAATTATTACTGGGCTTTTCTATAAATCAAGTTGAAGACCATTAAGCCAAATGATAATCTAAGCCCAAGAGAAAAAAGGACTCAAAAGGCCCAGAAATGATCCACTGGGTTATTATTTAAGCTGTGGGGCTTAAAGGTAATTACGCACAAAATAACTCCTATAAATAGGTCACAGGTATCATTCTTAAACCCTAAGCTCTATTTGCCTACTGAAACCCTGTCTGATTTAAGCATCGGAGTGCGCGCGCAGGGAAAAACCCCTGCGCCCCTCTGACTTTTCCTATTTCGCAGATTCATTGGAGACAAACTAACGCGAAGATCGAGGATCCGACATCAGCAAATATTTATTGTTGTTTTTTGGCAACAACAATTAGTATAATGAAGGTTTTTGATCGAAAAAAAAAATAAAACAGAGTATTATATTTTCTTCGGATATATGTATGATGCGTTAGAAACAAATCAAATTTAATGTTCACCCCACATTTCTTGAAGATACTTCTGGCAACTGCTGTTATTCAAAAGGAAATATTCATGGCTTGCTCTTTTGGTTCTTTCGGGTTTGGCATTGGTCCCAGACCCAGCTTGAGTATTCCCTAATTTTTTAAGATTGTGCCTGTATTCCACTACAACATGCTCAAACACGTCCACCTGAAACATGTTCAACTTGATCTTTGGGTTCATCTTATCTCTCACGAATGCAAAACCCAGTTGGTCCCTGGGGTTGAATGCTTCCAACTCATTGAACAAAAGGCAGGAGAAAAGATTGCTTCCCAGCCCATGTTTCCTCAAGATTAATGCACTATCTGGTACATCTGCCAACCAAATATTGCTAAAATGCTTAAACAGTAATCTTCCCGCAATTAATTGATAACAAATGAAAATATTCGAATTGAATATAAATTTACAAAAAATTTAAACCTTAACAAATGTAAAATAACACCGATTAATATGTTACTTTTACATTCTAAATTAAACATGAGTTATCTGTCAAGAAACTCGAAACAGATATGAAAATCAGAATAAACTTGAACTTGAATATTATGTTAAACACACCTAACAGAAAAAAAAATGACAATTCAAGAATTCTCCTTGATACGGACTTTGCGAGTAAACAAAGACAATATAGATAATTATGATGCAGATTCAGAATAAGATTGGGTATTTACGTATGAATGTAAACAACCACGTACACTCCAACACTATCGAAAGTTGCATCGCTAGCTATTTGAAAAGGAAGCACAACATGTTCTATTGGGACCTCATTGATTATTGATAATATCTTTCAATCTTTTTTGGGACCACCATTAACTTTATCATATATCTAGCTCCTACAGTCCTACCTCTCACAACAAGGCCTTGATCTAGTAGCCATCAAGTTAGGTCTTGCTTTTAAACAAAGTGAAATTAAGGTTTTTTTTTTGGTAATAAAAACAAGAAAAAAAAAAGAGAGAGTACTATTTTTTGCAAGAACTTATTTG
This sequence comes from Heritiera fomes, assembly GCA_032173925.1. NCBI lineage: Eukaryota > Viridiplantae > Streptophyta > Magnoliopsida > Malvales > Malvaceae > Heritiera > Heritiera fomes. Next base: position 5,384,976 of record JAPDPM010000015.1, read on the forward strand.
ATAGCCAATGAAAAGTTTTAATTTCACGAAATTAAAAGATTATCATATGTCTCGTTTTTAATTGGTTATATATATATATATGTATCTAAAGATTCACAAAAACAACTTTTCTTTTAATACAAAAGAAAAATTGTATACTTAAAATTTTTCGCAAATCACACAACGTAAGATTTGTGTATTGAATTTAAGATTATATATGATGCATTGACAGTATATAAAAGTTATATACTATCAGTTAATCACTTAATGCCACTTCATTAATGAGTAAAATTTAAAATAGTATAAGCTCTTAAATGTAAATATTAATGAAGTTTTCAAATTTATTTTTAAGGACTTTTGCATTTTTAAACTTTGCTCATTAATGATGTGATATTATGTAGTTGACTGACAATGTATAGTCCTTATACATTATCAGTGTATTATACATAAACTCAATGAATTTTCCTTTTATATACATATTTATATATGTGTGTTATACTGTTAATTTTATTTGTAAAATTTAAGTACTCCATTTCTCTAATAGTGTATAGAATAATTTCTCCTATGAACATTAATTCAATAAAATTATTTAGTGTATAAAAGGACATGAGAAAATGAGATTTTTACCTGTGGTATAAGGGAGCTTCACGGGAGTCCATGGCTGCAATCCATTTTCACAGTAAGTTTCCATTTGCCTGGTCAAGCCATCGACATCCAACCATTTCTTCCACCTGGCCGTAGCCATAGCTTCTTCCATAGTATGAACATAGTACGGATGCTTTGATATAGCCATATCCACGTCCGTTGCTACAACGAGAGAATCTATCAACAACAATGGATCAACCATGAGCTCCAGCTTCGCGTCTATCCAAATGCTGAACTTCGAGTTTGGAAAAAGTCTATGAACTAAGTGTTTCGGAATCACGCCATTCATTGCAGGATTCTCGTACAATTTCTTGGAACAGACTTTGACAATTCTCCAGACTCCGACTTTAGGTGAGTTTTGTGGGATTAAATTGTGATAATAAAGCCCTTTAAGGGTTATGTCATCTATAAACATGAAGAAACATACACTCTCTAGGGTTTTGGATCCAAGGCCTACTGGTTGCCGGATTTTGTCATGGTCATTGAAGATTGCAGATACTACAACAACTCCATTGCAGCTTTCCATGGCTATTCGATCTGAATTACACCACAAACAGATAAGTTAAAAGAGAATCAACCACTATAACATAAGAACAAAATTTAGCTATATTATGACTTAAATTGCAAGTTGTAGACAATTCAGACAAAAAACTAACCGGAATTACTAATTGGAAACTTCTTTAAGAATCCACAAGGGACTTTAATGCTGTTATTGGAATGATTGAAATAAGAAATTCTGCTCTGGATGCTCAAATTGCCACCAAAAGTGTAAGCTTTCCCCTGTAAATATCTCAGAGGCGGTAAAAATGCTGAAGAATTCTTACACAAATTATGGATCTTCTCCGCCACCATGCCATAATCTGATCACAAAATCCAATACCCTTCAGCCGGAAATCACTAAAACAATTATCAAAACCGAAATCTGAACAAAAAAAAAAAAGCAGTAAAACAAAAGGCATACCAGAGAAGAAAACAGGGGAGGAACAAGAAGAGCGGTCGGTGGGGATGGCATTCTTGTGTTCTCCGTAGGAAGGAGGGTAAAAGAAGAGTGCGTTTTGGACTGGGTCGAGAGGAGAGGATCTGAAGAGGCATTTGGTGGGAGAGAGATTGTGGTAGAAAGCAAGGAAAAGAGCGGTGAATAGATACAAAAGAGAAATGCAGAAGAGTTTTGGTTGGAAGAACAGAGGAGTTGGGGCCGTTAGCTTCCCCATGAATTTCCTACAAGAGCGTCCTCCATATTGATATGGTCATTCTCCTCGTTTGTAATCTCCTCTTTTGGCTTTTCAACTTTCCTATTGTGGAGTAAATAATCTCATGGTTTTGAGCTTATGATAAACTTGTAATATGTTAGCAAAATTAAAAAACAAAAACAGAGAGATTGTTGCAATTTTACATAGTTTAATTAGATTTTCCAGGACTATTTTATAAAGCAAAAAAAATGAAGTTTAAGCTTTGGACTTTAAGTTTTTTTTGAGAGACAAAAACTGTTAAATTAAATATAATAAATAAAAATAAATAATTATTCAATACACAATACACGTCCAATCTAAGAATGAGTTTTAGTTATGAGAGGATGATAAGGTAACACACAATTTTAGTATGGTATTCATGAACAAAGGAAATTGGAGTTGAAAAGCATGTGATTTGTTACCCGAATTTGGATTTTTTTTTGTTTGTACATTTTTATTTATTGGGAACCTCAATATTAAAGTTAAAAATCACTCGAATAAGCAGAATACTTTATTCAATTTGGCACTATCAAAATCCCTTTTTCTTGTCTCTTTTCAACTGTTTTTAATCAGTTTTTCTGACTAGCCGACCCTACAGTGGACGAGCTCATTGTCAATCTCATGCAAAATACCTATTTCCTTTATTATTCATTAATTTAAGTTTATTTTTACATTTATAATACAATGATGACAAAGAGATAGGATTTTAAATTTGAAAAACTAGAAGAGAAAACATATTACAACATTTTAAATAGTGGATTATTTGGTCTGATAATTCATTTTAATTAGCCCAAAATCAAAGCAATTAAACTATACAATGCTCAAAATAAGTATTTTTTTTTTTACAAAAATGATAAGGATAAAGTAAAAAATGCAATGATGAGATTCAAATTGCAAATTTATTAAAAGTCAATTTTTTAAAGAGGTTGTATAAATAAACTAAATTAACTTTCGAGTTAAAAAACTAATTTGTGTTGAGATTTGCCTTGAATCTCATATCGAAAGTATATGAAAAGTTATAAGGGCTCTCCCCTTATAAATAATGTATCAGACTTGATTTGTAAGGTGTCCCTAAGAGTTGTAGACACTGATAGAATAGCTAGGGTTTGAGCTATTAAAAGTGTGTAGTTGAGCTTTGGGATCTTTGTTAAGAGTTTGCAATTTTTCTCTCTAAAAATTGCATGGGTGGGCTTTGTTAGGAGTTTGCAATTTTTTTCTCTAAAAATTGCATAGTTGGGTTGGGCTTGTAAGGAGTTTGCAATTTTTCTCTTCTAAAAATTGCACGATTGTAATTGTTTGATTAGTTATTAGATTGGTTGGGTGGTTGTAGGCCAATTTGGTTGGGCCAAACCATATTAAAAATTATTGTGTTTGTTCTTGCTTTCTTCTCTATTTTGTGGGTGTTTGGTTTGAGGCATATTTTTCCCAACAAGTGGTATCAAGAGCTGAAGGTTCGTGATCCTACGAGAGGAGGAAAGCTATGGCTGAAGTTATGTCTGGAGGTATGCCTAAATTTGAAATTCTTTTATTTGATGGTAAAAGTAATTTTATGTTATGGCAAAGTACGATTCAGGATCTTCTAGTGCAACAAGGTTTAGATTTGGCATTAAAAGAAAGTAAGCCAGATGAAATGTCTGATAAGGATTGGGTTGGAATTTAGAAGAGGGCTGTGAGCACAATTAGATTAGCACTTGCTCCAGAGATTAAGTATAACGTATTGACTGAGACTGTAAGATCTGATTTTACCCTACTGTAGACCTTAATCTCATAAAATGGATATTGGAAATTAAATAAATAAAGAGTATTGATTTCCATTTAGTTGAAAAGCTCCTTAAGTTGAGTAGTAAATGGAGCAATTATGGTGAAATAATGTATGGGCGAGTATACAAAATAGCTCGCCAACGATTTAGCAAGGAAGGATGTTCACCAATGGGCGAACAGATCGCCAATGGTGATGGCGAATTGGTTGGTGTCAAGAGCGAAAAGGTGTGTTCGCCAACGTGTGAGGTGAATCAGAATAAGGTTGGCGAATTAAGCATACTTGGTAATCGCCTAATTGGGTGAGAACTTGTGATCGCCACACAGAAGGGCAAAGAATAGCTTAGATTGGCGAGAAGGCAACTGTCATTCGCTAAGTCTCAATGTAATTGTAAAGAAAAAAGAGAATTTCTTTTAATTGCCAAGATAAAGATGGCAACTGAATGGCTGGCGAACTGGTGTAGTGTGGCGAGCAGACGAGGTGGAGACCGGAAATCAGCTTGTGTGGACAAAGGAAAATGGTTTCAAAACAATTAGCAGCCAAGATTGACTTTGTGAGATATACAGTCGAGGACAATAAATGAGGAAAAGTTAAAGTCAATAAGGGAATTAGCCTTATTGGTTGAGGAAGTAAACAAAGTCTACAGCAGAAGAAAAAGAGTGTGAAAGGGAGACTTTCACGCCACTTGTGCTTCAGTTTTCTTCATGCATTAAAGGAGTGATGGACGTGAAATGATGAAAGAAGCAGATAAGGGACAGGCGGTAGCTAGTGATTGGTTGAGCAGGTTTATATAAGAAGAAACACTTGAGGCAAATCTGTTTAGCAAACTTCATTTTCCTTACGAGGGTTATGCAACTGCAAGGTTCTGTTCCTTCCGTTTTTGCTATGGTTGATCTAATAAGCTTCACCCTTAAGCCGGCTAAACAAGCAAAACAGCTTGCAAACCTTTCCTTCTTAGTTGGTTGAACTAAAAGAATAAGCAAAGGAGGCCAACGTGAGACAGAAAACAACCTGTTCAGGAAGTGCAATTGGTTGAGGTGAGTTTCATATTTTCTGAGGATTTCTTGATGCTCAATGATAGATTTCTATGTTTTATGAAGTAATAAACATAGATACAATCTTGTTTTTAGTTAGATCTTTGGAGAATATGAAAATAAGGAAAATAATGGAATAAGTGACGACAATGGCGATTACAATGATCGCTCATGTTGAAAAGTAAGTAATCGCCAATGAGGTGAGTAGAAGATAAGGAGCTCGCAAATGTAAAGCCTGTGTTCAAAGGGCGAGAACGCCCAATTCTAGTGAAATGAATTCATGGGCGAGCTCAAATGCAGAGGCGTTGGGCGAATAGGTATTGTGGGCGAACTCCCAAAATTAAGCCAATGTAGGCCTCGTGAGTTGAATGTTGGGCGAGCTCACAAAACCACGATGAGTAATGGCGGGCGAGATGCCACGTGGTAGCCATATGGTGAATGGCGAGCTCATCTGGGTGAACTAGTAGAGCTCTATTTGGGCGAGTAGTCATTTAATTTATTTCAATTTCGCCCAAGTAATGGCAAAAATATTTATAAAGAAAATATTAATGGAATTTATATAATTTGCAGCCGATAATTGGGATTGGCTATGGGCGAACAGAGAGCAGGGCGAAGCAAGGCTTCGTTTCTAACAGGTAAGGGAGATATGTGTGAAGAGAATGCATGTCCTGTGGAGTAAACAATATGAAAATATTACTAAATATTTTGTTTTCTGACATGCATTATTTGATTAAGCGTTTTGGGTCTCGGGCGAGCTAAAAGCTGACCCCTATATTATTTTCTGGACGAAATTGGTTAAAGGTGGGCGAGCTAATGAGGGCAAGCCCTTGTGTTTGTTTTGTTTTAGGGCGAAAAACTCTTGATTTAATAAAGGGCGGGCGAGCCATTTGGGCGAACCCTTTTTCATTTTATTTGGGGCAGACGACCCCTAAGTTGAGAAAGTTGTTGGCAAGCCATCGAAGGCGAGCCGGTTTTACTTAATGTTTTAAAAGAAAGAATTGGCGGACGACTATATGTTAACCCGTTTTGGAGTGACCATAGCGAAGAGATTTTCGGTGGTATTTTTCTTGAGGAAAAATTAGCCATTTTAACATTTTAAAAATGGAAAATATAAATTCCTGGTATTGGCGGGCGAGCCAAATCTCTTATAAAAATGGTGCGGGCGAACCCTTTTGTTATGAAAGCTATGGGCGAGCTGACCATGGCGAATAGGTTTCACGTTTCCAAGGTTTCTAAATTGAAAAATAAACTAATTTTATTATCTTTGAAAATACAAAAAAATAGAAATATGAAACCTTTGGCAAATTGACTAATGGGCGAGCCACTGAGGGCGAGCCAGTTTTGTTTTCAGATTTTAAAAGCGAGTGGGCGGGCGAACACGAGTTCGCCGCTTTTGGCGAGCTTCCATGGGTGAGCCATGATTGGGCGACCTGACCATGGGCGAACTGATTTTAAATATTGAGAATTTGGAAGGTTTCAACGTGTTTTGTAAACAGAAGCCTAAACCTTTTTGGAAAACTTAATCATTTTGAGAAAATAATAATATGGGTGAAATAATTCCATAAAGGTTTTTTTTATGAGATATAAAAGTGATTTTTAAGACTTTAGGCCCCTAGTTTCATGCATTATTATGAGTATGAGGCTGATGGACCTGCCAAGTCATCAGCAGTCTCGAGGTCACTTGGCAAGTGAACCCCGAGGACCACCCATAGATTGTAGCCATAGATCTACTGTATCCCTATTGGGATGATTATGCCGTTCTCGCAAGGGGGAGGGGGAACGATGATAGCATGATTTATTTATAGGTTGATGTCTAGTCTCAACCTGTTGATTTCTGTTTACTAAGAGGATTTGTTAAATCCTAATTACTGTTTACTACATTTTAAAGTAAACTGATTAGCCAGTGATTTGAATGGTGTTTTAAGAGAGTTGTTAACTATATATCCATTGTCTTTTCTTCTGGGTTATTATTAAGAAAAGAATAAATGTGTTGTGATATATAGTTTTGCTTATTTTAAAACAGCATATATTTCCTTTACTGAGCGTATGAATTGCTCACCCTTTTGTTTTTAACTCCACAGATAAGAAGTACACGGAGTTGAGAGAATTAGCTCTCAGATGAGTATAGCTATGCTTAAAGCACTGAGGCATGGCACGTTAAATGTGACAGGTACAGTCTCTTCTCTTTTACATTTCAGACATATGTATACAGTACTACCTTAGTGAAATAAAGGTTAATAGGGGATGTCAGATTAAAGGAATAATGAAAAGAAATTTCATATTCCATAATTAATAGATAAATGTTTATCATTTATCACTGTTACTATTGAATGTTAATGGCATCGCAGACAGCCCAACCAATAAAGTTGTATGGAAATACGTGAAAAATGTGGTAACGGGATGTTACAGAGACGACACCAACTGGATTGTGGAAGAAGCTGAGAGACATCTATGCATCAAAATCGCTAACGAATAGATTATGTTTGATGGATTTGTATTCTCTGAAGATGGATGAAGGTAAGAGTCTCCATGATCACTTAAATGAATTTAATATATTAGTTTCACAATTATTAGCTATTGATTCTAAAGAGTTGAAAGAAGAAGAGAAGGCATTGCTGTTGTTGTCATCTTTGCCCGAGTCCAATAGACCTTTAGTTTAGACTTTATTGGTATGTAAAACTACTTTGACGTTGAATGATGTGATTGTTGTGTTGCGTGAAAATGAAAGATTTATGGGCAAAGAAGATTCTTCATCTGCGAGAGGTGTACTAGCTACTGTGGAACGTTCTACTTGAGAGATGACTAATGAGAGACATGGTGGATCAAGAAGGAGATCAAGATCAGAGATTATAGTGAGGTGGAATGTTATTATTGAGGAGAGAAGGGTCATATTCAAGCACACTGCAAGACATTAAGAGAGGATATGGCTGCATTCAAGAAGGCTCAACAAAAGAGTGATGATGGAAAGAAGAATGAGACATGTGTTGTTTTGACTGATTCGGATGATGATGTATTGGCACCTTGTTTAGATGGGTCTCATACTTGTGAGAAAAGTTGGGTTTTGGATTCAGCTACATCGACAGATATTTGCAATGATAAAGATCGATTTGATGAATTGAAAAAGGTTGAAAGTTTAGGCAATATTGCGGTTGGGAATGGCAATCGAGTGAAGATTGAAGGTATTGAGAGTGTTCAACTCAAGCTTCATGATGGTGGTATCAAGACTCTTCGTAATGTGAGGTATGTACCCAGTTTTAGCTACAATTTAATTTTTTTGGGTGAGTTAGATTCACGTGAGTACACATATGTTGGTAACAATGATTGTTGCAAAGTATACAAGAATGATGGTTTAGTTTTGCAAGGAAAGAGGAATGAGAAACAACTATATTTGTTTGATGATGCGAAAGATAAAGTTGTTTCTAAGAGTAAGAAGATTCAGAGGCATGTCAGTTTTTCAGATGTTGTTGAACAGTTTAGGGAGTTTGGGGATTCAAGTCAAGACAAGATTTGTTGGGGTTTGCCTTGAATCTCACATCGAAAGTATATGAGAAGTTATAAGGGCTCTCCCCTTATAAATAATGTGTCAGGCTTGGTTTGTAAGGTGTCCCTAAAAGTTGTAGACACCGATAGAACAGCTAGGGTTTGAGTTATTAAAAGTGTGTAGTTGGGCTTTTGGATCTTTGTTAAGAGTTTGCAATTTTTCTCTTCTAAAAATTGCACGATTGTAATTGTTTGATTGATTATTAGATTAGTTGGGTGGCTGTAGGCTAATTTAGTTGGGCCAAACCACATTAAAAATTATTGTATTTATTCTTACTTTCTTTTCTATTTTGTGAGTGTTTGGTTTGAGAGATATTTTTTTCAACAATTTCAGTAGTATAAATCTCAGCTTTACCAAATTTAAAAGGATAATAACAGCAACAAATGTCATAAAGTAAAAAATGCAATGATGAGATTCAAATTGCAAATTTATTAAAAGTTATTTTTTAAAGAGGTTGTATGAATAAACTAAATTAACTTTCGAGTTAAAAAACTAATTTGAGCAGTATATATTTCAGCTTTACCAATTTAAAAGGATGATAACAACAACAAATGCCCTATATAAACTTACATTTAAGATGACTGAACAATGCCCGAATCTTAAGTTTGTTTAAGATGATTAAACCTTAAGCATGTCACAGTTAAGGAATACAAATCCAGGTTTGTATGTCAGCAGCCAGCTTATTTTTTTGGAACAAGAATATTCTTTTATTTGAGTTTTGGAAATTGTTTTCTTACAAGCCAACAGAATGGATAACCCCATTTGATTTTATCAAGTGTAATAATCACTATTTTCTTCGCATGATTCCCTTCCCACCCCTCCAGAACAGAAAATATTGTTTGCAAACCCATATCTTCATATTACGGCAAGAAAGAGGGGCAAAATATCAATGAATTGAAGCAGTGTTGTTTATTGACTGTTTTCCGAGTTGTGCTGCAGCATCAATATCTTGTTTGAGCAGACTGACAGCATTCTTAAACTCAATGAACTCCTCATCATGGAAACTTGGTGGCGTTGTCTGGTGTTGAATGTCCTTAAACTTTTTCCAATGTTTTTCTGCATCTTGCTCTTTCTGATCCATCAAGGAAATAATAGCCTAGGAAATAATGATATTCACATCACAACCATAGGTGTGTTAGCTTAAAATTGACTTGTTCTGACATGAAAACTCAGTTAAATCTGCAATATCACCTTATAAAGAGCAGGTCTTGCATCAGAATCCCCTTTATCTTCTGCTAAGCATTTGCACTTCAAAGCCTTTTGAACATCACCCTACATTGAAACTATTTCAATCAGAATGGTGCAAAGTTGGAATATTGAAGTTGATAAGTGAAGAAATAAACCTTGTAGATGTACATTTCTGCAAGCAACATTTCAATCTCATAAGCTTCTTGTGATTTGGCCCTTTTCAATACTTTCTTTAGCACTTTTATTGCTTCATCTTCACTGCTGCTCATCTCCAGCCTCGCAAGAACACGCTTTCATATCAAACGCAGAGAGCATATTTATAATCGTCAAGCATATTTATAAAAGAGCTTGTTTGAACTGAGAGAGATTTCAAACCTGGAGTTCCTTGACAGGAAGTGGTTCTTTATCAAGTAGAGCCTTCAGCTCTTTTATATCAGCGTCAGTTTCTGCTGCCTTACCATGATAATTGTGATAATCAACCAATCTCTCCAAAGCCAGTTTGCCGCCATGGAGGGCTGCCAAGGACATGGACCTTGCGAGTTTGTGCTGTGGCCGGTGTTTCCTATTCCAAGCACGACTCACATATCTCCACCCAAAACCAATGCAAATACCGCCAATGATGATAAATGGTGTTGCTGCCGCAGCTATTGTTCTATAGCTAGTCACCGTATTGATCTTTTTAGCAGGGTTTGCCATGGGAGACCCAACCTTTTTGTGAGGGAAATATGCTTTTCTTTTTTTCTTAGTTGATGGATATAGTATAAATCATCTTGAGTTCTTGATTTCTGGCTTGCTTGATGGGCAAAGCTCCTTCTTTCCTTCTATCATATGTAACAATTTCTAATATTCTTGAGCTTTCCTGTTCATAAATAAGAAAATGAAGGTATTAGATTGAAGTTGCTATATTTAAAAAGCAAATAACAAGAGAACTACTTGATACCTTGCTTTAACCTGTCAAAGATAAAATATACTTGGTTCTTAATTCTCTTGGCTATAAGCTTGAATATTTAGCTATTTAAGATCTGATCAGACTCATTCGAAGTTACATTCCTCAAACCCCATATAGCAGTATCATTTAGCTTCCAAGCTAAAGATCAATTTTTTTTTGGAAAAGAAAAAAGTTACATTATTTTAAGGTCAGGACAAATTGTCAATTTATTATTAAGATTTATGGATCTATTAGATTTTTACCTACAAATTTTTTGGACTTGCAAATTGTTGGGAAAAATATCTCTCAAACCAAACATCTACAAAAACGGAAAAAAACAAAAATAAATACGTTAATTTTTAATGTGATTTGGCCCAACCAAATTAGCTTATAACCACCCAATCAAACAAATAATCAATCAAACAATTACAACTGTGCAATTTTTAGAAGAGAAAAATTGCAAACTCCTTACAAAGCCCAAACCCAACTACCCAAAGAACCTTACTACACCCTTTAGAATAGCTCAAATCCTAACTATTCTATTGGTATTTGTAATTCTTTGAGATATTTTACAAACCAAGCTTAACACATTATTTATAAGGGAAGAATCTTTATAACTTCTCTTATATTTTCGATGTGGAATTTAAGGCAAATCCCAACACAAATCGCATACTAACAAAAGATTGTGAAAATTCAAACCTAAACACAGTATTCAAATTTTATTCACTTATGCCAATCTTATTGACAATCAATTGGCACCCCTGCTGTTCCTTTCCAAGGCCATGACCACGAGACACCACTACTCAGGCCACAAAAATTCCTTGCCATTCTAGCCATTTTATCTTCTCTTTGACTAATTTCCTGTGCTTACTTTTAAAGTTGTCACTGGTGTAAAGGAATTTGATTTAATAAAAATCTGAATACAAAACTTCTTATTATGGTTTGTCCATGCTCAGGAACTCAACAAAACCTTATCCATTGAGCCAACTTTTGGATTTATTTTTGTTCGATGTCAATCTTCAGTTAAATTGTGTATGTATAGTATAGTATAAAAATGGAAGATGTTAAGTAGTGAGTATTGACACTTTTTATAATGTTATATTAATAAAAATAACTTTTTAGTAAAGAATTATTTTTAATGCATTTTAATTAGAAATTTATTTCTTAAAATAACATTTTAGGTAATGAAGATCATAACCAAGCTCTTATTAACGATATCTAAAACATATATCTTCTCATTTCTAAAGTATGAGAATTCTGCAAATCTAATCTCAAAATTTGCTTTCTTCCTTCTCTCAACTCGGAGGCTTCCGTTGTTTTATATATAGAGAGAGAAAAAAAATTCCTTAAAAGGTTGCATTGTAGCTTGATTTAAGGCCCGCAATGGGCAAAGAAGAGAAAGCCTAACGAGGACCCGAAAGGTCTCCACCTAGGGGCCTAAATGGAGAAAAAGAATATATATAAAATATGTGTGTATATCCACCGAAGAATGTTAATTCCTGATGCCTTGCCAATAACAAACACTACTTCTCTGTAAAGCAATAAATTGATGCCTTTCTTGACAACCTTGAAAGACTGCAAATAGGCGTAGAAGTGTTCCTTTTTCATTCTGAAATTCAACTTTAAAGCAAAGGCAAACGATAATAGTAAAAGAGTCCAATCAATAAACAAAAGTATTCCGATTGCCACCCCAAACTAAGGAGAAAATCTATTCTTCATGGATGCTGCACTTTGTCTTGGCTATGGCCCTGTGCCAAGCATTTCCCTTCGCAAGCCTTCCAGCACCTTTGCAGCACCGGCCTCCACCAAACTTCATTTCGGATATAACCATTCTTTTACATCAGTTTCTAGCGGCGGTTTCAGTAACCGCCGACGATGTCATCATTTCTGTAATCCAGGGCCTCTTGCACTTGACAGGTCTAATTCATCAATGCCTTCGGGAAACGAAAAAAGTGTTGGCAAAGTTGTTCGAGGAGCAGTAGGGGCTTCTCTGGCTTTGGCGTGCGCTCTTAGTATCATCGGTTGCGGCAGCAAGCTTAACCTTAGAGCCATTGCCGGTCCTAAGCAGCAGCTTTATCAGAAAGCTCCATTGTTCCAGCAAATTACACCAACACCGCCGAAGAAAATGGCGCTGAAGTCATTGTTGGATGTGACTGTAATCCTCGCTTCGAAGGAGGAAGGTATTCAAGGTCCCGCAGCATCGCCGGCTTCTAGGCATTTGCCTCCATCAAAGAGTCAAATCGAGCAGATCAAGGTTCATTTCTGTACTCACATTTTAGTATTAGCAACACACTTCGTCGGCTATTAGTCTGTTCAATTTTTTTTTTGGTTATAAGTCTGTTCAATTTTTGCTATTATAGGCTTGGACTTGTTAGTGGTAGAACTCTAATTTTCCGTACGTTTTATCTGAACAAATGTTTTAACATAGCATTAATTATATTCGCTGAATATGGAAAATGGTAATCGGTACTTTACTTGAACTGTGCCTATATAACTTTTCTGAATTGCTTATCGAAGAGGGGGCAAGAAGAGGAAAAGCAAATGTAGTTGTTCACGTTTGGGTTGCGCATCAGCCAAGCAAAACTAGTCAGCATTAGGCTTTAATATCAGTGAAACTCCAGGGCTCAGCTAGTACCTCTTGCAGGAATATGTTACAACCCTTAATTACTTAGGCCTAATCTTGAAAATTTATGTATAAAACTTATATTCATATCATATAAAATTATATTTGTACTGTGTAAAATATAAATATTTTGTATTAAATTTCATATTAACACGTCAAACACAATTTTTTTTAACTTTTATTATATACATATACAATTTTTATTAAATTTTAATTTGTATTATTTTTATATATTTTATTTGTATCATTTTTATATCGTGTATCATGTCTAAGATTACCTGTTCCTCGGCTTTGTCTGTTGTATTGACTTGTCTCCTCAGCAACTAATTTAAAAGCTGTCTTTTCAATCTCAATAACTAAAGTTATCATACTCTTAAACTTTTGGGACAATAGGGACATTAGCCCGGAAAGAAGAAAACTCAGTTCTTTGCAACTCAGTGTAGTTTGCTAAGATGAATTTTCTTACTATAAAGTTTGTTTTTGTAGAGGGAGGCAGTGATCCAAATGAAAAGCGGGCAGCCAGATGAAGCACTAAAAAGGATGTATGCTGAATACTATAAATATGAAATGTCCGATCCTGAGACCGCTTACAATATGAGCATGGTACTGGTAGAAATTCTCATCTCTCAGGTAATTACCAGTAAAACTTTTCCATGTTTTCCTTCATTGGTTAACGCAAGCAGCTACCTACACTAGCTTAAGTTGCTGGCCATCCTTTGGCTGAATAGAGCACCAAAATCTGTATCCATAATCGTTTGATAATGTCTGATTTTTTTTGTCTACAGGGAAAATACCAAGAGGCCTATGAATTTATGAAGAATCATGATCATAGAATTTCAGATTTTGATGTTCGGCCTACTCTTTATAAGGTTGGTTACCCAAATTGAATTGGCAGAATCTAGTTTTAGACCTTACAGATATATCAGAATTTCAGCTGGCTAGTTTCCAGTATTTTCTCAGGAAAAAGTTGACCTGACCATGATGGTTTCTTTCATTTTCTTTCTTTCCTTTGACATCTACAGGCAATTGTATGCACCATGTTGGATATGGAAGACGATGCGCAGAAATTATGGGAAGAATTCGTAAGATCCGAAGGAGGGTTTTCGCCCTATGTCTACTAATTGGCAGGGGAGTTGTGAAAAAAAAAATCAACAAATTTAATTGCTTATAATTATGTTACCCAGAAGAGGTTGGAAAAAAAGAAAACCCATGATTCAAGTTAAATAGAATGCCATGTGTTCAGCCTCTATGCTGGGGTTGCTCATATGAATCGCAATCTGGGGTTCGATTGTACTCCAAATAGATCATATGGAAAACTATGAATGAATGATGTGAAAAAACAAAATTATTTTGCATTCTTGCTTTAATTAAGTGCTTGCTTGGTTAAGCAGACAGACAAGCAGCATCTTGTCCGGTATTATTTGATATTCTCAACCTCAAAAGCTAGTGAAAGAAGTGATATTTTTTTTACACTTATAAACACACAATTAGCCTCTTTTACAATCGATGTGAAAACTCTAATACATCTTACAGTCTTCCTAAATATATGTCTGATACGAAATTGCAAACAAATCTCCTTACATGAATTTAAGACGGACAATAGTATTGGAACTTGAAACTTTTTCTTACAGTTAGAAACACGTCTTTTTCCCAATCCATGTGAGAATTCTAACAAATCTTCCATTCTTCCAAAGTGTATATGTCTGATGTGAAATTGCAGACAAATCTTTTTACATGAAATTAAGCTGGAAGCCAGTGTCGGAAGTTTATGTACACATTCCCATCCGAAGAAGTAAAATCGTTCTTGATAATTTCAGAGTTCAGACTCACATGCTCTTCCCTGGGGGACACTGAAATTAGATCGTCGGATGCCTAGTTGGGCAGCTACAAAAGCCACTGTGTGTGTGATTCACCAGGCAACCAAGAATCGAGCCAAGTCCGGGCTAATGCAAGTCATGGCTCAGCCCCTTTGACCCTTGCGGTCCCTCTTTTTCTCAATCTTAATGCATGTGCGTCGGGCTAAATTACACCAAGGAGTGAGATGAATGGCTTTTAATTGCTCCGCAGCAAATTGAAACGAACCTGATTACCTGAATTTCATGCCAAAACTGAGTTTGAGGCATTCTAATTAATTCTTTTTTTTTTCACAAATTATTTTGGAGAAATGTTGCTTACTTCTCGTGACCTGAAAATTAAAAGGTGAAATTATATAATTTCTTTTTCTACTTGTACTAAATGGTGAATTTAGTTCCTACACGTTAATTTTTTAAATTTGAGTTTTGGTATTGTTATCAAATATTCTTACAGTAGAATTTTTAAATTTCATAAGTAAGATTAGTTAAGTGACATATATTTCTAAGAAATATTTTATAAAATAACATTTCAATTAAAAAAGTAACTGAGACATGTTAAAATTTTTTAATTTCGTTTTTTGGAATTATAAAACTTCACTGTCAGATTATGGGATAATAATCATTTGCATTTGTATGAACTGTTAAATCAAGTCCATCTTATAACAAGATTAAATTTTTAATTATTGTGGAGTATACTGTTAGTAAAATTTTTAGACTCCATAGTAAATTAAGAATTTAAGATAGTGAAACATACTTTACTTTATTTATTATTTATTTTTAATAGATTATTATTTTATGCACTGCTAATGAAGTTTTTAAACTACACAAGCAAAACTAAAATGATGATATATACATTACTTTATTTTTTTATTTTTTATATTTTTAAAGAATTTGTGTCATCGTTTTAATCTCGTATGTAAAATCTAAAAACTCTATTAAAAGTGTATTAGATAATAATTTTAAAAAAAAATTTCTTATGTTAACTCTATTATTGTCAATGTCGGTAATAAACTTAAAGATTTTGTTATTAATTCTAGTTGATTTGATTGTCACAATATTGATTTAATTGACATGATATTGATTTAATAGGCGCATTTTTATTTGAAAAATATTGAAAAATTAAAATTGAAAGTGAAATTTACCTATTTTATTTCTTTTATGTCGGTCTAGATTTCCATACATGACCACACTTGAATATGATTTGGTTTTGGGTTATACCTCCACTAATCAAAGACAACAATAATTTCACAACGAAAAACTTAGACAAAGCGCAAAAGACTTTTGCTCCATAAAAACCCCAAAGAGAAATGACAAAACTCACTCTGACATTGAACCCCAGTGCTATCATACAGTGAACACAGTCGACAGGCATGAAGATATTTGTGCTGCTTTGAAAAAGATTCAAAATTAATTATATGATTGTTTATCATACCATCGGCCCTTTTCAAATATTCCTACTGTAAATCATGGTGCCAATGATCTTATTCTTCTCCACCCGGCCTTTACCTTTCCTCCGAGCTGCCCTTTATTCCAAGCCGCGTGCAGTGCCACTCTCAGTCTCTGTCGTTGGTTAACCACGTGTTGAACGTTCTCGACGACCACTTATGCGTCAAGAACACCTCAGAAAACCACGTGTGGATTCTGCTCCATACATGTCTTTGGACCACTTTCGGAGGTACCAATCAGTTACAGTTTACTTGAACAAAAAGCAGCACGTCAAATTCAGTGCATTTGCATCATTAATGAAGGAAAGAAGTCAATAATTTGTTCTTGATTACTATTCCCGACGAAATGCTTCACAAATGGCATTGCCTACCTACTTATTTTAGATGACAGTCATCTTTTTGCACTACAAAACTACAAAAATTAAGTCGACTGAGAGAACGGCAAAATTGATTTCAATAAAATTAAGAATAACGAGAGTAATAAAATTAATTACTATAAGTTTTATGATCAAAAATAAGCTTTGTATCTTTTTAGAATCTATCCCATTCCAAATGGGATATGAATAAACAAGTTGTTATTATATAGCTTTCACATTCTCAATGACCTTTGATTTCGGCTATATATATATATTAATGTTGAAGGATAAGTTGTTAGGTTTATAGTTAGTACATGGCACAAGGAAAGAGCATTGGTCCAGTCGTCCTCAAATGGGGACCCAAGAGAAACAGCGACAGAATTATGTTAAATAGCCGCGACCTCAGAACCAAAGCATCTCATCGTCGCTAAAATGGCACGTAGGAGTACATTGTTTGCAGCTGGCAAAGGCCAACGTGTACGCCATAGAAAAGGTACTGCGCAGGCCAGAAAGAGAGAAAGCAGCGATGACCAACACTCAAAACTAATGAATTAAATCCGGGCACGTTTTTTTATCAGGAAAGGAACTAACCAATAACATCAAATCCGGTTAAATCCAGGCACGTTGAATCAGTAGAATCTCTCACCCTAATCGTCCACGTGTCATGTGCAGAATAACCGTGGGCATTGTATGTGAGATTTTTACTGGCACATGGGTTTTGTACAAGTTTAGGTTGCCCCAGAGAGATAGGTCGGGACTCAACTAACAGATTGAGGCAGCCAGCTGAGCGTCGCTGATTTTCTTTATGATTTAATATATATATATATTTATTTATTTACACGCATGAGATAAATTATTTGATATATCATTAATAAATTTTTTATATTTCACAAATAAAATTAATAATTACACATACTATTTAAAATATGAATTATTATTTTATTTACTGTCTGTGAAATTTTTTAATTTTAAAAATAAAATTAAAATGATGACAAATATCTATTGAAAATATTAAAAAAATAAAATAAAATATGTATCATTACTGAATTTTTTTATAAAATTAAAAATTTTCATAAAAGATGAATAGAATAATAATCTTTAAAATATATTATATTATATTATATTTATATTTAATAAATTGATAGTAAAATTTTTAATTTTTTAATTGATAGTAAAATTTTTAATTTTATAAATGAAATTAAAAAAGATACTATATTTTCTAATTAATTTTTTATTTTATTAACATGTTTTAAAATTTATATTCATTTATAAAATTTCAAAATTTCATCAAAGATGTATCAAATAACGTTTTATTTTAAAAGTTAGACACGTGATAACTTTACTATTAATGTGTTACTTAAATACAAAGTTTATATATTATTATTATTATTATTATTATTATTATTATATACAAAAGAACTGAAAAAGGGCAGTGTATGGTCATGTCAATAAGTCATGATGCCTGTGTTTTTCAGTGTTTCCATTCAAACGCCGTCAATTATCGAGTGGTCCACTAAAAGAAAAGGCTTCGAAAGTGCCCTTTCTTTTTGTTGATAAATGACCTTGTGGTTTGAGGTTCATTAACTTCGTGACTAATTCTCTTCGTTCCTTTCTCTCTGTCGCCAATGGAATAGTAATTTCAATCTTTGATTAATGCTTGCAACAAAGAGTAGTCTTTTTCCACTATATCATTCATTGCAACCTTTTATCATCACCCCAGAATCCAGATGTAATCTACAAGTCATTCCCATTTTTCAATATTTCATTTTCAACAAATTTCATCATCGTCATTATTGCTTCAAAAATTTCAAGATACAATTTTTTCATATTGCACTGGTAAAATCCCAAAAATTACTGTCCCCTTTAGAGTTTCTTTCAATTCAGTACAAAAGCAACTGGTCCAGAAATCTGATACGTTGATGATTGAGAATAAAAAAAATATGAATTCAATGCACAATACTCTGACACGAGCAAACCCATGTTGATGATTGAGAATACGATCCATACTTGAAGCAGCAGAGAGGTCAGCTATTAATTCAGTAAGCTTTTTGGTTCTGAGATTGACAGTCAATAATAATATTATAACTGTACAATTTTTCTGTTAACATCTGAAAGGGAGGGGGGGCCATGGTCCACGGACAGTTCCGGCCACTAGTACCACTCTCCTAGCTAGCGGATGAGACGGTCACTGAAAAACTTGTGAAGAGGTGTCTACTTCACAGCCAGTCAGTCTTGCTTTTGTGTTGACCACTCAATCACAGTGGTGTCTAATTCAACTCTCTCTCTTTCCAACCTTCTTAACAAGATATAATGAAAAGTTGAAAGCATAGAAAAAAAATGCAGTAATGCTTGTTTAATCTTCATCTTCAGCCGATGAGATTTGGCTTTAGGCAAAAGAAAAAAATTATGAAATTTTGAAGTCATGGATTTAAATCTCATTACATTGTTATTACGTTTTGATTTGATTCAATTTTATACAAAATTCATGGAATTTCGATTAGATTCTTAATTACGAGAAAATTTTGAAAAAAAAAATGCATATACTAAAGATACCATGAAAGAATGTTTTTAAGTCAATCGATGAGTTGATTAGGCTAAGTAAAATTTAAAGATACCTTTTATTTTATTGATAAATATACCTTTATCAGTTATTTACATGAGATATATATTCGATTATAATTATATAATTTGTTCTTTATGAATTAATCGCTTTATAATAAAAGAAACCTCATCTGTAATTTTACAATGAGAAGGACAATGATCTAGGCAAAACTAGGCTGCCAGATTCATTATGGGAGTGCAGCGTATATCAATTAATTCAATTCCTTATATCCAATGTTGCATGTGACATTGTAACCAAAAAAAAAAAATGTTGCATGTGACATTATACAATATCAAAGTCAAGAGAAAAGGTCCCAATGTTTGACTGAAAAGAATAATGCTTTTGTCAGCCGATACGAAATTATCAGTTCAAATATATTTTCCATCTTTTAAAACCCAAATCTACATTAAATGTTAGAATCGGATGGTAGCAAGCACCGAAATTGAATCTTGTATTTTCATCAGAAATGGGAATTGCGGGAGGGAGAGAGTAAACTCATTTGCAGCACAACCATTCTTCAATGGACAAAATTCTCAATTTATATAGTTTTCGTGTACGACTGAACTGTTAAACAATAACTATAAATATAATAATACAATTATCAAAATTCAAGCGACGAATTCAAGGGAGAGATAAAAGGAAAGATTTCTACTTTAGAGATCGACTTGTTCATTTCTAATAACACGTGTCATGCATCAATTCAAAACCAAATCGAAGTTCATTTCTCGAGGAGCAAGTAACAGGTGCTCCACCCGGAACAATCATTTGCTTTGGTTAAATTCACAGAGAATTGGATTGGGACTGAAACCCAAACTTCCAGTTTCTTCATTGCTTTGTATATCAACGGTGGTCAGTGCCCAACTTTTTAGGCAGAATTGGCATGTTCATCTGGCACGGGTCTCCTCCTCTTTGACTGTGCCATGATAAGGGAATTTATGGCCATGCATTGTTTGATATTTATCGTTCATCTGCAAAGCTAGCTTTTGCAGCTAGAATAGCATCTATGGAAAATGACCTCTCCGCGCTCCGGCATGAGGGGCCGCGCGGAAAAGGAGGGCGCAGAGAGCGAGAGGCCCTGCTGGGGCTGGACCGTTGGAGGCCGCGTGTTTCTTCGGTTTTGCCTTGACATTGATACAATTTCAGTTATTTTTATAAGCATGAGAAATTGGTTTTATTGGTTTTGCTTTTTTCAGCAGAAGCGTGACGGTGATATGATAACTTTAAATACGAGATGAAGATGCAATATGAAAATAATATTAAGAATGATTATTAATATATTATTAGTAGAATTTTAATATTAAGATTAAAAAATAATGAGATATATTAGTTTAATTTTGAAAGTGAAATATAAAAGTTTTATTATTAATACATTGTTTGTGAAGTTTTTAGATTCTGCAAAAAAGATTATAATAATAATATATATATTTTTTAATATTTCATAAAAAGTATGTATTATTTTTTGGTTTTGTTTATACAATCTAAAAATTTTATTAACAATCGAAAAAAATATAAATTGATATAAATTAAAATTTAATATTAATATTTTTTTGTCGTATTTACATGACTTTTAAATAAAAATTTTATATTTTATATTACATTTACAAAAATTTATGTAACACAATGAAAATTATATACGAATTGCAAGTGAAAAGAGGCACTTAAAGGATCATTAAAATGGGTATTGTTAGGAGAATACGTGGCACGGTTTAAAATCGACACATTGAACACAAAGAATTGATTATCGACAGTTTGATATTTACAGCACTTCAGGCAAGACAGGAATGATAATAATAAGGCACTTTCGCATGGTTCAAAACAAAATCATTGTCCGAGAATACAATAATGGAAGAGTAGCTATCATTACTATTCTCATAGACTGAAATTAGCTATCACAAAGTTTATCTCAATAAAAGCTAGAAAAAGAAAGAGAGAGAAAATGATGAATAAATTGAGTGACATGTAGGATTTTAATTCAGTTCCCTTTAAAAATAAACAAAAGGCAGAGTAGAAGTATTTTTATTTTATATTAAAAGTGATTTAAAATTTGAGATTTAACTCAATTGATTCAAAGAATTTTTTTTAAAAAAATGACTTCTAGTAGATTTGAATTTTAGATCCCGACATTTGATTTTTTTTTTAAGTTACGATTTTTCTTATCAAAAAGAAATCCAAAACCAACACTATATATTTATTTGGTATTTAAGTTTTTGAATAAGAAGAGAAACCTCAATTATTAAAAGAGAGATTAATCTAAGGTTTGAATTTACTTTTTCATCTATTACCTTTAGATAAACAAAAAAAAGAACTAAATTAAATATTAAAATATAGTTTGAAATAAAAATTAATATTAGACTCACCAGAGCCATAGAACAATAAATCAGATCAACTTTTCGTTTATCTGATTGGCATGTCAAATTTTAAATTCAAATTTTAAAATAATTTATGCTTTTCCAAATCGGTAGTTGTTGAAGTTCTTTAAGTTTGGATTTTGTGAATTGTGAACGATGATTCTTTATTCTTACATCTAGAAATTCTTTGTTCTAAAATTTGTCATTTTAACCTCTTCGTCTTTACTAATGTGATAATTTACAGACCATTTCTTTCGAAGTTTGTTTCTTAGAAAAGTCAGTCTTATTATGCTGTCGTTAATGACAATTGTCTTAACTCTTCCTCGGTAAAGATTCCACAAATCCTTGTCTTACTTGTTTGATAGCGTGTTATTTCTAAGCTGATTGGAATGTCTTGTTGGCATATTTCTTGATCATAGGTTGACAAAATCTGGCTACTGTTATATATAACCTATGATAATTAATGCCAAATAAATGGTCCATTATTTCACTGATTCTTTGACCATAAAAGGATGTTATGTGATGGTTTGAACTATCGTTTTTGAGTTGGTCAGAATAGAAGAGGCTTCAGTTCACAAACAGAGAGCAAGAATCCGGTCCCCAAGCATCACTTACTCTTTCATACACCATCTAGTGAGCAATCAAGTGCTTGGAAGGCCTGTGATCGACACAGAGAAGATTGTCAGATTCAGGAATCGCTTCAACAGCAAAGTTACAGAGTGCAATGGCTGGAGGTTAATCCTATCGCTTCCGCATTTGATTGTTTTAACATGTTTCATATTGTGTAGAAGCATGTTAGGCTTGTCTGATGTATTTACAGTTGGCATCAGAGCTTCAGTTAACCTCTGTCTTGCGTTAAGATATATACTTTGTATCTTGTTAATCTGCCAAATTTATCTGTCTCAGTTTTATTCGTTTTGGTTATAATGGATTCCTGGAAAATTAGAATTATATGTTTCAAGACTTTTTCAGCCAAAACCAATTTCAAAAACCTGTTTTCGTTTCCTCCTTATTGATTTGGGATCAAGAACCACTCAAATCGAAGCAGGGAAGGTTATTTAGCAAACGGATGGTAAATCAGGTTGAAAACCAAGCATTCGGGTGAAGAAGATGGCGTTTTTTACGAAGAAGGAAGTAGCAAACAATGTCGATCGCCATTCGCCATAAAGGGCAAGGCGAGCGCGTTCGTCATCAAGTTTGCTCCCTTGATCGTCGTTCGCCATAAAGGTAAGGCAGGCACTGTTCTCCATGAGAGGAAGGCTTGTGTCCATTCGCCATTTTAGGGGCGAATGGCGAGTACTCAATTCGCCATTCCAGTTAGGCGAAATGGGCTCGCCGTTCGCCATTCAGCTAATGGCTAATAGGACACGTTGTTCACCATTCAACTAAGGGGTGAATGGCGAGTACTCAGTTCGTCATTCTAGTTAGGCGAAATGGGCTCGCCGTTCGCCATTCAGCTAATGGCTAATGGGACACGTTGTTCGGCATTCAACTAAAGGGTGAATGGCGGGTACTCAGTTCGCCATTCCAGTTAGGCGAAATGGGCTCGCCATTCGCCATTCAGCTAATGGCTAATGGACTCGTTGTTCGCCATTTGTCAAGAGTCGAAATGGCCGGCACTCAGTTCGCCTTTAAGTTAAGGCGGACCTACTTCCTCGATCACGTTGCGATTAAAAGGGGCAAGCACAGTTCGCCATAAGGAGCTGGCGAGCACTGATCACCGTAAAAAATGGGCGATCATGATGGCACTCAGCTCGCCATTGAAACTAAGGCAATAGCGGGCACACAGTTCACCACTTCAGTTAAAAGCGGAATGACGGGCACTCAACTCACCATTTGCTAAGGCGAAATGGTGGACACGCTATTCGCCATTCGATTAACGCGAAATGGCAAGCGCGTTTGTTTCCTTAAGACTAGATCGCCGCTTGCCATACAGACCGCCTGGAATTTAAAAAAATATATATTTTTTTAAAGGACATTTTGGCATAATTTTAATATTTAAATATTTTTCTTTAATTGTGTGCTTATCATGATTATGTATAATTTGTTATTTGCATACTGTGATTGATTTAAGCACATGTAATAAAATTTATTCATATTATTAGGAATTAAATTGCCTTGTGTTGATTGCAATTTTAAAATATGAATAAACTTAAAATTTGATAATATGTCTAAGTGGTTTATAATTTATTTAATTAGGGCTTAGCCACAACAACCTTAATTAAGTAAAATTATATTTGTAAAATCACATAATGATATTAGACATAAATTGTAATTAGTTATAAGGTTATGGTAAATTTTATCCCACAGAAATTTTTATTATAATTTTATAACTAATTAGGATAAAATATCAAATTAGTTTCTTAATTTACCCACAGGAATTAGGAAATGATATAATTTGATAGTTTTATCATTATGATATGAATATATTAGAATTAGAACTTTAGCCCACAGGCAAGTTTTATGTCTGAGATTCATTAATAAAATATGTTTACATTGGTAGACAAAATTAAGTTTGTCTCAAAAAATTCTAGATACATAAGCATGTTTATTTTCTATATGCAGTGTTTCCTCAGGCTAGGATTAACCTGGAAGTTCTCGAGCTAGATGGAGAGAACTACAAGGTTTGGAAGGAGAGAGTTTTCCTCCAATTAGGGTGCATGGATATAGATTATGCTATAAGGAAAGACGAGCATGTATTAACTGAGACCAGCACTCCTGCTCAAGTAGCTTTACATGAACGCTGGAAGCGATCCAATCGCCTTAGTGTCATGTATATAAAGACAAAGATATCTGCTGGGATACGTGGTTCTGTCGAACAGCATACCAATGTTAGGACCTTACTGAAGGCCATAGATGATCAATTTGTCACTTCAGACAAAGCGTTGGCCAGCACTCTGATAATGAAGTTCTCATCGATAAGGCTCACCAATGTCAAAGGAGTGCGCGAGCACATAATGGCCATGAGAGAAATAATGGCCCAACTCAAGAAGCTAGAGGTGGAGATGTTTGAGTCTTTTCTTGTGCACTATATATTGAACACTCTACCAAAGCAGTACGGACCATTCAAGATATCCTACAACACACATAAGGATAAGTGGACCATCAATGAATTGATGACCATATGTGTTCAGGAGGAAGGAAGACTGCTTATGGAATCGAGTGAAAGTGCATTTTTTGCAAGCCAAGGAAAGACGAAAGATCGAGCCAAGAACAAGGGAAAAGGAAAAATCCCTGCCCAAGCTGACATTAAGAAAGAGTCCAAGTGTTTCTTCTATAAAAAGAAGGGACACATGAAGAAGGACTATGCCAAGCTTCAGCAGTGGCTCGTTAAGAAAGGTAATTCACTCTCATATGTTTGTTTTGAATCAAATATGGTTGAGGTTAATCATAACATATGGTGGATTGATTCTGGATCTACAATTCACATTTCGACTTCCTTACAGGGTATGACAAACCTAAGGAAGCCAGTGGGAAATGAGGAGAGCATCTATTCAGGAAACAAGATGCACTCGCGTGTTGAAGGCGTTGGAACATGCACTTTAGTTCTTAGGAGTGGTTTTGTTTTGCAATTAGAAAAGACCTTTTATATTCCTAATTTCTCGAGAAATTTAATCTCTGTTTCTAGGCTGGTACCTTATGGATATTCCTTTCAATTTTCAAATAAATCAGTATTGATATATTTTAAGTCTGATATTGTTGGGAATGGTACCTTATGTGATGGTCTTTTCTCTATTGATTTGCAAAATAACACTGCTCATGACGCCTTGCATGTTCAAACTGGCACTAAAAGATGTGTTATGAATGAGTACGTTATGGCACCAAAGATTAGGTCATATCTCCATAAATAGAATTAAGAGATTGGTAAATGACGGAATACTTAGTACTCTCGATTTTACTGATTTCGACACTTGTGTGAATTGCATTAAGGGTAAGCAAACCAACAAGTCCAAGAAAGGTGCCAATAGGAGTTCAACCATATTAAAGATCATACATTCTGACATATGTTATCCAGACATTGATGCATATGGTCAGAAATACTTCATCACCTTTATTGATGATTACTCGAGGTTTATGTATCTCTACATGCTTCATAACAAGAACGAAGCATTAGACGCCTTTAAAGTCTTTAAGGCTGAAGTAGAGAAACAATGTGGAAAACCCATAAAGATAGTAAGAACTGATAGAGGTGGGGAGTATTACGGTACATACACTGAAGATGGACAAGCACCTGGACCATTTGCGAAGTTCCTTCAAGAAAATGGGATTGTTGCCCAATATACCATGCCTGGTTCACCGGATCAGAATGGTGTTGCAGAAAGAAGGAACTGAACTTAGATGGAAATGGTGCGTAGTATGCTTAGCAACTCGTAGTTGCCTAAGTCTTTGTGGATTGAAGCTCTTAAAACGGCAGCGTATATATTGAACCGGGTTCCGACCAAGGCTGTTCCAACGACGCCTTTTGAATTATTCAAAGGTTGAAAACCGAGTTTGCGTCATATGCGTGTTTGGGGATGCCCTTCTGAGATAAGAGTTTACAACCCACAAGAAAAGAAACTGGATCCTAGGACCATAAGTGGATATTTCATCGGATATGCCGAACGGTCCAAAGGCTACAGGTTCTATTGTCCATCTCATAACACTAGATTTGTGGAATCAAGGAACACCAAGTTTCTTGAAAATGACTTAGTTAGTGGGAGCGATCAATCTCAAGACCTATTTTCTGTGAGAGATCAACCCTCTACCTCGAGTCAAGGATTGGTTATCATGAACAATGTTCCTTCAGTACAACTGGACATTGAACAACCAATCGTTGAAGATCCACAAGTAGCTGATAACTTACCAGTAGACGAGGCTCCTTTGGATACACCAGAATTAAGTGAGCAACCAATTGAACAACATGATCCTTCGGAGAATGTTGAACCAACATTAAGAAGGTCTACTACGGAAAGGAAATCAGCTATTCCTAGTGATTATATTGTGTATCTACAAGAGTATGATTTCAATATTGGGCCCGTTAATGATCCAGAGACGTTTTCACAAGCCATGAATAGCAAAGAATCAAAACTTTGGTTCGATGTTATGAATAGGGGTGTAATCGAGCCGAGCCGATACAGTGGGGTGCTCGAGCTCGAGCTCGACTTGAAAACTCGATGCTCGATACTCGGCTCGAGCTCGATCGAGCCTTATTTTTTGAGCTCGAGCTCGACTCGATATAAAAAACGAGCTACTCGAGCTCGCTCGATTAAGCTCGACTTCTCATGCTCGATTGTTCCAGCTCGAACACGATTCACATATTCGACTGTTCCAACTCATACTCGACTGTTCTAGCTCGACTCGAGCTCATACATATTTTATATTTATAACAATATTATCAATTAAATATAATGAAATATAATATTTTTTTATAATAATATCAATACAACAATAAGAATAAAAACCCTACACAAAAATAAAAGTAACTAAAGCCACACAGATCACCTGCAACGTTAATCATCTGAAAAATTCATATATTTATTTTTGAAATGCAGTGGAATTTTATTTCATAGATCTGTTCAAGATGCAAGTGAGGAACTCACAATAGAAACCTCACTACCGTAAGCAAGATTGGTAAAGAAAAATTCAATCTGCCACTCTCACAAGCAAAGAAACAAACACCGCTTAGGCACTAAGACTAACTTAACACCTAACCATTAATCAGAATAACTAAACCCACAAAAACATACAACTAAGAAACATAGCACTACCACAAACTATATTCAGAATCATATCAACATTAAACAAAAGAAAGAAAATAGACATTAACCACCGTGCGTGAGCCAATTACTACTAGTTGCTCACTACGTGCGTGACTGAAGGAAAGCTGTGTGCACCAGTGGATTGGCTAGCTACACTGAAGGAGAGGCGTGGATTGGCTAGTGGCTACTGAGGGAGGAGAGGGCAGCTACTGTGTGTCGGTGAGGTCACTCCATGCGTGACTATGTAAGGCCAGCTGAAGGGGGTTGCTGCTAGAGGAAGATGGCCATGGAGAAGCTAGATCTGAGGGTCGACGGTCTTATCGGCACCAGATCTGGCTCAAATCTGACTCAGATCTGACTGCTAAGTTGATCATTGGGCTAGGTTTGAGGGTTGATGGTCTTGTCGGCGTCGGATCTGGTTCGAATCTGGCTCAGATCTGACTGTTGAGTGGATCGTCGGACTGGGTTTGAGGGCTGAGGAGTTCGATGGTGCTAGATTTGGTGTGGACGGCACTTGTCTGGTGAAAGGAGGCTAGATCTGAGGGCGGAATGGTTGCCGGAGCTGAGGGAGGCATATCACCGGTGACCAAAGTGCTGAAAGTGAAAGGAGAATGGGACGAGGGTGCGGCAGGGGCTAAAATGAGAAGGAATATGTGATGGCAGTGATGCTGCACGTTTGAAGAGAAATGGAAAAGGAATAAAACAAATTTTTTTAAGGTTTTATATATATAATTTTATAATATTATAATAAAATATATATTAAAATATTAAATGCTCGATTAGGTTCGCGAGCTACTCGAGCTGAGTATCTTGTTGCTCGAACTCGGCTCGCTCGATAGCTCGAGTAGCTCGAGCTCGAGCTCAGCTCGACAAGAATCGAGTCGAATTCGAGTTTTTTTCGAGTCGAGCCCGAGTAGCTTGCGAGCACCAGTGTATCATTTACACCCCTAGCTATGAAGGATGAGATGGATTCGATGGCATCTAATAGAGTATGAGATCTTGTCGAGTTGCCTAATAGGGCCAGGGTTATAGGCTGTAAATGGGTCTTTAAGACCAAGACTTACTCATTAGGCAACATTGAGCGTTATAAGGCAAGACTCGTAGCCAAAGGATTCACTCAAAAGGAGGAAATCGATTACAAGGAGACCTTCTCTCTTATATCTAAGAAAGATTCTCTCCGCATCATAATGGCGCTTGTTGCACATTTTGACTTAGAGTTGCAACAAGTGGATGTGAAAACGGCATTTCTCAATGGTGATCTAGAGGAAGAGGTTTACATGAAACAACCTGAAGGTTTTTCCTCTAGTAATGGTGAGCATTTGGTCTGTAAGCTCAAGAAGTCTATATATGGGTTGAAACAAGCTTTCCACTAATGGTATCTAAAATTCCATGAAGTCATCTCTTCATTTGGTTTCGTTGAGAACATTATGGATCAATGTATATACCAGAAGGTCAGTGGGAACAAGATTTGTTTCCTTGTGCTATATGTGGATGATATTCTGCTTGCAACCAATGATAAGGGGATGCTACGTGAGGTGAAACAATTTCTTTCTGAGAACTTTGATATGAAGGATGTGGGTGATGCATCTTATGTCATTGGCATTAAGATCCATAGAGACAGACATAGAGGTATATTAGGTATGTCACAAGAAGCCTATATTAATAAAGTCTTAGAAAGATTCAGAATGAAAGATTGTTAACCAAGCCCAGCTCCCATTGTGAAGGGTGACAGGTTCAATTTGAACCAGTACCCGAAAAATGATCTTGAGCGGGAATAGATGAAGAACATTCCATATGCCTCAGCTGTTGGAAGCATTATGTATGCACAGGTCTGCACTAGGCCTGATATTGTTTTTCCTGTGCGAATGTTGGGTAGATATCAAAGTGACCCGGGGATAGACCACTGGAGAGCTGCGAAGAAGGTGCTTAGATATTTTCAAGGCACTAAGGATTACATGCTTATGTATAGGAGGACTGATGAGTTGGAAGTGATTGGCTACTCAGATTCAGACTTTGCTGGCTGTGTTGATACCCGAAAATCAACATCCGATTACATCTTCATGCTTGCCGGTGGAGCTGTTTCATGGAAGAGTGCTAAGCAGACACTAACTGCCACTTCTACTATGGAGGCCAAGTTTGTTTCCTGTTTTGAGGCTATCTCACATGGTGTATGGCTTAAGAGTTTCATTGGTGGGCTTAGAGTTGTTAACTCCATATCTAAGCCATTGAGGATATATTATGACAATTCAGCTGCAGTATTCATGGCTAAGAACAATAAGAGTGGAAGTCGAAGTAAACACATCGACATTAAGTACTTGGCCATTGGAGAATGTGTTAGAGATAAAAGAGTGGTCATTAAACACGTTAGCATTGAATTGATGTTAGCTAATCCTTTGACTAAGGGCATGCCACCGTTTAAATTTAAGGATCATGTAGAGAGAATGGGACTTGGTCCCACATTTTGATTGTAATTGAAACTCTTATTAATAATATGATGTTTCTCATTTTGATTTGTATACACTAAAGTTTTATTTGAGAAATATCCTTGTTGTTTGGACCGAGAATAAACATAAGGTTTATTCATTAAGTAAAAATGGGTTGATTTAGAAACATTTTACATAGTAATACATGGAAGATAATACTCACCATTAGAGGAACTATCGCCATGATTCATGTGATTTGTTTCTTCTGTAAGTGAAATATGTGGACCAAGTGGGAGAATGTTGGCATATTTCTTGATCATAGGTTGACAAAATCTGGCTATTGCCATATATAACCTATGATAATTAATGCCAAATAAATGGTCCATTATTTCACTGATTCTTTGACCATAAAAGGATGTTCTGTGATGGTTTGAACTATCGTTTTTGAGTTGGTCAGAATAGAAGAGGCTCCAGTTCACAAACAGAGAGCAAGAATCCGATCCCCAAGCATCACTTGCTCTTTCATACACCATCTAGTGAGCAATCAAGTGCTTGGAAGGCCTGTGATCGACACAGAGAAGATTGTCAGATTCAGGAATCGCTTCAACAACAAAGTTACAGAGTGCAATGGCTGGAGGTTAGATCCTATCGCTTCCGCATTTGATTGTTTTAACATGTTTCATATTGTGTAGAAGCATGTTAAGCTTGTCTGATGTATTTACATGTCTAGATTCCATATTTTTTAAGGAAAATTCTCAATAAAAATTATATATTTTAAAGTCAAACTTCTATTTTACTGGTTTGAATTCAAAACATGTAATTAATTATCGCATTGGTTATGTCATTCATAGGTCCCACAAAATCTAGTATGAGGTCTTATTAGTTTTTTTTAGGCCTTCTACTTAATTAAGTAAACGAATATATACGTACCAGTGAAAATTTTAGATTATAGAAGTGAAATTAGCAAGATAATAATACATTTACTGTATATTAAAAAAATAAGAAAAAACTAATTTAAAAAATAAATGACACATGTGACACTTACTTAATTATTCTTGAGTATTTAAAAATTTTTATTGTTAATGTATTAAATATGAACTCTTAATTTTTTTATACGCATATGATTTTAACACGTACAATAGAAAATAGCCCCCTTCAATTCCTCCCATCCCTTAAAACCTCCAGTTAAAATATTTAGTTAATTCTAATTAAACATTGGGAATATGCCCTTAATTAAAACCTTAAATTTGAATAAATTTAAATTGTTTCGAAATCGAATTGTGTCAATAGAAAATGGCCCCCTTCAATTCCTTCCATCCCGTAAAATCTAATTAAACGTTGGGAATATGCCCTTAATTAAAATCTTAAATTTGAATAAGTTTAAATTGTTTCGAAAATCAAATTCTATCATATACTTTCCCGACACTCAACATTAATCTTGTAAGAGGATGTGAAGGACTTCGTAGAATAAGGACTTGGTAGAGATATTTAATTTTAGAATAAATTTTATTGAGATCCTCAAATTTATACCATAATTCAACACTAATCTATTAATTTAAAAAATAGATATTTTGGTCTAAAATTATAAATTTGACAGACAAAAGAATTATTCTATTAAGTTATTATTAAAAAATCTATTAACTTAAATATTTTTTGCTCATGAAATATCCCTAATACCCTTTGTTGGTATTAAAAAATAACAATCTAACATATAGTAATTTTTAAAAAATTACTTAAAAATAACAAATAGTAATAAAATTCATTATTGATATTTGAGAATGTGATATTATCAATTCAAGTTTAATAATAGACTAATATATATTAAAATCATTTGTGATTTTGAACTAAAATATCTATTTTTAATATTAATGGATTAGAGTTTAATAATAATAAAATTTTGAAGACTTCAGTAAAATTTACTTTTAATTTTATATTTTATAAAATAAAAACAGCCGTCATTAGATCAAGGTTGAAGGAATATTTCTATACTTGACATTTGAAAAATCAATTGATTTCAATTCTCAAAATTGCTGTGGACAAAGCCAATTGGTTCAAGAAACACTAACGTTTTTCATACAGAAAAGTTTTATCCATTACTACAATTTTTGCAGGATGAGGCAAGGCACGTTGAAGAAAGAAAAATTCTAAACATATTCACTTTTTTACTCTTCCTATCTTCATTTTTTTTCAATAAATTACTGTTTATTACACAAAAATCGATATAAATAGTAAAACAATAGGTATATTTAAAATTTTTTTTGAAGAAATTGAAATGCAGGGCCTCCTTTCAGCTGAGCTCTGCAAAGAGATTGATTGAGGGCTTTTTTCAGTTTCTTCTCTACAATAAATAAATAAATGAAACACCCAACGTTCAATTAATTAAAGAATCTTCTTGAATAGAAGGCAAACGTTTGTTCCCTAAACAAAAAAGAAAGGAAGAAAGAATAAACTATCTGCAATGTATGCTACCCTTCCATTCAGAAATGAAAACTAATGTGTTTCTTTGTAATTCTTAGGGCGTGTAAGATAGTGAAAAAATGGAATAATGTACAGCGGCGTATCGAAAAAATGAAAAAAAAAAGATTTTTAATGGTATTTGATAAGAGAGAAAAATGTGAGTAAAGAAAATAAAAAAAATTGTTATTTTCTTTCTTCCTAACAAAATTAAATAATTTCAATTTGAAAAGATTAGTAAAAAGAAAACAAAAGAAATGTGAGTCAAGTATATATATTTATAAATTATTTTTTATGTTTTTAATTTTATTTTATCATCTTAACTAATTAATGGTAAAAATTTATATATGTATATATATTTTTTCATTTTTCAACTCTAGCAGACAATGAATGAAAAGTAATTTATATATTTTTTTTAGCAATTTTCATCTTTCTTACTTAACACATCAATAAAAAAAAATTATATTTTCTCATTTTTTCTTTTATTCTAATTTTATATATTTCCATTCTTCTTTCCACTGCCTAATAAGCTTTAGAAACCGACCGAATTTTCTACTTTGGAATGCTGAGATTGAATCTTTATGCCAAACAAAAATAGAAAAAATATCACAGAATCATATCTAACTATGTAAGTGCTCTGTCATCATCCCTGTATCACGTGAAACATTCAAAGAATTTGCAAAATGGAATTGGAATAATCGTGGGATTTTCTTACCCTGTATTAATTTTATGTTAATTAAGAGCCCTTTCAGGCAGAAGATGAAAATTAGCCATATGTAGAATTTCCCTCCATTAATGATAGGTGATATCAGAGTTTTGTGATTAATCATTTTTTTAATAACAAGTAGTTGAAAAAAAAGTAGAAATTGACTTCTTCTTCAAGTATTTGGACAGAATTTAAGACCTGAAGTTCCCACTATTGTGAAAGTTTTACTGTTTATCACTCACAGCTCGAACAGAATTAATTTCAGACCGTAAAATACATGAGAATGCCTGTGCTTACACAAAAGAAAAGAATAATGTTAGAGTTTGTATATGATGCACTGACAGTGTATAGTTTCTATACACTTTCAATGTACCAGAGATTAACATTTCATCAATTAACAAATTAAAAAAATATACTAAGCTCTTAAAAATAAATATAAATAATTTTTTTTAATTTGCTCATAAGGGCTTATTGATGAGGTATCAACTTCTAGTGCATTGACAATATATAAAAACTATATACTGTCAATGCAATATATATAAATCCATAATATTATTTGAATTTGAACTCAGATTTTATAATATATAAAAATCCTTTCTTAATCATTTGATCAATGGATAATTGGCTCGTGATTAATTCAACTTTAATAGTGAGGAAGAAAAGAAAAGAGACCCGCACCAATCTCAGAGACACTAACAATTTTTATATTAAATAATCAATTTTTGTGGAAGAAAAAAGAAAAGAAAATTCCGTTCTTATTTCTTTCCTGGATCGCATAAATTGCAAAGCAAATAATACAGTCAGATGCCGGATGATTTAATTCTTTTTTAATGGCTTGATGAAGAAAATGTTAGCTTGTGATTTATCCAACTTAACAGTGAGAAGGCAGAGGAAAAAGACCCACACCAATCTCACAAACATTAATAATTTTTATATTATATAGTCAATTTCTTGAAAGAAAAAGAAGAGAAAATTCTATTCTCGTTTCTAATTCCCTCGATAGCATAAAATGCCAAGCAGACAACGCAAGGCCAGATGGCTGCTCTCTATAGTTAGTAACGCCTCTGCCTCATTTTCTCTTTCTTTGTCATTCATGCATTAGCAAAATCCCCACCCGCTTGCCCATTTAAATGCCCTCAATCCCCCCCCCACTCTATACAATATTCTCTCCATTCTCATTCTCTACTCTTTCTCTCTGTTTTTCTTCTCTTTGCTTTCTCTGCTTTTGCTTCTCTTTGCTCCTCTTTGTCTGTGCAGCATACCGCCATGGTTGTCCTGTCACAGCCTGCAGCATTAGACCATTACTCTTTGATCAAAGCATGCAAGCCCGCCAGTGTTTTCATAGATATTCCTTCGGTAGACCTGAGAGACCCTGAAGCGAAGACCTTGATAGTCAAGGCCTGTGAGGAGTTTGGCTTCTTCAAGCTGGTCAATCATGGCGTTCCAATGGAATTCATTACCAGATTGGAAGCTGAAGCTCTCAGGTTCTTCAACCTTCCGCAGTCCGAGAAAGACAAAGCTGGTCCTCCCGACCCTTTCGGCTATGGCAGCAAAAGGATTGGACCAAATGGTGACGTGGGATGGATTGAATATCTCCTTCTCAATACCAATCCTCAAGTCACCTCCCTCAAAACTCTCACCGTTTTCCAGGAAAACCCAGAAATTTTCCGGTAAACTTTTTACGGAGGACACTTTTAATTCTAGTAATCGTTTGCTTTAACGTCTTCAATAAAATCGTTGGACTAAAATTTGGCATTTTGATGAAGCAGCAGAGCCGTGAATGACTATATCATGGCAGTAAAGAGAATGGCATTCGAAGTACTGGAATTGATGGCTGACGGTCTGGAAATTGAGCCGAGAAATGTGCTGAGCAGGCTGTTAAAAGACGAGAAGAGTGACTCATGTTTCAGGCTAAACCACTACCCATCTTGCCCGGAGCTACAGGCATTGAGTGGTAGAAATGTGATTGGATTCGGAGAGCACACAGACCCGCAGATAATTTCTGTCCTAAGATCCAACAACACCTCAGGCCTGCAAATCTGTCTGAGAGATGGGACTTGGGTTTCAGTCCTACCTGATCAGACTTCCTTTTTCATCAATGTTGGTGATGCCTTGCAGGTATGAAATGTCAAAAGTCTTTTCTTTTATTTTCTTTAAAGAAGAAAGAGAAATGTCAAACTGTGATTTGCTATTTTTTTTTCTTACTTTCTCCTCATTTTCTGTCACAATTTTAATGAGTGAAGTTTCTCCAAAACTCTCTTTTCTTTTCTCTCTCTGCTTCTCCTTATGCCTTGTTGAAAAGGATTCCCTTGATTTAGCCTCATTTGTGGTGCCACTGGACCTCTTGTCCTCTGCTGGCTGCCTCAAATCTAATGCTAACACTTGTTAGCTGCTTTTTTTTTATTTTTTTTTTCACCCTTATTTACCTCTTCCAAGGTTCAATACTTCTTTGTTACAAGATTTTCTGATTAATTTGGTTTAATTTGGGGCAGGTGATGACTAATGGAAGGCTGAGAAGTGTGAGGCATAGGGTGTTGGCAGACTCAATGAAATCAAGAGTTTCAATGATCTATTTTGGAGGGCCACCATTGAGTGAAAAGATAGGGCCTTTACCATCACTGGTGGCAAAGGGAGAAGAGAGCTTGTACAAGGAGTTCACATGGTGGGAATACAAGACTTCTGCATACAAGTCAAGGTTGGCTGATTATAGGCTTGGGCTGTTCGAGAAATCTGCAACTACAGGTCAATGATGTAGTCTTCAAATATTCCCATTTTAGCCAAAACTTAGGCTTTTGTCGAAGTTTAAAAACAGGTGCCAAAAAGTTGACTCAACTTGCCATAGATGGAAAGCAATTGGGTTCTTCCTTTTACTGCCTTTAAATGTAACAACAACTCTCCCTCTACCATCAATGCAAGCTTATCATTATGTCATCATGTATATTGTTTACAAGTAATGTGAACTTCCATATTTGACCCTAAAAGCTATTCGTACTTACCATTGGGTTTCCATTTTCCATCCTACTTAAAATTGAATTCAAATTTTACACACTGTCAAAAAATTTTTTTTTCACTTTTTATCAGATAAACTGTTTCGAGTTTCAAAGAGAAAGTAGGGTTTGCTTTCTACAATATAGGATTGGATTGTGAATCACGCTTAATGTAAAAGGAGAATTACAGTGATCCGCAAAAGGAACAGAGGGCAAGTTTTATCAAAGTGACTTGATTGTCATCGATCATCTCATGCTTCTCATCATACAGTGCTAGTCGAGTAGCAATGTCAAACTGGTTTTTTCCTTTATGAAAAGCCATTGAAGGATTGTTTAACTATGCAGAGCAAAGAGTTGGATCATGGTTTGGGGGAGGCGTCCCCACTTCCTTCGCCCAAACAAATATATAGAGAGCAGAGGCAGATTAATTCTGAAAACGAAAGGGAAAGCCAAGGTCACTATCACAAATAGTCTGCCTTGACCGCCCAAGTGCATGCTCTTCACTCTTTGCTATCACAATCCAATCCATCAACTAATCCACATCCTTTCAAATTTCTTCTCTGACGCATCACTTCCATCACCCCTTTTACCAGTTTTTATTGAATTAATCATATATATACTCTTTATTTTTTGATATTTGAGGGATGAGTTTGAGATTACTTGGGATTAAATCTAAATTTTATAGCATGCCACAACTCTCTACTAACCATTCGGTCATAAGAGTGTTGGCGAATATATACTCTTTTTTCCGATGGTTTCAAAGGCACAACTGGCATAATCCTCATAATTAAATTCCAAGGAATATATGTTTGATATACTCAAATTCTCAAGTTAAGGATTAGCTAAGATTATTGGAGCAAATTTTATTTTTATTAATTTAGATGGCGTGACTGTTTTATTAATCTAATTTATTATATTATTTTTTAAAAATGAGGATTGGGACATATTGTTATATTCAAACAATAGTTTACATCAGTCATTCTTGTGGAATTGTTTTTTTGGCTAAAGGACCATAATTTTGGTAAAATAAGATAAAGATAAATAGCGAAATTTGAATCTTTCACATTGTAATCACCAAATTAACAAGGTTTTTATTTCAACAAAATAACATTATTGTAATATTAAAAAAAGGTAAAGGGCAAGATTGTAATAGACCAATTAAATCAACCATCCGTAGAATAATCCAAGACCTTACCACGCAACAATTAATTGATGATATTGGAAAAGTTAAAAGACAAAAAGTAAATAAATAAATAATGCATGAGACTAGATTCCCTCCATAGTATAGTATGGAATATTCTGAGAAATTTAGAAGGAGAGAATTTTGTTTGATTGGTAATTGTTGTAATTGGATTTTTTGCATGATGGGTAGAACATTAGGCATTTTTCAAAGCTACAATGGTCCAACACACTTTATTGCATAAATACACTGACAACCTTCTAATTTCTTGTGTGCAAGATCAAGCATAAAAGTTAGGAGAATTGAACTTGGAGATGATCAAATTACATAACAAAACTGGTGTGTGTCTGTGTGTGTGTGTGTGTATATATATATATATATATACATACATACATATAGACTTAAGTGAGCGTGCGCGTGCGTTATATACACTCCTTAATTAATTAATACGAGACTTCTGGAATTTAAAATTTTGTATTAAGGGTATGAAATTTAAATTTGATCGAAATTAATAAGGACTAATGTTTAAGAAATGGAAGATATAATATAATTCAAGGGTGTAGACCATATGATGAGCTTAGATATGGATACAATTGGCAGAAAATTTAGTCTAATGCATGCACTTTGCAAAGCAAGACACTAAAGGGTATAAAATTATTAAGAATAAGAATTTACTAATGGAGGAGTTTGACCCTTTTTTTTTTATATAGGCTTTAGGGAATATGGTAGTGGATTCGATTCCTTGATCAACTTTTTAGTGCCTCGTAGGCATAGATGTGATCCTTCATTTTAGTACAAAAGGTCAACTAGCTCAGCTAAAAAACCACAACAAGCAAATGTCATTTTTTAAATAAATTAAATATTTTAAAGAAATTATTATATATTTTATAC
This sequence comes from Heritiera fomes, assembly GCA_032173925.1. NCBI lineage: Eukaryota > Viridiplantae > Streptophyta > Magnoliopsida > Malvales > Malvaceae > Heritiera > Heritiera fomes. The sequence goes on from JAPDPM010000015.1 coordinate 5,422,885, forward strand.
ATCAATTCGGACTTTTTAATGAATGAGATGAGATTAATATCATATTTGTTTAATGATTAAATAATTATTTTTAATATACTTTAAATGAACAAACATCAATGTTTTGAATTTGTATGAAAAATTTAAATATTTACCGTTAATAATCCACGCTTTAATATATATATATATATATATATATATATATGTATATATATATATATATTAATGTAATATTCTTTATTATGTAGTCAATCGTAATTTAGGATATTACGGTTCTTTTTTTGGTTTATGTGAAGTACAATGGAAAATTGAGATTTGAATATTATACCTAATCTTTCTTAAAGAGGGATAACAATCATTAGGTCAAATATTAATTGTTAAAATGGTGGCGTAAATGGGCAATTATCTTGGAGAGTGGAGCAACAAGAGTCCCTACCCTCCCATTAAGGATTCTTTCCAAGTTTCAAACCCCGTTCTTTGGCAAGTAAAATTCGCTTGAAGCCAACATACTACCACCGAGCCAACACCTCATTGGTTACAATTCTTTAATTAAAATAATATTTAGAATTACATTATTATGGTAAGTTGATTCTCTTCTTGGTGAGAATCCCTTGCATATAAACAGCATACTCTTGTATAGTTTTCAATCAAGTCAATGAATAAAAGAGTTCTTCTAACATGATATCATAGTCATTTGATAAATTTATGTGCAATGAGAATTTTAAACATTTTGGTTTCGTCCTAGTTATATTTTTATATTTATTTTCTGATCTTTAGTTCCATTCAAGTCATCTTATGTTTAGTTTCTTTTTTTTTTGTTTGGTCCTAATCATTTTAACTTCAACTTTGGGTTTGCCCAATTAATTCATTTTATTATTAAATTTTGATTTTTTTTTCAGACTTATATATTCTATTTTCGATCTTTGGTTTCGTCCAGATAAATTTATCTTCTATCTTTGGTATCCTCCAAATCATTTTATCATTGATATTTGGTTTCGTTTGGATCATTCAATTTTTGATTTTCGGTTTTATCCATGTCATTCCATTTTCGATCATTAGTTTCGTCTAGATTGCTTTGTTTTCAACTTTTAATTTCATCCAAGTCGTTCTATTTTTGAAATTTGGTTTTGTCCATTTTCGTAACGGTTTCACGCTTGACGATTTTGAAAAATGTTTAAAAACAAAAGGAAATCGCTACCAATCTTTTTTTTACTAGGTGTGATTGGTCACCTAAAAATATTTATCTTTTTAACAAAATCTCAAAATTAATTAAGTTTTATTAAAAAGACAATTTGGGTCTGCGAAAACAAAAATCGGGTTCGGAAGTACGGTTACGCGTAAGGAAGGATTAGCACCCCCATGACGCCCGTTAAAAAACGGTACCATAATAATTATGTGTTATCCTTTAATTTTAATAAAACAGTCTTGAATTAATATTTAAAAATAATTCCTATTTTATTGCAATCAATTTTATTCTTTTTATTCAAAGTCATTGTTTTATTTGTAAAAATCATTTTGTTTTATTTTAAAAAGTTAAAATTTATTTTTCTAAAGTGAATGCGAACCTTTTTGTATTGAAAAATTAAATCAAATATCTCAATACTCTGGTAACATATGAAATAATTTTCCTCACCTAAAGATTTCTTAAGAATCACTACTTGTGAGTTCTATAGAATCTTATCATCGGAAGATTCACACTCGCTTTAAAAATTATTTTGAATGCATATGATGCAAATAGATAATGAATGATGCAAATGAAACTTAAAAGAAATTTTATTTATTTTAATTTTTTTAATGAAACTCTTGATATTGAAAAATTTAGCTAAATATCCCAATACTTTGGTAACATTTAGCTAATTCCTCTCACTTAGGGATCAGTAAAGAAATCACTACTTGTGAGTTTCATAACATCCATCATCGGACGAATTTCATTTAATTAAATTTAATTTTTATTATTAATTTCCTTTTTGGATTTTCTTTTAAAAACTTATTTATTTTTATTTTTTAATAAAAATTTAAATTATTGAAAAATCATACTAAATATCCCAATACTCTGGTAACATTTAGTAGACCCTTCTCACCTAGGGATCAGTAAAGAAATCACTACTTGTGAGTTTCATCCCATCCCATCATCGGACGAATTTCATTTAATTAAATTTAATTTTTATTATTAATTTCCTTTTTGGATTTTCTTTTAAAAACTTATTTATTTTTATTTTTTTAATAAAAATTTAAATTATTGAAAAATCATACTAAATATCCCAATACTCTAGTAACGTTTAGCTAATTCCTCTCACCTAGGGATCAGTTAAGAAATCACTACTTGTGAGTTTCATAACATCCCATCATCGTGCGAATTTCATTTATTTTGAAATTAATATTTATGCACATGATGCAAGCATATAGTACATGATGCACATGGAATTATAAAAAGAACTTTATATTTTGATTTTTATTAATGAAACTCTTAATATTGAAAAATTTAACTAAATATCCCAATACTCTGGTAACATTTAGCTAATTCCTCTCACCTAGGGATCAGTCAAGAAATCACTACTTGTGAGTTTCATGATATCCCATCGTCGGAAGAATTTCATTTAATTAAATTTAACTTTTATTATTTAGATGAAAAAAACATTTATTTTTATTTTTTTTATTGTCATGAAAATATATTAAAAGCACACATAATAATAATAAATTTTTTTAATTTTTTAATTTTTAATTAACAATACAAATAAATACTAAGTAAATAAATAAATAAACAAATGAGAAAAGAAATAAAAAAATTTACCAAAATGGATTTGGGCTTGGACCCAAAGAAAGCCTTCAAAAGAGCCTAAAAACCGAGCCCAAAAAGCAAAGCCCAAATCTGCCAGTGGAAGCGGGTAGCGGAGTCGGATCCCGGAGCCTGGTCGGGCATGCACGCGGGTCTTTCCTCCTCAGTTGGCCGGGTGTGCGGATCCCGGGTTGGATCCGGGTCCACGTGCGGGTCGCTTCCTCTCTTTTTTTTTTCAGCTATAAAATCACCCTTTTTCACCAAAAAAAACTTCAAAGCTTTGAAGCCCTCTGCCCCGACGATTTCAGGCCACGCCGGACCGCCGTGCGCCGCAGCCGGCCGCAGCTCGCAGGTGGCCAAATGCCCAAAAGGAAACCACTTTCCGAGAGTCCTCCATCTCCTCTTTCAACATCCGACCTTCGTTTCACTCAAAAGCAACCCTAAATCCCTTAATCTGACTATGTTGAGAGCCTCTTTACCCTTTTTTGTGTTTTGTTTTGTTATTTCTGGTGTTGGATCTGGTTGTGTTTTGTTGTGGTCACTGTTGTTGTTTTCCTTGTAGGTACTTGAAGATTGGTTTTGGTTTTAGGCTTTAGGTTCAGAGTTTTGGGGGGTCTCGGTTCTAAGGTTTTCAGTTTTAGGTTAGGTGTTTCGGTGGTGGTGGCGGTTAGGGTAATGATAAGTGGCTGATGGTGGTGATGATGAGTGGTTTTGCTGGTGATGGTTCGGTGAGGGTGATGGTGTTTCGGTGGTGGAGTTGGGTTTTGGGGTCTCGGGTGGTGAGGATCATGTTGGGGGTCAGCCAAAGGGTTTCGGTTGGGTGGTCAGGCTCGATCGTGATGGTGAGGAGTTAGGTTGCTGATGGGTTCAGTGAGGTGGGTCTCGGGTGAGTTGAGGATGGGGCTGCTGGTTTGGGGTTTTCGACAGAGGCAGAGGGGGTTTTCGGGTCCTGCTTAGGCTGAAAATGGTGGTCTTTTAGGAGGTGTCTGGCATGGGGTTTGGTGCAGATGGGATGAGGTAGGGTAGCTGGTGGTGGCAGTGGAATTGGATGGGTGACAAGCCTGCTGGTGGCAGTGGCTGATGGCAGCCTCGGGAGAGGGGCCGGCAGATTGGACAAGAAACAGCAAAAATAAAACAAAAATAAAAATATAATAATAATAATAATAATAATAATAATAATAATAATAATAATAATAATAATAATAAAAGAAAGAAAAAATAATGCTAATAATAATAATATTAATAAAAAAAGAAATAATAAAAATAAAAAAAATACAAATAAAAAATAATAATAATAATAATAACAAAAATAAGACAAAATTAGGTGTCAACAGCTGCCTCTCTTTGCTCATTGCTGAGGATCAGGAATAGAACAAAGACAATAGACAACAATTTTGTCCAACTCAAGACCTAATCCTCTTTCTTTTTTTTCTTTCTTCTTCTCTTTCTTCTTTTTTTTAAGGCGCTCCTCTTGCAGCAGAGCCAATGAAACTTTAAATTAAATTATTTTTTTTTACCAACATTGGTTGGCGTGAGTGGTAGCGGCTCTCGCCCTTTAACCAAGTGTCCAGGGTTCGATTCCTGGCCTTGGGTATGGAGCAAACTATGCTGGGAGGGGACTACCCATCTTGTGTGCGCTCAGGATCCTCGACGGAGATTAGTCACTGTTGCCGACGGTGGATACTTCGTACCAATACCATGGTTAACAAAAAAAAATTAAATTATTTTTTTTAGAATGTGCTTCTCTTGCAGCAGAGGCAATGAAACTTTAAATTATTTTTTTTTAGAATGTGCTACTCTTACAGCAGAGGCAAAGAAACTTAAAATTTTTTCTTGAAATGTGCTCCTCTTGCAGCAGAGGCAATGAAACTTTAAATTAAAAATTTTTTTTTAGAATGTGCTCCTCTTGCAGCAGAGGCAATGAAACTTTAAATTTTTTTCTTGAAATGTGCTCCTCTTGCAGCAGAGGCAATGAAACTTTAAATTAATTTTTTTTTTAACTTAGACTTAAATCGGAAATTCACTTCCAATAATTTAAGGATTCTCATTTAGACAATTTCTATTTTGGGAATTCACATCCGAAAATCTAGGTATTCACTTCTAGAAATTTTGTTTCGGGAATTCACATCCGAAAGGTCTAAGAATTCACTTCTAGAAAATTTGTTTCGAGAATTCACATCCGAAAGGTCTAGGGATTTACATCTAGGAAATTTTTGTTTCGGGAATTCGCATCGGAAAATTGGTTTCGGGAATTCACATCCGAAACTCCAGGTATTCACATCTGGATAATTTGTTTTGGGAATTTACATCCAAAAATTTGTTTTGAGAATTCTCATCCGAAAATCTAGGAATTCACTTCTAGGAATTTGTTCCGGAATTCGCATTCGAAGATCTAGGGATTTACATCTAGGAAATTTTTGTTTCGGGAATTCGCATCCGAAAATTGGTTTTGGGAATTCACATCCGAAAATTTGTTTCATTACGGGAATTCGCATCCGAAAGTCTAACTTGGAGATTCACATCCAAAATTTTAATTTAGGGATTCACACCCAAACGTCTAGGAATTCTCATCTGGATAATTTATATCGAAAATTTCTCGTCCGATTGTTGGTTTCGGGAATTCACATCTGAAGAATTTGACTTAGGGATTCACACCCAAACGTCCAGAAATTCTCATCTAGATAATTTATATCTGAAATTTCTCGTCCGATTGTTGGTTTTGGGAATTCACATCTGAAGAATTTGACTTAGGGATTCACACCCAAACATCCAGGAATTCTCATCTGGATAATTTATATCAGTAATTTCTCGTCCGATTGTTGGTTTCGGGAATTCACATTCGAAAAAGCTCCTCTTGCAGCAGAGGCTATAAAACTTTAAAAGTCCTTTTTTCTTTTTTTTGAAATGTGCTCCTCTTGCAGCAAAGGCGATGAAACTTTTAAAATTCTTTTCTGGAACGTGCTCCTCTTGCAACAGAGGCAATGAAACTTTAAATTTCTTTCCTGGAATGTGCTACTCTTGCAGTAGAGGCCATGAGACTTTAAAATTTCTTTCCTGGAATGTGCTTCTCTTGCAGCAGAGGGAATGAAACTTTAAATTCTTTTTGGGTTTAATACCACACAACGGTGCCAACTACATTAGGTTTAAATTTTCATATTGGGTGCCAATTTTGCTGGGCTTAAGATCTTGCAATAGTGCTAGCCACATTGGGCTTAAACCTCATCTAAGTGCCAACTTTATTGGGCTTAAACTTTCAACTGTGCCAACTTTACTGGGCTTAAACCTCCTCTAGGTGCCAGCTACGTTGGGCTTAAATTTTCATCTTGGGTACCAACTTTACTGGGCTTAACAACTCAATCTCATAATGTGCTGGGCTTAATACCACACAACGGTGCCAACTACATCGGGCTTAACCTCGTCTAGGTGCCAGCTACGTTGGGCTTAAATTTTCATCTTGGGTGCCAACTTTACTGGGCTTAAACTTTTATCCAATATCAGGATTGCAATTATTTTTTGAAGATTCTTGATTCTGCAGTTTCCTTTATCAATTCTTTACTATCTTATCTCAATTTTCAAATTTTTTTTTGCTTCTTAAAATTTTGAAACTTTCCATTTTATCTCCCATATTCCCAAAATCCATTAAACTCATCTCATTTTCTTTTTTTGTTTGACTTTTGTTCTTCTTGCTTTTTCCTTCCTTTCTCTAAAAAAAGAATCTCTTTTTTTTCCTTGCTTTTCAAGCTACATTTTCACATTCTTGTCATTTTCAAAAAGAAACTTGTTTATTATTTATTTCCTCCTTTTTTTCACACAAACTTTTCTTTTCCTTTTCTCAATTTTCATTTTCTTTTCTCATTCACAAAACTCCTATCTTTCTTTTTTTTTCATTGTTTGGCAGGTGCAATGATCACTGATGCAAATGCAATATCAATAATGCCAATGCAAAATTCTTTATCATTGATGTTAATGAATAGCCAACTATTATAATGCAAATACAGACAACTTTTATCATGATGGAAATGCAAATGCAAATGCAAATGAATTCTATCAAGATGCAAATGCATATGTTTCATGCAAATGTGCATTGTAAGGATGCAAATGCAATTATCCAAAATTTTCTTTCGATTTTCTCTTCTTGTTGACCAAAACTTTTTCATTTCTAATTTCTCATATATCTTACCCTAAAATATTTGTCTCATCACCTAAAGCATATTTTCTTTACCTTTGCAACCAGGGTTGCTGCAAGGCAATCATCACATTCCTTTTACCATTACTTTTTGAAACATTTTAAGAATTCATTTTCTATCAAAATTTCCTTTAAGAGGAATTGCCCCAATAATGGCATAAGAAATTCTTTGCCCCGCAATACTTATCAAATTTCCTTATATAATCAGCAATAAAAAGAATTAGAACAAAATTGCCCCACATAACAATGATCAAAGGCAGTTAAACATAAATATAACTAAGAATTATGACATTTGAGTCTCTTGAAGATTGATGATCACTATTTAGGTGGATGTGGAGGGGATAGTAACTTATCCTCATCAAATGGATCAGGTGGTTTCATGAATCAATGTTTTGGTTTAGCAAAAAAGGCTTATAACTTGGTAGAAAAGGAGATGAATGTTCCTTCCTCTAGGCTCACAAATAAAACACAAGTTTTTCAAAAATAATGAATTCCTTGAAAATCATGGTTTTGCGAAATGGTTTATCTTGAAATGTAGACAAAATTTAACACTCTTTTAATTTTCAAATTATGTATTTTGATGTCGTCAAGACTAGCCATAATGGACCGAAGCTTTTGCTGGGTTGTTTGGTAATGGAGAGAAGGTTCAAAATTTTATATCAGTCCCTTTGACGGATCATCAAAATGGACATTCTTGGTTCTCTTAAGGGTTATGGATGGTCATGGGTCTCATTGAAATTATTTCATAAAGTCACTTCTTGTTAGACCTTGACAATACCATGAATGACCTCAAAAGGTTTTCGTTTTGGCTCTAGACTGCCCCTTTTGGGGTTTTCACCCTAAAGCTTAATTCTTTTTTTTTCTTCTTTTTTTTTTGTAATTGTTCCATCATGCACTTAAGAATTCAAAATTCATCCAAAATTGACTATGAAGATTCTTGAAGGATAATCTTGGTTGAGAATGAGCTAAGTGCCTCATTGGTTATGATGATTCATCAAAGAAAAATCTCTTCAGTTTAAGTATCCATGTTTGATCGAAATGGACTTTTCAAGGTACGTAATGTAGGGCAGGTTTCGGGGTTCTAAAAGAATGGATAAAAGGCCCAAAACTGTGTTTAAGGGTGATCAACCAAGGATCATTTAATATGACGTGAAGACTTATTAAATTCATTTGTCTTCTTATTTCTTATTTCACCACTCTTCATTTCATCTTCTCTCTTTTTTTCTTTTTTTTTCTTGTAATTTCATTTTTCCTTCTTCTTTCTTCTTTCTTCTTCACTTTTTTTTTTAATTTTTCACTTTAAATGGAGTGAGATCAAAATTTTGTAAAGATAATTCATCTCACACTTGCCCCTCAACATGATAAAACCTTTCGACCTAGAGTTGGAGATGTCCATTCATACTATTGAAAAAGGTCTTTTTCTATATATGCCCCCCAATGTAGAGAGTGATCCTTGGTTAAGGTTTATTTAGAAAGAATTTATAAGGCTCAAAGAGGGTAGCAAATGGATAATTTTTAGATTAGTGAAATGGATGATGAAAGAAGGTCATTTGTCATTTCAAACATGGTCACTTAAATTGACGAAAATTTCCTTGAGTTAATAGGGTCAAGCATTTTTGTCTTTCTTTTTTTTTGTTGTTTTTTTTTTATTGAATTTCTTGGATATTTTGGTATCTTCTTCTTCTTCTTCTTCTTCTTCTCTCTCACTCGCTCTTCTTTTGTGTTGTTTGGAATCATTCGAATATCCTGAGTGCATGATGTCACAATCGATTTTTTTCATTTTTTTGTTTCATTTTTTTCTTTTTTTCTTTTTTTTTTCTACAACTCATGCGACAACAAAACATTGCTACAAAATGCCCACAAGCTAGTGAAAACTGTTGGAATTGGCATATTTAACTTTGGGTTGCTCATGGTGTTTTTACCGAGAGAGGAAAAAGGTATTGCATTATTTGGGCAAGTTAAGTGTATGGTACTTTGTCCTCCTCAATTTTGGTTTCAGTCACATGAATGAATCAAAGATTCAGAAATGGCCTAAGGAATCTCATGGTTTGTGGTTTTTCAAATAGATTCGAGTAATTCTGACAAGTATGACGCTCCTGTGGCCAAGAAAGGAGTGGTTTCTAGCATAGTTTTGACACATATCAAATTACCAAAATTCAAATTTTAAAAGAGTATCATGCTTGATTTTTCAAGGAATTCAAAGATGAATTTTATCAAATTGATCGTTTCATTGTTCATTGCCTAGGTAAAGGTCATTACACTTTGATGGCATATTGTGACCTGGTAAACATGGATCATGAAGTTTGCACTTATCATCCTCAAATGTATGAAGGCCTTTTAGGAGGTTTGGGACATGAAAATAATTGGAGAAGGTGGTTGATGGGATAATTTTTTTGTGATAATTATCACCAATTTTTTCAGAACTCTCTTCAAAGTTTCTTTATTTTGTCATTTTGTTCAACTTCTTTGATCATTTGGTTTAGTCATGTGAGGCTTTATTTGAATCATTATATATATTTAAAAAATGTGATTTATTACAAAAAGAATCAATCAATGTCATTTATATATATCAAATACAATGACAAATAAAAATAAAAAATGTACATGAAAAATTTTCTACTATATTTTCAAAAAATCTATTTACAACAATTAATGGCATAGCAAAGTAAAATATACAAAAATTTTTGTTGAAAATTTCCTCCTGTTTGACAACTTGTATCAACTTGGACAATCAAATTTGAAATATGTAGAAATGACAAGTTAAAAAATCAAATAATCATTTTATGCCCCACAAAATATTCCAAAAAGTTTCCTTTTTCATAAAAATCAGAAAGAATTTCTTTCACTTTGAAATGCGGTGTAAAATGCATAAGATATGATAGAATGGGATGAATTACAAAATATATTTGCATGAAATGCAATGTATGCTCAATGCGAATAAAGTGAAGCTTGATTTTTTTTTTTAATAACTACCTAACTTCCTTGATGATAAGATGCATATGACATGTTTACAAATGCATGGATGAAATGGATGATAAGAAGCAAGAATGACATGAGACATTAAGATGTTTGGAAAAAGAAGTGAGTTTTGTATGTACAATTCTAAGGCAATAAATGTATATGCCAAGAGAAAAGAAGAAAACTAAAACTCCTAAAAAAAAATTTTTTTTACTTAATTTTCTTTTACCAAATCATTTTCACATTTCATGTTTGATTTTTATTGTACCAAAAAATTTGTTTCTTTTTCATTCCTTTTACATATCAAAGTATTTTTAAAATTATACACCAAACAAATTCAAGAAAAACTTTTGTTGACTTTTTGTTTACCTTTATTCAAAAAATTTCTTGCAATGAGAAGATTAAAAACAATTTTTGTTTTTATTTTCAAACCATTTTTCAATTATTTTTCACAAGCATTTTACCATTTTCATTAAACTTCCTAGACATCCAAAAATATTTTACATGTCAAATTATTCTTTGAAAATTCTATATATAAAAAAAATTATTCATCTTTTTTCTTCAATATTTTGACTTTAAAAAGAAAGGAAGAACTATTTTTCATTTATTCTCTCATTTTTTCTAACTCATTTTTGAAGAGATATTAATTCATTTCCTACTCAAAATCCCCTTCACTTTTATTTTTTATGCCTTTATCTTAAGAAAATTTTCCAAGAATAATAAAGAATAAAAAATTTTAATTAAAAAAACTTAATTGAATTTCTTCTTATTATTTTTTTTGTCTTTTTTGCCTTTATCTTAAGAAAATTTTCCAAGAATAATAAAGAATAAAAAATTTTAATTAAAAAACTTAATTGAATTTCTTCTTATTATTTTTTGTGAAAAAGACAAAGAATCTTATTTTTCTCATTTTTTAAGAAATTATTTCATTTTTTATTATAAAAAGAAAAGTTTTCGTGTTTTTATCATTTCATATTTTCTTTTAAAGGAAAAAGAATAAAAGAAATTAAAACCTCATTTTTTTTTGATATTGTAGATAAAAAAACATCTTGTAACCAAAAATACATGAACCTCTTTTTCTTCCTCTTGCTTCGAAGAACATATTTTTATTAGTTTCTATTTTTATGAACCTATTTACAAAAAAATTTCCTCCTTAAAAATGAAGAATTATTTGCATTTTTAAAAGAAAGTCACATTTATTCTATTGTTTTTATCACACATCTTATTTTTTCAAAAATAAGTGGTTTTTTTTACAAGATCTTTTATAAAGAAAATATATTTTTTCATTTTTATTTTACAAGAATTCCCTTTTTTAGAAAAAATCAAAGACTTGAATTATATGCAATTCAAATCGAAATCGATTGTACATTTATTATTAACATGAGAAAATGGGTCGAATAGTGTTCCTTCGTGTCCTAATTTGGGATAATTTCTACAAAAATTAGACATGGCTCTACCTAAGGTTGGTCTCTTAGGTTTTTCTATATGCTGAGCTTGGTTTTCAAAATCTAAAGGTTCCCAAATTATACTTCACTGTCGTCCATACTGGACTAGTAAGATAATTTGAGTGGGAGTATTTCGCCTGCCATTGCGGAGATTATTACCTCACGAGAGCAAAGATACTCTACTCCCTCCTAAGAAGGACGAAGCTCGGGTATAGAGCTCATGTTATGAAAATGCAAATGTAAGTGTGTGTATGAGGGAACACATCAAATATTCACCAAACCATAACCCCTATCCTAGATGCCTCAACAATTTATTAACATTAATATATACAAGATAAAGAATACCGTAAAATAAACATAATAGCTAAAACACAAATGCAACAAATTATTTAAAATTAAAGAAATTAAATTTAAATATTAATTAAGACCATTAAATTAAAACTTAGGATAACACATGACTAATAAATGGCTTGACTGTCAAAATTCCCCAGCGGAGTCGCCAAGCTGTCGTAACGGTTTCACGCTTGACGATTTTAAAAAACGTTTAAAAACAAAAAGGAGTCGCCATCAATATTTTTTTTATTAGGTGTGATTGGTCACCTAAAAATATTTATCTTTTTAACAAAATCTCAAAATTAATTAAGTTTTATTAAAAAGACAATTTGGGTCTGCGAAAACAAAAATAGGGTTTGGGAGTACGGTTACGCGTGGGGAAGGATTAGCACCCCCACGACGCCCGTTAAAAAACGGTACCATAATAATCATGTGTTATCCTTTAATTTTAATAAAATGGTCTTGAATTAATATTTAAAAATAATTCCTATTTTATTGCAATCAGTTTTATTCTTTTTATTCAAAGTCTTTGTTTTATTTGTAAAAATCATTTTGTTTTATTTTAAAAAGTTAAATTTTATTTTTCCAAAGTGAATGCGAACCTTTTTGTATTGAAAAATTAAATCAAATATCTCAATACTCTGGTAACATTTGAAATAATTTTCCTCACCTAAAGATTACCTAAAGATTTCTTAAGAATCACTACTTGTGAGTTCTATAGAATCTTATTATCGGAAGATTCACACTAGCTTCAAAAATTATTATGAATGCATATGATGCAAATAGATAATGAATGATGCAAATGAAACTTAAAAGAAATTTTATTTATTTTAATTTTGTTAATGAAACTCTTGATATTGAAAAATTTAGCTAAATATCCCAATACTCTGGTAACATTTAGCTAATTCCTCTCACCTAGGGATCAGTAAAGAAATCACTACTTATGAGTTTCATAACATCCCATCATCGGACGAATTTCATTTAATTAAATTTAATTTTTATTATTAATTTCCTTTTTGGATTTTCTTTTAAAAACTTATTTATTTTTATTTTTTAATAAAAATTTAAATTATTGAAAAATCATACTAAATATCCCAATACTCTGGTAACATTTAGTAGACCCTTCTCACCTAGGGATCAATAAAGAAATCACTACTTGTGAGTTTCATGACATCCCATTATCGGACGAATTTCATTTAATTAAATTTAATTTTTATTATTAATTTCCTTTTTGGATTTTGTTTTAAAAACTTATTTATTTTTATTTTTTTAATAAAAATTTAAATTATTGAAAAATCATACTAAATATCCTAATACTCTGGTAACGTTTAGCTAATTCCTCTCACTTAGGAATCAGTTAAGAAATCACTACTTGTGAGTTTCATAACATCTCATCATCAGGCGAATTTCATTTATTTTGAAATTAATATTTATGCACATGATGCAAGCATATAGTACATGATGCACATGGAATTATAAAAAGAACTTTATATTTTGATTTTTATTAATGAAACTCTTAATATTGAAAAATTTAACTAAATATTCCAATACTCTGGTAACATTTAGCGAATTCCTCTCATCTAGGGATCAGTCAAGAAATCACTACTTGTGAGTTTCATGACATCCCATCATCGAAAGAATTTCATTTAATTAAATTTAATTTTTATTATTTAGATGAAAAAAACATTTATTTTTATTTTTTTTGATTGCCATGAAAATACATTAAAAGCACACATAATAATAATAAATTTTTTTAATTTTTTAATTTTTAATTAACATTACAAATAAATACTAAGTAAATAAATAAATAAACAAATGAGAAAAGAAATAAAAAAATTTACCAAAATGGATTTGGGCTTGGACCCAAAGAAAGCCTTCAAAAGAACCTAAAAACTGAGCCCAAAAAACAAAGCCCAAATTTGCCAGCGGAAGCGGGTCGCGGAGTCGGATCTTGGAGCCGGGTCGGGCGTGCACGCTGGTCTTTCCCTCCTCAGCTGGCCAGGCGCGCGGATCCTGGGTCGGATCCTGGGTCAGATCCGGGTCCACTCGCGGGTCGCTTCCTCTCTCTCTCTTTTTTTTTTCGGCTATAAAATCACCCTTTTTTTTCTTAACTCATTTTCACCCTTTTTCACCAAAAAAAACTTCAGAGATTTGAAGCCCTCCGCCCCGGCAATTTTCGGCCACGCCGAATCGCCTTGTGCCGCTACCGGCCGCCGCTCGCCGGTGGCCAAATGCCCAAAAGGAAACCACTTTCCGAAAGTCCTCCGTCTCCTCTTTCAAGTCCGATCTCCGTTTCACTCAAAAGCAACCCTAAATCCCTAAATCTGACTATGCCGAGAGCCTCCTTACCTTTTTTTTGTGTTTTGTTTTGTTATTTCTGGTGTTGGATCTGGTTGTGTTTTGTTGTGGTCGCTGTTGTTGTTTTTCTTGTAGGTATTTGAAGATCGGTTTTGGTTTTAGGCTTTAGGTTCAGAGTTTTGGGGGGCCTCGATTCTAGGGTTTTCGGTTTTGGGTTAGGTGTTTCGGTAGTGGTAGCGGTTAGGGTAATGATAAGTGGCTGATGGTGTTGATGATTAGTAGCTTTGCTGGTGATGGTTCGGTAAGGGTGATGGTGTTTTGGTGGTGGAGTTGGGTTTTGGGGTCTCTGGTGGTGAGGATGATGTTGGGGACCGGCCAAAGGGTTTCGGTTGGGTGGTCAGTCACGGTCGTGATGGTGAGGAGTTAGGCTGCTGATGGGTTTGGTGAGGTGGGTCTCGGGTGAGTTGAGGATGGGGCTGCTAGTTTGGAGTTTTCGACAGAGGCAGAAGGGGTTTTCGGGTCCCGCTTAGGTCGAAAATGGTGGTCTTTTTAGAAGAGTTTGGCATGGGGTTTGGTGTAGATGGGATGGGGTAGGGTAGCTGGTGGTGGCAGTGGAATTGGATGGGTGACAGGCCTGCCGGTGGCAGTGGCTGATGGCAGCCTCGGGAGAGGGGCCGGCAGATTGGATAAGAAACAACAAAAAATAAAACAACAATAATAATAATAATAATAATAATAATAATAATAAAAGAAGAAAGAAAAAAATAATGCTAATAATAATAATAATAAAAACTAATAATAAAAATAAAAACAAATACAAATAAAAAATAATAATAATAATAACAAAAATGGAACAAAATTAAGTGTCAACATCCATATTATTTAAATTTCGACTTTTGGTTTCTTTCAAGTAATTTTTCAATAGTGCTTTGGATTCTTCATTACGTTAGAGGTTTATTATTTAATGGACTTCATTTTTCTACGCATGCTTTCTTGACTTTGTTTGGGTATTCTGATATTGACTCAACGAGAGGTCCTATCGATGGACGTTCTACTAGAAGATATGGGTATCTCACCATTCTCATTTACTAAACTTCATTTTGGTAATTGTAGTGCCATTCAAATTGCTCACATTGATGTGTTCTATGAGTCCACTTATATTGAAATTGATTGTTATTTTGTACGTCATCATGTGACAAAAGAAACTATTCTTTTGACTTCAATATACCAAGACACATTTTCCAAGTCATTTTCAAGACTTAGTTAACAAATTCAAAGTGGTATATATAATACCATCTTGAGTTTGAGAGGGTTTTTATATAATATTCTGTATTAATATAATATTTTCTAATTATGTAGTCAATTATAATTTAAGCGATTCTTTAATTAGAGTAATTTTTAGGTTTATATAATTATGGTAAGCTGATTTTCTTTTTAATTGGTGAAAATCCTTTGTATATTAATAGAATATTCTTGTATAATTTTCATTCAAGTCAATAAAGAGAAAAGCTCTTTTAACAAATCTTGGAGAATATCATTCGTGTTCATTGGATGAATAGTATTGTTGAAATCTATATTTGTTTCTCAAGACCCCCACTTTGTTGATCATACTAATTTCTTAATCTCAATCATTTTCCCGTTTGAAGAAAAAATTACTATTAAGGAATGAAGTTGAAAAGCAACATTAATGGAAAAAGAAATTTTCCACATCATTAATGGAGGATATGTACATAGGCCATACTTAGTTGGCTATGGGGGTAGAACATAAACTTTTTAATTTTTTAGCATGCCATTGAGATATCATTTTCACCTTTTCGTAAGGAATTATCAATGCACCAAATTCTAGCATGCTACATATCTATATATCACTTTCACCTTTCTATTAATGATTCTCATTTAAAATGATAGTCAACAAATGTTCGAGTGTACATTTAGATTAGTATTTTCTAGACGCAATTTTACAAATAATTTATTTCAAAAAAAAGACTAGTAAAGTGTGTTTGGTTTTACTTCCTTGTTGGAAAAATAGTGATTTCCTTCCATTTTCCTTGGTCCATTGGCTTCATAATAAATCTTCACATTATGATACAACTTATAAGTGGTGATCGATCCTCTTGTCTCAAATCAAAGTCATGCAAGAGATGCTAAAGAACTATTGTATTGTACTTTATAATTACCAAAGTCATAGGAAAACGATTTGTGATGCTTACATCATGATATGTTACATAACTCAACCATGTAAGCACAGTATTAAGCATATTCTCTTCAATAATCATTCTTCCTAATCGGGTGATACATGTATCTGTGCATTTTTTTTTGCTAAGCATGTATATGCGCATGTGCATTATGAATTGAGAATATGTACAAATAACACAAATATGTGTTCACTTAAATTTTTTTTTTTGGTTCATAAGAAGATATAAAAAAAGAAAGGGATTGAATATTTACCTCTAGGATACATGCCCCCTGGCCTGCGTATAGAATTAGATTCTAATCTTAAATTTTCTCAAAATTTACAGACACACACATGCACACACATATATAACACATACATCACACATATATGATGTATGTTAATATAAATGAACGAGCATTTGTAACTATATTGGTTACTTTTGCGTAACCCCAAATGCCTGTTATGAACTTAATTATGATCCTTGTTGTCTTCTTTTCCTTTTATTGAGGCTTGCAAAGAATTTGAAGATTAATAAACCATAATTAAGTATTTGTTTTCATTAAAAGTTATGAAATGTACCATAATTAAGTATTTTCACCTGATACATTGTTTTTGTGATGCATAAGATATAAAACCTTATAATAATCCAAAATCATGATTTATCATTTTCTACGATCATTTTTATTTCCCAAAAGTTAATGGTTGGTGATGAACAATTTATCGAGTACCATTGTGACTTAGACTAGATGTTTGGCGAAATGCAGTAAGCCTATTCATCAATGAGATGTATGTGATCTTAACTTGGAGATAAGTATTTGTACATGAAACTTGCCTGGGTGGTAGGAAGCAACTCTTCAAACACGAATGACCTCAAATTTTGTTTGCTATAAAATATATGTATGAATTCTTATTGTAACAAACTTTGACTTGGACATTGGAGGGCCCTGTCTCACCTCTCTCCAAATGTGAACTATGTTTCCATATTTTATCAATCAAAAGACAAGATATGTGATATTTTCTTCCATATTCATCGAAGATAAGGGTGGTTAAAATATTAAAAAAGCCCTTGAACTTTATCTCCTTATTTAAATAAGCCCTTATATTTTTACTGCATTTAAATAAGCCCCTAAATTTTAATTTGTGTTCAAGTAAACCCTTAAACTTTAATTTAAGTATTCAAATAAGCCCTTGACCTTTATTTTGTAGTTAAATAAACTTTTAACATAAATAATTTTTTATAAGGGTGAGCAATCAATTGATTTTTTGAATGGGTTTTTGGTCCCAACTTTTTGCATAAAAAAATCGATTATATATAATATATTGTATAATATTTAAATATTTATATTATATATAATATATTTTAAAAAATCATTTAATTCAGTTAGTTGGATTCATAATTTTAAACACGGATTTAATCGAATAAACAATCTAAAAAACTGACCTGAATTCAAAATTGATTTAATTGAACCGAATTAACTGTATTTTAATCGTTTTAATTGATTTCAATTGATTTTTACTCATATGTGATCTTTTGTTTGAAATAAGGGCTCATTTGAATGTAAATTAAAGTTTAGGGGCTTATTTGAATATAATAAAGTATAATAGCTTATTTAAATAAACAAATAAAGTTCAAAGGTTTTTTTTAATATTTTAGCCTTCATTTTTTTTTCAAAAAAGGAGACTCTATAATCCACATAATTAATATAAAATTAATCAGTTAGATCCTTACTAAAATTAATCATTTGAGCACAATTTGTGATGTTAGTTGACATAAGATTTATATATACAAAAGCAAATGAAATGATTGATGCTTTAATTTGAAGTTGAGAGAGATGAATTGTCTCTTTTTATTTTTAACTTGTTAAGATTTTTTCATATCAATTGTGAAAAAAGTTGGATATGTATTTATAAATATGAAGAAAAGCTTTCACTTTTTGAGTTAGCTTTTGAGTTGAGAAAGTCTAATAGCATCAAATATTGGTATTAAAGCTCAAGTTACCAACATTTCTCTATGTGCGGATATAAAAGCATTCCCCAATGTCCACTGTTTGATATCAGTGTGAGAAAAAAATCACATTCTTTCAGCTAGATTTTGGAGTAGAAAAAGCCTAATAACACCCAACATAGTCTTAGATCTAAGCTAAAATTTGGTATATATTAAAACAGATTGATAAACTTTGTCAAACGGTTAAAGAAAATTTGTAACATGGTTTAACACATGGATTCAAGCCTAAATAACCTCAAATTTCACACCCAAATTATTAAAATAAAAAAAATTCTTTGAGAGGTATACTAGCTCGTACTAGTAGTAAAAGTCATTGACTTATTGGAATGGGCAGGCAAAGAAGATAAATAGAGGTCTGATCAATGCCCTTTTGTTATCACAATTATTCAATTGATTTGCGGCCCAAAGAGGTCCGTATGTTTTTTTTTTTGGAGACACCAAAAAGATTTCTTCAATCCTACTTGAATACTATTACGGAATTTAGCCTTATTTACCCGAAATGAAACAATAATCGTACAAACACTTTACACCAAAAACAAATAAATAAATTGTGAATGGTCCAACTAATGCAAGCCAACTATATTCACTCTGGGTTTGTCCCTTGGAAAAGACATGAAATCATAGTACCATATATCAAATGTTTGGCACAAATGAAACAATAATTGTTTAATTAGGAAATGAAATGTTTTGCACATGATCATGATGTAATGTTAGCGTTGCTAATAGATAATGTTAAGTTCAAATGGAGAGTTTAGCAGGTTTTAGTACAAAATTAGAGACAAGAATCTTTAGATTGAACAACTAGATAAACACTTTGCCTTAATCTATATTAAGATTTTTTTTTGTTATAAGAAAAATATTAAATAACTGGAGATGGAGATACTTGGATTCGAACTCAAGATTTATAATATGCCACAACTCATCCTTAACCACTCGGTCAAGAACTTGTTGCAAAAAAAAAATTTTTTAGATAAATTTAAGAGAAATAATCTCACTTTTAATTGTTAAGTCAAGAGGTTATCAAAGATATGTAGCAATTTTTTATTTTACTTATGGAGTTAAAACACCCCATAGACCGCGTATCAAAAACTATTTGTAAATTTAATGCTAGAATTAATTTGGATAATAATTTTTTTTTGCATTTTTTAATTAGGTTTTTTTTTAAATTTTAGATAAGATATTGTTTGTTAAATTGAAAATATTAAATACCGAAAAATAATTAAGTACTAAACTTTTCGTAATATGAATTTGAATTTACATAATCATCATCCAATATTATATATGCATCAGTGTATAATTTTTTTATTATAATCACAAGTATTATCATCTGTTCTGAAACTAATATTATTCTAGTTAGGAGTGGCAATTGATAAAGCTCTCCTAATAATAATAACTTTAAGATTCGAACCATATCCAAATACTTAAAAAAAAATCAATTTTCACTTTTTCTAACCACTTGTTGATACATTGGTACATAATTTTATACACATTCAATTAATCAATCACGATTACTCGTTAATTAGTTAATTTAATAATATTTATTTAAAAAAACTATTTTAAAATTTATTGATTAGCATTCCCTGACTGTTTATAAAATTTATATAATTATCAATTTGATAATAAAAACATGTGCCTTCCTTAAGAAATGTCTCTTTCACAATTCATTCACTACCCAAATCTTCCTTTTAAAAGGAAAAATCCCTCCTCAAAAAGCAATGAAATCAAAACAGAAGTTTCCACACCCTCACTAGCCCATAGCCCCCTAGTTCCCTAGTTTTGATGAAAGCCAAGGAGGTAAACCAGGAAAGATATCCCATTGATTTGGGCAGTTTGTTATTATCTGATAGCAACCTCACACCTTTTTGGCCAAATTAATGAGTGGAAGGTTACGCCAGGAATTCTGCAGAACACATGGCGACGGCTGTTTTCGTACCCAAATCTTTGCCGGTCTTTGAACAAAAGAAAATTGAAATTTTTATCTTTTTAATCAATAGATTACTTGGATTTGGTCTTTTTATTAGAATATAAAATATTTGTACTTAGATTCTGGCTACGTGGTCGTTTTGACATGAAAACTAGAATGACTAGAACCGGCGTTGCTTGTTTTTTCTCATTGAAATTTTGTCAATATTTTTCCTTCTTTCTTTCCCCTAATTAGGTTCAATGAACTTTCACATTCATATCTTTCAATGAAAAAAATTATTGCAAAAAAAGAGAGTAAATTTCAATTTCTGCATTTATATCTTTTCATTTTTGCTCAATGTAATATCTTATTAAAGGAAAAATGATAACGGAGCTAGTTGTGAGTGTTGGATGTTGTTGGATCTTCTCATTTCAAAAGTTAGTTTAAGGACACAATTTTCCCTCACATTTATAAACGCACACTTAATCTCTTCCACACCGATATGAGAATCCTAATAATCTCTTTTTTAAAACATCGGACTATAGGATACTTTTTTTATTTAGAACATATCATAATTGAAGGAATTGTCTTCGTCTCGGAACAAAGAGATGTTAATAACTTGGGTTCTATTACTAGTATCAAGTATTATTAGATTTTTTTACATCAAAAGTTAGCTCAATGAGTGAAATATTCCCTCACATTTATAAATACTCACCTAATCCCTTTTACAATCCACGTGAAAATCTAACTGTGAGAATATTATTATTATTATTATTATTATTATTATTATTATTTAGTAAAAACACCCTGTCACTTACTTTAGTGATCGATGTATGATTTTTTATTCTGTTAGGTAAAAGAAAAATGTTGGAGAAAGGAGTAAATTTCAGTTTCTCCATTTATACCTCTCTATTTTCCTCATGGATCTGTGTTAGAGCTTTTCTTTGCAAACGTATTGAGGGAAAAAGGGCAATAGAGCCAGGCGTATGTCACTTTTTAATTTTCTCAAGTGTGGGCTCAACCGCTCAAATCTTGTCTCATAAAAGAACGAAAACAATGAAAAGTAGTAGCAACTAAAAGGAAGTTCGGTGAAAACAAGGGGGGCAAGCAAGAGTTGCAATCCGACCAGAAAAACCATTATTTCAAAGGATCTGGGACCGGTAGTTGCCTTGTTTGTCGATGGAGATTCAAAGCAGATAGGAGATGAAAAACAACAACAATTGCAAAGGATGTGGTCCTGGGAACAAAATACATAGGACCACAGTGCTGTTAGGTATCCATCAACAAGAATCAAATGTTGGAAGTAAACTGACCTGCAGGCTGTATCTAGCTAGGATCGTATAAGTGTCCCAGCTTTGTACCATCCATGGCTACAGCTTAAAACGTTTACAGGATCCTCAAATTCTCCCTTTCTTGATATTCACTTCAATTTACATTTGATTTGTAGATGGTTTTTTATGAAAGCTGGACTTCCAAGTGAAACAATGACAATATAAAGCCTGCAAAAAAATAGAAAAAGATGAGAGTGGAGTTCGAGCTACAATCGAAGTTTAATTAGCCTAGTAATTGTTACCTTTACTTAGGAGGAATTAGACCTAAAATTTGGACTTTGAATCCCTTTTCTTCCTTGTATCTCTTATGGATTAAAAAAAGAGTGGCGTTGGAGTTGATATTCAGGAGTGTAGTTTGACACTAAAGGCAACAAAGAAAGGAAAGTGGAGGCAAGAAAGAAAACTTTAAGGTGTTAGTAGTATTTACCATTTAGCTTAGTTTAGCTTAAGGATCTTTTGTTTATGCTTTGGCTTTTATGTAACTCATCTTATCGGTTATTTATAGAATATATCAAGTATTAATCCTTCTTTGGGAATTTTGTTTAATAATATCTTCTTTATATTAATTGCTCTTTGATCATAATATCTTTATTATGCTAATTTTTGGACGTAGATGGCTGTTTAAGTCTCATTTGAGCTATTTAAGCCTCAATGCTTAACCAAGAATCTTTTGGTTGAGTAGTTAAAAAATAGTTGTCGCACGTTATATAATTTAAATTCGAATCCAGTCAATCTCAACCCCAATTATTAAAAGAAAAAAAAAACCTCAATTAACGCTCCTTCACATGGGTCTTAATAGGCTAATAGTTTTCTATAATTTTATGAACTTGGGGTTCTTGACCAAATATGGCAAACATGTTGAAGTATATATATTAAAGGATGTTATACTACCATATAAATCCAAAAGTTGTTATCTTGAAACAATTACGTGAGTCCAAGTTTAATGAAGTGAAGATAAGACTTTGGGTAGAAATACTAAACTCAAGTTATAATAAATATATATATGTATGTAACGTAAACTAGAAATAGGAGAAGAAAAAGATGAAAGTGTTGGAATTTAAAAACACACACACATGTATGTATGTATGTATGTATGTATGTACGTACGTACGTACGTACGTACGTACGCACGCGCGCTTTTAAACCTACATTTAACAATGTTAAGCTCTGGGATCAAGTTACGCAAGTGCTTTTGAGCCTGCATTTAACAAAATCTAGGATATGAACCTAGATTCTTGGAGATTATGAGCGGCCAAGGCCCATTGCTTTGGGGCCATCTGAGCTCAATATTGAATTGATGCATTGGGTTTTAGCCTAACAATTGCATTATGCAAGGCCTATTTGAAAATTGGGTAAACTGTTGCAACATAAAGAGAAGAAATGGGTTCTGCTTCTAGATGTAGAGGGTAGGCCTGATTTTCCAGTGTTGAAACAGAATTTTTCCCCCTTTTTGCATGGTAATAATTGTAGACGTCTTATTTTATCCGGAGTCTTAATTTGTATAAATAATTAATTGGATCGGATGACATTTGTATTTTAATTTAACAATTTAGAATTAGGCTAGAATTAAATTAGAATTTTTAGATTTAGAATTAACATTAATTAAAAAATTAAAATTAAAAAAGGATTTAGGAATAATAAAAAAAGAGAAAAGATAAAAACAAATAAAAATAAAAATAATTTTAGGATAGGATAGATTTTTTAGGATAATTATTTGGATTAATATTAAATTTGATAGAGTTAGATTAGGATTAATATAAGAATTAAATAGATAAAATATTAAAAATAGGAGATAATTATTAGAATAAGTATAGTTGTATTATGACTCTAACAAATTTGTGGCTATAAAAAGGAATCAAAGCTCATGATTTGGGAGGATAGACCGAAGGAGCATCTCAGTTTTTAAATTCTTCCTCCAATACCGATCCACCTTGCTACAATCATCAAATTCTCTTTGCTCGTTTATCCAACACAGCCTGAGATCTGCATCAGTCTTGCTTGCCCCAGCATCATTGATCGTTGCTCTTCTCGCCTTTGTTACAGCACTTGCATGTGCTTCTCCGAATTGTAGCTCTTTTCTCACCATGCGCTGCCGCTGTTTGTCTCGTTCCAATCGCTAACTTTGTTGTTTGCATTGCCGGCGACACCTGCTTTTGCTATCACTCGCCTCGCATTGCCAAGTATTTCTACTTTTGCTAATAAATACGTTGTCAGATCAAAGGAAAGTAATTCAAAGTGTAAATGGATAGAAAAAACCAAAAAAAGATAACCAAAGGAGGTCGATTGTCTTCAGGTTCTTTTCTTTCTTTTCTTATTTTAATAATTAACTAATGGACAATATGATTTGATGTTTAACATTTAAGACAATAATTCTATGATAACAATTTGGTATATTAATGGTAAGTTAGCATTTAACCATTTAACAATTTAATGTTTTAATGATATGATAATTTGATTTAATAATTTAATTGACTTGACTTAATAATTGAATAATTTAGTTGGAATGGTAATTATTTGATATATGATCCAATTTGTATGCTCATGAATAATCGTGTATATAATTTGTATATTTGTGACTTGTTTGCATGATGATATGATATTTAGTTTGCATGTATATTTAGAATTTAATTAAATGATTTGTGTGTTTGGGGTAATTTATGCAGTGGAATTTATGAAATTTATCTAGAAAACTAATCTTTTAAGAAAATGTTAGGGGAGTCTTTAGGTTTTAGAAAGTCAATAATAAGTAAATAAATAAATAAGAGTAATTAAATTATGAAGATGGATACAAATTATCCGATGATGAAATTCCAAGAAAGTCGAATGGTACTCCTTGGAAATTTCTAGGTGAAGAGTTTGCTCTAGACTGAACCAGATTGATGGAAGGTTTAGAGTAAATTTTCAATACAATAATATGTGTTCATTTTCTAAAATAAAAATAAATAAAATATAATAATAAAGACAATTAAAATAAAATAGAAATAGGATATTGAAGTAATATGAATTCAAAAAATAATAGACACATTTAAAATAAAATAGAAAATTGGGTATAGAACCAAAATTAAGATTCTCATAATATATTCCGACGACGGAGCCTCTTCAAACAAGTCAATCGGTACTACTTGAATACTCTTGAGGTGAGGAGATTTACTATTGTCTGAACTAGATTGATGGAAGGATTTTAAGTAAATTTTCAATATTTTAAGCATATCGAAATTAAATTTAAATTAAATTTAGAATGATTTATTTGGTATAGAGTCAATATTAGGGTTGTCATAATGTATTTAAATGATCCGACGACGGAGCCTCTTCGAGCAAGTCAATTGGTACTACTTGAACACTCCTGAGGTAAGGAGATTTACTTATTGTCTGAACCAGATTGATGGAAGGATTTTAAGTAAATTTTCAATATATTAAGCATATCGAAATTAACTCAAAATAAGGTAAATTTAGAATGACCTAAAGTAGTTGGTACCATTTTAGGATGGGCATCGTGAGGGTGCTAATCCTTCCACACGCGTAACCGTACTCCCGAACCCTAGATTCTTTGAACGTAGACCAAGCCTTATCTCTAGACAAGAATATGTGGTCAATCACACCTTAGGTTTCAATGGTTGGTGGCGACTCCTAGAATTTTAAAATCTAGCGGTTGGGTTCACGGACCTAGACGTTATGACAATAATTAATCTCCGTCAATTCAAGCTACTTCATTAAGAACAAATGGAAAATGTGTTAAACTCCATCAATTTAATTACAGATATCAAGGAATTATTGAATGGAACATGGTGTGTTAAACTCCAGCATACATTCAGGGAGGGTAATTTTTCAGCTGATGCTCTGGCCAACGGAGCTTGTGAATTGGACGTGGATTTCGAGAAGCTTCAGAGTCCTCCTCATTTTCTGCAAAACTTACTTGCTGCTGATGCCTGGGGGGTTCCTTTTCGCCGTCATTTTCATTTAGCTTAGCATTTGTAACTTGTTATTTAGTGACTTTCCTCATGTAACCAAAAAAAATGGAAAATGTAATGGCAAAACTAATAAAGGCAAGTGGTAGGGTTTGGCAGAATTAGATAGTACTAGCTTCCGTTGGCTAAAACGTAAAGGTTAGCCCATAGCTGCTTGCAGCTTAATTACGTAGGGAAAGGATGGGGCTCTTGGTCCTTCGCTGGTAGGAAAAGCTCTATACTGTCTAGCTTTGATGAAAGTAGACCAATTAATACGCGTTGATACAAGTTGACACAAATTTTTTATATTTTATATCATACAAACACAAATTATATACACATAATTAGTAATCCAAATGCGTTCTAGTGCTCAAATCAGAAAAATGTCAAAGGGAGGCAAGCAAGAGAGCAAGAAAGGCTTAGTAGTATTTAGCTTAGCTTAGCTTAGCTTAGCTTAACTTAAGAATCTTTATACATACCTTATAGTACAGCTCACGTAATTGCTTATTTATGTAATACTGATGATTATTATATTAATATCGAGTGGAAAGTCATGTGTTCGAATTGTCATTAGATCAAAATTTTTTTGGGCCAGTGCCAATTACACAACATGAGCGGAAATTAGTTTTTCAACCCAAAGTGATATGAGAACACTTCGTAGTTTACACTAAAAATTCTATTTAAAGATAATTCTTTTATATTTTGTCTTTGATCATAATATCTTTATTATGCTGACTTTTGGACGTAGATGAGTTGTTTAAGCTTTATTTGGACTACTTAAACTTCAGTGCTCCTAAATGTGAGATTATTAAGGTGCATGCCCCTCAGTGTTCTTCAATATATGCCAAAAACTTTTAGAGATTAAATATGAAACATTCGTTTGCAAGATGCATGACTAGCAACTGAAAAGCAAAATTTTAAAAAAAATAGAACCTGGAGCAAAGTAGATTGTTGAAGGTGAAAACTATTGTATGCTGCGTGAGAGAGGATAAAGAGATGAAGAGAAGAATCGAATAAGGAAAAGAAAATAATTAGATGATTATGATAATTAAAAAGGAAAAAAATATATAAAAAAAGGAAAGAGATTAAAAATATTTTTACATTTAATTACATTTATGAAGAAAAGAGGGATTTAATCTCAGCTACAAGTATAATATCAATCTAATAGTCAAAAAAGAATGTAAAACTAGTTAGTTTTATACTGGTGTAAATGGATCCCTCCTTATATATGAGATGAGAGATTCACTTTCACATGTGTAAAGCTAATTTAGTTTTACACATCTTCATATCTTTTTATACAATTTATATTTTTTTAATCTGACATTTGAATTTTATATTTTATTCTTGTAGATCATACATGCCTTCAAGTTAATCAAAAATATCTAATTATTTGTTCCATAATAATAAAATTTTAACTGCTAATATATATTAAAAAAATACTATTCTTAATTAAAATGATAGAATATTGAATTGATTCAAAAATTTACATGCGTGATAAATACAAGTAGATTGTTACATCCAACTATTGGTTTGCGAAAATCTTAATTTCATGTGAAGTTATAAAAAGTGTATAAAACAATTAATTTTACACGTGTAAATGGATCCATCATCTCTCTCTCTCTCTCTCTCTCTCTCTCTCTCTCTCTCTCTATATATATATATATATATATATATATATATATATATATATATATAGGAATAATAGCCAAATAAGCCCTCGACCTTAAGCCCAAAATGGAATTAAGCCCTCAACGTTTTATTTCGTTGCAATCAGTCCATAAACTTTTATTTTAGTGGAAATAAACTTTCAACCTTCTTAAATTATGTAATTAAGTCCAAATCTGTTAAATAACACTAACTGCCGTTAGTGAAAGCTGACGTGGATAGCTTACTTGGCTGCCACGTGGCATGCCACATGTGCAATACTAACGGCAGTTAGTGTCATTTAACAGATTTAGACTTAATTGCATAATTTTAGAAGGTTGAGGGTTTATTTCCACTGAAATAAAAGTTTATGGACTGATTTTCACGAAATAAAAGGTCGAGGGCTTAATTCCATTTTGGACCCAAAGTCGAGGGCTTATTTGGCTATTTTGCCTCTATATATATATATATATATATATATATATATATACACACACACTATAATGTACATAACAAACTAGGTAAGGATGTCTTAGTGGACGCTTATATGAATTTTTTTTAAATAACACGTAAGTATTGACTAATTTTATATTTAACTAAGCCAAAACGAATATTATCTCCACTTTCTTAAAATTTTTTTAGTCTTCAAATCATTTCTAACAACTTACCACTAAATCCAACTTATTCAATCCAAACATATGTAAAATATATATTATTTTAATATTATCTATTTCCAAAAGTACACAAAATATTCATTATTATTTAATTCATAAAAAATATAAAATTATTATTATTATTATTATTATTATTATTATTATTATTATTATTATTTAACTTATCAGCTTTTTCATTTTCATTTTTTTTGAAAATCACTTTTTTATTTTCTTAATATTTCTCTATTCTTTGAATCATTATTATAATGATCCTCCAAAGTTATCTAATCCAAAAATATTTTTAAAAATAATTTTAATATTATCTATTTAAAAGACAATAAAATATTAATTGATATCTATTTATAATATAAAATAAAAATATTAATTTTCATTTATATAATATATATTTCGTGCCTATTTGGCCTAGCTAAAATTGTTATAAAAAGTGTTGTTTGAATAGAACTTTATAAAAGTACTGTTAAGAGAAATTAAATAAGCGTATGGCAAATCTAATATAAAAGTATTATAGAATGTTGAAAACTATTTTATAGAATTTTTGTATATTTTAATAAATGAAAAAATCAAACAATAAACTTTAGTAAATTATATTACAAGTTTTTAAGTTAAACAAATAAATAAAACAAAATAAAAAATTTGCTAATTAAAATAAAAAATAAAAGAAAATGGCACAAAATAAATAAATAATTGTGAAATAATATAATCCTCATTTATAATTTTGTAAATTATTGAAAAATAAAGTGAAAATATTAAAAAAAAGTAACACTTCTTGAAAAAGCTTCAATTTATAGCTTCATAAAAAAATTTGAATATGCTTCCCACATAAGTTAGAATTTTTAAAATTTTGAAATTCAAACACTTAGCTTCTACTTATAGAGTAGATAAGCTATTTCATAAGTTAAGTCAAACATGCACTTTATTAACTAATATGAAGAATATAAAAGTAAGCTATCATGTATATTATTTAAATATTTAAAAATATTTTTTTAAATAAATAAAATTTATAAATATATAAATTTTCAAGTATATATATATATATTTAGATACAAATTTAAATAAATAAAATTAATTCATACATGGCAAGAGTTCATGTTCCAAGTTTAATGACGCAAAGGTAAGTGTTTGGATAGAAATTCTAAACTCATGTTATAATAAATATATATTTCTTGTTACAAGAAAAATATTTAATAACAGGAATAGAGGTGAGGTTGTTTGGATTAGAAACTAATCATTATAATATGACATAACTCATTTTTAATCATTTGGTTAAGAGGTTATTGGTAAGTGAATTCGATTTTATATATATATATATATATATATATATATATATATATATATATATAAAGAGAGAGAGAGAGAGAGAGAGAGAAAAAGGAGATCAGAGTTTGAAGATAAGTGAAAGAAATGCGAGCATTGGAATTCAAATAGAAAAATTATTAAAAATCAATTATCAAAGAAGTTACATGAACTGGTTATGTTAAACTATCAAGTTATAATACATATAGGACTATTATAATATGAGTAAAGCTTTTAGGTTTCACAAATAAAATTAAGATAATGACATATATTATTTTATTTTATTTAAATTTAAGGTTTAAAGTTTTCGAATTCAAATTACAAAAACTAACTATGCTAAGTTGTGGGTTCAAGTCACATAAAAGAAGTTATGTGAGACTTGATAAATCTATACATGATATGATAACACGACACAATAACAATATCAATAAAAAACACAAAAGTAACACGGACTAAAATTAAGTAAAAATCGTATCTGAATATGGTAAAAAGTTAAAAAAATGTTGTGTTTTTTGTGAAAATATAAATTTTAACACGAAACTTTTATATTTTACACAATATAAATATAATTTTATATAATATAAACACTAATTATAAATTCGAATTGTTTAATAAAATCTAGGATACCAACCTAGATTCTTCCAGTTTATGACCCTCCCATCGATTTGGGGCCTTTTGAGCTCCATATTGATGCATTGGGTTTTTGGCCTAACAATTATAATGCAAGGCCTAGCTGAAAATACTATGCGCTGTTGCGACGTAAAGTGCAGAATTGGGCTCTGCTTTTAAAAGTTGAGGCCTTGAGGGTAGGTCTGATTTCCGAGGGTTGAAACAGAATTTAATAGCAAAACTAATAATTATTCTTCATCAAGCTACACATCATCAAGAACAAATGGAATATTTAATGGCAAAATTAACAATAAGTGGCAGTGTTTGGCAGAATTAGATAGAATTAGCTTTCGTTGGTTAAAGATTCATTTGGATGGACGGTAAAATTAGTTTTAATAAGATTAAAAAAATAAAACAACCATTAAATATGTATGATTTTTAATAAACAAAATAAAAAAAATTAAAATTAATATTGGAAGGGTAATTTTACCCTTTTACTATTTTTTGTTTTATACGGGTTTTGGCCTACCGATTTCACCGCACTAATGTCCATTGATGTGCCAAACTCACCCTAAAACGTAAAGATAAGCTTGCAGCCGCTTATTGCTTAATTACACAATGAAAGGATGGAGCTCTTGATTCTTCGGTGGTATCAAAACTTATATAATTTTGATGAAAGTAGACCTAACAAAAAACTTTCTTGATAATGATAAGGTGATATAATATGAAAATAATACAAAAAAATATGAAGATGATGTGAGCTAAAGTTTGATCTTTTGTATTTTATATGTCTATACAAATTTTAATATACAATAAACAATTAAGGTTTAATCTAATGATTATTATCCCTCTTTAAGAAAAATTAGATTTAAAATTCGATTCTATACTTTTTTATTGTACCTCTTATAAACAAAAATTTTTTTAACATAGAATACATATTATATACTGTACGAACATAAAGTATATCAATTTATTCACCTTATCTTTCCAATTATATTGCATGTTCGGTTTATTACAGATTGGATTTGATTCTTCATTACTTTGGTCGGCATGCATCGTGCCAAATTGAGTTACCTTACCTTAATTATTACTCAAATTAAATTCATATATTATTGTTTACATGTGTTCACGTGCTCCTGGCGTTTGCCTTTGTCACCCACCACCATAGTTTCACGACTTTTTTTTATTTTTTTTGGGTTACATAGTTTCATGACTTTTTGCCTCTCTGCTTGTCTGTACTCATAATTCTTAGCTGATAAAAATTAATCATTAGAATCTTGGACTAGAACTATGACTGATTCCATTATTTTTAGTGAAAAAAAAAACAAATTGTAAGAGTTAAAATTTAAATTTTAAATTGGTTGGATATTAGTTTTTTAAGAGTAATTGTATAAATTATTTACACAATATTGTAATAATTTCATATCCCTTTTTCCTGAAAACGGTAATAAATATATTATAAATGAGTACCTTATGCTACTCAATTCAATTAAATAAAATTAAATTCATTTATAATCAGATTCAAATAGTAAAATTATAACTTAGATTCGTATAAAATTCAGTTAGTTATTTTAGAATACTTATTATCCAAACCTGATTGTGTGTAACAAATTTTAAAATATTATATATTATTTATAAATTATTATTAACATAATATTTAATTAAATTAATTCAATAATTGTTTTAATTATATTTTTTTATGAATTAACTTAAATTTATTAATTTAATTTTTTTAATAATATATATTAAATTTGATTTTAAATTTAAAATTTAAAAACCAAACTCTAATAAATGAATATTTAGTGAATTCGGTTAACGAAAGATTTTATATGGGTGAAATTCTAGTAACAAAAATTAAAATATTTACGTAATTAATTGAATTCGCAGAGCACAAAGTGAAAGGTACATGTGTCTCCAGAAAAATAAATTAAAAAAATTCAGTAATGACAACAAAAGCAAGATTAGATGGTTTTTTATTGTTACGAATAAGTGGTCAAAAAAATAAAAGTAGATATTTTTTTTAGATATTTAAATATGATTTGAATCTTATATTAAATATGAGAATAATATTAGTTTGTGTTTCATGATTTGTTCTAGTTCAAAAAATTTTGATTTGAGGATTCGAATATGAAATCTTTTTTATTATAAATTATCTTTACTCAATAACTCAATCAAATTTTACATCATTGAACTAAAGAACCTTTTGGATTAAAGTGACAAATATTAATTAAAAATAAAATTAGAATATTGTGTTGGAACAAATTCGTTCACAAAGCCCATTAGCACGATGAATTAAAGAGAAAACTAACCTTGGTGGGTTTTGGCAAAACCCACCATTTTCTCCACCATTGACGCCACTGATGAAGCTGCCATGGGGAGGAGGTGCTGCCAGTGCTCCGCCGGAAGTCCACCGGTACTGGTGATGCTGCCAAGAGAAGGGATGATGATGGTGAGTGATGGTGAGAAACGGGAGAGAAGGAGAGGGAGGTGAGCTACTGCTGTTCACTTCTCTGTTAATCACAAGTGAATAATGGGCTTTCACTTATATAGTGGTGCCAGCAATAGGGACCTCCCATATTTTTAGACCATGTATTATATCAGTCTCATTAAGGATAAATACATATATAATATAGATATATTATATACAATTATGGTCACACTATACATAAATTATACTACTAAATAAATTATATGATAATAATTATACTTAATTAGTCCATACAATTAGAGATATTATAACATTCTCCCACTTGGACAATTAAGTTAATTAACAAAATATCATATAATATCAATATGTATTCGTAAGCCCTCTAAATACATTGTACCGAAAGGGTACAAATGTGTAGACTCATACATACTTTAACAATAAGAAGCCTTTTATAAGCTTCAAAATGCATCATACCGACGGGGTACAAATGTGTAGACTTATAAAGACTGCAACAAAAATAGTAGTATTAATGTGAAATGGAAATGATATGAAAACAAAATCAATATCCATTTCCATTAGGTCCATGCATCCAAACTGAATGATGCAATGTTTCAACAGAAGCTCATGAGACCAATGCAGAATGTCTCCTTTAACAGAATGTCATATTTACCAGAAGGCGCGCAGACAGAATATGCATATATGACAAATAGGAATCCATTCACACAGTTTCAACTGATTTCATTGCAGAGCTCCCACTAACTTAATACAGCAAATGGCTCCACATGCCTCATAAAAGTGCTATGTCGTCAAAGCACTTTAGCAGCCAAACTTTTAGTTAGACAGAATGAGCTCTTTAAAACATGTGCTCTATAATCCAATTAAGTAATGGATTCCATTATTTTCTCTCTAACCAACCGAATGATGATATCTAAATATTTGGAGTGTGAGGAACTCCAAGGATTTTGAGAGAGAGAAAATACTTGCTGCAGCATTACCACAGTACATCTCCAGGACTTCGAAATGGCAACCACACAAAATCAACCCTAAGATGAAATTTTGCAGCCTAAATGACCCATTATGTAGCTTTACAACATGCTACATATTTAGCCTCCACAATCAAGAATGTTGTAAGTGTTTGCTTTACACTTTCCACAATACAACTCATTTATATCCACAAATATATAACCAAAATAATTTTCAATATCTGGATAGCTTGCTAAATTAACATCAGAATATCTGATCAAACTCAGAATGTCAGATTTGTCAATATCCGAATACTCTCTTTGTAGCTTCCAGTTCTCTATTACAGGATCGCTCAAGTATCTCCGAAATACACCTATAACATACACAATGTCCAAATGTGTATAAGCTGGAGCATACAGTAATTACCCACAATAAGGCATACACAACACTCGATATGAGCTCTTTTATTTTTACTTTGAGGACTTTGAGATTTTCACAATATGTCACTTTTCAATAAATGACGCCTTAATAGGAGAACAATATACAATAAACTTACTTAATACTCAATGTAGGTTCTATGAGACCAATAATGTATGACTATTGATATGTCACGAAGAATCTCAATCCTTAAAACGAAATAGAGCCTCACTTAGATTCTTCATCCTGAAGTGACATGACAACATGTAATGTCTCATACAATAGGTCAGTACTATAGGCTGCTATTTGATATCATCAATTTAGAGCACAATAAGCACACAACTCCCACTGACCTCGCAATGGATCCAATTATTAAACGATAATGTTCTCCTCAAAATGACAATCTCATTAAACTTTATATGTTACAATCTGGATGCCTTTTAATGTTCGCAAATGAACTCCTTAAGTTCGCAAACTGTATGTTCCACCTTAGGAACTACAAACTTTTAGGTTGCTTTATTTAAAGCCTTGGCAAAATTTAGCTTTAAAATTTTTAGCCTGATCTTTAGGGTTTCACTTGGTCTACAATGATGTGACAACAGAAATAGACCCCATGCATCTTTGTGCAACATAGATGCTTACTCATCCTGCTTGACTAATATTCAACTCTAAGAGTTCGAATCAAGATAGTCTCCTGATAAACATCAGAATCAGAAGACACATGAATCTTACATTCATGTTCCTCTGTAAAGTCAGGTGCAAGTTCAAAATATGGTATTGGGATCAATCGTTGATTCTTTTGCTTTGTGGCTTTTCATCATCAAAAGATAACGCATATATGAGAATGGCACAACAAAATGTATCTTAATAATGACTTTGTGGAGTTCACAACTCCCACTCTTTAAGTCATCTACTAAATAGATTGCATTGTCAGACTCAATGATTTTACTGTCATATAACGAGAAATGAAATCTAGAATCTTTCTAGTCCATATAATAGCCAACAAACTTGCCGTTGATAGTTTTCTTGTCAAGTTTTCTTGACTATGGGTTATAGCTCTTTTGCCTTACCTTATAACCCTAAACACAGAAAGCGGCATAAAATCGGCTTAATGTCTGACTATAACTTGGGATGCATTTAGGAACTGGTCTTGCTTGGAGATCAACTTTGAATGTGAATTGTAGTTTTAATTTCACTCTACCCGAATTTTAAAGATTTGGAGTGATTAACATAAATCGTACTAGATCAGAATGTACGATTGACTACAACTGTAATCTCATTCTGTTTCAATATTCCAAGCACCGTACACTAGGCGTCAATATATAATCCTATAGTGCACTTAACCGAAAATCGGTATATGATTTCGCCTAGCTTCATTATACCGAATATAATATTCATCACTACTGTTTGATCATTGCCTTAAGCAGCGCAGCAGAATTAATCAGAATGCCTAAGGCCTCTATAAAATCAGATCTATTACTCCATATGACCTACATCGAAATGGTCGTTAGTAAAGTGATGAAACACTTATATCCACTAAATACAATATGTGAAAATGATCTACAAATGTCGGTATACATAAGTTCCCAATTATTTCAATATCTACTAATCATGTCCTTAATATTAGCAGCAAGATCTCCCTTAATACAATCTTTTTATGTACCTCGAAATGTCTCTAACCCATGCCATAACTTAATAGATTTCTTATCTATCCTCTCATAATCAAAATCTACAGTCATATCATTCACTATTGAAGAAAATTTGTTCAATATTGGGGTACAAATCTACTGTGTACAATCCATCACGCAGAATGCCAGAATCAGTACACATGTTGTTACTAATTAGAAATACTTTTCTATTATCGAAATGAAAAGTATAAACTGACAGTAGTTCCAAAATTGTCTTCAAAATGTAACAACAATCTGACTATATTTTCAATATGGATTCTAACTCTATAACCCCAATTCACAACAATTTTCCCTTATTCTATCTCCGGTTGCTTATGGCTTTATCAATAATAGCACCGGTATTCAAACACCAATAGTTAGAGGACATATCTTCTAAATTGGATTCAAAATGAAAGGCTAACAGAATGCCTTTTTTACAGATTCCAATATAAAGGATTCTTGTAATCTACCCTCTTATGCCCAGGATTATTACAGAAGTGGCACACTTTGATATTTAGAGGTGTTGGTGGAACCAGAATGGGAAGCAAACTTGGCAAATTTCTTCTTTTAAAATGACCTTTTATTGAGACCTCTTAATAATATTTCCTTTCGGCAGTAATATTGGCATGTATCATCATTATGACTGAATGAGATCTGCTAACCTAAAAGATCTCCCACTCTTGAATGACAATATCAATTTTGATATTAAAATGCCATACTTCCTTCTGCATTAAATGAGATCTGTAAAACTGAAAGATCTCCAATTCTCCATCCAAGAAGGAAGTAGTACTGAATCTGCAATATATGGAAGCAAAATCCTATAGCAACCTTTATCCATCTTATGCGAACTATTTTCTAATGGCATCCATAAATACTTTTTGGTTATTCCTAATCGGAACACTTCCTCTGATGTACTCTTTCATGGTATACCTTATATAATCAGAGGATTCTTACTTGAGTGTTCCTAAATTTCAAATATTTTGTCCTCAAAGAGCTCACATTTTGGGAATAGAAGATAGATTGATTCTCGGGACTACTTCATATTTTAATATATATCCCTAACCGTAGAGAATAATTCATACTATCTATCTAATTTGATCCTGCTAGAAATTCGATATGTGATAGTTGCACAATATGGAGGCTAGTGGAATGACTCGATAAATTCCACAATACACTACCGAGGATAAGACAAAACTAGTTGAATACAACCTAAATGATCGCCCACCGACAGGGTAGGAAGACCGTGTCATATCCCAACCAGAATCCTCTCAATCCCAAGCATCTCTAAAAGTAACTAACAATCTGACAGGGAGAGACTAGCCACTTCTAGAGACCTCAGTAAATTTATGTAACTGCAACTATCACTATCCATTGCCTTATTATTATATCCTTAAAATTATCAGAATAAATCGTCAAAAAAATCTTCATGACTATTCCTGCGACAGGCAAGTACTAGTCAATCCAATTAATGATTTATAATTTTAAGAATATTCACAAAATTTATTGACCAAAATTAATTACATCCAAAATATGCAATTTCTGAAGCATATGTAGTAATTTCAAATCAAATATCAATTAATTAAATTAATTTCACATAAATGTGAAATATTCAAATAATAAGGCAATATCAATTTTAAAGAGTTTATTTGTTTAAATAAATTATTAACGAAATGGGTAAACCATAATCCAAAATGGCTCAACAAAATACCCAAATAATTTATTTAAACTTATTTAATTAGGCCAAATATTAGTAATTTATGGGCATGAGTATATATTTCAAAATTTAAGTGAATTGAGAATTAAATGAGTAATTAAATTTCTAGAAATTACTCCAAAATTAATTCCTCCAAAAATTCACTTATATCACATTAATTTTGGGCTTAATAACTAATTATGACTATTAAATAAAATTTGGCTGATGGCCAAAATTGTCTAAAATTAATTATCCAAATGGCTCATAATTAATTAATCAAAATGGCCAATTAAACCATAATCCAAAATGACCTATTAATTAATTATGCAAAATTGCCACTAATTAATTCAAAATTAATAGCCAAATAAAATTAACTAATCAATATGGCCCCTAAATTAACTAGGCAAAATGGCCTCAAAATTAATTAATTTTAATTGCCCAAAATTAAATTAATGCTAAATGGTCAACTAATAAAAATAAATAACTAAATCATGCCCATAATATAAACACAAAATTTAGTTTGGCCTAAAATTAATTAAATACTAAGGCATACTTAATTAAATTGCAAGTCTTAATTAAATCAAACAAGATGGCCCACAAAAAAAAAAATTCCCAAAACAGTCCAAAACACCAAACAAAAGCCCAAAATGTGTGGCCAAAAAACGGCCCAATGAAATAAATGGCCAGCTAAAAAAATTGGCCAAAAAAAGGGGCCCAATAAAGGCCAAAAAACGAGGCTGAAAAATCGCCCAACAATTTTATTTTCTTTCTTTTTTTTTTTTTTACAATTTTTCAGAAAAGCTGGCGCGTGTGCCACACACGCCTGCACCCTTCTCAATGAAGCGGAAAAGCAGCTGTCGGGCGCGTGCAATTTCTTCCTCGCGAAACCGGGCAAAACGCAGAGAAATGGGTATTGACCCGACCCGGTTCCATTTTCACCATTTCAGCCTCGTTTTTGACCCATTTCACTTCATTTTTATGACATTTTCATCAAAAAATCATCCTCAAGAAGTATATAACATTATTTTAGCTCAAAAATACAAAAATCTTATGGGTATAGTAAAAATTCGAAAAATACCCAAAAAATATAAAATGCACAAATTTCATTTTTCTTCAAAAAAATGGCTAATGGCTTTATTGTGGACGTGCTCTGATGCCAATTATTGGAACAAATTCGTCCACAAAGCCCATTAGCATGATGAATTAAAGAGAAGCTAACCTTGGTGGGTTGTGCCAAAACCCACCATTTTCTCCACCATTGACGCCACTGATGAAGCTGTCATGGGGAGGAGGTGCCGCCAGTGCTCCGCAGGAAGTCCACCGGTACTGGTGATGCTGCCAAGAGAAGGGATGATGATGGTGAGTGATGGTGAGAAAGGGGAGAGAAGGAGAGGGAGGTGAGCTATTGCTGTTTACTTCTCCATTAATCACAAGTGAATAATGGGCCTTCACTTTATAGTGGTGCCAGCAGTAGGGACCTCCCATATTTTTAGACCATGCATTATATCCGTCTCATTAAAGATAAATACATATATAATATAGATATATTATTTACAATTATGATCACACTATACATAAATTATACTACTAAATAAATTATATGAGAATAATTATACTTAATTAATCCATATAATTAGAGATATTACAACATATTGAACATGTTATAATTTTTTTAAACTACGTTTTTTTATAGTAATAAAAAAGTCTAATAACAACGCTTGTGACAATATTTTTTTTATATAAAAAAAATCTTCAACTGAATTTTCATTTTCTCTCATCAGTCCTCAGTTTATTAAAGCTTAGTCTGACTTCACTCCTCTTTGGTAGAGAGAAAGAGAAATCTGAGTGAGAAATAAAACGTTTTTATCTTCTTCTTTTTTTCTCTCCAAAAAAGGCTTTTAATTTTAATCTATTAATGGCCGATGAACCGTCTATCAGTCGCTGGTCTTTTCTGGTACACTCTTCTTCCTTTCTCTCTTTCTTTTTTTCTGTTTGTTTGCCTAAGAAACATAAGGAAAGAAACATAAAGACTTCACTGAACTCAACTGCATCAAGTTACTTCACTTACTGCGATTGCTTTTCATCGAACTGTGTGAAGTAATGTGGAGAAGAAAAAGGAAAAAAAAAAGAGTTTTATGCATTTTCTTGAAGCAATTATGTTATAATATATAG
The DNA here is from genome assembly GCA_032173925.1 of Heritiera fomes. Classification (NCBI taxonomy): domain Eukaryota; kingdom Viridiplantae; phylum Streptophyta; class Magnoliopsida; order Malvales; family Malvaceae; genus Heritiera; species Heritiera fomes. The sequence goes on from JAPDPM010000015.1 coordinate 5,461,779, forward strand.
GATTTTAAAATGTTTTATGATGCCTAGTTTGGGAGGAAGAAAGAGCCGCAAGATGGTGAAGCTGCTGATACGCCCGTCTCGAATGGCACTGCTTCGAATGTCACCTCAAATGGAAACCATTCTGTCAGGAACACGTCTGATATGGCAATTTACGAGCAGTATCGAAAGCAGGTACTTCAATTTTTTTAGCCATTGCGATTTTTAATTTTTTTTTCTGTTTTTATGCATTTTTGTGTTTCTTGATTGGAATGATTTATTATTTTTTGTTTCGACTTCAGGATACTAACTCGGTGCACTCGAATGGTGCGGTGTCTAATGGATTTGATTCCAGGCCGTATGTTCCTTTCTTCCTGTGATTCGTGACCTTAATGCATTTATTTAGTTACACTTAGAATATAGGATGGATGGATCTAAGTGTGGCTTTTATATGTGTAGTTTTCAACATTGATCACATGGATTCATGTTCTTCACTTTGGAGTTGAATCCTAATGGTTATTGAGAATCAAGATGCGATTTTCCAGTTCTTTAGAAAATGATGATTCTGATGTTTTCTGTTTCAGGCCAAGGTCTCTGCTTCCTGCTTTTGAATCTGCAGAAATGCGTGCTTTAGGAGAGAGTTTAAGTAGGTAATTATTAATATCAGGATCTTCATTTGTGATTGCAAAGAAGTTTTTGCTACTGTATTTGATTGCTTGGGTGGTATATTCTTTAACATTTGAACTTGAAATTTTTGTCTACTTCATAACCTTTTAGGGACATTGTTCGAGGGAATCCAGATGTTAAGTGGGAAAGCATCAAGGGATTAGAGAATGCCAAACGTTTACTTAAAGAAGCAGTTGTTATGCCAATAAAATATCCCAAGTAAGTCTTGCAATGCCATAGACCATGAACTCTGTGCACAGTATTTGACCTAGTCTTTCATTTCCCTGAAAAAGATTACTGGTATGTTAACTGGTATTGCCTCTATTGTTTTAGTTGACTGCTAGCTTATGTTCTGGATCTATAAAAATTTGTTGTTTCTTGTAATTTTGTTATCTGCTTTGTAATTAAACTTCCCATGTGCTGTTTCCCCTATGTTTAAGTTTCATTTTGTGCATCATATGAAATGAATAAAGTGAGAAATGTGTATGCCCAATTCAGAAGGAAATTTATATATGAAAATTATGAAGTAGAGACAAAGGTTTGTATACTTGTCCTACATATCAATGCCGAGAATCCTACGTTTGGCACAGAACTTAGTAGAACTACAAAGGGCAACAACTTCCTTTCTATTACAAGGTTATCAAGTTAATAAGATTCCAAAGCTAATCCCCTAAGTGCATGGAATATGTTTGTCAAGATTTTTCTATTGTCACTCTCGATTGAAAAGAAAAGTGGAGTTGTGACTTCTGAGGGCTTAGGTTTCTTTAAAACGAGTGTTTTGAAAAGTGCATGGGATATATAACAAAGAGATTCAAACTTTTCTTCAGAATGCTATGGATGTTCACCTTTATAATATTAGATCATTTGGTGCTTCTCTTCAGCATATTTGAGATCAATGTGAATTTTTTGTCAAGCACCATGGGGCCTTTTATTTTGTCAATTTGATTTAGTAGAATGTTGATGAAATATTCAATAATATGTTATGAAGGACTTTGAAGCTTTCATTTCACAATTGATATGATTTCTTGTAGGTATTTTACTGGTCTTCTTTCACCATGGAAGGGTATTCTCCTTTTTGGTCCCCCAGGAACAGGAAAGGTCTGTATTTTTGTCAATTGTTTCCAGTAACTTGATGTTGTCTTATGCAAGCCATCTTCAATAATGTTGTAGATATGCAAGATATTTGGTTAGTATGAAGGAGGCATGTCTTTCATAGGTCACATAGTAAATTTCAGATTGACAGTAGGTCACAATCTCCTCGAGACTGGGAGAAAAAACTTATGCATCAGGGAAAAACTTATTCTTTTTCTTCTTTTTCATTGATACTAGTACTATTCAAATCATCATTCTGGTTGCAGACAATGCTAGCAAAAGCTGTTGCAACAGAATGCAAGACCACATTTTTCAATATTTCAGCATCGTCTGTAGTCAGCAAATGGCGTGGTATGTTTAACACAAGCTTTCCAAGATCCTATTTGATTTGTACAGGGACATGGTCTTAAGTATTAAATTTACAAAGAATTGCCCCTAAGATGGAGAATAGGAGCGTTTTCTTGTAATTTATAGTAAATGTCTCTTTGACTGTCATTTGATATTTTCTGCTTATTCCTTAACTATAGTGACAGCTTAAAATTTAGTTACAAGAATGGTAGGGGGAGTTTTGAATGTAGACTCTTAGATATTTGTATCTACTTAATGAAGGACCATTCTTGTTTCTTTTTCCTAATTTTTCTTTTTCTTTAACCAAAATCTACTAAATGGGAACCTTACAGGAAAAAAAATGTTCTTCTCTAATTGGATCGTGGGATTGCACTCTGGATATGGTTGTGTGAGGATTATAACTGACTGGATTCACTTTATATTCTGTTCCATTAGAATTTCTTACACAGCAGCAAAAGAGGAATCATAATTGATAAAATTCTTTGATAAGGGATCAACCAAAGAACCTGATTCGAGCCGACCCAATAACTTCTATGGTTGTTTGCAGAAATAGTACTCGGTTATCTAACTGTGGAGTTGAAAACATTTCAGGTGATTCGGAGAAGTTAATGAAAGTTCTGTTTGACCTAGCAAGGCACCATGCTCCATCTACCATATTTCTTGATGAAATTGATGCAATTATAAGTCAGCGCGGTGGTGAAGGGCGCAGTGAGCATGAAGCAAGTAGGCGTTTGAAAACTGAGCTACTTATACAGGTGATGTTTGTTTCTTAATAAATTGTTCTTATTTCTGTAGACCTATATGTGTGTGTACTATTATATTGAAAGTTAGATTGTTAACTTTCACAACTGTTGAACATTCTTTAAAAATAAACATGGCGGCATAATTATCACTTTTTTATTTTAGTTCTTTCACTCTGGAATCAAGTGATATATCATCACAAGAAATTAAGCATGAGATATGTGTGACTTATCCTTGTATATTAGTGATTTTTAACTCAGAACATGGTTAGAATCTTAATATCATTCTGCAGCAGCTTTCACGGTGCATTCTTGTTTGTGTTTGTTGTTTGCAACAATTAGAAAATAAAGTATCTAATGAAACATGGTGTTGCTCATGTTCCATGGTAGAAGTAGTGAGTCTACAGTGATTTGCTAATGAAATCATGCGAGATTTCAATTAAACACTGAGAAATTGATCATGAGAATTAAATTGTAGATGGATGGTTTGACACGGTCAGAGGAGCTCGTGTTTGTTTTGGCAGCAACAAACCTCCCATGGGAATTGGATGCAGCTATGCTTCGTCGTCTTGAGAAGCGAGTATCCTTTGACATATAAATTTATTCTGAATTTTGCAAACAATATTAAGAATTAGGTTAAAGGGGTTCTAAGCTTCTAAAATACATATTTCATATTTAATTTTGGATGCGCAAAGTAATTTAATCACAAAACCAGGACAAGATTGAGGCTTAGAACCAACAGTTTTTACTCCGACATGATCACATTGTGGTGGAAATTGAAGCAGTGTACCTTTAACCGCATTAAAAAAAGATCCTTGTTCCCCTCCCAGAGCCAGAAGCAAGAAGAGCCATGTTTGAAGAACTTATCCCTAAACAGCATGGTGAGGAGGATCTTCCTTATGATATATTAGTGGAAAGGTCAGAAGGTTACTCGGGTTCAGATATTCGATTACTCTGCAAAGAAGCAGCCATGCAGCCCTTGAGACGCTTAATGGCAGTTCTTGAAGATAGGCAGGAAGCAATGCCCGAGGATGGTAAGCGTTTATCTTTTTTTTTTTTTAATAAATCTAACAATTCGTGTTTATAATTCGTGTTCATATCATGTAAAATCGTATTTATATCGTGTAAAACATAAAAATTTTATGTCAAAATAAAAAAATACAAAACCTTATTTATAACTTTCACCATAATCATGTATAAATTTTACTTAATTTTATTCGTATTTTTATTCATATCTTTTTCTTTTGTTGTCTGTAGCTTGTTTATTACGAGGTCTACTTAACAGGGTTTCATAAACCGATTAAGAATGATACAAACAGACAAGAACGGTCACTGGATGAGACATGTTTTATTTTCTTATTCCTTTGTTCTTCTTCCTTGAACTTTTAAATATGCGTAAAATTTATGTTTAATTAATAATGAAGAACTAAAGAACTAGTTTGGGTTTGCAGAGCTGCCGAAAGTTGGTCCAGTTACACCCGATGATATAGAAACTGCTTTGAAGAACACAAGACCATCAGCTCATTTGCATGCTCATCGCTACGAGAAGTTCAATTCAGACTACGGCAGTCAAATACTCCAGTGACAGCACGCTGCTGCCAAGATCCTTCTGATCATCAGATTCATATCATTTTTTTACTTAGATGTTGAGTCTTATTTTGTTTCAGTTGAACTAAACCAGTTGAATCATTGGCGATTGATGAATAAAGTGTGGTAAAATAAACTTCAAATAGTTGTGATTTACTCATCTTAATATCTCAAGAAACATTGGAGAAACCCGGAGAAAGCATGCATCCATTTGCAATGACACTTATAGCAAGAAAAAGTTTCTGAATAACTTCAACGCAAATACAAGAAGCTTGACAAAACCACAAAAACAGGCCAATGTGCTTCCATGTTGATTGTTGAATTCACCGATAACCCTTCAGAGGGTCGGCTGTTTTGCCAGATCTTGCATCAGTCCAGGCTTTAGCAATTGTTCTCTTCATTTCATCATCCCCTTCTTCATACATATTCTGTAACAGGCAATGATTAGCCATTAGAAATTTGTTATTTAAAGACATGGTATAGTTCAGGAAGTAAGCTTGCCTTCATTAAGTCCATAATTCCAGCCATGGGATCTCGCTCTTTATCCAAACTTGGCTTCAGCTGTGCAAAAAAAAGGAAAACAACACTTCAGTTTGATTGGAAAGCATGAAAATTAACCCTTATTCATAGTATTGCAGGCAATTACCTTGTCCTCCTTGAAGTGCAGATCAGACCAATTCCCTTTAGAAGCTTTGAACAATGTTATGATGACTCTTGTTGTCTTAACTAACACCTTGCACTTCTCTGGTACAATTTCCTTGTTCAGTTTTGGAATAGCACAACGATAGTTCTTTCCTGGGACATCATGAAATTTAACATCAAATGACATGGCTTGAACTCTGTCTGAATTTTTTCCTGGTCGACTCCCTCAAGGGAGACATATATCTGTCGGACAAACATAAATTAGGCAAAGCTATGAAAATGCAGGATACGTCGTAGTCATCATCGGAGTTTTTATTTTAATATTGAGATAAATTATGATTCATTTTATAACAATTGCTCGAGTTTTAAGTAATTGATTGTCCAAACCTACGGTTAACCTCTTTGTTTTATCCGTAATTAAAACTGACTGTATTTTCGTATATCACGCGAGACAACATAGTTAAAATGCAGGATATGTGCCGCTCATAAATGTCTGTCATATAGAATCAAATTACAGGATTTTGTGCTTGGATTAATCAATGAATTATTTCTGTCTTTCAGGTTGCAATGTTGGGAATTTGATATTTGAATTGGAAATGACAGACACAACAAGAAATTCTTAAATCTCTATGAACAGCAATTTCTTACCTTGACTTTATCATTATCCTGATCCCAGCTGAACGAGGCGAGTGTACTGTAACTCAATGATGGGTTAACAGGAACCTTAGCTGAGGCTGATATGGGAGTTGCAATTTGTGAAACAGTCGCACCAGCATGTGCATTTGCATTCTCTTTCGATGTCTGCAACTGAAGAATTCATACACAAAAATGCTGTTAAAAAACAAAAAAAATACCAAACACTTTCTCCAACAACCAATTGTCAAGTAGCTTCAACCCATTTCAGATCAAAATTCCAAATGAGAGAGAAAAAAGAAAAACCTTTTCCAAGTTGCAAATCTCAGAGAAATAAGAGACAGAACATGTGGCCTCTTTGCGATGCTTTGAAGTTGCCTTAGCTCTTCCAAATCCAGCGCCAATTCCTCTGCCATTTCCTCGACTCACTTCTTTTTTTACTCCTTTTTTTCTGGGTTTTGTAGTTTTTATCAGAGAGCATAAGATAAAGGATTAAAGCGAAGCTATTTTCCAGCGGAAGAGCTAGATCCTGGCAATGGGAGTTCGCAAGTTTTGGAAGACAGAAAGTTCTAGAGTCTTTTCTGCATGACTTTGATTTTTAAAATCGAAAATTGATGACAATGGAAGTGACAACTGTAAGTGCAATAGTGAATACTAAGTTGGGTAATCGTTTGGGTCGTGGGCTCAGTGAGTCAAGAGATTTTTGGCTCAAAAGATTTTGAAAATTGGGTTTCAAAATCCAACTTATTGTCCTAAGTACTAACTTTACAAAATGAATAGGCTTAAGTCCGTAAGGAAGTGAGTATGCAATAATAATATTTTAATCTCGCACGAGAGTCAAGTGAAATTTAAAAATTTGATTAGTCATGTATAAAATGATATTAATCTTAATCATTGAAATTTAAAATTCAATAGTTCGCAAGTTTTGGAAGACAGAAAGTTCTAGAGTCTTTTCTGCATGACTTTGATTTTTAAAATCGAAAATTGATGGCAAGGGAAGTGACAACTGTAAGTGCAATGGTGAATACTGAGTTGGGTAATCGTTTGGGTCGTGGGCTCAGTGAGTCAAGAGATTTTTGACTCAAAAGATTTTGAAAATTGGGTTTCAAAACCCAACTTATTGTACTAAGTACTAACTTTACAAAATGAATAGGCTTAAGTCCGTAAGGAAGTGAGTATGCAATAATAATATTTTAATCTCGCACGAGAGTCAAGTGAAATTTAAAAATTTGATTAGTCATGTATAAAATGATATTAATCTTAATCATTGAAATTTAAAATTCAATAGTTTGCAAGTTTTGGAAGACAGAAAGTTCTAGAGTCTTTTCTGCATGACTTTGATTTTTAAAATCGAAAATTGATGGCAAGGGAAGTGACAACTGTAAGTGCAATGGTGAATACTGAGTTGGGTAATCGTTTGGGTCGTGGGCTCAGTGAGTCAAGAGATTTTTGGCTCAAAAGATTCTGAAAATTGGGTTTCAAAACCCAACTTATTGTACTAAGTACTAACTTTACAAAATGAATAGGCTTAAGTCCGTAAGGAAGTGAGTATGCAATAATAATATTTTAATCTTGCACGAGAGTCAAGTGAAATTTAAAAATTTGATTAGTCATGTATAAAATGATATTAATCTTAATCATTGAAATTTAAAATTCAATAGTTCGCAAGTTTTGGAAGACAAAAAGTTCTAGAGTCTTTTCTGCATGACTTTGATTTTTAAAATCGAAAATTGATGGCAAGGGAAGTGACTGTCGTAACGGCTTCGCGCTCGACGATTTTAAAAAACGTTTAAAAAAAAAAAGGGAGTCGCCACCAATCTTTTTATTAGGTGTGATTGGCCACATGAAAACGTTTATCTTTTCAACAAAATCTCAAAATTAATTAAGTTTTATTAAAAAGATAATCTTTTGGTCTGCGAAACAAAAATTGGGTTTGGGGGTACGGTTACGCATGTGGAAGGATTAGCACCCCCACGACACCCGTTAAAAAAACGGTACCATAATAATCATGTGTTATCCTTTTTGTTTTAATAAAATGGTATTAATTTAATATTTAAAATTAATTCCTTTTTTATTTCAATCTTTTTATTCTTTTTTAATTTTGAAACATTTAAGTTTTATTTTTTTATTTGAAATAAGTGAAAATCTTTTGTATTGAAAATTATTCCGAAGTACCCCAATACTCTGGTAGCATTTCGGATAATTTCCTCACCTAGAGATTTCTTAAGAATCACTACTTGTGAGTTCTATAGAATCTCATCATCAGAAGATTCACACTCGTTTCAAAAATTATTATGAATGCATATGATGCAAACAGTTAATAAATGATGCAAATAAATTTTTTGATTTTTTATATAAATATTTCCTTATTTATTTTAAATAAAAATTCTTATTATTGAAAAATTGCACTAAGTATCCCAATACTCTGGTAACACTTAGTGAACTCTTCTCACCTAGGGATCAATTAAGAAATCACTAATTGTGAGTTTCATAACATCCCATCATCGGGAAAATATTTAATTAAATTTAATTTTTATTATTAATTTCTTTTTTCAATTTTCTTTTTAAAAACTTATTTATTTTTGTTTTCAATAAAAACAAATTATTGAAAAATCATATTAAATATCCCAATACTCTGGTAACATTTAATACGACTCTTCTCACCTAGGGATCAGTTAAGAAATCACTACTTGTGAGTTTCATAACATCCCATCATCGGAAGAATTTCATTTATTTTGAAATTAATATTTTTTTTGATTTATTGTCTTGATTCCTTTGATTATTTCCTTTTATTAAAATTCCATTATTACTTATTTAATTAATTTAACTATCATTCTTTACTTTTGGAAATTTTATTATGATTAATTTTTATTATTTTGTATTTATGTATTTCTAAAAATCCCCTTTTGTTTATTTCTCTCAATTGTTTTTATTACCTCTTTTGTTTTTATTAGTTTTTATTTAATTAATATTTCTCTAAACACTCTTTATTTGTCAAAACTCTTTATTTATTATATATATATATATATATATATTTATTCATTAATTTTTAATTTTGTTTCCTTTTAAAAAAAACAAATAAGTATGAAATTGGATATTGAGGAATAATACCGAATATCCCAATACTCTGGTAACATTCGATATAATTCTTCTCATCTAAAGTTTTTCGAAGAATCGCTACTTGCGAGTTCTACGAAGACTTATTATCGAGATTCCATACTTATTTTATTTATTTTGTTATTATCCTTTATTTATTATTATTATTTTTTCCTAACCCACATTGCATTTATCTAACAAAAATTTATTTTTATTTTAAAAATATGTTTTTATGTATAATTTATATATATACATTTATTTATATATATATATATATATATATATATATATATATATATATATATATATATATATATACTCTATGTACAAAACATATATTCATATGTTTTAAAGCTACATATTTTATATATTCATATGTACGTATTTTACACATTTATTTTCATACATTTTAAAACTATAAATTTGTTCATTCATTCATTTTTCTATTTATTATATTTATTAATATATGTATTTTATAAAATTTATATACTTTAAAACTATGTATTTTTTTTATTTATTTATCTTTTCTTTTAAAACTATGTATTCATTTCATTTTATTCTATTTTTTTATATATTGTATTATACTATTTATTTATTTTCTGCTTTATTATATTTTTTATTATTATTATTATTATTATTATTATTATTATTATTATTATTATTATTTTGCCATAAATAACAAATAAATGAATAAAATGAAATAAAGGAGGAAAATATACCCAAAACGGAGCGGGCTAGAGTCGCTGGGCCGGGGCAGGCGCGGACGGGTCGGATCTCGAAGCGGGTAGGCGCGCGGATCACAGCAGACGTGGAGTCGGGTTGCCGGACGGGTCGCGCAGATCCGGGTCGGGTCAGACGTGGGGCGCGGATCTCCTTAGTCAAAACGCACCGTTTCGTCTAACTATAAAAGATCCCTTTTTTTTTCTTCTTTCATTTGCAACTGGCTCCCTCAAAAAAAAAATCCAAATCTTCCCCAAAATCCTCTCGCCTCTCTCCTCCTCCGGGCGATTTCCGGCCACCATGCACCGCCGTACGCCGGTCGTCGGTGACTCTCTTGAGGCCCTGAAAATACTCCCCTCACCTTCCTCTAACCAGATCTAACCTCCGTTTCTCCAAAAACAACCCTAAATCCCTAGATCTGACTTAAACCGAAAGTTCCTTTTTTCTCTTTTTTTTTTTGTGCGTGTTTGATTTTTCTGGTTAATGGTTTTGGCTATTGGGGTTGCTATGCTTTGCTTGTTTTCATTTTTTTTTTTGCAGGTGGTAGGGTTTGGATCTCAGATCTGGGACCCCAGGGTCTTCGGATTTTAGGTTCTCCAGATCTGGGTTAGGGTTTTCCAGATCTGGATTAGGGGGTTTGTTTTGGCTTGGGTGGTGGTGTTTGGGGCTTCGGTGGTGACGATGGTGGTGGTGCTTAGGGGTTTCGGTGGTGAGTGGTTGGTGATGATGTTGGTGGGTAACTGTGATGATGGTGGTGAGTGGCTTCGGTGGTGATGGGTAGTGGCTATGGCGGTGAGTGCTTAGGGTTTTCGTTCTCTCCTCCCTGTCTGAAGAAATCCCAAAAGTCTCTGCTTGGGGTCTTAAACCGATTTTGAAACCCCTCTAGCCTTTCAAAATCACAGAATCGATAGGCTCCTGTTGGAGCGGGATTCACGGCATGGGGAATATGATTTTGCCGGGGGTTGGGGCGCCGGCGGCTGGGCAGGGAACCGGCAGATCTAGCTGGTAGATTTGGTAAATCCGAAGCATTTAATGCTTCACTGTACAATAGGACTGATAATAATAATAATAATAATAATAATAATAATAATAATAATAATAATAATAATAATAAAAGATAATAATAATAAAAAGAAAAGATAATAATAATAATAATAATAATAATAAAAACAGTAATGATAATAATAATAAAACCCATGTGATAAAAAAAACAATAACAATAATAATATACATAAAAACAAATATATAAAAATAATAATAATAAAAATGAAAACAAAATAATAAAAATAAAACAAACAGATACAAATAAAATAATAAAAATAAATTTACTCATTTTAATAGGCCTTGAAGCCCAATGTTTTATTTTGGATTTTGAAGGTTCGATTAAGTTTAAAACTATCAATTTGGACAAAATTTGGTGTCTACAGTGACAACTGTAAGTGCAATGGTGAATACTGAGTTGGGTAATCGTTTGGGTCGTGGGCTCAGTGAGTCAAGAGATTTTTGGCTCAAAAGATTCTGAAAATTGGGTTTCAAAACCTAACTTATTGTACTAAGTACTAACTTTACAAAATGAATAGGCTTAAGTCCGTAAGGAAGTGAGTATGCAATAATAATATTTTAATCTCGCACGAGAGTCAAGTGAAATTTAAAATTTTGATTAGTCATGTATAAAATGATATTAATCTTAATCATTGAAATTTAAAATTCAATATTTTATTAACGAATAGTATAACTTTTGATTAACGTATTTAAAATAAAAATAATGTAATAAAATAATAAATTGATTCATTCATGATGAAATGGGACAATTACAAAATTTAAATAAAAAAAAATTCATATGTTTTTTGCCGACATGCTTACAAATCAAATGTCTTATTTTTTATTTTTTGAAACTCCGTTGCTTGTGTTCTAAGAAAGAAGATAACAAAAAAAATTAGAAACTCATATATAATATATTAAGGATTTATATATGACGTATTAATAATTTATAATTTTTATATATTGTTAATGCATTAAAAATTAATATTTCATTAATAAATTTTTATAAACAAATTAAAAAAATTGTATTTATTTTTAAAAACTTGATATTATTTTTGTTTATTTATTGATGAAGTGTCAATTTTTAATATATTGACAATACATAAAAACTATATACTATCAACATATTATAAATATAAACTCAATATTTTACACAATATCTTGCTATGAACTTTAGATTAAAGTTTTATTGCACGTTAAAGGCATGGATATGTTTTTAATTTTCATTTTCAAAGTCAGCCGTCGCTTATGTATAATCCCAGTTCCCAAAGATCAATCAGCAACACTTGAATCAAGAAATGTATGGACAATCGAGGCATTAAAATATAAAATGATTAACTCTTGTTCAGAAAAATTATTTAATATATGATAAAAATATATATTAAAAAAATAAAACATGTACACTAATCTGTTTGTGACATTAAATAAGAGAGTGGACGAGAGAAAAGAAATTTAAGTTTCTTGCCGGTAAGTATTGAAAGTAAGCATAGATCAAGAGTGGAAGAGCAGAGGTAGAAGGAAATATGTGGAAGCTGGAGATAGCGGAAGGCGGCCGTCCATGGCTGTTTAGCACAAACAAGCTTATCGGCAAACAGGTTTGGAAATTCGACCCTGCTTCCGGAACATCAGGAGAACGAGCACAGATTGAAAAGTTCAGAGAAAATTTATCGTTGCAGTACGTCAAAGCAAGCAGCGACTTGCTTAAAAATTTTCAGGTACCGCATGCGAAACATATTGGCAAATTTGGCATTCCTCGTTTAGTTCTAGCAACTGTTTCTGACGAATCTTAGTTTATGCCGTTTGTTCACAAGCACAGCTCATCGAAGAAAATCATGCAGATCTAAGTATGGCACCGGTGAGATTGGAAGACAACGAATAAGTTACTAGTGAAAAGGTCACGATTGCTTTGAGGAAAACTGTTCGATTCATGTCAGCTACCCAAGCATGCGATGAACATTGGCCGTCGGAAAATTCAGGCCCATTGTTTTGCTTACCTCCTTTGGTATATATATGCTTTTGAATTCTCAGCTCCTTCTTTCCTAAAGTTCCCATGGAAAAGTTGCCGAAATTTCAGTTCTGGATTTTGCAAACTTTCAGGTTATGGTCTTATGCCTGACAGGAACACTCGATACTGTTCTATCTTCAGAATACAAAAGGGAAATTCTCCGCTACATTTACAATCATCGAGTAGGATATAAGCTGAACTCTCTAAACAGAATTTTAATGGAGGATTGACGTTCTCTTTTATATGAGATAATTAAACGTTTCTGTCCTCTTGCCAGAACAGAGATGGAGGATGGGGCTTCCATATAGAAGGACATAGCACCATGATGAACACGACACTAAATTACATTGCTCTTCGTTTGCTCGGCGAAGGAACTGAAGGTGGCAAAGATGAAGCTGTCGAGAAGGCTAGAAAGTGGATACTTGATCGTGGGGGTGCGGCAATGATACCCGCGTGGGGAAAGGCTTATCTTTCGGTATGAATTTTAATGGCTCAGTACTCAAATATACTTTCAGTTTTTTTCAAATTGCACAAAATACATATAAACTTTTGATGTTTTATTGTACGCAATTTAGTTTATAAATTTTTAATTTTTTTTAAAATAAATCTCAAGTTTTTTCAAAATAACACAACTAAATTCAAATTTATTTAATCACACAAAGTGCTATTTAGACATCTTATGTGACAACTGACATGAATAGTTTTATGAATTGACACTTGGCACGAGACATGTTATGTATGCAATACAAATGAAAACTAATGTAATTTAACAAATCTGGATTTAATAGTATGATTTTGAAATATTGAGAGTTTATTTACCAAAAAAATAAATTTATGGATTGATTTGCGTGCAATAAAACTTTAGAAGTTGAAATTTATTTTGTTTAAAAAATTAAGGGTATATTGGTTATTAAGCCAAATTTAATTTGTTAATTTAATTATTTTTTTACCTATATGACTTGAATTCAAAATCTTTGTTCAAACCCCACTTTCTCAAAACATATTAAACAATTGAAAATTTTAATGTAACTGATAATGGATAATTGGTCAACGAGGGCAATTTAGTCTTTCACCTCGGCCAGACAAAAGAAGACCTGTCAGAGAGTGACGTGACCTTGGTTATCACGACTCAATGTTAACCTCGGACGAAGGTCCCTGGGTCAGCACCTGACACGCTGACCCTAATACGTTATCTAATGCTTGAATCGGCTTCTGATACACTGACTAGGCCTGCCTCATCACCACCTCGGTACTCAACGCACATTAGGAAGCTTTAGGCGGGAAACTTGACCTCGGTTGTTTCGCCAATCTATACCGCAAGTTGGCAAGGCAGAACCAATCCTATTCGGCTGCAATCTGACGAGTCCGAATCAGCCCGTCTAGGTCATCTCTCATTAAGTCCATGTCATCTTGGGGCCTTCCTCGGCCTATAAATAGGACCAGGATCTTCGGACACAGATCAAGCAACTAATTCTAAAAGAAACTCTGCCGCAATTCTCCCTATAATCCATCTGCGACTTCGACATTTGGCGCGCCAGGTAGGGGTCCTTTACCAACCCCATCGTTGACGTCTAAGATGGCACCCAGAAGAAGAACGGCAGAGGAAGAGGAACCTGCTGCTCCTGCAAGCCCATACGGCATTCAAGATGACCAGCAAGGCAGACGGCCACCACCAACGGCAGAGCAATTTGAGCAACTCACCCAACAATTAAGGAGCCTAACTGAGCTGGTCCAAGCACACCTTCTCACACCTTCTCCCCCAACCCAACGGCCATCGCCCAAAAACGACTCTGAACAACCGTTACCCTCTCCACCATCCCCACCCCCGGGAGGGGACGCCAGCGGCAGCTCTTCTTCCGTACCAGAAGTCACGGAGAAAAGCAAACTCAAAACCCCACAAAGCCATTCCACAGAAAACTCGCGTAGAACCATCTCAACGGCACCCACAGTGGAGAATAAAACTCGCGACCAACTTAAGGCCAGGATGGAAGCCGTGGAACGACATATTCAAGATAAGACACAAGTCCATATGGATGAGCTTCGATTGCTAGAAACCTCACCATTCTCGAAAGAAATCGAGCGAGCTCAGCCACCACCGGGATTTAGGATGCCTGTGATCGAAGCGTACGACGGTACATTAGACCCCTTTGACCATTTAGAACTTTTTCGTGCTAATATGTCTATACAAGGTGCAGATGACTCTTTAATGTGCAAAGCATTCTTGGCAACCTTAAAGGGTGCAGCTCGGTCCTGGTACTCAGGACTAACTCCCCGATCGACACGCTCGTTCAAAGAGCTGGGGCACTCCTTCTTAACTCACTTCGTCAGTAGCCGCCGAGCTAAGAAGACAAGTCTCAGCTTAATGGCGGTCAAGCAAAAGCCTGAAGAGTCTCTAAAGACTATGTCACGAGGTTCAATGCCGAAGCTTTGCAAGTGAAGGACTTAGAACAATCCGTGGCAGTGGCCGGCCTAATGAATGGTCTCACGGACGAGGAATTCCACTTCAAGTTCTCCCTCTCATTAGACCCCTCAAAGACCTTGCTTGAGCTCCTACAACGGGCTAAAAAATACATCAACGCCAAAGAGACGATGACCACTCGGCTAAACAATGAAGAAAACAAAGGAGAGTTCAGAAGCTACAAAAAAAAAGGGGAGAAAGGTCGAGAGAGACCAAGGGGGAAAAAGGCCGAACCGACCTAGAGGGTATCCGATCAAAAGAAGCCCAAAAAAGAAGGGCTACGACACTTACACTCCCTTGAACACAATGAGGGAAAGAATACTGATGCAGATAGAATCGGACCCCAAGCTAAAATGGCCAAGGCCAATGAAGCCAAACCCCCAAAGGCCCAAAAACAAGAGGTGCGCATTCCACCGAGACCACGGCCACTCTACCGAGGAATGCACCGACCTCATGAATGAGATCGAAAACCTGGTGAGAAGAGGTCGGCTGAAAAGATTCGTGTTCGGCGACACCATACAAGACGTTAGCCAAAGAAGGTACCCACAAGGGAACCGTTGTGCATATGACGTCCGACCCAGACAAAGAGTGGGCAGAGCCCCGAACAACTTCAACAGGAGAGATACCAGGCATTACCGATCAGAAAGAAAGACCAGTGAAGAGCGGGCCAACCGACCTATAACAGGAATAATCAACGTTATCACTGGAGGAACACCGAGCTCGGCCACAAAAAAAGCCGACCGAACTATAAACCCAATAGTCGGATCCCTAGCAAAGAGATCTAAGTCTTGGAGGGACGAGCCCATCACCTTTTCCTCGACCGACCTCACTGGTATTGAGTTCCCATACGACGATGCCATCGTCATCAGCGCAGTTATCTACAATCATGTGGTAAGAAGGATCTACGTTGACAACGGAAGTGCCAACGATGTCTTGTATTACGAGGCAATGAGAAACATGGGGATCGCTGAAGACAGACTTAAACCATATGCGGCACCTCTCGTGGGATTCGGGAATGAGAAAGTCCCCGTACTAGGAACAATAACCCTCCCACTCACACTAGGCTCGGAGCCAAAGACAACTGCAGCAATGGTGGAGTTTATGGTGGTTAAAGTTCCTTCAGCGTACAACGCCATCTTGGGAAGACCAAGCCAGATGAGGATGGGGGTGATCGATCTGTACCGCACTTAAAACTCAAGTTTCCTACCCCACATGGAACCGGCCAAGTTAAGGGAGACCAGACCTCGGCCCACAGATGCTATGTAACAACCACGAAAGTGCAGAGGGGAGGTAACAAAACACTCGCTATTGAAATTTCGGATCAAAGACCCGAAGAGGATCTAAGTCGACCTGAACCTGCGGACGATCTAACCAGCATACCCTTCGATGAGGCCCACCCTGACAAAAACATGATGGTGAGCTCTGTGCTGGGAGAAAAGCAAGAGCTCGTACGCCTCATCAGAAAGATTGCCGATCTCTTTGCCTGGAAGTCGAAGGACATGCTCGGAGTAAACCCCAGTGACATGACCCATCGTCTCAATGTAGACCTAGAGGCAAAACCAGTTCGACAAAAGAAGAAAAGTTTCGCACCTGAAAGGCAAAGGGCAATCAACGAAGAGGTGACCAAGCTGCTAGATGCTGGATTCATCAGAGAAGTCCACTATCTGGAATGGCTGGCAAATGTGGTAATGGTGAAAAAGCACAATGGGAAGTGGAGAATGTGCGTAGATTTCAGAAACCTGAACAAAGCATGTCCAAAGGACAGCTTCCCATTGCCCAACATCGACAGGCTAGTAGACAGCAGTGCGAAACACGGAATCCTCAGCTTTCTGGATGCCTATTCTGGGTACAATCAGATCAAGATGTTTGAAGAAGACGAAGAAAAAATGTCTTTTGTCACAGAACAAAGGCTGTACTGTTACAGAGTCATGTCGCTCGGTCTAAAAAATGCTGGGGCTACATATCAGAGACTAGTAAACCAAATGTTCAAAGATCATATTGGTAGCAGCATAGAAGTATACGTTGACGACATGATCGTCAAAAGCCCCACACTGAAAGAACATCTCGAAGATCTGGAGGATGCCTTCCAAACACTAAGAAAATACGGCATGAGGCTCAACCCGGCAAAATGCGCATTTGGAGTCACCTCGGGAAAGTTTTTGGGTTTCATGGTGAGTCAGAGGGGAATTGAAGCGAACCCGAAAAAAGTACAAGCTGTACTAAAATGAACGCTCCAACCTCCATTAAAGAAGTACAAAGACTCACTGGCAAAGTAGCTGCCTTAAGCAGATTCATGTCCAGATCAGCTGACAGATGCCTCCCTTTCTTCAAGATCCTGAAAAATGCCAGTAATTTTCAGTGGACGGAACAATGCCAAAAGGCTTTCGAAGATTTAAAAACGTTCCTCTCCTCCCCGCCACTCCTGTCAAAATCGAGGAACGGAGAAACTTTGTTCCTATACTTGGCCGCGACGGATGAGGCAGTGAGCTCGGTGTTGGTGAGAGAGGAATCCAATGTCCAAAGACCAGTGTACTTCACTAGCAGGGTACTACAGGGTTTCGAGCTGAATTACAAGCGTATTGAGAAATTGGCCTATGCCTTGGTAACATCTGCAAGGAAGCTGAGGCCTTACTTCCAGTCACATGCAATTATCGTCCTAATCGATCAGCCACTCAGGCAGATCCTCTAGAAACCAGAGTTGTCCTGCCGATTGATCAAATGGGCCGTGGAAATCAGTGAATTCGACCTGCAAATCAAGCCCAGATCAGCACTCAAGTCCCAAGTAATGGCGGATTTCATAGTCGAATGCACCAGCAAGGAACCAGACGAACGAGTCAGCAAGGAGGAAACAGAAGGAGAAAAAGTCTGGAAGCTTTACGTTGATGGGTAGGCCAGTAACAAAGGCAGTGGTGCCGGGATAATTTTGATCGGTCCGGATGGAGTAAAAATCCAACACGCCTTAAGATTCAAATTTAAGGCATCAAACAACAAAGCAGAGTATTAGGCCCTCCTAACTGGCCTTGAATTGGCAAAAGAACTCAAAGTGGAGAAGCTATGGGTATACAGTGATTCGCAACTAGTTGTAAACCAGGTCAGTGGAGAATTTAAGGCAAGAGAAGAAGTCATGGTCAAATACTTGGAAGAAGTAAGGAGACTAATTGGCCACTTCAAGAAACATCAAATAAACCAAATCCCGATGAAAGAAAATGCCTTGGCCGACTCGCTATCCAAACTCGCCTTAGGCCTTGAAAAGGACCTGCCAAAGGGAGTCATCATCGAAGATTTGGAGAGGAGAAGTTTCCACGAAAAGAAAGAGGTCAGACAAGTCAGAGAAGAGGAAGAATCATGGATAACGCCTCTCATTAGATACCTCTCCTCGGGCGAAGTTCCAACAGATAAAGTTCAAGCTAGGGCCTTACAAAGAAAAGCACCTCTATATAAACTCCTAGACTGGAACCTCTACAAAAGATCCTTCAGTTTACCCTACCTGAAATGTGTGGGTCTCGAAGAAGCAAACTATGCCCTCCGAGAAGTACATGAAGGGATTTGTGGAAATCACCTCAACCCTAGAGCCCTTGCCCACAAGATTTTGAGACAAGGATATTACTAGCCCACAATCCACAAAGACGCAACGGACTTGGTAAAAAAGTATGACAAATGCCAAAGGTTCGCCCCGATCCAACATCTGCCAGCTACCGATCTTACCTCGGTCACAAGCCCATGGCCCTTTATGCAATGGGGAATGGATGTCCTCGGACCTTTCCCAGTAGCCTCGGGATAGAGAAGGTTCGTCCTCGTAGCTGTGGATTACTTCACCTAGTGGATTGAAGTTGAAACCCTAGCCACAACTACCGAGAAACAAGTAGAAAATTTCTGCTGGAAGAACATTGTGTGCAGATTCGAACTGCCAAAAGCCATTATCACAGACAATGGAAAACAATTCGATAACCCAAGGTTCGGAAGTTGGTGCGGGGACCTAGGCATCAACCTACGCTTCACATCGGTCGCACACCCCCAGGCCAATGAACAAGCTGAAGCTGCTAATCGAGTCATCGTAGAAGCCTTGAAAAAGAGGCTTGACCGATCAAAGGGAGCTTGGGCCGATGAACTGCCTGGAATATTTGGGCTTTGAGGACAACCACCAAGGTCCCAACAGGAGAAACCCCATACAACCTCGCCTTTGGGACCGAGGCAGTCATACCTTTAGAAATCGGGCTGCCCATTTTGAGAGTGGAGCTGAACATCGAAACAGGAAACAATGAAGCCTTGAGGAACAACCTAGATTTAATCGAGGAGCAGAAGGACCGAGCTTTAATCACTATGGCTGTGTATCAGTAGAAAGTAGCCAGCTATCACAACAGAAAGGTCCGACCTAAGACCATTAAAAGAGGTGACCTCGTCCTAGGAAAGACCGAAGCCTCGGGGACAGAGAAGGGGGAAAGCTGACCCCCAACTGAGAAGGACCGTACTTGGTCAAGGAAGTTATAGGAAGGGGAGCATTCAAGTTGCAAGATTTAGATGGGAAGGAAGTGCCGAGGACCTGGAACGCGGAAAACTTGAAGAAATATTACCAGTAAAATAATCTCGGCCCTCCTCTTTTTTAAGCTCGACACATCTAAACACAGCACTCACTTTTGACCGTTATTTTGCCAAGTATCAGTTCGGTACATCCGAGCACAATGTTACTTTCCTCTTGTATAAGTCCGACCTTACGAGCTCGGCACATTTGAGCATAGTGCTACTTTTGTTAATTCAGAACTAAGTCCGACCTTATGAACTCGGCACATTTGAGCATAGTACAAGTCTAAGCCCTTGAGCTCCGCTTTTGCTTTAAATCCAATTGTTGCTAAAAGTTCGCAATATGGAATTAAAATTTTTGAAAATCCAAAATACAAGCAAATACATTCATAGGCAAAATAAAACCATCCCAAGCAAACAGATGTTCATTACAAGAAAAAGTCAAAAACATAAAATCAATCTCTTGCAGCGTCATCCTGCACGTCGGCCTCCCCCTCATCATCTGCCATGGTGGCCACCGTAGCTTCGACATCCCCACCTTCGTCCTCCGCCACCTCAGCCTCATAAGTAATCGTTTTGAGGTCATCAATAGACACCATGAATAAATCCAGATCGGGATAAACGTGGGCGACCTCTTGAACAGCCAACGCGAAGGCACCTCTCACACCCTCAGCATTGGCCCTCTTTGCCGCAGCCTGGAACTGAGGAGTATTCTTGAAATTAGCCAAGGCATCTTGGGCCGCTGTCCTTTTGATCTCCTCCTCTCTTTCCCTCACCCCAGCCAGCTCAGCCTTGAGATTCTCCACCTCGGTCTTCATCCCCGCCACAAGAAGCTCGGATTCACGAACCTTAACCTCTGCCTCCTCCAATTTCTTCGTTAAGGAATGAGACTTCTCTCGATAGGAGCTGTAATCCTTATAAAGCTTCTTGGCCTGCTCCTCTACCCTGGTAGCATGAGCCAGGGCAAGCCACGCGTGGTGTAGACTCGCACTAGCATTGACCAAGCAGGGGGAATTCATCTTGTCTTTGTTTGGGAAATGAGTAAACAAACAAATAATTAACTCTAAGAAACACAAGTAAAAATTCACATAAAAACAAAAGTGAAAACACCTGCTGGGGGAAGCATCAATCGAGCCACTTTACGAGCCACCGAGGCACTCTCGAACGCACTGTCTTTCGGAGCTAAATCAATGCCGAGGTGCACGGTCTTGGGCGCAACAGTTTCCCCCTCTTGTGCTGAAGGAACCTCTAGAACTTCACGGCTCCTTTTCGGGGAAGGCTCCCTTACCTCGGCCGCCGAGGCCTTCCTTTTGCCCTTCGAGCCACCACCTCGACCTTGCTTCGGAGATGCAGCAGTGGACTGAACTACTCCCCCAGCCTGTGGAACCCGAGGAGCAGGTTGAATATAATCGAACACGTTGAACCGACCTGCCATACCTGCGATAGGAAAAAACAAAAAAATAGCTTTCTGGTCAAGGACGCACTTTGAAAAAAAAAAGAGAATTAGCATGAGTTACCCGGACCTCCAGGTGACCCGAGGAGATCCAACACGTCGGGCGAAGTCAAGAGTTTAGTGTCTAGGAGAAACCTACCATAGTCTCTCAGTTTATTAATTTCATTATAAGCTCTAAGCTCCTCACCATGAATCTCTTCAACCTCGTCTGCCCCTTCTCTCATCGGACCTCGGTTATTACTTACCTTCCACTCTCGAGGGCTTATTAGACTAAAGAAATGAACTTTCCAAATTTTGTTAGAAGAATGAATATTAGTAAAAAGCTTCTTACGAGGACGAGCTATCACGTAATACCTGCTCCTATCTACAGGGTTGACCTTTATTGAATAAAAAGACTTGAACAACCTCACGGATAATGGAAATTACATTCCCTCACAAAGAACAATGAAACTGGTCACGTGATGCCAGCTATTGGGTAACAACTGAGAAGGAGCAAGATCGTAAAAATTTAAAAGCTCAACGACAAAAGGATGAAGGGGAAACCTAATGCCAGAAAGGACGGCCTCCCTATAAACCCACAACCGGTTACCACCTCAGTCCTCGGTCACTCTGTCAGTACGCCGAGGAGGATCGATCGAGAACTCATAAGAAATATGCCGATCCTTTTTTAGTTCAGCAAATGCTACCCTTGTAAATAAAATAGGACAGACCTTAGGCAAAGCTCCCCCCTTTAACGCCCTCACAACGTCTAGAGAATCTTTGTGGGTAGAGGGACCCCTAGTCAGAACCGGAACCCGTTCCTCTATGTGAACACCCGAGGCCCGAAGGCTCTCATTTAACGCTCGTTTCTCCTCGGGTGACATTGGCTCGAACGACCGTAGCCCCTTAGTAGAAAGCTCTACTGGCAGCTCGGGTGAAATTGAAGACGCGGAGGCCACAAATGCTAAATCCTCAGCAGCCTCTGCAGCCTCCACCTGCCAGCCATGCTGGCTGAATCGAACCTATCCCCAAGTTCCCGCATGAATTCGGAACTATCCTGACTTGGGGGACCAACTATTTCCACTGAAGAAGACATTGGAAGAAAGGAAGAAAAGACTTACTTAACAAGCTCAGGTTTGTAGGGACACACTGGAAAGAGCGAAGAAGCGAAGCAGGAACCAAGGAAACGAACCACTGGAGGCGCACAAATGAATAAGGAAGAAGCCGAAACCCCCTTTTTAAAGAAGAGTTTAGGAAAGCCATGAGTCACCTAGGGAACATCAGTACACCTACCGCTGACCTATGCTCAAAACGCGACCCTCTGATCCGCTACGGACTGCACTTACCCATGCAATCCAACGGCTGAAATAAGATTGCTAAAAATACGTGTGTCAGGCATTAATGACCAAGATCTCTTCGAGCTGACTTTCCCAAAATCAAAACACGCCACGATAAATGTGGGACGAATCCCGAAACTTGGCCCACCTACCCTACTATTTGTCCCCGGCCGACCTGAATCGTTCGGTTCGAAAACCCTGAAATTTTTGACCGACCTCACAACGCCTAGCCTCAAGACTGACTTTCGGGGGGACTGAATGATAATGGTTAATTGGTCAACGAGGGCAATTCAGTCTTTCACCTCGGCCAGACAAAAGAAGACCTGTCAAAGAGTGACGTGACCTTGGTTATCACGACTCAATGTTAACCTTAGACGAAGGTCCCAGGGTCAGCGCCTGACACACTAACCCTAATACGTTATCTAATGCTTGAATCGGCTTCTGATATGCTGACCAGGCCTGCCTCATCACCACCTCGGTACTCAACGCACATTAGGAAGCTTTAGGCGGGAAACTTGACCTAGGCTGTTTCGCCAATCTGTACCGCAAGTTGGCAAGGCAGAACCAATCCTATTCGGCTGCAATCTAACGAGTCCGAATCAGCCCGTCCAGGTCATCTCTCATTACGTCCATGTCATCTTGGGGCCTTCTTGGGCCTATAAATAGGACCAGGATCTTCGGACACAGATCAAGCAACTAATTCTAAAAGAAACTCTGCCGCAATTCTCCCTATAATCCATCCTCGACTTCAACAGTAACGAAGGTACTAGGATTGTATGAATGGTCAGGCTGCAATCCAATGCTCCCAGAGCTATGGCTTCTCCCTTCATATTTTCCTATTAGTCTAGGTAAATCTAAAACTTCTTGTATTGTAAAACTTAAACCTAACCATTTCATCCGATAGCTCGCACTAAATACATAATTTCCCATACACTCAGGGAGGATATGGTCTTTCATGCACAATTTCTATGCACCTTTATCTTACTTGTATGGAAGGAAATATGTCGGGCAAATCACGGAGCTAATTCTGTCATTGAGGGATGAAATTACACCCAACCATATGATACAATAGATTGGAATAAAACTCACCATTTGTGTTCAAAGGTTAGTCATATTTGTACTCATGATTGTTAATATGAGACGAACTAGGATAGACTGGTGACTGGTTAAGATGTTATTGAACTTTAGAGCCGGACAAGGTTATTATTTGTTTCCAATCATGCAAGAAGATATATATTTGCCATATCCTATGGTGCAAATTTTGCTTTGGGATAGTCTTTATTACATTACCAAGCCACTTTTGACTTTCTGGCCTTTCAACAAGCTAAGAGAGAAGGTTCTAAAGATAGCAATGAAGCTCGTCCACTACAAGGATGAAAACACTCGATACTTAACTCAAGGAAGTATACAAAAGGTATCTTTCAAAATCTTTTGATATCTTTGTTCTAAGTTGTGAAAGTCAAAGTTGAGTTTAAAATTATGAATCAATGTTGACATTGGGCGGCCTACTGGTTTCAAAATACTGATTGAAACTGCTACGAATACAGGTTTTGCATATGATGGCCTGTTGGGCAGAGGATCCAACATCAGAATCATTACAATTTCACTTGGCTAGAGTTCCTGATTTCTTATGGTTAGCTGAAGATGGAAGGAAAATGCAAGTTTGGAGACAAATTGATAATTCTAATTGTACCATGCTTGTATAACATTGCTGGTTGTAGCTGATAAAATTTGCTAATTCCATGTATTCGCAGTTAAATGGTGGTAGCCAGTTTTGGGATTCCGTATTTGCTACTCAAGCAATTATCTCGAGTAATCTAACTGATGAATATGGCTCTACTCTCAGGAAAACGCACGAGTTCATAAAACAGTCACAGGTTTCTTCCTGTTCGATTAGCTAAAATGAGTTAATTTTATCATCTCAATAAGCTCACTTTGTTCCTTGCATCAACAAATTAATCCTCAACTTCAAGAAAATCCATCAGGAGACTTCCAAAGCATGAATTGTCACCAAAGTAAAGGAGCTTGGACTTTCTCCACTCGAGATGATGGATGGCAAACATCAGACTGCATCGCTGAAGCTCTGAAGGTGATTTAGCTCGCTTGGTTTTTTCATTTTGACTCTAAATGTAAAGCAAATTAGCAAATTTACTCTTCTTTTTTGCAGGCAATATTCTTACTCTCAAAGATGCCAACAGAAATGGTAGGTGAAATGATAGAAGAAGAGCGTATATATATGATGCCGTAAATGTTCTCTTGTCATTACAGGTTTGAAGACATCTTTATCTTTGGTTTGTTAAAAGCTCACCGACTTTTTGCATTATTGGGTATCTATAAAAGGCCATAATTCATGTACCCTTGGCTTTGGTTTTCCATCTTCTTTTCCTCAGAGCAAAAATGGTGGTTTTAGTGCTTGGGAGCCAGTAAGAGGACAACAATGGATGCAGGTAAAAATTACGGAAATGTTTCAAGCTAAAATCAACGGACAATTATTTTATACACCCTCGGTGAATTTTTTTTACTCTACAAATGATATTAAGATCATGATATATGTTCTATAAAAATATTAAAAAAAATAAATAATAAATAAAATAGAATATGTGTTGTGATCTTAATCCACTTGTAAGATAAAAAAAAACTTCACGGGCAATATATGAAATAATTATCCAAAATCAATTGGTATTCTAGCCCAATTAGTATCCAAATGTTTACCCAACCCTTATGTTAGAATCCATATCGTCAATATCTCTTTTTCTGTTTCAAGCAGAAAAGCACTTCATTCAAAGCTTGATGTGTGAATGAAGAAATTGTTAAGGTTTCTACCTATGAAAAGAGCTGAGTTAGTGTTTATAAATTTGAGAACAAGTCTCACTTCTTTTGTTGTTGAAAAGGTCCGATAGGCCCAACATTTTTATGTTCAAAATTTTGCCAAGCAAGTATTGCTGCAAAGCTACTGCTTAATTCTATTATTCTAATGCAACATATTTTTTGTTTAAATTGCGGGGTTCTTTTCTTTTTCAGAAGATAAATCCAACAGAATTATTTGCTGCTGCAACCATTGAGCGTGAGTATGTTCTCATCACCAGTAATTGCACTATGTTATCACTAAAGCATCATGTTAGAAATTTTCGATAACATTAACCATTTGTTGGCCTTAGGTATGTTGAATAAACTTCATCTGCCATCAAAGCTCTTGTGTTGTTCTCCTAGTCACATTCTAGATACCGAAAGAAAGAAATAGTAGCTTCCGTGGCTAATGCAGCGAATTTTTTTTTTGAAAGGCAGACGGTAATATTATTAGATAAAAGATGTAGAGTTGTACATGTCGAAAGAGACAAAATAGAAGCAGCAAACATCAAAAAATAGAGAAAGCAAACCGACAACAACAAGAGAAAAGAAGACAAAACTAAAGTCGAGCATACAGGGCATTTATCCTATTGACACCAACCTTTGCCAAGTTGTCTGCAATGGAGTTAGCTTCTCTTGGAATATATGAGATCTTTGCCAACTGGAAGACTCGCTTAAGTTGAGACAGATGATTTGAATCATTTCTTACGAACCAGGGAATAGTGCTAGGAGAGTTTGCCCATCCAACAACATTTTTAGAATCACTTTCAATTATAAGCGAACCAGTGCTACAATAGCTTGAGGAGGAGAAGAACAGTGCAGCTTCTTTGATTGCAAGAAATTCTGCCATGTTAGAATCTGTAATCCCAACCAACTTGGAGAACACACCTTTAACTACGCCCAAATGATCCCTAAGAAACCCTCCAATTCCAACTGGACTAGGCTTACCCTTGGAAGAACCATCAACATTAAATTTCATAAATCCGTCTGGAGGTTTTGACCATGAGCAGTTGGTTCTAGTTTGTTATGTTTTGGGAGGATTAGAGATGAGGTTGAGGCTGGAAAGGAAATCGTCAACAGAATGGTTTGTATTCGGCCATTTAGCTTTGAACCAATGAGCAATTCTGACCATAATCACATAAAAGAGCTGATTTTCATCCATGACTTTACTATTAAAGACCATTTCATTTCTAAAGATCCAAATCGTCCAGATAACAGCAAAGAACGACATCATCCAGATGTTGAAACAGCTTGTAGAGGGAGAGGCTTTTTCCCAAAATTGAAAAAAAGAAGTAGGACTACCTAGGCAGACCCAATCCATATTCCAAAGACTAACAATACGAGACCAAATTCTCCAAGAAAAAGGGCAAGTGAACATAAGGTGATGCACAGTCTCAATATCAGTACTACAAAAAATACAAGTAGCTTGATCAACATTAAGAATATTCCTTTTGACTAATTCATCCTTTATTGCAACCTAACCATGGAGAACTTGCCGACTGAAAATTTCAATCTTAGAAGGGGCTAATCAAGCCAAATTGATTTCCAGTTGAAAAGAGATATGGAGGAGAAACGATGGTGGTTGTAGGATTTCATGAAGGACTTTGGAGAATAAGAACCCGAAGCGGATTTTTTCCAAATAATTTTGTCAGGTTTATTTTTATCAAGGAAGACAGAATTGAGAAGTTTCCAAAAATCATTCCATTGGCCTACCTCCCACGAGAACACTTTTCTTCTAAGTTCGACCTTCCAAGACCAGAGATCACCATTCCAACTTCCAAAATCAGCAATGAAACCTTGGTTCCTAACTAAGAGAGCAAAGATGCGGGGAAATTGGTCTTTTAGGGTATAAGAGTTAGCCCATGTATCAAACCAAAATTTTATATTTTCACCACTGCAAACAGAAAATCCAAGACCTGCATTAATAAAATCAAAGAACTTGTTAAATGGGGAGAGGGGAGAGGTGATGTTCCTCCAAATTTTTGAGGAGCAAGAAACGGTTCCCAATGGGGGAACCAATAATTTAGTCTCACATCTAGTTCTCTCAACAATCACCCTTCGCCAAAGACTACTAGGATCAGCACCGAATCTCCAAATCCATTTATTACTTCTGTTTCTCAATTCAAGTTTGGCAATACCCAACCCACCAAGTTCCTTGTCCAAGTAGATAGTATCCCAATCCAGAAGATGCAGTCTCATTTTTCGACTATTACCATTCCAGAACAAAGCCCTTTGAATTTTTTCTAAATCCAAAATAACTCATTTTGGCATTTGGAATAAGGACATGTAATAAAAGGGAAGACTAGAAAGAACTGACTTAATGAGAACTTGCCTACCTCCAACAGAAAGATAAGCATTCTTCCAGTTGCCAAGTCTCTCTTTAAATTTCTCTATAATTGGCCTCCAAAAGGAAAGTTTTGAAAGATCAGCTCCGAGTGGGAGCCCCAAATATTTAATGGGAAGAGATTCCATTTTACAGTGCAACGAAGATGCCCAAGAGGATAAAATAGACTCTTCAACCCTAATACCCACTAGGCTAGATTTGGCAAAACTAATCTTGAGGCCCGAGACAAGTTGGTAGACTTTGAGGATTCTTTTTATCACTAATAACTGCTCAAGATCAAGAGTAGAGAAAACAAGTGTATCATCAGTGAACTGAAGGTAAGAGATGGAAAACCCATTGCTTCCTATAGAAAACCCGTTTAGGAGGTTAAGAGAGATAACTTTCTTAAACATGGCACTAAGGGCTTCAGCAATGATATTAAATAGGAAAGGAGAGATAGGGCAACCTTGACGTAAACCTTTAGAGGTGGTGAACTGCCTGGTTGGAGATCCATTTACCAAAACAGAGACAGAAGTAGTGGATATACATGTCATAATCCATTTCCTCCAAAGTGATCCAAACCTCATTTTAACCATAACCAGATTGAGAAAGTCCCAACTAACCATATTGAAGGCCTTTTCAAAATCAACTTTGAATAGTACCCCACCCTCACTGATGTGCTTCATCAAATCAACAACTTCATTTGCTATAAGGGAGTAATCGACAATCTGCTACAATCTGCCTACCTTGAATAAAAGCAAATTGAGAATTATTGATAACATGAGGAATGACCTTTTTAAACCGAGCTGCCAGAACTTTAGCCAATATTTTGTAAAGACTGTTGACCAAACTTATAGGTCTGTAATCCATAATACTAACTGGATTCGAAACTTTTGGGATTAGAGTGATAAAAGAGGTATTAATGGCTCTGTTCAAAGATCCTGTTTTGTAGAAATCATCCAAGAAATCCAAAACATCATCTTTGAGAAGATGCCACTCGCTTTGATAAAACTTGAAGTTGAATTCGTCGAGACCCGCTGCTTTATTTCCATCTGAACTGAAAATGACAGCTTCGACTTCCTCCTTCGTGAAAGGCAGTTCAAGCAAGGAAGCTTGATCCTGTGAAAGCTTTTGAAAGTCAAAGTCAATATCTTCCACTATTATGTCAGACTTGGAGTTAAACTGTTTTTGGAAATGATTAGCAACTTCCTCCTTTAACTTCAAAGGATCCGAGATAACAGAACCATTGAATACTAGATTGTCCAGATGATTGGTTCTTTTCCTGTCTGAAGCCACACAGTGGAAATACTTGGTATTTCTATCTCCTTCAATGAGCCATTTAACTCTTGATTTTTGATGCCATTCCCGTTCTTCCATTTTAAAATAGTTCCAAAGAGAGCATCTGAGATGGTTGAGATATGTAATTTGATCATCAGAGAGAGGAATGACTTCAGCTTCTTTTTCTATAGCAGAGATTTCCTGCTCAATTTCAAAGATAATCTTTGAGCTGTTAATAGGATTACTTTGATTCCATGTAGAAATCTCCCTTTTGAGTGCTTTAAGTTTAACACCAAGGCTAGCTTTAGGCATAGAGTTAACATTTCTAAAAGACCAGAAGGACTTGACCAAAGTCGTGAAGCTATTTTCCTGAAGCCAGTGGTTAAAAATTTAAATGGCTTATGTCCCCAATTTTGTTGGTTTATGGAGAGAAGGATGGGATTATGATCAGACAATGCTTTAGGAAGGAGTTGCTGGGTAACAGAGAGGAATAAAGAAAAAGAGATCTGCTGAGGAAAGGAACCTGTCTAAGCGACTCATTGATCTACTATTACTCCAAGTAAAACAACCACCTTCCAGAGGAGGATCAATAAGAATGGCATAAAAAATAAGCTCATAAAACTCGTCCATAGCAGAAAAGTTAAAATGAGAGCCCACCTTTTCGTGTGAAAATCTGAAAACATTAAAGTCACCACCAATGATCCAAGGACTTTGATATCTCAATTTTAGATCAAGAATTGCATACCAAAGAAACCGTTTCTTAGAGTCACTGCTTGGAGCATAAACATTAACCATAACATAGTCCAAGGAAAATGGAAAAAACCGGCCATTTAACAAGATGACTCTATCCTGGAAGATGGTTAACAACTGGAAGATGGTTCTTGGTGATTTTCAATTCATTTCTTGTAGTTGATTTGAGCAAAATCATGAATATGCCTAATGGGAACAAAAGTTACAATAGAAGTTCAAGCTAAGATTATAGCTTTTGTATTTGTAGGTATGGAAACTGGGGAATTCGCTATACATATGGCACATGTTTTGCTTTAGCAGGGCTAGCTGCTGTTGGTAAGACTTGTCACAACAGCCAAATTGTCCGAAAAGCCTATCAATTTTTGCTTTCAGAACAGCAACAATCAGGTGGATGGGGAGAAAGCGATTTATCATGCACTAACTTGGTAACTATCTTTCTTATGTTTCATAATCATTCTATTTATCACTGAGCTGGAGAGCATGAATTATGTGAAGCTAAGCAAAACCATGTATTTCTGTACTCATTGCATTATTGGGCGTACTGTCAGCTATTTTCCAAAAGAAACCATGGTGTTTGACAAATAAATGTATCACTCTGTCTGCTTAAACTCAGTAGAGGAGAATATATAATAATTTTAATGTTTTTCTACAATTATGAACAGGAATATAAAGATCTAGTAGAAGGAAACCGCTCCCATCTAGTACAAACTTCATGGGCAATGATGGGTCTGATTCATGCTGGACAAGTTAGTTATTATAGAAAATAAAATTCTTTTTTTTGTTACAATAGAAAATAAAATTATGCTGATACCAGTGAAACGAATTAACATGATATTAAGCCTTAACTTCACAAATTTAACACAAACTTGAATTCCTGGTCTATGTGTTTCTTGCTAACTAGGCCGAGTTGGATCCGCAGCCTTTACACAAAGCAGCAAGACTCCTGATCAACTCACAGATAAAGAGTGGTTGTTAGGTACTCAAGCCCAAAGAGAGAGCCTAGCCCAAAAGACCGGTCTAGTAGGTAGGAGAACCTCTTAAGCTTAAATACCCCTCCACAATTGCTTGTAGAGTCGATGTGGGATCGTAACATTGCCTACCCCTTGAGAAGCCGACGTCCATGGCGGCTCACTCTAGATGGCTTTCACTCCAGACTCTTCTCGGCACCAGGTAGCCCTTTTCTAGATCGCCTTCCACTCCACGGTGGCCCACTCTAGATGGCTTCACTTTGGACCTTATCAAGCACTAGGTAGCCCCTTTCTAGGTCGCCCTCTCCGCGACGTCGACTCTCAACAAAAGCACCAATATTAGGTACTTAAGCCCAAAGAGAGAGCCTAGCTCAAAAGACGGTCTAGTAGGTAGGAGAACCCCTCAAGCTTAAATACCCCTCCACAATTGCTTATGGAGTCGATGTGAGATCGTAACAGTGGTGAATTTCCTCAACAGGTATGTAAGACTTTAAGTTAAATCCTTCCATAGCTAGCAAAGCAATTCATCCACTGCTGATTTTATATATATATATATATATATATATATATATATATATATATATATATATATATATAACAACATTTTCTCGTTCAAGGTTTTTATAGATTGGTTAACTGGTTAATACAAATTGGTTTTCACAGGAACTTGTTGGGATCTGCTTGAAGACTTGTGTTTTACATTATGCTGCATACAGAAATATATTCCCCTTATGGGCTTTGGGAGAATACCGTAAACATGTGCTTTCGCCGTAGTTAGACTCCATCAGGAACTTGGACTCCATCAGGAAATCAGTACTTTTTCCTAATCGATTCAAAAAAATTTCATCCCTGTTGATGTTGTACATACGTTTTTTTCCAATAAACTTGTGTGTTATCAGGGTTATAATCAGAAGGGGCAAGCAATCAAACAAGCAGAGATGTAAGCCAGGTGAGAAAATTCTGAGAAAAAGAAAGTTCAAATTCATTTGTATTAACAAAATGAAATTAGAAACTCATACGTAATACTTTACACAATATACGGTTTTGTGCACGTCGAAGGCATGGATGTGTTTTTAAATTTCATTTTCTCCTCAGCCCGCTTATGCAGATGGAAAGATTATCATTTTTATAATCCCAATTCCCGAATATCCAGCAGCAATCACGTGAAGTAAGAGATGCATGGACATTCGAGGCATATTAAAAATAAAATGATTAACTTTTGTTCAGGAAAATTATTTAATATATCATCGCTGAAAATTTAAATTTTATAATCAGAATTAAAAAATAACCCTTATTATTAAAAATATATTTAAGAAAATATAAAATCATGTACAGTAACAAATTTGTGGAATTAAACAAGAAACAAGAAAGTGGGTAACAGAGGAGGAAATTTAATTTTCTTTCCGGTAAGTATTGTAGATCGAGAGTGGAGGAGCAAAGCTAGAAGAAATATGTGGAAGCTGGAGATAGCGGAAGGCGGGGGTCCATGGCTGTTTAGCACAAACAAGTTTATCGGCAGACAGGTTTGGAAATTCGACCCTGCTTCCGGAACATCAGAAGAACGAGCACAGATTGAAAAGTTCCGAGAAAACTTCACGTTGCAGCATGTTAAAGCA
This sequence comes from Heritiera fomes, assembly GCA_032173925.1. Lineage (NCBI taxonomy): Eukaryota > Viridiplantae > Streptophyta > Magnoliopsida > Malvales > Malvaceae > Heritiera > Heritiera fomes. The sequence goes on from JAPDPM010000015.1 coordinate 5,493,852, forward strand.
AGCAGCGACTTGCTTAAGAATTTTCAGGTACTGCATGCAAGACATAATGGCATTCCTCTATTAGATCTAACAACTGTTTCTAACGAATCTTAGTTTGTGCTGTTTGTTCGAAAGCACAGCTCATCGAAGAAAACCATGTAGATCTAAGCATGGCACCGGTGAGATTGGAAGACAACGAAGAAGTAACCAGTGAAAAGATCACTCTTGCTTTGAGGAAGGCTGTTCGATTCATGTCCGCTACCCAAGCATGCGATGGACATTGGCCGTCGGAAAATTCAGGCCCATTGTTTTGCTTATCACCTCTGGTATATACATGAGCCACAACAAAATGGGCATTTGGCGGTGGCATGTTTTTAGCGGCATTTGTCTAAAGACGTCGTCAAGCTCCAATTTTTTATTATATAGTGGCGATTATTATTAAAGTGCCGCTAAATATTAAGATGAAAATCTGGTTAGGGCAATTTTATTTATGACCTAAGTTTTATTAAACACAATTTAAATAATTTTTTCTATCCGAACTACCCTCCTTCTTTTTTTCTTTTTTCGGAGTTCTCAAAGCTCACGCATGAGTTTTTGAAAGCTCACGAAAGAGAATTTCCGTGAACAAGATTCATGAAAATTTTCTTCCGTAAGCTTGAAGAGGCTTACGAAAATTTTTGTATGTGAGTCTCACCAATGCTTTTTTTTTAATTTTTCAGAGTTCATAAAAAAAAATTTTGTGAGTTTTTGAAAGCTCACAAAAAAAAATTCTTTTGTGAGTTTTTCTATTTAAGAGCAAAATAATAAATTGATTAGGAGATAGGGTGTGTTTAGTTTTTTTTTTTGTTGTATATAGAAGCCCTCGTCTGGTTATTATAATTTACTTTGTTTAGCGACGTCTGAAAACACCGCTGAATGTAAAAAAAGTGGTTAAAAATCCAGTTTGCTGTAATGTGCTTTTGAATTCTCAGCTTCTTCTTTCCTAAAGTTCCCCTGAAATAGTTGCTGAAATTTCAGTTCTGGCTTTTACGAACTTTCAGGTTATGGTCTTACACCTTACTGGAGCACTCGATGCTGTTCTATCTTCAGAACACAAAAGGGAAATTCTCCGCTACATTTACAATCATCAAGTAAGATAAGCTGAACTCCGCAAACAAAATTTCAATGGAGGATGAAAGTTCTCTTTTATATGAGATAGTTTCTGTCCTCTTGCCAGAACAGGGATGGAGGATGGGGCTTCCATATAGAAGGACATAGCACCATGATGAACACGACTCTAAATTACATTGCTCTTCGTTTGCTCGGCGAAGGAATTGAAGGTGGCGAACATGGGGCTGTCGAGAAGGCTAGAAACTGGATACTCGATCATGGGGGTGCGACAATGATAACCTCGTGGGGAAAGGCTTATCTTTCGGTATGAAATTTAATGGCTTAATACTCGCATATACTTTCTTTTTTTTTTCACAAAATAAATGTAAGTTTTTAACATTTTATTATATGTAAATCAATCTATAAAATTTTTATTTTTATAAATAAATTTTAAAATTTTCAAATAATGAAATTAAATCAAAATCGATTAAATGCCACTATCAATCATTTAGATTTCCTATGTGACAACTGTCGTAACGTTTCCTAGGGCTAGGTCGTTAGACATTAAACAAATGGAGTCGCCACCAATCTTTTTTTTAACCTAGGTGTGATTGGCGACCTAATGACTCTAAAAACTGGTCTATATTTTAAGTTTTTGGGTTCGGGAGTTCATTTACGTGTAGGGAAGGTTATAACACCCCTACAACGCCCAATATTGGTACCATTTTAATCTTGTGTTATTTTAACTTTGTCTTAATTATGTGGTCTTTTAATATTTCATATTATTGTTTAAATATTAAAAAATCTTTTAAGAATCCTCCATCATTCTGAATGAATTCTAAAAAGACTCTTCTCACTTCAAGAGTATTCAAGGGGTACCATTTGACTCCCATGAAGAGGCTCCATCATCGGAAGTATTTTAGAATTTTATTCCTTAATTTATTTTTTATTTAATTATTTTTATTACTTTTATTTATTTATCTTAAATATTATTATTTTTATATATATTATTTATTAATATATTTAGGATTTTGGTATTTATATTGAGAATATCTCCTAAATTTTCCATCATTCTGGATAAACTTAGAAGAACCCTCTCACCTAGAAATTCCTCAAGTGTTACTCATCCGCAATCACCTTAAGGATTTCATCATCGGAATTATTATTTTATTATTTATTAACTTTATTTATTATTTATTATTTTATCTTTATTAGAATATAAATTTTATTATTTATTATTTGTTTATTTTGAAAATGCCTTCTAAGTCTTCTATCGTTCTGGATAAACTTAGAAGGATCTTCTCACTTAAGAATTCTTCAAGTATTACTCATTCGCAATCGCCTTGAAGATTCCATCATCGGAATTAATTAATAATTTATTTATTATTTATTATTATCTTAAAAATTTTACTATTATGTTTATTATATATATATATATTTTATAATTATGATTTTTTACGTGTTATTCTTTTTTAATTATTTGGAGAATACAGTTTAACATTCATTTTTTGAAAATATCTTTTAAATCTTCCATCATTCTGGATAGACTTAAAAGAATTCTCTTACCTAGGAATTCCTCGAGTGTTACTCATTCGTAATCTCCTCGAAGATTTCATCATCGGAAAGGTCTAGCTCATCCTCAACATTTATTATGCCATTATCTATTAATTAAACATCTATCTTAATAACTTTTATTTATTTATCTTTTTAATTATTTTTTTTATTTTTTACTCTTACTCATTTATAGTTTTGTTGTCTTATTTAATTAAATTTTAACTTTATTTATTTTTCCTATTTTTGTTATTTATTATTCTTGATTTTTTTAAGTTTTAAACTCCTATATTTTATTATTTTAATTATCTTTATTATGAGAAAAGCAACCTTTTTTTTTTATCAATATGAGAAAAGCAACTTAAAGTATCAAATTCAATGATTAACCATTAATAACAAATACTAGACGTGACATCATAAAAGTGCAGGAACAATACTTACCTTGTAATTGGATTGGCCAAAGTAAAATAATTTGAGCTTTGTGGACTAATTACGTGATTTGCTCTTGGAATTGATGGCCGAAAAGCAACCCCTTTAACTCGATCCTAGCACTGCTTCGTCTGCCTTCCTTAGCTTGATTCCTCGTTCATCCTTGTCGTCACTGGTGCTGCTGCCTTGTATATTTTTTGTTATTTTCTCTCAAAATTGTTCCCCCCTTCAGTTATGGGGTTTAACCCCTTTTTATAGTCATAAATTTGTTAGAGTCCTAATACAACTCAACCTATTCTATTAATTATCTTTTATTTTTAATATTTTATCTATTTAATTTTTATGTTAATCCTAATCTAACTCTATCAACTTTAATATTAATCTAAATAATTATCCTAAAAAATCTAATTATCCTATCCTAAAATTAATTTTATTTTATTTTATTTTCTTATCTCTTCTCTTTTTTTTATCATCATTCCTAAATCCTATTTTAATTTTAATTTACTAATTAATGTTAATTCTAAAATCTAAAAAAATTCTAACTTAATTGTAGCCTAATTCTAAATTAAAATACAATGTCACCCAATCCAATTAATTATTTTTACAAATTAAGATTCCGGTCAAAATAAGGTGTCTACAACAACTATGTGCGATATAAATGAGAGTATGTTATTTAACAAATTTGGATTTAATTACATGATTTTGAAAAATTTTGAGATTCATTTACAAAAAATAAACTTTATTTACTGATTTGTATGTGATAAAATATTAATGCTTACATTCATTTTATGCAAAAAATTAGTGTATATTTCACTATTAAGTCATTTAATTTGTTAGTTTTATTAGCTTTTTCTACCAATATGACTTAAATCGAAATCTTAGTTAAAATCCCACAGTCTAAAAACATATTAATCTATTGAAAATTTTAATGTAATGAAGGTACTAGGATTGTATGAATGGTCAGGCTGCAATCCAATGCCCCCAGAACTATGGCTTCTCCCTTCATTTTTTCCTTTCAGTCCTGGTAAATCAAAAACGTTTTGTATTGTAAAACTTTAACCTAACCTTTTCTTCTATTAGCTGACACTAAACATATAATTTCCCATATTCACCCAGGGAGGATATGGTCTTTCATGCGCAATTTCTATGCACCTTTATCTTACTTGTATGGAAGGAAATATGTCGGGCCAATCACTGAGCTAATTCTGTCATTGAGGGATGAAATTTACACCCGACCATATGATACAATAGATTGGAATAAAGCTCGCCATTTGTGTTCTAAGGTGAGCCATATTTGTACACTTGCTTGTTGGTATTTGTTAATTTGATAATGGCAACAAATCTGCAGTTCAGATGAGAAGAACTGGGATAGATGGTTGAACTTCTGTGCCAGCCAAACTTATTATTTGTTTCCAATGATACAGGAAGATTTATATTTGCCATATCATAAGGTGCAAATTGTGCTTTGGGACTGTCTTTATTACATTGCCGAGCCACTTTTGACTTGCTGGCCTTCGAACAATCTAAGAGAGAAAGCTCTACAGATTGCAATGAAGCTCGTTCACTATGAGGATGAGAATACTCGATACTTAACTCAAGGAAGTATAGAAAAGGTATCCTTCATAATCTTTTAATATATTTGTTCTAAGTTGTGAAAGTTAAATTTCAGTTGGTAATTATGAATCAAAATTGATATTGAGCAGCCTACTGGTTTCAAAATACTGACGGAAAATACTAGGAATGCAGGTTTTGCATATGATGGCCTGTTGGGCTGAGGATCCAACTTCAGATTCAGTAAAATTTCACCTGGCCAGAGTTCCTGATTTCTTATGGTTAGCTGAGGATGGAATGAAAATGCAGGTTTGCTGACAAATTGATAAATCTAACTATACCATGCTTGTATAGCATATCTAGTTGTAGCTGATTAAATTTGCTAATGCCGTACATTGGCAGTTAAATGGTGGTAGCCAGTTTTGGGATACTGCATTTGCTACTCAAGCAATTATCTCGAGTAATCTAACAAATGAATATGGTTCTACTCTCAGGAAAGCTCACGAGTTCATAAAACAGTCACAGGTTTCTTCCTATTCAGTCCCCCCATACTTTAGTTCTTAAACCAAAATGAGTTAATTTTATCATCTCAATCTGCTCACTTTGTTCCTTGCATTAACAAACCCTTAGCTTCAAGAAAATCCATCAGGAGACTTCCAAAGTATGAATCGTCACCAAAGTAAAGGAGCTTGGACTTTCTCCACTCGAGATGATGGGTGGCAAGCATCAGACTGCATAGCTGAAGCTCTGAAGGTGATTTAGCTCCCTTGTTTTATTTATTTTGACTCTAAATGTAAAACAAATCAGCAAATTTACTTTTCTATTTGCAGGCAGTATTCTTACTCTCAAAGATGCCAGAAGAAATTGTAGGTGAAATGATTGAAGCAGAGCGAATATATGATGCTGTAGATGTCCTCTTGTCATTACAGGTTTGAAGACATCTTTATCTTTGGTTTGTTAAAAGCTCACCGACTTTCTGCATCATTGGGTGTCTATGAAAGTCCATAATTTATGTGCCTTTGGTCTTGATTTTCCATTTTCTTTTTGCCAGAGCAAAAATGGTGGTTTTACTGCTTGGGAGCCAGTAAGAGGACAGCAATGGATGCAGGTAAAAGTTATCGAAATGTTTTAGTGTTTTCCAGTTCATGCTCAAATGTTCAAAGTTTTGCCAAGCAAGTCTTGCTGTTAATGCTGCATCATCATTTGTTTAAGTTGTGGGGTTGTTTTCTTTTTCAGAACATAAATCCAACAGATCTATTTGCTGCTGCAGCCATTGAGCAGGAGTATGTTCCCATCACCAGTAACTGCATTATGTTATCACTAAAGCATTAAGTTAGAAATTTTCTATAACATTAACCATTTGGTGGTCTTAGGCATGTTGAATGCACTTCATCTGCCATCGAAGCTCTACTGTTGTTTTCCCAGTCATATCCTGGATACCGAAAGAAAGAAATAGAAACTTCTGTGGCTAATGCAGTAAAATTTATCGAAGGTTCACAACTGGAAGATGGTTCCTGGTGATTTTCGACTCCTTGTAGTTGATTTAAGCAAAATCATGAATGGCAAATTGGAGCAAAAAATACAATAGGACTTCAAGCTAAGATTATAACATGTATTTGCAGGTATGGAAACTGGGGAATTTGCTATACATATGGCACATGTTTTGCCTTAGCAGGGCTAGCTGCTGTTGGTAAGACTTGTCGCAACAGCCAAATTGTCCAAAAAGCTTGTCAATTTTTGCTTTCAAAACAACAAGAATCAGGTGGATGGGGAGAAAGCTATTTATCATGCACTAACTTGGTAACTGTCTTGTGATTCGTGATCATTCTATTTATCACTGAGTTACAGAGCATGAACTATGTGATGCTATACAAAACCATGTATTGCCGTACTTATTGCATTATTGGACATAAAGTCGGCTATTTTCCAAAAGAAACTCAGATGTATCACAAATAAATTGATCACTCTGTCTGCTGAAACTCAGTAGAGTATATACTATTTCTAATGTTTTCCCACAATTATGAACAGGAATATAAAGATCTTGCAGAAGGAAACCGCTCACATCTAGTACAAACTTCATGGGCAATGATGGGTCTGATTCATGCTGGACAGGTTAGATATTATAGAAAATAAAATTCTGCTGATACTAGTGGGAAAAACATGATATCAAGCCTTAACTTCACAAATTCAGCACAAACCTGAATTCCTGGTCTGTATTCTTGCTAACTAGGCTGAGTTGGATCCGCAACCTTTACACAAGGCAGCAAGACTCCTGATCAACTCACAAATGGAAAGCGGTGAATTTCCTCAACAGGTATGTAAGACTTCAAGTTAAATCCTTCCATAGCTAGCAAAGCAATTCATCCACTGCTGATATAAAATACATATATAGCAACATTTTCTCGTTCAAGGTTTTTATAGATTGGTTAACTGGTCAAATACAAATTGGCTTTCACAGGAACTTACTGGGGTCTGCTTAAAGACTTGTGTTATACATTATGCTGCATACAGAAATATATTCCCCTTATGGGCTCTGGGAGAATACCGTAAACATGTGCTTTCGCCATAGTTTAGACTCCGTCAGGAACCTGGAATTCTCAGTACTGTTGAATTGTTCCTTAAATCAGTACTCTTTCCTAATCAATTCGAAAAAATTTTCATACTGTTGATGTTATACATTCCAATAAACTTGTAAATGTTATATGCTGATCTGAGTACCTCAGGCTTATAATCAAAAGGGGCAAGCAATCAAACAAGCAGAGATATAAGGCAAGTGAGAAAATTCTGAGAAAAAGCAAGTTCATATTCAAGAAGTAAACCTGCAGAGAAATGTAAATTTATGTATGGTTCAGGATGATTTTATTCAGTTTTTACTCTTGAATCCTGATGACCCCCTCTTCAATATGGGTCATAAATCCATGTAGAGATTGAAGTTCCAAGTTCTGTTTTCATTCCTACTAAACCAACAAAGAACAACCAGAAACAAGAACAATGAACCAGAAACTAGTAGCAACAGCTGCAGCATACCAGAAACCAGCGGCAGCCTGATCTCAGATAAAGGCTCAAATTGAATTCACCCTGGAGTCAAGAAATTAAAATTGTACTTTCAATTGTCGAGAACTGGAAATATATTTGGCGTCGAGGTTTCCAATTCCAGATTTGAGTGCAGAGTTTTTAAAGTTTCGCGATTCGATCTTCTTTTCAAGAAACGGGCAGCTTTATTCCGTGGATCAAATATGAGCCAACTTCGATTCCAAAGCCTGAGATTTGTGATTGAAGAGTGAAGACACAAACTTACGACTTTCTAACTTATTTTCTCGGTAACCAAACACAACAGTTAATTTTAGATTTTACCTGGTAGACAATTTTCCAGAATGTTCCATGTGTTCAAGTCCTTCTCCGAACGCAGAGGAAACCGCCATTCGCCGATCGAAAAATTTTAAATAATGACTTGGACATTTTTTTCGCAAATTTAGCACTTAAAAGATATGAATAAATTTGAAATGTTTGGATAATAAATTAGTAGTGATAATTGCTGTATTCTTTGTTTAATTTAGAAGAAGAGAAATTAGAATAAATATATCAATTACGAACGAAATTTCCTAATGTAATATTTAATGTAATGACTAGTAATATGAAAAAGTATTGAAGAGGATGCCTCTGCTACAATTGAGATGAGACCATTGGAATTAAGACATAAAGGGACAAGAACCAAACCTAGCTGCTACTGTCCCTTTAGGTCCAAGTTGAAGCAAAAGGTTGCCATAATTGTAGAGAAAAAACCAATATAATTAAAAAAAATTATAACATAATGTAATATTTAAATTCGAGTTCAATTAATTTTAATCTTACTTCCATTTAAAAAAAAAAGAACTTCCGTTTCATCTTAGAAAGGGGAGGGAGGATCTTACATCTCTTGAAATTGTGCCAAAAACTAAAGCTAAATCTTTAAGAAAGCCCAACCATGATTGCGAAGTCAAATCAAAAAAAAAATTGACCCAGGCCTCGGCAATGCTGACTAGTCAGTGACTACACACTTTGACTATTTTAAAAAAATGAAAGAATCGATGAAACCAAACATTTGCCATTTATTAATAAAAGCTACGATTACCTTTGCAATGTGATTATTATTCGGATTTCGTACTATAAAGATGGCTGATGATGTGGTTGTTGGCCACAGAGGTATTAGAAAACAATTATCTTCATGAATAAGGAAACAGTTTCAGCAGAGAAAACAGAATCAACTGAATTTCTTTCTTTTGTAATAAAAAGTTCATCTTTTAGTACATGGACTTCTTGCGATAATCGTGTGATTTGTTGATAGAATAAATTTTTAATTCTATTGATAAGATTTAATCTCCGACAGCCTCAAATATAAAAAATAAAACTAAATTTCTAAGTTTTTTGCAGGTAAAGAATAAGCTAAATGCATTAAAGTATTGCACTCAAATGATTTAGTTATATGTCTATATTTTATTAATTTTTGGAACTTAAATGAAATATATTAAAACTTTTATGAATTATAATGGAATTTTGTGCTGATTTTGGTGCATTTTTAATTTGCAAGTGATGTTTTTAAGATGACACCTTTACTTGGTGCAATTTATGAGATGAAATGATATTGTTTTTTTAACTACAAAGTGTTTTCATATCACATTATGTATGAGATTAATCTCTGTTCACGTTTCGTAACTGACGCTGATCCAAAAAAATTTAACCAGGTGAAGATTCAAACACGAAATCTCTTGTTATGAATCATTCTCACTCAAAAACTCAGTAATGATATTTTCTCTTACTACTTATATTTAATGCCAAAGAGAGATATTTTTTAATCTCTCTCTCACTCCTAACGATATTCAAACAAGTTTAATAATGATAATAGAGGCTCCCCTTTGCTTAAGAATTAAAATTCAAAACCTAATTAATATTGGAGGATGAAAAATTATTCTTCATCATCATTAAAATCATTAATCCGATTAATTATGATTAATCAATTTATTTATGATTAATCCAATTACTCCCATACCAATACAGTTTAATTAAGGTTGTCGGTAGAAAAGGAAGGAGCTATTGGAATGTTTATTTGGGTGCGCCGACACACAAACATAAAATAAGCATAAGTGATCTACAATAGGATTTTTCTTTATGCTCTTTTTGACTTTGGCTTAATGTTAGTAGTAATTAACTTATGGTACTTAAATAATTCTCCTGTCCGCACATGATCAGTGATTGAGATTAGCTTTTTCCTTAATACTCTACTTTGGTGAAATGTACCCAACATTTTTCATTCTTTTTTTTAAGTATAACACCAATGCATGTGTTAAAAATTATGCTTACAATGGAAGAAATAATTTATACATATAATTAGAATTTATATTTGATGTATCGTTAGTGTATAAATCTCATATACTGTCATTAATTTATATCATTATTTTTATTTAATATTTATTGTTTAAAATTGTTTATTTTAAATTTATTTCATATTTTGTTGTAAAAACGGAATCTGGCAATTTTGATCCAAATAGGTTTATATTCATGAAATTTAGATGTTTTTGAAACTTTACTTAATGAAATTGAGTAAAATAAACATGACTTTTGCTTCAAGGTTTCATGAAGTTTTTTTTTTGAATGGTAGAATGATATATACTACTATTAATATTATAGAAGATAAGAATTAATGATATATCCAAGATATAGAAGATAAGAATCAACCAACATACAACATATTCTATCAGAACAAAGTAGCATGCATCAACATCAAGAGGCTTCAAGAAGCTCTATATAAATTGTTGGTGATGGTGAAATTGTATGAAATTAAAATCAATGATATGTCAAAGAGAAAGAGAAAGGTGAGAGGAGAACAAAGAAAAGGCCACTTATATGCGAACATTCCCCCCTCTCTTAGAAGCAAAGGCACATGCTGGATTACATTAACATGGGACCTCAAAGAATGATGCATCATGCATTATTTCCACTAGAGTCTGGAAAACATGTCATTTCCTAAAAGCTCAAACCAACATAAACAAAACAAAACACCTTCAATTCACTTGAAGAGGATAGATTTGTTTTGATTAGATAGGTTCAAAGATCATATACAAATTCCACCCACAAAATCTTCTAATTATTTATAAAAAGAATTATTTGATACACCGTTAATAAAGTTTTAATTAGACTTTTGAAACAAAAATATTAAAATAAAAAGATATGTCATGTAACAATTTCTTAATTTATTGTTAATATATTAAATACAAACTCTTTTTTATATGGGTTAATAAAGTTTTAATTAGACTCTTGAAACAAAAATAATAAAATAAAAAGATATGTCATGTAACAATCTCTTAATTTATTGTTAATATATTAAATACAAACTCTTTTTTATATGGGGTACTTTGAATGAATATTTTTTTTGCATTTTTTAGTAATATGTTTTTAATAGAAGTTACAATTATAATTAACATATCACATTCTATAAATTGATAACTATAAAAATTATTTCATTTAAATTAGGTAAACTGATAAATAATTATAACTAACTAAATTAGTATATAATTAAACTAAATTCAAGCTTACATATAGTGAGACTCAAACTTAAAACCTCAAACTTAAAAAAATCTTAAAAATAAGTAGCTAAAAAGAAAAAGAAAAGTAGGGAAAATTTTCAGAAAGGAGGGCTTCGAACAACTGATGGGATGCATGTGCACCACGTCGGCTGATGTAGGATGAGAAGACTATCCCATCAAAGATTAACTAAGGCTGAGCTTGCGTTGTCTCCCTATCTCAATAGAGAAAAAAAGAGATCAGAAAAGTTTGAGGCAAACAAAAGCCCCTTTGCCAAAAGGACAACATATGAACAATGCTGACAGTCATTTGGCCACGGGAACAAAGCTCGACCGCCCAATTTCAGGTTTTATGATAAAAATAAGCTTTTATAAATTTTTTTTATTATCCCATATATTCTTTTATAAATTATAATCTTTATTTATCTTATTTGAGGGGAGAGAGATGGGAAAAGCAAACGCTTAAGAAATCTTTATGTAAGAACAGTTATGGATTCCACGTTCAAAAGTGAAAGAATGCTTTCTTTGCAATCAAATAGCAATAATTAATTATCATATTTCTTCTAAAAATAATAATACTTCTTTTTACACATGAATTGAGAAAATAACTCTTCTACAGCATCTTGAACGGCTACAATAAGAAAAGAAACACAATGGCTTTGCTTAATCTAGGAATTGAACAAATAGCAAAGCTACCCTCTTCTTCTTCCTCCATTCTTCAACATGATCAACAACAATCAACACAATTCACACTAGGGTATGTTTTGAAGTTATACCCATTTATCATAATGGTTAATTTGATTCATTGTTGAACTTGTTTGTTGAAAGAACTTAGGCCTTGGGAAAGTTCAATTTGGTGGTTTAATGACTTGTGATGGGTACCTTTGGTCTTGTCAAGTGGTCTCTTTTTCATATTTTTTTTATCGAGGAAAGACAAAAGGACCTAAAGACGAAAACCCCAATATCTTTTTCCATACCAAAATGTAATATTTTCATGCAATCACCATTTTGCTTACAGTTGTCTTCTCACAAAAACTTGGAATGTCAGCAAATACACAAACATCCAGTACACCAAGCTTTGATATTCCATCTTTGCAGCCTGTTTCACAATGAATGCCATTTAAAGAATGAGGCAAAACAAAAGGAATGAAAGAAAATAATTACATATTTGCTAAATTAATGAACATTAATTTTCTTGAAGAAACAATACTAATACTTTGTTAAACATGTATACAATATTTGCTCGATAAACAATCAAGATTAATTTGATCGAACCGTTGTTACTCCTTTTACTTAGAGGAAGAGGGAATACAATTTTTTTCCTACTATACAATTTGTCAATTCCTGTTTTTTACTAACGAAGTTTCTTTAATGTAAATGGGGTCAGAAGATGGAAGAAAGCAAAACCTATGGTGTTACTGTTACCTTTGTCGCAGAGGAAGAAAGAGAAATGGAAGCTGACGATGTTGAAGAAGTTGTGGCCAGGGCAGAAAGACCCACATTGTAAGCCATGGTTCCATCAGGTTGAAAGAGACCGTAGTTCCTTTCTGACGCAGGCCCAGGCTTCAAATCCTCATTGAACAAAGCAAACAAATACACTTCTAGCCTCATATTTGGTCTCAAAGGTGTTCCCTGATTACTCATCTGCCTTCTCAGCAAATTCCTGTTGTAAACAGCTGCATTCTCGGCAGTTGCTTCGATTTCATTCGGGTCCCCTTTCGACGGCCACCCTGTCTCAGAAACCCTCACCTCTATCCCACTGTAATTCAACTTAACCATGGCGTAAACAACGGCATCAACCTGCGCGTACAACATGTTGTCGTAGTGTAGCTTCGTGTAAGGATCGACCATCCCGGGGTTTCTGTTGCAAAGAACATAGTCGAGGGAAATCTTGTCTGGGTTATCCCTGTAAGCAAAATATGGGTAAGCGTTGATCCAAAATGGGGAGCCAGTGCTTGACAAAAACTGCAGAAACTGTGACATGACTCCCGAGACTTCACTCTTGAAACTACCAGCTGAAGGAGGGTAAGATTCCTGAAGAACTGCTAATGAATTGGGTGTCGAAACCTGAATGTACTTGTCTAGGCCCAGTTGAACTAAAGCACCATGGATGCTGACTATGGCAGGGACGAGATATCCTATTAGTGTTGTGTCGTCATCGGTGAAGACTTCGTTTCCTACTGCGATCCCGGTGATCTTGGTCGCCGGATAATATGGCTTGATGTGGGTGCTAACCCATTGAAGTGCTTGTTGGGGGTCCATTACGACAGGTAGCATTTGGTTTTCGACCGTGACAACGAGCTCAATGTTGGAGTTGGCAAATGTTGTTAGAATTTGAGGATTGGTGTCATAGATTCTTGCTTTTGTGAGCTTAAGGGAGCTTAAGAGATCAAGAACCCCGTCCGGCGGTGGCAAATTGTTGCCAAGCTGGCCGTAGTTGATGCCTAGCGAAGTAACTCCTTGTAGAAAACCAAAATCTACAGCATCAAAAACAACGAAATCACTATAATGATATGCAAATATAGAATATCGAATAGGAGGAAACCGAAAAGAAAGAAGAAGGTTACCTGAAAAACAAAGAGAAATTAGAGACACTAGAAGGAAAACATGGACTGTCATGACAATTCTTCTAAGAAACTTTACCATGAAGATCAAAGAGAGCTTATAAAAAAAAAGATCAAAGAGAGTGTGTTAAGAATTTCAGAATGAGAAAGAGAGGGAAAAAGTAAAGGGAAATGGAGAAGTGAATTCTTTTCTGCTTGTTTGAGCTGAAGTTTGAGAGCTCTCTCAGAGGTTTAAGCTTGCCTTCACCATGTTGTCCTTAACTGGTTTTTAAACGACTTGGTTTTCCATTTTCTTCGAGTCCATGTCTTTCTTTTGGGGTTATGACCCAATTGCCCCCCGCTCCTACTTTCTTCAAACAAAAGGAAAGGGAAATATACATACATATATTTATTTTGTGATCCTATTTTTGGAAAACAAATAAAATAAAAATTATTTTTGTTAAATTTAAAAATTGACGTAAAAAAGTTTTCTGTATATATACATGCATATTTTAATGTGTACATAACTTTTTGGTTAAAATACTAAAAAGGTTCTTGAATTTTTTTTTAAGTAAGCCTTTACATTTTTATTGCATGCATTCCCAATGAGCTTTTATCATTTGATTTATATTCAAATAAGTTTTTGTTTCAAATAAAAGATTACCTTATATTAAGAGTTTATTGGGATACAAATTAAAGATTAAGAGCTTATTCGAATATAAATTAAAGGATAAAAAATTTATTTGAATGTAGTAAAAGTATAAGAAGTTATCTAAGTAAAATGGTAAAATTATTTTTTTATGTTATTTTAATCTTATTTTTCAAATTATATTAATTATTACAATTTCTTTTGAGTGACTGAAAATAGCTAAAGATGGTGAAGCAATTAGGAATTGGTGGATCCCTAAATATTCCAAGGTGAGGGTGAAAAATTCACTTATCAATTAAATTACGATAACAGATATTTTATTTTAATTAAACAATATCTATTTTGGGCATAGGTTCTTTTATGACCCATTTTATAACCAACACAAGCCTCCCTTGAGTGAAAATTACACTAATAAGGATAGTTTTTTTTCCTTTGCATATGCCCTAATTAGATCAATGGGAAGAAAATGGCAATTTTTTTTTGTTGATAGGAAAGTACAACAGGGGAAGGGTTGGATTTAAATCTTGGACCATCTTTGCTGGACCAAACTTTGGTTATTAAAGTTGGGACAAAGATTATAGATTTTCCTCTTTGATCTCAAATTCAATTTTTTAAAGTTTGAGGTTTATTGAACGAGGCAGACTATGAAGTTTTCATTGAATCATTGTAGATAATCATTTGCATTTTCAAACAAAAAAAATCAGGAGTTCTTTTTTTCCGCAAAAGAGGCTAAGGTTAAGGAAAAATTTTAAAAAATTGCAAATATTAAGTATCGTAACCTAATTTTGTCCACTTTTTTTGACAAATTAAAGGTATAACTGATCTTTTGATTGACCAATTAATGCTTTTTTTATTACATTCCATTTGTAGGAGGATTTTTCTTTTTTTTTTTTTTGCACAATACATTTGTAGGAGATTTTAAATACAACACTGCAGCATGAGTCACTGTAATGATAAGTTAATTGACAGCAGCGGTTCTCCTTCAAAGAAAAAGAAAAGGACCCAATTCAACTATTTAATTTGGATTTACAATTTATATATAAAATTTACAACTTGAAGAAAGAAAAAGATAGGAAATAGAAGAGAGCCATTGTGGTCAAGTTGAATAAAGTTGTAACGCTGCTTTCTGAGAAGCTGACAAAAAAGTGTATGTAACAATGGTTATACTAAATTTAAAAAACTAAGTATTTGGATTAATCTAAAGAGAAACCCGAATGAAAAGTAAGGTTTGGTGAGTGGATAAGGAATTGTATGCGTAGAAATTTCCAAAGATAAGTGTCCTTATCTTCAGTTAGGGTTCTTTTCAATCCTTTTGCTTAAAGTAAAGATGATGCACACTTACATGATTTTCCATGGCAGGCGCAGCAGAAAATCTAAGAAGAGGTTCGGTTTCATGTCATGTACACGCAGGCAAACCTGTTAACAGTTGATAAAAGAGACTTTCTAATGCTGCAGATGTCCAAATTACTAGCTGTTTTCGGCAGCCATTTTCGAATGCCGGCCACCGCGAGAGACTCTTCAACATTGCCCCGTCAGTTCTTGTCATCTTCCATTAAGCTTTGGGCAATGATGCATGGAAGAATCTAACTAGTCGTTGTCGAGGTTGAAAGATATATGTCTTAGTCTTACGATTGAAATTGCTAATGTGCATGGCATACGAAAGCTTTGCCTGCCCTTTATTTTTACTGGTTTTAGTTCACATGTAATGGAGGAGGAGTTGGCTTATTTATTAATTTATTTATTTTCGTGATTAGATGTCCTTCTCCATGAAGTTTTCAAGTTAATTTCATCTTTTTTTTTATAAAAGTTATGAATTGAACAATGTAGGCGACTTAGTTCATAAGGAATATCGAATCAATTTACTAGTCAAAGTAATTTTAAAAACACTGATTATTTTCACTAGAAAAACAAAGACATAAGCTAATATTCTTAAATATTTATATTTACATGACAACGTTTGAAAAACCTGTAACATTTTAAAATTCTCATATATTTAATCGAGAATTTCGATAGATAGATACATATTACATAATGAATAATGTGATTTTTTACATGAGAAAACTTGAATAGCCGACGGATTGATTAAATCTGGAATTTCTCATTTCAACGTTTTTCCTGTTTTGGTTTTAATTTGTTCTGTGATTTTTGTTTTAAATTTTTTTTCTCTGCTTGTGTAACACATCCTTTAACTAGTTTCACCCTTTTATATAATGATCTTCTGGCCTTAACAACCCCGGCCTTGCATGTGATCTCACTATTAAACACTACCAGAAAAATGACCCTAAGCGATAAAAACATTCCCTTGCTAAAAGTTAGTGTCAGCAACAAATTAGCAACGAAAACCGTTTATACTTAGCGAAGGAATTCTATCAGTAATTTGCAACGAAGCGTTTTCCGTCACTAAATGTGGCATGAAGCTACTGTTTGCTTGATGCCAAAATTAGCAACCGAAATTTTCATCACTGAAACTTATACATAAAAATTTATGGTTTAGAATCAACGATCAATTTTTTAGTCATTAATTCTATCACTGATGAGTTTCACTGACAAAAAAATCCTTCGCTGATTTCAAATGATGCAAATTTATTTATTTGTTTTTTTATAATTTGAAACATTAACAACGGAAATTTTTCATCGCTAATGAGTGTTTAGCGACGAAAAATTCTGTCACTAATTTCAACTAATAGAAATTAATTTTTTCTATTTTTTTTTAAATTTGAAGCATAAGTGACAAAAATTTTAATCGCTAAAAATTCATCAACAACGGAATTAGAGACAGAAAATTCTGTCACTGATTGTTAAACCAAAACAATTATATATAATATATATTTATTTATGCTTAACGAAGAAAATTTATTGATTTATATATTCTCATTTTTTTCATAATTAAAGGCATCAGTGACGAAATTTTTTGTTGTTAATTCCATCACTGATGCTTTTCAGTGATAGAATTAGCGATTCAGTGACGAAATTAGCAATGAAAATTTATGTCATTGATGCCATAAACTGAAAATTTATTTATTTATATATTTTTATTTTTTTTCATAATTTAAGGCATCAGCGACAGAATTTTTCGTAGCTAATTTTATCACTAATGCTTTTTAGCGACAAAAAATTATGTTGCTGATTGATTAATGCAAAAATAAAAATTTGGAATTAGTGATGGAAAATTTTGTCACTAATTTCATTTTTTTTGAATTTTTCTCACCTCTGCAATGGTAGGAAATATTTTGAAATAGCATTAGCTACGAAAATTTTGTTGCTAATCTGACAATAATTCTGTCGAAAATTTCTCCGATATGCATGCCATATCCTTTATATTTTCTCCTATTATTCATTTTCTCTCCTTTTCACTCCTCCCTATCTTCTTTGCTTGTCTCTCTTCATTTTTTCTCAATTTTTCTTCTTTATCCCTCTCTCCTTCTATTTTTTCCTATTTCTTGTAAATTTACTACGGTTATTTTTCTTTTATGTTTATACTAATAATTATTTTTTTATATGATGAACTTTAATACTTATGGTTTTTTTTTTACCAACAGATGATGATGATGATGATGAGGTGCTAGTGGTGGTGATGATGATGATACTGAGGATGAGGATGAGGTCTTTTAGTTAATTGATTTTTAAGATAATGTTTATGTATCTTTAATAATTTAATTACTTTTATGAATGTCGATAGATTTTATTTCATTACGTGCGTTTTTATGGATTTATGTATACATATTGTATTTATTTTAGATGTTTTATAAAATTTGAATGTTTCAAGTGTTTCTCTTTCTCTCTCTCTTTTTATATAAATATATATAATTTATTCTAAAAATTCTAGAATACATTTTTTTGACGAAAATCATAGGAATTAGCAACAAAATTTGTCAAATTAGTAAAAAATTCATCAAATTAACAATGAAATTCATCACATTAGCGATGAAATTTATCACATTAGCTACATAATTCATCATACTAGCGATAGAATTTTCGTTATTGATGCCTTTTAGCAACAAAATATTATTGAATTAACAAAAATAATAAACTATTAGCAACAAGTTTTTTATAAAATAAAAAATAAATAAATCATCAACAATAGAAATTTTCATTATTAATGCCCTTTAACAACAGATTTTTTTATAAAATAAAAAAAATAAACTATCAATGACAAAATTCTGTTGCTGATTCACTTTAGCGACGAATTTTCATGTAAGTTAAAAGACAAAATTATGTTTTTAACGACGAAATTTTTCATTGCTGATGACATAAAATCTTCGTTAATGTAAAAAAATTCCTTCGCTTTAAAAATGTAAGTTAAAAGACAAAATTATGTTTGTCCACATACCTATATTCCTCTTTCCAAGTGGATACATACTAGACATTAGGTACACCTAGGTTTAAAAATGGAAGAATCATTACTCAATTTCCCAAGAAGGACTGTTGAATGGATTTTACTTTGAAAAAGAAGCCAGAGAATAGTTTTTTTTTTTCTGCATGATGCATGGTTTTTCAACAAAGTAAAAAGGTCATCATGATAAGATAAGCCAATTGAGAGAAATGAAAAGCACGACTGGTTATTGGTTATAGGGTGCGTTGTATATGAAACTTCTTCCCTGTAAAAAGGAACTCGTCTTAGTATCTGCAGTCATGGTGGGGCCCATCTGAGATGTGGAACCCATGATGACTGGTGGACAATTATCACAAAAGCCTAATGGTCTAGACTCTCTTGTTTCGTTAATTAATTTTTAATGGAAAACAATTATATAGTAATGAAATTTCAATTTTTTATGGTAACGTGCACAACCGAATCCACAAAATCAAAAAATTCCGAAGAGTTACGGGCAAAATTAGCCCAAAAGTAGAAGGGCCGCCCATGGAAGAATAAAATGAGCCATAATGGTCGAATGCCTTGGTTTTGGGCTTATACATTTACGAAATTATTACTGAACTTGTCCATCTCAGTTCTGGTGATGGAAGACTCGATCACGATGGAAGGCGCATGTGTTTATGTGGATGTTGTTGACGACGACCTATCGTTGGTCATGCGGCTGCAGTTGACCGATCTGCCATCTGTTATTTTGCTAATGTTTATGTTATCTATTTAACATTCTTATTCATTTATGTTGGTTTTTCGGATATCTTTGTATTAATTTTTTTCTTAAGAACCCTTTATCATTTTGTAATTTGTGTTTCTTTGCTTCTAGCAGATTTTCTTAACCTAATAAAAAGAAAAAATATTTTTTTTACAAAGGAAAATCAAAATAAGCTTGATGTGGACTAGGTCAATTATTACTGGGCTTTTTTAAGTCAATTAGGCCGAATGATAACTTAAGCCCAAGAGGAAAGAGGACTCAGAAGGCCCATAAAAGATCCATTGAGTTATTAATTAAGTTGTGGGTCTTAAAGGTAATTACGCGCAAAATCACTCATATAAATAGGTCACATGTATTATTTTTAACTCTAAGCTCTATTTACCTACTGAAACCCTAGGAAAATCCTGTTTGACTTAAGCATCGGAGTGCGCTCTGCGCCCTCTAATGGTTTTCTATTTTGCAGAACTTTTCTGGAGACACGTGGAGAAAGAAGACAATATCGACGTCAGTACGTATTTATTGTTGTTTTGTGTAACAACAATTGGCACCGTCTGTGAGAAACAAACAGAAAAGCCAAAAAAGATGGTGAAAGATGATCTGCGGAAGATAAGGTATGTAGGCTGCGGCAGAGTGCACAAGTTACGCTACAAAATAGTCTATCGCATGCAAAGTTTCATGCGACAGAATAGTCCGTCGCTCGCAAAATGCGTGCGACAGATTAATTTGCGTGCCACAAACATGCGACAAACCTTGGCATGGCGAGAGAATAGCTCTCGCATTCGACAGGCTTGGCGAGAGAGCCTCCCGCGTGGGCAACAGGCCTTGGAAAAATTGTATTTCGGATAATGAAATTCTAACTAATAGAAGGGAGCCTTGTTTCGCATTTAATAATCGGCAATTTTGTTGTGTTTCTTCATCTTGGTTTGTGGGCAAGCAATAAAGCTGCAGCCATTATTAATTCTGCATAAAAATTGTTTTTCCTAAGAGCTTTTCATTTATGGCTCCGTGATTCATCTGCTAGTGAATAAATATGGAATTTGAGCATGTGACTTAAGGGATTTAATTATTGATTAATGGCTCTCCGCATGATGAGAGCTCTTCCTCAAATGACGTCAACTTTGACAAGTTATAATATTAGTTTTAAAATATTAATATGAGTTGGATATTAATGCTCAACCACGCCAATCACGCCATGAATGAGAGAGTAGCTCTAGCGCAGATAGGCCTTTTAGCGAGAGACCTAACGCCTGTGGGAGACCTATTACTTACGAAAGACCTGTTAAAAAATAATAAAATAAAATAAATATATATGCGACAGAACAATTTGTCACAGTTTCACGCGACAGTATAGTCTGTCGCCTGCTAGATGCACGCGACAGAGCGAATCGCGTTCAGGCATGCGACAGACAGTCTGTCGCAAGCTAGCATAAGGCCCACACGACAGAGTAATTTACGCGATCACAGACACATGCGACAGGCCTTGAACGAGAGTGGCTGTCGCTCACGACAGGTCTCGGCGAGAGATAAGCTACACGAGAAAGGCATTTGCGAGAGAATGGCTCTCGCGTGCTACAAGCCTTGGGCGAGAGAAATTGTAAGGGTAGCAAGTTCGCAACCTACTCCTGCTAGGAAGATGTCAGACGATAGATCCACAGAAAAATATACATATAAAATAAAACCTCGAAAAAAGATAGAGCAGCTATCGCTCCATCAGACTTGGGCGAGAGAGTGGATCTCGCAGGCTTGAAAAAGAAGCTCTCGCTTGCGGCAGGTGTTAAGCGAGAGAACCTCTCGCGCTACAGGCCTTACGAGATAGTAGGACCAAAGCTTGCCAACTGGAACAGCTTTTGCACTCAGCCTTGACAAAATACTCTCGAACATTGCTACCCCAGGCCTGTCGCATCATCAACATTGCTGCCCCTCTCATCATCAGCATTGCTGCCCCAAGTCTGTCGCATCATCATCATTGCTGCCCCAAGCCTCTCGCATCACCATCGTTTCACCATCTTCACGTTGCTTGCTACCATCCCAAAACACGCCACCAACTTCTGCATCATACCGTATCAGCCTTAGCCCCTTGCACCGCTCATTGCCGCACCAGTCACGAACTGTTGCTCCATCATCTTCATTAAGCTGCTGCTCTGCTTAACTACACTACACCCCTGTGCATATCCTTCTCGAATTGCTGACTCGTCACTTAAACAGCCACTACACAACCTGTTCGCTGCTATAGCTTACAGTCAATCTTCTTGCACTGTATCGTTTTTTTCCAGCTGTTATGCTCCGGTCCAGCTATTATTACCGCGCCAGCTGCCTCTGTCGTTCTTCATATCTACCCTTCAATTATATGACAAGATAAAAAGAACAAGCAGCTGGGCAACTCCAAATCCAAGTTTAAGCAAAAAGACATACGAGCCTGCAACAGCTGCTCATGAGTTAGGAGACAGCTTCCGAGTCCTCTTAATAGCATTCTTTCTAAGAGCATCAGATATCTCTCTTTTTCTTTTGGAGTTGCTCTTGATGGTATTCTGATCATTATTTATATTGTTGCAATCCACAACTTCAGAGAACTTTCCAGCAAGTTTTAATTTATTTTGAACAAAAACCTTTAATCTCCACAAAGTTAATTCACTCTGGGCGTCTATGTCAAGATCCACCTCTTGTGCTGTTGGTTGAAAGCTTGGATTGTTCTCAGCGACTATCTCCAGAGCCTTACTAAGATCTTCAGGCAACAATCGGCATGAGCTGCCTCTTGTGCCACCTTCATATCAAGCTCGGCCCTTGCTTCCTCCTCGACCTGTCTCTTTAGCAACTTTAGGCAAAAGTTGCAGCCACTTCTCCTCAAATTTTTCTAATAAAGTTTTGGCCATTATATGGACCTCGTGTCTTTCATCGTCGTATTTCATTTCATTCTTAAAAACCAATCTAACATGCAAATTCACATGCGCTCCTACAGTTTCTCGGTTTATATATTTCCAAATAAATGACCATAATTGATAAAAAAAAAAACATACTTCTTTATCAAAGCAAACAAACATCTAAGTCGTAGAATTAGGATATCTTGACTGCGGGTAGCCATTAATGGTGGCCATTGTATATAGTTTTTCTAGAATGAGCAGTGACACCAAGCTTTCTCACTGTCTAGGCAATATACATGGTGAAAAACCACAATAACGATGCAGCTACTGTTTTGTGTGAAAGAGAAAGAAAACAAAGAATAAAACGTATCCGGAATGGTTCTCCCTTGCATGTAGTTACCAGAAATGAGGTTACCAGAAGATTAGACGTGGATCTCGGGTCTTGTACGTGGGATGTCGATAATTACTATTAAAATCAGCTTAATGTTGGCCTGAAAAAGCTCCCTGGAGTTTCTGTCCTGGAATGTTGAAATGTCGGTGCTCCCATTTGCTAGGTTTCTTTCTCGTGGATATCCTTTACGATGGCAAAAGGAGTGGAATCTTCTAATCTATTTTTTCTATCACAATTTTCGTGCCTTAAATTCCTTAATACTAAAGCCGATCTCTTTTTCTTTTGAGTGAAATTATTAAAAGCGTTAAGCGGCTTCTTAGGCAAGATTATTACTTCTATTATACAAAAGAATCAAGCTACAAAATTTTAAAAACAAAACAAAAATTAAAATGAAAAATTGTTTTTGATGATTACACCAGAGGTACCGCATTTCAATGAACAAAAACATGAAAATAGGTGAATCTCAAAAGCCTGTGATGCAACTTAATGCAATTGCTTTTTTCTTTCGCTGTTGCATGGATACAACCATATTTTAACCAATTTATTTCATGTCAACATTAAAAACGATCAACATACCCTTGATAATAAAGTCTTGTTTAGATGATACTTACGATCGGTTATTGGAAAATTTATTTTATTAGTCAAATAACGCGCGTGCTGTTCATCAAATGGTAATCTTTTATACATTTTAATATTTCTTAACAAAAGATAGCGCATGCATGTATGAATAGTTGAGATATATAAAGATTCGAGATGAAAATTAATGCTCAACAGGCAGGAGACTGTTTTATAATATTAAATCTTAGAATGGCTCTCATGCCCGATAGGCTTGGGCGAGAGAGAGGCTATTGCAAGCGACAGAGCAATTCACGCAACAGGCCACGTGGCAAGCCACTCGACCATGGTAGCATGGCAGGATGTGTGTCTGACAGGCGTGCAAATAGGCGCAGAAAAACATTTTGTCGCATGGTAAACCAATATCGGTGATAATAGTTGCCGCACACAGGGTTCACCCAAATCAGGTGGACATAGGTCCCGCGTGGAAGGCCACTTTGGCGACACAATGTCAACCATGCGACAGCCAAAACAGGCGAACAAAAGCCATGCGGTAGACTTCTTGGCGAAAGGATGTCATGCCCATGGGTCAGCAAAAGTGGCGATCAAAACTACCCGTAATAGGCTCATTGAGTGAGAGGGTGCCTCACCCATTCGACATCCAAAGTGGCGACATTCCCTTTAGGTGAGAAGAGTCTTCCGCATGCAAAACGGCGAAAAGGGGCTGCCGCGCTCGGCATCCCCTTTGTCGAGAGTGGCATGCGCGGCAGGTGCCCTGGTAGAGCAACGCATGCAGGCAAACACAGCCTAACTAGAAATGTTTGTTTGGCGTTGAGGAACAAAGAACAGTTACGTTGGCTCGCACAGGGTGCGAAATATTGGCAAGTAGGACCATACGGTAGGACCTTTGGTGAGAGATAACAACTCGCACATGCAAGAGAGGTAGGGTGCAACACGAAAAGTCACACGCAAGCGTGAATGTGGCGAGCATGTTGGATCGTAGGCCTTTGATGAGAGATTGTGCCTCGCCTATCAATAACCAGAACAGGTGAGCACAATTAACGTAGCACGAGTTTCGGCAAAAGAGTAAGCCACGATGGCGAACGCCGCACATACGCGACAATCTTGGCCAATAAAGAGATGATGGCGAGAACGGCCTGTAGAGTAAAAGCTCGAGAAACAGCTAACGTACGGCAAACTACCACAACAGAAGGGCTCTTGCCACGATAGGTCAATTCACCGTATGCAAGGTAGATGTGCAATACACGAGCATTGATCCCAAGTTACATGCTAGCCCGATAGGTAAAAGGTAATGGTGAGCAAATGTGACAAGTTAGATTGCGATAAAGCAGTTCATCCTATGCAACAGCCATACAGGCGAGAAAAAGTCACACGGCAAGCAGTCTAGGTGAGCGAATGACCCTCGTGAGCCAGCCTTTCGCACACATGGTGTGAAGCAATGCTGATGAATGCAGTGTCATGTGACGAGCACAAGACCACTGCGTTAGACACTTTCGGCGATTGAGTGGCATGTGGCAATTGCATGACCAACGCCACAACCCAACTTCCGTAACAAGGCTCGCTCGGTAAAGCACGTACCAAGGTGCGAGAAACGATCTAGATGGGCAAGCAAGGAATAGGCCGAAGGGTCTGGCAGAGGTGTGTGCACAATGCTAGATGAGCTCGCCCAGGAAAGGAAAAAAACTGGATGAAGGACTTGAAACGAGCGAATGTAAATCCAGGGGAGCTATATTGGGCGAGCGCCAACCAAAGACCTCAGGGAACATGCTAGAATTCCAAATGCTTGCTCGTATTCGCCCAGATGCGTAAGAATATAGACGAGAGGCGAAAACCGGGCAGGGCACAAATAAGTCCCTAAGCGAAAAATGCACGAGACGGGTAAAAATAAGTCCCTAAGCGAGACGAAGACGCGAGACGGGCACAAATAAGTCCCTAAGCGAAAAATGCACGAGACGGGCAAAAATAAGTCCCTAAGCGAGAAGAAGACGCGAGACGGGCACAAATAAGTCCCTAAGCGAAAAATGCGCAAGACGGGCAAAAATAAGTCCCTAAGCGAGAAGAAGACGCGAGACAGGCACAAATAAGTCCCTAAGCGGGCACAAATAAGACCTTAAGCGTAAAGAAGACGCGAGACGGGCACAAATAAGTCCCTAAGCAAAAAATGTGCGAGACGGGCACAAATAAGACCCTAAGCGAGAAGAAGACGCGAGACGGACACAAATAAGTCCCTAAGCGAAAAATGCGCAAGATGAGCAAAAATAAGACCCTAAGCGAGAAGATACAAGACGAGCAAATTAAAAAGTCCCTAAGCACAAAAGGGTGCGAAATGGGCAAAAATAAATCTCTAAGAGGTACGTTACAATTTTATCATTAGATATGTGCTACAATTGATTGACAAAGTGCATTTAACGTATTATGTCGGCATTCCGGATATAAAAACGATGTTATAGTCTTATCATTTCTATAAAAGGTCCTACGTGAAAAATACGCAAGATGGGCAATTCTCTAAAAGTCCCTAAGAGAAAATGCGCGAGACGGGCAATTCTATAAAGTCCCTAAGCGAAAAATGCGCGAGATGGGCAAATTGTGAAATCCTCAAGCAATAAAGTGTACGGATAAATGCAATACCCAAGTACGAATTCTTCTTTAGATGTAAGTGCTTCATAAGAAGAGCTGGGGAGCACTATAGATTAATTTCTGCATTAAAAGGAGTATCGAAACTAATAGGCATCCATGCATATGCGTCCTAAGGTGCTATAATGTCAAGAGCTTGATCCTTAAGAAAATTAGTCTCTGGATTATTTAAATAATCTTCGTCCAAACTTGTGAGAACCTTGACCATCTCGAGTCGACAAAAAAGCTTCTAAGAGCTGATAAGATCAGATAAATCTTTACAAGAGTCTATCCTCAAAAAAGGTTCCAAATTCTCAGCATCTAGATCGAGCTTCAACCAATCAAGAGCATGCCGAGTACAAACCACATCTGATGAAACCAGATCAGAACATATGCATCTACTTATGGCACTTCTTAACGATGTGCCCTCATGGCCTCAACCCAGATTCGGTTTTCTTTCTATTGGCTAATAAAAAGCACTTGACAAAAGAAATGATGACACAATATCGTTTCTGCTACAAATAATAATGAAGTTCACTAGTTGAGTCCTCAAGTAAAGATGAAAAGACTCTTGTGATAATCCCAAGAAGAGGATAGCAAAAGAATCTGAAAAGCTCATTCTTTATATACTCTTTCACAAAGTAAACCTTGCGAAAGAGTGGGGAGCAATTGATGTGGACTAGGTCAATTATTACTGGGCCTTTTTAAGTTAAGCTGAAGACAATTAGGCCGAATGATAACTTAAGCCCAAGAGGAAAGAGGACTCAAAAGGCCCATAAAAGATCCATTGAGTTATTATTTAAGCTGTGGGTCTTAAAGTTAATTACACGCAAAATCACTCCTATAAATAAGTCACAGGTATTATTTTTAACTCTAAGCTCTATTTACCTACTAAAACCCTAGGAAAATCCTGTCTGACTTAAGCATCGGAGTGCGTGCGCAGGGGAAAACCCCTGCGCCCTCTGATGGTTTTCTATTTTGCAGAACTTTTCTGAAGACACGTGGAGAAAGAAGACAATATCGACGTCAGTACGTATTTATTGTTGTTTTGTGCAACAACAAACCTAAAAATAAAAAGGAGTACCAAGCCATTCTAAATGCTCGGAGGTAGACTCTCCCATGCATCAGCTAGTAATAGTCTCTCTAAGGCCTACGGAAGATTTTGAAACTCGCTCAAAATCAGTCTCCATCCCGCATGCTGACTTTACCAAGACATTTGCACAGAAATTCTCTTTCCTAAGAACATGTTGAATCATCACTTGCGGTTGGCATGGTCTTTAGCTCTGATGA
The DNA here is from genome assembly GCA_032173925.1 of Heritiera fomes. NCBI lineage: Eukaryota > Viridiplantae > Streptophyta > Magnoliopsida > Malvales > Malvaceae > Heritiera > Heritiera fomes. Next base: position 5,521,006 of record JAPDPM010000015.1, read on the forward strand.
TGATGATGATGATGATGATATATATATATATATATATGTAATGCTTGTATTTGGGTTATTCGAGTTATTGTTGAGAACTTTTAGGTCAACAGTAGTTTTTTAAGGGAGAGTTGCTAGCTAGGTGAGTGGCTTTTGTGCTTTTTGGTATCCTTTTTCAAAGAATAAGGACTGAAGTTAAGATTTCAAATGCATTTTGATGCTTAAGTCAATATTTTTAAGAGGTGTATGGAAGAAAGAGAGAGCTCAAAGCTTAGAGAGCTTAGAGAGAAGGCAAAAGAACTTAGAGAATGAGTGAGTCTGTGTTTAGCTTCCTCGAGGTGTATTTCCTATCACTTGTGTGTTGTCCAACTCAAATGTTGAGTTTCATGAGTCTGCGGTGCCTGCGGCTCAAGGTGTTTGTTTAACTTGAATGACATCCACTTGATATGTGCTGTCAAGGCCTGAACCCTCCAGCAATCATGGGTCTAGTGCTCTGTATGATCCAAATGCCCTTATCATCAGATACCAATAATTATATTATTTTCTTCTGGGTGAAATAATTTTTTATTAATTAGTTTTCGATGAATGTATATTCCATAAATTAATAAATCAATGTATATACATCTAAGGAGAAATGTTGGTTGCATAAAGAGAGCAAAAATCCAACAAAGTATTGACTTATATATGCATTGGCGTGGCGTCCCGAATCGCCACTCATTCGACTGCCACATCTGAATGGCTGATCTACTCGACGAAACACTTAAATTACAAAAAGCTCCTATCTAGCAATTTTATATATACCGCTACCTAATTTTTACACTTAATTATATTTATTTGAAGGGTTTATATATGATGTATTGTCAGTACTATATAATTTTTATATATTGTCAATGTATCAGATATTGATATTTCATTAATAAAAAAATTATAGTGCCAACTTTTCGAAAATAAATACAAATAATTTTTTTCAATTTATTTTTATTGATTAAGTGTCGACTTTTGATATGTTGACCAAATACCAATTATATACCGTTCATTATCTGTTTAATGAAACAGAATTAAACCATAATGCATATATAATATTAAAAAAAATTTAAACGAGAAAAATTATAGATTGGAGAACTCCGAAGCTGTCCACCTCGCATAGCCCCAGCTACCTCCCTTTTCTGTATTCTCTGGCACTATAAAGCATTAATGGTGCAAATTCTAGTTGGCTAGTCAGCTGTCAGCCCACAACCACTGCAACTCGTCCACCGGCAGCTCCTCCAAGATCATTTTATCCAAGTCTTTAAAAGATAAACCTTTCGTTAACATGGAAGCGTCAAGGCCACCGACATCACTGCCACGGACGCCGCCCATAGTGCCAGATGGCCTTTCAGCTGCACCTGCAGCCTTTCCAGCTACCTTTGTTTCGGTTTTTCTACCGGAAAACGAGCTCTCCTCTATCCATGAGACGCAACAATCCTTGCCTGTAAGCCTTTGAACGACGGATTTGAAGCTGTGGGGATCAGTTTCAACGTACTGAGTATCAATTAGCACTACCTTAACATCTCCACGAGATGTAGCAGTTGCCGCCATTGAAAACAAAATGAACAGAAAGAAACTATAGGAGGAGTTAATTGAGAAGTTAACGCCGCTAATTCCTTGCTCGAAAACTTGGTATAATGCAAGTTGCAATCTGGGTTGGAGGGTTTAGGGTGGATGGGTTGTCTTATATAGGGAGAAAAGACGAGGGGACCCATAACAACAACGTGGGTTTGACAGCTTGGGGTCTTTGAACCATTATTGCGAAGAAATGGAAGCAAGTTGACCGTTAAAAGGGCAATATGCAGTCTGGACGTACCGAAGTCTGAGTCAAAGCGGAACCCTTTGGCCATTAGTTCCTAAAACTGGAGAAAGAAATGAAAGTCTTCGTCAAAGCACGCATTGTGGAAAGTCTGTTTTCCTTAGTGCCTTGAGATTACAGCTGGCATATTATCAAACACTCACTGGGCTAGTCGACGAATTTTTTGTTCAGTGATAAAGACAAAATTTTAAGATTTTGAGATTTTAGATTAATGGTTAATTTAGATGAACTATGAGATTAGTTTTGATGAAATTAAAATAGTTAAAAATACTTAAAATATATTTTTTTATTAAAATAATAAAAAAAATTAAAGCTGAGAGAGTAAAATAATTTTCACCTCAAAATTTTGGATTTTAGTACGGTGGCTTCCAAACCAAATCTAAGTTTTTTTAGATGTGAACTTGAGTATAATTTAATTATTTATTAATTTATTTAATTAAAATAAAATAATTTTATAATTGTCATTCAAAAGATGTTATATGTTAATTATAATATATAACTTTTAATAAAAATGTATTACTAAAAATACACATTAGGCTAAAATCAATTACATCTATGATCTAATTAAGCATATGAAAAATCTTTTTGGCAACTGTATTATGTTAGACCAGGAGAGAAAATTCATATTTGCAATGCTGTTTCTGTAAAATATTAATACTTTTCATGTGCAAAAATAACCCATTGGTACGGTACTGGTCAACGATTGAAATTTTGACTGATAGAGTGGAATACTGAAATGAAGTAGTTCAATTTTTTTTGGTATAACTACAAATATTTTTTTCTGTTCTACTATCTGAAAACATTTTTTTTACTAGTATATATATATATATATATATATATATATATATATTAAGTTTTCTTCCTCGTGTTAGTTATATAGACCCATCGAGATGTATATATATTATTCAAAAATAAATCACTTATTATAATAATATCATTAATGAATATATTTAATTAAATAATTGTTATTTAATTATTATAATGACTTTTTCTTTTGGTTCATGAAAAAGTATAAAAGAACAATAAAAGAATCAACTTTTAGACTTAAGTTTTTTTAAAGAGAAGAAATAACTGTCAAGTCAAACATTGATAAAATTTGATTTATTCTAATAATATAATAGATTTATATATATATATATATATATATATGATGTATTAATAGTATATAGTCTATATATATTGTTAATGTATCAGAAGTTAACACCTTATCAATAAATCTTTATGAGTAAATTGAAAAAAATATTTGTATTATTTTTAAGGGCTTCATAATTTTTCAGTTTGCTTATTGATGAGATGTTAACTTTTTGTGAATTGATAATATATAGAGATTATACACTGTTATTGTATAATATACAAATCTTAATATAAATATGTGGTATGATTTGAATAAAAAATTATAAACCAGTATAAAGTAACTGTTTCATACTTTTTTCACTTGTCCAATGGTAGCTCCAGACGAACACAACCCAGCACCAAGATTTTTGAGACCAAAGAGCGTATAGCAAGTCTTTCACTAAATCATCTATTAATGGATACCCACATTTTTATCTAAGTTTGTATACGATATATTGATAGTGTATAGCTTCTATATATTGTCTAAATTAACTATAAGATGATACATCATATGCAGGTCCCTAAACATAAATATTAATAAAGTTTTTAAATTTATTTTTTTTTAATATTTATTTTTAAAAACCTATCCATTTTTAGACTTTACATATTAATAAAGTGTTATCTTATAGTTGACTGACTGTGTATAGAGACTATACACTGTCAGTGCATAATATATAAACTCTTTTTATCTTATAGTAAAACGATACCCCTGTTTCGCATGAACGCTTTTCTTTTTTTAAAAAAATATATACACTCTAAATAGTATTAATAATAATAATAAATCAAGATATTTATTTTAAAAATATTGATTTATTAAATGAAAATAAAAAATATTTAATTTATCAATTAATCATTGTATTTAATTTTTTATTTTTTTACAATAAAATAAAATTCTAATACAAAGTTAAAAAATTAAATAGATTAAAATAAAAAAGGCTTATAAAATATTTAAAATTTTATTCAGTTTGATTCTAATTTATTTGTCTTTAGATAAATTCATATTAGATTAATCCCCCACCACTACTTTTTCTTTTTATTTGTGGTAGTCTCTAAGTGTTTAATATTGAAATTTTTTATTTATTACTTTATTTTCTCTTTTATAGCATTCGATTTTCATATTTAAACAATTTTTGTAAAAAGTTTTTTATTTGTAGATTTATTTTTTTATTTTTTATGTTTATTTGCTCAAGTTTTAAAAAATTATTTTGGATTTTTTTTGCTTTATACTATAATTTTATGATTTTTTTGAATTTTTATATTATTTGTAATATTTTTATTTTTTCAAATTTTTGCAAACCAAATTTTTTCGGTATTTGATTTAAATTTGTAAAAAAAATTTAACATGTGCTTTTGAATATTTGTTTTTTTCATGAATATTGGATTTAGTTCCTTAATGAATTTTAATTTTTTTCTCCTTGCTTTTCATATATTTCATTTTTTAAAAAAATTTTGAAAAAAATAATAATAGTATTTATTAAAAAATTGTGAATATTTGATTTTTTTTTCAATTTTTTTCAACTTTTTAATGTTTTTCTATTCTTTTCATAGTGAGTTCATTTTTTTTGTATTTTTAATATTTTAACATTAAAAAATAAAAAATAGATATTTTTATTTCAATTAAAAAATATCATATGAAACTAAAAACTACCATATGGCTAAATTTATTTTTAATATTTTAATTAAAAAAATTCAAACTAATTATAATTTTTTATCAAACCAAAACAATATAAAAATTGGGAATAAAATATAAAAATAATATTTATAAAACCCACTCAAATTAGGAAAAAAAAAAGGATTGATTTTATATTCTTGTTAATGGGATTCCTTGCACATATGGTATAGATATGGCAGCAGCTAGAATTAATTCGGAAGAAATGCAGGAATTGAGTTCAGCATTATTTGCATAAACCTTTTTGTCTAGTAGATAAACACAGCAATTTCTCGTGAGAAGGCAAAGAGGAGAAGTGATTACGTCAACTTCGAATGTTTGTTATATTCACACATGTGAAGCATATAATTATTATGTATTTCTTTATGTTAATTGGATCAAAAAAATCTACTGAGATTGTATAAGAATATTGTATTTTTCCCAAAAATTTTACTTCGTTTGATGAATTATATATATAAGTATTATTGAACTTTTTAATCCAAAAATTAATTAAAAAATATTTTTTTACTTATAAACAAGCACTCAATCCGTTCACAATTATTGTGAAAAAACCTAACAAATTTTTCTCCTAGTGCTTTTCATCTCGAAATACAAAAAAAAAAGCTGATAACTTTTGATATTAATATTAGATACTGCATTTAACACAACCACTAGAAATTTCTTCCGATTTTTTTTTATTAATTTTCACCTGAATTCGGAGAGTTTTATTCATTTTCCCTGGTGTATACTATAGACAACTACCAGGGAAGTTGCTTAACATGTTCCGTATTGTTGCCACGTGCAAAAACTGGGGCCACGGATCATGGGATTGGAAGAATGGATCGAATCTGTGTCAAGAAATAAAGTTGATCATAGAGTTATGGTTCAGTTGTTAATATAAGTTGAGTTTATGAGAAGAGCCGTCAAGTTTACATCTACTAAACATATTTTTGAGAAAGGATGAAGAGCTTTAATTATGATTAAATTTCGAACAAAATTAATTTTAAATCGATAAAACGGATAAAAATACTTATGATCTACATCAAAAAAATAAATAAAGTTGACGTGGAGAGGTTGAAAATCGAGAATCCTTGGTCATCTGGAAATGCATGCATGTGGCTGCCTCAACTTCCTTGAAGACTGCAGGGGTACACGCTCAGTACCAAATTATCTGGGAAATGTGCAGGTAACTTTCCTTCTTATTACAACGTTCAAACCTTTTGACTTATACTCGCCACCTCAAGCTCTATGTCAAGCCGTTCGTTTGTAGTAGGCGTTTGTAGTAGGAATATAAATAGGTCACCTATTTGTTAAATTTGAGATATCTGAATTAGAATTCGATTAATATGTATAATATTCGAATTCGATTTATATGTATAATATTCGAATCTGATTAACTACTCGATTATTTTGATTTATGTTATCCTAACCTTATAAAATAAAAAATACCTGTTTAACTACTCGAACCCGTTAACTATCCATTTATTAAGTCAAAATTTGACTTTCAAATTTAAATTTAAAATTAATTTTGGAATAACTTAATTAAAAAATTAAATTAATGAATTAAATTTAACTCATAAAAATAAATTAAAGTTAAAATCATAATTATAATATTTAATGACTTAATTTAATTAAAAACAACATTAATAATAAATAATTTATATATAAAAAATATAAATATTGTATTAATTAATTATTATTTATAATTGGGTTCAGGTAGCGAGTATCCTAAGATAATTATCCGAACCTGTGACGGGTAATAATTTCACTATCTGAAACCGATTATATACTACCCTAACTCTACTTAAACAGATCGGATAGTGCCGGAAACCCGTTTATAAGGTACCCATTGCCATCCCTAATTTGTAGGTGTGTGGACTTGAGTGTTCATACCTGGGAATATTTGGCTTCGTTTGGAAGCCACCGCTAAGACAAAAAAAAAAGAAGACAAAATAAAAAAGAAGAAAATTACTTTTATATCTTTTAATTGTAATTTTTTTATTATTTTACTAAAAAATTTATAATCATGGTAGTCTTTTCATATTTTTTAATTTTACCGGAATCAATCTCACCTTTCATCCAAATAAATCTTTCAGCAGCCTTGTTCAATTAGCCAGCAGGCAAGGTTTGAAAACTCATAATATTAATTACATTCATTGTGATTATCAAAATCTTCATCTTAATAAATTAAGATAGATTATGAATTAAGATAAATTATGAATAAATATATGAACTAACGTTATATTGTGTACATGAAGTATCCTCCTCTACCTATTTTTATATAAGACAATGTATTTATTCAATTATAATAACTCAATATCTTTTTGAATAATTTCTTTTTAAGTCTTTTTCAATCTTCATTGTAAAACTTTTCCTATAAAAAAATTTTAACAAAGGCATTGGAACCAAAGGTTTAAGTAATTATCATTTATCGTATACAAAAAGATTATTATATATACTCATCTAATTCAGCTATTTTATAGACTCGTGTAATAGGTATACAAACGTTCTTATAACATGAAATATGCATGTGAGTGTCAACGATTTCTTGATTGAATGTAAAAACTGATAGATTAAACATTGGTCGTTGTGCAATATTTTAATTTTTTTGGTACAGAAAAGTTTTTTTTTTTTTTGTCCCGAAACGTTTAGAAGTGAGAAAAATTGTTCCATCTTCAAAGTCGCAACAAGTCTTCAACTCATCATGTAAAACCGATCTTGTATGAGCAAGAAATCGAAATTTTAAGTTTATTGCCCATGGAAGTTTAGTCCAGCCCTGCCCAGCTTAACCCTTAATGATTTTGATCCAATACTGGATTCAGTGATGGGCCTCTCTGAACTAGGATAACCCTTAAGTAAGCCAGAAAAGCAAATACCCCAAACTCCAATGGCCCAATCTGTCATAACCAGTTAGCCAGTCGGGCAGGCAGGCACCAAGCAAGCCCTCTCGCTTTCAGCCCTAAGCCCTGCACCAAACCTGAATAACACTGCTGCCTTCCGAAATCTTCCTCTTTATCGCTAGAAGGCAACGACGCTGTAAAGAGAGAAACCAAAGGGCAGGGAAAAAAATTAATTAATTAATTAATTAATTAAAGAAGCTGAAGATTTTACAATGCTATTGTGATCACTTTCATGTCTCTCCTCCCCACCAAACGCTCTCTCTGCAACGCTAATTCCAACGCCAGCTCCACCGCCACTGCTTCTTCTTCTCCTCCGCCTCACTTCCAACCACCAATGAAGAAAGCCAAGTCCCAAGCCGTGGCTTGCTCTTTCGACCCAAACAAGAACGGTCTTCATCACCACCACAACCAAGACGATAACAACGTCGTTTTCGACCCCTCATCTATGGCCCTCGACGATGATTCCAAGTCTGATGATGCTCGTGCTCCCGCGGCCGCTAATTTGTCTCGGAAAAAGGCTACCCCACCTCAACCCGCCAAGAAGCTTGTCATCAAACTCGTTAAAGGTTGGGTTTCATGTTTCTTGATCTCATTTGCACCTTTTTTTTTTTTGCCTTAGTGCAATTCATTTTCTGGGTCATTCATAAAGCTGCCCCTTTTTGTTAATTTGAGAATTTGATCTTAGAAATTTAGTGGATTTGGTTGTTGGGTCGTTTTTGGAATAAAAAAATTTAGAGGTTAGAGGAGGTGGAATTTAGAAACTTAGGTTTTTGTTCGATTTTAGGATCTTGTTACGGGTTAATTTGTTTCATTGTTTTTACTGCTTTACTGAGCTAATAGTAATTAGCGGGCATTGGGTTATTTAATTTTATTTGGATTGTGCCGTTTAGGCCGTGTAAATTACAAGCTGTTTCAGTTTGGAGATCTATTATTAGCCAAGTACTTTGGATCACTTCCTATATAGCTTTTAGCTAAGTTCTTATAGACTCTATTAACTGATCTTAAGAGGTGTTACTTTTGTCAGCCTAATGTTGTCATTACCTAAACCAATTACTAAATTTGGACTTTTTACCATATGATCATTTGAAATTGGTATCGGGTTTTCAGAGGCAATTTGTTCATGCTAAACAAATTTAGGTCCTGATTTACCTGTTCTTTTTACACGGTTTTGGTGCATTCTAGATTTTCTTGCATTTTAGATGTAGGGCTACTACATATCATATGCAACTTTTTATGAAAAACTCTGAACACTCATTCCGTCAATTTGGCTGGTTTTTCAGTTTGGCCTTTTCTGTGAATTCTGTGATGGAGGCATACTCTGAAACTCCTTCAGGTTTTTGAGAAGTTGATTTTTTACCCTCTTGTAGACCGTTTTTGTATAAGCATCTATAATGCATGCTCACATAAGTATATTAGTTAATGTCCCTAAACAAATAAATAAGCCTCAGGTGATCGCATAAGTATATCAGTTAATCTCCAAAACTATGTTGTTTATGTGAACTAATGGTAGGAAACTAAGAGAGCATTGCCAACATGAAAAATATTTACAACATATATTCATAAAAGTTTCTGCATAACATTAACTTCTTCTCTTGTTTTTGTATAGCGAAACCAACTTTGCCTACAAATTTTGAGGAGGACACATGGGCAAAGCTGAAGTCAGCTATTAATGCTATATTTTTGAAGCAACCAGATTCTTGTGACTTGGAGAAGCTTTATCAGGTAAGCCTCCCATATTTCTTCTTTCTCCCTATTTTGATTATGATAGCTTTTTGCATTGTGAGCAATATTGCCTGTTAATAATCAAGTGTGCTCCCTTCAGGCTGTCAATGATCTTTGCCTGTACAAGATGGGAGGAAGCCTCTATCAAAGAATTGAAAAAGAGTGTGAAGAACACATATCTGCGGCACTAAGATCTTTGGTTGGGCAAAGCCCAGATCTGGTGGTTTTCTTATCACTTGTTGAGAAATGTTGGCAAGATCTTTGTGATCAAATGTTGATGATTCGTGGTATAGCATTGTATCTAGACAGAACATATGTTAAACAAACCTCAAATGTACGTTCATTGTGGGACATGGGCTTGCAGCTCTTCCGTAAACATCTTTCTCTAGCTCCTGAAGTTGAGCACAAAACTGTCACTGGTCTTTTAAGAATGATTCAGAGTGAGAGGTAATTCTAGTGATTATAAATTTAAATTTACAATTTTTATTCTAGTCATTTCTGTATGTTCCAAAGTATCAACCTATGCAAAAGATGCATGATTGTTTTAGATGGATGTTGTAATAGATTGTGTATCATAGAGAGTTGCAAAACTTATGGATGAACTATCCTCTCTTGATGTTGTGGAGAATTTGTTGCACCATTGTTGAATGTCATGTTTGCAGCGTCTCTCTACCTTTAAGGGGTAAAATAATACTAGCAATGAACAAATATATATATATATATACATATATATATATTTAAGAAAGCTTCCCTGTTGGTTGTAATTGTATTGATTTTGCTAATAGGACATGAATCATAATATGTTTGGATGAAACAGTATAGTAGATCTAATCCAATGCTAGGGAGTAACTTGTTTTAGATGCCTTAAAACCAACTTGATGTCACACTGAATTTTCTGTGCAAGTATAAGTGGTGAGTTAAAAATTGAAGTCAATCTGCAAAATGTTGAGTATTGGTGAACTTGAATTAACTCATAAATTGTTGTTTTAATGTCATTGTTCCATTGTATGGTTCACTTCTCTTTCTATGAATTTAGCAGCATAAATGACATGAGATTCTTGCCACCTGGCAAAGGCTAGAGGGTTTCATTATGGACAGAAGTTTCTTGAAGGCCAATTAGGATGTTTGATCAATGTAACTGTAACCTACCTGTCAATCATAATCTTTCTAGCTCATTTAATTTATCTATACTTCCAAGCATTTTTGAAACAATCCAGCAATTGTTAGGGAATCCCGTTACTGTCTTGCTTTCTTACCTGTACTTCTCACACATGTTTCCCTGTTACCTTTAGTTCCCATCTACATAAATTTCACCACCTAGGTTCATTAATGATGTTAGACGATCAATTCACATCTTTCTATTGCGCTCTAAATCTGCATCCTGGAATCCACATAGTCCTCTTTTTTATCATGCAGGTTAGGTGAAGCAGTTGACAGGACACTCCTTAACCATCTTTTGAAGATGTTTACTGCCTTAGGTATTTACTCAGAAAGCTTTGAGAAGCCATTCCTAGAGTTTACATCTGAGTTTTATGCAGCTGAAGGAATGAAATACATGCAACAATCTGATGTTCCGGATTACCTGAAGCATGTAGAGGTGGTTTTTATATTTTATGTTCTCAATTAGCGGTGAATGATGCTCTGTATTGTGAATTCTACATTTTTATTCTTCTAATAAGAATGTGAATCTATCATGTTATTCCATTTTTATATGGAATATACATGATTATGCCTCTATGTTTTTTGTGTGAGTTTATCATTGTAAGGTTTTGAGTGTATTATTGCAGATGAGGTTACATGAAGAACATGAAAGATGCTTACTCTACCTGGATGCTCTTACAAGAAAGCCACTTATAGCAACAGCAGAGAGGCAACTGCTTGAACGTCATATACCTGCCATTCTTGAAAAGGTGTGAATATGAATCTTTAGTTATTCTTGCACTTTGTATGCCTGCTTGAATTTGCGTCTTTTTAATAGTTATAGTTTTGCTGATTTCTTCAGGGATTTATGATGCTGATGGATGGACATCGTATTGAGGACCTTCAAAGGATGTACTCACTGTTTTCAAGGGTCAATGCACTTGAATCACTCAGGCAGGCCCTAAGCTCATATATTCGGAGAACTGGGCAAGGCATTGTTATGGATGAAGAGAAAGACAAGGACATGGTGCCCTCCTTGTTAGAATTCAAGGCTTTGCTTGACTCGATATGGGAAGAAAGCTTTTCCAAGAACGAGGCATTTTGTAACACCATTAAGGATGCATTTGAGCATTTAATTAACCTTCGCCAGGTTAGCATGTTTTGTCATTGGTATTGTGAGATTATTTTATTTTTAAACTGCATTCTTGCTTTTAAGTTTTAGATTATTGAAGTACTATACCTAATTTATAGTACCATATTTTCACACTTGACTGATGGTTCAACTCTGAGCTGGTGTTTAATAGAACCGATCTGCTGAGCTGATTGCAAAGTTTCTGGATGAAAAGCTTCGTGCTGGTAATAAGGGTACTTCTGAAGAGGAATTGGAGGGTATGCTTGATAAAGTTTTGGTTTTATTTAGGTTCATCCAGGTAAGATCTTGTTTTCAAATATAGATCATTAAATTTACTCTTGCCTTGAATAACAGTTCTCTTTTTGGCGCATTTCTCACTTTTCTTGTCCTGCAAACTAATACAAGAGATGTAATTGATATTTTTATTGATAATTAAGGGCAAGGATGTCTTTGAAGCATTCTATAAGAAGGATCTTGCAAAAAGGCTGCTGTTAGGAAAGAGTGCTTCTATCGATGCAGAGAAATCCATGATTTCTAAGGTTAGTATCTTCCTCTTTTGCATCAAATGATGTTTCTTAAAGATTTTGTATTAAATTGTTACTTTGTTATGATGCTGCAGCTGAAGACAGAGTGCGGCAGCCAGTTTACGAACAAACTTGAAGGAATGTTTAAGGTCTGCCTCCATAACCTTTTAAATTTGCCCAAGAAATGCATTCAATAAATGTTACCATTGGAACTTCTAATCATCAATATGTTGAATCAGTGGTTTTTGGGTGCTGTTAACATGGATAAATTCAGTAACTCTTATAACCACTAAGAATATGTTACCCCCATTGTTGGCGTTATTGGCTCCAGGAGTGTAATTCCTCATGATTGAGTTGGATTAATTATGATCAATCCTTGCAAACATTATGTAATGAACTAATGATTTATGTACCAAATTTAAATCTCCTTGAGGGTGGATACTAATGAATATTAAAATAATAGAATCATGTGAGAAAAGAAGAGAAGAGAAAAGGATTCTAGAAGTTAAATTCATCTCTTATTTCTTGGATACCTACTTTTGTATTGGTCAATGGAGGATCCAACATTCTACAAAACTTACAGAGTTTTGTGTGATTCTGGAACTTAGTTCAATGTGATCGAGTTCTTATGGCTAGAATATGTTTACAATGCAAACCACATTTACTCTTAAATTTTGTATGGTATTGCAGTAGAGTACATGGAAACTAGGAAGAAGTAGCACATTGAAGGGCACACTAGAATTTCCTTTACAGTTATACTTTCAGTTTGAGGAAAACTGGTGATATGAGATTAATTTGAATGTGATGTTAATGCCACTGCCGCCTAGATTAGAACTATGGGTTTGTGTTAGTAATTAAATCACCTCATGATCTATGATTGATCTTGCTGCATGTGTGTTTTATGGCAAAGATTCCCTGCTCTTTCCAGAATAGATGGTCTGAACTTGACTTCGCAGGATAGACTTGGAAGATTCTTTCAATTTAAAAAATCTGTCATCTATTTTCATGAAGAGTCCTTCCCCTCAATTTTTGTGTATGTTCATGCATATTAGGTTGATGTGCCATCAATTTCTGATCTTAATTATATTGAATGTAAATTCATGATTTTATCCAGGATATTGAATTATCAAAGGAGATAAATGAATCATTCAAGCAGTCATCCCAGGCCAGGACAAAACTTCCATCAGGAATTGAGATGAGTGTCCATGTCTTAACAACCGGGTAAATCATATTTCACCATTAAATTAAATCATAACTGCATAATAATTAGTTTAGTGTCAAGGTATTTAATTCTATTTTGGTTGAGCTGCACAGGTACTGGCCCACTTATCCACCTATGGATGTTAGGCTTCCTCATGAATTGAATGTCTATCAGGTTTGTTGCAGGCTTTGGGATGAAATGTTCGTTGTTATAGAAAATGGGAAGTTTTATCTAAAAGTTATCTAACAGTTTTCTACTACTTGATGTAACAGGACATCTTTAAGGAATTCTACTTAAGTAAGTACAGTGGAAGGCGCCTAATGTGGCAAAATTCATTAGGTCATTGTGTGTTGAAAGCAGATTTTCCCAAAGGTAAAAAAGAGCTGGCAGTTTCACTATTTCAGGTTTGTCTCTTAGGCCATGGACAATTTTTCTCCTGTCAATGACATTTCTTCTCTTTTTAAATTTTCTATAGAAGCAGACAAGTTCCAACTGTTTTCTGTGTTTGTTGTCTTTTACCTTCTAGACTGTAGTTCTGATGTTGTTCAACGATGCCCAAAAGCTTAGCTTTCAAGACATTAAGGACTCCACTGGCATAGAGGATAAGGAATTGAGAAGGACCTTGCAGTCCCTTGCATGTGGGAAAGTAAGAGCCCTGCAAAAGGTATGCCCATTGCATTATTACACTTACCATTTTTAATTTCTTATTTCTGCTGGTAAAGTTGGTGACTTATCTTTCTTTTCCTTCAATTTTCTCTATTCCTTTCTATCTTCGAATTTGTGTGCTGCAGTTGCCAAAAGGGAGGGACGTGGAGGATGATGATTCATTCATTTTCAATGAAGGATTTACTGCTCCTCTCTATCGTATAAAGGTACATCTATTTGGAATTTCAAGCTATGGCGGGTAGATATTTTTTCTAAGATTAGACTAAATCCCTGTCATGCTTATCTCTATTCTATTGCACTGAATTCCCATAGAAAGTGGTTTTTATCATGAATCTGCTTTTGAGTGATTGCCATTCACATGATAAGACGTCGAGCTGGCTTGGCCTTTTGCAATGCAGGTAAATGCTATCCAGATGAAAGAGACAGTGGAGGAGAACACAAGCACTGCTGAAAGAGTATTTCAAGACCGTCAATATCAGGTTTAGCTAAGCTTCACTTGCACATTCTCTCGATCTATCCGCTAAAAAAAATAAAATAAAAGAACAAAAAGTTATGTGACATGAAAAAGCTGAATTAAATATATGCATTACTGCTTGATTTATTGCAGGTTGATGCTGCTATTGTTCGGATAATGAAGACTAGGAAAGTGTTGAGTCACACTCTTCTGATAACTGAACTCTTCCAACAGGTAAGCACAGTCGGATTGTTTACATTGTGTATAATGAAATGGATCTCTAAAGAGTTCCCAGCAACTTATACATACTCATCTTAAGCATAAGTTTCTTTCTTTGAACAGCTTAAATTCCCCATAAAACCGGCTGATTTGAAGAAAAGAATTGAGTCTCTTATCGACAGGGAGTACCTGGAGCGAGACAAGAACAACCCACAAATATACAATTACTTGGCATAGTTTACTCTTTCTTTTTTTTCTTCTTTCATAGATATCTCCTTGTAAATGACAAGGAAGACTTTGGTCTTCTCCAGGAGGCTGGATGTACAGGAAACTTGTAGTAATTATTTCGTTGCAATCGACCTCTGCTTCGATACTTCTTGTTACTGACACTCGAATTACTCGAAATAAGTTGCATTTTTTTTTCCTTGGGTTGTATGTGCGCGTTTCCTTTCTTTTAGCTCCTGTTTCATTTTCTTTGTAAGAGGATGTGATAGGTCTTACGAGGTTGACGCTGATTTTATACTTTGTGTTCTAGTATAAGCCAAAAAAAAAAAATTATCAAAACTTGTATCGATATGTTTATTTATATTGATACTCTGTTGCGTTTAGCATTATCACATCTGTTAAATCTTGTAAGGGTGGGTTATGCCGCTTAACATTACAGTGTTAGTTGGATTAATCTGCTTTGCACAAGCCTAGGAACCTGTGGCAGTACGAGCATTGGTTCAGCCTAAACAAGCTGGGGTTGGGTTTGGATGATATTCACATTTTCTCCAATCACGGGTAAGATTCACGGAAACCAAACACCATAAATTTAACCAAAGCTAAACCACTCCACTCTCGAAGTGATGCTTGAGCTCGTATCTGTCGATCAAAACCAAAACCAGACAAAAAAAAATGGTCCGATGTAATGTAATAATACTACAATGAATCACCAACAACCATTCAAACATACCAACAATTGATTGGCGTGAGTGGCTAGCGGCTCTCGCTCCTTAAGCAAGACCAGGGTTCGAATTCTGACTTGTGTATGGAGTGTCAATGTTGGGAGGGAGACTGCCTAACCACGCTCTATCTCCCCCGACTCCGGAATAGTCACCGAAGGTGGATACCGGGGGTTTCGACCAAAAAAAATAACAACCATTCAAACATCATCCGAAAACAATCTTAAGACACCAACAAGAAGAAATATGGAAATTTACAACATTTTTTTAGATCAATATAGCCAATAAGAATAAAAAAAGTTACAACACACGCAACTCTTTTTCAGAAAATGAAACAAAGAACAAGTAAAATTGTTGTACCGAATCAATAAACGGCTTTGGTTGAAGTGGATGAAGAAGTATCATTCTCAGGCTGAGATTGGAGATCTGGGCTTGGGTTAAGAGGGGCTCGGATGTCGTCGTTGTTATCGTCGTCGGGGTCGTAATCGGGATTAAGAGATCGGTCGATGGCTTCGCGGCCTTTCTCGAGGCAAGGCTTGCAGGCGATCTCGATTGCGATCCATCCTAAGACCAATCCTGCTATTGCTATCACTGCGCTTGTTATTGCTGCCATTCTCTCCGCCAGTCGCAACTCGCTCAAATGATCAGCGTTGTTTTGGAGAACACTTTCTAAAAATTATTTTGGGTTCTTTATCAATTGGGTTTCAGCGTTTTAATGATATGATACTAATTTTGTATCATAGATAATTACTATTTCTTTAGTGTAAATTATAAATATCTTCATCTGTTTTAATGATATGATATTAATTTTGTTCGAGACTTTATCACAATTAAAGCTTCTCACCCCTCCTCAAAAATGTGTTTAATAAAAATCGAATCTGAAAACTCTTCCCACAAACTCAGCTTATGTTATCAATTGAGACAAAACCCATAAGTAAATAATTACTATTTTTGAGTTCTTAAAACCCAAAACTCCATTAATTTGTGGTATGGAATATGCTAAACCTGCAACAGCCTTGCTTTGTGAGAATTAAACAATGGCAGTTATTAGTAACCCATTCTTTTTTACATAAAGCAGGAGTATTTAGATTGCAGTATTGCACTTGATAATTTGCTTTAGGGTTGAACTTTCACTCTCAAGGGAATTGAAGAGTGATACTCAAACAGTCCAGCTGAAAATTAACTCTATGCCAATTTGTGTATATAGTACTGTATTCAATTATTCCATTGTATCATATACAACTATATTTGTATCATATAAAACATAAAAAATTGTGTTAAATTCGTGTGGACACATCAAATATATTTTTTAATTTTTACCAGATTCTTATACAATTTTTACTAAATTTTAATTCATATCACATTGGTGATGTTTTTGTATGTGTCACCTATCTTACCTAAGATTTTCAGATCTCTGTCATCTTTTCTTTATTAATTTCAACTCCAGTCATATCAGAAACCCATTAACATTACCAAATGACTCACCCAAATTCAGTTAGGCAATCACCCAAATATAAGCAAGAGCAAATATAACAACGTTCCACAGCATCAGCCTCCTGAAAAGGAAATACCATCTAAGAAAGAGTAATTCATACACGTTTTGAAACCACGTTTTCCGCTTCTTACTATTACTAAAATGATTGACTCCTCCTGGGAAATTCTGTCCCAACCACAAACTAAAAATGGAAATGATTTTCATTTCAAGAAGTGTCAAAAGAGATAGTCGGGTTTGCTAGTACCTCATGATACATGGCTATGCTCAAGGCTTTTAACTTAAGCATCAATAGTTTGCTTAACATGTAAGATAATGCTTTTCCAGATTCCATAGCTTCCCATCCAAAACTGTTCTCTGACAACTGTAGAAATGTGTTCCACTATGTTATAGGCAATATTTCATACAGGAAGAACAGCAAGACATGAAAACTTGAGTGAGTGAGTGATCAGCAAAACATATTGATTGAGCAACTACTAAGAGGCAACAGAAGAACAAGAAAAGCATGGATGATGCATTTGTTACAATAACACAGTCATTCCAACTCTACAGCCTTTGTAATTTTGTATAACCACACTTTATTAAACATACAATACGCAACATGTGATATTTCAGAAGCTAAGCGAAAAGAACCTGAGAACTCGAGGGTGTCAAGTCAGACAAATGTTCTGGGGCAGCGATAACATGCCACCGAACACTGAAGCTCCATTTATTCTCAGAGCCACCTGTTTGATTCAGGCATGAGATATAGCCCACAGCAACATGAAGGTTCCGACCCACAACATAAATTCTGTCATCGCACGCATTGACAGCAAAAGGCTTGCATATCTGCTCTGGTAATGGGGGACCTTCTATTGTTTCCCAGGAATCACTGACTGGATCGTAAACCTTAAGCTTCATTCTTTCAAGCTCGGATACTACAAATAAGTGCCCATAGACCACCACACTTGAGCCAGTCCAGCCTTCTCTCAATCCCACGGCCATACTGTCCCAATTATTAGTTCTTGGATCATAAACCTGACCCCTAGGAGAGACAAAGAATGGCCACAACCAGCCTTCTGTCACAAGAAGCTTTCCATTGAGAACTGCAGAATCGTAAGACGCCATATTAGTCCCCATGCTTGCAATTGAGTGCCAACTCCCCTTTGCAGGATCTAAAACCTCAGCCGAGTCAAGCTCAAGAAGATCTCCGCTGTTTCCCCCAGCTACATATATCATCCCATTAATCACTCCACTAGCAAAAAATGACCTAGCAGTATTCATCTTATTCATCACGGTCCAACGGTTTTTCTGAATCTCATACTTCAACACCAAGTCAAGGGGGCAATCCACATCAGAGACCAGACCCCCACAAACAAAGAGAGCACCCTCGTGAGGAATTGAAACACACCTAAAACCATGGGGGCAAACTTTGTCTTTGCATGGCATTGCTGGGATGGTATGCCAAGAGAAGTGGGTAAGGTCAAGAACCTGCCAATGAATTTTCCCGGTGCATTTGTGGAAGGCAAATACAAAGAGCCAAGGGTCTTTGAAACCTAGTTCCTTCCTTCGGGTGAAAAACCGCTCTTTATTACCAAGCAGAAGATGCCATCGCTTGCATACAGCTCTGCAAGCCACATGGCTCTCAATAGGAAGCCGGAGGAGACAATTAAGTGCCACATCATCAGGGAGGCCTGGAATGAGGGGTTCTCCTTGCAGAGACAACTCAAAATCTGATGAAGAATTCAACAATGAAGATTGAATCACAGCTAATCTAAATTTTGGGGATAATGTCATCTGAGAATCCCCTAGCTTATGCACAGGTGCCTGTTGGGATGAAAGTCGAACCCTTTGCATCTTTCTCTCAAAACAAAACAATCTAAAATCCTTGACGACTAAGCAAAGAGCCTTGTTTAAGCTTGAAATTTCCCGCTATTCTTTGTCATCAAATGGATTTACTTATGAATCGAACAACTTAAACATCCATATCCCAATAAGAACTTCAAAAAATAAATTCCAGGTTGGTCGATTGTTCTTTGACACTGACAGAGCAAACGAACAGATCATTTTACTGAAATCAGCAATTGCACCTAAAGGAAAAACAAGTTTTCCCACTTACACAAAATCCTTACAAGACCTCAATATAATTCACCATAAATCCCTTCTGAATGATCCAAACTCAAATTCCTATGCATCAAAGAGAACAATTTCAACTCTTTCTCTGTATATATACCACTGAGGCCAATATACCAACTAGAGGAATCTGAAGCTATCAAACATCAGTCATATCCGGAAAAAAAAAGTGAAAACAAAAATCAACAGTCCATATGTTAGAATCTTGAATAAAGCCCCAAAAAATCTAAACTTTATCTCCTATACGATAAAAAAACCAAAACTACATAAAAACCCTGACATATTTTTCATAGAAATGAAGCATACAAGGTCTGCAGAGATTGATCATTCAGAAACGAGGCAAAACCCAGAAAATATTTTATCCTAAAAAACTTCAAAATAAACCCGACAGCATAAAGAAGAAAAGAGATGAGAAACTGTAAGACTTACAAAGAATGATTTTTGTTAAACAGTCGCAATAAAAGATGGTTATTTTTTGACGAGATTAACGCTGGTTCTAGCATGGAAGAGGTCCTCCGTCCTTTCCAAGAAGTATTCCAGTTTTCTCTTTAATATCAAAGGTATTTCTTTTTGATGAAAATATCAAAGGTATTTCATTATTATATTACCATTAATTAATTATACAACTATTCCTGTGGCAAACAAAAGGGCTGGTTAAATCCACGCGCTAAGCTAGTGATTCCTGCAGCGGTCAAGAAACAGTGTGAGCATGTTGGCAACCTGTTGGACACGCGCTTTTAACTGCGGGTGCTGGAATTTAGAACTATATTGTTTGTCCAAGCATGCAAGCATAGAAAAGAAGATCATAGATTATGTAGTTCACACTTCAAACCTGAACTGCCAAAGGCGTGGATTAGGCTAATGATAAAGTCGTCCATAAGCAATAAGTTTAATGATAAATGTACTTTTTACGTATTATTTAATGAATTGATTTACATTTTTTAAATAAAAAAATAGAATATGTTCAAGCAATAATGGCCAGAAAAGAAAAGCAATATTTAATAAGTAGCCAATGCAATCAAAGACACAGGCAATGCCAGAGCAATGACAATCTGTTTACCAAGCTTGATCCTTTTTAAAAAATAAAAAATAAAAAAAAGGTTTTAATTTTTAAATACAACTCTACAGTATAAAATGAGTCTCCTTATGCTTGCATAATATTATTTGTTTTATATGTATTTTTTCTTTGAAAAGTTGGATAGCGGTCATGTCATGGATAGAAACATGGTAACCAATCTTAAATTCATGATATGATGTATATTATTTAAACACTTTACAGTTATTTTTTTATTATTATTATTTTTTATTTTTAGCACGATAAATATTTCTATTTTATTTAATTTTGTTTTGTGTAGGTTTTTTTTTATATTGACTTGATATATTTAATTTTATTATCGAAATACTTTCATAGAGATAGAATATTTTGACTAACAAATAAAGAGCACTCATTTACTGACCAATTGAATTGATTTTTACAAGTCTAATCATTTTTTTTTTCAAAGGGAAATTTTTTTGTTTGTATGAGAATTAATTCAAAGGATATGTTTTTTTTTAGATCATGGATATCTTTATCAGAGATTTAGTCACAGTTAAGGTTCTTCACTCTTTCTCAAAAATGTGTTTAATAGGAGTCGAACCCAATAGCTTTTCCCATAAACTCAACTTACATTACCAACTGAGCCACAATCCTTGAGTAATTTGAAGGGATATGTTTGTTATGGTACTCTTCTTTGCAAGCAGTCCATATCATATGCTTAATGGTGCTTTAGATTTTTGTTTTTGATAAAGAAAGAAAAAAAAGTTTGGGTTTTCTATCTCAATATTTATTTTATTTTATTGAAGATGCAAAATATCTTGACAATCTAGCATCCAAAATAACCAACAATCTCTTTTTTTCATAGACAGTTACGCTAAAATTTGATTATTCAATAGCCTCTCTTCTAGTAAAGTAATTATGCAAAAATCTGATCCAAATTATTACAAGTATTTCCTTTTTCTTGCAAGTTGTTAGTTGTGGGCTACATATAAATGTTCCGTTTGTTCATATTATTTTTCTTTTTTAATTAATAAAAATAATTAAGCATCGGAACATTTGACACAATGATTAATCATGCATGATTTTTCATTAAAAAAATTAAATGTGATTTTAAAAAAAGGTTAAAATTTTAAAAAGGACCAAACACAGAAAGGTTCCCTAGTGCTGGGGCTTTCAGCATCCATTTGGGGAAGAAAGGAAAGTAGACGGATTGGCATTGCATGGCAATAAGAACAAGAGGGATTTTAGATAAGAAAGTGATGAAGAAAGGCATTTTGATTTCATATAGTCATTAAAGCCCAATGCTAAGGATGTGGTTCAAAGTTCAAACACCTACCGCCACCAAACCATTCTTTTCAACCTAATTATTTGGTTTTGCATGTATTAATATTTTCTAAACAAACAAGTTTAGAAACCCAAATCCAGAGAATTCGATTATTTTCAACTTTTTAACATATATCTATTTACATTTTATTTTTTTAATTGTGAGTTGAAGGTTGAAGTTGTTTGAGCTTGAATTCAGGTCTTACAGCATGACAGAATCTTCTTAACCACTCGGAAAAAAGTTGTTGACTATAACTATTTACATTTTGATTTAATTTTCAGAAGGGTTGCCAGTATAGAAAGTTGGCATGGTTGAACTTTACTCTTTGACTCTCTCTAGGCTCATACAAGTCCAACCAACATGTGCATTTCCGAGGAATCTCATTTTCCTGGCGTTACTGGAATTTCAATTCAAACCCAATCATAAATGATAATAACAGCACTTTAAGGGAAAAGTGAATAGGCAAACCATGGCAAATATTGAGTACAAAACCAGTTTCATCAAGCCAAACCAGTCAAAAGTGGTGATAAATCCCTATGGCGCAGCATTGAAGCCCCAAATCATCTGCTCTAATTTCTACAGAAAGATCTGATTGTTAGAACCTGGTTTCAGCACCAATTTGCAAAGAGGATTGTAGGCTACTTTAATAGATGCACAGTCACCGCACTTAGAAGTTCAGTTCTATTGGAAACTTTACTACTGAGATGCTGCAGCACAGCTTCATGAGATGGCAGTGGCACATGACATTTTGTATTACATTTGGAGCCTACAAAGAAAATTTTCGTAAAGAATTCTGCATCTTCGTCTAATCTTTTCCATTGCCTTGGCCTAAACACTCTGTGCCAAAGCATTCTTCCAACAGAACTAAGGCATTGCTCTAACTACTACTCTAGAACAGTTAGAGAAGTACCGATAAGAGAAAATAACTATAGATGATAATCCTAATATTAAACTTCAATCTAAACCTTGTTTCCTTACATCTACATTCAGAACTAAGTCCAAAAACAAACAAACCTCGCTTTTCCAGTTCCAATAGTTTCCCCATTCCCTACCCCGTGTCCATTATGATTCTATAAAACCAATCATAAGAACATAGTTATAAGTTTTCAGATTCAAAAACTAGTTAAGCAAGGAAAAGATTAATCATACTCCACAATCCACAAGAAATTTCATAATAATTACTTCATAAAAGTTAACCAAACTGAACATGCAAGTTGTAAATAGTTCAGCAGTGCATAGCAACATTACATCTTCGTTGCTTGGAAAGGCCAGAGAGACCATTCCTTTATTCTTTTACTACTAATACTATTTATTTATTATAGAGAGAAACACACAGGCCTACAGATGCAGAGATAAATCTACATCTACTGGACCTTCCTCTTCAGCACCAGAGCAAGTTTCCGACGCAGACATTGAGTCATCAGTGTCCACGAGAAGTGATAGCTCTTTTTTCTGAGAATTCTCAGGTTCCTCCACTTTTTTCAGAGAATTCTCAGGTTCCTCCTCCTTTTTCAGAGTATTCTCAGGTTCCTCCTCTTTTTTCTGAGAATTCTCTGGTTCCTCGTGTACATTGGCGGCAATCTTAAGCTTTTTTGATGCATTCGTTATGTCAGTATTCCCCGATTCATCAGCTAAGTAGGGCCTCTTACCTTCCTCGCACATTAACAAACTTTTACTGTCATGACCAACTTTATCCATGCTGGAGCATGGAGGAGGACCTGGAGAAAAGGCACAAACAGCAAAAGATTCATTGAAGCCAGGCAACTGATATGACCCAAAACCAAGGTCAGAGTTAGTTATAGCAAAGGTAGGGTTTGAAAGCTTATCAAGACTATAACCTTGAACGTCCTGCAAGGTAACTCCAAAGGATGGTGGCAAACCATCCTGGCTAATCTGAAGTTCATCAGTATTAAACTGACAAAATCCATATGAGCCTAAATATAGTGAAGAATCCATAGGAAAGCCAGTGGCTAGAACACTACCAGATGAAGCAAATGCAGAATACATGGCTGCATTAGCACCAGCCGGAGAAAATGCTATTGAAGCCAGACTGTTATGGTGATAAGTTGCACCATTACCGTAGACATATGAGAAGTCTGGCGACATGATAGCCTGAGGTTGGGCAACTCCAGGATTGCTGCCAGTGAATATGTTCCTACTTACCTGGTGTGTTCCATTTGAGCAGTACATCCAAGAGAGGTCAAATGCAGAGGGTGCTCTAGTGAATGGAGTCGGGTTGTTCCCACCTGCCAAGGACTTCTGTTGGCTGTTTGGTAGGGATGCAGGAGGGTTCCTAGTCATGGCCATGGAAGTACTGGGACGACCAGGATAACTCAAGGTCCTCAAGGTCTTATCCTCCTGATGAATCCTAAGGTGGCCACCTAGAGCTCTATAGTTGTTGAATACTTTGTTGCAATAGAAGCATGATTTAGTACCTGCATGCATCTCTGCATCTTCTCTAGCCAAAAGGAAATTCATGGTAGAAGCTAGTAAGGAAAGCAAAATTCAGCTACTTTCAAGAAGAGTAGAAACTAGAAAGCTAAAGGAAACTTTGTAATGTGGAAGAATGCTGTTTCTAACCCCATTTTATAGCCCTTTCATGGCGAAGAATAGGCCATGGTGGTAAACGACAATGTATAATAAAAGCCATTAAACAAAAGAACCAGAGAAAGTAAAAATGGGAAAAAAAAGTTGCCACAGGAAAGATCAAAGCCAAAATAGCTTTAAAGCGGCCTTGTCCTCAAATAACCCACATTTAGAATAGTCATAAATGGCCATGGAAAGTATCAACTCTTGAAAAACAAATGTAAAGACCATGTAAAAAGGGCACAACTATCACATAGTTATGAAAGAATCTGGCACCTAATTATTGAGTGTCAGTTCAGGGGTAATTCTGGAACATGGAGTCAAACATAAAAAGAAAGCGGGTGCATCCAAGGCCTGCTCTCAATGTTTATGTTGCCCAGACTCAATATCAGTGTCAGATACATGCTCATGTTCAGTTTTTTTTTCCTTGAATTTTAGAATAGGCTTACCCAATAGCCAATGTTCATTCAACGTATCCAATGCGCCTAGCATTACTATATTCCACAAAAGCAAAGAATAGGTCATGATTGCTACATATTTATAACCTAACCATACCCATCAGCTTCAACATTGTCCACTCCAGAATGGGCAAAATTTAGACTAGTGATTTTATGTTCAAATTAAGTCTCAAAACGGCAAATGTATTATGCAGAGAATAGCACAAAATGTCATAAACACCAAACTCTTTATGCATTGGAATGATAAAATCCAGTAAATACATTAGGCTAAGCTATAAATATTATTATTAAATGATTGTTCTTAAGCACTGCAATAACTCCTGTAGATCAAGAGCCATTCAAGAGAGCGAGGCCAAGAATGCACTAGCACACTCCTTTCTTAAAGAAAATTGCTTTTCCTGAAAAAAATGAAAAGCAGACGCTCCATAAGAATGCAACCAAAGAGAAGCCCCACGACAAGCACAATAATCAGCTCCTTAATGTCAAGATTGCCTAAATACGATTCTTATAATTATTTTTTTTTAAATGGAAACCAATTCTTATGAAGGTCCTTGTTCTGCAACAAATGCAGAATCTGCTCTCCTTATGAATACACATTATCTTAGGAAAACTCCAGAGCCGTACAGAGAACATCCAAGGTAAAAACTCTTAATAAAATTTAAAATAACGCCAGTTGAATCTAAAAAAGGAATAAACATAGAGTATACTAAAACCACATCCACTGTCTCTTTCATTCATAGGTAAATTTTATGTTTATCTGAAGTTCTTTTATCAAGATTGACATGCCTCTTTCTCGAATGGCTGATAAAATTGAGTGAATCATGGGGTATAATAGCAACACATAAAAGCCAGGAAGAAAACAAGAACATTCACTTGAATATAACAGGGTTTCCACAGCTTCTGTAGTAACCACTTAGAGACATCTATAAATGTGTGACAAACAAATTGAAAGAGTGTAGACAAGGTTTTACTCAGAAGAGAAAATATGTATTTCTTTCAGGTATTAATTGCGCTAGAGATATTACAATCCACAGTTGACTATACATAAGTAAACTACTTCAGAATTTAAACAGAAGTTATAATGCTTTATTTGCATTTGAAAGATATCTTGTTGTGCAAATCACCATAAGCTGAGGCAACATCCAGTTAAAAGGGTGTTGTTTCTCCAAGAATCTGG
Organism: Heritiera fomes; assembly: GCA_032173925.1. Taxonomy (NCBI): domain Eukaryota; kingdom Viridiplantae; phylum Streptophyta; class Magnoliopsida; order Malvales; family Malvaceae; genus Heritiera; species Heritiera fomes. The sequence continues at coordinate 5,546,679 of JAPDPM010000015.1, forward strand.
TCAGGCACGCATGAAGGAGAGGAGTCCCAATTGTAAAGCACCAAATATTAAGTCATTGACCACCCACCCCTCAGTCAGCTATTCAGCAGTCCTTCAATAACTATAATTCTATGTTCTATCTAGCTAAAATGGTTGTTGATGTCATATTCTTTTTAATCTGACCCACAATCACATTAGCTTTTTTTCTCTTGTCCCCATCCAATTAACCCTACAATGTAACAGAGCTTTCAATTTAAAATTTTCACAAAATTCTCAGTATTTGCCACAGGATATGAACATGTGTCCCTAACCCTAGAACATACAATAACTATCCGGCATTGGAACCCCTGTAACCATAGCCACAACTAATCTGGATCTGTTATAAAATAATAGCAAAACAATGAAACAAATGCACAAGAAGAAGAGGGGTTTGGAAGGAACTAACAATAAAACAAGATAAATAATAAAGCAAAATGGGAAATGTGGACTGTGAAGATATTCACTTAAGAGAGGAAGTTAAATTGATTTTACAGAAATTGATTAGTTTAACATAATTAGATTAAGATACCAACTGTAACTTACTTACCAGAATAAGCATTGCCTGGGCATTACAGAAATCCCACTAAAATAGGACAATAATTGATCATAGCTTATACCCGTGGATGATTGCCGAAATTATGTATCCCTAAAGATAAAGCAAGATTTAGAACCATGGACACTAAAATACCTACACTTACCCGAAACCAGAAACTCAAAACTTACTCGCATTCTTATATGAGGGGCACCAACCAGTAGATCATTAATATGCCAATAGCTTAATACCAGACATCAAATATCTAGAAAGACATGCAGAACTCTCTTCAAAACCTCAACAAATCATATCCCATTGTACATTCCCTAAAAGCTGCAGGATATAGGGCATTCACAATTACATAAATGGGAAAAATGTAATTTTTTTTCCTGATTAGGATTTGTTGGTTTGGTCTCAAATGAGGTTGGAAGAAGTAGGGTGCAGTTTAGTTTAATCATAGCTTCAATACATAGATGATTTCGCATAAAACACGAACTAATTTATGTGTCACTATGAAGAACAATGAAAACTCAAAATTCCATTTTTTTCACTTCACTGGAAAGGATAAAATTTTTCACAAGTAGAGAATTAGAATTCTTGTAGCTTGTCTACTAAAGTCCCATTTAAAGATAAAACAACAGATAATTTCCACGAATAGAAAATTCAAAGAAATTAAAAAAAAAAAAGCCTCCCCAATACTCTCAGGTTCACCAAAAAGATAAAGAAAATACTATCAAAACTATTGGAACAACGAAATAAAGCTCCTTACCAGGAGAAACTCTTCAAGAAACGACATGGGTATTCCTTACTTCGAAGAAAATAACATGCCCAGTTACATAGAGCTGTTGAGTGACGGATTAAGAGAAAGAAAACTAAAGCCTAAAACCACTGGCTGCCGACTTCTGAGCAAAAGAACTTCTACGTTTTCTTTGAGGGCCATGGTCCACGAGAATTTTTTCCGTAGGTGAACTGGAGATTGGAGAACTAGGCATCTTTCGGTTATTTGGGCTCCTAATCCGATAAAACAGGCCGAAATTGGGCCTAAAAATTTTCCATTAATTCAAATTCAGGCCGAGTGTGGGTCTTAATTTTGCAGGCCTAACCCTTATCTACAACAGTTTTTTATATAATTATCTACAACAGTTGGAAGTTGGAACAAGATATTTTCCTTGTTTCTAATTTTGGTTGATTACTCATTTACTCTTGCACATGTGACATGCCATCAAAGTAATTTAAGTTGATTTCTGAAAATCAACAAGATTTTTTCTTGGGGTTTCTTAAGTTAAAATTTTCAAAATTTATTTGCGTGAAGGCATTGAAAAAAACCTAAAATTTGGTTGAGGGGAATGGGATATTGGCAAGTGCAATGCCACCAAACATGATAGAATTTTATGTTTTGCACTGTTTATAGTTACAATTCAAAGGCATTTTTGACTTTTTTTTTCTGACCCATTTACTTTGATGATGACCCCCACACTAGTTTTAATGAATTTATGTGATATCATTCCTTGAAAAGACATAAGTTTAGGCACTTGCAATGAACCATGCACCACATCATGGCAGTGTCGCATACCTTTTTCCATTCATGCCATACAGCAGGCTCAGCCAGTACATCCATAGCATTACCATGTGATGCCTTTTGATCCTGTTGGCTTTTTTTTTTGTTCGAATGATCCTGTTGGCTTTGAACCATTATTGAGTTTCTTCAAGATATTTGTCATACCCATGCCAAAGCTGTTATTATTTGATTGCTATTCTTCTCATAAACTTGTATACAATATTATCAAAAATAAGTGCATTGCCGACAGAAAAATCTGTCGGTAATGTTCTAAATTTCTCCGTAAAAGAACTTATTATCGGTAATGGCCTCCTACTGGTACTGCAAGCAGTACATTTGATATTGGTAGGAGGAAAATATTGACACATTCGATACTTTGAATGGAAGGTAAAGTTTATAACCATAGGTTTTGTTTTAGGGGTTTTCAACTTAGATTCATAGCATCAATCGTCAATAATTAATTAAGAAAGAGTAGAGATTATGCAAATAGTTGGCGTTGACACAAGTACTGATCGATCTCAATGTTAATTTCTTCTGATGTGCCACCACTAGGGCTTAATGGTTTGGCTACTCTTCACAAGATTATCATCTATAATCAAATCATAAGTCAAGAATCGAACAGGAGTTTCGATTAGATGGGAAAAAGTAGTTTTGACTTGACGGGAAAAAGAAATCAATCAAGCTTTATCAGAAATTCGATTGAAAGCGAAAGCCCTAGGGATACTAGGGATACAAGTTGGAAATTGCCTCGGGTGCAACTTGGTGTGCCTGCAGCTAAGCACTTGTCTGACTTTGGATGAATCTGATAACATGGCGATATAAAATATATATGGCATGCTTTGTCCACGGAGAGAGAGAGCATAAAACTGAATCTGCAACCTTCAAGAATCTATCACTACACAATTTTCTCCTGGAAGTCATGCCAGGTTTTGATGCATGGCAGCATGGGGCACATGCAACGTTAATACATGCATGCCAGGCTTATGCATAAGGCATATATTACACAACCCAGCTAGGTATTATCAAATCTTATCGTTTTTCTTACATACATATGTATACATAATTTAGCATGTATTTATTGATTCATATGGTTAGTTCAATATTGAGATAAAAATTCTAATAATGACAACATATATACATGATTTAGCATTCCGTCAAATATTTATCATATATACCAAGATTTAATGAAAAAGCAAATTGTGAATTTTTTTTAAATTAAAACTTATCTTTTAAATGTTTTACTAAGTGAACCAATGTTAACATTTAAGCAAATCGTGAAATTAATAAAAGGTCGAATGAATTTTCAAAAATTAATGATCGCATAATCTGTTTGACCTTAGCGTTCAAACATTGTTGATCAATCAAAATTTGGAAGAAATGTAGGACCAATCCTTTCACGGAAAGTAATATTAATATATATCTACTTTCCTGACCTACTTCTTCAAATATTGGAGGATGATCAGTTTTATATATAAAATAAAGGCAAATCACTAGTCTAAGATATATGTTTCCCATTGCAATTAGAACTAGACCAAATTAATGTTCTGGTTCATGCATGTATGAGGACAATCAAATCTCTCTTGGATTCTTAACCAATAGAAAGCAAATTTTGAAGGGAACAATTGGAATATGGCAAACCTTAAGGAATAACGTGCGAAACTCTTAATTCGAATACTGCGTGATTTGAACAAAAAAAAAAGAATATTGCGTGATTCTTTCAAACACAATGATCCTCACATTAGAATCCTCCATATAATAATGTAAAACCAAGGATTTGATTTTTCTTTTCTTTTTAGTACTGTCCATTTGCGGAAGATGCTATGCTTTGAGACGAGGAATGCAACCACCTCACATTATCCCCCATATTCTATGCAGACCATGTGCTACCAAAGACACAATCCAATGATGGATCTATCTTTTTCTCTTTAGGAACCTACCTTTGTCTAATTCTCATCTTTGACTACAGTCATGTCTTCAAATAATATTGGCTTTGTTCTTCATTTTTCCTTGTTAAAACAACACTTATACCTAATTCATGGAATTTATTTTCACATACAATTCCCTTAATCCCTGGTTTGCTCTTTTTACCGGTAGATGCACGTAATGATGCAAGAAAGTAAGAGGCTACCAAGAAATGAGAAAATGGAGGACCCCACTTACCCACTTTTAGAAATATTTCCTCGTTTATCCCATTGAAAAAAAAAATATAAAATAGCCTATCCTTAATTAATTAGTTTTTTTTTTTGTCGAAACTCCCCGATATCCACCTTCGGTGCCTATTCTGAAGTCGGGAGAAGCAGAGCGTAGTTAGGCTTGTCCCTCTCCCAACACTGGCACTCCATACACAAGTCAGGATTTGAACCCTGGCCTTACTTAAGGGACGAGGGCCTCTTGCCACCCACGCCAACCAATTAGTTAATTAAGTCATTTGTCTAACTTAGAAATTAGAACAACAAGATATATAATTAACTTTATGATTATTGTTATATACTATAAAGTATTGAATAAAAAAAGAATAAAAAAGGGAGAACCACATGATTTGCATCCCAATTCCCATACATTATTCACTAGTGAGTCATGGGAGGTTTTGAAAAAAGTTTAATAATATTAATATGGAGTGAGAAATGGGTTAAGAGAACAATTAGTCAATTTCAATGATCAGATACCTACATTTTGATTTGCTTAATCTTACCTGCCAGAGACCATTTGGAAAAAAATTAAGAAAGAAAATTAATATTAATCCCACTACATTAGATCGATTAATAAGTCCAATAATTATAGTACCATACGTGATGTAGTAGAATTCCTTATTTAGTTTTTTAGTGAGATTAAGTCCTTATGAACAGTTTCAAACTTGCCCTTGAAAACAAATCGCCGGAAACAATAAACTTATATTAAACCATTTTCCCGTACTTGGTAGGGAAAAAAGGGAATTAAGCTGAAAAAGTTATGAAAATTTTTAATTTTACAAAGGAAAATATATATAAAAAAAACCTTACAAGATACCATGCAATGATTTAATTATCCACGAAATTCCACAAATATATCATATAAAGCTTACATATATTTATATGAAGTCCAGTATTATTTTGTACATGTACACCTCCCACTATTATACTTAAATTTAATTAAGTAATATGCATGCTTCCTTCATGCTTTATCTATTTTAATCTGACACTTATAGATATATGGTTGATGATGCGGATATATCTTGTATTTAGAAAATAATTTAATTAAAAAAATAATCTTGTTCTTTTTTTTTTGTAAGCAGAGGTTTTCTCGTCCATTTTACGGTCTGAGATTCATACTGTTTTACCAAAAATAATAAACGGTAAAACTCTCCAAACAGTAAAAACTTCAAGACTCAAACTTTTTTCAAGTACATTGAGAAGAAAACAATAATCAACAATCTTGATTTTTATCAATGTTAAAAATTTATTCATCTGAACATTTGATTTAATGATTGATATATTTTTTTATTCAAAAAGTTAAATTTGAATCCTCCATTTTCAATATTAAAAGATTTAAATTTTTGGCATTTGATCACGTGGCAGAAGCAGCCATAGAAAATGACAGCACCTAACTTCAATTTTAGGATTTGTGGTTAATTAATTGGTACTAGCTAGCATTGTCAAAATGGGCCGGCCCAGCCCTAACAGGCCAAGCCTTAACGAGTTAGGCCATAAATAGGCCGAGCCAAAAAGCTTTTTTTTGTTAAATGAGCCTAAAAATGCAAGCCCATATCCGACCCTCAGGGCTAACGGGCTTAAATGGGCCAGCCCGTATAAGAAATTAAAACAATTTAAATTTTATATTAAAATCTCATTTTTAGTAAATAAACAAAGTAAAATTTGAAATAAATATTAAACAAACATCAAATAAATTCATATCAAATCCATCAAGTCTTCAACATCATTTGAACATTACATATTAATAGTTTAACAAGCATAATATAAATTGTTTTAACAAACCTAAATACTGAAAAACATGTCTCAACAATATTAAAATCAAAAACATGAAAAAATAGATCCATGTCCATCCATCTCCTCAATAGTGCCAATCACATTCAATCAATTCTTTTTTCAACTTTTCTATCTACAAATATAAATAAAAAACAATATAAGAACTCACAAGAATTAAACTTATGAATTGATTAAAAAATTGTCAATTAATTAATAACATTACCTTCAAAACCAAGAATCCAATTTCGGGTGCAAATGAAAGTTTTCACGTTCTCATGATTTAGAGAACTTCAATAGTTATTTAAAATACAAAAACCAATACTAAAAGAACTCTCCGATGCTACTGTTGTTATTGCAATGCTCAATATATCACAAGCTATACTTACAAGCTTTGGATGTGAAATCCCCAATTTCATGTAATTTCCTTATGTTTGTAAAGTGTTCCAGCTGAAAGAATTAAATAAATATGAAGTTTTGATGTATAAATGATGTATGAGACATATGAATGAATAAGGGAATGGATAGTCAATTAGTTAAGAAATTAATGTTGATATCAGAAAAATATTTAGAATATGAGAAAAGAATCAAAATCAGAATTTTGATTGGTAATTAAATACATGTGTCATATGAAGAAGGGAAGAAGGGATTAATGGTCAAATGGTCTTGAGTCAAAAGAGGTCAAAGGCTAAGATTGATTATGGGATTAACTAGCATTTAATGCTTATGGCATGAGTCATCATCCTCATCAGCCATCACCCATACTGCAGTAACTTTCCCAGCTCTCCCTCTGTGACGCCCTGGTTTTACCGGACTCCGCCGGGAGGCCCAGGCCGCATCACTCATCCGTACTGTCCGTTCTGGGTTCTAGAGGTGCCCCCTGTCACACAGACGTGGCACTTAGTCCCTCACGGCTTTATCAGGAACAAATTCCAATTCGCGTTCGCCGCTACTCGAACCCCTTACCACTTGTAAGTGTCGAGTAACGACTAACCATTGGACCTCCCGATAAAGCCGTGAGGGACTAAGTGCCACGTCTGTGTGACGGGGGGCAACTTTAGAACCCAGAGCGGACAGTACGGATGAGTGATGCGACCTGGGCCCCCCGGCGGAGTCCGATAAAACCAGGGCGTTACACCCTCTCGTTCCCCTCCATTTTCCTAAGTCCCTTCTATAGCTACCCTGACAAACACCCTTGCCCAGCCATCGATTCGTTAAGCTTATTAAACGAAAATCGATCCTTGTCATTAGAGTAAGCTATATCTGAAGTTTGGTAGATGGAATCCAAGTATTGGAGGAGATCTCAAACCCTGAAAATTTGGCTATAGACAAAGGTAATGATACAAGTTGATTCTCTCAATTTCGTGTATGGTTGGGAGTCATAGTGAGTTAGCATAGCATGTGTGTGATGATTGCTTAAAAGTTTGAATTGTGATGATATGTACAACTGTGAAGAAGTGAAGAAGACCAATTATGCAACCAAGTGATTTGCAATTTGGAAGTGAATCGAGGTAAGGAATTTATGTAACAGACGTAGTGTGGCTATGTCCACATGTTTTTGAAGTGTTTTTAAGTGTTTTGGAGAGAAGTACCAGTTGATTTAATGCAAGAAAAGTTACATTTAGGGTTTTACTTCTAGTGCCAATTAGGCTAGGAGCAGCCGACTGCCTTAAGTAGCAGTCGACTGCCTAGAGACCACCAAAGCGTAATTTTTCAAAAATCGAGACAAACCAGTCGACTGCTATGTAAGCCAGTCGACTGCTATTTTCCAGAAAGCATTCTGTTTCAAACCAATCTACTGCTATATGAGATAGTCGACTGCTATTTGCTAAAATGCATTCTGTTTCAAAACCAGCCGACTGCCCATAAGGCCAGTCGACTGCTATGTTTCAAGAAGCATTCCGTTTCAAAAACAGTCGACTGCTATATGGACCAGTCAACTGCCATTTCTTAAGAAGCATTCTGTTTGAAAACCAGTCAAGTGCTATATGGACCAGTCGACTGCCACCATATGTTTTTAGAAAATAAAAATATCGAAATTTTAAAAGAAATTAATTTCGATAAATGAAAATATGAAGCAGCAGCCGACTGCCCTATGAGGCCAGGCGACTACCCTGTTTGAAAAGAATGTTTCAAAGCCTATTTCAAGAAAGTAAGAATGTCATAGCAAATAGCTATATGACAAATGTTTTGAGACTATGAAATACTTAATGATTATGCACTTCTGTATATGTTCATAGCTGAGGAGCTCTAGTCCAGCCTTCAGTGCTACAGATGTCACCTAACTAGTGTTCACTGTAGCCACCGACGTTTGGCCAAATTGTCTCTGTTATGTTTATATTGGCTAGGGGAGGATTCTTGGCTCCTACGGGAGTACGCCACATGATTCAGTGCATAATTCTGTTAAATTGCCAATAGTCTCTCTTCTATATGATGTATGTTTTGATGAAAGAATATGATGTATGTTTTGAAGCAAGTTTATGAAGTATGATGTTTTAAAGAAAGTATATGAGGTATGCTAGTTTTAAAGAAGCATATAAAGTATGTTGTCTATACAATTTGAAAGAAATATGCATGGTGCAAATGCTATATGAAAGAAGTACATGATGCATGCTTTATAATGATTTACATGACATTATAGAGCCAAGTAGGAAAACTGCATATAGAGGCATAGTATGCTCTTTTACAAATATTTCTTAATGAGCGTAAACTCACTCTTTTACGAACATTTTTCATACAGACTATCTGAAGTGATCCCTTGCTCTAGATAGAAGAGCCTACTAGCGGATCTTTAAAGTTTACCTTCGAGAGACGCTTCCCAGTTAATATTGAAGGTATACTTATGTAATTATGTAAAGTAAATTGTAATTCAGCTATGGTACAGTACAAGATAACAATTCTGTATATAAGATGTCGGGGATTTAAGTTAAGAATGATGTGTAAGATTCTGTGGAAAGGAATGATATGTATATATATCATTATTCTATTTTATTGAAGGTAACATATTTACATTAAGCTACTAAATATTTAGCTTAAGAAGGAAAGGAATGAATGACATTAATGAACTAGTCAAATCAAGTCGAATAAGATAAGGAAAAAGTTAAAAGGTAAGATGCAGTGGCGGGGATGTCACATTGGAAATCTTGGCTTATGATCTTTCTATCATTGCAACACATTTAAATTTTCAACCATGCGACACATAATCTTTAGCTCTTCCAAATAAAGATCTAATTGAGATTTTGGTTCTTCCACTTGAATAGTTTTAAATCTTTTGAAAACCTATATCTTCAGACATTTCAAAATAAATTAATTGTCATTACAAAAGAGAATTCAAAATAAAGTATATACTTAAAAAACAAAAATGAACTTACATCATTTGAAGCAATGGACTCTTTCCCTTCCAATTAGCATGTGTAAAAGATTGTGAGTCATTGGTTGGTTTGAAGTAAATTAGTAATACTAAATAGAATTAATTTTATATATTTTACTTTGATTAAAATGTTAAACATATAAATAATTAAAATAAAATTTAATATAATTAAAAATATTAAAAAATTAAACGGGCCGGCCCATTTAAGCCTGGGCTAAGCCCATTTAGGCCCGGGCCTAAAAGGGCTGGGCCCAAAAAGCCTTCTTTCTTAAATGGGCTACAAAAATGAAGTCTAAGCTCTGAATAAATGGGTCAGGACGGACCAACCCAACGAGCCTTGGCCCATTTTGACAGTGCTCATACTAGCTTACTAATGCCATGGGATCTAGCTAGTTTACTCATGTTAGCAAGCAAAAAAAACTTTGATTTGTATCTCTCAATGGAAGAATTGACATAGAAACTCAAAAGAAAAGCATCCATTAAAGAACCCTAATTCTCTTGTTTTATTGGAGATGTAAAATCATATTTATACATAACTTTACTCCTCCAAAAAAACCTTTCCATTAATGTTAATGAGTAATGACTAACTTTAGCTATTATATGCACAAATGGTCATTATGGCACTAACTAATCCTTATTATAATTAATTCATGTGTCGATTGATGATTTCTTAATTTTGATTATTCCGTTAATAACAAAAATAACCTAACTTCTTGGTCAATGATTAAATCAGCAAAAGATTAAAGGCAGAAACCGAGTTCCTAGCAATAAAATTGTCCAACATAATCATGTTAAAAAAAAAAACATTGGAACTCTAAACATGCCTCGTGTATCAATAACATTAGCTCCCATAAGCTAATTTGGTCGATTATGGGTAATCCACTCTCAACAAATGTTAATTAATAAGAAATATCAAAGGACGCCTTATCTTGCTAGTGCTCCGCAGAATCCAACATTGAAAAGCACCATTCCATTTGCTAGCACAAGGTTTTCCAATAATATCAAAAGTGAATACACTTTTCTTTTTCTTGATATTTTTCTTTTTAGATGAGAATTTGATGTATACACATAATTTGATTTTTCATTCAAATAAAATTGTAAGAAACTGTTATTTTAAGTTTATATATGTATACATTTTTTGATGTAACTATAGGTATTATTATTTATTTTATGGTTTGAAATTAATTTTATTCTAAAGTGACAAATAATAAATTTTTTTTAATAATAACAACTTTAAAATTTGATTATATTCAAATATTTAGAAAAAAAATTGAATTTCACTTTTTCTAAACTACGTATATATTTTCGATATTAATGCATAATACTCATCTACCATTGAAAAACTTAGAATTAGAAGCCATTATTGAGTGCACCAAGTGTCACTTCACGAGACGTACAGCTGACCCCATAAACAGAAGCCGAGATTGGTGCATTGTCTTGTAACTTGTAAGAATGTCTCATTGGTCAGTGAAATGTCACTTCTTTTTTACAAGTGGGTTTCACGGTTGCACCAATACTTTTCTAGCAAAGCAAGCCAGAAATAGATAGTCGACGCCCGTCCTCTCCCGCTTTTAATTTGAATCGCTTCACCAAAGTAGAAACTCCCGTACGAAAAGCAATCCGTAGTGATCTAGAATTAATCAATTCTCCATCAAAAGAAAAAAAAATTAATCAAGCTTTTTATTCATATACATATTTGCACAATTTTTGCAAGTTGAGCGAGCTTGGGGTAGATCTGTCGATGCCGCCCAATAGCAACCTGTCACTGCGCCTGATTGATGGCACGGCGGCGGCGGCCCCATTGCTATCCCCCAGCTGGGGAAAGTCTTCCAAGCAGCATCCAATTATTGTGGACATGGCTTTGGACCTGCGCGACAAATTTACAGCAACTTGCGTGAAATGACATGAAATTGCTTCAAGAAAGCAGAAAAAAGCTAATCTTCTTGCTGCAATAGCTAGCTGTAGGCTATCACCATCTCTGCCTCTATTAGTCCTATCCCACAGGGAAACCTTTATGATAAAGTTAAAAATTTTTTATCTTAAATTTTTTTTGCTAAGCCAATCATTTTCTAAAAATAATTTTTTTTATCTTATTTTAATACATGACAAGAAGTATTATAAATTTATTGTCAATAATCATAAAATAAGTTAAAACCTAAAAATAAATATAAAATTATTGTTAACAAATATAAATATATGATAATAAATATAAATATTTTGTAAAAAATTATCATATATTTACATCTATTTACATTAATTTTACATTTATTATGATATGTTTATGATATTTTTAATCTATTTTATGTTTATTAACAATAATTTTATGCTTATTATTGTGTGTGTTCTCATTGACCTTATTATAAAATTTCCCTTTCTCTTACAAAAGCCTTCCCATGTTTCAACTTTCAATGATAATCCAAATTGCCGGATCTAAGTATGAATTTGATTTTTTTTTTATGAACCATTTGGAGAGATTCACATTCACTGAATTAAAATAAATGTTCAACATCTAGAGAAGATAATGAAAGATGATTATTTTTTTTTGTTCAATGAAGGGACACAACACTTAACAAAACCATGGTGGTTTTGTTAAGCTTGGAATCCCTTATAAACTCACACTCCACACACAATGTAACTTTTGCAAGTGATGTGGGACGTGAAAAACCCACACACATATGCAAACACATACGCATGTAAGCAAGCAAATGCTTAACTCCACACACAACACACATCACACACAAATGCACTATGTGAATGCTTTTTTTGTTCAGTGAAGGGACACAACATTTAACAAAACCACCAAACACAATGCAAGCGATGTGGGACGTGGAAAACCTACACACATATGCAAACACACATGCATGCAAGCATGCAAATGCTTAACTCCACACACAACACACACAAATGCACGCAATGAATGCTTTTTTTGTTCAGTGAAGGGACACAACATTTAACAAAACTATGATGATTTTGTTAAGCTTGGAATCTCTTATAAACTCACACTTCACATACAATACAAGCGATGTGGGACGTGAAAAACCCACACATATATGAGATAATAAATAGGTATAGTAAAACTTTGAAGTGGTGTAACAAAAAAAAACTTTGAAGGGCCGTTTGGTTCGGGGAATTTAAGAATACGGGGATATTTAAATTATCGGAATATTATTTTACTTGACGGATTACTGGGAATATTAGATTCCTGGGTTTGGTTGTATTGGTGGGAATATAAGATTTCTGTGTTTAGTTAAAGGAAAGTAAGAGGGTAAAATTATTTATTTTACTATAATACCCTTCATATTATTAGTTGATGTAAAGTGAATAACACTTTAAATAAATTATATTTAAATTAATTACTTATTTATTTATTTATTTAATATGCTTATTTATTTATTTATTTATTTTGCCCCTTTTTTATAAGGTTTTTGTTATGTAAATTATTTTGATATAAAACTATTACTATAATAAATTGATTTTGATTAATCAAAAATCATAGGGTCCATCTTATTATTGGTCCATTTGATTTTAAATTTATTTTTCTCTTCATCAAAATAAAAAAAACATGGTTGTAATATTAGATAGATTTAAGGGTAAAATGGAAACAAAATATAATTATTGGAGGGTAAAATTGGCAAAAAAGTTAAATTCCCCTTGAAAAAAAATACCTCCGGGAGAGGAGGTAATTTTTTTTCCCAATTTTGGCACTATTTGGCACTGTTTGGGCACTGTTGGTAAAAAAAAATTATCCTCCGAAATCTAATTCCTCCAACCAAACACAAAAATCATTTGACGAAAAAAAAAATTCTCTCATATAAAAAAAAATTATTAAAACCAAACAGCACATGAAGTGGTAAGAATTCCATATAGTCAAAGTAAACAGGTACTCCATGAGATAATAAATAGGCTAGCTAGCTCTATGACTCACCTTCATGTCGGACAATGGGCCTTTTCCAACCTGTACGCTAAAGAAGGTTTTGTCATTTTTCTCTTGTTCTATTCGATTGAAAATTGAATTTTGAACGCTGAAATTAAGAGTTTAATGTTGTAACAAAACATCGTATAATCACAACTAAAATCTATTTGTCATTTCTTACTTCTGTATTTTTTTTGCCTCAGGTTACGACTTATTACAAACAAACAGTAATTAAATCAATTAGAGTTATAATTATTATTTGCAAAAGAGAAAAACGATTGAAAGTGATTTGATATGTAACATAGGAAATCTATTTCTAAACTTGGTTATGTTTTCACTTGGTTTTGAGTAATTAGCTTAAAAAAAGATCAATAATATAAGAGGAAAGCTTTTTTTTTTCTAAGCAAATGAATTTATTAATATAAAAGGAAAGCATCTTATTATTCAACATGATTTGAACCTAACTCGATAATCCATATGATTTCTGTCGTTTAAGGTTAGTCATCATCATCAACCTGACAACTCATATCATGCTATATATGTACTGAGATTAATTTTCCAAATTAATTACTTTCAATAATTGAGGCAATCTTAATTGCTGTCTTATTTGGATTCTCGATGGCTTTATTTGCTGTTAATGTTGTTTTCCTGTTAGATCCCTTATTTAACGCTCTCTTCAATATGTTTATTGAGATTACGAAGATTACAGTACTGATTCATGAAAATTTTTATAGTAAGGTTAAATTTTTTTATTCTAATATAAAGTTAACGTAAACACACATGCATCAGCGTAAAATCAATGTCATTAAATACAAAATATATTAAAAATATCGTAAACAGATAAAAATAAATGTAAAACTAGAATTAATATATCTAAATATATGATAATTTTGTTAAAAATATCTTTATATTTATAATCATGTGTTTATGATACTTTTGACGTATTGTACTTTTAATAATGTCAAATTTATATTTAATCATCTTGTTTATGATAATTTTACAATAAAATAAAAAAATTACTTTCTTGTTGTAATCCGTTGGTTCAATTTTAGATTTTGATTTTTATAATTAGTTTTTTTCATGATGTAACAAGTTAACCTAAAGCAATAACTTTTTCGTGTTAGGCTAAATTATCTAAAAGAAAAAATTTCTACAAGTAAATGATAATAATCATTTACTATACGTACATAGTCCACCATGGAAGGCTTATAAATTGCCAGTTGAAGGTAGGATGGTCAACTTGAGTGTTAGAGTTTAGGCTCGTGCTGTTAACTAGCTTGTACGGGACACAAACAATAATTTCAACACTTTTTACTTTAATTAAATTAATTCGTACATCAATTTTTTAAATATGACTTTTAACTGATTTGAAAATAAAATTTTAATAATTTTTTGTTTTTTAAAATTATCTTAAAATTATGACTTTTTTTTACCAAAAAATGTATGATAAAAATGACGATGCCCGATGTTATTGAGTAAAAAGTCCATAAAAGGATAATAAAGAAGAGAAAATTGAACACTACATCTCATCTTTCTTTAAAAAATGTAACAACAGTTAGGTCTAGTATTAATTGTTTATATTTATTTTATTTATTCTTTCAAGTTTCAAACACTACAAAATAATCTCCAACTTAAATAATTATGATCAGCTAATCATGTATATCTAAAAGAAGTCGAAACAGGTTAATATTCTTAATAAAGAAATTAAGGAGAAAAGTGCAATAGAGAATTAATTAGTTGAGTATCGCGTGGGTTCATAATTTAAAGAATTAATGGACATTTAGATATATTAATTAATAAGAAATGGTGAGATTATTTCAACAAGGATCTGATGGATGGTAAGAGCAACAACAAAGAGCATCTCCGTCTGGATAATTAATTATTCAAATTTAGATGATAATTAAAGTAGTAATTAATTAACATATAAAATTCGCACCCGTCTTGTTCGATAGTCATCCAGCCATCCATGACATTAGGAAAACTATACCTCTTTAATTATGAATAAAGCATATAAAAATGAAAGCTTAGAGCTAACGTGCATGACTGTAACTGGATGAGTACCGGGAACTAGCTAGAAACCTCTTATCCTCATATCTTGAATTGAACTTAAAAGGAGGAGAGAGAGGAAAGGGAAGATCTGTTTTAATTTGTTTAAGAAAGGATAAAATCTTCATGTAACAGATTTGCTATCGAAACATGACAATCTGAACAGATGTACAATGCTGTTTATAATTAAGTCACCTAACTTTCACTTGCTTCCCAATAGAGAGAAGTAATTAATTAATCAATTAGGGATATATTTAAATGTGGAGAATGCTTTAGAATAAGTGATATTGAGTATTGGTTCAATTTGTTATATTTTCATCTTTAAGATGTAAGAGTTTCGCAAAATTGAAATTCGAACTTTTTATGGATAGATTTAATTAGGAGATAGTTATATAAAGCTTAGTCCAACAAACTGATCAACTCAGATTATGTTCAATCTTCCTATCTTCTTAATCTCATAACTTGAAAACAGATCAAATCTACTTAAATAAACAGAACCATAAGATGATGACATATAGCACGATCTTAAATGCCTACACTCCTAAAAGCAAATGAATCCTTTCCTTTTCGACTGTATTTACTAGCTATACTTTGTCCCTGTGACTTTACCTTTTTCTCTTTAAATCTGTTGTATTTTGGTCACACCTGAATACCTGATCAGCTCTAGCATAACCTTAACCCATGTATTTTTCTTTTTCTAAATCAAAGAATTCCATTATAAAAAAAAAACCCCTTCTAGAATAACTACTTAAATTTCTTGATTCCTCAGCTCATTTCATTAACTTTTTATCAAGAAGCTACAAAAGCAAAAAGAAATAGGCTATATATAACTGGTGATCCTATATAAAAGAAGCCAATTTTTGTCACATGCATTCGAGTACCAATATCTACAACTGTGGCTTACATTTCATTATAAAGTTGAAGAAAAAGATGCCCCATAGGCCATCATTTTCACCTTCTTTGTCCAATGGCCCTTCGACAGCGTCTGAAATTGATCTTCCTATAGGACCGCATTCAAAAACCAAGACTGCAAAGGCACTAAACTCCAATCGTATACACATAGTAACATTAGTCATCCTCGACGGCCATCTTCAATCTAGGCCACCACTGCCATTAATGCCGTCATCTTTCAGCTTCAGTGCTACAATTTGCAACAGCTGATGACTTTGTTTTTCTCTCATTGATGCTGATAGATGGGGGACCTCTAAACAATTATCTATCCCATTTTATTCGAAGCTAAAGATCAAATTGTACGTCGTTTTTGTAATAAGGAATGTTGTTGAAATACATACAGTATAAATTTATTATGAAATTGATAAGTGATAACTGCTCAAGACATGGATGGGTTGAAGATTTGCTGCCTGATATTTATTCCATCTTTGATATTTCAATTTAGTAAATACGAATTGGTCCGATACAAAACATAAAATTGACTTTGAATATTGGTTTACATTTATCATATCTTCGTCGTTAAAATGTCAATTTTGCAGATCTAAAATAGTTGGTTTGTTTCTAGCTTTAAGGACCGACCTTATCTAAGTGTAAGAATTTTTTGAAACTTGATGTTAAAGGTTAAATAAGGCGACGAAAAAAGTTAGAAAGCTTATTGTCATTTTTAGTTTAGATGGCAACAAGATATGGAAAATGATAACATGCAGTCACAGTCCAGCCTCCTATAATGTCCATCACGCCATATCGAGTGACTTTCACTAGAGTATGTTTACATGGGAGAAAGATTGAGACTTGAGAAGAAATAGCGCTCATAAGAGACTTGGAAGTATACATGTATTAGATTTAATAGCATTTGAAATCCGTCGTATTCTTTTAAAACAATAATTAAATTGCACATTTTCAATGTGTTATATGTAATAAAACCAATGATTCTGTTATTAAGAGCGTTTTAATTCAGAAAAAATTCCAAAATCATACGTACATAAAAAAATTGAAGTCAACGGAAAAAAATGATCGGACTGTATAATAAATATAATTCAAAGCTTCTAAGTACCAAAAAATTCCACCAGAAAGTCTTGCAATATATGTTCAATAAACTTTAGCTAAATTAAAATTTTCCTCAAAGATCGAAAAGAAAAATCATTATTTTAGAAAAGCAAATTTGAGTTCACAAATGTTCATATATACATATATGTATATATGTGTGAGTAATTATTTCGCCCAACATCAGTAAAACATTTACACTTTTCTGACAAAATTAATTTTATATAAAACGTTTTAAATTACAAAATTTTTAAATTTCATCATCGGTCTACAAAAACCGAACTCTATCTATAATTATATAGCCAAAAGAATTATACCACTACTATATATATATATATATATTTATATATATTCTTTCAAGGTGGATATAACTAATTAAGAAAAGAAACGAAGATAACCAAATTGGTGACAAAATCACATGAAGATGCATGACAATGACCATTATTATTAATCAAATTGAGCATACGCGGCCGCAAAACTTAGAGCAGGAGGGAGCATTTGCCAAACCTTATAGAAGAGAGTTTTAATACTGTCCATTTATAATGGAATCAGAGAGACCAAAAAATATCAGGAGGCTACACATTAATTAGCAAGGGAAGTGATAAGTAATTAGGAAAGTGGTAGCAGGAGACAAAGAGAGAAGTGATTATATGCTGATAAGAGAACGGGCAATGGCAGTAAATTTCAGTAACCATGGTTTTCGAGAAATATTGTACTATCACGACATAAAAATAACTAAAATAAAAAGAACAAAAATAATAAAAATTATATAAATAAATATTATAAAAGTTAAAAAAATTGTATTTGATATGTTTATATAAATTTTTACACAATTTTTATATTTTTATGATAAAAATATTTATTTTATTCTCAAATTACCGTAAGCCTGACTATGGTAGGTGATGTCATGTAACCACGATTTCGTGGTTGAAAAGGAGTGGGAAGACAGGGCCACGTGGGTGGCGTGATCAGTGGATGGCAGGGCAGCTTCGAAGAAGGTAGAAACGCGTGGTTAGGAAAAAAAAAATGAAAGTAGATATTTTTTAAGTATTCGAAAAGAATTTAAATTTTAAATTTTTTATTATTAAAAAAAAATTAATGATTTATTATTTTTTATTCAAATAAAATTAATCTCAAATTATATAACATAAAAATATTTCTATACTTATATAAAAAAAAAAAGAAAGAAAGAAACGCGGAGTTGGATTTTGTAACGACGAAGAAGGAGGGGAATGAAGGATTAATAAGCAATAATTAAAAAAAGTTGGGGTGGGGGACGGGGAGGGGATTGAATGTTTCAACAGTAAACTGATTTGATCTTTCACTCTCCGCCTTTCTGTGGGAATAAGTGTGTCTCTGACTCTAAATCGCACTCCCATTGGTCCCTAATTTCAATTTGGGGTTCCCCTGCCCTCCAATTGTGCTCGACCTAACCTTTTGTCAACCAGATTTTTGGGGCTTGGCCTACATGTTAGATGATGTATTTTTACCTTTTTTTTTTATGAATTGAGCAAGTGTGTTAATTTTAGATATAATAGGATGATAAAAAAATAAAATAAATTTTTTGCATTAAAAATTAGCGTTGATAATTTTAGATACAATATTGTAACATAATAAAAAAAAACTTGAATAAAAAATATGAAAGTAATGTGATCTAGAATTTGATAAAAACTACTAATCAATATTTGGATTAGTGATTTTTATTCTTTTTTTAAGAGTAATTAGGTAAAAAGTTCGATTCTTTACTCTTTTTTTTTTACCTCTTATGAATAAAAAATAATTTAACAAAAAAACATATACAAAAATAAGAAAAACTAAAAAATATTGTGCTTAATATATCGGTATATAAATTTTTTTTTCTTTGGTTGGAGCAAGTGTGTTAATTTTAATATCGGTATATAAATTTTAACATAAAATTTATAGATCTCATGCGATACCAACATAAATTATATATACCTATTATCAGAACTGGTCTAGAGCTAGACTCTGCTTTCCAATCTAGTGTAGAAAATGTTCGCAATTGACAATCACAAGTGCCCATTACACAAGTCCACCACGTGGTGTTCCCATAGATGTCTGAGGTGGACCTCCATTCAAATGAATCCCCTTGTCTTTCACCATCGCCTCTACCCCCAACTCTATTTATACCCCATTTTCTCGTTTTTTCTCTCCAAGCTCGTTCTCTCTCCTTACTTTCTTTTCTCTCCCTTTATGCTTTACTTAGAACAAGCGCTGAACACTCTGTTGCCCTTTCCGCACACCCAAAACCGGAATAAAACTTCTAACAACTCCCTTTAAAAGCCATGGCTTCTTCTGCAGGCAGTTGGGCCAAAGCCCAGATTTCCCATCCTCTTTGCTCCTCCTCGACGGTAGATTTGGGCTTCTCTCCGGCATCTGTCGCCTGGAAGAAACAGCAGCCTAGCAAAACCAGTCTTAGGAGAGGCAACAACACCAACATTATTTACTCGGCTTTGCACTCTCCTTCCGTTCTCCATTTCCCAAAACAACCGTGCCAAAACCCTGTAATCCCCAGAGAAGACGCGTCCGTGAATGTAAAACCCAAAACCAACAGCCAGCCCCAGCAACAGTGGAACATCCTCCAAAAAGTTGCAGCCATGGTCATTGACATGGCTGAAAGCGCGTTGGTCTCACGCGAGCGGCAACACCCACTGCCTAAAACCGCAGACCCACGTGTGCAAATCGCCGGAAACTTCGCTCCCGTCCCTGAACAGCCCGTCAAAAAATCTCTTCCCATCACTGGCGCCATCCCTTCTTGGATAAACGGTGTTTATCTCCGTAACGGCGCCAACCCTTTGTTCGAGCCTGTTGCAGGCCACCACTTCTTTGACGGTGATGGCATGGTACATGCCGTTTCCATTGATAATGGGAAGGCCAGCTACGCCTGTCGTTTTACTGAAACGCAAAGACTTTTACAAGAAAAAGAATTGGGCCGCCCTGTTTTCCCTAAAGCCATTGGTGAGCTTCATGGCCACTCAGGGATTGCCAGGCTTTTACTTTTTTATGCGAGGGGCCTTTTCGGCCTTGTCGATCACAAGCAAGGCACTGGAGTTGCTAACGCTGGCTTAGTCTATTTCAATAACCGACTTCTAGCTATGTCCGAAGATGATCTTCCCTACCACGTGCGCATCACTTCCTCAGGTGATTTGGAAACAGTTGGAAGATACAATTTCGATGATCAACTCAAATCCACAATGATTGCCCATCCCAAAATCGATCCTGTTTCCAAAGAACTCTTTGCCTTGAGCTACGATGTTGTCCAAAAGCCTTACTTGAAGTACTTCAGGTTTTTCCCTGACGGCCAAAAATCACCCGATGTCGAGATTCCTCTATCCGTGCCAACCATGATGCATGATTTCGTGATTACCGAGAATTTCGTGGTGATCCCTGATCAGCAAGTGGTGTTTAAACTTCAAGAAATGATCACCGGTGGGTCTCCTGTGATTTATGACAAGAACAAGAAGTCCCGGTTTGGGATTCTTTCAAAAAATGCAAGTGATTCCAATGATATTATTTGGGTTGAATGCCCTGATACTTTCTGTTTTCACCTATGGAACGCTTGGGAAGAGCCGGAATCGGATGAAGTTGTGGTGATTGGTTCTTGCATGACACCTCCTGACTCCATTTTCAACGAATGTGACGAGAGTTTAAAGAGCGTATTGTCCGAAATCAGGCTTAATTTGAAGACAGGTGAGTCCACGCGCCGCCCAATAATCTCAGAATCGGAGCAAGTGAACTTGGAAGCTGGGATGGTGAACCCTCACCGGCTTGGAAGAAAGACGAGGTACGCTTATCTTGCCATTGCTGAACCATGGCCGAAAGTGTCAGGATTCGCCAAGGTTGATCTTTTCACCGGGGAGGCAAAAAAACACATATACGGCGATAGAAGATACGGTGGGGAGCCATTTTTCTTACCTCGAGACGACAACTGTGAATCCTCTGAAGACGACGGTTATATTCTTTCATTTGTTCACGACGAGAAGACTTGGACATCAGAGCTTCAAATTGTGAACGCCATGAATTTACAGCTCGAAGCTTCAGTTAAATTACCATCCAGAGTTCCATACGGCTTTCATGGAACGTTTATAGACGCCAAGGCCTTGGCCAACCAATGTTAATTAGACTTAAATCAAGTTAACCGTACAGGGAGATTTTACCAGAGGGATAGTTCAGAGTGTAGATCCCCGGATTCTCCTGGAAATTTATTTATTTTGTTTACAGATAGGTTTCAAGAAGCCAGCTTGAAGCATTTTAGCATGTAACTATAGAATTTGAGCTCAGCTGGTTTCTGTTTCCTTCTTTCCTTTAGATTTCATGATTATAAATATTTACAGCTTTGCAATTTACGGTGTGCACAGAATTTGCTTATTAATGGTGCATTTGTTTTCTTATGTATCTATAATTACCCTTGAATAATAATGCTGTTTACATTCCAATTTCAAACGTACAACTAGCTTTTCGTGTCTTGCGTTTTGGCAGCTATTCTTTTGAATCTCTTTCTTTTTTGTTTCTTGTCTGCATACCTTTCTGAGTCAAAAAGCACAAGATATGTTCCATGATCGGTTAAAGACTTGAAGTGATTAAAAAATGTAAGGAAAAAAAAAAGACAACAGTATCTGATAAATCACATTTGTTAACAGAGTTAATCAATTCACAAACATGGTTAAAACTCAATGTCAAGGCAGGAGGCAGGTAAGAATTTAAGAGTACTTTCATGTAATGTGCTGTAGTAAAAAATATTACAGAAATTAAGTTACATTTGTTTTGCGTTATTTATATATATTTATAAATTGATCTTCCTTGTGATGCTTGAATGTTATAAATGCTTTACATTTTAGGGTCATATTAAGATATATAAGTGCTAATGTAAAAATGAAAAAGAATCATATAATACAACACAAAAAGTTACTACCCTGTTATATTTTTCTCTGTTTTTGTTGCTGTAACGGGCAGCAGTCATCCTCCATTTAAACTTTTTTTATTGAGTATTTTATTGACACAAATTCACATTAAAAAATGAGCGGACAATTAAAAAGTCGCATTGATTTTTTTTTCATAAAATGAAAAAGATGAAACTCAAATTTTAAATCAGCATAATCTTTTTTTTTTTGAAAAGTTACATTTTCTTTCAAAGTTATCATCATAATCAGAATATTATATTTAATGAGCAAATAACTTGATAAATTGATAAATAAAATAACAATAATAAATTATATCAATAATAAAAAAATAAATAAATCTCACATTGAGTAAGATTCCCTCCTCTTTACTACCAAATCAAAGCCTCGTTAGCCAGCATAATCTTATTGATTATGGATTTTAAGATTACTTCTTAATTAAGATTTAGTATGGTCATATATGGAATAACAATAGCAACCGACAGGCAACTTCTTTTAGTGGTCGGTTGATCAGAAACAGTGAAAAAGGAGTAAATAAAACTTAAAAAGGAGAGTTACAGGATGGGAGAGAGTGTTCGAAGGCACAAAACCCGAAATACCTACCAACGGTTCGGTTACAGAGAATCCCTATCTGTAATTAGCGCAGTCGAAGGCCAATAAATGCGCTCTTGTCTCTTCCATCACTCGATTGTGACTGTTGCTACGTCACTTATTTGGGACTATTTTAAATAAATGATTAAACTAATTAAGATAAAATTAAAAAAATTAAAGATATTACTTTTTTAATAAAATAATAAAAAATTTAATATAAAAGGTCAAAAATTAATTTACATATTAAATTTTTTTTATCTTTTATGCTAAAAACATAAACACACTGAACTGATGAGTACCAACCGATGAATCAAGTTAAACTTTAGGGACCGTTTGATTCACAAAATTTAAAATTATTTTTGGAAATCATTTGACGAAAAATTATTTTACTTGACGAATTCTGAGAATATTAGATTCTTGTATTTGGTTGTATTAGTGAAAATATAAGAATTCTGTGTTTGGTTAAAGAAAAGTAAGATTACTTAATTACTTATTTTACTATAATACCTTACGTATTATTAGTTAATATAGAGTGAATAACACTTGATATAAATTATATTTAAATTAATTACTTATTTATTTATTTAAGATACTCATTTATTTATTTATTTAGTCCTTTTTTTATAAAGTTTTTGTTATGTAAATTATTTTGATTTAACAAACTATTACTATATTAAATTGATTTTGATTAATCAAAAATCATAGGGTCCATCTTATTATTGGTCCATTTGATTTTAAATTCATTTTTCTCTTCATCAAAATAAGAAAAAAACAATGGTTGTAATATTAGATAGGTTTAGGGTTAAAATGGAAACAAAATATAATTATTGAAGGGTAAAATAGGCATAAAAAATGGATTTCCACCGAAAAAAAATACCTCAAGATAAGGGAGGAATCATTTTCCCCCCTATTTTCCTCCCTCTTTACATTGTTGGTAAAATAAAATTTCCGGTGTGAAAAAAATCCCCCAACCAAACATGGTAATTAGATTATGAAAAAAAAAAATTCCCCCCCCCCCCCCCCCCCCGTAATCTAAAATTTCCCTAAACCAAACGGCACCTTAGTCTTTTGTCCTGGGTTTGGCTTATTGCCTCTTGGCCAGTTGGCCCTTGCCCTTGGGGATTTTATAATTTGTTAGCTAAATAACTTTGCTCCATCTCAAGTTTTGCTTTTATTAAGTAAATTTTCTTTTGATAATCTTGTTTGTAATTCATCACTAGAAAGTACTTTTAAATTCTTTTAATTTGGCTGATTAGTTGGCAATTAGTTGAAATTAAAATTTTTGTTAGATTGAGGCATTTGATGATCAACTAATTGAACCAAATTTAAAAATTAGTCATTGCAAAATTGCATTTTGTCATATTATTGATCAATTGTTTGATTCGTTGGAGTGAAAAAAGAGAATACAATCATAATTAGAATTTTTATGCACATTGAAGGAATTTTCCTTTCAATGCAAGAAGTTATTTTCTGATTATAGCAATATACGCACTTGTAAATATGAGAATTTTCAAAAAATATATATAAATAAATAAAATATATAATCCCTTAGTCAGGATTCTTTTTTTGGTATTTTGCTAAAATAAATTATGTAAACATTCGTAAATTTTCGGAGAATGAATATAGGCCATAAGCTTATAAAAGTTGGTGTGTATGGGGGATGTCAGTTACATGTTTAGATTTCTGACCTCTCAAAGTCTCATTGAGAAATAGAAACAGCAAGTGGGATACCAAACAAATGTCCCACTTAGCTTTGTCGTAGGTTTTGGTCCAACACTCTATTATTCTTCACACCAAGAAATTTAACATCACATTGGTTATAGACTCACGTATATATCAAAATAAAAAAAGGGCTTGCCTTCCTTTTCTCTTGCATGCTCTTCTTTCTCTTAATTTCCAACGGTCGAAATTCTTATGGCGCACGATTGGATTTTCCACCGACTTTTTTGCATTTACCCTTCATAATATCCATGCATGAATCATCTCTCACACCATGTATGTATGTATGATGTTAAACATGACTTTGGAATATCTTGTTTACTTTCTTTTAGCTAATAATAATTAAATATAGGAAAAACACAGTGCATACAAAGATTTGTTGTCAAATCCGCGAGTACATGATCTCTTAAATCTTAATTATTTCTTTGGTAGCTAATCTACATTTAGAATTAGGGGATTAAATTTAAAAGTAAACAAAAGGAAGCGACAGCTCTTTTTTTTTTTTTAATTTAATGTTAATCAGCATTCTATTTCCAATGATATTTTGACACACAAGTGTAGCACATCACTACATGTTGGGAAATTCATTGGCTAAATTAGATTGATGATTAATTTGGTCTAATACGTTTGTTATCCGATTAAGATTCTTTTGGTTTTAATATTAAATGGACCAACCAATATTAATATTCTTTAATTACCTTTCGCATATATAGTAACTAAGAAAATATTTAATTTTTTAATACCAATGATTATGGATACATGATAAGGGCTATCGCGGTAATACAAATCATGCTGGACTTTGTAAGAAAATATTGCATTATTAGTTAGGAATACAAGAGTTAATCTTTGAACATTGAGGTTTTACTTAATAAGAAGGAAAAAAAATGGGAGAGAAGTGAAATTCTGTTAATTCAATATTAGATTTTATAATTAATTTCTTGCTTTGTCATTTAAATTTTAGATTAACAAATTTTGCATTTTTATCATTTTCTTTTCTTCATGCTAAACAAAGCCTAAAACTAATTTCTCAATACTGGAAATAAAATCATGTTGGCCTTTACTAGCTTGTGTGAAGGACTCTATTGACCAATAGGTATACTTTAATTCCCAGATTTAAAACATGAAAGCAAGCTTATTTTCTCCCTCTTTTTCTAAAAAAAACTCGTAAACATGACGCGCCTGAAGGTTGAGTTCGTTTGAGTCGTGGTCATATATTCATGTGCAATTTTCCAAGTGAGATGTACATTTGATTAAGAACCAAAAGCTTTAACTAATATAAAGATTATATTTAAGCTCTGTTCGGTTTCAAATGGAGCTTCAGTGCGATTGGTGAGTTTTTTAACCATGCCGCTTTTACAATTTTACCTTTTATTTTTAAATTTAATATATAATATCTTTAATTATCATTTTATTATTCATTGCATCGTTATTGTTACGATTGAATCTAAACGCATAATCGTTTAACTCCAATTTCACCTCTATCATTGTTTTCAGTTTTATCGAAGTTAATCAGAGCCAATCATACTATCCATCCAAATTACTCTTAGGACTTATTTGGAGCGGTGACTTCCAACAACAAAAAAACAAAATTATGAAAAGATAAATTACCCTCCTACCCTTATTTTTTAATTTTTTTATTATTTTATTAAAAAACTTATATTTACAATAATAATTTTTTTCAATTTTATCGAAATTAATCGTACTGTTTATTCAAACTAATCTTTAATCACTAAGATATAAAGGTGAAAGCTTACCATTAATAAGATGGTTAACTGTTTCTTATAATCAGCGATGAAATGAAAATTATTTCGAATTAAACTTCTACATTAAGACATAATCATGTTTTAAACATTTGATTAAAAGATTATTGATTATTAATTATGTGTTGTTCATCAATCAATCAATCAGCTAGTGAATTAGAACGCTTATCCAAACGTCTTCTCAGCATATATATAAATATTATTAATGAGATGAAGATAATTAATCGAGACATCGAGGAGATTAGTCCAATTAAGCAAACAATTATCTTAATTTTTCTGTCTCTTGTGGCCACACACGCGAAAGAAAAGACTTTGGAAACGAGTCCCAGGAAGGAGGCTGCCGTTGTCACTTTCTTCGTTTTGACTAAGATTCTTTTAAAATGTACACGAAAATTTATGCATGGACTATTGTTCAGTTAATCTGAATTAATAATTTTTTGCAATTCCATGGCGTTACTGTACATACAAATTCTATTTAATTTTTTGGTTTTGGAATTATTGTGCAACAACCTTCGGAGGATAAGGATGAAAAATCGGACTTTATATATATATATATATATATATATATATATATATATATATATATATATGTGTGTGTGTGTGTGTGTGTGTGTGTGAGATTTTGGAACTTGCTTTCTATCATTAAAATATTTTTTATGAATTTGAGATTTAATTTAATTAGTTTTTTATAAATTTGTATAAAAAATGATCTTTAATAAATTAATTAAAAAAATTAAATTTCAACATTTAAAATCCGTTCTTAAATTTGGGATTGGCTTCCTGTACTAACTTGTGTAGCAAGGATAAGGAAACGGGAGGATTGAAGAGGACACTTAATTCCATTAATTCGGCTCTCAATTTTCAAATAGTGGCAGTAAGAGTTTTTTTAATAAAATCGATGACACCTCCTTACGCATGAATTTCAAGAAATTCCAAGCAAGCAATGGAGCATTCCCTCCCAAGACAAAAATGCAGTCAAAGTGCAAAGCAGGAGAATTTTTATGTGCTCCCCAACACAGGCTAATTTAAAAGGAAAAGAAAAATTACAACGAAAGCAAGCAAAGCATAAAACTTCCATTAAAACCCTATTTGCATCGAAGCACATGGTGTTCACATGAAACCCACTTGCACCCAAGGCTTAAAAACTCCGAAAGCTGGCAAGAACAAAGAGATATCGGAGAGAAGTATCCTAATTAAATTAGTTAATGATCAAAATGGTGGGTTCTCACGTTGGTTAGTTAAGAAAGAAGTTGAGTGTATATTTATAAGTATAAATAAAAGTCTCACCGTTAAATTAGTTTTTGGGATTAAGAAGACTCCAATAATATCCAATACTAATATTAAAATTCAAGTTGTCAACATTTCTTATGTTTAGAATTGACAGAATGCACTCTTAAGGCTTGATGTATGAAAGAAAACATTGTTAGATTCCCATATCAATTATGAAAGGGATTGAGGGTGTGTTTATCAGTGGAAAAAATTCTATCTCTTGACCTAGCTTTTAGAAATTTTAATCTTGGTAAATTCAAATATAAGCAAAAATACCAAAGGCAGTAAATGATAGGGTGTGATTGCGACAATGGTTGTCAAATCTAAATTAGATTATTTGTGAATATAATTTGTGTTGTTCTAAAATATAAAAAATTTATATTAAAATTTATATGGATATCTCAAATATAAAATAATTTTTAATTTTTATTTATTTTATACATAATTTAATATGAAAAATTATCTTATACACTGTCAGTAGAGTTTTTTAACTCCACAAGCGGGGTTAGGATGATGACATGTGCCTCATTTTATTTATTTTTTATTTTTTTAATATTTTTAAAAGACACATGTCATCATCCTAACCTCGCTTGTGGAGTTAAAAAACTCCACTGACAGTGGATAGGATAATAATCCATCTAATATATATATATATATATATATATATATATATATATAAAGCCAAAGCATTTGACTATGTGATAACCGTGAATTTTCTAAAATTAATATTAAATATTTATAAATTTAATATTAAAGCAAATAGAGAAGTTAAATAAATAAATGAATTTATTTACAAAAAGGGAAATAGTGTTGGAATTTCCAGAAATTTATGAAATGATGAAATAAGAGGAAATTTAATTTGGATAAATGAAAATCCAAATTAAATAAGAAAGGAAAATGGGTATAAATATTTTGGATATAAAGAAATCTAAAATTAAAGAAAATAAAGGTGTATAATTATATATTTATATAATTAAATTATATAAATATATTTAGGTATAAATATATATGTGCATACAAGAAATATATGTAGATATTATATATATATTTATATATCGATACATATTATGTACATTGATATATATTATTTTGTATTATTAAAATAATACATATGTATATTAAAATACATTTGTATAAATATATGCACATATATATATGAAATACAATTATTATTTTAATATAAGTGTGTGTGTGTGTGTATATATATATATATATTGCTTATATAAATTATATCTATATACATCAATATCATATTTATAGATATATAAAAAAAAATGAAAATGAAAACAGAAACGGGATCGAGACCCCGTTTCTGTTGAAGAACACAGAAGCCAGCCGACCCTCGTTGGCCGGCCGACTGAAGGAGAGAGGAAGACGGGAACGACCCCAGCGAGTAGAGAGAAGGAGGAAGTCGACGCCGGCGAGTAGAGAGAAGGAGGAAGCCAACACCGGCGAAGGGAAAAGAAAACAGAAGCGAATCGAAGTGGAGAAGAACCGAGAGGAAAAGAGAAAGGGAGATCAGCGGTGCCGGTCGATTCGTGCACCGCCACCGATGAAGGTCGACCAAGGTGAAGGTAACCAGCGACGAAGAAGAAAACGGCGGAGGGAGGAGAAAAGAGGAAGAGAAGAGGCCAAAACCCAAGCCTCCAGATCTGGCGTTGTCGCCAGTGATGGGGAGAAACGGAGACCAGATCCGACGTTCCCGCAACTTCGGCCAACTGTGGGAGGCACGAACCGGCGGGAAGGAGGACCAACGGTGGCCGAACCGGTGGAGGAAAGTTGAACCGGTCCGAATCGGTTCAGACCAGAAAAAGGGAAAAGAAAAAGAAAAGAAAAGAAAAAGAAAGAAAAAGAAAAAGGAAGAAAAGAGGAAAAGGAAGAAAAAGAGAGAGAAAAGGAATTTTCGGGAATTCGGGAATTCACGGGAATTCGAAAATCTCGAAAATCCCGGATATTCGGCAAAGATTTTGGAAATTAATTTAGAGTTTTTAATTTAAATAAATTATGAAAAAATTCTAATTTTTAGAATTTGAATTCCAGAAAATTATTCTCGACGAACGAGATGATGAAATCGGAAGAAATGGAGTATGGGCGCGACCGATAATACGGAAATCACCACCCGGAATAGGTAAGGGATGCATGTGCAGCACTGTAAGGATATTCAGTCTGCATGCTTTTAATTATGAATTATTTTATGAAAATGTTGTGATGATTCATCGGCTGAAAATTTGTGATGACGTACTGGTTGAAAATATAAACTGTATTTTTCGTGCAGGAGGCTAGCCAGTCGGGAGCCGTTATACTGCCGAAAAATATTAGAAAATTATCGAAAATCATAATAAATGATTTTATTTCACGAGAAATGATTTTCAATCACGAAAACCAAGAAATTGATTATTTTCATAAAACATGAATATATGGTATTCCATTTTTAAAATATTCATGTTTTCGATATCGGTGATAATGAAATCACCGAAAATTCTCATGATATGTAAATTACATGATTATTTTACATGAATTGAATTTCATGAAACGATTTACATGAGATGAATTATACGACTTAATTTACATAAAGTGGTTTATGTGCATTGATTTACATGAAATGAATTTCAAGAAAGGATTTATATGAATTAAATTAAATGAAAAGAATTACATGAAATGAATTAATTGAAAATGATTTCTACTGTTAATCGCTATTTGAAATTGATTTCTATTGTTAAATGAATGAATTATGAAAATGTTTTGAGACAGTCGTTTGTTAGTGATCATGCATAGTGTTATATGACTGCGAGACCTAATCAGTCTGCAGGTTTATTATATTGCATATGGCTGTGGGAATTATGGTCAAAATCCACAGGTTTACACAGTGAGCACCTGACCAGTGCAAAACTGTGAGTGTTGACGATGGCCATTCGTTATAGTGATCATCCCTTCGGGGATAGTGATAGTGATAGTGATAGTGATAATGCATGATTCTATATAATAATGATTGTCTCCACCGATTGATTATTGAATTGTTTTAATATCGATTTGACTGAAGTGAAAAGAAAGAAAAAGTTTACAGTGAATGACAGTAAATGATAATTTTAAATGAAATGATTTTATTGTATTGTTGCTATCTACTGTTTACATGTAATATGATTTGGATGATGACGAGTTAAACTAATATTTTTCTAGAAGAATAGATAATATTAGTTATTCTATCAAAATGCTTTAAATCATAAAAGCATAAAATTGAAAATGATATGAAATAAAAGGAAAAAGGATTTAAATTTCAAACGAAATTTATTACTCTCTACAGTTGCTTCTAGGTTCCGGAACAAGACAAGTATTTCAAAATATCTGCCTTACTCTATCCGGATCCCTAGTCGACTGTAGTATCCTTCCTACATGTGAGCCTAGAGCCCTTATAGGAAAAATGAAAAAGTTTTTCAACATATAGATAGCTGAATATCAAGTGAGGCATATAATTCTCTTACTGAGCCGTGGTTTGCTCACCCCTTAATTTTAACATTTCAGGTTTTCGAGGACTAAGAGTCTGACATCTAAAGGATTTCGGCTGTGCATTTGGGGACAATGCGACAGCTTGATTTATTACATAAGGTACGATCATTTATTTTCTGTATTTAGACTTATCTACAGTACTACTTCCTTATGAAATAAGATAGGGGATATAATTCATATTAAAATTTTATATGAAATTGTTTATATGTAAAAGAAAAATAAAGTATCGCAGACAGCCCAATCAAATAAGATGTATAGAAAAAGATGAAAAATAAGGTCGCGGGATGTGACAGACTAAAAGTAGAATATCCTATGTGGATTGTTTAAAAAGTTGACACGTATAATATCTTAAAATAAAAAAATAATATTTTTTCAATTTTTTTATATATAGGAATCTATATGCATTAAAATTTTAAAATAAATTAATTATCTTTTTAAATCAATTATCTTTTTCAAATTTTAAAATATAAACATATATATTTTTAAAATTAAAGAAAATCCCATTTTACTTATAAATTCTTTTACTCATCTTTTATCAATATACATATACTGTTATTATATACATTATTTATAAAAATAATTAATTTTGGTATAAATTTTTTATATGGATATATTTTTTTTAAAAAAAAAGATAAACGTATTTTATATAAACATTGACATGTGTGGTAAGATGAATTTTTTTCATCTTTAAAGTATAAAATGTCAGCAAAAAATTTCCTTAATCATTGATCAATGTTATACTTTTAATTTCAATAAGATTCAGTTTTTTTTATAATAATCTTATATCTTATATAAAAAAGAAGCCAAAACTCTTGGCCAAAAATAAAATATCTTAGGAAGATACCTTAACTTTTTTGTACTTAAAATAATAAATTGATTATCTTCCAAAAAAATAATAAATTTATTTTAATTTTTATATAATAATCTTATTTAATTAATAATTTAATTTTAAAATATTGAAATTTTTAGAAAATAGATTTCAACTATATTATCCTAATTTAAATTAAATAAAATTTATCTCAGATTTTAAATTTTTTATTACTTATTATATTATTTTTAAATTAAAAAAATATCCATATAATTTGATCAAAATTATCTAAAAATTTTAAATCTTTTATCAAAAATATTAAAACTGGATATTTAAGTTTATATATTTTAGTATTGAATTAAGCTTCTATATTTTTTTTTTCAATTTTCATTTATTCCTTTTTTAGAAATATTTGTTCAATCATTTTATTAGAAAAAAAATGTCCATATGGATTATCTATTTTATTAAAACATGTATGATCTTAAATATTGTATTTAATTATTTTGAATTGATTTGAATTTTTAAAAACTTAAATAATAAATTATTTTTAGTTTTATTTCTATTAACATTTTTATTTTACTTACCTTTTATGTTTGACACTATTATAAATAATTTTTTTTAAAAACCCTAAAAATTAGAGTTTTCAACACTAATTAATTTTATAAAATTAATTTAGAGTCATCTAAATTCAAATTTTAAAAATAAATCAGTTTCAAATATGCAATATTAACCAATAATCTATTAATTATTAATATAGTAAGGATTGCTTTTCTTGAAATTGTAATTATTTAATTCATTTATTAAATATTTAAGATTTGTAATATTAATTTTTTTAATTTTTTAATTATTATTTGATTTTGAATTATTGTTTAATTTGTATATTCTATTTATACATCAAATTTTAATACATTATTTAATATGTATTACAAAAAAAAAATTTTATAATTCTATTCTTTAAAAATTATTATAAATTAAAATAATTACAGTGTATCCCATGAGTTTAATCTAGTTTTTTATAAAATTTAACCCAGTTTACTTTAATATTTTATATTTTATTTTTATATCGTACTATCACTTTCCACTCTAAAATTATTAACTCTGAACAAGTCAACGTTGGCAGTTGTTTGTTGAGCCAGACAAAATGCTGAAATCCAATCATTATTTGAAAATTCTTTTTTTTTTTGATGTAAATATTTGAAATTTCTATCGTGTCTTCCCATCTCCCTAAGCAACTGTCCACCATAGCGCTCTACACGTCTCCGCTTTTTACTATCGGAGGGTTTTATTATTTATTATTTATTATTTGAATAAAATTAATTTTAAATAGTATAATGAATTAAAATATTTATATTTATACAAAAAAAAGTGGAAAGCACACATTTACAGAGAAAAAAGGATTGGAGAAAGAGAAGATCAAA
The DNA here is from genome assembly GCA_032173925.1 of Heritiera fomes. NCBI lineage: Eukaryota > Viridiplantae > Streptophyta > Magnoliopsida > Malvales > Malvaceae > Heritiera > Heritiera fomes. Next base: position 5,580,055 of record JAPDPM010000015.1, read on the forward strand.
TTAAGGAAATTTTTTTTTTGCCTTTTTTGCTAATTTCATCATCTTTCTCCCCCTCAAATCTGTGCACCATGACGAATTGGATGATGCAAACTTCTACTACTAGTAGTATTAATACTATCATCGTTTTACCTTAATTAAATGTTATAATTATACCATAATTAATTAATCAATCTTTTTCAAGGGAATTCTCAAACACCCAAGCTTTTAAATACTATAAGGATTTATATATGATGCACTGACAGTGTATAGTTTCTATACACTGTCAATGCACCAGAGGTTGACACCTCATCATAGGCCTTTATATGCAAATATAAATAAAATTTTTAATTTGCCCATAAGGGTCTATTGATGAGGTGTCAACTTCTAATGCATTGACAGTGTATAGAAACTATATACTGTCAGTGTATCATATACAAACTCATATTATAATTATTACTATTTCACTCTTCTCCTAGCCAGTGTCTCCTAATCAAACATCATCTCTTCAAATTTCTGTTCTTTTTTATTTTTTTAGAAATTAATTAATAATCTTGTGGACTGCCTTACTTAATCTTTCAATTAAATTGAGGTTTACTGTGAGAGAAGAGAGAGTGGCCACCCTTGCCCCCTCCACTCCCATTGGATAAAAAAATATACCCAACTTTCCATTGAGTTCTAAGGATAAGTAAAAGAAGAAACCTTAATCCTAGCCAGATTCTAACTTCCCTTAGATAGTGGTGGGCACTGACAGAACACCAGCAAAGTTTATTTTATCAAAAAGAAATAACCCAAAGTGCCTTGCTTGAGGTCGGTCAAATATTAATATATTTACTGTCATCCAACTCGCTTAGCTCTCAATTTGATGATAACCTTTCATAATAAACTCTCACTACTACAAAGTTTTTTCCTCTGAAAAAATCAGTATGGATAATTATATATAGTTCAATTTTCATATTGTTTGGATTGCTGAGATAACAGTTAGTAGAAAAGATTTGTTGTCATGTCCCTAATACCACCCACAAACACATGCATGCTTGAAAAAATTTAAGTGTATTAATTTCCCTAATACCATCTTAACATTGCTGATGATCATTCACTAATTAGGAAATAATTAAGCTTGTGGTTCTAATTAAAGATTCTCAACAAGTCTCTCTTTGCATAATTATCGAAGAGAAACTTCATGAACTGACAATATAAAAGACATCAAATTTTAATTTAGTTGATCGATGCTTTATTATTACTTTTTCACTCATTTTAAAATGCCACTTAATAATTAATTTGTCGGCATCTAACTGTATTATGACTCATCTCTTGCTTCTTTTGTGTGATCTACCCTTTTTAAGAGTTGACCTTGGTTTATTGACGTTTTGTTTGATAAAAGATGAATGGATTTTCTGCACCAATTATTATCTTTATGAGATATTAATATATACTTTTACTTTGTATGATGGCGCAAAATGAATGTTGCACTACACTAGTGCTGCAAAATTAGAAATAATTTTTGCTTAGCCTAGCAAGTGTGAGAAGCATAAAATTAATGGAGAAATTAAAATACATTGTAAAAGTTTCGACAATAGTTCATTTTGAAATTTAGCTGGTTATGATCTTGAAAAGTAGTTCAATTGATCATTTCCTCGCATGCTTTAAAGTGTGTGAATCCTATAAATCTAAAATTTGAATATCAACACATTCATCTCCCTCTCTTTCGAGTTAGAATTAAATTAACTCAATTTTGTTATAAAAATAGTTAATTATAGCTGGATTTTCTTCTTTTAAGCAATAAGAAAGAGACCATATAGAGACTACACTCATTTATGCACCATTATTATGAAAGTATATATAATCCCAAATTAATGAAGGTCAACTACCACTAGTTGCTACTTGATTAGTAGTTTAAAACAAGTCTTAGTGGTTCTTTATAAACTTTTTTTTTTTGATAAAATTGTTTTATAATATTTTTCTTTTTCGAATGAACATTCTCTTACGTTCAAGTCAAATGTCAAAACATTATATTTTCTTTAGATTATGATTTTTTTTTCTTGTATGATCTTGAGCGTCATTGCAATTTCGTCTTAAAATGAGTTTCCTTTTATATACGTGTTCTCCTTTTTCTTTTTCGGATACGCTTTTATTTATGCATTCAGTCATAGAATTAATTGCCCTAAGTTGTTGGATTATTCAATGTAGTTCATCAAACTGATCAAAGCCCTGCCTCATCTGTATCCAATTCACCAATCTCACAAGCTAGCTATTTCCACTGCCACTACAGCTGTTCACATTCTCCTCTAAGCTCCACGAATCCTTGCAAGGAGGCCATATGCTCAAACTTTCGCAGGCCACGTCAATGGAGCCACTGAATTCTAGTTAAAAACCATCAAACATAGATTTGCACCAGTTTGATGACTTCCGCAGATTTTAATATGATCTTCATTCTCAGTCACGAACTTTGAAACTATAATATTTATTTTGTTAGCAATGCCAGTGAGGTAGAACAACATCTGGCCAAACCAAAAGTCGGCTGGCAAACTCAAACGATAAATATACGGAAGTAATGTCTAAATAACAATACTCATAACAATCAACAGCAATATCTCAAGCCAATAATAATAATAATAAATCAAGCTACTAAGTCACAAATAATACGCAGACAATAAAATGTAAATAAAACTGATAATGGGTAATTGGTCAACGAGGGCAATTCAGTCTTTCACCTCGGCCAGACAAAGAGAAGACCTGTCAGAAGATGACGTGACCTTGGTTATCACGACTCAATGTTAACCTCGGACGAAGATCCCAGGGTCAGCGCCTGACACGCTGACCCTAATACACTATCTAATGCTTGAGTCGCCTTCTGATGCACCGACCAGGCCTGCCTCATCACCACCTCGGTACTCAACGCACCTCGGGGAAGCTGTAGGCGGGAAACTTGACCTCGGCTGTTTCGCCAACCTATACCACGAGCTGGCAGGGCAGAACCAATCCTATCCGTTCGCAATCTGACGAGTCCGAATCAGCCTGTCCAGGTCATCCTTCTTTACGCCCACGTCATCTTAGGGCTTCCTCGGCCTATAAATAGCGCCCGGATCTCCGAACAGAGGCCAAGCAACCAACTCTAAAAGAAACTCTGCCACAATCCACCCCGAAATCCATCCTCGACTTCGACAAAAACGACAGCAAAATTTAACGTGAAAAACTCTCAAGTGTAAAAAGAATAATCATGGGGCAAACCGAATAAAAATCCATTATGAGAAATAAGCAAATTACAAAGTTTCAATACCCGAGGCTTTTTGTCCAACAATTGGCCTAAAAATAATAAAGTTTACCTCTTTGGATTCACCAAGATAATCTACCCAAAGAATACCCAAATGTTATACAAGCTTATCTCTCCCCTTGCTCTCTCTATCGAACAAGAAAAATATCATAAAATTTAAAGCTTAACTTTTCTCCCTTGTGTCGCCTCTAACAAAAAAAAAACTTTTCTTACTTTTTTTTAAAAAATTATTTATGCAACACTTTATATAGAGAGAAAAAACAAATCCTTAACTGGCTTTAAGTAGGACTCTAATAACTAATGTGGGTTGGACTCTAGATATCTAACACTCTACTCATCAAGCAGCACTGCAGTAGACCCCAAGCTGCCAGCACCAAAACAGAGCTAATGTCAGATTTTGATCATACAAATGAAAATTTTAACTAAAATTTTCAAACCGTGGATGATGAGATCATTAACCCCTAGCTCTTACACGACATCTGTTATATCATTCGATATCAGGCTCAAGTCTTGGACTTAAGATATATGATCAAGCTTGGTAATTCAATTCAGGTAAGTTACATAAGGAAGCCGAGTAAGTATTAATATTTCAAGCTTATATTACCATTTGTATTACTTCTTCTTGAATATTTGAGTACTGGACTGACTTGAGCATCGCCATGTCGGCCGAAATCTCAACTCTGATGCCAGATCTCAAAAACATTGTGTCCTAGTAATCCAGTACCACGCCTAGCGGTGGTTACGGGCCAGTTCAGATCGGTTCCGGACTGATTTTTACCTGTTCCAGCCCAGACCATGATGGAACCGGTCCGAGTCGGGCCGGTTCATCTTTTCTTTAGGTGCGAACCGACCTGGTTCAAAAGACCGATTCACCTCAAACCGGACTGAATCGGGTTAAACCGGTTTGGTCCAGTTTTTTTATATTTAAATTTTTTATTTTTAAAAATTTATATTAATTTATTTTAATAAAAATAAATATATATTAATATATTTTAATAATTTAATCTAAAAAATTTATTTTTATTATAAATAATGTTAATAGTTTAATTTAACAATAATTTAATATAAAATTATTATAATTTATTTAATTTATGTAACAATAATGTAAAAATAAATTACTATAAAATTATCTAATAAAATTATTGTTATAATAAAATAAAGTTATATTATGAATATAAATATTATAATAAAGTTATTATGATAAAGTGATATTTGATTCACAATATATAATATTATTATTATATTCATTTTGCAATATCATTTTGCATATTATTATTATATTCATTTTGCATATCATTATTTATATTCATTTATTATATTCATTTTGCATTTAAAATGATAAATAAGTTGTAAGCGTATCAATATCATTTTGCATTTAAAATAATTTATTATATTTGAAATATCATTTACTTAATATTTATTCATTTATTTAATATGTTTTTAAAATATTCATTCATTTTGTATTTTAAATATTTATTTGTTTTAAACGTAGATAAGTATAACATTAATTAATTTGGTATGTAATAATAATAATAATAATAATAATAATAACAAAGGAAAAAAAGGAAAGAGTAAGAGACCAAAGATTTTTTACATGGAAAACCCCTTCAAAAGTTAGAAGGGTAAAAACCACGAGACCGTAGTCCATAAAAATATTTACTATGATTAAACTTATTTACAATTTACATACAATTTACAAAAAAAAAGATTATTCTCTATTCTTTATAATTTATACGGATTGTCTTGGAAATTTTTTCCTCATCCTCTGAATTATTATCAGCGAATTCATTGGTCATTCCAAGTTCGACATTACGCGCTTCCGCATCAAACCAATCTTTAAGACATGTTAACATGCACAATGAATCCGGATTAAGAGTGGTTCAATGGTTTCCAATAATTCTTCCACATGTCGAGAATGCGGATTCCGAAGCAACAGAAGAAACTTGCACTGCAAAAACATCTCGGGCCATGGAAGCTAAAATTAGAAATTGTTTTTGGTTTTCTTTCCACCATTGGAAAAGATTAAAGTTTTCATCTACAGAAAAATCCTAGCTCATTGAAGCTAGAATTTCGTCGAGTTGTTGATTCAGATCCGATAGCTTTTCCTTTTAGCTTTATTCTCTTAATTCAGATCCGATAGCTTTTCCTTTTAGCTTTATTCTCTTCTTTGCTGCTTACTTAATTATGTTTAAAATTCCTTTTCCTTTTTTGCTACTCTCGGTTTCTTCATGTGAATCTTCTTCTCCTCGATTAAAGTTGAACTGCTCCCTTTCTGCTTCATAAACATTAAATAATTTTTGAAAAAGATTGTTAATTGAGGACTTTTGATCCTCAATAGAATCAAGACCAAGAAATTCTTTATAACAATAAAAAAAATCTCTATATTTACTTCATCTGGACTAGGATCTAGTAAAGTTGCATTACAATAAATAGGAGGAATTATTTCTCAATATTTTTAAAATTTTTCCTCCATATCATATACAAAAGAACTTTTAAAGTTTCATGATTCCTAAATTTTACAAATTTTTCAAACATTGTGTAGATTATAGGAACAAAATACAGTGTAGTTGGATAAAATTGAGTTGAAAATCTTTCGGTTGCATCTTTAAAAGTAGATAATAAATCAACACAATATTCAATAAAAGTCCAATCTTCTTCAAAAAGTTCTAAATCTGTGCTACTTGTATAATTGTTATAAAAAGAAGTAACAAGTTCTTTATAAGGTAAAATAGAAGAAAGCAAGCGATGAAGTGAATTCCATCTTGTTTCCACGGGAAGTGGAAACGCTTTAACAGGTATATTATTTGTTATACAAATTTGCTTCCATTCACATTTATTGCTTGGTGTGCGAATCCATTTTGCTAAAATTTTAATTTTATCAATTGGACCTATGCCACTACCAGTGCCACTAGAACTAAAATCACTTTGAACACATAAATTTATAATATGACATGCACATCTTGCATGAAAAAATATACCTTGCATAACGGGTTTAAACTTTTAATTAAATGAGGAATAACTGCAGTATTACTAAAAGCATTATCAAAAGTAATAGCAAAAACTTTATTATTTTCTAGTCCATATAATTTACAAACTTTAATAATATAGTTATGAATAGTATATGAATTATGTGCTTCTTCTATTACATCTAAAGATAAAATTTGTTTTTGCATGCACCAATATTCATCTATCCAATGACAAGTTATAACAAGATAACTTATACCCTTAGTATTAGTCCATATATCACTAGTTAAACTAACCTTAGATGAAATATTACTAAGTTATCAATTAAAGCTTGTCTATATTCTTTAAACATATCCATGCAATCCTTTTTTAATGTATGTCTAGAAACATATTTATATGCAGGTTGTAAATATTTACAAACAAATTCTAAATATCCTACTTTTTCACAAATTGTGAATGGTTGTTCAGTCCTAACTACAAATCTAACTAAACCACGTCTAGCTTGAACATTATCAAAATTAAAATTTTTTCCACCATCATGTGTATTAATTTGAGATTGTTTAACTTCTAAAATTCATTTTCTTTGGCATCAGGATTAATTTTATGTGCAGTAATTAAATGTCTTTTATATGTACCTGTACCGCCACCACCTCCACCGGAGTTATAAGAGTAAACGCCTTTGCACAATTTATAGATAGCACAATATTTATTTGTCTCACCTTCTTTTGCTACAATGTCAAAATACTCCCATACTTTGCTTGTTTTTTTTTATTAAACTTCGATCTTGATGATGTAGCAGTAGTTGTGGCAGTTGATGATTGTGTTTGAGTACGACCTCCTCCACGACTATGACCAAACGATGGTGCCAAAGGAAGCTCCTCCTCCTCCGGATGAATATCGGGTTCGATTTCATTAAATGATTCGTCACCCAAATTAGGAATTTCAGTGGAACCAAAAAGTCGAGAAACAGAGCATGAACGGCAAAAGAAATTTAACATTTTTATATTTTTTTGAAAATAAATATATGTTAAAAATTAAAAAAAAATAGATGTAGGATATATATAATATATTGGAATTTGGAAATTGAAACTTGAAAATTAAAAGTAAAATTTGTAAAATTATAAAATAAAAAGAAAAACGAAATTTAGAGAGGAAAATGATGATATAATAAATTTGGAATAAGTGAATTTAAGTGAATTTGAGAGAGTATATGAGTGAAGAGAATAAGAGTGGATGAATGTAGATTGTAGAATTGGGGGAAAATATAAAAGAAAATGTAAAGAAAAATAAAAGGAAGAATAGAGGTATTTATAAAAAAATTTAAATTTTTAAAATTAAAAAAAATAAATTTGATAGATGGGCAACGGCCAAATTGCCGTTGCCCATCAAATGGCAAGTCACACAGTTGTCGTGACTTGCCCAAAGAAGGCTGCCACTATGTAGTCGCGCAATGGCAACATGCTTTTTTTTTTTAATTTGAACTAGACCGATTCACTAGAACCGAGACCGTCCTTAATGGGTCGAGCCCTTAGCGGATCCGGTTTCAATTTATTAGAACCGACCCAGCCTGATATGATATCGGACTAGACCGGTTCCGAATCGATACAGTACCGTTTCGATTATTAGGTCGAATCGATCCGATCCGATTGCAAGCCGAGTCGGGCTAACCCGGTCCAATGACCACCTCCACGCCTACCTAAAAGACTATGACTCATGCACAAAATGATATCAACAACATCGTAATTAAATGCATGGTTACGCTTGGTGCGGAATGAAATTATCATCATTTCCACCTCAACACCAGCAGCGCCATGCAATTTACGCACATCACAATTTACTAGGAAACTATACGCTGTGACAGCTGCTTGAAACTCGATTGATCGACGTGCTACCCGTACGATTCAATCCTATGACCAACAGAAAAGATTCCAACAGGCCAGGGGAAAAGCAAACGTGTGGCCTGCAATGACCAACTGTACATTTTGAAATGTGGCTGTGTCTAGCGTGCATACAGCCACGTGTCACACTCTCAGTTCTCTCCTGGATTTCGGTTCAGGCTCTCATGGGGTGGCTGAGTGACGATTTTCCTATTGGTTTGTAGATATAAATGTGCTAAGACCAAGTAGTTAGAATCTACTGGGAGATTGACCTGGTGCAATGTAACCAATTACGTCGTCAAGGAATTTATGTATAATAAAGGAAAGCACTTTTAAAGCTCAAGAGAGATTAGCTGTCGCTTAGAGGGTTATCTCATGTCTCATCTCAGTTAGTTTTAACCATACATTATATTAAGATTCGTTCTAGTAATTCATAGTTTATTCTTACAAACAACAATGTTGTACGACAGTACAAGCACCAAAGAGTAGTTTCATGTTCAGGTCAAGTATATGAATGGGTCTGGTTTAATCAGGATATTAATAGATTTTAAATGAATTTAGGTAGATCGGATCCGACCCAATTCCTTTTTTTTTCATATATATATATATACAAACAGGTTTTTAGGTACAAAGAGAAAATCAAAATCCAAATATATCATTGTTTCAACTTTAGCTAGCTTTTTTTGGGAATTTGATTAATTTTGGGATATTAAATATTTACACAAGAATATTGCGGGCAAACATTTTGATTGAAAAGTCATAGAAGAAAAATTTTTACCTACTAAATCAAATGCAACTTTTCTTTTATGTCTAAATTAAATATGTAGAACCCCAAAATGTTGATTCAGGGTGAAACATTTTCATATTATAATACCCATGACCATGTCAAAGAGAAAACTTTGAGCCATTCACATGGTATTAACTAACTAGCTACTTGGCTACCAAGAAATCAGGTGAGTACATGCTAGCTAGCTATGAATTAAGAAGCAGAAGGCCAGTCAAGGCATGATAACTTATTATGGCTTGTGATATATTAATTGCTTTAAAATAATATATATATATATATATATTAATAAAAACAGATTGGAAGAAACCACGAGACTCCTTGTGACTTGGAGACCTGACGGCAGAACATAAGCTGACATTTAAAGGCAAAACATTTATATATATATATATATATATATATATATATATAAAGAAAATCAAACTGCTGTATAATATTATAAAACATTTGTTGGTTGGTTAATTTATTGCAATTTAGCCATTTGGAGGAATTGTGAAGACCGAACCGAAATCTCCTAACGTCAAAACTTAAGGACACACTCCCACGTGGAAGGGGCAGTGTGGAACCCATCTGCTTAGCTTTGACCAATATCCCATATGTTCTCCGTCTACATATAATATATATACACATATACGCACTACACGTGCAACTGCAGCCCGCAGGTGGTAGCTATGTTGACTTGTCTAAATTTATATACTTTTTTTTTCAAGTTATATATATATATATATATATATATATATATATAAAGGAAGGATCCAGTTACACATGTATAAAATAAATTTAGTTTTACACACTTTCATATTTTTTATATGATTTATAATTTTTTAATTCGATCGTTGAATTTTATGTTCTATTCGCATAGATTATGCATGTCAAATTTCAAATTAATCGAATACGTCTAATTATATATTTCGTAAAATAAAATTTCAACCGTTTATATATATTGAAAAAAATATTATTTTCAATTAAAATGATAGAAATAACATATTGATTCAAAAATTTACATACATAATAAATATGAGTAGGTTGTTAAATCCAACGGTTGATTTGCAAAAATATTAATCCTATATGAAGATATAAAACTGTTTAAAACAAATTTGTTTTACACATGTGTAAGTGGATCCCTACTATATATATATAGACACACACACAAACACAAACACACAAAAGTTTGTTTTGATATATTTATAGTAAAATTTTTTTAGTTTTATTGTGTTAAAAGATTATTACATGTTTCATTTTTTAATATATTTTAAAAAGTATGTATTACTTTTGATAATTTTATCGGTAAAATTTAAAAAATATTTCGTGATAGTGCATAAAATAATTTTTCATATAAATATTTTCTGATTCATAATTAGTATGTGTATTTTAAAATTCTGAACCTTTTTATTTTCAAATCCAAAAAAAAATGATATATTTACTTTGTGAGTTCATGTTCATTATAAAATATGTTTATCTTAAGCTTAATTTGCAATATTAGCAAAGATTGAAACTCTACAAAATGCTAGTTAACACTAGAAATAAGCAATAATTATACTTTGAAGTTTCAATTCTTACTAAACCCAAATAGATTAATCCGTCTTCAAATATTCTTTACTCCAACTTTGACAATTTTATAGAGGTTTATAACAGAGTTGAATTACAAGTAATTTTGCAATTCCCATGCAACCTTTTCCCACAAATTCCTACAGCCTTGAGCCATGCAATTATAAAAGCAAAGGTACATAAAATTTGGAAGAGATAAGATAAGTTTCTTGGAATGCTACAAAATCTATTTAATTTAATGCCCTAATCCTGATATCCACAACAGCAGGTTTCAACAGTTGTGAGCCCACCGGCCTCCTCATCTACTCCATTTTATTTATAAAATCAATCCCCAGAAAAAAAAAAACAAACAAACAAACAAACTTAAAAAAACACTGAGCTAAATTAAAATATTGAATGACATTCTGAAATGGGATGGCTAAATGAATGACCGTCGATGTTGCTTTCAATCTAAACTAGACTTTATGTACACAGCAGTCTTGTCTCGGCCACAATATCATCTGCACAGAGTGCAATAATGGTCTGGATGCAGTTCACTTTTGTGGTGAATTTCGGAGAATATGGTCCCCGGTAAAGCATGTTTAAGGCAGTAGGCCACCACGAGAAACAAGAATTATGGTCGGCCGGGGTCACTTTCTTGAGGGAGGGTCAGGTGCACTGATAAGCCTTGGCATCATTCACTTTGACCACATGGTCGCCCACGCCTACATCTTCTATTGCACAGGAACTTGATGCCTAATTAATGCACACAAACGTACAATGTTTCTTGCCAGTGATCATTCATTCAAGCGAGTTAACTTTGAAACTATGGTATTTGGTATATATCAACTCAAATATAATTAGGAATCAATCTGAATTTCATTAAATCTTTTTTCTATTTTATCTAGGTTTAGGTTTGTGGTTTTATATATGTTGAGTTAGTCTAAACTTTTAAGATGTCAGAAAATTGTAATCATTATGTGATCTTTGTGAGGGAGATGAGTTGTATAGAGATACAAACTACATAGTAAATTAAATTTGTTTTATGACATTAGATTTGTGTTTGTTTTTGGGGCATTTTGCATTTTTTTTGTTATCTTTAAATTTTGTTACATGTCGCCAGTCCACTATAAGTATTATTTCTTACTTGTATGATTTAATTTATTGATCTCGAGGCCATTTACAAAATTGGGTATCATATGACAATGTCAAAAGAATCTTGCTAAAGACAAACATAGGCCGATTCTAGTTCTACTCTAATTATAAACAGAAGGAAAAGAAAGAACAATTATCATTTTGTAAATGCCAAAAAGTATTGCAGATAAAAGAACATATATCATATCCAAATATCTACTGTCAACTCATCAATTTTCCAATTGGATTCCACGATTCTTCAACATGGGTAGATTTAAATGCATTTATCTATATTCATGTTTGATTTGATTGCATTTTCTGGAAATTGAAGGCAAAATGAAATTATTTATGGAGAAAACAATGTAATTCTCTATCCAAGAAGCTTGTTTATAGACTTGTTCATGCACTTACTGATGTGTGTGTTGATGGGCTGATCTGCTCAGAAACCAGACATTAGCCAAAGAAAATGATGTAAGGTTGTGCTTGTGAGTGTTCACATTGAACACTGCCCAGGCAGAGCAACATTCCCGCATGGATCATAGGACAGAAAGAAGCTTATGAAAGAACATGTTTAAGCATGTTTGACAGAAATTCTAATTAAAAATGAGCAACGACATTACTTGAACAGGATCTGTTCTATAGGCTCGTACTTCTGTATCTTTTAGCACAAAAAAAAATAAAAAATGAGCACGTTTTTGTTTGATTGTATCTGCTGTTGATAGCTCTTTGCGAGGGCACGAAGACAAATTTCAGTCTACCCAGATAATGTATCTTATATCAATCTAAAATATATTGACTCTTTATATATCTAATAATTTTAGACACAACATAATAATACGATATAAAAACGATATATTATATATGCACTAATAAAAACCCAAGAAATATTTTATATTAGGCATGCCGACTCGTATTTTATTACAAAATTTTATATTTTACATTATACAAACACGAAATATATGTGTGTTTGTGTGTGTACATAAAAACACACGCATACACACACAAATTACTGATGAACTTAATACCAATATTTCTTTACTGGCTTGGTCTTGCTGGTACCTAGTAGCAGAACAAGTGGACAATAATTACCTTATTTTATAAGTACCCTGCAGCTTTGCTGCATTAGAAATGATTTTTAACTGGGACAAGAATATCATGAATAGTTTATACATAAAACAATGTGAAGGATTATTTTACCCTTTTGTCTATCTGAAAACCTGAATGCTAGTAAATCATAAATATAGATAGTCAGATCATGCAAATCGAACATGCAAAATCATAATAGCAAGAGCTCCAAACCCTTGAAGGAAGCTGTTAAATTCGATCAGACACAAAACTTCAGCCCTATATATCTATGAATCCATGTCAAAAGCATGTAACTCTAATATCTTAGTAACAATGTCCAATTGATTTGAAGTGAATAACAGTATGAAAGCAGATCATAGCAAGCAGGCAACAGTTGATTTTTTTTTTACAAAAAGTTTAAGCGTAAGGAGCTTATCTCATTTTCAAGATAAAGATAAATTGTCAATTTATTCATGAGATTTATAGATTTATTGTACTTTTATTTATAAATTTTTATAACTTATAAATCATCTATCAACGAAAAAACTTTAACCACTTATTCCAATCCTCGTTGGCAGCCGTTATATTTTATTTGAATTAAGATCATACACATGTGCTAAGAAAATTAAGAGAGAAAAAAAAACCAGTACAATAATGGGGCGCATGTCTAGCAAAACATGAAAGAATATGACAAATTTATAATAACACATGAAAGGACAACTTAATGCAATTTTATTTGAAGCACAGTTAACAAAAGAAACGAATCATCTCTTAGAGGATTTCTGTCCAAAAATTAAAAATTATAAAGGAGTGTTTCCGAAAGAGAATGCTTGCAAAATACCAACCCTCTTTATGCTCTTGTTCATGAACTTAATTAGCTCCACCTACCATTGATCCTCTGGTTTTTCTTAGAGTAGTTGTAAAGTGTCTGCAACTTGCAAAAACGCCATCATGTCCATGTCGCAATATAAAACCACTCACATGCAATGGTGCAGAGCCAATACAAAAGCTGGTGAACATGTTTATGTATGCTTGAGGACACTCTGAGAAATGAAAATACAAGAAAAGATTTGCTGCATTGTCTACACTAGCAGCCACTCATTTGGTGTTGAGAGTATTAGATTTACAATCTGTCAATATAGAGGATGGGCCAGTTGAAGTCTGGCCAACCTAAAAATCAGACAATGTGAGTCATCCGAACTGGAACTGTAGTTGAAACAGACAAGGAGTACTGAAAATTGAGAAATCTTCAGCATATACCTAAGAACTGGTTGGTTTCCCATAGCTATAGCAACCTGACAAACTGCTACCACACCATATTGGCAGTGACGAATAAATTAATTAGAGGCCATTATGATTATTGAATAATTTGTATTCTTGCAAAAAAATTGGTCATGAACTCATGTGAGTGATGGTTTTCCACTAACATTTGAAGTACAAGTAATATCAATGGAAATCACATTACCCTTCAGCTGATAACCTGATATGTTTGCTAGCTTTCTACTGTGTAAAAGAGAGTAAAATCCCCTTCACACATTGTTTGCAATGCATCATAAACTTTTCAAACTACTACAGACTAATGGCTCCTTAAGCAACTAGAAGACCACTTAGGTGGCAAAAAATCAAGGATATCATTCAAGACTAGCTAGAAAAGTGTCCAGAATTGCAAACCAAATAGCAGCTTCTGTTTCCTATAGCAAAGGCAGCACAAATACTTGAGGAAGGCCAGTTAAATGTATAATGGAAGTGGGCATCAAAGTTGAGATGTCTGGGTTGCTGCCGCTACCTTCAGATGCCCACATGCAATGTCTGGTTGGAATCAGGCAACAAAATTGCACCATCGTCAGTGATAACAGATAACTCATCTTTAATTTGACAATAACAATTAATGCTGGTACATGTATATATGGTGCCATGGATATTTAGGAAATCAAGACAACAGAAAGAAGGCAGGAAATCCACATCTTCATCAGTCTGGATCGAGAAAACCATCACCGGGACTTCAGACATAAAAACATGGCTTATCTCATAAGGAAATCTCCAGCCGTCTACTGGTAATTTGATTTTATTCCTCATGTCTTCCACATGGGTAGCTTTTAATGAGAATCAAGAAAACAATAGATTGTCAATCTCTGTAATGATTGCTTTCCTGGACTGCTTGTCACATTGTTGGTCTGCATGTACCAGCTACCATGGTGAAAACAATGTTACTCATGCAACATCTCTTTCAAAGGCCCTAGGTTTTCATTGTGCCAGGATCGTTTGGCTACTATATTGCCTCAGCAAGAACCTTTCCAGGGTCTGTAACATTCACATGCTAGGCAGAAAGCCATGAAACATGATTGTTTGAATCCACTAACCCACTCACAAGCATTCCACTGGAAACTAAAGATCTCAACTAGTCGAAAAGGACAAAAAAATAAAAAGAAGAAAAAATCCACCTCTTGTGGCAATGGAAATAGCACCATAGCAGGCATACTTCATCTTTTAAAATATCCCAAGTTTAAAATTCCCTCCCTAAAACTTAATAATCCCAAAGAAAGAGATTACCACTTACAACATTTTCAAGTAATTATGG
This sequence comes from Heritiera fomes, assembly GCA_032173925.1. Lineage (NCBI taxonomy): Eukaryota > Viridiplantae > Streptophyta > Magnoliopsida > Malvales > Malvaceae > Heritiera > Heritiera fomes. The sequence goes on from JAPDPM010000015.1 coordinate 5,595,234, forward strand.
TCTTAGGAAGTGCTAATAGAAAAACTAAAATATCTGATGTGCCGGTTCACCTCAATCTTGTATAATTGAGTAGGGTTAGACTCTCTAATTTTAGCATGGAGAGACAGCTCTTGATTAAGAGTACAGCCAGAAAAGAAAAATGAAACTAACAATATTAAGCATGAGTAAACCTCTGCTCACAAGAAAACTCTATAAAAAGGGCCAAGCTTGTTAGCTTTTGTTGGCCCTATAAAAGAGTGCAGAGCATTCGGCCCAGATGACTTTTAATGGACACCCGACTCTACAGTCCGCTGGAGTGTTTCCTAGAGCCATACATAACTAACCCACGCGCTAACCACCACATTTAGACAGAACAATATATGTTTATAATTTATTTTTGTATCATATAAAATCGAGTTCATATCATCATGTAAAACAAAAATTTTATGACAGAATTCGTGTAAACATGACAAAAATTAAACTTTATTTTTAATTTTTTACCATATTCATATATAATTTTTACTTAATTTTATCTTGTATTATTTTTATATTTTTTATTCATATCGTGTTTAAAATTATCATGTTCCTCGTCTTTTTACTCAAGCCACACCAATTTCCCGGTTTAAGATAAATTATCCACCTCCCCACTTAAGGCTTATATGTAAATTTTATATGTCAGAATCAGAATTGAAAAAATCACCTTCAATTCATACTAGTTCTATTCATTATTCTTTGTCAACGTTTTACATATTAAGTTTGAACGCAAATAAAAGCAACGAAAACTGAAAATTTGAAGACAGTATAAAAGGATAAATAAATGAGATTATTTGCCATACCACATTCCATAGTAAAACAATTAGATGAATGAATTACACGGCTTAATCTCACAAGTGTTTAGTAATGTGACAGACTGACAGAGCAACTGGAAATACAGAGTTAGTTTCCGGTATTCTACCAGAAACTATAGCTTAAAGAAGATATTACTTGCCATTTCAGTCAAGAACGAACAAGATCAAAGAAAAGGCCAAAACTTGATGAACATTTGCAGGTTTCAACTGACAAAATTGCTAAAAAACAGAAATTAGATATCAAAAACAAAGTTGCACGAGAGCTTGTTTCGAAATAAAAGTGACAGAACTTAAACTATGCCATCACTATTTCCACTATGAAACTATTGGCAGAGCTGCTCAACGGCTGTCACAATCTGGGCAGGCTGAACGACAGTCCATTCCTCCAATGTTCCAGCATATGGTGTAGGCACGTCCTGTGAAGATAAGCACATAATTGGAGCATCCAAATAATCATGGAAATTCTCAGTAATGGCAGCGGTCAAGCTAGCACCAATACCACCAGTCCGCATGCACTCCTCCACGATAACAACACGATGTGTCTTCTTAACTGAGTTCCCAATAGTGTAAAGATCAAATGGCTTCAAAGACCTGATATCAATTACTTCAGGATCATAACCCTTGTTCACCAAAGTTTTTGCTGCCTGCATCACATGATACCTCATCCTTGAATAGGTTAGGATAGTGACATGTTCTCCAGGCCTTACAATCTCAGCTTCCTCAAGATTACAGATATAATCCTCATCAGGGATTCTCTCCTTGAGGTTGTAAAGCAAAACATGCTCAAAAAGTATAACAGGGTTCTCGCTTCTGATTGCAGCCTTCATTAAGCCCTTGGCATTGTAAGGGGTTGAGCATGCAACCATTTGGATTCCAGGGATTGACTGAAAATATGACTCAAGGCGTTGAGAGTGCTCAGCCCCCAGTTGACGTCCAACACCACCAGGTCCACGAATGACTATTGGTATGGTAAACTGGCCACCAGATGTATAATGAAGCATACCACAGTTGTTGGAGATCTGATTAAAAGCAAGGAGGAGAAATCCCATGTTCATACCCTCAACAACTGGTCTCAGACCAGTCATAGCAGCTCCAATTCCCATGCCAGTAAAGGAGTTCTCTGCAATAGGGGTGTCAAGAACCCTAAGGTCACCAAACTTTAAAGCCAGTCCTTTGGTCACCTTGTAAGAGCCTCCATAGTGACCCACATCTTCACCCATGACACATACACGGGGATCCCTTTCCATTTCTTCTTCCAAGCCCTCTCGTAGAGCTTCAAAAAGTAAAAGCTCATGCCTGGGGATACAATATGGATATAGTTAAATATATCACCGATAATTGATACTGGTATACTAGTGCTAACATTTTTTATAGGAAAAAGGACTTGATAGTGATATCAAGTATGACTGCAGAAACAGAGACGTAACAAGTTTGACCTTGCAATATAACTCCACTGCAACACACAAAAATAGAGACGTTCATACATATATAAAACATATACCCAAAAAATACATACATACATCCTTGGTTGCATACATACATCCTACACGCAAGTGACACCCTTTTCACTCAACATTTAACACAAATGTCCATGGCACCGAGTTGATGCCAGTAGAAGGATGAGATGACTCAGCCATTGCACTAAGTATTGCAGGATTGCAACAGAAAAGAACAGTTCTTGTCAAAACAAATGCATGAACTGAAAAAGACTAAGCCAACTAGAGTACAGTGATACTGACAAATAAATTCATCTGTGAAAGACTGAACTGATTTTACAAATAGGTGAATGTTATCAGACGCAAGAAACCCTAGATCACAATGTAAATATGAGGTTAAAGGCTTTGTTAAGCATGCATCGCAAACAGGTATCTAGACACAAATATCAGAGGAATAGTGCATACTATAAACTACGGTATCAATCATAACTCTAATATATTTAAAAAGTCTGAAGAATATAAACACACGAAAATTATGCGATTAATCATAACAAAAGCAATATTCAAGTCCATGCATAAATCTGATTATAAAACTAGATTACATTAAATTCTAAAAAAAACAAGAAAAAAAAATAAAAAAATTTGATGTTCTCTTCGATGAATGTCAATATGTTATTAGGCAGCAAAGCTTAAACATTTTCCAATCAATGCTAATAATGAAGTACTAAAATGACATCTTCGACAATTCCATGAGATATAAATTCACTTGACTACTTGGCTTTCACTTTCTTAAAACTCGTATTTAATAAAAGTTGAACACTTTCACTATAATGCAATGTTAATTCAAATGTTAACTTTGACTCGAAAATAAAATCATACCCTGGTTTCGAAGATGACGAAGCTGCAGAGCCATCAGCTTTGGTCTAAAAAATTAACAAGATAAAATCCAATTTAGTAACAAAAGAAATTAAAAAAAAATCAAAACGCAAAAAGAAAGAGAGAGATAATCATTACTGTAACTGCATTGGCAATCAATTTTTGAGCCCTTCGACCTTTAGGGTTCAAATCCAAGTTCACGCTTCCGTCAGATCTAACCACAACAAAGCTCGCCCTTTTACCCACTGCACCAAATCATATTTCAAAAAGAAATTTTATCATAAAGATGAAATGAAAAAGAAAAGAAAGGAAAAGAAATCGAAGAGAGTTTTAAGTGTAGCGAACCAGAGAAGGATCTACGAGGAGAGAAAAGGAACTTCCTCAAATCCAAATAATTGGAGGGCGTTGATGATAAAGCTACAGCAGCTCCAACTCCTTGGAAGATCGCAGCCATTGGGATTCGAAGAATTGGAAATGAATTAAGAGGGAGTAGAGAAAGCAAGAGTGAAATTTATACAGAGAAAAGGAAAGGAAAATGGGCGGAGAATTTGAGGGTCCTTTTTAGTAATTTTAGTGTCTTGTTTACGTTGGCGATTTTATTTGAAGTAAGAATAGAGAGCGATCGACCACACGTTAACAGCGCTTTGTTTTCCTTGACCACTCTTTGCTTCGGGTTTTAGTGCTCAACGGTAACGTTTCGTTCTTCACAAATAGATTTGTTTAACTGTCGGATCACTTATTTAAGCTCGAAGGCATATAATTATATGTATATAAAGCATTCTCGATTAATAAAAACATTATAAATATTTAATATGAAAATTGATATATAAATTTTGACAAATTAAATTAAATTTTAAAAAGATATAAAATAATAAATAAATAATAAATAAAAAATTAAAATATAAAAAAATTATTTTCGAACCAAATCGAGCAGGGCTTAGGCTTTGTAGTATAAAAATAAAAATTAACTTAGACAAAAAATCAAATCTAAATTTTTGAATCAGATCAAATTTGAACATATAAATTACACATTAACGTATGTCATGAGCCCAGCTCGAGCATGACCCTAATCGGCCCATGATCAGGTTTATTCGCAAATGTGTTATGGACACATGTGGGGAAGGAATTGAGGATGACGGAACTACCCTCTTTCAGGTTATGTGGGAATATCTGATTGGTTGAAAGTGAGGATGACAAACGGTGTGTGGGGTTTTGTGTCTTATCCTTATCGTTTCACTCCCACCAGTGGAGGTGTAGTTAAGTAGAATTGAGACAATTCAATTTTAAGTTCAAGTATAATTTGGTTTGATATATAATTTGAATTCGATTAAATTTAATTTTTGAATTCAAATTCGATTTGAAAAAATATTCAAACTGTTTAAATTTGGTTAAATAAATTTGAATTTGATTCAATAAATTCAATTTGTCATATTTTAATAATAAATTAATAATAAAATATAAAAAATATATTTTAAAAAAATTTAATTAAACTTTCGAGTCACTCAAATGAGATATAAAGATAATTAAACTTGGTTTTATTCATTATTAGAATAGCTTAGTTCAATTAGAAAAAAAAAAGTCAAACTCAAATAATTCACAATTAACTTAACTTCTTTACTAAGAATTTTACAATAAGATTAAAATTCTTTACTTTATTATAAGATCAAAATGAACACATATGATTAAATGTAAATTTAATGTCTTTAAATGTAAAATACATTATAAGTATCATAAAACACATTGAAATAAATATAAACATATATTGTAGCAAATTACCATATATTTACATCCATTAAATCTAATATTCGATAAATTTTACATTTAATCATATATATTTATGTTGATCTTATAATAAAAAAATAAAATTTTATTTATAAAAGAAAAAAAATATTTCCCCTCAATTACGCCCCTAGCCGCCCTGACCTGCCAACTACTCCAAGTAGCAGCTCGTTAAATGTGGTTGGAGTTGGACTCTTGTAGCCGAGCAGTGATCTGCTGCTCCTCAGCTTACGTCTACTAGTTACACAGTGGTTGCTGACGTGGCAATCATCCAACCCGAAACAAAAGGTTAAACTCCAACCACCAACTGCCAAATAACAGGAAAATGGAAATCTTCTATCTCTTATGTTCAATCCTCTCCACATTTTTCACTTCCCTCGCTCTCACTCTCCTCCTTCCCTTCCGCCTCCTACTCTCCCGCCTCCGCCGTCCTCCTCCACTCTCCGCCACCCAAGTTGAAGCCGTTTCTCTTTACGAAGGCACCGTATGGCACGAGCGTCGCCGCCCCGTCCGCCACTCTTTCCGGTACTCCGTTCGCTACGCGCTCTTCGACCTCGACCACGCTCCCCACGCGCCATCCGATCACCTCTCTGCCAACGAGGCTCGTAGGACTGCCAAAACCGCCGGCCCAGTGTAAGTTGCTGAATTTTCTTTCCTTTTTTTTTATTATTATTACTTTTTTATCTAAGTGTTTGAAAAGATTGATGAAATGAATTAAAATATTGTGACAGTTATTTACTAACAATTCCTCCAAGCGTGGGATATGAACAAAATCCATTGAGTTTATACTACTGCTATGATTTGGAGGGATCCACTAAGGTTTTGAAGAAGTGCATTGCTGAGGTTTGTGTTTCCCATGTTGAATTGGCTCCAAATTGGAAATTTTTGCTGAAATTTAAGATGCAGCTGGTGTATCTTTGTGATATACCTCATCAAAATTTAACTAGAAGTTACATTATAAAGTGTTTTGCATTCTTTGGGATGAAAAGGAAAAGTTCAATTTTTTTTTTTTTAGCAATATTGAAATCTGCTAGTATGTTCTGACATTGCTGCTGATTTATTGGTTTAGGTAACAAATACACCATGGGGCGAAAGAGTATCGTTTGTATTCGACCCCAATTCTGATCTAGTGGCAAAACCATTGCATGTCAGCCCTTTCATGGTAGGTCCCTCTGTGAATTCTTTGTTCCTGTACCTTTGTTGTTCTAGTTTCATCCTCTTCATGAGTTTACTGTATTTTTTTACATATCATTCAGAACTAAGAAGTTTGCTCCATTTTGGGGTTGCTGATTTATTTATACAAATGAAAATGATGTGTCAACTCAAACATTGTGTTGTTTGCACTCTGCGAGAACACAGTTTTACTTGAGCAAGTTAAATTCAAGCTTGAAAGGGCAAGCCTAAACTCAGGTGAGAAGAAAATTAAGCATGGGCGTAATCATCTGTGCTTATGCATTTGCTTGTATTGACAAACCTACAGTAAGTGAAACTAGGGAGACCTATTACAATAGGTTTGCATCTTCTAATGGTTTCTGTTGCTCTCATTATTGGATTTGTAAAAGTGATGCCAAATTACTATTTGAAATTTCGATGCCAGATCAAATATATGAACATGGTTTTTAATTGTTTTAAGTTAACTGATTTATATGTTCGAGATGTTTGATCTGGACACCAGTTTTATGGTGCAACATTCTTAGAATGCTTGTTTCATCTTTTGTTTATCAAGAAATGTTTTCTCTCCAAACCGAATAAGCATCTTCTGAAAAATGTGCAGGATATGCTTGGAAATTGGAGTCTTAGAGCAAATGCTCCTGGTGAAAATTTATTAGTTGCAATTTCTGTCCAGCACCCTGAGCTCGGCGACTATTTTCTGGCTACCTTGAAAGCTAAACGAATTTTCCCAACATCAGTGCATGATCATGCACTATTTTTCTGGTTGATGCCACATAAAGTTGCCCTGTGGATATACTGGCATGTAAGTAGAACTAAAAGGTTCTGATTTTTGGTCTGGTTGGGCTATTGATCTTACTATGAACTTATCTCAGTTAATTCTCCACTGCTTTGGGTCGTTTTTTGTACTTTTATTTCTCTTTGTTGCTAGTATCTACCTTGATACATATTAATACTCTAAATCAATCTAATGAATTCTTCAGGGTAGTTTGGTTTCTTATTCTTACATATTCGTTTTCCTATTCAATCAAATATTATCAAAATAAGGAATTAGCATATCAGTTTGCTGCTTTTGACCTATGACCCTTTTTTTTTGTGTAAACCACAGGTATCCTCATCCATTTTAACGGTCTGAGACTAATCCTGTTCGGGGTTTAGTCACAGTTAAGGCTCTTCACCCCTCCCCAAAAATGTGTTTAGTGGGAGTCGAACCCGAGAGCTCTTCCCTTTGACCTATGACCTTTGTTTTAGCTGTATAATGTCGATAGCATAATTTGCTATCCTTCTAATATAACATTATTGAAACATGGAATTAACTAATAAGTTTGCCTGCTTTTCGTCTGTAACATTGTTGTTAACTTATAATACAGAGAGCAAATTTTGCTCATAGCAAAGAGAATAGCAGGAATAGTGGTAGTTGATTGTGATCTTTTAGATTTCAATGTGCAAGTTTAGTAGAATGAACCCAATGATTGGAGAAGTTAAGAAAAAAAGGCAAGTTATATTAATTCTTTTATGAAAATATTGGTACAAAAAGAGAAAGTGCTTCTTTCAATTTTGGAAGAGGACCATACTTACTACTCACGAGCATATTCACTTGTTGATGTGAACTCTAATTCTTTAGAACATGATAAGTATGATGTTTCTTGTAACACTAAGCTATTCAAGTGTCAAGTACATGTGCTTACCTCGAGGCCTATCGCTTGCATTGCAACTTTGCTGCACTTTTTATGCTCAGTCTCATCTGAGTTCTAAGTTGATTTATCAGCATTAATTCGCAAAACTTAATATGGTATAAGGTACATACATTGACATCTTGAGTGTAGCATAAGGTTCAATTTTAATGTTTGTCACCATACACCATGACAAGCACAGAATTTGCTTAGAAATTCAAGATTAGTTTAGTATTAATGAAGACTTGTCCTGGAGGTTGAGTCACTATAGGTTTTACAGTTGCCATTGGGAATGTACGCCCTGTCAACTCATTCTACCAGAGCTTGGACTGAAATGCATTTGCTAGATTCTTTGGAATTTAATCAGTGTGTTCGTCTTAATTGCCATGTTTTTCAGGCTCTAAAGCTGTGGTGGAAAAATGTGAAATTCATACAGCATCCAAGGTACACTAATCCATCATACAGGGAGGAAGCTTTGAAGCGTAATAGAAAAGTGCAATGCTGTCCAGGAGTGGAACGGAACAAAGATGAATTCATGCATGTTGGAGGAAATGATTCAGGAATTGTGGCTGAGAGAAATCGCAGGGAAGGATTTTTTGTATGGAGAGATGCTAAGTGGCCATGGTCTTGATTCTTGAATGCTATGGGTGAGCCTTTTTTTTTTCCTTACATGTATGTAAGTTGACAGAGTTTCTTCTTCACTTTGCTCCATTGTGCTTTGTTCTAAAGAATGTTGGACTTGCATGCAAAACAGAAGAAGAAATAATGATCTATTCAAGACTGCAGTATCAGAGTGTGATATGATAATCATCATAGAATCTTCTCTTTTGTGAAGAGGCATGTACTGATGGTCTATGGCAATTTATAGCAGGTGCCAAAATCCTGCTCCTGAAGAGCTTAATTGCCTAAGTTATATTTGGTATTGTCAACTCTGTAATTCGAATAGCTTTGTCTTTCTCTTTGTATTTTTCAGAGGGTTCTTGCACGTTTTGCCACTTTCTTAAAGTGATTTTTGCTCCATTTGCCGTGAAGTTTCTTACTTGAAATTTCTGTTGAGAGGTATTGTATTGGTTTAATTTGGACAGATCTAAAAGGCATGAGCTGGCCAAGATGTGCAAATTATTATGAAATATATTTGCTTTAATCCCTTGAATGAAAGCTGAGAGGAAGAAGGATAAATAAATTCTTTATTACATAAAAATAAATATTAAAGAGAGAAATGAAGAATGGTTAGAAGTGGTACCAAGTTGTTGATAGAACTTCAGGCAGTTCCATTCTATATTCAGAGAAGTACAAATGACATGTGATTCATGCTGCCATATTGAATCTTATTGAAAAGACTAGGACATGGACATCACGCAGTAAGGCACTACCCATTTTGAAGTCATTTTTGGATGGCTCAGGTTAATATTTCTCATCATTGTCTATTGTTTTCTGCTGTTTCTCAGGAGTATTAGTAGCTTTTTAGGTTAATTTCAAGCAGGCAACTAAGATGCTCCACAATACCATATTAACATGCCCTTTGGATTTAATATGAATTAGTACACGCATGTCTGCATTCGACATTGATATGATATAAACTTGCATGCATTTCCTGAATCTATTTCTGGGTGATGCTCTTTTAGTCTCTTGTGAAAGCAGCTAGGAATGGGTATTATTATTAAAACCAAACCTGCTTTCAGGATTTCCTAAACCCTAGTTGATGGAATTTATGACTGTTCATGATATGCTTTTTCCTAATACAGCATTTCTCTACTGTTATTTTTGCTTACAATTTCCCCATTAGAATGAAGATATATATTTTTTTGGTTGCAAGAATGAAGATATTTTGAAGACTGCATTGATTGAATAAACATCAAACTTAACTAACTGCATCCCTACTGCCTAATCACTTTCCTTATTTGTAGGTGAGTAGCTTCATCAAGATGTGACCATTCTCTGCAGTTACCCTACAAAAACATTGCAACCCCAGATGATATGTTATAGCGCAAAAGATAAGACTCCCCAAACTCTATTATGTCCATCGAGCGCCCGTAAGCAATCATCCTTTTCCACCTGCATGACAATGGCACATTCCTGCAAAACATGTTGCTAGCTTTTGCAAATGAATTAGGTATGGCTGGTATCTGCAGGTACTTCTTATGGATGGAATTCTTCTGTTATCAAACATGTTTTCTTATCTTAAAAACTGGTGCCTGGTGGAGATTTTTTCTTGCATTATCTAATGTGTAACGAAATTGAAGATTTGTGAAAGAGTATACTCTTTCAGCATGACAAAATTTTTATGCCTTTGGTATGGTTGCATTATTTGTGCCAACAACTTTGACCTACTCTCATGAAGGCTAATTGGAAGCCTAATTTCAGATGGAAAAACCGAACAAGCTGTTTTTTTTTTTTTTCCAAAACCATCTTCTCTTAAAGATTGAATGGACAAGGTAGTTATGATTTAGGTCGTGCATTCAAACCTAATTCTTGTTACGGCTGCTATTGTGAATTATCTTTGAAACTTTATCCTCTTTTCGGCTTCAAAAAATATTTTGAAAATGGTTTTAAGTATTGGTTCAAATAACCATGTTTTTTATTTTTAAAATATGAAAATTTTGTAAATTTCAAATTCAACTCCCAATATTTAAGTTTTTTTTATCCCAAATTCAAAATTTTTATTAATTATTAAATTTTAAAAAAATAAAGAAATTATTATGACTTTTTGACTATTTTGTAACATAAACGGATATTGGAGTAACGTGTCTATCAATAATTTAGAGGTTTTAAATTCAAAATTTGAAAATAAAGAAGACCTCTTATTATAAAATGTATTGAAATTTGGCAGATTCAATAACAATAATAATAATTTAAATGAGATGATCATATACATAGGCTTATATATAAAATTGGTACTTCCAAACTAATTTAATACTAATGTAGGGAGTAGGGATCAGTTGTTTCTAAGTTCCAACAAACTTTATTAGTTGTAACCAAATAAAAAACTTTATTAGTAACACATGTTTGCCATTTTAATGGCCGAAACTAAAGATTTAATACCACGACAGTTACACTTGATTATTATTTTAATTATCACTCTAATTCTTGTCCACCTTTTGTTTCACCACCAAGTATTTTCTTTCAAAGGAAAACTTTTCGTCAGTTCGAAATTAATTCTTTATATTGTTGTCCTGTCTGGCAGAATAAAGTACTTTAGCAGTGAATAAGTCTGGCCGCAAATCTTTCTTTTTAATATATATATATATATAGAACTAACTAACTATAGTCTAATGCCATTATTTTTCATGTTACATGGGCATGGAGCTATATCAACTGATTTTTTTATTTGAAATATATATATTTAAGTCATATTTTAAACTATTGATATTTTAATAATCGTACGTAAAAGTATTATCAATCTTTGAGAATTAATAGATTTTTTTAATCTACTAAGAGTTTAAGCACACACCCTAAGTAATTTATGATAAAATGACATGTAAATATATGTTACAACTTACTACTGACTTTATATTACTTATAGAGGTCCTTTTAGTTGAATATATTAGTATAATAATATTTTTCAAATACCAAAAATATATATTTTCCCTATCATACATTAAAAATAAAATTTCTTATAAATAAAAGCAACTCGAATTGACTTATAAAAATCCAATATACAAAAATTTCACTATAACTTAGATCATAAGTTCGTATTCATCAATTCAAATGTTATGTTCAATAATAATATCAAAATATTATATATACAAATTCATTTTGGTACATCAATAATGAAATTCTTTTAACTTTATAAATAAAATGAAAAGACTGTCACATGTATATTTCTTTAATTAATTTTTTTATCTTTTTAATATAAAAACCTCAATTTTCAAAAGAAATTAAACCTTACGAGATGAGACTAGATCTTAATCGTCCGATGTCTTTGACAATGAAAGATGAGGAGCCATAGGAACCGTAGATTTTGACAGTTGGGTTAAGGGATGGATAGCAATTGTACGTGGTCAGGTCAGCATCAACGTAATAATGTCACCTAACAGTTTAGAGCAATGAATCGAACGGCTGTACATTTGTTTTGATTGGGACCCACCACGCATTACAAAAGCATTTTCTCACATGTGATTGCGGCGTGCACCCACGCCCTACAACTGCAAGTGAAAGCCTCGTGGAGTTTTCTTTCCTTTTCTTTTTCTTTTTCTATTTTTTTTTAATTAATGTCTTCCCAAATTGTCTACTTCTAGTCTTTCCACAATTTTCATATGCAAACTTGAATTTGCATTTCTTTTCTTTTTTGGTTTATGGTCTTTTCACAATCAAGTTGTCATACGATTCCTTTTGAAAGATTTCTAGTTTTAGCAATTAAGATTGGGTGTTCATCCACACTAATTTTATTTGATTTGACATAGGAAAATTAAAATGTGAAAATTATAACATTTTTTATACATCCATAATTTCACATATATATATACAATTTTTTTTAATAAAACCATGTCAAAAGTACTAAGATTATGTTAAAATCTTTTGTATCATTAAAATATTTTGAATTGTAATGCAATAAAATATGCAAAATTCAAAATTCAATTTGTTTCTTATTTGATATTCTTAATGAGTTTTCCAACATGATAGGTTTTTGATTTGGTTGTCAGTTTCAAGCATAACACATTAGAGAGTATTTAAAATGATATTGTCTCAGAAATGTCAAATTTTAGGTTTTTTTTAATTTTATTTTCAAATTGTATTTCTCCACTTATTATTTAAGGTTTATATATGATGTACTGACAGTATATAATTTCTATAAACTATCAATCAATCACATAATACCATCTTATTAATGAGTAAAATTTAAAAATATACAAACCCTTCAAAATAATTTTAAAAACTTCATTAATATGTACTTTTAAGAGTTTATACATTTTTAAGTTTTACTCATCAATGAAATAGAATTTTGTGGTTAACCAACGGTGCATAACCTAAATATTATTAGTGCATTATATATAAGCTTTATTATTAATTGGTTTTATGTTGATGCTTAACATAGATATTCAAATTTTTAGAACAATATAGATGTTATATATATGACCAATAATGAAAAATATGTTTCATTTTTCATGTCAATATGATCAACAAATATGTACATTATATTTGGTTTGAAATGATTCCTGTAACTAAAAATAAAAAAATAAAAAAGAATTGATACCAAAAACTAGAAAACGATGAAGAAAATTTTACTCAATTATTGAGTAAATTATATTTTATTTGGTTGAATAGTCTAGATGTTGTTTAAAATAATATTTCATTCCCCATTTTCTATATATTTTCCTTTAAAAACAGCTCAGCTAGTACTCTTATAAATTGAAGACATATGATTTGATTTGAAAATAAGATATGATAGAAAAAAGGAAAATTTTGAAATAAAATTTATTCATCCATAATTTATAAACTCAAATTTTCCATTCACGAGCTTTCGATATATATATATATATATATATATATATATATATATATATATATATATATATATATATATACATGTGTGTGTTTTAAATTCATCCATTCAAACATGAGAGAGAGAGAGAGAGAGAGAGAGACATATACATGTGTGTGTTTTAAATTCATCCATTCAAACATATCGTGCATGTTCACCAAAGCGTCACCTGAGAAATTTTATCCACAATAATATAAGGAAGCATCATTTTTGAACAAATTCAAAAATCGCAAATAAAAAAAAATTAAACCATTTAACTTATGGATGAAAATGAAACAATATAAGAAATTAAAAACTAATATTGCAATTTACTCAAACATACTGTTTGATGATAATTATACATATTTTTTTAAAAAATTAATTTTGCGTATTCTTAAATTAAAAGAATTAAATTTGATGAAATAATTCTTTTTTAATAAAAAATTCAATTGTTGGGAAGTTGCAAAAAAGGTTGTTCATATAGCGTGAATGCAAACACTTGCTTATTCAAGGGTTGTGGTTCAATTGGTAATTCAGACTGAGTTTGTGGAAAGAGTTTTTGGGTTTGACTCTCACTAAACACATCTTTGGAAAGGGGTGAAGAGCCTTAACTGTGATTAAACTCCGAATATGATTAATTTTATATCGTTAAAACGGATAAAAATACTTGTAATCTAAAAAGAAAAAAAACACTTGCTTTGCTTGCCTCTCCTTAGCACGTTGTCACAAGACCACCACCAAGTTTTAGATAGAAACCCTAAAAATCACGTGGTAAAAAGAAAAAAACAACAACATTAATCACGTGCTATAAATGAAACTTTGAGAGCTGGAAAAGAATTTCTAATAAAAATTTTCCAACACTCAATGGCCAAAAACCCACCAATTTTTTTCCAAATCAATCCCCACAAGTCAAATGGTTTTGTTTTTGGCCACGTGAAAATATTTGTAATTTCAACTTTTCTTCCTTTAGTTTCTTTCTAGCACGTGAGAGTGAGAAATTAGGCAATGGAGAATTTACTAAGTTATCCAGAAACTATATAAACCCATGGGATAAGGAAAAATATATTTTTGTTGGGAAAATGGTACCTAGATTCGTACCCAGATTAGTAGCTCACCCATGCTAGCTTGAGATTAGAACATGTGGAATAAGATTGAAAATCATGAAAAATTCATAAGATTAATGATATAAATGTAGAAAAAAATTTAAAAGTATTTTTCATTAGGCCATTTGACTACTATAATATATAGTAGTTTATTATAATTAATATATTTTAATTTTAGTATATATTAGGGTAAGAGTTAGGTTTAGTTTTTTTTTAAGTCGAGTTTGAAAAAGATCAAATAAAAATTAAAGTTTCGTTTGGTTCATTGAAAATGACTTTCAGAAAATAATTTTTAAAAACTTATTTCTGAAAAATTCATTTTCTAGAAAAATTGATATTTTTTGTTGTTTGGCTGATATGCTGAAAAATATTTTCTGTTGTTTGGTTGTTTTATAAAAAATCTACATTTTTATTAAATTAATGTTCTTCACATAATTAGCTATTTTAATAATATTTCTAAATCAATAATAATAAATATGAAAAAAAACAATTTAATAAAATTAAAATCATAATAATTATAATAATAATAATATTATTATTATTGTAATGAAATCCTTAAACTTATAATGTAATAAAATAGTGTATATATTATTTTTACACAAAAAATAATCCAACGAAAGGTAAATTGCGCAAACAGATTAGACCCCTATTTAAGGTAAACAAATCATCAACAAACTTAAAACAATTAGCAGCTACAAAATCAAAATGCTTTGAGGTTCAAGTACAAATATTATTTCCATTTTAAATTAGATTGTTCAAATAATATGCAAGTCAATGAAGGAGAAATTGTCATTGAGCTGCACACAGTTTCATACAAGCCTAAAAATTAACAAAAGAGGAGGTAGCTTTCTTGGCACAAGAAGTAAATCATAAAGAAATAGTAAAGTGACCTTCGTTGTAGAGCTCAAGGGCAGAGGCAGCGACGGCCAGTAAGGGCTAGAGGAGTTTGCAGCAGAGAAATTTGTTTTGTTTGGATTTTTGAAGGATTTTGACAAGATGGGATTCAATTATTCAAAAGATGCCGACAAGAGAATCAACAATGCTGGAAGAGATGATCGATGATACCAGTAAATGCAGGTGCAGCGGCAAAAGGTGTTTGGGTTAGCAATTGTGTGGGTTTTGCTTCAAAGGATAAAGTGATGGCAGTAATCGTGTAGTTTTGGAAATTGTCTTTCGGTTTTCAAAGCAGAAAGACAGTTTCCTAAATTGTGAGAGTTTTTTTAGTTGACTTAAAATT
This sequence comes from Heritiera fomes, assembly GCA_032173925.1. Taxonomy (NCBI): domain Eukaryota; kingdom Viridiplantae; phylum Streptophyta; class Magnoliopsida; order Malvales; family Malvaceae; genus Heritiera; species Heritiera fomes. The sequence goes on from JAPDPM010000015.1 coordinate 5,610,796, forward strand.
CATTTTCAGTTGATTACATTATTCTACGCCAATCAAACGTCTGAAAACGTGAAAAACAATATCTGAAAAATGAATTTGGAAAACCAAACGCAGCCTAGCATTGAAAATTATAGTTGATAAATTAATTAAGTTTATAAAATGTAAGAACTTACTTGTGAATATGTCATACAGAAAATATATAAGTTGTTGTGGTGAAACTTATTTCATGTCATTTCTTTTAGTTTATTTTTCGTTGAAAAATTTATGATCTTTACCTAACAAAGTAGTCCATTTATTAAATGGGTTATATGTGATCATTAATTTCTCATGCAAAAAAGAAAAAGCACAATCAAATTTGATCCTTAGAATTTGATTAAAAGAAATTAAAATACATGATCTACTTAGTTATCGGATTTTACTGAAGACACTCTTTAAAGTCAGTTAAAATACTATTTATATTAATATTATTACTTTAAAAATATAGTGATTGACAATTAATTAATGTTATAAATTTTAGCAACGTTTTTAACGATTTAAAATTGACACGTCTATTATCTGATTGTAGCATAATGTGGTCCAAAATCATGATGTTTGAATTTTTTTTTCTTATTTTTAGAATGATATTCTTTGTCTTTTATGTCAAAGTTGCAACAAATTGATAAAGGCATGGGGGCCTAACATAATTCATAGTTTTGGAAGTTATAAATGAGATCACATGTTTTTTTATTTTATTTTATTTTTTTATTGGCTGTTAGGGAAATATTTCAATGGACTTTAATTATAGGTTCATTTTAGAAGCATTTAAAAAAATGTGATTAAATTGAAAATTGGGAAAGGTGAGTATACCTATTAGTCGGGCCTCAATTACCATTTCAAAACTTCAATTAATTTTGCAAGATAATATATTATAGATAAAAAATTTAAATATTATATATATAATCACTCACCATATGTACCTATATGTATATTTTTCACAATTTCTTTAGTATAGTAAGAAAAAAAACACAAAGAAAGAAAATGAGTGCATTTGTATTTTTTCTTTATTTAAAATATTCAATATTTTCAACGTGGGAAGAAAGTAGAGAGAAAAAAAAAATTCAAACACAATGAATGAAAAATAACTTTGTTTTCTCTCTTTCACTTTTTCTACCTAACAAACATAGTATAAAGGATTTCTTGTCAAGAGGAAAAAAAATAATTGTTCTATATATAAACTTTTATTGGAAACATTTTTGAAATCGAATAATTTGTCATTAATGTCATATTCGGAACTTTAAAGATATTTAAAAAATAGAATTTCTTTTTTTTTTTGTGTTTATAAATAATATTATGGTTCAAATATAAAATGCATACTCAAATCTCACTTCAACTTTATCATTTGAACAAAATCCAAAGTAATTTTTAATTTCCAACATTGGTTTTCAATGAAAGTGAAGATAGCGAAAGATCAAAAAAGAGATGCAAAAATGCTATATATTCTTTTTGGTCAATTGAATTTAACATTCTATGTCTAAAAGAGAAAAAGTCTACCCAATAAATTATGTGACTTATTTTCAATTTCTGGTATCGGGATTTATCATTTGTTTTTGTGAAAAAAAAAAGTTATTATAAACTTTTTTTTATTTGAATATATACATTAAATGATTTTATCACACATCCGTTATATATATATATATATATATATATATATATATATATATATATGTTTATGTATGTATATATGTATTTGTAGTCTTACATTTATGTTGGATCTCTCCATTTTAAGTTGGATTAGATCCTTAAGCGCGCGTGCGCGTGTACACACACACACACACACACATATATATAAATATATATATATATATATATAGAAGAAGGATCTACTTACACTAGTTTTACATATTTTTGTATTTTTTTATACAATTTATATTTTTTTAATTCAATTGTTGTATTTTTTGTTATCAATTCATGTGGATCATGCACATCAAATTTGAAGTTAATTGAGGATGTTTAACTATTTATTCTATATGATAATAAAATTCCAATAATATATTTTAAAAAAATGTTATTCTCGATTTATTAAAATGATAGAAATATCAAATTGATTAAAAAATTTACATACATGATAAATACGAGTAGTTTGTTAAATCTAACGACTGAATTGCAAAAAATATTAATTTTATATAAAGTTATAAAAAAGTGTACAAAATAATTTATTTTGCACTAATATAAATAGATCTCTCCTCTAAATATACATTTATTTAGTTAAAGTATTATCCACTCAATATTGACACATTATTTAAGCACATGTTTTCCATTGAAATTAATGTATCTTACTATAAATTGAATAGCTGTTTGTACAATCTATCTAATTTCAGTCATAAAGAAGTTTTTGGTATAAAAAGAAACCTTTGTATAGACATTTCTTTTTTATTTCATCCATCTAATAAAAACAAACTTCCAAGGCAAGATTTACCAATCAATTCACTATAATTTTGTTTAAGCAACTAACTTAAAAGACTAAAGCTCCAATTTGACGTCAACAAACATTCATCCAATCACATGTATAAGACTAGAAATACAAGGATAAAATAAAAGCCCACAATCAAAGTACCAAAAAGAAAAAAAAAAGTCAAGAAATCTCCTAAAGTCCAAAAAAGAAAAAATCCAGCCATTTTTTTTCTTCATTCAAATTAGCACTATTGGCCAACTGCAAATCTCTTTCACCAAATGAAAGTCAATTCTTATGTCTTCTAATAGAAGACTAGTATTAAAAAAGAAAAGAAAAAAAAAGAGAAATTATTTATTTTATAAAGTTGTGTCGGCTTTAACCTAAAGCACGTGGAATTTGCACAAGGAATATGAAAGCAGCGGCAGGCAAGGCAGCAGCAAATCACGAGATCTGGATTTACCAATGCCACTTTGTCAAAAAGGAGGCGGTTTATGCTACAGTAAATTGATTTGGGGATGCAAATTGGAAAGAAAAAAAACATGCTCCACGTGCTTAAAAAATAAAAGAGAGATTTATTTTCCTATCTGTTTTCTTTTGATTATTTTAATTTTTGCGAGTCTCGTTTTCGTGCGTTACGTGTTTAACACGCCCAACTCAACCACCCACCTTTATATAAAACCCTTTCTTCTTCAACTTTTCCCCTCCAAAAATCTCAGTTTCTTCTTCTCCAAAGCCACCCCTTTTTTCTCATCGCATTAAATAAAGAAGAGAGTCTATTTTATATAATCAGCATGAGACGAAACTGCAACTTGGAACTTCCTCTCCTTTGCCGTTCTGGGTTTTTTCCTGGCGATGTTCACCACATGTATGAACTTTTCTTTTCTTTTTTTAAATTTTAATGGGGTTTTTTATTAGGAGTATTTGATTTGATTGTTTGTTTAATGTGACTTCAGGGTGGAAGAGAGCAATGAAAGCCCGCAAACCCAGCAGCAGCAGCTGACGATTTTCTACAATGGAAGAGTCGTCGTTTGTGATGTTACGGAGACCCAGGTTGGTTTTAATCCCTTTCTTTTCTTCTGTTTTTCCACTCTCTCTGTGCTTATGCATGCATGAGAATTAGTGAACTTATTTATTCATTTGGATTGACTGAATTCTTGTTTCTCAGAATGTGAACGTTTTGTGATTGATTTTATGTCAATGCGTTGGGTTTGTTTGTTTGTTTGTTTGGTGAATGAAACTTTGTGCATGGAATTGCAGGCAAGAGCCATTCTAACGCTGGCAAGCCGAGAAAGCATGGATGAAAGAATAAAAACTCCAACGGGATCGGAGCAGGCTTCGCCGACGCTGTCATCTCAGCTATGTAGCAGCCCAAGTACTGCACTTTCCATGCAGAAATCGCTGCAAAGGTTCCTCCAGAAACGAAAGAATCGGCTCCAAGCCACCTCTCCTTACTACCATTAGCATCATCATCAACAATCCTTGCAGTTTAGTGGATTAATCGAAGGAACTGATCTATCTTTTTGACTACAAATTACTTGTAAGGAGATTAATTGTCCATGGCCATAGACTTACACGGACATGGGAGCCTTTTTTTTTTTTTGTAAATTTATATATGAAATATGGTTTTAGCTTGCAGAACCATCAATTTTAGATTTGTTGATTAATTTTTTTTTTGTTCCCATTATGCTTTTAATAATTTGATTTTGATGATTTGGTAGTTTTTGGTTGAATTGTCTTATTTTTAAAAGCAATTTCTATAACTTATCTCACACCCATCTAATGCACTATGAAAATTACAAGATAAGAAAGGGGAAATGTTTAATCAATTCTAGCATGATCTATGCCTTGTAAGTTAATAAGATATACCAAATGCATTTCTATTATGTCTTAGGTGTTTTTCACCTAACCTTATCTTTCTGCACATTTGCCATCAAGAAAATTAAATAGCCCCAATAACCTTTCCTTACCTTTGTTTTTCCTTTAAATGTATTTATTTTAGCTCTTTATTTAAACTCATCTACATATCATTTCCATGAGTTTTTAGCTGGTATAGATCACACTTCTATATTTTTAAATAAAAATTTATAAAAAAATCATCATCCTTAAATAAAATTATATTTGTGTTCTAATCTGTATACAACCATGAACAATTTTAAATTAATGGTACATAAATATGTGCTAAATCTTTTTTATGTCAAACACGTTTAAAACGTAAAAATTATCTTATCAAAATAATTGTTGATTTGGTAAATTTAGAAACCATATAAAAAATTAAGTTTTACTTTTTTTCAAATTCATATATAAATAATTGTTTATTTGGTAAATTTAGAAACCATATAAAAAATAATTTTTTAACTTTTTTTTTCAAATTCATATAAAAATAATTGTTGATTTGGTAAATTTAGAAACCATATACAAAATCAGAGCGGTGTATTAATAATTTATTTCATGCATATGTTTTGATGATATATTCAAAACATTATGCTAATTTCAACTTGGAAAGAAGTGTTCTTTCTTGAACTCAAAGAAACTTTAGTATTGGGTTGCTCTAAATTTTAACACCGTCAAAACATAATAATTACAAACTCAGATTTACTATGACTAGAAATCTACAATCATGGAAACATAAATCAAAATTCAAGTTACAATATTCTTTGACTTAGGGCCTGTCTGTTGCTGCCAGTTCCCAATATCTTTTATTGTTGACTAATAATGTTTGAACTTTGAATTTACAATCTGTCCTTCCTATATATTTTTTTATTAGAAATAAACATTACAAAAGAGCTAATAATCATAGTCAAAAATTACATTTGCAAATCACTTAATTCAACCAACAAATCAGTATATAACTAAATATACAACGCAAATACAAAGAAAAAAGATTAATTCAACTCAATTTACGTCATTCTTATGACTTAATAACTTGAATATATATTAAATGTCGGTAATTATACGATAATGTGTTGAATTCTTAATTTATTTCAATAATCAAGAAACTCAATCTTTAGTGACAACAAATATTGAAAAAAAAAACTTTGTGAATATTAATTAAAAAAAAAGTGAATATTAACTTAAATATTATGTTTTTATCTTTATATTGTAAGAATATTACGAATCTACACTCCCTTTTCTTCGAAGAATGATCGTGCCAAAAAAAAAAGAGTAAAAACAAAACAAAAATTAAGGATAAGGATACTTCTAAACAATAAACAGTCGGTGCACTGCGGCTCAGAGGGCAGATTGTCTGGTCACAAGCTGGAATAATAATGTTTTTTTATTTAAAAATGAAAGACAAATAAAAAGATAAATAAACAAGTTTTTTTTAATAGTACATTTTTATTAAAAATTACAATTACAATCAGCATATTACATTTTATAAACAGATAATTATGAAAATTATGTTATTTAAACTAGATAAACTAATAAATAACTATGATAAATTAGCAAATAACTAAACTAATTCTAATTTACATTTGATGAAATTCAAATTTGAGATTTCAAAATCTCAAAATTTTTTTTTACCACTAAACCACGGCTTCATTGACAAACAAGTTGAAATAATAAAAATCATATGCAAATTTGGAAAGCCGACTCAAAAAACAACAGAGACTCCGCACTCTAAGAATTTTTATATCGTAGTCGGTTGGAAAATAACTCAATAAAAAAACGCGTATACGGTTAGTTACAAGGAAACTATGTGTCCAAAACTGTGTTTTGTCGCCAGCTGTGTGTGATATGTACTTCACCTTCTTTGTCATGGAAAATGCCAAAGGAAACTACGGCGAAGATGTGGTGTCGAGAACTTGGAGATGATGAGAAGGATGGGGTTTGAATTTGAAGGGGAAATGTCACTCAGTAGGCCCAGGAAATTTAATTATGCCAACCAGTTGGCCAATGTGACAAAGATTTACGGATTTATAATTGATTGTTGTCATGTTTTTAGGCTGACCCATGTTGCCTTTTTTCTAATTAGAGAAACAAGAAGATATTTTTACACAGATTCATTCCATTTAACACGTCTAATTATGATTATAAGGTACATGAATCAAATGCTTTCAGAATTAAGCTTTGACATATGCATTTACATGTGTTTAGTTGTGGACATGTTTTCCTTAGGGCGGGTAGTTGTAACTGTTAGTACACAAAATCTTGAAGAAAATTATGAATTACGAGGAAACTTAAGAAAAATAATGTTATTGCATTCAGACTTAATTCAAATGATTCAGTTATTCTTAACAAGTGATATTATGTGAGATAGAAATTTAAATTAAAACCTTGTAAACGTTTAATTTGCATCTGATCTCTGTGCTATAAATTGGATCAGATTCGCGTGTGTTTAAAGCCATGCTTTGGTGTTCTTATTGGTGAAGCTCTCTTTATCATCAAGCTTTTCTCAATTTTAAAAATTTCTTTTGTGGTCCAAACTGTTGACTGATACGTGAGGTAAAGTAATAAAGACATTAATTTTAAAAAGAAAAAGTAAAAACAACATTAATTGATTCAAATCAACATCCTCGAATTGATTCTATTAATCCTTTTCACTCAGGTTAGGTGAACTAAGCATGTAATTTATATAATCTTAAATATATATAGATGAAAAAAATAAACTCCTATACCGACTTGAATATGAATTATGCAGGGAGAAAAGGAAGCAGCCATTTACAAAATAACATTTTTTATTGTCATTACAGAAGCTAAATCCTTCAAAATAATATTTACAGTTTATCATATCAAACACTAAATCTAAGATAATATAATTAAGCTTATCCTAACGAATTGATGGGCTCTAAACCCAGGTTGAAGTCAGATTTTTTATTTTTAATCGTTGACGCAGATTGTTAAAGTTAAATTTGGAGTGCTTCACACTCAGACTTGAATTTCTATGGTCTGTGGTTGGCAGGTCATGTGTAAATTCTGAAAAATTGATAAGTAAAAGTTTAATAGATTCATAAATCTCAATTATAAATTGATATCACCTTGAAAATAGAATAATTTCTCTGCTCTTAAACATTTTGTCAAAAAAAAAATTCTTCGAACTTAACCATTGCAATGTGCAATCATGACAGAGTGCACCTTATAACCTGGGCATAGCACGAGGATGTTCCCAATCGGCTTACAACGTGGTTTCGGGTGATCTCTTCAAGTGAGCGGCAACCGTTTAATGCCATGGTCAGCTCGAGTTCATCGCGCAGCATCTGAAGCACTTTCCTAACACCAGCTTCGCCTTCAGCAGCCAGTGAAAATACTACAGGCCTTCCAATCTGAAAATGAAACAGGACCAGTTAATTGATTCATGCCAATGAAAAATCACAGGCTTTCCAATTGAAACTTGATTAATGGGTTAATATATAAATCTCGTACTTCTATATTATTCTTCAACTAAATTATTAGAATTTTTGCGAGATGTCATCTGCTTTAGTCGAAAATTTCACCATTTTATTTTACTAAAGTGTATCACAATTCTGTATATCACAGCGCAATCTCAGGATATCCGGAGTTGGTTGGTGTCAGTACTCACAAATATTCCGGATGCTCCGAGAGCCAACGCCTTGAAGACATCTGTTCCACGCCGAACCCCTCCATCTAGGAAAACAGGAACTTTGCCTTGAGCAGCTTTAACGACCTGAGCTTCATAAAAAGTTGTAAAAATTCAACTAGAAATTCTAGACTTCTTTGGACATTGATTTGGTAACCTTAATGATTTCAATAGGGAAAATGTACCTCTTCCAATGCCATAATAGTTGCAGGAACATAGTCAAGCTGGCGAGCTCCATGATTGGATACAATGATACCTGCAGCTCCAGCTTGTATAGCTAGCCTTGCTACAATATCACGCATTGGAAAGTAAAGTTTCACGAGGAAAATGAACAGAGGAAGTCGCATTGAGTTCGTTGTTTCTTTTAGGGTCAGCTTGCTTACCATCCTCCGCGGTAAGAACACCCTTGAGTAGAATTGGCAAAGATGTGATTGTCTGAAGCCACTTTACATCCTGTTTATTGGCCAGAAAGAAGATTTGAGAAAATGTTTCTATGTTACAGTACAAACAATGTCAAATATAAAGCAAAAAACCATCTTACTTTCCAGCTAAGTGACCAGTCAATCTGGCCAGCAATATATGAAGCTAGTCCAGAGCCATTGGTCTGCAGCAGAATTTCACCATTAGGTGAACAAACAGAAGTGAATGAATAACTAAAACTGAGATTGATCAGACATATACATATATGACTTACCTTATCCATTTTTTCAAGATCCAAATTCCCCTCAAAGTTTTTAAAAGTAAAAAATGGTGGTAAAGTAAATCTGCAAGAGTCCATGGAAGAAATAAGTCCTTTCCTAAAACAGTAGAATAGTTTTCTTTTGATATTTTGTAACCTTGGAGTTTTTCTGTTCAGAGTAACTAATGTCAAAGAGAACAAAATCAATGTACAACTTAGCATGGTTGTCATATGCTTTGCATTGTGAAACAATAAAGCCAAAACTATATACTGTCTACTTTTCTTTCTTTTTCCTCTCCAAAGTGATGTTTGTGTTTGATGCTCACCTATTCTTGATATCAGCTTCCCTGTGGCCAAGTCTTGGAGTATCCACAGTAAGGGCAATTGCCTTGTAACCAGCCCTTTCAGCTCTTCTCACAAGCTGTGCAACCACATTCCTGTCTTTGTATACCTGAATAGTAAGCAGTAACGATTGATCACCCAATGATATAAGGAAATAAATGTGGGTGCTATTGAGATTCTCAATCCCAAAAAGTTAACTCAATGGTCCTCACACTTATAAATACACATTCAGCCCATGCCACAACTGATGTGAGAACCTCGAACATTTTTCTGTCCAGAACATAAGGAGATATTGGTAATTTGGGTTCTGATACCAACGTTGAGCGTTATTGGATATGTTCAATCTCAAAAGCTAGCTTAAGAGATAAGTTTTCCCTTACGCTTGACTTTTGACATAGGAAGACGTTTGCAACTAGGTTTTGATATTAGTATTGAATGTTATTAGACCTTCTCAACCCAAAAAACTAGATCAAGTTTGAGATTTTCTCTCACACTTGTAAACATATCCAACCCAATCCTGTCCACAATCGATATGAAAACAGAAAGCCTAACAATAAAAACTTAAAAAAAAATCACTTATTCAATATCCTGGAAACAAATGCCTCCAGCATAATTCTAAAAACAATCTAGTCGATCACAATGGAAGAAGTCACAATTCTGAAAAGCAAGACAAAATTTAGAAAGTTTGAAAGATCATCTCTGAAACTCACATAGAGTTGGAAAAAGCGAATGCCAGGTCCAGTTGAAGCAACCTCCTCAACACTAGAACTAGCCCCTGAGGATAGTGTCTGAGGGAAAGAGAAACATAAATAAACAAAGACAGCAAAAATTGATTTCGCAAACCAAGCTTCTGCTGCATGCCAAATACAAGCAACGAATACAAATTCAATTTGAAAGTGAAGATGATGAAAGAGTGAGAAGCGAACCATAATTGTTCCTGCAGCTACAGCCGCTCTAGCTGTTGCACATTCTCCTGCATAAATAAAGTACCCTATTAGCATATTCAGCAACAATGGATGAATGTGCTCAAACAATCCTTGAAAACCATAAATACTTCTTAATCAGGTGCATATACCTTCAGGGTGAGCCATTTTCTGCAAAGCAGTTGGAGCAATCATGATAGGCATTGAAATTTTGAAGCCCAGGACGGTGGTGCTCATGTCAATCTGGCTAACATCAACAAGAATGCGCGGTCGAAACCTATTTTCCATGAAATAAATGATCATCATTAAATGAAAAGAAAATATCAAATTCTACCTGCAAAGAAAAGAATACCGGAAAATTTTAAGTATGGTACATTTTTTTAAGACAAACAATCTCCATTTCTGCGAACAGAACTTACAAAATCCTAGAAAATGCATTTCGATTCTCCTTAAGAGTCCACTGGTCTTCTGCACCTAATGCATAGTAGTCAAAAACCATCTTGGGCAATTTCTCCTTTGCAATGGCCTCATATTCAGAAACATTAGTTATCTCCATGTTCTTCTATTGGTGCTCTGCATGTGCTATCCCAAAGTAATCTTCATTCTAGAAAAAGAAAAATTGTATTGGATCGCTTTCATTCAGAGTTCATTACAGAATAAGAGAGTTAAAATAAAGTCAACTAACATATAAAATCAGTACGGAGTTAATGGAAACAACAAATTCTCAAGTACATGAGACTCAAATACTAGAGTGACCAGCATATCAGTATCAAAAGAAATCCTTGCCACACTCTTAAGACTTAAGAGTCATGATTTTTATTAGTACTTGGTAAGATAAAAATGTGCGAGGAAAGAAAATTGAAAGGATTGTTATTTTATATCTTCATTCACAAAATCAAATTATTTCAAATTAAAAAAAAATTATTGGAGAGAAAATAAGAAAAATATGTATATTTACAAAATTGTTTCTTATTTTATATTTTACCTTGTTATTTTAATTTATTAATGATATAATGGTACATAGTTTTTTTTTAAATTTTTCAACTATCAAGCAAGCAATGGATGTAAAAAAATTTATTTTCTTTTAATTTTTTTCATTTTTTTACTAGTAGATCCTTGAAAAGAGAAAAAAATGTTTTCATCTTCACTTTTTTTTTCCTCTTCAATTTTCTTTCTTATCATTTTTTGTCCATCCTACCAAGTAAGCCTAGAGCTCATGATTATAATATTACATCTCTTGATTTAATTTGGAAGTCAACTCCAATGAAAAAAAGTTCAACAATTTGCTATATTTCAATTATCATTTTACCAAAACTGGAAATCAATTCAGACCAATATTAATATAGAAAGACAGTGACATAATCTAAGTTCTTGGAACAAAACTATGATAAGACAGAACACGAAAGAAGAAGAATGAGAGCAAAGAAAATACCTTGGCCAAGAAAGCTAAAGTGAAAGAGTCGATAATGGTGGAAGTAATGCAAACAATTAAACAAACCAACAATATGGCATGGACATTAGAAAGGAAATATTATGGAAAAGGAAGTGATGGCATGGACATTAGAAAGGAAATATTAAGGAAAAGGAAGTGATGGCAAACACAGAAACGAGAAAAAAGGGTAGAGATTATAGTTGATCAGAGAGAATTGTGTGGATTGGTTTTTCAAGGCGAGCATTTGAAGTGAAGTAATGCTTATCCAGTGACCCCATATTGAAATGCATGACAGCTACCATTTTCACATATGCTGATAAGAAGAAGAATATCTTCTCGGCCTTCTGTACAAGGTATATATTTTCCATTGTTGGGGTTGAATTTGGAAAAAAAAATAGGATGTATAGAGAAAAAAAATGTGTGTACATAGAATTTTTCTTTCTTTTATAGTGGCAATTCCATTTTGCAATTCAATCTACAGCCATGTTTTTTTTTTTAATCTTGAAATATGATTGAATGATCAATATCAGTTCTTATTTAAAATCTTTTTGATTGCATACACAAAAGGTGTATTTGGATGAAAGATTTAAAAGAAAGATTTCATTTCAATTAATATATTCAAAAGTCTAAAATCTAATTTTCTTATTTGGTAAAAAAAATTTTGAAAAATTTCAAAATTTAAGAAAAACTTAATAAGAGAATTTGATATACTCAAATTCCTCATTGAAATTTCACTTAAAGAACTGGTTTTTCAAAAATTTTCTAACATATAACTTACTATTAAATATAAAATTAAAAAGCAAGATATTATTTATTTAATATAATATATATTTCTTCTTTTTTTATATTATGAATAATATCTATGCATTTAAAAAAATCTAATGATATCCATATTACATTTTTTATTTTTTTCTTATATATAATATCATTATTTTTTGTAATTAATTTTTTATTTTTTTTTCAAATTCTAGTATTCAAAACTCTTTCTAAAAAATATTTTATCCAAATAAAACAATTATAAATACTAATATTTTAAATTCATACATTTTAAAATACTTTAAAATTTTAAAAATTTTCATTTAAACGCATTGAGAGGGCACAACAAACGAGATAGAAATACATCAATTTTTTTTTTGTTTTGCTTCATTCTCTTTCTTTCTCATCTTCTCACTTACCAGCCCTCCAACCAGGGACATGTGGCTCCGGCACTCTGACCCATGCACGCCAAGCCAAAAAGCCGAAACAAGGGCCGGTAGAAATATTTCATTTTAATTGCCAGGATAGAATTCATGGCATCAGAGGTCTAGGATGAAGATTTCAATTCGAATTGAATATTTTTGAAAAATAACTTTGTAAAAAATACATTAAGTTAGAATTAGATATATAATCAAAGATTTCTCATTATGAATAAATATGATGAAATTTACTATAATAGAAAGATAAAAAAAAATTGATGCTTCCTCCATGATTTTCCTCCGCAAGATAAGACCATTAAAATCCAAAAAAAAAATTGATGCTTCCTCCATGATTTTCCTCTGCAAGATAAGACCATTAAAATCCAAACAAAGTGACACAAAAATTGGTGATTATGTACTATATGTTTATATATATCATCGGTTAGGTCGCATGATAGCTCGACTCAAATGTCGAGTCCGTGACATTATCCAGTGGCATGTGACATGAGCCCTGAGTGGCTGACTCTGACTCAGAGTACCTCTTCTGTAAGGTCTATGACTCTAAGCAATTAAAATCGGGACTTTTCCCATTTAAGATTGGACCTAACCTCTTATCATCTTTGTTTTTAAATAAATGATTTGGAAAAGAAAGTAGAAGTTCGAGATTCCATTTCTTTTATCTTTTGCAGGTGCCAGAGGATCACCCGGGTGCCAGGGGATGGAAGGACCATGGCTAAAGCATTAGAACTTGGACATGGATTTTTTCTTTTAAGAATTGCGGTAAATCTTTTAAACTCCACAAACGACCGATTATAGAAATTGTTTTCTTGCACGGCACCACACGCTAGTTTAACAAAGAATAAGTTAATCATGGAGAATAACATTTAAAAGCCAAAACATCAAGATTCCAGGTATGATTAGAGTCCGAAAGTTTACAACGAGATTGTATTCCATTTGAATCCAGAAGAAGATAAGAAACAATGATGCTAATGTAGCCTTTTCCACGGCTGTTCCAAAAAATGATGCTAATGTCCTCCATCTCTCTTTGTCTTAAAGATCAAGTGCAGAGAGAGAGATCCAAATCTTTTTCCCTGTCTAAAGGCTAAAATGCAGTTCAATTAAACATCAGATCCGACACACTTTTGCATCTCTTTCTGAAAGGCTGCTATAAATGAACCCAGCAATCAGAGATGGAGCTTTTCTCACTTGATACCAAGATAGCGCCAGTTGCAAAACATTTTGGCCCCTTGTCATGGAAACTCACCTCAACTACTGCTGTAAATGCATCTGCAATTTTCACCAACTTGGGACCCTTAGGCTGTGCAGTTTTCCACAAAGAAAATGACCCATCAATGCCATACCAAGCATCATTAGATAAATGTTTTTTCATTGTCATGTTCAACTTTGGCCTACTTTAATTTTCATTAGACAAAGTAAATGTTTACAAAAAGGAAAGCATGTGAAAAAGAACAAAAGATGTTGAAATAATCAACTGTGGGTCTTGGGAAGGAGCATGTGAACTGATCTTGCAATGGTAACAAGATGGCTTCCTTCTGAAATCATACGGGTGTTCTTCGGGAAAATTTTTGTTATCAACTTTTCCTTCTGATCCCAAGCAAGCTGGGGTTTGTAGATATGAAGAGATATTCTTCCTGGAGAGCTGGTAGCTTGTGCATAGCCCACTGTTTCGTCTAACATCCAGCCTTTTTCCAAGCCTCTTAATGAACTCCTCTGAGAGGATTAGTTCCCCACTTAGCTTGTTGTGACTCAGGTTGAGCTGGTCTAGATTTGGAAGTGACCCTAAGTTTGAAGGAACTGTCCCTGTGAGGCTGTTGTTGTCTAGAGAAAGAGTAGTGAGATTCTTCAATGGAGTCAAGTTGGGTATTGAGCCTATTAACCCACATCTTGAGAAGCTGATTGCTGTAAGCCTCTTGAGGGATCCGACAAATGAGGGAATCAGTGAATTTATGGGATTGGAATCAAATATTAAATTCTGTAGCTGCTCCAAACCTGAGAGAGTCTCAGGGATTGGGCCATTGATGAAGTTATGGCTGAAGTCAAGCAAGACCAACCTGCTTAGCTTTCCCAGTTCTGGGGGTATCCTTCCATGAATCCTGTTCGAGCACAAATCAAGTTTTTGAAGAAGTTGAAGCTGACCCAAGGCAAACGGCACCGGCCCTTCAAGGCCATTGGAGCTTAAGTCCAAAATGGATAAACTTTTCAGCCCTCCAATCTCTTGAGGGATTTCACCACTTAGATTGTTGTAACTCAGGTCAAGTTGCTCCAAGTTGACCAATCCACCAAACTCACGAGGGATATTTCCTTGTAGATTGTTCTGGGACAAGCTCAGGACCCTCAGCCTGGACATATTCCCCAAGCTTGGAGGAACCTCTCCAGAGAGAGAAGGATTTGACTGAAGTAATAGATGCTCCAAGGAAGACAATGCGCCAAACAAAGCAGGAGAAAGTGTAACTGGTGAAGTCACAAAACAGTTGAAAATAGAGAGAGTTCTCAGGTAAGGCAGTTTGAGCAAGGAATCTGATATCGTAGCAGAAGGTTGGCAAGGTGGGGTAGCAACATCAGGGCCAATGTGAATAGTCGTGACATGAAAGATTGGAGGGTTTTGACCAATCTCGCATTCAATACCAGGCCATGGAGTATCGGTGCATGGCTCTGGATGCACTCCAGCCCAACCAGGTTCATCTAGAAGTGAACCTATAACATCAAAAAGCCCCAAAAGCTCCTCTTCTTCCATCACAATTTCACTGCTCTCATCCAAGTTTCTTTGCACTGCAATCGCCCCAGACGACAAAACAAGGAACCCAACAAGGAAAAGAAAAAGAGAAGCCATGCGAGAAGAATCACAAGAAACAAACAACCAGAACCCACTAATACATATAGCACTCAGAAATGTCAAATGTAGCTTTAGAACTAAGTGATCGCGGTGTGCTTTCTCTTCCTACAAGCACTGGTTGAACAAATATTGATAGCAAAAAGAAGGAAACTAAAGGAATATCTACCAGTTTATTGCTTCACCCTTTGTGTCAGTGAAAGGCTGCTGTTGGGAAACCCTAAGTTATCTCTTCTGGCATTTGCATTCCGGGAATGGAAGAGTGAGAAAAGGATAGTGTTGGTTTTTGCATGTAAAAAGGAGGCAGAAGAGTGGAGAAAAACAGTCGCTATAAGAGGAACAAACTGTCAGGATAGGTATCAAATCAATTAAAGAAAAAAAAAACAGGGTTTTTAGTTAAAGCATGATTTGACATGGCTCTTCCTCAGTATCAGCCCTGAAGCCGACACAACAAGCATCGCTTTTGCAGAGGCAGAGCTACAGTTGCCTCTCTCTCACTGTGGCTCTCTGGCTCTGGTCGCTCTAACCTGTAACTCTTTAGGATTCGCTGCACGCCACCCTACATGTTTTTTTTACCTTCATATAGATTGGATGGATTATGGAACATCTAGATATACAAGAAACAAACAAGTATCCTTGATTAGAATTATTGGAGGACAATAACTTTAGCATCAGAGGAAACGTTCAAGATGGTAATAATAGAAAATACAAATATACACACTCACACCAAAAACAGAAATCCAAGCCCTCAAATTTGATTTTACAGCATCATTGGGCTTGTAACTGTGTTCAGCCCAAAGTGGATTTTCAGATTGAGTTTCTCCCATTGCTCAGGTAGAAATGTGGGTTTTACGAGATTAAAGGCTTGCCATAAGAAATTTTTATGGTCTGTTTTGGAAGTGTCTTTGCACAAACATGTTGATGGTTATTAGATACCTCCAGCAATTTAAGAGCTTCTATGTATAATAGGTAAACATGATTATTGGAGTTTCGTGTTCAAATCATCATTTGATCAAATTTTATTGGATCAGTACCGGTCACTAAGCGTAAACAAATATTAATCTAATATCTAATATGAAATGTGAACACCTCGTGATTAATTTAAACAAAAAATATGATTATTGGATAATATATTAACTATTGATTAATTCTCTCATTTTTACTAATGATAGCTTTGATATCATGTAGATATTTACAAAATATTATTTGTTTTAATCCAAAAATCTCACAATTTATTTCACAAGAACAGGTTTTATAAATATGAATTTAAATTTATATATTACAACGAATCCTCCTAATATATATCTTAATATATCATCGAAATGCTAAAATAACCAATACAAATCAACTTCCTTAATCAATGTAAAATGCAAGGATCGATGTAACATGGTAGGGTTTGTGCATCTTGTACCTATACTCGCCTAGAAGACATGTCCCCATCCCCATTCTATATGAAAAATATTATATACATTCAACTAATACACATATTTTATACATTCACAAATTTTCAAAATTTTATTATATTCCGTAAAGATTTTTAGTAATTTCCACTTAAGTTCTTGATTCATAAAATAAAAATTTGATATGTGATCACTGACGAAATATTTTAATGCGTGGAACTGCATCTTAACTCTATTGTATAATTATTCATGCCTTGAAATTATCAAGATATTGCAAACAAGAGAATTGCATGATAAAAATATAACGTCACCATTACAAAAGGCTATGCATCAGCCTCTAAGGGGTTGGTTTCTTGCGAGGACAAGAAAACCCAAGTCGATAAGCAATCTTTATATAATTTTTCCTTGGTAACAATATGGACAGCCAGGTTCTAATTAAACCAATATTTTGTTAAGATAATAAATGTTAAGAAGACGAGTACAATAGATAATAAAAAAGGAATTGAACTACCAACAATTGGTTGGCGTGGGTGGCAAGTGGCCCTCGTCCCTTAAGCAAGGCCAGGGTTCGAATCCTAACTTGTGTATGGAGTGCTAATGTTGGGAGGGGGACAAGCCTAACCACGCTCTGCTTCTCCCGACTCCGGAATAGTCACCGAAGGTGGAAATCGGAGTTTTTCAACTAAAAAAAAAGGAATTGAACTAAAAGAGGAAACAATCGATTTAATGTGAAAAATTTTTAAAATAAAAAAAATTATGAATAGAGTAAGATAAGTTTACTATGAACAAAAATATTGAGTACAAAAAACATTTCAGAATAAATATGTAATGCCTTTAAAAAACTTAAACAAACTTAAAAAAGAACAAGTCCATACTGCTCGACTTTATCTCTAACCTCCAATGAAATCACTCATGAGGTTCGATCCCTCCGTTATCACCATAAATCTTTAAAAAAAAAAATTATATTACTCGTTTTATCATATTTGTTAAACTACGAACTTTTTGAGTTAAAACATTTTGAATTACTGACAAACAATACATTTACTGCAATGTCTTATATATTATTCACTTAGTAGGGTAAAAGATTAGACAAAATGAGATCATCGAATATTTTTCTAGATCTAGAACATTCTTGCCCCATTAAAAATTGAAGCTAAGAATGTCTAAAAGCCCCATATGATGACCAATTGTCCATGAATCAAGCCTTCTATTCCGTGAACAAGAACACAGATTACTTAAGGAATTATAAATAAGCAAGCACACGAAACTGGTCTTTAATCTTGCTGTCTTTGAAGTGCTCCTTTGGTTACTCTAAAACCCTATTGCATTAACATGATTAAAATCTTGTAAACGATTCGATTGTGCAAGAAAGAGAGAGGATTAACCAATAATCAAGTGCCATGGGAGTTTCTAATCTTCCTTTCCCATGAGTCCATGTTCCTCAAAGCTTAGAAAAGAAATTATAATAACAAGTTAACAATGTTGAAGTAACGATTTTAAAAAGACCAAATTTAGAAAAAAAAAAAAGGAGTGAAATTCAAGCATGGATTATGGAGATAAGCAAGATTACAATTGATGAGTAGTACTCCATTATAATAAGTACAAATATCCAATTGTTGTAATCATTGATAATTAAGGATGATAGTGATGATTAAAATAATTAACTTCTTATTAAAATAATCACCACTATTTAATCATTAAAAATTTTCTATCGATGCACTTTGGATGAACATACACGTGGCAAACATCCAAGTGGGTTTGGACCCAACAATTGGCGGCTAGAAAATGGGGATCCACTCCTTGGTGGGTCCCAATGAAAGAATTATATTATATATATATGGTTCCATGTGTATGATTGTGGGTCCAAGACTATGGCCACCGCTGCCCACCATCGGATGCTCGTGAATTGATCAAGGAAAGAAAGTTTTGCTTACACTCGGAGAGCTAAGGATACAACTAAAGTTAAAAAGGTAATTATTTTATATATTGTTAATAAAATTTTTTTAATTTTAAAAGTAAGTTTAAAAAGATGATATATATTTTATTTTATTTATTATTTAAATATTTTTTTAAAAATATATATTATTATTTTAATTTTACTTATAAAATAAAAAATTATTACTGACGACACGTAAGAAATATTAATTCATAAAATTAATGATTAAGCAATCAAACAAAGGAAATTCCAGCTGCATTGCACTAGCATGAACCTCAAGGAGGTTGGTTAATCAAGGAGAAAAGATGGACCCCTCCCTTGTGTTTGTTTACGAGTTCATCCCAGCCGTTGAATTGTTTTTTTTAATCATAAAAAAGATTAAACTCCACATTTTATTGCAATGTCGTTTTGTGATGATTTATATGGCAAAATTGTTTGGCTTGTTTTACCATTTGACTTCAACTTGATAAAATACTCAATGCTGCCAACCGGACTTTGGGCATGTATGGAATGCGATCATATAATTGAACCAGTGATGTGAAATGTAAGTACCGAAAACACGCATTCTTGGTCGTATTCATGTGGTTATTTGTTCTATCTTCTTTATTTTTATTTTTACACAGCAAAAGTACTGAACTTGAAATTGATTGAAATTCATGATTGAGTTCATAGTTATTTAAAAAATATATATAGTCAAAGTTTATAAGTTCTTGGTTTATATTGATCTCTTATAGAAGTGACATTTTTTTAAACTAATTTAAACTATTTTTTTAACATTCAATTTAAATTAAATAAAAAATTTATTTGTAGCGGGTCGTTTTTTTATAAAAGGTTATTTTCTATCGAAAAAAAAATTATTTTCATTTAAAATTTTAAAACGTACATGATGACCTTGATTTTTATATATCACTTGAAATGATCTTATCATACATGATAAATATAGATCATATGGAATTAAAGATATTTTATTATTATTTTTGAGGATGCACTCTAATTATTAGAGTTTAGGATTGCATTTTAAACTTTTTTAAATTCAAATATAACTAACCGAGTTAAATTTATAAAACGAAAGAGAACTATCTCTCATTGCATGTATAAAAATACTTTTTCACAAATTAATTTATAATTATACAAATGAGACTAGGAGAATTACACATACCTGTTAAGAAATTAAAAAAAATTAATTAAAAAAAGTGAATTGCATGCAAACTTTTAAAATTGAAAAGTTTTACTAGCAGTGGATGGGTAATAATAATTCATTTTAATTAGTTATCGTATAATTTGGTTGATGATAAGAAAGGTGGTAGGGCATGAGGCATACTAATGCATGTAAATACATCGAAATTGTAGGAGATATTTGTGATTGTGGTTGTTCAATTATTTTGCCAACTTGATGACCCTATAAAAGCCCTTTGAGCTTGGAACTTCACCTACTCCAATTTAAATTCGAAGCCCCTCTAGTCTTCAAACAGGCAGATACCCCACCAACCACTAGCTGAAGTTCTCCCCTCCTCCCTCATCTTTGCTAGAGATGACTCTGCCATCATCGGCAAATCTAATGGAAAGTCCAGTGAAAAAAGCCCACAAGTCCAAAAACTATCAGAAGCCTAAGGGAATGTCCTTTGCTTTTCTTTTCTCCATTGTTGTTTATACTTCAATCTTCTACATCTTCAGCCCCTCCCCTTCGGCTCTTTTCAGCAATCCCAAGTTTTGGTTTGCTATTTCCAACACTCTCATCCTCATCATTGCGGCCGATTATGGTGCTTTCGCCTCCTCCAAGGATCAGAAACCTGAGGTTTATGAGGAATATTATGCGTTGCATAGCCAGGCAAGGAGGAGTTCTGCTGCTTCATTTGCTTCACAATACCCCGAAACTGAGAAAAAGAGCATTCTCAAGGAAGAAGAGAGTTCGGAAGAGAAGAAGAAAGAAGACGAAGCTGATCAAAAGAATAATGAAATCCCAGAAAGAATATTGGAAGTTGTCAAAGTTGAACCAAAAACCGACGAACTCCAAGAAGTTGACGATAAGAAGATGACCGAACCAAAAACTATCAGACGAAGCCAGTCTGATAAAGTGAAACCTGTTACATTCAATGACAAGAAGAACAACTTGCAGCGATCAAAGACAGAAAAGCATGAACCAGTAATTGCAAAGGAAAACTTGTTCCCAGAAGAGGAAAACGAGTTTTCAACCATGTCAGATGAGGAGCTAAACAGGAGAGTTGAAGAGTTCATTCAGAAGTTCAACGAGCAGATTAGGCTTCAAGGTGCTTGAAACCGCCAAGTTGTGCAATACGAATAGGACTTAAGAAGGAAATACTGCAATAATCACAAAAATTCAGCGTCTCCTTTCTGTAATTTGGTGGTTTTGATTGAGAGCTTTGTCTTCCCACTTTGTTATCTTCCCTTAGAAAGTAGCAGGTCGGTGTAAATGGCTTGGACTTTAGTAAGAAGAGTCATCTTTTTCAATCATGTTTCAATATTTCCTTTTCAGAAACCTCTTCATAATTACGCTATGACTGGTATCAATTCAATTCATTAGATTGCACAAAATCTAGGCGGCATAAAGCGGAATAATTTTGCCTTTATAATTTGGTGTACCAGTGTTACTATCATAAGTAATGTATTTATGGATTATTTTAATAAATTGTCAGCTAAGATTTTAAAATTTTACAAGTAAAATTAAAATGATAATACATACCTTTTTAAAAAGTACTAAATAAAATAAAATAAAATAAAATGAGATTATGTTTCATCATTTTAACTATGTACATGAAACTTAAAAATTCCACTAGTACTGTAAGGATTAATTAAATTAAATTTTATATTCTAAATATAGCTCTTCAAAGCATGGATGGTCAGTCATATTTTATGACATAGACAAAAAAAATATTGTATATATTGTCTGTATGATTCATAGCATTTCGCTAAACATACTGCATATAATTGTGAGGATTTTGTGAGTGATTAATAATTGAGTAGAATAATTCATGTTATGTCAACGTATAAAGAAAGCAACGAGAAAGACGGTATATATTATATAAATATTCGATAATTTTGAGTCATCATCGTTTTCTTAATTATTATATTAGTTTTTAAAGGGCATGTGTTGTAGTTTTACTGTAAAATCGCTATCATGTAGCTATGATTAGTCCTGACATAGTGTTTATTAATAGCCCCAAACCCCTTGAATAGTTGTCAAAGAAATAAGGTCTCGAATACTTCCATTTTTCTTTTTATTTTTTATTTTCAAGTTAGAGTTAATAACAAATTTCCTAAGTTATATGTTGCATTTGAATGCCATCGATTGTTTTATGAAAAAAAAATCTGGAACAGAGTTAGTGGGATCTTTCACACAATGGATTCTATTGACTTTTGGAAGTGATGTCATTCAAATTTTAATTTCAATGATAATGTTAATTGCGTAATTTGTTGATAAAATATTAAATTTTTTATTTTAATAATAAACAATTAGCTTATGATAATGTACATATCAGAAAACATTAAATATTAGAAATGATGAATGAATAAAAAATATAATTCTATATTTGTAAGTTTCAATGAAAAGGTTTTATTGTGTATTATTTTTTATTCGAATTATATTAAGTTTAAAGATAAAAATATTTGTAATTATAAAAAATAATTATATAAATAAATATGACAAATAATTAATCTAAGAAATCTCTTAAGAAACAAGGAGAGAAATCAAGGAAGTGGAAGGGCAATTGATCTTGTATAAAACTGCCATCATGTATAAAACTATGTAGTAAACAAATTATTGATGTCAATAAAATTTCAGACGTGGCATAAGTTTTAAATTTAATAATCAATTGCGAAAAGACAATTGAGGAGAAAGCAATCAATCAGTTGGCCAAATATAGATGCATATTATTATTACTTATGTAGATTGGGTTGAATGAAAGAAGCTCAATGTTTTTTAAACAATATCTCAAATTTAAGTTTTGTGAATTGAAAAAATAGTATCGAGAGAGTTTTTTTTGTATCTAGTCCGACCGCAACTCTATTCCGGATTAGTCAAGATCCAAAATGACTTTTAGATACCGAAAGATCTTAAATAAATATATATATATATATATATATATATGCATATTTAATATCTCATTCCTCTTAAAAAAATCATGTGTAAAACATTAAAATAATGGCATAGAGTAGCTGCAATTTAACGTAGAATATAGCAAGGTCTCTATCATCACAAGTGAAACGAGAGGAGCAGAGAAATGAACGTTTGCCCATGTTAAACCATATTTTTTTGTTTAATTTATTTCTGCTATTGGATTCGTATATTTCTATCATATTTGTTTTTTAATTAGATTTAATAATTTGTATACTAATATCATATTTGTTTTACGTCAAATACGTGAAAAATATAAAAATTATTATATTATAATTAGTGTTAATATATCAAACACAAAATAATTTATTTTAATTTTATCAAATTTATATATAAGCTTTATACAAATTTTAATCCGTAATTTTTATTTTGAATCGTTTACTTTTCATTCCCATTTAATTGACACCCATCGAAACTTGATGTAAAATGGGGCCGACGGATCAGTTTTTTCTTTGTATTAGATTTAAGTAGTTAAAATGGCAACCAATTTCCTGATTTTGACAGGAAAATTATTATGATATGAAAAATACATATATAATTGTCTTATATTAAGAAGTAAGAATATGCAGCCGGCCTATTTCTCCAAAGTCTAGTGGTTTTATTTTTCAAAAGCTAAATTAAACTTAAGCCCTTTTGAGTTTTGATTGTGATGCCTATATAGTTGAAGATATATATATTTTTTTGGAATAATATAGTTGAAGATATATCAATATAGAAGCAGCTTAGTTTTAATATATATATATATATTAATTATTATTCTAATTACAATAAGATCTAAAAAATATGTCTCCCGTTACTATGTTTAAATATTCATATCTTTTTAATTAAGAAAATGAAATCTCGTTAACGGTAATATTAATTTAGATGACATGCATATTGGACAGTCAACATATTATTAAATATTACAAGTTTGAGATGAAATAAATGTGTAATATTTTATTCATATGAATTAAATAGATTAAAGATATCTTTTTTTTTTTGAAAAAATAATGAAACTTCAAAATACACACTCTTTTGACGTGATTTTCGATAAATTTAAAATTTTATTTGATCAAACGTAATTTTAGAATAAATTTTCACCGTATTTACAAAATCAGTGATCGATCAGATCTTTCATTAAATGAAAATAACAGCTTCTTTTGGCCAATATCACTGGAAATTTCTATGGATCCAAGGTGAGTTTTTAGAAAACTGAATATCAAACATTTAATTTTAAGAAGAAGAAACTTTCATTGTTATAAGCAACCTAAACATAGTGTAAAATTTTCTAATGAACAGAAAAATAAAAATTCTCAAACAAAAAAAAAAGAGAAAAGAAATCATCCTTCTAATTATTTTTATGTCTTTAAAAAGATCAAGGAAAAACATGTGTCACTAAAGAAACTGATCCCATCACTAATGCCTATAAAACTCTTAATGAATGAGAATTAGATAATTATTTCATACACTGTCAGTGGAATATTTTTGTTTCACAAGCGATGTTAAGATCGTAACACGTGTTCTATAAAAATATTAAAAAAATAAAAAATAAAAAAAATAAGACACATGTCAGGATCCTAACACTGCTTGTGGAATAAAAATATTCCACTGACAGTGTATGGAATAATTATCCATGAGAATTTGCTTCGTGTATCTCGTTGTCGCCTAAATGATTTTGGAGTGGAGAAATCGTTGCCACAATTTATTTAGCATTCGCCAATATTATTTCAGTTCCTTCGTGGAATGATCCGATCGTAGCTGATTGTCTTATTGCTGTCGGTTTGGTGAAACAATTCTTTTCGTGGATAGACTGTCATCCACTTTGATATAGTTAATTGATGATTTTAAGGCTTAATAACCAAATAAGCCCTCAATTTTTAGCCCAAAATAGAATTCAACCCTCAACGTTTTATCGCATGAAATTCAGTCCATGAACTTTTATTTTCAATGGAAATAGACCAAATTTATTAAATGACCTAACTGCTATTAGTTTTGCATACGTGACATGCCACGTGGCAGCTAACTAAGCTATCCACGTTAGCTGTCACGTATGCAAAACTAACGGCAGTTAGTGTCATTTAACATATTTTAACTTAATTGTATAATTGTAAAAGGTTGATGATTTATTTCCACTAAAATAAAAGTTTATGGACTGAATTTCATGTGATAAATTGTTAAGAGCTGAATTTCATTTTGAACTAATGATTGATGGCTTATTTGGCTATTAAGCCATGATTTTAATGTATTTGAATCTTATTAATAATCTATCTTTGTTGGAGTATATAATAAGCAGAGGTAATATATGTGTTGTAGTCAATAACCTCTTAGCCGAGTGACTAAGGATGAGTTGTGACATATTGTAAATCTTGGATTCGAATCCAAACACCATCATCTCCAGTTATTTAATATTTCCCTTGTAACAAAAAAAAATATAACTTCTGTTTGGAAATAATTCATTTATTTTAGATTAAATAATTATATATTAAGCTGTGTACTATTTTACTAAAGTAAAATTTAAAAATTTTTCTCTTTGTGTTGGAGGTGATTTTTGTCCTATATATATTATTTAATCAAATGCTTAAATATATATTTTAATTATTCTAACATTCAATAATTTTCTCATTTTTTAGTTTCATATGCACCAAATGCACTTGGGTTACTTTGGCAGATTTACAATAGAGTAACACGATATAAAAACGACACAAATGATAAATATTATAATAACACAAGTTAAAAATTAATAAAAACTGTATATAAATATAATACTCCCTCTATCCCATTAAAATTGTCATTTGTTGACAAAATACGTAGTTTTAGGAAGTTAAAGATTCTTTATGTCATATCGTATAAATGACTCAAATTGATCAAACTATCCTTAAAAGTAGTAGACATTAGACTTTTTAATGATTAAAACTAAAGTATAATAAAGGGTAAAAGAGAAAATATAATATTAAAATTTGTTATTTTTTTCAATGTGACATTTTTAATGGGACAATTTATTTAGTCAAAAGTGACAAATTTATTGGGACGGGAGGGAGTAAAAACTAAAAAATAAATTTTATATTTGATATGTTGATATAAATTTTAGATTTTTAATACAAAATATTTTTATTTTATATTACATAAATATGATTTTTTATATTACAAACATATATTTTATATACGAATTTTCAGATGTAGCGCCCAATCAAAGGACCCAAGCTATAGTCGTCCAATTCAGGTCACTTGCGCCTGCATTCGAGCCCCACACACCGTACAAGACATGACTATGTGTCTTGACTCGGACTTGAAGGTATAAGAGACAAAGTTTCATCAAAAACAAAAAAAGGGGCAAAATTTCGAAATACTGAAAAGCTCTTCTACTTTCTTCCACTCTTCAGCTCTTTCTTTCTGCCTCAGCTCATGCTTTCTTTCCTTCTTTCTCACTGGCTTAAATCTCCCCCTTTCACATTGCTCTTGTCTGTACATATTTATTTCATATTTTGCCTACTAAAGTATCAGATGGATTATGTAAACGCAGATACAATCAGGTTAGATGAGTGGAGGCTTAAAGAGTTGATCTTGAGTGAAAGAAAAGAGTCTGTACAATCAGTTATATCTGCGTTTAGCCATAACACAAATTCCAAATTTTAAGGTTATGTGTGCACACAAATGCTGAGAGAGAAATAGTACAGATAATTAATACTGATACCCAAGCAGTAACCATGAAAGCCCTAAAGTGCAGCAATCACAATCCCTTCCATTACTCAAAATAAAGCAATTACATTTACTCCTCCAGGAAAAAAAATATAGGATGATTACAAATCAGGGAAAAACTGTTGTTTAATTTCTCTTACAGAGATTTTGTGCAAACGGTCTCAATTCTTAAACATTCAGCAGTGACAATTGTTCCTCGACGGAGCAATCCACATGACAAGAGGTTCGACACGAGAAAGGGATGAGAATCATACCAAGACTTGTTGCTCCATTGGTGTTGGAGAGGAATGTCGGGTACTACGATATTCTGTTGAATCTTGGAGGATGATATTTCCTTGCTTGTCAATGAAGTGGAAAGTGCCCACGAATAACCTGCCATCTTCGATCCCAATCAGCATACGGTGAAGCAGCAGCTTCCTTGCTCAAGTTACATGATCTGAGCTGCTTGAGTTAGAACCATCTGAGCTCCCCAATTGAATCAAGGATTCTCCAACTGCTTGTTGCATGCCAGTGCAACTGAATCAGTAACTATTAGGTGCAAATGATAGAAAATGAATCTATGTTATTAGCTTGCTTGGCAAAGCAGTAAAAATCACAAATGCATTAACAAGCTCATGAATTGAAGCATCCTATCATCAGATAAAACTATTTATCATCCATAGCTTTTCAGCACGACAAAAATCAACCAAACACCAATGAGGCTCTATGAACCATTCGAGGAACACCATCGTAAACAGCATATATTTATAAATTAAAATCATTGTATTCTTCGAAACAATTAATGACTATGACATGAGAAAAGCACAAAGAGAGGGTGGATTTTACCCATGAAACAAATGAAAATTGGTGAAATAGTTTACATGGAACAAGGAAGAAACTAGTAAAAACGCTTGGGAAGCGAACAAAATGGAAACTTCATACTTCAAAAGTCACATATTCAAGATTATTTAGGAAAGAATAAAGACTATTCAAGGAGCAGAGCAAAAGGAAAATCTGGAAATACACCTGGTTATCACTTATCATCTAAACACTGCATTTGCCCTGCGGGAAGTTGAGGAAGCTCTGCGTCAAACTTTGAAATTGATAGGAATGCAATAAAAATTCAGAAAATACTAAAAAATCCCCTTCATAAAATCAACAAAAACCTCCTAAAAAGACGTTTTTTTGGTGAGTCAGTAATTAATAATAGTCCAACCTCCACAGCCATAGAAAGAAACAGGACAAAAGACCCCAATAATAATAACCAAACTGAATAACATTGAAACCAATGAAAGAAACAAGCAAGCACAGCATACAAAAAGAGCAAAATAATTCACTACTCAATCAAAGCAAAACCCAGAAACAGAAAATGGAGAGAATATTTAATTAGGTGAAGATGCAGATACAAAACAAGCATAACTTGCTAAACTAAAAAGAGAAAAGACCGTAAATAAATGAAAAAAAAAAGGATCAAGCTGCTTACAAAAGAGAAATGGAGAAGAAGATTGAGATAGACATGATAATTCGTGTTTTTAATTCGTTTTCGTGACATGTAAAATTATGTTAGTATCATGTAAAATACGAAAATTTTCTGTCAAAATTCATGTTAACACGAAAAAATATAAAATTTTATTTTTAGTTTTTACAATATTGATATACAATTTTTACATAATTTTAATTTGTGTCATCTTATATCTTGTATTTTTATTATTTTTGTGTCATATAATTGTATCGTATTTAAAATTATCAAGTTTAGATCGAAAGAATTTTTTCACTTTGTATAATTTGATCGAGGATAAGAGGCTGTTCCATACGAAGAGAGATAAAGACACATGACAATTTGGAGAGACGGTGCCCACAGAGATTTTGGGTTTTACGAATTAGGCTTTTGGACCAGTTGGAATGGGTTACTTTGGCCCAAAAACATATTAATTATTATTGATGTTTGATTGTTGCTATTAAAGTCAAGCATTTAGCTTTACGGATTTGAGGATTTCAATTACCTGATCCTAGCTCGGCCCACTGGATTGGCCGAATTTTCACGTTCTTTTTATAAATGAGAAGAATTAAAACGAAACAAAATCAGAAAACCATTGGTGGAAAAAAATCCTTCGTAACAAAAAGGAAATTTTCAGGGAAATCTTGTTAACTGAGAATCCAAGGAAACTTCGCCTAAGGGACACAGCTTCCTCTTTCCCTGTTTGTGTCTATCCCCTCTCTTTTGTTCAGCGTTACAGGTTTTTTATTGTCTCATTATCTGAATCTCTGTCTGGTACGCTTTCTCACTTCATTCCCCAAACTGGGTTTTCCTTCTAATCTCTATTTTCCACTTCTCTCCTTTGTTTTTCCTTTTCTTTTTCTAGGGTTTTACACTTTTTTTTCTCGTCTTTCATGTCTGTCTAGCCTTCAAATTTTCAATGGAAGATAGTCGTATTTAAACAAAGCTTTAATCAATCTAAAAAAAGTTTTTTTTTTCTGGTTTGCTAAAAGCCGATCTTTTTCGGTTTTGGGTATCTTTGTATTTTATTAAAATGATGTTTCTTTGATTTTTGCAAATTTTTTATTTTTTTCTTTTTTAAATTTGTAAACTAGCTGAGTATTCGATAGAAAGTTAAAACCAATGGCTGTAGATAGTTTGATATGAAAAGAAAGTTTAGAACTTGTTAACTATATTACTTGCATTATATTCAAACTCTATTTGATTGCCTTTGGACTTAAGCTTTACTTTATGGTTTCAGCAGCTGAATTGAATTCCAAAACAATGGGTGAGAGTGCTAAGCGCTCTAGAGGCCAAAGAGATAATGATGGGGATAGTAAGAATCAAAAAAGAAGATTGAATGATAGAGATGAGAAAAACAATGATGAACTGGTTGTTTATAGAATACTTTGCCCTGATGAGGTGATTGGAAGTGTCATTGGTAAAGGTGGTAAAGTCATAAATTCGATTAGGCAGGAGACGAGGGCAAAGGTTAAGGTGGTGGATCCATACCCTGGTGCTAAGGATAGGGTTATTACAATATATTGTTATGTTAAGGAGAAGGAAGAAGTTGAGGTAGACGATGAATTCAATGACAAAGAACCATTATGTGCTTCTCAAGATGCTCTGCTTAGAGTTCACACTGCAATTGTGAATGCTGTGTCTGTTGTGGGGGATTCTGATAAGAAACGGACCGATAAGTATAGGGAGGAATGCCAAATTCTTGTCCCATCTAGCCAATCTGCAAACATCATTGGCAAGGCTGGTGCAACTATTAAGAAACTGAGGGGCAAGTCCAGGGCCAACATTAAAGTTACTGCTAAGGATGCCAGTGATCCAAACCATTCTTGTGCCATGGATTTTGACAACTTCATTCAGGTTTGTGTTGTTTGCAAATAGTTTTTTTTTTTTTGGGCATGCTTGATGATGTGTTTGAATGCCTTATGCCTCCTTGTGCAAGCAAACATTGGATTATATTATATTCAGCAACAATTGATTGTTGAATTTTTACTGTTGTGTTACACAGATTTGATATCATCAGTGTATCCTTTAATGCCTATACTTTAAAATTGGAAGTAGATAATGTTATAGAAAGGTTGCACTTGTTATTGAATCTACTTCAAGTGTTGACATTGTATGTGCCTTAACCATCTTTCTCACCTTGTTACAGTGGCAGTTGAAGCCTCAATCATTGTTTAAGTTAAATAGCTTATTTAGGCTGATGAAAGCTGTGTATGAGCCAATACCACTACTAAATTCGTTAATATTCTGATTGAGATAACTCCGATATGCAGTAAAAGCATTGCCTTCTTGTTCATATAGGATGTTCTCTTCATGGTGGTTTAATGTCAGTTTGTTCTTATTTGTCTTCTTTGCTACATTGATCAGTTTCCAATGTTTCTTCTCTCTTGTGAATAGATAATTGGTGAACCAGAGGCTGTTAGGAAAGCACTTTTTGCTGTTTCTGCAATCATGTATAAGTTCAGTCCCAAAGAAGAAATCCCTCTTGAAACAACAGTTGCAGAAGCTCCTCCGGCTCCAAGCATCATTATCCCATCAGATGTCCCTATTTATCCACCAGGTGGCTTTTATCCAAACTCAGATCCTATTGTCCCTTCTAGATCAGTTCCACCTATATTGGGTGCTGCACATGTGCCAGATCTTCAGGGATATGCTGATACAGGGAGTACCTGGCCTGTGTATTCATCTGCTCTTCCTGTGGTTTCCGCTTTTGCTGGTGCCTCTCGATCTGAAGAGTTAATAGTCAGAGTACTATGCCCATTTGACAAGATTGGGCGTGTCATAGGCAGGGGAGGGGCTACTATCAAAAGTATAAGGCAGGCAAGTGGTGCTCGTATTGAGGTTGATGACACAAAGGCTGATCGTGATGAGTGTATTATCACTGTTATAGCTACAGAGGTATCCCTTTAGTTAAATTTCTCTGGTCTAGTTTCCACTATAAATTTATCTGTAGTTCATCAAATAGCTAGATATTTTTGTTTATCTCACGTGTTAATATGGCCTGACTTGACAGTCACCTGATGATCTAAAATCCATGGCTGTTGAAGCTGTTCTATTGCTGCAAGGGAAGATTAATGATGAAGATGTCGATACTGTAACTATGAGGCTTCTTGTTCCATCTAAAGTTATTGGTTGTATTATTGGAAAAGGTGGTTCTATTATAAATGAAATTCGGAAGAGAACTAAAGCTGATGTCCGTATATCAAAAGGGGAGAAGCCCAAGTGTGCTGATGGCAATGATGAGCTCGTTGAGGTTTGTTCTCTCTCTCTCTCTCTCTCACCCTGAAGATTTGATCTTTTCATTTTCCTTCTATTACAACAGTTATTTATGCTTACTCTGGGTCTTTTAGCTTGCTGGAGAAGTTAGTAGTGTAAGAGATGCGCTTATACAAATTGTTCTAAGGCTCCGAGATGATGTTTTAAAAGAAAAGGACAGTAGTCATAATCCTTCTGTAGGTGCGGATTCTCTCTACTCTGGTGCGGCAACTCTTTCTGTGCCATCTCTCTTGTCTTCTGTTCCTCCAGTTGCTCCTTTGGCTTTTGACCAAAGGGCTGAGAGTGGAAATGGCCTTGGTGTGCTTGCTTCAACAAGCCTCTATGGATATGGAACCCTGCCGGT
The DNA here is from genome assembly GCA_032173925.1 of Heritiera fomes. NCBI lineage: Eukaryota > Viridiplantae > Streptophyta > Magnoliopsida > Malvales > Malvaceae > Heritiera > Heritiera fomes. The sequence goes on from JAPDPM010000015.1 coordinate 5,642,383, forward strand.
ATGCAATTTGTAGACTTCTTGTTACTGCTACCATCATAATTATGGTTTTTTTGCCCTTATTCATGTCCTGCTCAAAATTGGTGTCATCTGAATAAATCCTCTTTATAATCGTGTTACTTTGAAGATCTCACATCTTTATCTTTTGATACTCATCTAATGTTTAATAAACATTTGATACACCTTCTAATGATAACTTGGTCAGACCTCTATTCTTCTTGTATTGTATTTCAGGCATCGTGTAGTAAACTGCTTTAAATTTATGTTTTATTACCTGTATTTTTTTCCCCTTAAACAATATATTTGCTAATTTGTAAATATGGTCAGTGAGTTTGATCTGCTGAAGTTTTAAATGATTGTTGATTGATTTACCTCTTGATATAAGCATTTTTGCATGCCTTAATTCTTTTTATTTTTATGTTGCTAAGGCTTTTCTTTTTATTGGGTTTGGGTGGGGGATTGTTGTTGTGTTTTATTTAATAGGTAGTGATGAAATAATTTTTTATTTTACCAATGAAAACCTGTATCTCTATCTCACTTGCATGCTTGCTCTCAGCTTCCCCTTCATTTATTGAATTTGCGGTAGCTTTGAGCTGAGATGTGATTTCAAGTCTTTTTTTTATGGTTATCTGTAGTTTTCAGTGATTGGCTACCTGTTTCTGACACACAACCTCTCCTCTGTTTCACTGCAATTTTCTTGTTGCCTCTTTTTTTTTTTTAAATTGCCGTATAGAATTTGGTTGTATTCGTCTTAGTTTTAATTTTCTTTCTTTGGCATTTCTTGTTTTTTTCCTTTCTAACAGATGGGGGAAAATGGCTATGGGTCCATGTCCTCATATTCATCGAAGCTCTATGGAGGGTAGGTATATCATGCTTGTCAGAAATTGTGCTTAAGGTCTTTCTTCTGACATTTATACCTTCAATTATTTTTTTTTGGTGCATACAGGTTGCCTCCATCTTCAACTCTTGAAATATTGATCCCTGCTAATGCAGTTGGTAAAGTGATGGGCAAAGGAGGGCTCAATTTAGCCAACATAAGGAAGGTTGGTTCATCACTATTTACTCTTGTGCCCCAACTTTATATTATCTTCTTGATGATTAATCAAAATAGTAAGCCTAACATTAAGATGAATGAAGATAAGGATTTGAATAACTACAACATTGTGTTTGGCAGGGTATTTTTTTTTTATTTAACTATGATGCCTTTTGCAATTTGTTGGGAGAATATTTTGTGTCATTTACTGGTAATCACTTTATATCAATAAAGTAGGAAAAGTGATCTGTCATTCTGTCTGTGAAATCAGTTTATGCTTCATAGGTTATTTATGCTTAGGCAGCTGCTTTTTGATAAATGGTCCTTGTGAAAACAATTATATTATCAGTGGTCTGTTAGTCCTAACTTTGGACGTGACACCAGACATTTTCATGTTTTTTTTTCCCTCAATATTTTGGGAATCTACTTGATTGAATGGCATTCTTACACTGCCTTGCTCTCTTTCAGATATCAGGGGCGATGATTGAAATTTCAGAATCCAAATCCTCACGAGGGGAACGTGTTGCTCTTATAACTGGCACTCTGCAGCAGAAGCGTGAAGCTGAAAACTTGATTCAGGCATTTATAATGGCCACCTGAATCTTAAAGATATTCTAGATAGTTGAGAGTGAATAGTTAAAATCTTGGAATTTTCCTCCTCAAATGTTTCCTGTCGGTTGTTCCCTTAGGTTGTTTTTTGGAGATGGCTTCTTATTCTAGTCTTCCACAACCAAACTCTTTGTGTTTCTTCCATAAGAGTGCCTTCAAGATCATTCTGGAAGACTTGCTGCTGGTTTAGCATTCATGGGAGTTAGGTTCTGTCCAAGTTGCTTAAACTATTCTCTATCTGTGATATCTTAGAACTTTTTAGGATCTTTCTAATCCTTGGGAACTGTTATATCAGGTCTTTTCTTAGTATGGCATCCTTATTTCCCGTATTTATACTCTGAATTTAATGCTTTCTCCTAGAAATATTCAATGACCGTAATTGAAAAATTCATAGTATGTTTATGTTTTCTTATGTCTACCTTTTCTTCTCTTGGACTCTGCCACTCAATAGAGTATCTTCTATTGATGGTACGATGTGATACTTTGATGATTATTCCTCCTCCTCCATTTCCCTGGTCAGTTTGCAGTGCTTTTTTAAAAGAAAAAGGGAAATCATCTAGCGGAAATGAATAGAATATTGACAATTCTGTGAAGCACATTCTCCATCCCTTTCTTTCTATTCTGAATCTTGTGCCATGTTCCTGGCTTCATGAATCGATCAATGCTAAAACTAAACACTGTGTTCTATCTCATACAAATATTTTATTTCTGAGCTTCTCTTGATACCTCGATTATCATTTATTGCTCAAATTTCAAAGCATGTCTGATAGAATTCAGCATAACTCCTGTATCTGGAACTGTTTTCTGCTTGAGAATGATTTGCATATAACTTGTTCACACTACACGCTTTTACTTCCTTGGATCTTGGTTTGCCAAGTGAACTGAAATATCATTATCTTACTTCTGCTCTTGGGCGTGATTTTCTGATCTTGAAAGGAGATGCCCTTCTAGGAACTTTTCCTAGCAAACAGGAAATGCATGTTGTCTAAAGACACCTTTCCTCTGCCAACAATGCCTTGGTTTCATTTCATCAACCTTGTTTTAGAAATCGAAAATCAGTTGAGCTTTAGGGATAAGGAATCACTGCATTTTATACTTTGTTGGCAAATTCCTTGTATTATGGTGTCAGATACCTATCTTAATGGTTGCATAGCTCATGAGCATCATTAGTGATGCATGCTTCCTTAACTATCACATTGTTTCCTAGAATGGCATGCATTTATAAATTTAAGTGGTAGGCTGTGTCTCCATGGTTATTCTTCTTCTAACATGAACAACACCTCTTTTTTTTTTCCATGGTGTTTTTCCTTGCAATGGTTTTCAGTCTTTCTTTTCTACCTCTGGCCATTACCCACCCTCCGCCATTGATAACAAAGTGAAGCTGCTTTTTATCCTTTGGCAACAAAACTTTAGGTGCATTGCTGTTTTTATTGCCATGCGCCAATTTTCTAAGCTTTGGTTATTTTCAGTGGATTGCTTTAGCATTTCAGTGCTTTATACCAGCAACAACTCCCATTTCTCAAAGTCTCATACAGCGGCACTTTGAAACCTTTGGGGCTTCTAATGGCAGCTAGCCAGTTTGTGTCATGGTGAAATTATGGCTGTCAATGCCATATCTCAAATGATTCTGAGATGTTAGGATGCTCTGTGTCAATCAACTATCTTGTGATTGATCATTTACTTAGTGTGTATTATATGGTCTCCTATATCATCTTTAGTTTGGACTGCTCACTTACTCTTCTCTAGCTAGATTATTTAGAGCCGCCTATATTAGAATGAAATCAATGTTAACTAAATATTATTCTGTTGTCAAGGACTTTCTTTAGGTCTATCATTGGTTTTAGTTAACAATGCTCCTCGATGGTATGGACAACTTTTCACTGTTCACACCACCCTTGACCTAAGGTCTAGGCCGGAGGGTATGGTTTCTGGTAACAGTCCTCTTTATCTAATTGACACTAGTTTATAAACATGCCAAGACATTTTAGTGGTACTCTTAGAGGTGATAGTTGGAGTTTCGGCTGGAATTTGTATGATTAGATTCAAACTTAAAAAGGTGTTTTTTCTTGGTTTTGGATCATCATTTGTGGATGAACACACGAAAGTGTTATGAGCAATGTAAAAATTTTTGATGAAATGCTATCTAATGCCTAAGGGGGATGAAAATCCTCTTGATGGAAATTGTTCATGCATTTTTCCCTTCGTTCTTTATCAATAATAGTTGCGCTAGAAAAAGAGTGTAATCAGGCCTTGCACCACACTCTTGTTATGACTCAAGGATTGTTTTTTTAGCATCTGCAAAAACAGAGTGCTTCTTTCTTGTGTTTCATCATGTGAAATTACTCTCGAATGTCATCCTTAGCAGATCTTTACCTTGGTGACATGGGTTTCTCAGAAGTTGAAAACCCTTTGCTTTATTGAATCGCGTGCCTACTGAAATGCCTTGTAATCTAGTACTAGCATTCTTAATCTTCACCATGGCAGCCTTATAATTTCACTTTGGCAACTTTAATTAACACGAATGCACAGAGCACGAGCAACCTAGGCTTGAGGTTCCAGAAACATATCCAAACCCAGATGGTATGCCGACAATCCATCAATGCAGGCCCGCGAGGAGGGGCTCAGACTCAGCCACTCAGGTTCTGAGTACATGTGATTGGTTGACAGTTACGTCTACCAATTTACTTCCACCAATGAAAAACTTCGACACATGCGGCGATCAGAGAGAATATTTTTGATGGAATCTAACGTGTAATCAACTACAACTTTGGCAACTTATCTTTCGTTTTCTTTTCTGTTTTTTTATAGACAAATTCTTATCTTTTTCAATTTCTTCTCATTATTGCCATGATTATGAAGAAAGATCGATAAATATCAAGGAAACCCAAGCAGTTAATACAAGTTTTATAGCTTTTCATTCAGTTGTTTCTCACAAAATCTTAAACAGTGTGAGTTTTTTTAAACAAGAGAATGCGATGGTTTTGTTGGTTTCCTATTAAGCTGGGATATTAGATAATCGAGAGACATTGGGATTTGTAGGGGACAGTTTTATTACGATATATATGAACAATACAACAAGCACCATTTAAAAACTTCATCATAAAGACAATCCTGGAGAACAGAGGAGAGAAAATCCCAGTTTGCTTTGCACTCCCTACCAACAAACGACAGTCTAACCCTCCAAGTCTTAAAGAAATCACTGTAATTGAATCATAATATCTGCTTTTGGAGTCACCGGAAAATGGCGGCAACGAGGAAACCGCTACAGTCCTTGTTAAGCAGAGTGACCAGAACAAGCAGAAGGAGCTATGGTGCTGTGGCTGAAGGCAGCTCTTCTTCTTCCTCCTCTTCTGACCACCTTATCAACCTTGAATATGAATATAGTGCCCACAAGTTAGTTCTTTTCTCTCTCTTTCATACTTTTTTATTTGATTTTACTCTTGATAACCCTGTCTATGGTTAATCTTTCTCAGCTTCTAACAATTCCCCTTTTTATTTCTTGTTTTGGCTTCTGGGTTTTTGTTATTTTGATTGAAACATATATACTATCACTTGTATTCACGTTTTGGGATTTCGGGTTTGCTTTCTTAGCTTCAAGCTTTTGCCCTGGTTGATCTTTTCTGTCGGAATGATTGAATATCTGAGAAGAACTTTTGTATAATATAGATTGGTTCAATTTGTTTCATGCTCGAGTTTCTAAAGTGCGCTTGTATTCATTGTTCTGTTACTTTGTCCAAGTTCATTGGGGGAGAAATTCATGGAATTGTCTATTGTGGTTATCCGTTGATTTATTTAGATGATTAATTACACTTGCCAGAGTATGTCGACTCGATTGATTACACCAATGAATTTTTAATGAGAACTTTAGAATTTTGAGTTTCAATGTTGAGAAGTGCAAAGCATGGAGCTTTCTCATGGGGAGATTACTTTATAGTTTTCTAAAGTTCCCTTTCATTTTTAATTTAATGACATTTTGGTAATCTATTCAAAGTAGATGTTGAATGTCCAAGATGGATGCTGACTATATTACCTTTGGTGGTCTACACCATATTGTGAAGTTTTATGCGATCTGTTTTGACAGTCGTTTTTACTTTAAAAAATTTTGAGTGGGTATTTGCGAAATTTTTGCATGTTATATTGTGAGCTATTGCTTGTTATTGATTATAGACTTTGTGTAATCACTTCTCTGGTTCAAGTACAGTTACCACCCAGTTCCTGTTGTATTCTCTAAAGCAAAGGGATCAACAATATGGGATCCAGAAGGCAAGAAATATCTTGATTTTCTGTCAGCTTACTCAGCTGTTAATCAGGTATAATAGCGTTTAAATCATATATAGTATCCCTACACCTTTAAGTGCCTCTTTACTGTCTATTATTTGTCAGCACTTGTTCCTCTTGTTATTCATTGGAGTTAGGGGGTGGAGGGAATTCCTCTTGCCAAAAGCCATACTCTGTCAAAAGATGGATTAAAAGAAAATAATTCCATGATTTGCAGTTTGCTTGGCATCTTTAATTTAATTTTCTTCTTAGTTTAGTTATCATAGCCTCCCACTGTAGGGACATTGTCATCCGAAGATCATGAAAGCATTCCAAGAACAGGCTGAAAGACTCACTCTCAGCTCCAGAGCCTTCTACAATGACAGATTTCCAATTTTTGCCGAGCGTCTGACAAGTATGTTTGGCTATGAGATGGTGCTTCCCATGAACACTGGCGCCGAAGGAGTGGAAACTGCTCTGAAGTTGGCAAGGAAATGGGGTTATGAGAAGAAAAAAATTCCCAAAGATGAGGTAAATTTTTTCATTCTTTGTCAACTGGCACTTCTTCAAGTGGCAAGTAAATCCCCTTACTGATGTAGGGCCGTTAGTTGGAACACACTTTTTCCTTGTTGCAGGGGTCTAATTGGGGGGTAGGCGGATGGTGTGCTTCTGCTTGCATGTATTTGCTTTTTGCTTCTGCTTCATCCAATGACTGTAGTTTTAGATAGATCTCACATATAAGTGCTGTCGTATTATACTAGGGAAAGAAAAGTAGAAGATGTTTAGGAAACAGAAACATTCCTTTCCTATCTGATTTAGTAGCAAAACACTCATGATTTTGGATGGCAGCCAGTGTTGTATAGTGTTAGTCTTCTTTTTCGGTAGGTATTCTTTTTCACGAAGATGGATGTGTGTGTGTATATATATATATATATATATATATATATATATATATATATATATATATGCATGTATGTATAAGACCTAGTTGAGTTTTTTCTCGTTCTTTTGTTTGATTAAAAATATTGGGCATATGCAGGCTATTATTGTCTCTTGTTGTGGCTGCTTCCATGGTCGTACATTGGCTGTCATCTCTGTGAGTTGTGACAATGAGGCTACTCGTGGATTTGGGCCATTGTTGCCTGGTCATGTTAAAGTTGATTTTGGTGATCATGTTGCCCTTGAGAAAATCTTTAAAGGTTTGAATGGTTTTTATTTCAGTTTATTTTACGCCTGGTGCTTGAGAGGCCTCATTTCTTCTAGATGTTACAGTGTTCACCCCCTCCTAAATATCCATATTCAATGTTCTGAAATATGCAAATGAGAGTACCTCTTTTGTTAAAAAAGAATTGTTGAACATGAGACTTTGAGTGTATCTTTTTTCTGACACATTAGTTATTTCTTTTATGAGTGCAGAACATGGAGACAGAATAGCAGGATTTCTCTTTGAACCCATTCAAGGAGAGGCTGGTGTAAGTTTCTAATCAAATGTTTAGTGGTTAGGGCTGTAAAGTAGTTTGAATAGGCTTAAGTGTTTTTTAGGTTTTGCTCCATTTCGTATAGCAGATCCGGGAATTTTTAGTGAGCCAGGAGTGTGTTCATCTCTTCCTTGTTTGACTATACATATAGTGCTAAATAGTGATTTTGATCTTGCTAGTTTAACTTGCTAGTTTTAGCTCTTTTTTTTTTTTAATAAGGATCCAAACTATCTTATACAGTTGCATGATTAGTAGATTGACAGTTAATTTGAGTGGAGATTCGAACTTTAGGACCTCATTGTAGGAGAGTTCTTTCTACAATTAGGTTTTCCATTGACTCATATAGTCCTTTTTAAAATGGAATTCTACATAATGTACAGAAGTATAACCCAATCTTCAAGTTGGCTCAGTGACCAAAGAAGATTCCCACAAAAACAAAATAAAATTTCCTTCCTTCCCTTTTTTCATGATGTGTGGGGAAAACCTTTTCTTACAATCAAATCAAACACTGGTCATCTGTTGTTGCTTTCGTCCCTTCATTCTTTTGACAATGTTTTTCTTTTGTTTATCCCTTTTCATTGATAGGTTGTAATTCCTCCAGAAGGATATCTAAAAGCCGTCAGGGATCTTTGCTTGAAATATAACATTCTAATGATTGCTGATGAGATACAAAGTGGCCTAGCACGGACAGGAAAATTGCTGGCTTGTGATTGGGAAGAAGTTCATCCAGATGTTGTGGTAAGGCGCTATTTAACTTCTAGGTTTTGATGAAATTCCTGCTCTATTTCATGTGAATATGATAGTATTTGGTCCTTATAAGGTTTTTAATTAATTTATGATTGTTGGTCAACAACTTTATGCCCTTTGATTTCTGCAGATATTCTAGTAAAGCAGCCATTGATAATCACGTCAAGCATATCTGATCCTTTTTATCATTCTCATAAGAAAAAAGTACCTTGAATGTTGAATTTTATAGGGAGTTGAGTTGCAACTGAATAATGAAATAATGACTGAAAGTTTGATCTGCACAAATCAAATGTGTGTTTGTGTGTGTACTGTTTTACGAGTTGCTGTAATTTGCTGTAAATGTGAGTCATGATGGTTGTACCTCTCTCTCTCTCTCTCTCTCTCTCAATTTCACCTTTTTAAACATAGATGCACATACCTGATATGCATAATTTTTTTTTCTCAAATAGATTTCTCTAATTTACCAATTACATGATGGCCATGGCATGCAGATCGTGCAAATTGAATTGCATAATTCATAATTTGTGTTGATTTTACTAGCAATGTGATTGAGTGAATGGAGTTTTATTGTGGATTCTTTACGTTGTTTATTCTCTGCTCTGAGGATCAATATAGATGCATATCTATGCTCAATTATGGATTGATTGTTTTATGTAGCTAATTCTTTAGAGTTTGGTATTGAAAATGGAAATATTTTAAGTTTGATTAGAATGTTGAGATTACTACTGAAACTTGCTAGTTGATGACAGAATCCTGGGGTGGAACTGCTCGCTTGCTGTTATTGTTAGTACTAAATCAATGTATTTAATATGCTTTGTTTTATGCTTTATTTCAAGCTGCCTTTTTTGTTGAGTCGCTGCACTCCACAGGTTTATAAACTTCTCTAGTATGCTTATAAAGATTTATTGGTTGACTTATTCAGATACTAGGAAAAGCTTTGGGTGGTGGGGTAATACCCGTAAGTGCAGTGCTTGCTGACAGAGATGTAATGCTTTGCATTCGACCTGGAGAGCATGGAAGGTTTGTAGTTATTCCTAGTAATCTTCACTTAATGGTGTCACTTCCATCACATGACAACTTATCTTCAAAGAAACTCCTTGGTTTTTCTCTCATGATATGCATGGCTGATTCTGCAAAAGCTCTTGATTTTCAATTTTAGTTCTTTCTCCAATGCCTCAAGTGTCTTTCTGATTTTTGTGCTTGCTCTCCAGCACCTTTGGTGGAAATCCTTTGGCCAGTGCAGTGGCCATTGCCGCGTTAGATGTGATCCAGGAGGAGAAACTTGCTGAGAGGTATTGAAAATTCCTGTATACTGTTGCATTATCAAGATTAATATGAAAAAAAAGTTGGAAATCATGCTGTTTCTTGGGAAAATATTTGATCTTTTACAATTTAGTATAAATGAAAATTTAGGCAAAGATTGAATGGTAGAGAATTCAACATCTTAAAACAACTAAAACCCAACAGCTAAAGAAGAATTTGAATCACTTGTGACGTATGAGTCTTAAAAGTCTGAATAACATGCAATAATTTAGCAGCATAATTGACCAAGGTGTGACTTATCAATATCACAACCTGAGAGAAGAAATTGTGATACTTTGGAGTTAATCTCTCTTATCATTATTAATTTCCAAATGGATCAATATCTCAAGGATTTACAAAAAACATCATTAGTCAATCAAAATTGAATTAGACTCATGAACTGGAATTTAATATTAAATCTGCTTCATGTATAATCCGGCTTGCTATAAATAGCTTCTGTTCATCTATTTCTTCCTCTATTCCCCTCTTCCCCTCCAACCCCACCCCCCTGCCCCCCCCTCTCCTTCCACCATCCTTTTTTGTTTCAAAGATGTATAGCCTATGTTACTGATTTGTTTCCTATTTCACAGATCCGCCCATTTAGGGCAAGAACTTTTGCATCAACTGCATAAGGTACAGGAGCGATTTCCAAACTACATTAAGGAAGTTCGAGGAAGGGGTTTATTCACTGCCGTAGAGTTCAACAGCAGGACTTTGTTCCCTGTTTCAGCATATGATATCTGTCTAAAGATGAAAGAAAGAGGAGTTCTTGCCAAGCCCACACATGACACAATTGTGCGGTTGACTCCTCCACTTTGCATGAGGTAAGGAGCAATATCTGAGAAGCTGTTGGGAGTTAGGAGGAATGCGCTTTTAAATCGTAAAGAAATGCCACTAGTAGTAAGAAAGAGGCTGGAGTGGATGCCACATCATCAAACAGCTCAATAGTCTTAGACCAAATCTAATACCTGAAACATGGAGTTACAGATTTCACAACTCGAAGTCACAACGGACGTTGATGAAAACAATGAAACAAATTTCTGAATCCAAACTTTTACTAGCATCCTACACCACTGAATCCAAGAAACAAATTTCTGGAAGATGTAGATATTTATATGTTAATACCTATTTCCATAAAACATCTTTAGTATTGGTGAAAGCAGATGGTACTTTTTAATGAGGTTGATAGGTTGAGTGATTCTGACATTTGCTGGTTTGGGCCTTTCATTTCTAGCATCATCTTAACGGGGCTGCTGGTAAGAGCCCATGTACATTCCTCCCCATATTGTCTATTAAACATATAGGGCATTAGCAAACTTCTTTAAGTGTGCTTCTTTTAGTATGTTGGGACAAACTTGAGGTTGGATCTGTTGCTTAGATACTCCCCTTTATCATTTAACAAATCTATTCCATATTTTTTTTATCTCTTTCGGATATAAGTTATTGAGCGTAGCCCTGCATGTGATGGGGAAGTTAGTTAATTGCTGCTTTCATGTGATGGGGAAGTTAGTTGATTGCTGCTTTCAGAAGTGGGGAACTAGGATGGACCCAGATTTTTCTGTTTCTAGTGATAACTCAGACCATTCTCAGCTAAATGCTTTTGTCCTTTAGTTTTTTTTTTGTGCAGCTCTATTTAGTGTCTATTTGTTAGTTTTTCTTATACTGGTGCTAGGCCTAGACAATCACCCACCAAACCCTCAGCCACTGTCCCATAGTAATACTTCCTAGAAGGAACAAGATAAAAAGATGTCCCGATAACACTAGATATTTTGTTATTATTTCTCATCAGTTAGTTATTATTCTGTATCCATTAATTGAGGAATTGTTTCTATCATCATGTGAACTTAGCCATTTTTTTCTGGAAGTTTCAGTTACCTGCTAGAGCTTTTCCTTATCCTTTTGTCTCAAATGGAGTTTTCTTCTTTCTGGAAATACTTTATTTCCTAATCAGGGGTCCTCTGATTTTTCTCTCAATTATTATTCAGGATAATATCTGCGAAGTATTTTTTTTCCTTTTCACGTGCAGCATCCAAATTAATGATGTTACACGTTTATGAAGCTTGCATGCTTGAAGAGCTATCTGTGATGCAGTTTACGCCATTTTCTCCTTTTGTCATTTTTAGCTCTTGACTTATGGTTGATTTATTCTCCACTTATATTTAACCTGATTTTCTATTGTCTTAACAGATTCTATTTTTTCTTGGTCCTAATGAGTCTTTTATGGTAGTCATTGATATTACCGAAATTATAGGATCAAATATTTTTTTACTATCCCTGATGTATTGCTTTTCTAATTACTTGCATTGGTTTAAGATACAATCATTCTCCTATCCTATTGCTAAAATGTTGGCATGTTGCCACCCTTTTAAGAGCGCTTAACCAGAATTCATTTTGTCTAGTTCTATGTATGATTTGATAGTTTATGGCCTAAACTTTTATTCTCAGTCTGGATGAGCTCCAAGAAGGATCAAGGGCACTGCAAGATGTTCTGGAACTTGATCTAGCAAATATGCGGAAGGCCAAGCCGAAGGATTCTCCAACTACTGCTTCAATTTGTGATCGTTGTGGGCGAAACTTGTACAATTCTTCAGATAAAGATCTTTAAATTATTTTCTAAATGCAGGTTTATATAGCCTACAGCCTTGGATATGTATTCTCCATTGTCTTCTCTATCTCTTATGCTCCTTTATTTTAATAAATTGAAGACATTGAGTTCTCTCATTCCTAGTCTGGATAATGAAGAATGGTTTATCTTTTACTGCTCAGGACAGCGTATTGTTGCAAAAAATGAGAATTATATATTATCTAATATCAGCTGCATCTTTTGCTATATCCAAAAAATAATTTTTAATATTTAATATTTTCTCGAGGAAGTTTGCAGGCGGTACATATTACAAAGTGAAAACTTCTTATTCTATATTCTATATTTTTTACCTTAGAGCATACTGATGGTAAAAACCGACTTTGTGATGAGAATGAGAATCAAATTTTGCTGCTTGTGTATAAATAAAGAACCGCAGCTTTATTGGTATCTGCATTTGTGTAATTAGTTGGAGTCAGGGGGCTTTCACTTTCGGAGCCTGGACCAGATAGTGAGCTGCAATGGTTGGCAATCATCTGTTCATGTAAGATCTTGGAACTGTTTGAACGTATCATTGCCATGTTTGCCGACATCTTTCTTTGTAGGACATCATTAGTTGCTTGATTTCTGTTTCGCTTTAGTAGCTTTGTCATTTTCTAATCCTTCTTTATTGAGAACTAGGTTAGTTGATCTAGACAAGTAGCTAGCCACCTGATAATGCTATCTAACACTGGCCCCAGAGAAGTTGTTGCCCCAAGAGATTTGCTTTTTCTGTGGGTCTCCTATTAAAGTAGCATTGCTCCAATGTTTCTTCTTTACTGTTTGTTTAGGGACATGAGGGAGAAAAATGATTGCAAAACCCTACTTGGAGCCTTGAAAACTCAGCCTATACTATAGCTCAACATTGTTTAGGCATTATTCTTTAAACAACCCTTGGTTGGAATTCGTTATCGTTTTGCCAAACAATGGAACACTTGTTGGAAAAGGCTTAGCTGTTCTCTGGCCATCATATATTGTATTATTGTGGGAACTTGCTGCTCTGCTTTTAATTATAATCATCATATTAATTTGTCTCCAACAAGAAGTTCTTGGCCCTTCTTGAAAGTTTTTGACTCTGAACATTAGCTCAGATAATCCTGTTTTCACTTTTAGGGTTCCTTTGGTACGTGTATTTCATTTTTCAAAAAATATTTTTCACATTTTTCAGTGTTTGGTACCTGTAAAACATTTTCGGTCAATGACAAATGAAATTCGGTCAATGATTTTGAGAAATTGTCTTTCCCTTTTCAAAAAGGGAAAACAATTTCCAAATTTATGTCATTCTTAAGAAAAAAGATCCTACTGAAATTCAACCTAATCTATATTGAGTTAAAACAACAAGTAATAAAAAATATCTTTTAGCATATCAACCAAACAACAAAAAATATTAGTTTATTTTACAGAAATTATTTTCTGAAAATCATTTTACTCGAACCAAACGAAGCCTTAAAGTGCGAAATTTTATAGGCCTGATGTCCGAACAAACTTCAGCATCTACATTCTCATTTTTTCCTGAGTTAGGCCTCCCTTGTACTAAAGAAAAAGTTATAAAAGGATCCTAGGCGATTGTCTTTTTGTGAGTAAAACTTCACATTCGAGGACGGAGAATCTAAGATTGGTCTGATTGTCAAAACCAAATGGTGGAATCTCAATGATATTGAGGCAACATAATAATAACAAATTTAACCTTTCTTTTTTGGAACTATGTTTCCAAAATAAGTAATAATTTGTTAAGTTACTAAGGCAAAGAATCTATCCACCTAACAGAAGACTCTAATAATTTGATTTTCCGAACTTAAAACAGTCCGAATTTTGAAATTGATCCAATCGAAAGGTACTCATTCGCTACCTGTATACACAAGGATATTTGTTTATCATGTTACCATTAGAAATTTACCAGCAGAAGTTACCTATAAAAGAAAAAAAATATAGTGTGATATGGCGGCAGAAGGGAGTGAATGAGTGGGCAGACTGTGTATATACATTTGCATGTAGAGATCATGCAAGAATGCTTCACTTATCTCGGAAAGTATAACTAACACCGAGTTTTGCTCTAAATCATGTAGATAATTTGCTTGTAGGTTTGGGTTTTGGAGGATTAATTGCCGGGTGAAATTGACCAATCCATCTTGTTAATTTGTAATGATTCTTTTACTGCATGTCCACTCGTTTTTTCCGTGCAAATATACAAAGTGATAGCACCCTAAAGGCTTACAATTCCATCACTGAGGTAGTTTAGTGTCAATGATTTCTGTAGATGAGAATGGCTTTGCTTGTTACGTGGCTTTGTTTGCTTCTTTACTTTCTTCACCATTTAACCTTGCCTAGATGGGGGCTTGCTCTATGGTGGTCCGGGCTGAGATTTTTATATTCAAAGGCATTTTCATTTTCAACCCCCCAACAGACTTTTACTTCAACTCTTTATTTGCTTTAAATGGCTAAAAAAAGTAGAAACCCTTTTGAATTTCATCACAAAATCTTTACAAGAATATGTTAAAGTCTGCTGTGTTGGTTGATCGAGTCTTTTGCATGCCAAAATTTCTGCCGTAACCTTAGACCTGAAGAATTCTTTCTGGACCTTTTAATAATAGTTTTGGTGACGGGAAAATATTCACTTCAGCTACCTGACAATGACAGAAATGAATGTGGGAACACGATGATTAACCTTCATAATTTCACCTGACCTTGTAGTAATGAGGGGTGTGATTCTTTGATCATGAATGAGGCCTTTTGGTAGTGAAATTTTCAGAAAGAAAAAGCTACCTTATTAAAAGAGATGGAGGAGAATCATGCAAAGCCAAGATAATTGTGAAATGTTTAGATCTTCAGGTTATTCCATGGTTTGGGTGAAGAAACACTGTCCTTGGCATTGGCTTGCTAAGATATTGGCTGATTGTACAAGATTAATTACCAAACACAGTGCAGCATGGCTCGAGTTGGTGATGGAGTTAAGTTGACAGAAGTATGAGCACCATTTCAGAAATTGCGGCTGTAGTGCAGCAGCTCAAGATATCTTCTTTTGTTATCATCTTTCAAAGTTGTAATCTCCCTGCTGATCTCATTAACCGAACAACCGCTAGATTGAGTGTATCCATGGTCATTGTGTTGAAGTGACATGGATTTTGGTAGTTGGATTGATCATTTCTTTTTTTTTTTTCGTGCATAAAAGTTTATAGAATTGAAGTTATCTCATCTTTAAGGTCAAGTTACACCGTCAACTCATTAGTGAAATTTACAACATTAGATTTTCATTTGCATATCTTTTAGAATTTACAGATTGCTTATTAACAATGAACCGTAAAAATTCGAGCTGTTCAAAAGTCAAACCTTACCAATTCATCATTTCATCTCATTCTCTCCATGCTATATCCCATCTTTACCTCCTCTTTATCCTTCTTTTGTTTTGTTCACTGCCAACTTGAAGAACATGCAAATCAAACAGATAAAATCTAACAGATAAGCTTGCACTGCACAATTTCACAATAATGATGCAATGTATCCGATCAGAAGCAAGTTTTCAGTGCCAGAGTTATCAAGAAGTCTGGTATGCGACAGAGTCTCATCCACCCACAATAATTGTTACTGTTTCTAGACTTTCAAGCATACCATAATGCAAGTTTCTCCCTTAAGGAATTTATTAAAATTTTTGGGGATTTTGAGCTTACTCAATGACCATAATTTCTTCGACCCAACCAACCCATCTTAGGATAAACATTCACTTGTTCATTGCCTAATTATAATAAAAAAATAATTTTGTTCATCTCTCACCTTGTGCATACAAACTTGATTTTATTAATTTTTATATGAATGTATTATTTGACATACGATAAAAATTATTTGATTGTGATTGTAATTTTACTTATAATACGTAATTTAAATTAAAATTGTCCACCCAGTGTTGGCCTCTGGAATTACCTTGAGCTGTTACATCGTACTTATAATGGCTTGAGAATTGGGCAGGACCACAGACCAGCCAACCCTACTCAATGCTTCCATAGTATTATAATTAATCATTCAGTAATCTATACTTCTCATTTCTGCCTGAAATCAACATTTACTAAAGTTGGGGAGAAGTCTTTAAAGCTAATAATAATAATAAAGATGTCATTAGCAATTAAAACAAAAGCCTTATCAGAAACTATATTATAAATTTTATTTGGTCCATCATAATCTCTTAGTGGAGCCTTCTAAATCTTTTTCTGATAATTAGATAGTGAAAGTTGAAATTATTTAAATTCAAAACATTCAAATCTTATAACATATCACAAGTATTTTTTTTAATCATTCTGGATCAAAAGATTATTGATGAGTTTTTTTGAGTCTTGAAAGGAAGGAAGGACCTCATTTTAACTTGTTTTACCATTTCAAGATTGCAATATTCCTAACCGATTTCCATTAGAAAACGATTATTATTCTTCCAAATTTAGGGAGAAAGATTGCAATTTGTCTATCACCTTGTCTCACTAAGAGAGGAAATATTCATACATATAACTGATTTTATTATAATACAATTCATAATTTTGGCATTTCTGCCATTTCTTTGAATGTAAATTTGGCTTCAACTGAAGCATATTACATGCATTGTCGCATCATTTAATTAAGAATTAATTACATAATACCTGAATTATATAAAATCGTCACGTTCGATATCTGATTTAGAAAAATGTATAATATAATTCCTCAACTATCAAACATCGATGAAATATATGTTGAAGGCGCCCAATTTCAATAACACCATAAACTTTGACTCATGATGCATCCATGAACCAATAACAGTGTGTCACGTGTGACCATTACTTACATGAAAATGCACAATGTAACATCATTTACCCAATAATCAATCATGGTCTTACATGACAATTATGCTAAGTGGGTGCCACATTTATCAAATTTCAGATAATCATCAAAGTTGTCACACGAAAACAAGGGGAAAAGCAATTAAACCGTCCCAAATTCTTAACTAAGGGTCCCATTTGGAGGCTAAGGTCACTATACATTCCAAAAAGACAAGGGACCCATTAAACAATGATGATGAGTAGTTAAAAGTCTGATTAAGGCATCGGACAATACTAATTATCATTTGCAGAATTTGACGCCAAACACAGCTTATAATTGGGTGCTTTTCGCTTATCCTACAGCAAAGTTTGTTCCCCTGGGACTTGCCTTTTGATTTGATTATTTTAACTTTTTTGCTTAACTGTTTTTCCTCTTGAATTAAATTCCTTCCCCCTTACCCCGTTGCTTCAGTGTATATGCTCATTAATCTCTCACTTTCTTCCAATTTTGAGACGCCTCAATCTACTCAAGTGGGGTTTGAGAGGGGAACTTTGTCTCCCTTTGCTTGGTCTCTTCTCCATTTTTAATTTAGCAAGGGGGCTGGTGTTAATGTTTCCTTGCTAAATGTATCCTTAAAAAAAAAATTCAAAAGCATCTGTGAAAAGCTCTTAGAGGTTAGATTTTCATGCATGAAAAAATTACATACAAAGAAAAGATATGTTTCCTAAGCCTAGATCACAACAACATATTGGTCCCAATAGTTTGATCCTTCAATCTAAAGAAAGACATAACTAAAGTTATATGAGAATGATGGGTTTATATTTATAAAGCTATTAGCCAATAAATTTTATATACTGTTATTGAATCATATCATGACATCTCATTAATTAGTGAATTTAAAAATATTTTTTAAAAAATTCTTTATTTTAAAATTTATGAATTAATTTATTGATAGTAGAATGCCACATGCTTCTAAAGGGAATCGATTGAATTACATAAACTTATTAATTTTAAGTTTAACTCATATTATCATTGTAGGTAAGACACCAATAGTCTCTATCTTTTCCTTTTTTCTTCTTTTTTTACTTTCTTTCATTTTTTTAAGGCTTAATAGCCAAATATGTCCCCAACGTTTAGGGTAAAATGGAATTAAAATCTCAACGTTCAATTACGTGGAAATAAGATCATAAAGTTCTATTTTCAGCAAATAAAACTTAAACGTTAACAAATAATAGAATTATGTATATAGCAATTAAATCACTCAAACTTCTGTTATTTATGCACAGTTGACACATGACATGGATGCTGACAGGAATAATTTTGCCATGTGGATCGCTGACATGGCCTCGCCCATCTCACCAGGCCATCGGCGAGCATCCCCTAGGCGCCCCTCGCCCAAGGTTTACCTTGGCAAAGTGAGGTAGACAGTTGCCCAACACTCACTAACGTATTGTCCACTTTGAGCGGTCGCCCCCTAACGACTTTGTCTCAAGGTGCCTGAAGTACCTTGTCGTAACGGTTTCGCGCTCGACGATTTTGAAAAAAACGTTTAAAAACAAAAAGGGAGTCGCCACCAATTTTTTTTGTATAGGTGTGATTGGTCACCTAAAAATATTTATCTTTTTAACAAAATCTCAAAATTAATTAAGTTTTATTAAAAAGACAATTTGGGTCTGCGAAAACAAAATTTGGGTTCGAGGGTACAGTTACGCGTGGGGAAGGATTAGCACCCCCACGACGCCCGTTAAAAAACGGTACCATAATAATCATGTGTTATCCTTTAATTTTAATAAAATAGTCTTGAATTAACATTTAAAAATAAATCTTATTTTATTGCAATCTTTTTATTCAAAATCATTTTTATTTGTATTTATTTTGTTTTATTTTAAAAAGTTGAATTTTATTTTCCAAAAGTGAATGTGAATCTTTTAGTATTGAAGAATTAAATCAAGTATTCCAATACTCTAGTAACATTTGAAATAATTTTCCTCACCTAGAGATTTCTTAAGAATCACTATTTGTGAGTTCTATAGAATCTCATCATCGGAAGATTCACACTCGCTTCGAAACTTATTATGAATGCATATGATGCAAACAGATAATGAATGATGCAAATAAAACTTTAAAAGAAATTTTATTTATTTTGATTCTATTGATGAAACTCTTGATATTGAGAAACTTGGCTAAATATCCCAATACTCTGGTAACATTTAGCTAATTCCTCTCACCTAGGGATCAGTCAAGAAATCACTACTTGTGAGTCTCATGACATCCCATCCTCGGAAGAATTCCACTTATTATTTTCCTTTATTTATGCCCATGATGCAAACACATGGTTTATGATGCATATGGAATAATGAAAGGAATTTTATATTTTAATTTTTATTAATGAAATTCTTAATATTGAGAAATTTAACTAAATATCCCAATACTCTGGTAACATTTAGCTAATTCCTCTCACCTAGGGATCAGTCAAGAAATCACTACTTGTGAGTCTCATGACATCCCATCATCGGTAGAATTCCATTTATTTTCTTATTTTTATTATATTTATTTGTTTACTTATTATTTTCTACCAATACATCAAAAATACCTAAACAAATGCATGGATAATTAAAACGAAAAAAAAAAAAAGAATTATACCCTCATCGGGCGGGCGAACTACTTGAACAAGAGAACTCCTTGCTCGGGCGAGCTCTCTAGTTCTGCTTCCTTTTCCACAAGCGGGCGAGTTCTTTGACGAGCGAACAAACTTGCGTACTCTTCTCTCTTTCTTTTACGGGCGAACTCTCTGATTGGGCTAGCTCTTTGGGCAGGCAAGCTAATTCACAGATTCTACACTTTCCTTGGTCGGGCGAACACAAGCTGAGTGGTCTAGCTCTTCGGCCGGCGAACTACTTGAATGGTCTAACTCCTTGGGCGGGCGAACGAACACGTGGACTGACAAGGGTGCTCGCGGGTTCGGTTCCTTTTTGGCGGGCGAGCTTCTTGACTGGCTAACGAATTTACGGATCTCGTCTATCTTTCCACGGGCGGGCGAGCTCGTGAACGAGAGGGCGAACTCGTGAATCTTGCTTTTTCCTCGGTCGGGCGAGCACGCGGATCTCAGTTGGGTCAGGTCCACACGCGGGTCGCCTCCTTTACTCTTCTTTTCTCCTTAGCTATAAAAGGCAAACCCTTTTTCAAAACCCATTTTCTATCAGATTCCTCGCCACACAAAAACTCAAAACCCTCCAAGCCTCTGGTTCTTCGGACAACTGCTGGTCGCCGTGCACCGCCTTACGCCTGTCGCCGGTGTCCTTTCCAATAGCCTTAAAACACTCTGCTCCACTTCCTCTTTTCAGATCTGGGGTTCGTTTTCCCCGAGAGCGTTCCTAACCCACGGATCTGAGCACGTGGACTTCCTTACCCCTTTTTGTTTTGTTTTGTTTATTTCTGGTTTTGGATCTGGTTGTGTTTTTAGTTGTTGTTGTTTGGTTAGTGTTTTACAGGTTGGGGGTTTCTGCGATGAGAATGGTGTCTCGGTTCTGGGGTTTTCAGATCTGGGTTAGGGGGGTTGGTTTTATTGGTGGTGATGATGATGATTTGATCGATGGTTGAAGATCGGTGATGGTGGTTTGGTGATAATGGTGGTGCGTGGCTGTGTGGTTGATTGGAGGGTTGAGGTTGTGGTGTTTCGGCGATGAGAATGGTGTCTCGGTGCTGGTTGAATGGTTGAGGATTGGTGTTTTTGCGTTTTCTAGGTCTCTGTATTTTTTCTCCGTTCCTCCCCTCCGTTCCTTCTGCTTGGTTCTCTTCTTAAACCAGTTTGGGAGCCTCCCCTCTAGCCTTTCAGAGTCACCAAATCCATAGGTCTCTGTTGGAGCGGGATTCACGGGATGGGGAAGATGATTTTGCTGGGTGAGGCTCGAGACAGGGAGAGGGTTAGTCGCCGACGGCTTGAGGCAATGGTCTGCCGGCAAATCTGGTAGATTCTGTAGCATTTAATTTGATAATAGGACTGATGGGTGGCTATGGGGGGCTGGTGGCAAGAAAAGGACAGACCAAAATAATAATAATAATAATAATAATAATAATAATAATAATAATAATAATAATAATAATAATAATAATAATAATAGAAATATGAAATATATAATAATAATAATAATAATAATAATAATAATAATAACAAAAATAAATAGTATGTAAGTATATTAATAATAATAACACAAAAGTAACAATCATAATAATAATAACAATAATAATAACAATAACAATAACAACAAAGACAAATAATAATAATAATAATAATAATAATAATAACATTAGAAAAGATAATAATAATAAAATTAATAATAATAATGATAAAAATGAAAATAAAATAAAAAAATAATAAGAACAAAACTTGTCAAAATAATTTGTGAAATTTGGACAAAATTAGGTGTCTACATACCTTACAAGACATTTATCACATTGAGTGCATTTCAGTTCGAACCAAAGACAAAGCCGTGATGGGGGGCGACCGCCCAAAGCGAACAATACGTTAATGAGTGTTGGCAACCGCCTACCTCACGTTGCCAAGGTAAACCTGGTGCGCGGGGCACCTAAGGATGCTCGCCGACAGCCTGGTGAGACGGGCGAAGCCTTGACAATAAAATGCGCTCAAGGTAATAAATGTCCTGTAAGGTACTTCAAGCACCTTGAGACAAAGTTGTAAGGCGTGACTGCCCAAAGCGGACAATACGTTGGTGAGTGTTGGGCGACCACCTAACTCATGTCGCCAAGGTAAACCTGGGGCGTGGGACGCCTAGAGGATGCTCGCCGATGGCCTGGTGAGACGGGCGAGGCCTTGACAATAAAACGCGCTTAATGTGATAAATATCTTGTAAAGTACTTTAGGCACCTTGAGACAAAGCCGTGAGGGGCGACCGCTCAAAGCGGACAATACGTTAGTGAGTGTTGAGCGACCGCTTACCTCATGTTGTCAAGGTAAACCTAGGGCGCGGACGTCTAGGGGGTGCTCGCTGACGGCTTGGTGAGATGGGCGAGGCCATGTCAGCGATCCACGTGGCAAAATTATCCCTGCCAGCATCTATGTCATGTGTCAACTGTGCATAAATAACAGAAGTTTGAGTGATTTAACGGCTTATATATATAATTCTATTACTTTGTAACGTTTAGGTTTTATTTGCTGAAAATAAAACTTTATGGCCTTATTTTCACGCAATTGAACGTTGATGTCTTAATTTCATTTTACCCTAAACATTGAGGACATATTTGGCTATTAAGCCTTTTTTTAATGATAACTTCAACTAGAAAATAACAAGAAAAAGAAAAAGGGAAAAGGGTAGTGCTTTTACCAAAATTTGGGTGCTTTCTACTTTATTCATGTCTTGTAGAAGTGTGCGTGAAGGGACTTCCTAAAGAGCTATTTGAGATAATAACCAATACCCAACCTAATTATTTGCCGTGTTTTCCTCCTTCATAATGTAAAAAAGATACTTTTCATGCGTTTGGATTAAGGATGCTTTGCACAAACTCTAGTTTTATTTAGTTAACTAAAGCAACATCTTTTTTTTAGAACCATAGACATACATTTCTTTTCTAGTCTAGAAAATGAAATGGGCATGTGAATTGGATCAAAAAAAAAAGAAGGAATGGACATGTGAAAACAGAAAAATTATTTTAACAAATAATGTGACTACATGTTATGATTTGAATGAAATTAAAAAATATATGCTAACATAAAGTAATAGTTATATTAAATTCTTTTTCTAGCAGCTAATCTATACGGTGCAAAGGTCGAGACAGGCACCAAAAGAGGAATTTGTGAATTAATTAACTAAATAGCATCCCTAATCACATTAGCCCCGTAGCATTAGAAAGTAAATGAGATGTAACTTGAAAACAAATTAATTAATGGCAAGATCAAGTGGTTGCCTTAATTTGCTTATACATGATAAAGATCACTTAGAATTAAAACAAACAAAGAGTATCTAAAAAACTTTCATTTTCTTTAACCTTTCTTTCGCTAGCTTGGTTATGTTCTTAAGAATATATGTGATTGAGAAGCATAGAAGCAAAAAGTTGGTAGATCTGCAAATTAGATTTAATTAATTGACACAAGTGAAATGAACATTTTGATTGCTCATTAAGTTAATGCAACATATATATTTTATGAAATTGACTTCACATCTTTTATTTGAGTTTTAATATGTAATTCTTTACTTATTTTATGTCATGAGAGATCTTGTTGAGTCCATGAACATGATTGTAAGAATTTCTCAGAAGCTGCTTCAGACATTAATGAGGATGAAATCTATAGTATAATTAACCCATGATATGATTAAATTAATGTTATAATATATGGATTTTACAAGTTATTGAAAAAAACGATTGGAACCCAATTCTTTAAATAAAGATATATTCTCATTGAGTTAAATACTTCAAGCATCCGATGTAAATTTTGGTAAAATAAATTATGTAACTTTATACATATGTACGGAACATCACGGTATTTCGACCTTTGCTTTAAAAACCACAAAAGCTCACTCCCAAGTTCTTTGGTTTGTTGCATTTGCATGCAAAACATGAACACATGCCCCAACGTGTGGGTTTTATTAATGCTTTTGCTAATCAGAGATCAGATCCAAAGTGTAAACTAATGCATGTCATTCTTAATCAAGACTTAAAACAGCAAGAAAATAAAAATATAAAATTATATGTAATTGAGATCGGGATTGAAATTATTTGAACTTGAATCTAAGTTGTACAACATGCCATAATCCCTCCAAAACCACTCGATTAAAAGATCATTAGTGCCTTATGATAAAATCTCTTTTCTATCGATGAGTTCTATATTCTAGTTATCATCTTTTTTTGCATGTAGTTTTTATTGACAAGTGATCTAACACCAACTCATCAAGTTTTTATGCAAAGGAAATATCATTAGACGGTCGTTAATAAATCATAATTATTTAATTATTGATATGGCGACAAAACATTAGCTCAAGTGATGGAGTGTAAATAAAGAATTTTGTGCGCACAAGTTATTCGGGTTAAATTGTACATTTTTTTGTGTAAATAAAATTTTTTCTTGCGGTCCTCCGATTTTTGCTATGTTCCTTAACATATATCGTCATTTTTTAATCATATATAAATATTGCCTAGTTTTTGACTTGTGCCAAATACCAAACAAGGATTGGAAATATCAAAGAGTAGAAAATTTTCTGTTGGCTAGCTGGCTGTTTAAGCATGTCAACTGATTATTAACTTCTTGTTTATCAAACCTAAAACATTCACCATTTTTTTTTGTTGGGAATATTATTAGATTCACCTAGGTTATAATAAAATATATAATCATTAATAGAGCTTTTATTTTAATATTAAAATATGTTATCATGTTAGTTCATTTCATAAAAATTGAACAAGTTTTGAGTGGTTCGTTGTTTGAAACTAGTGTCAAACCTTATCTTTTATTCGAGCTTGGAATCGATTACATTTTTGCATAACACTCTACATAGATGGAGTTATATTAGAATATATATATGTGAAAAAAATTATATAATAATGTGAAGTTACTAAGTCTAATTGGGTGGAGAGGGTTGATGGCTTAGCTGCTGGTAGGTTTCAAAATCCTGATCTCAATTCTCAACGGATTCAAAATCCTATAACAGCTAAAATCATAGCTGCTGGTACGTTTCAAGATCTTGCAGTTCTCTGAAAGTTCCTATGTTTATGGGTACATATATGATAACATTACAAGGAAACTTATATCTTTTTATTGTTGGACAGAATTAGAATGGTAATTTTTTTTATATATTTCATATTCGTATATTATAAGACACGAAAATAGTTAAGCTAGAATTCTAGACAACAAATAACTAAGGATTGACCTAATGATTGTTACATTTCATTAGAAGGGATTAAGTTCAAGGTTCGATTCTTCTCATTCTCCCTTTATACCTCTTATGAATCAAAAGAAAATTCGAGACAACATGTCAAACACAATATTTTTTAAAATTTTGACAAATTTATATACAATTGTTACTAAATTTTAATTTTTCTTACTATATCGCTTTTGTATTATGTCGTCTGTGAGCATGTTGTGTCTAAAATTATAAAATTATTAGATCTAAATAGAATTGGTCTTAAAGCATAGTTATGTTTGACACAATATCTTATTAGTTTGTTTACCTAAACAAAGTCATAATCAAGAGAAAGAAAATTCTGAAACTATTAAATGCCGCTTATTAATGAAACTACATAAATTAATCCCATTCAATTTCATTAATTATAAAAAAAACAAAACTTTATATTCATTTCTTTTATAAATCAATTAAGATTTCTTTCGAGTTTTATCTAAACTAATATTTTCCTTAAATGGTTATAAAATATTTCTTACGTAATTTGATAAATATAAAGTTTTATTTTCGAAATGCTCCCCACAAAAATCAATCATAAACTTTATATCATTTAACTTATTAATTATTAATTTTGAAGTTTTAATTAGGCCCGATTTAGAGCTTGAAATTGGGCTTTACAAAATATTTTGCTTAAAATTCTTATTATTTTTTAATTTTAGGCATAAAAACAGAGTCTGGCCGCCCTAGCTAGTCAGTGCCATAAATACCACACCAAAAATCAAGTGACAAACAAGTTGCTCAGTAGCTTGCTTGCTGCCCTACCACTCTGTCCTTTCTTATTTTATTTTTTTATCTAAAATCTTTCGATATCTGAAAATTATTTTAGGTTTTGATTAATTCGAAATCAAACTACAGTCGAATCCGATATGAGAGGAGCTCTTCCGATGCTGTTTTTTCTATTCACAAAGCTCGAATTCGAGGCCTTACTTAAGTCAGTGCTGTAACGCCCAACCCGTTCAGTGGATCATTACTCATCCGTACTGTTCGCTTTGTGCATAGTCCGACTTTCTACCTTGTGGCACTGTACACTCACGGATTTCTTTCGCGTCCGTCGTGTATCGAACCCTTGACTTCCTCAAGAGTCGACACACGACGGACGCGAAAGAAATCCGTGAGTGTACAGTGTCACAAGGTAAAAAGTCGGGCTGTGCACAAAGCGGACAGTACGGATGAGTAATGACCTAGTGAACGGGCTGGGCGTTACAAGTGCCCCTTTCACTATGCCCTTTCTTATTTCTGTACTATAATTTTCTCTTTAAGTAAAATTCAAAACTCAAAATTTTATTAAATTCAGAATGTGTGATTATTTAAAAAAAAAATCAGCATGCAAGATTGATGAGGATTATCAACGACTTCAAAATTCATCAAATTGTGTTCGATTGATGCATTGACGGATGAAAGAGGAATTAAATTTTTTCGAAATTTCAGGTGTTAATTTCTATTAATTCCCTTAAAAAAAAGGTTTGATTTTGGTAGTTGATCTCCTCCCTCCCCTTGTTTTATCAATTATACCACCATCCTTTGCTGGTTTTGTTGAGTCTTGTGGGAGAATAGTAATACCCATATCATCAAAACATGGAAAATATAACTCTAAATATTGAAATCTAAAGAATAGATTGGGATTTGTCCTGCCATGGAGAGGGTACGATGCCATGATTCTTCTCCATCCCCCGTTATGGTGATGGGGAGGTGACCATGATAGTTCATAAATGAATCCTTTTTTTAATTAGGGTTTTTATATGAAAAATATAAATATTGAGATTCAAATTTTTTATTTGTAAAAATCATACACTTTAATATGAAAAATATGATTGTTTAAATTAACGGTTAAAATTTTTGTATTTAAGCAAACAATCTTTCGGACTAATGGTAAAAAAAAAATATTGGCATGCTATAGAGTTAAGTTTGAGATCAAACAACTTCACTCATATACCAAATTATATAAAAAAAAGTATTTAACAAAATCAAAAATAATAAAAACAAAACTATATAATAAAAACCCTAAACCAATAGATCAAAATAAAACTAACGTTATTGTTAGACATAAAATTAATTTTAAAAACTAAACTAAATTAA
Source organism: Heritiera fomes (assembly GCA_032173925.1). NCBI lineage: Eukaryota > Viridiplantae > Streptophyta > Magnoliopsida > Malvales > Malvaceae > Heritiera > Heritiera fomes. The sequence continues at coordinate 5,669,185 of JAPDPM010000015.1, forward strand.
TCAAAACCCAAAATAATAAATCAAATTTAATTAAACAATATATCAAAGAAGCAAAGGAGGCCTCAAATTTGTTTTTGCACTTCCTTCCAAATTAAAACGATTTAGTATTAAATTTGAATTCGATTCAATTTAAAAACTCAAAATTTAAAATATGACTTGAACTCAATTAAATTTAATTTTTAAAATTCAAATTCAATTCGATAAAAATATTCAAATTATTCTAATTTAATTTATTATTTTTTAACTATATATTAAAAATAAAATAGTAAATTGATAATAAAATAAAAAATATATATTAAAAATTTAATTGTTTGAATCTAATATTAAAATATTTTAATTCTTAATTTCTCGTATACTTGCAAGTTGCAACCTGAAGAACCCAGCTCGATTCAAACGAATCAATCACGATAACCATCTCAAATAATTTTCGAATAACTACAGCAGCGTCTACCACCGTTCTCTTTTCTCTGTTTTCATGTTCACACCTTTTCTTTATTTCTCTGAGTCTGACGCGCGATTCGTATCCTTTCTCTCTCTGCTTCCCTTCTCTGTAAAGACAAAAACCGTGGATCTATCTGATTATTTCCACCTGCAAACAACGACATCGCATCCTTCTCCCTCTTCTCTACCCTTAAAACCTAGCTCCCCCGCAGCCAGATCTGCTCCAACCAACCGAGAGATAAAGAGAGGAGGGAAATTATGTCTTCGCTTCGTTCAGATCCGACCCACAGAGTCCATCCCGAGCCGATCGATCACTTCGACCGTCTTCCCGACTCTCTTCTGCTTCTAGTCTTCAATAAGATCGACGACGTCAAGGCTCTCGGCCAATGCTGCGCTGTCTCGCGGCGTTTCCGTTATCTTGTCCCGCAGGTCGAAAACGTCGTCGTTCGTGTTGATTGCGTCATTTCCGACGACGATTGTTCCCCTTCTTCTTCCTCTTCTGACAAGTCACGTGCCGCCGGTCCCTTTTCCAACCTCTTCCGGCTCGTTTTCGCAGGCATTGTCAAACCGCTGCAGGCTTTGGGCCAATTCCTCGGCCCGAAACGGCCCATTCTCAACGAAACCTTTAACTCCCCGTCTTCTTCGTCTTTGTCCGTCTGTCCGGGTGGTGGTGATGATGGGGAAATGGAACAAGCTGGGGTCACCCATCACTCCCCGACGCAAGTGCTTAGAAATTTCAACGAGATTCGTTTCCTCCGAATCGAATTACCCGGCGGCGAGTTAGGGATCGATGATGGGGTTCTGTTGAAATGGAGAGCCGATTTCGGATCAACCCTTGATAACTGCGTCATCCTAGGAGCTGCTTCTGTTGTTAATAACGTGCATTTGCAAGTATCGGAGTGTGGGGGCGACGGATTTTGCATCAGCAACAACATCACCAGTGGTTCAAATGTTGGCAACAGCGATGATAATGGGAGTATTCCCGAGTCGTTTTATACCAACGGAGGCTTGAAATTAAGGGTTGTTTGGACGATTAGCTCGTTAATCGCAGCATCAGCAAGGCATTATTTGCTTCAACCGATAATTGCGGAGCATAGGACGCTGGATAGCTTGGTTTTAACCGATGCGGATGGACAAGGGGTGCTTTGTATGAACAGGGATCAGCTTGAGGAGTTGAGAGTTAAGCCGTTATCAGCTTCTTCTGCTTCGAAAAGGACGCTGGTGCCGGCGTTGAATATGAGGCTTTGGTATGCTTCTCATTTGGAATTGCCTAATGGGGTTGTTTTAAAAGGTGCTACTTTGGTTGCTATTAGGCCTAGTGAACAATCTGCTTCGAAAAAAGAAGTCTCGGATTCTTCCTGGTTATCAACTGCTTTTGAAGGGCCTTATGGGACTGCAGCTAAGATGCTGGTTAAGAGAAGGACTTACTGTTTGGAGATGAACTCTTTTTGATGTCTGCTTCCTGATCTGCGAAAGTAAAAGTCTCACAAGCTGTAATTTCTTACAGAAATGTTTTAAATGTTTGAATTGTTTATGCTAGTATGAAAATTAATGCTACGTGTAAATTGATTCTATGTTTGGTTAACATGCCTGTTTGCTGTTAGTAGGCATTTACTTAATTCACAATTAGACCGTTTCTTTCTATTACATGGTTTTAACTTTTAAGTGATAAATGTGCCTTGATGTTTTTCTGTGCTGTGAATGTGTGAGCTGAAAGTATTTTGTTTCTTGATCATTTTGATTTGTATAATTTTCTTTTATGAAATTGGAGGCGAAACCAGGAAACCAAGCATGATTGTATTTGGTGGTGACCCTTTTGCTTGAAATAGGTGCATAAGGAAACATCACGCAATGATGTGGTACCACAAAAATGGCATGCCTGGCACTCTTTGTTCTGTTTTGTGTTTTAGATCTGCTTGCATTACCTTTTTTGTTTATGCTTCTCTTGTGAATTTAAAGTTCACTTTGATGCTTTTCAGGAAAGCAATCAAGCACAATGGTCAAGGGGAAGAGGCGATTGCATGCTTTTGAAAGCTGATGATCAGACAACAATTTTGTTACGCGTTGTAGCTTAATCTCAGGGCAGTGTCCTATGAAAGCTAAACCTTGCTTTGGACCGCCAGTGAAAGCAATCCATGCGTGTTGATAATGCACTGCAAGCAAGCATATCAGCTTTTGTGCGTCAACTGATAGCAAAAATGCATCTGCTGGTTGTTTTTATTTCAGGCATATGCTTGTAAGATTGCAGACCTGCTACTAGATTGATGTTGTAAGAGCTTGAGTTTGTAGTCCTTTACTTTTTTATCGATAATCCCTCTATATGTGAATATTGTAGGTATGAAGATGTCATGCTTTATGTTATACACTTATCAAGTTCATGAAGAGATGTAGTTTGCACTTAGCTTTTAGTTCCTTCGATAGATATACTATAGTCCTGTCAAACTTTCTGGATACTTTATAGTCTCATCTTTGCAAATTCTTAGAGTGTTTAACCAGAGTTGCCGGATGCTGATTATTTGTTGGGTTTATTATTGCATTCGTTCTGATACAAATCAGGTGATGATAAAATAATGGGTGCCACTTTGAACAACCGAGTTAAATGATGAAAGGGATCAGTGTGATAAAGTCAAACTGGACTTGATATGTTGTGTTTTCTCTATTTCAGTTGTGTGATTGAAAGTCATCAAATTTGTAAAATCATTAAATGAGATAATCAATGCGCACTTTGATCCAGTCTTGGTTCATCCATGTTTCAACCAAGTCTGCTGTCAATAATTCTTGAAGCATTAATTGCCAATTTAGCTTATGGCAGCATGGCCCATTTGATTCAGGATTGATTTTCACCTCTGAGGCTTTCTAGTTAGAAGCAGGAAATGATCATCAAAGATTATATATTAATTGAACACGAAGCAACTTGCTAGGAAATGCAGCTTCCATTTATTCGTTGAGGAATCACTTCATCAAGCAGAAAAACAAATAGCAGCATTTCAGTCCACACAATACCATCTGATAGAGGGCAAAATTTCCAGCAAGCATTCATTAAGCAACTATCTGTTTCTCTTTTCTTCATTGTATGCACTTTCCAGTTTCCACCCGTTAGTATTTATCTTTAAATACCGTCAAAGAGTATATGTTGGTTGAACGATCAGAATATTCTTTATTGTTGCCGAAGCAACCAGAAATCTTTCACATTTTCCTTATAATACATGAAAGAGAAAGAGACAGATGAATTCTATTATTATTATCATTTTCTTTATTGGGGTTCAATTAATTAGCTGGTTCTTCTTCTTCCTTTATTTGTTAATCACATGAGCATTCTTCCCTTTCATACTTACAATCCACGTGAATCAACTCTGGACTCTTGCACTCAAATCCCCCCTTTGGCTTTGGCCTTTCTTTTATCCTTCATTTTTATACACATACTTTCCATAATAATTTCTTTCCAATTATTTTGCAAAAAAAAAAAAAAAAGGGAACTACTAATTGGAAGAAACCATAGCCTTAGCAGAATTGATGAAGATGTCATAGTTGGCTTAATCTTTAAATATATGTAATATGCCCCAACTAAAGAACAATGGATTGAAAGTGGGGAAATTAAAATATGAGAAACACACAGGGACAATGAAACCCCACATGCTTATATTTAAGCCGGCAATGGTTGTGATTTGAGGATGTAAAGTAGTGGAAAATGGAAAATCAATCAGATTTAATTTATTGATTAATATAATAATAATATAATAAAAACACATTAATTAAAGGAGAACAGTTCTCTCACCTATCAAAATTTATTGCACTTTAATTTATTTAATTTTTAATGGCAAGTAGGTCAGTCCCCCACTTTCCTTTGTGGAAACAAGAGAAGTGAGTTTCATCTTTTAATCACTGTTTCTCACTAAATTAGAGGTGGGTTTTTATCATTACACAGATCAAATGTCAGTCCTGATTTTTACCTTTTTTTTTCCTGATTCATGCTCCCACTCAAAATGTGGGATAAGGGTACAAAATCCTTAGCAAATGATAAGTAAAGCATCTTAAGTGGGCTTTCAATCCTTGTCATTTTTCTCATTTTCACTAGCACATTGACAAAATGGGTTCTGCAGAGGAATTTTTATAAGTATTTTTTAATTATTGTATTAAGTAATCTATTTTTTAATATATTAAAATTTATAATTGGTTCATCTCCCTCAACTATCCGGATTTGCTAGTATTTCGATTGCAAAATAGTTTGGTAAACCAACTCGCATCTTCAAATTGATTGAACAAGTCAAAAATAAAACGGGATTTGACCAAAGAAAAAGGGGATTAGATGATTGTAATTATCATTTATCGAGTTTACAATAAAATTATTACTGTAATTAGTATTTTAATTAGCAAACCCATGTTGCATTAACCAATTTTGGGAGAAATTGTGCATGATGACTTATAAAGTTTATAATTACACATCTCTCTAGGCTTCTTTTTCAGTAACTTTAGCTGCTTATGAAAAGCAAGTTACCTTGGCTCTTTCAAAAGCAAGAAAAGAAATATACTACTTACCAAACAAAGGTCTATACAAAGGACCAAAAAAACCAAAATGAATGGGCTGTGTTTTGCCTGAAAGGTTGTTCTCAAATGCAGTGAAATGGTATCATCAGCAATGTTTCTTTGTCTTAAGCACTCTTTTCCAGACATCTCATGCTTGCTTCTTCAGCTTTTTTGGATGTGTTTCTCATGTATAAAGCACAAACTAGCATCCGTCCTTGTCCTAAAACAAAGAAATATACTTACCACCTAAGTTCTTAATCTGTCACAATCTCTCCTCAAAGCTAAAAGATGTTTGCTCAGAAACATTTGAACTATATTTCCCTGTTTATGCTAACCAATAGGTAAGTTGGAACTTTGCTGTTTTCAGAATTGTGTGAAGCTGTGAATCATTAATTGCCATTGTCTCTTGTTCTCAGGGAGCTGTCACTAGAACAAAGGACTTTGTACTTGAAAAAGTCAGTGGGCTGCTCACATGAAACTCAATAACTTAACTGGAATATGGGTAGCTCCCAAATTTGGTAAAATCAATCCTAATTGAACAATAATGATGTAGAAGGTTATGGATCATTCACAATCCAGATGGATGGGTGATAGGCTGTGGGTCTGCGGTTCAATGGCGAGAACTTGAGTTTGGGCTCGGGCTCAAGCCTTGAGAGTTGAGACTGATCAGTCCAAATCCACCACATATCAATAACCAACCTTTCATAAGCTTTACCCATGACACAAATTCTAGGGGAGCTTATGCCTAAGATGGGTTGGCTACAATTTTCTTCCTTTCACAGGCAAAATTCATTCTTGGAATTGCTCTGCAAGCAAGAACTAAAAGAGGCTTGCAAATTGGTTCAAATATGGAAAACAGAAGCAAAATTTATAAACCTAATCATATGTCCATGAAATCATTGAATGCAAGAGTTATGCAAGTCTAAAATTCAAACTCAAACACCTGCATTTTTCTCTTGCCAAAAGCTATGCAAGAAAACAACGTTTGGTGTTTTAAAGAAGCAAGTGAAAAAGAAGGGTTTGTGGCTTATAAGACAGATTCATCATTCATTGACAAATTAAGGCCAGTTTTCTCAAGGAATAGATCGTAAATGTATAGACAATTTTCAGAATAATGGTAGGATAGGGGAAAAAAGAATAACTTCAATCGAATTGTTTTTGTTATACTTGATGGAAACACACAATGCTTTTGCACGCATAGATAAATATATCCCAATACGCCAATGCCAGCGGAATCTTGACTTCAAAATGGATAAACCAGAAATACTAACAATTTTCAGAAGCACAATAATATAGGTATATAGGTATCAGCCAATGCAAGGAAGGAATGGGCTTTCACTCATTGCTTTGCCACTGCAGCTTCCTCAAGCTTTTGCTTTCCTGCATCCAAAAATGTTGCACCAAAAAATCAGCATGCATGATTGAAACTGGGAAGAGAAAGGAACTGCAAGGTGTTTGTGAAAGAAGAAGTTTCATCATCGGAAACTTGGGTACTTGGAAAGGTGTGCAACAGGTGCCATGACAGGAATATGTTTGGAATTGGACTGGAACTCTGAAAATAAACAAGCATGATGTTCATAGAAAGGGGAGTTTACAGACATTGCCCTCTACTCAACAACAAGCTATGCTTGGCCATTTTATGATGTAAAGTTGAATGAAAAGCTGAAAATAAGATAGTTACACTTTTGGATAAACAAAATATGAAAAGCATAGATTATAATTCCTCTTTACTATATATCTTGCATTTATAAAGTCAAGTAGTTTGCCCATGTAAAACATTTCTACATTTAGGCTTTGCTTGGTAGGATGGAAAGAAAGGGGTGAGGAAAGAAAATTTGTTAATCAAATAGTTATGTTTCATAATAACTTTCCTACTTTGTAGCTTAATCATTTGATTAATTAATTTTTCTTCTTAACTCTTTTATTTTCACCATACCAAGCAAAGCCTTAAAAAAATAAGCTAAGTGTGGATTAGAAAGAGAGAGTCAACTGAACTCAATATGTTTCTGGCAGTGATTGTCCAATGAGCCAGTTCAGTTTCTAGAGTGTAAGATAGCCATTGGATGAGTTAAATTTAGATCCTTCATTTTTCCTTCCTCCCAACAAAGATGAGTTTTGGTTTCACGACCTTAAACCAGTTTCACTATGATCTCTTACTATAGTCCATAGTAAATTGAGGGACAAATTTTAGCAACACCAAGGACTTTGTAGAAGATCTTTAATGAGAGAAACCACAAACAGATACTTGCCTGTCTATTTCTTTTATACCAAATATTTCACATCAAAGCTCAAATGTGCTGCTTTCTAGTCCATGCCTCCAAGCCAAACATAGACCAGCATTTCAGAAATTTTAGAAATGAACTTGGAAAACCTAGCTCACACCATCGGGAAGGGTAAAACACAAGTCCCATTTCACTAGACTGTATTATTATTCAGTTTACCACCCCCTTTGTAAATGCAAATATCTATCAACAATGAGCTTCCTATATTAACAGAACAACTCGCTGTGGCTAAGCTGCAAATTATACACGAAAAATTTAAAGGGAAATGTCAAGTATCAACCCTTCTTGTTCCTTCAGAAGTTTACAAACTGACTTGCTTTCTTGTCCTAAAGTATTTTTGGACGCTCATTAGCAAGATAATTGATCCGACATACATCCAAGCCAACCCTCATAAGCCACTGGGCTATGACATTTTATCCTTTCATGCAAAATAAAGGAAAACCATGCTTTTCTCCACTACACCTGACACCCTTTCTGCAAAAGTAAATCTTCACCTTTTTCCAATATTGTAGAATGCATGTCTAACAGAACAATTCAACCCACTTCAGCACTTTTCCACACGCCCACTTGCATAAGATGTCAGCTAATAAAGTACACCACTAACATTGCACAACTTCCAAATAGATGAACAATGATACAGTGAGCAACATGTCAAACAAAATTAGTTATAACTGTCAACTGTTTAGCACTTTAGTGTGTCTACATTCCAGCCTTTCCTCAAAGAGAAAAAAAGGAACTTATCCTATTACAAAAATCTGAATCCTTCCCATTCACAGTAATACAAAGTGGCTGAGACTGAGAGCCTGAGACTTTTGATTCAAGATTGTGTTCAACTAGATGTAATAGTATGTTGTGTAAAAAAAATAAAACTACAAAGTCAACTATTCTTCATATCTAGACTAGTCAAACACAGTTCACCTTTCATTAGTAGTGATTTCCTTCATCATCTTCCTTTAAATGCTTCAATAGCTAATTACCAACAGTTTATACAAGCTGGAGAATATGCCCTTGATAAGTGTCTATCTCCCATATTCTTTGTTAGCTATCAAATTATCATAACTAGTCCTTTCTTCGAAGCAGCAATCAATGCAAGAAAAGACTTATTCTTCTATGATGAGCTTAACAGAGGATTCAAGCAGGTAAAAAAAATCCACTTTCACCTTAAAATTCTTATGATGCAACAACTCCAACCACACTTGAATTACCTCACTTCCCATATCCATTTTAGTCTCTTATGCAGCCCGAAAGCATGTTAGAACAATTCAAATTCATTTGTTTATACATATTCAGTAATTCATTAATTCCCAAAAAAATTATGCCATTCTTATTCAGTGCTTTCTCAGAGTTTATTTACTAAGGTTCAAAATCTAACTTTGATAACATAATGGGAAGAATTTCTAATGCATAAGGTAGCTCCATTGACCCTAAGAACGACTTCAGCTACTGCTTATGAAGAGCCCATGGTGTTTGGTTTGGATGCTCTTGGATTTCAATGTTTGGTACATATCTCTTTCTACTTGTAAAATTTTATTAAGTTAATAACTGAAAAACATATTCAAAAGTGGAAGATAATAAACAATCCCCTCCCTTATATTTCTTCCTATATTAGGAATCTTTAACCATATGGCTCTCTCTAAGAAAAATATATACAACAAATATTATGCCCTTAACACATGAGAGTATATTACTTTCCTAGTGAATGTCAAGAATAATATATCTTAAAGTATGAATATGAGTAGTTAGCATTCAAGAATAACATTTATATATCGGAAATGCTTCTTACATACACTCAATTCCACAATACCCTATAAACAAAGATAGAGATATATCTCCATATAAGTCTCTAACTATTTGGCTGTCATAACTCACAATAAAAAGCTAGCAGTAATATTTTTTTGTCTACTAATATATTTTTACTTAGCCAATCAAATATAGTTTTAATTTGGAGTGATCACAAAGTTGGTAGTAATCTGCAAACAACCTCTAGCTTAATAAAAAATTGTGACATATTATAAAATTTAATTTCGAATCGAAACAATCCCACTCCAATTATAAAAATTAATAATAATAATAATAAAGGTGGTAGTAATCTTTTAAATTTGTTAAAAGCTAGAAGTAATATCCCTTTATCAAATCCAGTATCTCTAGAATTTTTTTCATTGCATACCCCAATGCCTTAACAAGGCAGACCAATATCTTTTGAGGGTGAGTTATGTTCCCTAATGTTTGCAATCTGCATAATCTCACTAACAAAGGTAAAAATATTTGCTTAAAATCCAGTCAGTTTTTAAGTCTCCAGAAAAGCCAATTTTGTTGCTTGTAACATTTCATTTACTTTTAAATTCAATTTATAACTTATGTGCTCTTTTAATATTTAACAGACATCATATAAATACAGATATATGATTTTTGAAGAACAATTTTAACCTAAATGGAAATGTACACTCTAGATAGGGCATTCAGCAAGGCAGGAGGCCTGCAAGCATAGCAATACCAAGGAAAAGGGAATGTAAACTATGGTTCCTGTAGACACTTTATTTTGTCCGGAGTCTTAATTTATAAAAATAATTAATTGGATTGGGTAACATTGTATTTTAATTTGACAATTTAGAATTAGGCTAGAATTAAATTAGAATTTTTAGGTTTAGAATTAACATTAATTAGTAAATTAAAAGTTAAAATAGGATTTAGGAATAAATAAAAAAAAGAAGAAGAGATAAGAAAATAAAATAAAATTAATTATAATTAGATTTTTTAGGATAATTATTTAGATTAATATTAAATTTGATAGAGTTAGATTAACATAAGAATTAAATAGATAAAATATTAAAAATAAGAGATAATTAATAGAATAGTTTTAGTTGTATTAGGACTCTAACAAGCTTATGATTATAAAAAGGGTTAAACCCATAATTTAAAGGGGGGAACGAAGAGAGCAGTATAAAAACAATTGGGAGGAAATTAGAAGAAAAAAAAAATCAAAAAGGCAAGTGAAGGATTCGGTCCAACCAAGTAGCAATCTCCAAGAATTGCTAAACCAGCGGTTAAGAATCCTGGAACTAATCAGAGGATAGCAAACAACACAGCAGCTCCAGTCCGTTAATATCCTTCAGTTTCAATCCAATCTTGCAGTGTACTCTTAATTTCCAATAGTTTATTTGCATGATTAATGATTAGCCTACTGTTAGTGCTATCCTAGTAGCTAAGGTATAAAAGTAAGGATTAAAATAATTATATTGATAGGTAAAAGGGAAACGTTGCTAATTAATGGGTTATAAAATAAAAGAGTAATAATAATAATTAGAATATAAACCAAATGATTTAAAATAGTGATAAGGTAATAGCAAATGATATAAAAATAAATTATATAAATAATTCCGGTGATGGAATCTTCGAGACGATTACGAATGAGTAACACTTGATGAATTCCTAGGTGAGAGGATCCTTTTAAGTTTATCCAGAATGATGGAAGGTTTAAAAAGTATTTTCAAAAAAATGAAGGTTAAACTTTATTCTCCAAATAATTAAAATAGAATAACACATAAAAAATCATAATCGTGTAAAAATTAATAATAAACATAATAGTAAAATTTTTAGGATAATAATAAATAAAAACATAAATCATACAATTAAATCCGATGATGGAATCTTTGAGTCGATTACGAATGAGTAACACTCGAAGAATTCTTATGTGAGAAGATCCTTCTAAATTTATCCAGAACGATGAAAGACTTAGAAGACATTTTCAAAATAAACGAATGATAAATAAAGATAAAAACATAATAAATAATAAAATTTACATTCTAATAAAGATAAAATAATAAATAATAAATAAAGTTAATAAATAATAATAATTCCGATGATGGAATCCTTAAGGCGATTGCGAATGAGTAATACTTGAGGAATTTTTAGGTGAGAGGATTCTCCTAAGTTTATCTAGAACGATGAAAAATTTAGGAGATATTCTCAATATTAAATACCAAAAATCCTAAAAATATTAAAAATATATATAAAATAATATTTAAAATAAATAAATAAAAGTAATAAAATAATTAAATAAAAATAAATTAAAGAATAATAAAATTCTAAAATACTTCCGACGATGGAGCCTCTTCATGAGAGTCGAATGGTATCCCTTGAATACTCTTGAGGTGATAAGAGTCTTTTAGAGTTCATTCAGAATGATGGAGGATTCTTAAGAGATTTTTCAATATTTAAACAAAAAAATTAAAAGACCACATAATTAAGACTAAGTTAAAATAACACAAGATTAAAATGGTACCAACATTGGGCGTTGTAGGGGTGCTATAACCTTCCCTACACGTAAATGAACTCCCAAACCCAAAAACTTAAAATATAGACCAGTTTTTAGAGTCATTAGGTGATCAATCACACCTAGGTTAAAAAAGATTGGTGGCGGCTCCATTTGTTTAATGTCTAACGTCCTAATCCTAAGAAACGTTATGACAGTTCCATTCAATTGATAGAATTTTTAGCCTTGCTGTGACTCAAACAAGTAGGAAACTAGTACATTAGTTTAAAATTACAGAAAACTTAAATGCATAATGCATTTATTTGGATGTTCTTTTGTTGGTTTTGCTTGATGATTTGGGGTAGTTTTGTTGGTCTTTGCTGTGGCAGCTGGTTTTTTTGGGAAGCATGGTTGTACCATTCTCTTTTTGATCAGTAAAGTTCATGATTTAGCAAAAAAAAATGCATTGATCTACGGTTGCACTAATTGTTCAGGTTTCTTTTTTATTTTTGAAAATTAAAATAAATTTATTGATAGAAAACTATTACAACCAAGCTTCCAAGTCAATGGTTCTATGAACTCTAGCTTTTGCCAAGGAGTCTGCAAATTGATTAGCTTCTCTATAAACATGATTGAAAGAGAGAGGCCCTAAGCATGAGTACAAGTTGAGAAGCTTGTTAATAAGATTGTTGTACTTCTATAGACTATCCTTGATTCTTTTGAGCCACGAAATAACTACTTGAGAGTCGCTTTCAATGATCAGCTATGGTGGTTTAAATCTTGACTTGGAGATGATGGAGAGAGCTTCAACAATTGCCAATAACTCAGCAAGGTTTGAGTCTGCCTTTGCTATTGTTGAGGTTTCTAACAACATTAATGTAATACAATTCATAAAAGCCTTTGCTATAACAATTTTTTATTTAACAAACATTCAACTACTAGAATAGAGAGGATTTTAGTGTAATGGTAAAAGTTATTCTTTTATGATTTGAAGGTCACAGGTTCAAATTGAAACAACTTCTCTTAATACAAAAGAAAAGCTGCATACATATAACCCTCTTCAGACCCTACAATATGGAAATCCTATGCACTGGGTTATTTTTTTTTATTCAGACCTTAAGTCTTTCTATGAAAAGGAAATAGAAGAAAACCTTGTTCAACCTTGTCCAAAGCTACAAAACACAACACAAAGACCAAAAGGAATCTATGGTCTTCTTCCATTTCAAGGGAATAAATCACTTCTTTTCTTTTGTTCCTTTGGAAATATAGCCAAATCAAGAGAATGTCAAATTCTAAAACATCAACAAGATGATGTCTCCAAGCTAAATCTATGATCTTAAGATCCTCATCTCAACCTAAAGTATTAGTTTCCTTTTTTACCTTCAAAAACAAAAATCAACTAGCCCTAGCTAGCTCTCTAAGTTTCCCTTGTAAAGACACATTCACAATTGAGTGGAACATGTTCTCAAAAGAGCTAACTCTTTTTTCTCGACTCAAATCAACAATTTACTTATTTATCCTAGGAGGCGAATGATTTTGTTTTTAATGTAAAAACGGAACTGAAATTAAACAAAAGAGTTAATCATTAAATAAACTGAGCCTTAACATATCAGGAGGCTCTTCATAAAATAAAAAAGATTCATTCATCTAAGTTCCCTGCTTTGCAAGAAAATCTACACAACCATTTTGCTGAAATAGAACTCAAAATCTTATATTGTGCTTAATTAGATGTACATGTTCTCCCTTTAAGTTATGAAGTCTAAAACAACTCCATTTCTTATGTTTCTTTTGGATTGGCCTAGAAGATTGTTATTTGCCAATTCTATTGGTGAAATTGTCTTTAAGATTTATTTATTCTACTTTCAAATTTCTTTATTAGGTGAGATTTTCTTTTCTAATAGTACAATTTATAATTGTTGTCTTATGTTGTTCAGATATTAATTTTTTGCACTAAATTACAAATTTCTTTATTAGGTGAGATTTTCTTTTCTAATGCAATTCATAATTGTTGACTTATGTTGCTCCATTGTTATTATTATTATTTTGCTCTAAAAATAAAGTTTAATGATTGATTTCTATCATTAATCTTTTTGGTCATTAATGACTTTGATTTGATGTAAGATTTTACAAATTTAGTTACACCTTAGAATAAATTAAAGATGTGTTATTTTGGATATCAAGTGAAGCAAAATTATCGTTTTCAACTTTTCAAGCTCAGATCTTTAAGTGCATTCAAAGTTCAAACTACAGATAATTTCCCTTTGTTTCTCTCTATATTTTAGTCATTTTCGCTGTAAGAACAGTGACAGCTCATTGTCGAGAACATATAAAATTAAAATCTGTCTTCATCCTTTCTAAACCTAGAAAAACACTTACCTTGGAAGCAGCCATTTGTCTGGAAGTTTGAGAGCTCAAGGTCTTACGTGCATGGATATTTCCTTTTTTCCAGATCTAATTTACAATCAATCCTCAAGATTCTTTAACAGCTCAAAAATCTGACAATAAACTGATCCATTGCCATGTGGTGCAGTTAATAAATTAAAGTTCTAAAGCTATAACAAAGTCACAACCATTTCAAAAGTAAGCTTTAATTGTTGTTCTATTCAGTGCCTGGCAAGGCTTGGCCACCAAGAAACTAACACCTGGCTTGGATTCACAGATGTTAGGGAGAAGGGAACCAGGAAGAGAACAAACAAGGAGACAACCAGCCTATGTTTAGTCACAGCAATCCATGCAGGAATCATAGAAAGACAATATAATTAATACTTGACAACCACAAAAGTATGGCCCCAATGGCAGACTTGTTTATGAATACCAAGAAAAGTGAGTGATTCATGGTACTATGCTATGAGCAAGCACAACACGTAAATCCAAAAAGCAAGCCAAAAAAGAATACAAAAGTAACTCTAAACATCAGCAATAGAGAGGGAAAATGAAAAAACCCTTGTCCAGAATGAAGCAAATGAGCTGAACAAGCAGAAAAATGTAGAAGCTAATTAAGATAACTGGAGCAAAGGAAATATATTTGAATGTAAAATATTGCTAGTTGAGAACTTCAATTAAATGAGGTTGTTGAGCTTACCAGAAAAGATGGGGCCAAGAGGAAACGTTTCAAGGAAACTGATTAGTTCTTTCCCTTTCCTTTCTGGTCAGAGCTCCTGCTGCTATCCCCATAGCAGAGCTGCAAACGGCCATCTAATCCAGCAGGGAACAGATGGTGGTGGTGATTCTCCATTGTTGGTGTACCAATGTAGAAGGGTGATGATCCGTCCATGGAAGAAAACCTCGGGAGGTGATGAGGAAAAAAAGACGGATAATTGGACTGAAGGGTCCCCCTATTGAAACCAGCAAGGCCGGAAGAGATTGTGAAGTTACGGTTGTAGTCACCCCCAGCCCCCGGTTGTGTTGTTGCCACCGGGATCAGAAGTTCAGGATTCGGAACAAACGAAAAATGCTGCAACTCTTGATGATTTTCACCCGAAGCATTGAAGGGTGGTATTGATATTGCTTGTGGCAAAGAGTTTCCTAGTTGGATTTGTCCTAGAAATCCTGAATGATGACTTCTTGAAGATGAAGAAGAAGGAGGTGCAAGGAGCCCCGTGCTAATGTAATCCATTTGAGTCACAGGCCACTGCCTGGCAGCATTAGCCTTGTGGAAAAAATCAGGCTCCTCCGCATTGGGGTTTTGATGAGCTGATGCTGTTGGACTGGCATTATTGTTGCTAACACTGCCAATGCCACTGGTGAGTAACTCAGTAAAGGAGGAGTTCTGAGAAATGGGGTTTACATTCTGGTGATGTGCAATGCAAGATTCTTGTTCTTTCTCCTTCTCCTTTGCCGCTCTTTCCCTGGCTCGCTCCCGGGCCTTTACACGGATCTCAGACCTCGAAAGCGATAAACCCGAGTTCTTGCTGGTCTCAGATGTGCTACTGCAAGCTGATTTGGACAAAGAAAGGTGTTGACTTTGGTTTTGTTGGTAATTGTTCGGATCACCGTCTAACTCCACTTCAGCCGAGTCAAACCCTTGTTCAGTTCCGCCACTTGCTCTTTTCTCATCACTCAGTTGCTTTGGTGTATCAGGAAATGAACTGTTAAGTGAAGGAAGCTCAGAAATGGCATCAGCAGCTTTCTTAATTAGCCACTCTACAGCTTTGCTTGGCTGATCATAGCCCAACCGATCTTGAAGATCATAAAACTGTATCGCTGTGGTGACAGACAACCTTACCCTCCTGTCCCTCAACCCTTTGGAAGTCCAAACCTTGCTGTGCCGATCCTTGCCACCGGAGGCTCGAGAAACCCTAATAATTCTCGAAGAATGGTGCCAACCTCGAAGCCGATTAGTGTCAGCCGCACCTCCGCCTCCCCCTCCTCCGCCTCCACCGTTTGCAGCGGCCCTTTTGATGAGGTCTCCATCTTCCTCATCATCAGGGTAGTTGTCACTTCTTTTCTGAGCTATCTTGCTTGAGTCATTTCTTCCATTACCAACTCTTGAGAACTTAGTGGGTTGTGGCTGAATCCCATCCACCTCCATACCACTTTCATTCCTTTCTCACAAACCAAGAACTCAAAACCTCCCCCAAACAAAACGCCCCTAATCTTTTCTTCTGTTTATTTCACTTGCAAAGAGAAAGAAAATCTGGGGTTTAGAGTAATGTTAGAAAGAGAAAGAGGAGGAGACAGCGGTGGTGGTGGTGAGAGGGAAGAAGTGAAGGTGGGGTTGAGATGTCCTATGCATTGATGACGATTGCACAGAGATTACTTTGGCTATGTCGTGATAAAAGGCCTTTTTTTATGCTTTGATATATCACGGTCCAAGTCAGGAGACAAGCCAGCCTGCCTTTCTCTCTTCTCTCTCTCTCGTTTAAGCTTTTTGCAGCTGCACTGCTTTCAAAAGCAAAGCCTGAGAAATGGCAGCCACAGCCTGCAAGGAAAAGTAAAAAAAAAAATTAGAAATTCGGACAAGGTAAAAGCATCTGATGCTTCAAATGTGTACAATGCTTTGACGAAACCAACTGCTTTGAAGCTTTAACCACACAAAGATAAAACTTGTGGAAGTAATAACTCGTTGGCCGTTTGCAACTTAAGGGCCTGAGACCCTGAGCTGAGAGAGATCTGACTTATGCTATATTGTTGTTATATTGTACTTACAGTGGCTAAAAAGACTTTTAAAAACCTAAAGCCTTTAACAAAAGTCGAAGCAGAAAGCTCCGGCCATGGCAGATGGCAATGCAATGTATAGCAGCTATATACCTTGAATCTGAGAGACACCCTTTTTTCTGCTTCACAATTAAGCTAAACAAAAGCAGTAATTGCACTATGATTGGTGCCGATCCGAAGCCAACCCTTTTCCCTTTCTCTCTTTCTTCTCTCTTTTCTCTTGCTTCAGTACTATTTAAAGCTTGGTTGGCAGCTGACCCTAAATTTAGCAGACACCAGCAGCACAACCACCATTATTTAGCCTAACAAAGGACTAGTAAATGACAAACCCCCCCAATAGCAAATAAGCTATTTCTGAAATTACCAAGAAAGGATGAAAACTCCCTTTCTGAAAACAAAAATAAAAGCTTTTGCTCACTTTGAAGTTTGAACAATGCTGGTTGTTGATACAGGTGTCGAGCTCTGAGACAACAAATGTAACAGAAAAGGGTATATTTTGATTTTTTTTCCCTCTTTCTCTCTCTTTTGTTTCCCTTCACTGATTGAACTGAAAACAGATCCTTTGTAGTACAACTTTTGAATCCAAAGCTACACACAGATCTGCAACTCTTCACAGCTTCTTTTCAAGAAGCTTCAGCTCTAAACAGATCAGTACGTGCAGGCTGCAATAACAACAACAAATATGAACAAATAAGAACTCCTGAGATGTTATTATAATTAGCTTCTCAATAAATGTCATCAGTATTATGAATGCCCATCTCCAATTTAATCCTCATTAAAGAACTAAAACCTTTTGCACTTGAAATTCCCAGCTCATTTAAAAACATGGGTGCTTTAGATCAGCTCTCCTTAATCTCAAAACAAGTAGTGGTAAAAGAGATTTGCTTTTTATACATAGACCAATTCTCTAAAAACACAAGCTTTACATAATCAAGTCCATACTTATAGCTTCCAAAAGCAAACTAAAGAGAAAATTTACAAAGTTTAATGAACACCCAAAGAACCAAAATTGCTATAACTTGATAGAGAGTAGACAGACAGACAGAAAGATATGAAGAACCTTGGAGCACAACTTTCTTTGTGTTCCTTAACAAATAAACAAATGGGTTGCCCTAGCTTCTTTTCTTTTCCTTTCTTTTTTTCTTCTTTATCTTTCCTTAAGTCACATCTAAAATCCTTTTAGCTCCCAACAAAGTCATGAAACAAAAAAAAAAAAAGAATGAAAAAAGAAAACAGAGCTTTCAATTAGTAATCAGAAGCTCTTGAATTCACTTGAATTTCCAGACAGAAAAGAAAAATATTTGTAACAAAAATGAAAAACTTACAGCTAAGCTAGGGTTGAGTTATTTGGAAAGAGAGAGGCTTAGGACAGAAAGTAGAACAGAAATATCCAAGAAAATGGGAATTAAAAGGTGAGAAAGAAGATAAATGGAAGTGAGGGTGTTGTGTTTATATGTGAAATATGAGGCTTAAAGTGAAGAAGAGAAAAACAAGAGAAAGAGAAAAGCTTTCATTTCATTACATCCCCCGTTATTCGAGCAAATAACCGGGCTTAACGGGAAAGGACAGACACTGCGCCGTTCCAATCTTTAATATGTGTCCTCTTTCTCCACCCTTTGCCCCTTACTCCCTACAACATTTGCTTTTTTGCCATTCCTTCATTATTATACCCTTTTAATAATAGACATTGTATTTACATAATTGTTTTTTCCCCTTTTATTATCCTTTAATTACATAAATTTCTTCAATCTAGGTTGTAATTTCTTAAATTACTCATATATGATTTTTTTATAAATAATAATATTATGAAATTTGGTTAAAGATTTGTAATGTAAACCTTAACGGCATTGTTTTCTCTTGTACTAAAAAGATAATACAATATAATACAACATTTTATATTGGAAATTTTGAAATTTAAACTTACTTTGGATGATCTTACTTTTATCATTTGATATTAACTTAAAGCATATTTTGGGAGTTTGTATAACTCTATGTTAGTAAAGAAGGATGCATTTTGTTCTTTTACATTTTTTTTTCTTTTCTTTTCTTTTTATATTGGTACTATCATCTTTTATTTTTCTACTTGGAAATACCAATTACCTTAACTTTTACTTTTATAGTTCAAAAATTCAATGGCTAACATTAATATTTTTTGAAAACTTGTACACCTACCTTTAATTTCTTTTCTATCACTTTTCAATAATAACAATAATAAATTTATTTTTACCAAATACAACGATGAAATAAAAGTATTGCTAATTATCTTTTAGTCTTTTTCGAGTTATTTCTTTATTATCATATCGATTTATTACATTTAAAATTGGTTGATATGAAGGCATTAAATTATCCCCGGCTATGATTTTTAATGTCGCGATGAAATAACTTAAGAAAAAAATATGCACAAATAATTGTTTTTTTAGAAAGCCTAAAACTATTTCTTGTAACAGTTAATATTAATATACCAATACGAATATTCAACAATTTGTGAAATATCTATAGAGATATTGACAATTGTTTGTATTTGCTTAAAATATAGCATTCCTTCCCCTTTCTTTAACCATTTATTGGATTTTGGGAAGTCAAAAATATACTGAATTAAAACCAAACAAAGGAAATACACAAGAACCCCATAAAAGGAAATTAAAGTACAAATAAATTAGCAAGAAGAAACACTAAAGAAACAGCCAAACAATTAGATCATGGGCTCTATTAACCCTAAACCTTTACTTCGTGAGAGCATTTGCCATAAGTTTTAAATCTTTACTACAGTAACTTCAAAGAGTTAGTTCAGCAGTGTAAAATTTCGTTGAATTTTTTAGTAACGATGATATATAAGGGACGTTATGTTAAATTTTTCTAGGTTAGTACCAATAATAAAAATACGAACAGATATACCAGTAATAAAAATACGAACGGATATTAATCTCATATCTAATGTAAAATGAAGTCACATCGTGATTAAAAAATCTATGCTAGTGCGAATAAATGAGACTTTCCTTTCCTATGAAGCTTAATAAATTGATAATGGAGTTGAAAATGCTGGCATGGCAATCAAACTTCATTGCAGTAGCAAAAGAAACATGCTTTAATAATTCTGATAAAGGCAAGTGCCACATGTAACTAGACCAATCTCCCTCTTTTAATAAAAACTATTAAATTATTAATAGAAATAATTTGAATAATACATGAAATAAAAGAAAATATATAAGACCCATCACACATTTTTTTTTAAATTTGGATCTCAAACACATTTAAAATACTTTCGAAGTTTAATTAGTTTAATTTGTTCGTATAGATTTTTTAAGATACGGTTTTCGACAGATCTATGACTCTTTTCTTATAAAATATATATGTGAACAACAAATTATATTTCTGAAAAAAAAACAAAAACGTAAATATATGAATATTGATTATCTTCACCCTATCGACTTATCAATATTAAATTCAATGTTGTACAAATTAAATTTCAAGGTATGTATCAATGAAAAAAACCAGCATAATTTTCCCCAACCCCAACCATACAAATTAAGAATGTGAACTGTGAACTGAGTACCGATGAGAATTATGAACTGCAAATATCAACTGTCATTTCAAGTGTCAACTGTAGAACAAACAATATGTAAGACCTGATTCTACATTATTGTAGACCTTAATTTTATAAAATTTAATAGTGAAAATTAAATAAATAACGAATGTTGATTTCCACTTGAGTAAAAAGCTCCTTAACTTAGGATGTGAATGGAGTAATTTATGTGAAACACTCTATGGGCGAGTACTGTAATGGAACAGCTCGCCAATGGGCGAGCAAGAGGGGACGATCGCCAATGGATGATGGCGAGTTTGATGAGGGTGAGTTAGATTTAATTGCCTTTTTGGGCGAATAGGGAAGTTCGCCATGTCAGTTGATTAAGAGGATAGCCCAAATGAGGCGAGGGCTCTGATGATCCAAATGAACCTAGTGATGATCGCCCAAAGAGTGAGTATGGCGAGTAACGTGATCTCTCATATCGAAGCACCGATGATAGCCTGGTAGGCAAGTAAGGCAATAAGGTACTCGCCAAATTTAAAATGCTAAATGTGATCGCCAACTTGTGATATAAATCATAGCAAAGTGACGAGTAGAGCAATACCCGATGATCGCCAACAATGTAACAATGGCTGTGATCGCCAAGAAAAGGAAATCATCTTGTAATTGCCAAATCTTAAGTTGGTATCAAGACAAAGTGGCGATACCCAGGTGCAAGCAGAGGCGAGCTTGAAAATCCGCATAGGCGAGCCTGAGAATGTTGGTGTAAGACCTGATTCTACACTACTGTAGAGTCTAATTTCATAAAATTGATAATGGAAATTAAATAAATATGAATGTTGATTTCCATATGGGTGAAAGCTCCTTAACTTCGGAGGTGAACGGAGCAGTTTATGTGAAATACTCTATGGGCGAGTATTATGTAACAGCTCGCCAATGGGCGAGCAAGTCAGGATGATCACCAATGTTTGATGGCGAGCTGACTTAATGGCGATATAGGCGAATAGGCGAGTTCGCCAAGTTGTTTGTAAGGTGATCACCGAGTGATGAGAGGGCAAAGATCGCCCAAATGAAGTAGCAGTGATCTCCAAAACTTAAGATGGCTTCAAGATAATGTGACGATGCCAATAATCGAGTAAAGGCTAGTGTTGATGCTAGAATGGGCAAATTAAGGACTATTGGCGAGCTGTGCAGCTGGCGAACTGTACTAGAGGTGGCGAGCTGATACATTGCTCAGTTTTGGCGAGTTGGAAATAATAAATCAGAACCGTACAGCCAAAATTTGACTTTGTACGCCACACAGCTGAAGAAAATTAAGTGAGGATACTAAAGTCAATAAAGGAAGTAATCTTATTGGTTGAGGAATAAAATATAAGGGGTAATAACTCAAGAAAAGAGGTTGTGGATTTCACGCCATTGGCTTCTCGGTTTAGACAATTAATGGCAAGTGAAGTAAGTCAAATTGTGCAGAGTATAGTTTCTCATAGCCGTTGCTTTTGTAGCAATTTTTCTTCATGCGTTAAATGCATGAAAGACGTGAAAATGATGAAAGAAACAAGATAAGGGACAGGCGGTAGCTTTGGATTAGTTTGGCATGGCTATATAAGAAGAAACATTTGAGGAAACCGACTTAGCCATATTCATCTTCTTCACGAGAGCTATGCAACTGCCAATTTATGTTCTGATTTCTCTCATTTCTACCATGCCTGATTTACTAAACTTCAAACCTTAAGTTAGCTAAACCAGTAACCTGCTTATAAAACCTTTCCTCCATAGTTGATGAGCTGAAGGAATAAGCAAAAGGAGGCCAACATGAGACAGAAAGCAATCTGTTCTGGAAGTGCAATTGGCTAAGGTGAGCTTCCTTATTTCCACGATTATCTTGATGTTTGATGATAGATTTCTATGTTTTACAACGTAATAAACATAGATACAGTCTTGTTTTTAGTTAGATCCTTAGAGAATATGAAAACAAGGAAAATAATGGAATAAGTGACGAAAATGACGACTATTGTGATCGCCAATGATGAAAATTAGTAATCGCCAATGAGGCGAGTAGATAATAAAGAACTCGCCAAGGTCAAGTCTGTGTTCAAATGGGCGAGATCGCCCAACTCTAGTGAAGTGAATTAATGGGCGAGCTCAAATGCATAGGCATTGGGCGAGTAGAATTTTGGGCGAACTCCCACATTCAAGCCAATGTTTGTCTGACGAGTTGGATGTTGGGCGATCTCTAAATATATTAATGGCGAAAAATGACGAGCGATCTCCCACGTGTAAGCCATTTATTGAATGGCAAGCTCAGTCGGGCGAGCAAGTTAGATCTCTTTTGGGCGAGTAGTCATTTGTTTTATCTCAATCTCGCCAAGTGATATGAAATGAAAATATTAATAGAATTTATAAATTATTTGCAGCCGAGAATTATGAACTCGGTGAATGCGATTTGGAAGGCGAGAAGGAAGCAAGGCTTCGTTGAACCAGCCAACCAGGTAAGGGAGATGTGTGTGAAATGAATGCATGTCTTGTGGAGTTAAGTTTCAGTGAAATTATTGAGAAATTGTTTTATTATCTGACATGCATTGGTTTGATAAAGTGTTCTGATCTTGGGTGAGCTACAAACTGCCCTTATGATATTAGTTTGGCGAATTGGTACAAGGCGGGCGAGCCATTTGGGCGAACCCTTTTATATTTTGGTTTGGGGCGGGCGACCCCTAAGTTATTAAAGTTGTTGGCGAGCCAAAATGGGCGAGCCAGTGTTTTTGGTTTTAAATGCAGAGGGTGGCGGGCGATTATTTGTTCACCCTTAGAGTTTACCATGGGCGAGCCAGGCTGGCGAGCTGACCATGGCGAACAGATTTCGATGGTATTTTCTTGAGAAAAAATAAGCCATTTTAATATCTTTGAAAATAGAAAATATAAACCCTTTTGAGCGAATTGATTAATGGGCGAGCCACTGAGGGCGAGCCAGTTTGGTTTTCTTATTTTAAAAGCAAAGTTGGGCGGGCGAACACAAGTTCTCCGCACTGGGTGAGCTGCCATGGGCGAGCCATGTTGGACGAGCTGACCATGGGCGAGCAGATTTTAAAGGTTAAGATTTTGGAATGTTTTCAAGTTGTTTTGTAAACAGAAAGCCTAAACTTTTTTGGAAATCAAATCATTTTGAGAAAATGATAATATGGTGAGATAATTCCATAAAGGTTTTCATGAGATATAAAAGTGGTTTTGAGACTTTAGGCCCTAGTTCATGCAGTATTATTCATGTAGTTGCGTGACCCGCCTGGGGCGGTGGCTCGGTCGACGGACCAACGAGTGCACCTCAGGGCGTCACAGGGCTGATGGACCCGCCAAGTCATCAGCGGTCTCGAGGTCACTTGGCAAGTGGACCCGAGGACCATCTATAGATTATGGCCATAGATCTAGCTGAGATAACCGTGAGGGGCGGTGGCCTACGGGTGCACCCCAAAGCGGACGAATTATGTTCATGGGGGAACCGAGCATGATTTAATTATTACCTAGTCTCAACTTGTTGATTTCTGTTTACTGAAAGGATTTATTGAATCCTGTTTACTGTTTACTACATTTTAAAGTAAACTATTTAGCTAGTGTTTTGACTGGCGTATCGAAAGTGTTGGTAACTATATTCACTGTTTTCTGATTTGATGTGATTTTTGGAAAACAAATAAATTGTGAAATATGGTTTTGGTTTCATAAAACAGCATATGTCTGCTTTACTGAACGTATGAATCGCTCACCATTTTGTTTTAACTCCACAGATAAAAGACACAGAGTTAGAGAAGTAGCTCCAAGATGGATGATTAACATTACAGGTACAGTCCATTCTCTTCTACATTTCAAACATGAGTATACAATACTACTTTAGTGAAACAAAGTCAGTAGGGGATGTTAGACATAAGCAAATAAAGAAAAGAATTTTATATTTCGTAATTGTTAATAAATGTTTATCATTTATTATTGTCACTGTTGAATGTTAATGGCATCGCAGACAACCCAACCAGTAAAGTTATATAGAAATTCGTGAAAAAGGTGGTAACGGGATGTTACAGTTGGCGAGATCAAGGGTTGACGAATTGAAATAGAGTTGGCGAGCTGAGGTCTCATGTAGAGTAGGCGAACTGGAATTAGCACGTGTGGACAAAATGAAAATAAATTCAAACCATTGCAGCAAAAAAATTGACTTTGTATGCCACACAGCTGAAGAAAATTAAGAAAGGATGCTAAAGTCAATAAAAGAATTAACCTTATTGGTTGAGGAATAAAACAAAGAAGGCAAATAAGTCAAGAACGGTGCAGAAAAGATTGGCACACCGTTTCTTTGGCCACATGTGTTTTCATCCATTAATGAGGGTTGAAAATCAACCCTAGCTATCTCTTTCATTTATTTAATGCATGAACGACGTGAAATGATGGAAGGAGCAAAATAAGGGACAGGTGGTAGATTTTGATTTGGATAGTATGGCTATATATATGAAGATTGAATGGAAAACCGACTTGATTAAACCTTCATCCTTATCGCTATTATTCTACTGCTTTTAACCAATTCTATGTTGCTGCAGGTTCATGTTCGGTTCCTTCCATTTCTACCATGCTTGATCTACTAAACTTTATCCTTAAGTTGGCTAAACAAGTAAACCTGCTTGCAAAACCTTTCCTCCATCGTTTGATGAGCTAAAGGAATAAGCAAAGTAAGGCCAACGTGAGACAGAAAGTATTCTGTTCTGGAAGTGCAGTTGATTAAAGTGAGATTTAATGGTTTCTTAAGATTGAATGATATATTTCTATGATTTCGAGCATGAGAAGCATGATTATAGTCTTGCTTTTGATTTATTCTTGTTAGATCATAGAAATAAAATAAAGTCATATCTTGAAGTAGATGAAGAATAAAATGAAACTGGGTTGAAATTGTAGTAGGATGATGGAAAATTATTAAAGGAAACTAGAACAAGATGTAGTCTGAAAAATAATCGAGAATGAATAAGGAAAGTAATGGAAATGGTATAAAATGATGATAAATGGGCGAGGTCAGCCATCATGGGCGAGCTAAATAATATGGAGTGTGGTAGTGGCGAGGTCGCCACATGTTAGTTTAAACCATAGGCGAGCCCACCTCTGAATAAAAAGATGTGTATGGCGAACTCACATGCATAGGAAATGGCGAGTTGAATTGTGGGCGAACTCCCACATTTAAGCTAATATAGGCATGGTGAGCTGATTGTTGGGCGAGCTCTCATGAATAAGCCAATATGAGAATGGCGAGAATGTTGGGCGAGCTCCCACGTGTAAGCCATGTAATAAATGGTGAACTCTTTTGGGCGAGCTAGTTGATTATTAAGTCTCGCCAAAGTGCTGGAAATATTTGAAAAGAAGATATTAATAGTATTAATAAATTATTTTGCAGCCGGAAATTAAGGACTCGATAAAAGCGATCGGAAAGATGATTGGGAAGCAAGGCTTCGTAAGACCAGGTAAGGGAGTTATATGTGAAGTACAATGCATGTCCTGTGGAGTAAAAATATTATGAAAATATTGAGAAATTGTTTTGGTTTATGACATGCATTATTATGATAAATCGTTTTGATTTGGCGAACCGGTAAAAGGGCGGGCGAGCCAAAATTGGCGAACCCTTTTATGTTGTTTTGGGGCGAACGACCCTTATTTTAATAAAATGCGAGCGAGCCAAAGTGGGCGAACTCTTTTTTATGATGTTTTGGGGCGAGCAACCCTGTTTTAATAAAAAATCCAGGCGAGTCAAAAATAGGCGATCCTTTTTTTGTGACAATGGGCGAACTGGCCATGGAAAAGCCATAGTGGGCGAACTGGCCATGGGCAAGCCAGAAGGGGCGAGTTGACCATGAACGAGTTGACCATAGGCGAGCCGCTATGGGCGAGCCAGTTTAAATTGCTTTTAAAAGCTAATGTTGGCAGGCGAACACTAGTTCACCGCTATGGGCGAGCTGACCATGGGTGAGCCGCTATAGGCGAGTTGACCATGGGCAAGCTGATTTATTTGGTATTTTTCTCACATGAAATGTGGGCTATTTTTATTATGTTTATAATATAAAACCTTTTTGGAAATCAAATCATTTTGAAAAAATGATAATATGGGTGAAATAATTCCATAAAGGTTTTTCATCATATATAAAATGATTTTTGAGACTTTAGGCCCCGAGTTCATGCATTACTATTCACGTAATTAAGTGACCTGCCTAGGACGATGGCTCGAGTCGATAGACCAACGGGTGCATCCCAGGGCATCACAAGGCTGATTGACCCGCCAAGTCATCAGCGGTCTCGAGATCACTTGGCAAGTGGACCCGAGGACCAGTTATAGATTATGGCCATAGATCTAGCCGAGATAGCCGTGAGGGGCGATAGCCTACGGGTGCACCCCAAAAGTGGACGACTTGTGTTCCTGGAAAGGGGTAGGGAACGATGAGAGCATGATTTATTTATAGGGTGATGCCTAGTCTCAACTTATTGATTTTTATTTACTGAGGGGATTTAGTGAATCCTATTTACTGTTTACTACATTTTAATGTAAATTGGTGATTGGAATGGTGTATTGAAAGTATTGTTTACAATATCCACGGTTTTCCTACTTGGTATAATTTTAGGAAAAATAAATACTTTGTGGCATATAGTTTTGCTTTCTTTAAAGCAGCATACGTCTCCTTTACTGAGCGCGTGATTCGCTCACTCCTTTGTTTTAACTCTATAGATAAAAAGACACGGAGTTAGAGAACTATATCCCAAATGGATATAGCTACGTGTAAAGCGCTGGGACAAATTATGTTAAATATGACAGGTACAGTCACTTCTCTTTTACATTTCAGACATAAGTATACAGTACTACTTTATTGAAACAAGGACAATAGAGGATGTCAGATGTAAGGGAATAGTGAAAAAAATTTCATATTCCGTATTTGTTAAATAAATGTTTATCATTTATTACTATCACTGTAGAATGTTAATGGCATCACAGACAGCCCAACCGGAAAAATTATATAGAAATACGTGAAAAATGTGGTAACGGTTCGTTACACAATAAACTATTGGTTTTAATTGCTTCTGATCTGAAAATTAAATACCAAGTGGTGCATCCCTGACCTTATTTAGTTATTTGCCACATTTCATTTTACTCCAATTCAAAACGTTTTATCCACCTGGATTTAAATTGGATTTACTTTTTACTTTTTACTTTTTACTAACTAACCTTCTTGTTTTTATGGCCAATTATCAACCCTCTTCATAAAATGCCATAAGGGAAATTGATTGAACCACATTTTTATAACTCCAGATCTGGTCTTTTTTTTTCCAAGCAGAAACTTGGTTTTCTTTCAAGAGAATGCAGATTTCCTTGTAGACATGCAGCGAGTATCACAAGAAAACAACGACTCTTGAATTAAAAAAAAAAGTTAATTTGTAGTCAATGATATATATATATATATATATGTATATATATTAGCAGAAAAATTTGCATCAAAGGATTAATTTCGATCAGAAAAAACAGGTTCTATACTTATAACCATATTGAAGAAAAAAGAATATAGTGCAGATCATCAATCTATCTATTAAGACATTAATTTCTTGATTCAACTGAAATAGGAATTGAATTGAAGGTCATAAAAATTGCCACCACCTACTAAATAAATAATATATATATAAATATATATATATATATATATATATATATATATATATATATATATATATATATATATATATATATATATATATATATATAGCTCACATATATCTCTCATAATTGTGTTGTTTGGGAGTTGGGATACAACTGAAAAGGAAAGAATATCTCTAGGCCAACTAATTTAATTAATGAAAGTAAATACTTGACCTTGATTGCTAAGGTAATTAAAATAATTAAGGCTTTGGGTTTTTCAATTTTTTTCTTATGTTGTTGCTCTCCTTCAAATGAAAGTTGATGTTAGAAAGTATGAAATGGTGGTAGAAAAATTAATTGTTGTACTCTACAGATGATTTAATGGGATATATTCACATACATATAGTCCTAATTGAATCTATTCATGAACTTGTACTTTCTTTAGTAGGAGATGTCTCAATACATGTTCATATATATAATTAAATTCTATTGAGATGCTAAAACTTTGTCATAATTTAACTCTAATTCATTAGTTTTGAAATTGAATACTTTGTCTTGCAATTACAAACAATGTTAGCCTGCATCAATCAATTATTAAACTATTTATTATTAATATCATATTCCCCCATGTTAACAGTTAATTTTATTATTTCTTTATTACTTTTAAGTATTTTTTTAGAATTATTTTAGGTTGGATTTTTATTTTTATCAAAAAAAATTATGGACATTACTTGAGAATACTTGCTTGGGATAATAGATATTTTAACTGTGATTTAGCAAAACAATTCATTTTTACTGTCAAATTGATAATTTTATATCAGAATGTTCATTTCTCAAACTAATGTACTACTCTTAATTTAAAGTTAAAACTGAAAGACCTAGATGAAATTTATCCATAACTCATCTATTGCCCACTAGGTTAATTAAATTTTGTTTTTGCCTAAACTTTGAGCTTAACACAAATAATTGTTGCAATCATTTTTAAAAGATGACATTCAATATATTTAGAGTTCAAATCTTAGCATTTACAACCACTTTTCTTATTTTTTAAAATACGACGTCATTTGTGCAAAAAAAATAAAATGAGATTATATATAATACACTATCAGTCAACCATAGGATGATACTTCATTAATGAATAAAACCTAAAAGTGCATAGGTTCTTAAAAATAAATTTAAAAACTTTATTAATATTTATTTTAAATTTATTTTTAAGAACTTGTATATACTGTGTTATCCAATAGTTAACTAATAATATATAGAACCTATATACTATCGGAGTATCATATATAAACTCATATAAAATTGTGTTTGCCTATTAAAAGTGTATTTAAAAAAAATCAAGTGTAGGCAAAAAAAAAACCTATTAACTACGGGAAATTCTATAGTAAGGTCACAAATTTTGACCTTATTATAAGGTTAACGTAAAAAATATATGATTAAACGTAAATTTAAAGTCATTAGGCATAAAAAATGTTAGACATATCGTAAATACTTGAGACGTATCGTAAATACTTAATAATTAACTTAAAATTAATGTAAACAACACACGATTTAGCATAAATCTAAAGTTATTCGGTGTAAAGTATGTTAGAAATATATAAACACATGATAATTAACATAAACATACATTATAGCAAAATTATCATGTGTTTAAATCTATTGACACTAATATTTATATTGATAATCACATTTTTTACGATACGTCTAACATTTTTTATGCCTAATGACTTTAAATTTACGTTTAATTATGTATTTTTTACATTGACCTTATAATAAGGTCAAAATTTGTGACCTTACTATAGAAATTCCCTATTAACTACTTTAAAAATCCTAAAATAAATTTAACAATAAGAAATAGAAGAAACCCTAACTGGCTTTTTGTGAGGGTCATATTTGTAATAATAATAAGATTCCTGGGTTAACATTTAGGATGATGGAAGTTGAGCAGTAGCTAATGCTGATGTAAAAATAAAAGGTCTTCACCCTCCCCACTTAACCAACTGTCAAGTTGAGAACTTCAGTCACTCTTCTCTCCATTCATAACAACTTTTAGCAACATAAACGGTAGCCTATTGGTCCGTACCAGTAAAACGATGTGTCCTCTTTGCCTCCACTGCATTCCATCTCTTAAATTATTAATAATTAATAAATAATAATATAATTAGTTGTGGAAAGTAGTAATGGGCCATGGAAGCAGCAAAAACCCACTTTGCTGGCAATCAAACCAGCAGCACCATGGCCATGGGAGACCAGTTAACCTGGGCACAAACTCTCCTAAACCCTAATAATCAGCAATGGCGATTATTGCTTGCGATGCCAATTTGAAAATTTTATTCCATTTAGTATCCAAACTTTTTTTCTTGTGTTTGTGCAAACATATGTCAGCATTTAGGTATGTGTGTATATATGTTTATGCAATTGACAGATTTGCCAATGATGTGTGTTTTTAACAAAACGAAAGTGTTGCAATCTCAAGAGCCTATGTTGAATTGTGTGAATTTAGTTTAAATTTATTTTATTTTTTTTTAGTTTTATGATGGCTTTATTGAATATTTAATTTATTCTTTGATTTATTTGTTTCAGCCAAGTTATTCTTTGATTTATTAAACATACATCTTTGAAGATTATTTTATTTAAAAGTAGCTTTTTTTCGTCATGTCCCAACTTTCTAAGTTGAATTTGGAGTAGACCTAACAATCTTAGACGATGATACAATGTAAAACAACACGAAAATTATACAGGTTAAAATTTGATAAAATTTGTAGTATATGAATATAATAGAAGTTAAAAAAATTTATATTTGTCGTGTCAACATTATGAGGGCAAAAGATAGTTCTTTCATTGTCCCTAAAACCATAGGTGTACCGTGTGAGTAAACTTGATCATAAGTCGGGCTAAGCCTGGACAAGACATTAATAAATTTTATGAGTGGCCAAATCCAACCCGATTCAATGTTTAGACCTGAGTTTTCTGTCTAGATCTGCCCAAATAAATAATAATAACTAGACCCACCTAGGCTTGCCCAAATAAATCAATTTTTTTCAACAAAAAAATATAGAAATTTGATTTTATTATTAGATTGATTTTTTTAATTAGGTAGTTCAATATGAGTTTCTTTAATTGTTAATGAGTTCATACATTTAACACGTTTAATGAATTTTATTGATTGAGCTCAATTTTGTTGGGTTTAATTGATTAAGGCATACTAAGATATTTTAAATATATATATATATATATATATATATATATATATATTCACAGGTTAAGTCTGGGCTTTTGAAAATGATATCAATGCCCAACTTTATCTAGACTCGTTTTAATAGATTTAATATTTTCTTCAAATCCAACCAAATATCGAATGAGCTTTGGGGCTTGAATGGATAATTTGATCCTTGAGCAAGTCTACACGTGAGTATAAACATATATACTTTTATACAATGGAGTCCTAATCGTTAATTACAAATGTTAGAAGTAGAATTTCAACATTTTTAAATTTCATTTAAAAAAATAAGATAATAATTTGAATTAAAATTGGAATATTATAGTTACTTAATATTTTGATAAGAATAGAATTAGTTTTCTGACATATTTGATTCTACCTTCAAATTGTAAAATGGAACCTAAATTGAAGCTATTATCCTAAGAAGTTTACCTCCTTCTCACTCTCTTTTCTTCCATAATCGCAATAATAATGTTTTGATCACCATAGGTATATCCTTGATAATTTTCCGGGTTCATCTTTTCTAAATTTTAATCTTCGGAATCTATCAAACAATTGATAAAGACAAGCTCTTAATTAAACCCAACGAGAAGGTATTGTAAAAGATAACAAAAGCCAGCCAAGTTGGATTGAGATCATTTTGTCATTTTTCTCGGAGCACATAGTGTGAATAATGTCTGAATTTTTGACAAAATATTATTTTGATTTTTAATTTTTAAAAAAATTATATGATTTTTGATTATCAAATCATGCATCATTTTAATTTTTTCGTACAGAAAATGTAAAAGATAACAAAAGCCAGCCAAGTTCGATTGACATCCTTTTGTCATTTTTCTTGGAGTACATACTTTGAATAATGTCTGAGCTTTTTACAAAATATTATTTTGGTTTTTAATTATTAAAAAAATTATATGATTTTCGATTATTAAAACATGTATGGTTTTGAATTTTTCAGACATAAAATCGTTTATTTTGATGTTAAATGTTAACTGATGTCACGTAAATTACGCATGACACCAATTGACTGTCAGCGACGGTCGAGTCTTGCACAACTTACCTAGCAGAGTTTGCTTGGAACCAAAACGGCCCATGCTGCCACAATCCGACAAGGAAAAGAGAGATGGCAAGTGACGCCGGCAGGATGAAATCCGATCTTCAGTACTGATTTACCCCTAGCCATGGGGAGAAAGTGGGAGAATAAGAGATTTTTTCTTTCACAAAGAGAAATGGGAGAGCATTTTAGCTGTTCGGCAAAGAGAAAACTATAGTGAAGAGTGTTCAACTAGTAGGAAAAAGCCAATGCCTGATCTACAAGTACTTCTACAACAAGATCAATGTGCGAGCAGAGGAGGAGGAGCTGGTGGCCGGAGTTGCATAGGCGCTTCTTGCATGCTCTCTCCAGCAACTGATCAGTGGTTCGTATCGTGAGTTGTTTGTCAAATTATTTTTCATTCTAATTGGAATTTGTATCAATCATGTTGTTTCTTGATTAGAGGATCGTAATTGCAACAATTAGATTTTTTTTTGTTAAATGTTTCTAATTGCATTGATTTGTTAATTTATTTCATTGGAAATTTTTACAATGACGTCAAAATTTTTTACTTTACTGTAAGATTAATATAAATACACGTTATTAGAATAAATATATTAAAAATATCATAAATTTATGAAAATAAACATAAAATTAAAATAAATAAATGTAAATGCATGATAATTTTATTATAAGATGTATTTATATTTATTCGTATATATTTACAATTATTCTAACATATTTATTAAATTTGCCTTGATCTTGTGTATTTTATTGTCAAAAATTTTGATCACTGTAGAATTTTCCTTATTTCATAAGAAAAAAAGTCATATATGTGAAACTGACTAAAAGTAGTGTGAAAATTTAAGCAACCTTATGATGGAGACTGGTCTTATATTAGGATACATGAATCAAAGAGAATAATTATTTGACCAAAAAAAAAGAACCTACAAAGTTCAAACCAACCAACCAACCAACCAAAAATTGAAACCTCTAAAAGGTGAATACACTTTTGAGTTAGCTAAACTGTATGAATGCTCCAAAACCTTCTAAGTGCATGAATCATCAAGTGGCATGGAAAATCCTCCAACCAAAGCCGAAGGTATTGGATATGGATCCAATCCAACTAAAAGCAAAAGCTACCCTCTCTTTCTCTCTCCCTGATATGATGGCCTCCATTATTTCTGTACTGAGTGCGACCCTAATTCCCTTTAAAAATGAGTAGGGGCATCAGGCATGGAAATTCAGAGAAACCAGCACATGCGGCAGGGTCAAAGAGAAAACTACTAGGGTTTACTTTATTTATTCAAAGTTAAACTTAAACCCACAGATTTGCTAGGGAGATTAGAAAAGAAATGGTGCTCGTGGATGTACCATGATTCTTATCCAAATCATAGTAATGTCTCCTTATGACCCCAAATACCAAAAACAAATCTCAAAAGGAAAAATATCTTCTGTTACCATATAAAGGCAAGAAAAATCTCTTAGCCAAAGGCGTGTTCTCGCAGTCCAATGTTCAATCACTTGCCGGTTAAAAAGAAGCAAAACCTTAATCTAATCACCCATTCCTACCCATTTTCTCTAATCTTTCACGATTTTGCATTAAAATAAACAAAACCCACCAAGAAAATTACAAAAGAGAAGGGAATAAATATGGGTGAGTCGCCAGTAGTGATTAGCTTGTACTGGCATGCTTGTTTAGTACTGCTATTACAGAAAAATAATGAAAAGTTGAGTGTGGTTTTGAGTAGTTCAATGCAAAGGAGAGCGAGGATAAAGGAGGCAAGTGGGTAGTGGTGATGACAGAGGCTTTCTGTGGCAGGCTCGAGAGAGAGAGAGAGAGAGGCAAAGGCACGTGTCGTGGTCTGAAGGGAAACAGAAGGGCGTGTAATCTATCAATGCGTTGGCTGACTTCTCGATGAGAGAAACCGAGAGGGGATAGTTTTGATGAGTCTTTCTTTCCACTCTTCAGACCACAGCACGTGCCATGGTCTTCGTGGAAAATAGGATAAAAAGGAGTTTTTCAAGCGAGAAAGCAGTAAATACGTGCTGGGTTTCAGGGTTTCGGCCGCAGTTTTTACAGGTTTTAATCAGCCATCCTTTCAGCCCCACGAAATGAAATCATGTTCACCTTTCTTTCAATTGTACTACCCCTCTGCGGCTCTGCCTTCTTTTTCATTTTCCATTTGACTTTCACTTTTTAATTTCTCCGTGAACAATGAAATCTTTCCAGGGTTTTTTCTTTTTTCATTTTTTTGAAGTACTTATTTGTTTTTGCTCATTTTAGTTGGGAATTAAACAATTATGTACGACATAGCAATAAAGACATGTCATAAATGTAGCTACCTTTGCTAGAAATGGACGTAACAATTGCTCAACCACCAGCGTTATTTTTTTTTTGGTTGCATCAACCACCAGTGTTAGAGGAAGCTTGTGAGGGATCTTTTAAGTCTAGACCTAATTCATATGAGGTTGAAGTTAAAATTCTTAATTTCATGTTTTAATATTTTCATTAATTAGTTAAGTTGATACATATCTTAAAGTCATAAAACTTTAAATTTTTATGGTATGTAATATATTGAAATGATCAAGGAATGTTTGTTCGTTGATTAAATTCGCCTATCTCATTATAAGACAGCTTCAGTTTGAATATCATGACTATTTTTTTTATTACTCTTGAACATGGTTAATGAAATTTTTTAAAATAAACTCTTTGTCTTTTCATCATAGTAATAAAGTTATAGGACCTTACTCTACTAAATTATTATTTTTATCTTAATTTTGAGCCAATGGTGTCATTAAGATAAGATGGAATGTTGTTATGCATAGACACAGAAATCGTCTCTAGAACAATAACCTAGAAACTCTAACATTAAATTTTAGATTTCTATTTGTGTATATTTGTTTATTGTAATGTAACACATATAGTACTATTTAGCTCTTTTTTAAATTTTAGTGTACTGAATTAATTGTAAATCATTCATCCAGCATAAAAAATTTTATGAGATCATTAATTGACTATGCCAAACTTGTACTATACATGCCATAGATATGTCTTCTTTCATAAATTAATTAATTTCATTTTATATACTATCAAAATGGTACACTAATATGTTAATCCACTATCTCTCTCAGCACGAGAATGATTGATGGATTGCACATGAAATCATGCTTCAGTTAAACTTCAGATAAATAATAAAATTTTTTCAATAATAACGATTTCAATATTCGAATTATATTTAAATATGTTGGGAAGAACAACAAAAAAACTGACATGGGAGAGCTAGCTAGCTAGCTAGCAAAGCATTGGTGACTTGTCAAAGATATTTCGTCCTTCTCCAGATTAAAATCATCATAAATTTTAGTGGCTATGTATTGATAAAGAAACCTGAGCAATTATTCTATGGCATTGGCCCCCCCGGTGATCTTTTTCAGCTTATATAGAATTTAGATTAGATTTTGGTTTGGGGAGGTAGCCAAACCTATACTTGAGCTTTGTCTTGTGAACATCAAACCTGCTATTACTTCTGATTGAAAGCTAGCTTGTTGACCATAATTTGGGACCACGGTTTGTTTAGTAATTAGTATCTCATGCACCTTCTTCTACCTTTTTCTTTTTTCACAAAAACTTTTCGAGAAAAGTTCTTTAGTAGCAATGGTAATAAAATTTTAATATCCATACCTTTTTAAAAGACAAGAAGAATGAATTAAACATTGGGGCTTCATTCTAAATTACACTGTGAACACAAGTTGAAGATAACCAAATCTAAATATGAAAATTTGCATTTAATTTATGAGATATTGTTTGCATTAATTGAAAGTTTTTTTTTTATTTTATCTCACAAAAGGTGACTTTTAAGTGTATGTTCAAGTGTTTACATATGAGATTGAAACATTACATTTACACCCAATACTTTAAAAAAACATACTAAAAAATTTGTTGACCAATTGACCTAGATTAACTTATTTTTTATAAAAAAACAAAAAAAATCACTGTTTCTTTTACAAATTAAAAAAAATACCGTTTTTACATTAAAAAATGAATTTTCTTCCTGCTTATACAGTAAATAATAAAAGCGACATGATATTTTTTTGTAGTAATTTTCAAATTAGGCTTAATTGGATATACATGGAGGAAAAACGTGATTTTCAACCTATCTCTTTCAAACAAGATTGAAGCCACAAAGATTGGCAGCCTTTCTATCATGGGATAAGATAAGTGTTTCACTCAAGCACCCACTTTCAAATGGCTATAGCTCTTTGACTCTCTGATTCTTACTTAGAGTCTTAATAGTATCCTAGGTCTTTGCTTTTGCTGTCAAAGCATGCAACATTCTTGTCCACTTTATTTCAAAAACCATTATTTGAGAATTGTAAAGGAATAAATTGTTATATATATATAAACCAAGGTCTTTCTTTAATGTGAAATAGATGGCGTGGGAGAGTAATATTCCTTTTGGGGCTACCTACAAACTTACATGATTGATTAATAGTTTTTTTTTTCTGTTATTTTGACCAATCACTTGTTGTCTTGTAGGCTTCTCTGTTTGCATAATATCGCATGAAAATTGTGCTAGTAAGATTTCACAATAATACTATTAACTTAGAAGTTTGAAATTTTTTTATAATATTTTACTTTCTCTGTTACCATGTGTTTGATTTGCCATAATCGAGGTTGAATCAGAACCCATGTGAAGAATTATAAATATATATATTATATACATAAGAGATTCTAATTTAGACAAGAAAAAGAAATTAAATAAATTAAGATTTGAACTTCAAGTCAAAATAAGATCAATTTTGTCAATATTCAAAGATCAAACTTTATACATAGTAGTCTGTTGCCAAATATGCCAATAAGAAAGCTTAGCAAAGAGATTTCCATCTCACTCTTGGGTTAATTAGTTTTTTTTTTGGTAATTTTTTTAATTTTGATATTTGTTGATTTTATGAAATT
This sequence comes from Heritiera fomes, assembly GCA_032173925.1. Classification (NCBI taxonomy): domain Eukaryota; kingdom Viridiplantae; phylum Streptophyta; class Magnoliopsida; order Malvales; family Malvaceae; genus Heritiera; species Heritiera fomes. The sequence continues at coordinate 5,706,213 of JAPDPM010000015.1, forward strand.
GGACCAGTCTTGATGGCAAGTTATCCAAACCTAACACTACATTTCTCTTGTATTCGGATTCAAACACATACGATGTAAACATATAAATTCTCCAGTTAAAAGAGTGAAAGTTTTGAATAATGAAAGAAAGGTCAAAATTAGAGAAAGACCAAAAAAGACTTATAATGAAATTATTTAGAAATATATGAAGGCATTAAAATTGAATGAATACATTGACATAAATAGAAATGTGTAAAGGAGAAAAATTCATATTAACGATTTAACTTGAGTGAGGATATTTGTTCATGTAATTTATCTAACTTACTGAGATAAAGATTCTTATGATGATAATATGATGATGATTTTTTTCTTATGTGGGGGGGGGGGGGGGGGGGGGGGGGGGTGTGCGGGGGGTGTGTGGAAGAAAGCAACCTGAGAAGTGGGGTAGGCAGCTGGCAGTTTGCCTGTTTCTATGATGGGATTGGTTAGTCCAGCCAACTTGATCAGGTTGTAGGTTTGTACCTTGCACAATTGCACTGGCACCCACCACTAGAAGCCCAAGTGGGTGGCAGTGGCCGTGGCTATCTGCCGCAACTGTGAGTCCATTAATCTATTATCTTAGCCACTTACCCCACTTCTTTGCATATGGTAGTTTTAGTTTATGAAGTTAAAAAAACTCTGATAAAGTGAGTCATGAAGCGAGTCACTGAGTATAGGGATAAACCATTGTTTTTTTCCTATTCCTGACGTACATGTACATTGGTTGGTTTCATTTTGACATTAGAAAGTTCATATCAGAACAAATAAATAATAATACTAGTACTTTTTTACTTGAAGTAATGATATTTTGAGTTGGGCTAAACCTGCTTAAGCTAAAGCTGGAGCCCAACCCAATCTTCTACTCCTTCTCTCGCTCCAAATAGGTTAACGGTTCTTAAAGTTCTTACTTTTTCAATCATTTTCAGGCTCGCCGAGTTAAGCACGAAGATGGCTGCAAGCTTCGCTTCCAGGTGCTCCAAGGGTATGTGATGTAATTTTTTGACATGGGTATTTGCTTGCTTTAAAGGCTTTTTTTAGCTGCGAATAGCATACAAAGCATTCCAATCCAATATACACATATGCATAATTTTTTTTTTCTTGAAAATATATTTATTTGAGGAAAACACAGTAAGAATCTAGCTCGAAAGAAAATTCCTTTTAATTGGCATTGAGTTAGGGCCAAGATGAGAAAAGGTTATTGACTATTGAATCTTAGAACTTTAATGGCTTTTTTTAAGGGGTTGGATGGGACTGATTGAGGCTTAGCTACTCTCATGTGAACTTGGGATTTGAATATTCTCAGTTCCTGCGCATCACCATTTATTTCATTGCCATAAATATGAAGTCTTTTGGTGATTCATTAGCATTTAGTATTTTGCATACAATTTTATGTTTGGAACTTGTTCCACGGTGTTTTCTGCTTCTTTTAGTCAGTTAGGCTTCTTTTGATGAGCATAGCTTTTCGAAGCCTCTTATTCTGGATTTCAAGTCTCTTTATGTTGGATCTTGGGTGCAGCTGTTTATCAATTCTGGTTGTGTCTATTCTATCAAGCTGTTTTGTCCTGTAATTTTCATCCTTTAATATTACTATAGAAGTGCAATAGGAAGGATTTCTTTTGTGTAGCGATCCTCTTCGATGACTAAAGGCATGATTAGACAAGTCTGGGGGTTCATTGGTTAGCTTCTTAATGCTTGTTATCGAACCATCTGCAGAAATGCATTTATTTTGGCCCTTGTTACAATTGAAGTGTATAATTTGTTGAATCATAAGATTAAAACACCTACATGTCTAAAATTCTTTGGTATCTAGTTTTGTTTCCCTAGCTTTGGTTTGACTCTACGCTGTATGCAGTGGGCCGTTCATTGATGGGTGGCCTTGGCAACAACTTCTCTAATATACCAAGCTCATCAAGTGAGATGACATGTGGCAGTTACTTGTCTCAGGTCAGCATGTTTTCTGGCATTATGTTTCTCTTAATCTTGTACCATGATCTATGAAATCTGTTCACATGGATTGCATGTCGGTCTTCGTTCTAGATTTAATATTACTTTTAGAACATTGAGATCAATTCTTCCACTTTCTGGGAATAGACTTCCTGTGGAAACAGGTTTGACAAGGTTGATCATGATGTCATTTGTGATGGACTGAATTTTGAGGCTATGCATTTTTTTCCCTAAATGGTTCAAAGAGAAAGGCATTGTTAATTAAATGACGTCAAGTTGTCACTGAAATTTTCCCTACTTTTTACTTGTTGATTAAGCATCAAACATATATAGGAATTATTGAGTCAGCTTTTGAATAGCTGCATATGGGCCAGATAAGATTGCGGCCTGAAGTCCTTGAATGCAATTTAGATTGTGTGGACAAGAGTTGAACCTATCGTCAATGAAAGCTATATTCCAAGTCTTGTGTTAAGATCTACATAGATGATTTGAATATAGGATAACTCTCCTTGTAGCTTGATGTCAGAGTGATGCAGGTTTTGTTTAATGTCTGATGTCATACAGTCTATGGTCTAAGTCCAACAATTTTCACATGGCTCTATGATAATTGTCTTTGCGATATCCTCTTCCATAGCTAACCTCTGTATTTCTTTCCATTCTGCAGCAACAAAGGACTTTTATACAGATGAGAACTGTTCTCAAAGTTGTGGACAATTCTGGGGCTAAAAAGGTGATGTGCATACAACCTTTAAAGGGGAAGAAAGGGGCGAGATTAGGAGACACCATAATTGCATCTGTTAAGGAAGCCATGCCTAACGGAAAGGTGAAGAAAGGAAAGGTGGTATATGGTGTCGTTGTGCGTGCTGCCATGCAGCGAGGTCGTTGTGATGGGAGTGAGGTCAAGTTTGATGACAATGCTGTTGTTCTTGTCGATAAGCAAGGCCAGCCGATAGGGACCAGAGTATTTGGGCCAGTCCCACATGAGCTGAGGCAGAAAAAGCATGTCAAAATCCTTACTCTGGCTCAGCACATTGCCTGAGGCATGGATCCATCATTGTCCACACAACATTGAGTTTTTTTGCTATCAAAGGGTTTTAGATGTTTTCATATTGTACCAATAACAGAGAAATGGACATAAAGGAAGGTAAAGGCAAGAAAATATCTACCATCTTTCCCTTAAGCTGTCCTAGAGGCTAGATGGAAAGTGAATACTCTTTAGCATCCTGTGCCATGATTTGTAGATGTTTGTCTGATCTTTCAATGAGAATATCTGATTAGACAAAAAATGCCTTAATGGCTTCATGTTGTTTCAAACCAAGTTGAATAATGTGGAGTTCTAGTTAACCTCTCTACCCGTTTATTTTAGTGTTGCCAACTTGCCACTTAATTTCACAGGAAAGTGAAAATATTGACGGGATTTATATAATCACATATTATAAAATTCTAATTTATAATAAATAAATATATTTTTATATCAATTACTCTAATTAAAATTTTACAATTATGATTAAAACTTGTGAAAATTCAGTGACTTCATTAATTCTGAAGTTAAAAAAAAAGAGCTAAGAAATAAGAAAAAAAAAGGATCACATTGATGAGGATTAATGATAATTAATTTAATCAAGTACATGGCGAAGTTGATCAGCTAACTTTAGCTGGATAGTGCCAATATATTGTCCTGCCTATCTGCTTGTTTTATCTAATTCTTCAAGAAGAGACAGAGTGAAATTTTCTAGGCTCATACTCTATAAAATCTTAGTAAAAATATTATCATTGCCAGAGTCCAAGCAACAAAATTGTAGGAATTATCTTAATAAAAGCAAACATCCGCTAAGTAAGAATATCAAAACCCAATTATTGATTTCATCAGAGTTGGAGAAGGAAGAAATCATGATAAACACTCGTAGCCAGGGGATCTCGATTCCTCAATCAACCCAAAATCTCCTATTCAAAAAACCCAGCCAATTCCAGTTTAATCCCAACCGCAGTTCATGCACAATAAGCACGACCAAACTGAAATGAGGGTAGGTGAGGAAGAAGGATGGCATGGCCTTCTTCCTCACCATCATGCCATCCTTCTTCCTCACCATGCCATCCTTCTTCCTCACTAACCTCTGGCCATGAGGATGGCATTTAACAACTGTGAAGAAACAAAGTCTTGGACCTCCATGCATTTAAACTGATTTACTATTCTCAAAATTGCTAAACCATTCTGATACATTGCCAGTTGTTGCTATACATGTAAACAGCAGAGCATGGTGAGTATGTCAGTAGCTGCAGCCATCACTGAGCTGCAATTGGTGGGTGGATGACTGATGATATGGAAGGAGAACTGCAATCCTCATTGCTGCTTTCCTGTTTTTCATTGGAGCTGTGGTCATGGCAGCTGCTCCTGGCGCTGCTCTTCTTATCGTTGGTCGAATTTTTGTGGGATTTGGCGTTGGAATGGCATCGATGACATCTCCTTTTATATTTCAGAAGCTTCCCAGGCCAAAATCCGCCCTTGTTAGTAGCAATAATCTTCTTGTTACTGGTGGCCGGTTTCTCTCTTACCTTATCGACTTGGCTTTTACCAAGGTAAGCTAACAAATCATGTTAACAAATTGCGTCCAAAACCTGAATATCGTTAGGGTGCTAAACTTTGATGGCATTGTTGCTCAGGCACCTGGGACATGGAGGTGGATCCTTGGAGTTGCAGGACTTCTAGCACTGTTGCAGGTCATTCTAATGTGGCTTCTTCCAGAATCACCCAATTGGATATACCGCAAGGTTCCTGATCATACTCCAAAAACTAGAATTGTTTATTTAGTAGTTGTAAAATGCAAAATGTTCATGTTTGATTCTGTGATTTCAGGAAAGAGAAGAAGAAGCCAAAGTCATATTGAGGAAAATTTACCCAGCTGATAAGTTGAAAAAGGAACTCAAGATTTAAAAGAATCTGTTGAGGTAGAAATTAGGGAAGAAGGATCTTCTGAAAAAATCAACCTCATTAAACTGTTGAAAACCAAAGCAATGAGGAGAGGGCTCACAGCTGGGGTTGGACTCCAAGTTTTCCAGCAATTTGTTGGCATAAATACAGTCATGTATTACAGTCATATCATAGTTCAGTTAGCCGGTTTTGCCTCTAACCAAACAGCACTCTTCCTTTCCCTCATCACAGCAGGCCTCAATGCCTTGGGCTCCATTGTGGGCATATACTTCATTGACAGGACAGGGGGAAGAAGCTGCTACTAAGTTTGTTTGGAGTGGCGATTTCACTTGGTGTTTTATAAGAGTTTTCCATGAAACCACAAGCCATTCTCCAATGGTTAGCCAGCTTGAAACACCTCACTCTTCAAATTATAATGTCCTGATTATAGCTCAGCTGCAAACTCTGGTGCTTGGGATTGCATGAAGTGTTTGAAGGCTTCATCTCCAGATTGTGGGTTCTGTGCTTCACCAACAGACAAGGTAAAGCACAAGTTTCCTGCCATGCATGCATTAATATAAAATACCAAAATTTTTGCTTCAGCTTTCATGTTATAAAATACTCTGCCAAATTTTGGTGTACATCTTTCAGTGTCTTTTATTGGTGTAATCAAACTAGTTGAAACCATTTAATACCAAATAGTATCAAATTTGAGTTCAGCTCGATTCAAAAACTTGAACATCAACTATCGAATTAACTCGATACTATTATTGTTATTAGTTTTTAGATATCATGGTTTTTTCAAAATTTAAAGTATTGATTATTAAAGTTAAATCAATTATAAACAATTATTTAACTAGCTATACGATTAATGGTACTGAAAAAAAAAATGTAAGAAAATTTTTTGAAAATATAATAAAATTACTAAAAAACCTAATAAAACAAAATAAAAAAATAAAAATTTTAACGTTTGCTATTTGTTCAGACTAGTGAACTACTCTTTTCTTGTGTTCTGTCACTTTTTTCCCAGAACTTGTAGTGCAAAGCTCTATTCTCCAACATCATCTCAATCTCCTCAATAGGCAGCCCCTTTGTTTCTGGTACATATATAATTACAAAGATCAAAGCAACCACAGCAATGACTCCAAATATCAGGAATGTCCAAGAAGTCCCTATGGTTTCTGTAAGTGTTAAAAAGGACTGAGCCACGATGAGATTGGAGATCCAGTTAGCAGTTGCAGCAATTCCACCGCATGCTCCTCTAAATCTGAGAGGATAAATCTCTGAGTTGACTATCCATGGAGCAGTTCCCATTCCAGGAGAGAAGAATATGATATAAAGAGCAAGACCAACCAAAGCAAGCCATCCAAATTTGCTCGGACATCCCCTTGTGTACCATAGCCTACTTTCTTCTTGGCAGCGATCTTTCACTGTGTCATTTGAGATGAGACAGGCTCCAGGCAGCAGCTGCAATAACAACATATGTGCTTTTCCTTTGGTATGGTGTTCTGGTTTTATATTAACGCATGCATGAAAGGAAACATGTTTTTACCTTGTCTGTTGGTGATGCACAGAATCCACAATCTGGAGATGAAGCCTTCAGACACTTCATGCAGTCCCAAGCACCAGAGTTTGCAGCTGAACTATAATCAGGACATGTAGAATTTGAAAAGTGAGATGTTTCAAGCTGGCTAACCATTGGAGAATGGCTTGTGGTCTCATGGAAAACACCTGATAAAACACCAAGGGAAATCGCCACTCCAAACAAACTATTTAGTAGCAGCTTCTTCCTCCCTGTCCTGTCAATAAAGTAGATGCTCACAATGGAGCCCAAGGCATTGAGGCCAGCAGTGATGAGAGAAAGGAGGAGTGCTGTTTGGTTAGAGGCAAAACCAGCTAACTGAACTATGGTAGGACTGTAATACATGATTGTATTTATGCCAACAAATTGCTGGAAAACTTGGAGTCCAACACCAGCTATGAGCCCTCTCCTCACTGCTTTGGTTTTCAACAGCTTAATGATGTTGATTTTTTCAGAAGATCCTTCTTCCCTGATTTCTGCCTCAACTGATTCTTTCAAATCGTGAATTTCTTTTTCAACTTCATCAGCTGAGTAAATTTTCCTCAATATCACTTTGGCTTCTTCTTCTCTTCCCTGTTTTTAAGAAGTCAGAGAATCAATACATGAACATTTTGCATTTGACAACTACTAAATTAAGAATTCTAGCTTTTGAAATGTAATCAGGAACCTTGCGGTATAGCCAACGGGGTGATTCTGGAAGAAGCCACATTAGAATGAACTGCAACAGTGCTGGAAGTCCTGCAACTCCGAGCATCCACCTCCAAGTCCCGCGTGCCTGAGCAACAATGCCATCTAAGTTTAGCCCTTAACGATATTCAGGTTTTGGACGCCATTGTTAACATGATTTGCTAGCTTACCTTGGTGAAAGCCAAGTTGATAAGGTAAGAGAGAAACTGGCCACCAGTAATAAGAAAATTATTGCCACTAACAAGGGCACCACGGATTTTGGCCGGGGAAGCTTCTGAAATATAAAGAGGAGACGTCATTGATGCCATTCCAACGCCGAATCCCACAAAAATTCGGCCAACGATAAGAAGAGCAGCGCCAGGAGCAGCGGCCATGACCACAGCTCCAATGAAAAACAGGAAATCAGCAGTGAGGATAGCAGTTCTCCTTCCATATCGATCATTCATCCACCCACCAACTGCAGCTCCAATGATGGCTCCAGCTACTGCCATACTTACTATGCTCTCCTGTTTACATTTATATATATACAATTTGCAATGTATCAGCATGGCTTTAGCAGCTTAGAGACTAAATAAATCAGTTGTTACATGGAGTGGATTTTTTAAGTTTACTATTATCGTTCATTTGTAATGGAGTGGATTTTTTAAGTTTACTATTATCGTTCATTTTAAATTTCAAATATTTAAATTTAATCAAACTCGAATTTTGATATTGAATAGTCTCAACTTAATCCATTACACTCTTTAAATGTAAGAAAAAGTAATGGAAAACGGGCAGATAGGCAGGTCAATTTATTGGCACTATCTAGCAAGAGTCAACAGTCAGACCCACTTCTTCGTATACTTGATTAAATTAATTATCCAGGAAATCACTGAAAATCACAAGTTTTAATTAATTGTAACCCAATTATCACAAGTTTTAATCATAATTGTAAACCAGCTTAAAGACTAAGTAAATCAGTAAATCAGTTGTCATATGAGTGGATTTTTAAGTCTACTATTTTTTAGACTAAAGGATCAAAAAAACTTCGAAAAAAATTATTTTTAAGTCTTTAATTTTTTTTCTTAATCAATTGAATCCTTACATTTTAATTTTCAGAAACTATGGGCTCAAAAAATTCATTCGAGTTTATCTATATTGATTTAATAAAAATGTAATGATATAACAAAAAATTATTTATTTTTAAAATTATTCAAAATTAAAATAATTTAAAATTTGAAAATTTTAAAACATTAATTGAAATTATGAAAATTTAAATCAAGTATAATTTTATTTTTAAATATTGATAAGATTAAATATGAAACTATTAAATCCGTACTTAACGGAAGTAAAATTGAAAATATAAGAGTTTAATTAATTGGCAAAAAAAAAGGTTTTTGACCCGTTAGCTTATTTTTTATTAGTCTAATTATTCATATATAAGTTTTATGATTAAATTTCGACATTTGTAATCTCCTTTTTTTTTTAAGTCGTGTTGCTATGATTTTTTTTATAAAAAAATTCCATTATAGAATTTTATTAAAAAAATTCAAGCCATTAATTTGAAAAGACAACTAACGATAAAATGAGAATGCTGATAAACATCGAAGAAAAGTTCGACAAGACAACAAAATAAGAAGAAACAAGCTTGGGATGAAGACTTTACAGCAGATGCCCGAAAGCTAGAGAGTTTCAGAGAGTTTAAGCAAACAATACAAGTGCAAGATTACCAAATTACCGGCAGTTTTAGATTAAAAAAAAAACTGGAAACGATTGCTTAAGCAGAGGTTATTTCAGCTATTTCAGTATCTGGGAAAAGTTCTGAATTTTGTTGAAGGAAAACTCAACCGGCTCACAATAGAAATCAAGATAACAGGGCAGTTGCTGGTGTGGGTAGTTTGGATAAGTAGAGACAAAGATTAAAGGGACAACTATTATCCAAAAATCGAGTTTACCATATAGATTGATCTCAGATTTCAAAAAATTAAATTTAATCAAACTCGAATCTTAATATTAAATAGTGTCGACTTAATTCATTACACTTTTTAAATAACATTGCAAGATGCACACCAAAAATTTGGCAGAGTATTTAATAACATGAAAGCAGAAGCAAAAATGTAATGTAAATATCACGTCACCTGTAGAACAGTCTGTCTGTCCACAGGCTTGAAATCATCTCTGATATAAAGCAGAGCACCTGATATCACACCTGCAACAGAGAAAAAGAAGAACTTAAGCAGATGCATGAACAAGTAAGCGAAATATTAAGCTATGGAAGAAAAATTCAACAATCAACCTGTGTCATAACCGAAGAGAAGTCCACCAATCCCGGCAGAGAAAGCAAGGCGAAGAACATAAGTATTTCTCCATGTCAGCGAAAAACATTCCCTGAAAGCCGAGGAATCAGTGCCTGTATAAATTGCTCCTTCCATTATCTTGACGAGCAAGAGAGAGAGCCTGGAAGCGTAGGCTTATGTCCGTCCGTTTTCCCAGAAAACAGAGTGGAGAGAAGAGTGAATCTATGAGAAAGTAGGGGAAAACGGGCAGACAGGCAGGACAATTTATTGGCACTATCCAGCAAGGGTCAACAGTTGACCCAATTTCCTCGTGTTATTATCCACAAAATCACTAAATTAGCCCAAGTTTTAATCATAATTGTAAAATTTTAATTAAAGTAATTAATATAAGGATATATTTATTCATTATAAATTAAAATTTTATAATATGCTATTGTATAAATCCCATTAATATTCTACTATAACTTTAAAAAACAGTCGAGTTTTTGAGATCAGGAGACACAAATTCTGTGCTATTTTTTTAATTAAATTTTGTGCTATATTATTCATTATTGGCATAATTTTGTTGTTTTTATATTAATTCTATTAATTGAGTACTTTAGAGGATTAATTATCGTAGCATTTAAGGCATTGATTACATTGAATATATACTCGTCCAAATATTTAATGCAAGTATCTCTTTTCAAAAATGGATGAAGATGATTTTTTAAATTTTACAAGCGGGTTAAGATGAAAACACATATTTTTATTAAAAATAAATTATATTTATTTGCGGTGTATTAGATAATTATTCAACTTGGATAATTTTCTTTCATCATCCTAATCCCGCGTATAAAGTCTAAAAACTCTATTAACAATGTTGTACTGGATAATTATCCAATATATTTCTAGTAAAATTTTTAAACTCCACAAATTATGATGATGACAAAGACCCTACTTTTTTTTTTTTTTAATAGTATGTAACAGATATGTGTCATAATTCTAATATTGCTTGTAGAATCTAAAAATTCTACTAAAAATCTTAAATATTAAAAAAATTTTAATTATTAAAAAATGGGACATTCTTTTTATCACTTTCTAATATCAATTAAGAAATTTGGTGTGATGGTTTAATAATTTTAGAATGGTAAAATGACACAATACGAACATGATATAAATATATATATATAAATCACATAAATTAAAATTTTGAAAAAAATTGTATATAAATTTTAAAAATTAAAATCGATTTTGTGTTTAATATGTCGAAATGAAAATTTTATATTTTATATGAATTGACATAAAAAACACCACACAAATTTACAAATAAGCAAATTATTTGAACCTTTGAAATTAAATCACCTTTTTCATATATTCTTATTTCTCATTCAAACTAACTTATATAAATTTGTCCATTGGAAGTTATTGGCTGGAAAATTGACACTGAGAATGAACTAGTCCATATTTGTGGTTGAAAATTATCCAATTTTTCTTTAATTTAAAAGAAAAAATATAAAAAGAACATAAACCGCTCAAAATACATTATTGCACAAATTAATCGATTTTGTTTAACCTACATAGATTCTCCTAAACAAAGAATCAATCTTGCAAAGTACATTGAGAAAATCCACGAAGTGGATAAGCTCAAAGTAAAACAGAAAAAGAAAAAAAAATTTCAGATTTGCGATTGCATTGCTTAAAATTATGGCAATTGGGCATTCTTGTAATTTAAGCATTCACCTGCCATTTTTCTCATTCAGGGCATCAATCATGATTATTGTAGCATTTTCTGCCTCCAATTAAGTTTTGTGATATCAGAAAATAAACTTCGCTCGTAAAATTAAAAAATTTTACTGACAGTGAATAAGATAATAATCCACAAAATATTATTAATTTTAATTTGTAAATTAGAGCTCCTTAGACTTATTGAGCGAAAAATTCGACTTTATTTTGTTCTAAGATTGAAAATTGTTATCATTTTTTTCTTAAGAAAGAACGAGGTCATGGGAAGACTAATATGACTACTAATACATCACCCATTACAAAATCAGTAAATTGTATAATCTAATCATGATTAATACCTTCACAAGACGTGCACACTTAACATCAAATGTGATCCAAAATATATCCCATTGTAAATGAAAAGACTTGGATACAAAAATATTCATTAACAGTTGTGTGTCTTATTGATTAAGTATTAAACACGTAATTTTAACTAACAGAATTTTTTTGGTACATCAGTGAAAAACTATAAAGAAACTAAAATGCTCTTAACTAGCCTAAACCCATAGTGTCAAATTGCAAAAATATTCCCCGTACACTAGGAGAGTCTCAAATACCAACATATTTATATATTTATATTTGATGCATTATCAGTAAACCATAGCATATCACTTCATTAACGTATAAATTTTTTGGGAAAAAAATAAATATTCTTAAATTTACTAATTAATGAGATATTGCAATATGATTTAACAATAATTTATAAGATTTATATTCTAAAAGTGCATTAAATATAAACTTTATAAGGCAATGAATTACATGAATTACTCTTTGAATCAAAGTTTTAAGTTTCCCAAGACAAAAAATATTAATATTTGGTTTAATGATTGTTATTTTTTATTAGAAAGAATTAAGCTCAAGTTTCAAATTTCTTTTCTTTTTTACCTTTTAATGAATAAAAAATTTATAATTAATTACTACTAATACTTATTAAAATGGTCAATAAAACTTTATCATGCCACACCAACCTGATTTTGAATTACATTTGCCTCTAATTAATGTTGAAAACAAAAAACTCTGACCTGTATTTTTATTTGATAAAAAATGATATACAGAAATAATGTCAGCTAATAATTACTATAATTCAACGAATCATATGAGTTACTCTCGGGGTATAAAAAATAAAAACCAAAAAACAGAAGAGATATTCACCAAAAAAAGAAAACGCAAGAGATAAAAACTTGTAATAGATTAATGATTGCACCGGACATTCTTCCAATCAAAGCTTGACATCAGGAACACCACCATGATTTTTGAACCAACTGCATTTCGGACATGCGATGAGCATGCTTTCCTCTGTTTCAATGAGGCTTTCATAGATATTACACTGTCCAAGGCATGGCGGACAGGCAGCATGCAAACATGTACTGATTCGGCTGTTATTTATCATCTCTTCCCATGTGTAATAATTTGTCTTTGTCCCATCAGTTTGGATGTTTTTTTAAGGTGGAGTTGTAGTGGACCATGTCCCATGAACCATGTTTCATAAAGATTTTGTAGTTTGCAGAGATAACTGTATACTCTTCAGGGTAGGTTTCAAACTCGGATCCACTCCACAAACCCCAAACTAAATCAAGTTTTGGGTTGAAATCCACAAGCCCCTTTAAACTTTAATCATACATAACAAATCTACAAGTTCTTGAGTTTAGTTTTAATGCTCGTTAGAATTGATTGAATTAAAATCTAAAATTTATAACATATTACATTTTTTTTTAGGTTTAACAATAATAGACATGACATGGTGGAATGAAAATAAAACAACATGAATAAATTACATAAAAGTGACACAAATTAAAATTTGATAAAATTTGTATATAAATATGACAAAAACTAAAAAAAATTAGTAATTTATCGTATCGATACAATTTTTTTTATTTTACATGATACGAATACAAATTATAAACACAAATTACCAAAATCTAATATTTTCTTAATATTCGACTAAAAGATTGATGGTTCCGTGTTTAAATAACTTGATTTGCTATTATTCTGCAAAATTAATTGTCAAAAGACGTTTGCAAAAATCAAGTGTAGATATTGGTCGATCTCTAAATGTTAAAATTGACCTAACAATGGAAAGTTTACAAGTTGGATTTGGCAGTTTTGGAACTTTAGCTAATGGAAGATATAGCATAGTCCCAGATTCCCTTGCGTCATCTCTCTTTTATTAGCAAATGGTTAATGACCTATCAAGTCTTGGGTTGAAGTTCAGTTTCAATCCAATACACCTTTTCATAAAGAAATCATCATGCCACTTTCATTTGCTATTTGGAAGATGCAAGGAACAATGACCTTTCAACACATTATCATGAAAAATACATAAATCGTTTTTATTTTCTTTTGTCTTTCTACATTGAGAAAGGGAAGAGAAAATGGGGATTAAGGAAACCTTTTACTTGTATTGTGCACCTCCATGGTCATAAGTCTGGATTGTTGTTCTCTGAAATTGTAGAGCCAGGTCAGAGTTGCTAAGCACTTCCAAAAATTGTGGGGTCAATTGATCTTAAAGGCTTAAAAAAACACACCCTGAGTCAAGTCATTATCTGATAAAGGATTGGATGTTTATAGACTATAATTAAGAATAATTAAAATATTATTTAATAAAGTTATATATTATTTTATCAAATTTAAGAGAAAATATTACATTAATCATAGATTTACTATTTTAAAATAATAAATCTATGATTAATGTTTCATTTTTCTTTGTTAAAAAAATAAAAAACCAAAAAGAAATCACAAATAAATGCATATGTTGTACTTGCCTTTTGTTCAAAATTAAAAGAAAAAGAATTAAAAATCATTTTTAGGCAGGAATTAGGGTTCATATATATAGACATATGCAGTTCATCTAGACTTAAAGTATAGTGATTTAAATTCGGTAAAGTTTAATAGATTTAGGTCTCTCTCAAAAGAGGTTCAACATAATTATGGTTAGGGTCATTCTCAAGTAAACTTCCTTAGCACATGGAGTTGAGAAGAATGGATATAAACAAGCTTTGTTTTCATGGGCTCTGACATAAATGTATGGTGATGATTGAGGAGTGAGGACCACAGTTTCTATTTTGTTCTTTTAGGCCTACCACCTATGGCTAACGGCAATTTTGCTACCACCCCACATCTAATTCTAAATTTATCCATTTGGTCAATGTTTTATCATATGCTTCATTTTTGTCATACAATGTAAGTATTTGAGGGAAGAAAAATGCAGATTTTGAATTTTCACACTTTAAAAGTGAAGAAAAGATCATTTGAATTAATACTCAAAATTTATTTTTGTTTATAATCTCCTCAAGTTTTTCTTAGGCATATTAAATATATATAAACTTCTTTTTCTTGTTGATTAATTTTCTCTTTTTTTATTTGCAAATATTGATTAATTCTTAACTTTAAAAAAAAAATTCAAGTCCAAGATATGTAAATATAATAATCATTTTTTACTAAGTACATAAAAATTTTTATTTTATAGGTTTGTAATCATGCAATAAATGAAGACCAATGACCAATTGTATTGAGATATATCCACTTAACTTTGATTGATTTCATGAGATGATTTAGAGCAGCTATTTAAGCCATATTTTTGTGGTGTTCAAGATTAAAAATATAGGAATCTAAAGATATAGATTATAGACAATAATAAACTATAATTTAAGTGGTGTGTTTTTTCTCTGAACAAAAAAATATACTTTATACATTTGTGTGCGGTGTGTGTTGTTTGTGGATAAAGTATTTACTTTTTTATATGTGTGTGTTACATATGTGTGGGTTTTTCACTTCCCACATTGCTTACGTTTGTATGTGGTGTGTGTTTATAAAAGATTCAATATTTAAAATAATCTTCATAGTTTTATTAAGTGGTGTAAACTATAATAAAATAACAATGATAATCATTTCTCACCCTAAAAAGTAATTGATTCCATTTTTTTTCTTTTCCTACTTTACAACCTAATCAACCGACTAGTCTACCGGGCTAGTTCTGGATAATTCCTAGTCTTGAACTAATGAGTTTTCTTTACTTCCCTTTAAATACTTTTTATCTTTCTTTTGTCCAAAAGCTCAAGATTTTGATAAAGGGTGATTAAGAATGATTCTTATATTCACTTAAAAGTTAGTATAAAAATAAACTAATTAATTAAAAAAATTACATCATAATTATATCGATAAAAGATTTCAAGTATTGGACCCGTTGCGGAAATGAAAAAGTAATAATAATATGATAACAAGATATATTTATATATATATATATATATGTAACAAATATATATATATATATATATATCATAATTTCTTTGGATCAGAGCTAGTCACTAAACACAAGTGGTGATTAATTTTATATCCAATATCATATGGAAATATCATATGGACACATCAAAAATATCAGTATATATATATATATATACATGTAGGAATATCAATGTTTGTGCAAATTTTTAATTCGAAATCGAGTTACGTTCGGACTCGAAATGGGAGAGCTCTATCAATGCTGTTTTTTTCATTTACAAGGCTTGAACTCGAGACCTTACTTAAGGTGCTCCAAGATCCTTCCATTTGGTCCGACAGACATTGGTATAATAATTAATAATTATTTACTTGAACATTTAATTGCTGTTTTACTTGATCATATTGTTGAGCTATTTTCTTGTGGTCTGTCACTTTTCTCCCAGAACTTGTAGTGCAAAGTTATATTGTCCAACATCTCAATTCACTCAACACGCTGCTTCTGGTACATAGCCACCACAGAAATGACTCCAAATATTAGGAATGTTCAAGAAGTACCTATGACTTTTGTAAGTGATAAAAAAGAATGAGTCACGATAAGATTGAAGATCCAGTTAGTAGTTGTAGTAACTCAACCACATACACCTCTAAGAGGATAAATCTTAGAGTTGACCGTCCATGGGGCACTTCACATTCAAGAGAAGAAGAATATGATGTAGAGTGCAAGACCAACTAGAGCAAGCCATCCAAATTTGCTTGGACATCACTTTGTGTACCATAGCTTACTTTCATCGTGGCAGCGATCTTGTCATCCAAGATCAAACAAATGTTTAATTTAAAAACCTTTAAAAGTTTGTTTACGCTTAATATATCAGTTTCTCTTTTAGATTATAGAGAGTTTGGATTTGGGATAGGATACTCGTAAACTAATAAACTAAAATCTTTATTAAATTATGACTAATTCGTCAAATAAAGGTAATAATTTATTCTAAAAGGTCTATATTTTTTTTTTGAAATTAAGATTGTATTTAAAAATTAAATCAAAATAATACATAATTAGTTTGTATCTCATGCGATGCACGGATTAATGTTATTTATTTTAAATTTTATTTAAGATTAAATTTATAATTCATTATTTCAAGTATATATACATAATTTATTTTTTATCTTGTGCACATTAATTAGTATTTTTTAAAAGATTTATTCAAATTTTTGAAATATATAATTTATAAATCTCAACATGTTGTAAGAAAATTAAACTTGTTATTAAAACTTAATTATGAGTTTGAGAGTACTCAAAATAATTTATGTATTCTTGATAATTTTTTTTATATATAAAACAATATACAATAGTTGATTTTGTTGATGTAAAAAATAATGCTCCTCCCGATCAAAGTTCAACTAAGCATGTACCAGTATTGTCATTTTAAATTGTTCGTCAAACAATCAAATTTAAGAATTTACTTGTTCCAATAAAATTTAAGAATTTTTTGATCATTTTAGGAGCCACATTTATTTTTCAATATGACCAATAAAAGGATTTGCTTTTAATCAATTTATTAAGAATTGTTTAAAGACAAAATATATAAAATATCTATCATAATATATCTTATGATATGCAAACTTTCATCCTTCTTATGAAAATTATTTATATCTTAAATGAATAACAAATAGATAATAAACCCTTTTTGAAAACAAAAAATTTAAATATTATGAATGAAGAAGTGTACTTACCATCGAACTTCCATAAAGAATGGAAATATCAAACCAAAATATCAATAAAAATTTATAGACATATGATTGCATAACAATTTTATTTACTATATAACCAAAATATCTATAAAAATTTATTCGTGTTTATTTTTTTTTGAGCTTTGATGCATTACACCAGAATCTATTCAAGTTCTTCCTTTGAGGAGATGACCTACAAAATTGCAAAAAACTACACAAAATTATGAAAGCATAAAACACAATATAAGCAAAACAAATAGAAAATATGCATTTTATTAGCTACCAAACACAACATAATAATTCTGTTATATAAAGCCGATATCTTTCAAGTATTACAAATAATCAAAATAGAGTACCTCTACAATAACTAAGCTTCCAAGAAGAAACCGAGTAAAACAATATTAGTGGAATTAATTAAAAGTAAATAATTTTTTAAAAGTAAACCATAAAAATTTAAAAATATACATACAAATGAAAATCATAGATTATTGAATGATGATTTATAAGATTAGTGATTAAACAAGTCGCTTTGCCCTTTTGTAAAAAAGAAAACTATAAGAATTTAAGTAAAACAATCTGAAAGCAATTAATTAAAAACAAACAATCTGAAAGCAAGTTCTGATTTGGAAGAACAGAAAATACAATTACTGATATTCAAAATTTTTAATTTGCAGAGCTTTTTTTCATCTTTAAAGTTGAGGACATACAATGTAAACCAATGTTCAAGGTCTTAAAGTTTAATGTAGTTACATTTAAACATGTTTTTTTTTGTATAAATTAAGGATTAAATTACCTCAAGTATTGGAAAGTAGGAACTTGATAAGCTCGAAAGTGTCGCCATGACGTCCAACCATAGTGACCAACAACAATTTTCCACTTTGCATTCGACTTTTTCAATGCTGATTCCAAATCCTAATCAAATTGCGTTCATTTGATTAATTTTCAGTCACTTTTTTTTCTAACAATTTAATGTCAATTTAATGTTAAAAAAATGTGGTATTTCACCTTAAGAAGCTTAGCAAGGTAAGTTCTTCGAGGTTCTACTCCTCTCCAATCATAATTATGGTTAAGTTCTGTAAAGTACTTGTCCACGAATGGAGTTGTGTCAACCAAGAAGAATTCTACTATTTTTGAACAAAGAAAGAAAAGAAAATCAGAATATACTGATTAATTTGTAAATTAAATGAACATATATGTTTATATATTTATGCATATAAACCAAAAGTTAAAAAAATTATTTTGTACTTATCGTGTCAACGCTTACGGAGAATATGCTCAGTTGTGCTTCTGCATCTCTCCTACAATCGTTATTTCCTAAAACTACAGATTTTAGAAGTAGACCTAATCACAGGCCGGGTCGAGGCTGCTTCGAGCCAAGCCCATGACAATATTAGTATGAAATCTCTTGACTTTTTGCCTAAGCCCACTTTCATTTTTATACTACAAATTCGAGTCCGACCCAGTTAAGCTCGAAAATAATTTTTTAAATTTTAATTTTTTATATTTATTTGTTTTTATTATTTTAAACTCTTTAAAATTTAATTTAATTTGTCAAAATTTATTTATCAATTTTCATATTAAATATTTATACTCATGTTTATTAATCAATAATGTTTTATATACATATAATTATATTATACTTATTAAATATACAAAAAAAGTTTAATTAATATAAAAAAATAAATAAAAAATAAATTTGAGCCGGGCCCAGGCTTTGAAAGGTCAAGCCCGAGATTCAGCTCGATTTTTAAACGGGCCTAAAAAATTTGTCCAAATCCGATTATTGTATCAGATATTTTTGTCCAAACTCAACCAAATATCGAACAGGCCTTCGGGCTTGAGTGGATAGCCCAACTCTTGAGTAGATCTATTTAGAAGGATTGTCATTAAAGACCCTTTAGAGGAAACAATTGCAGGAAAGAGAATGTAGTTAATGATTTGAGAAATCATACGATAATGAAGACTTACCACTATACCATTGCTTCTGTAAGCTTTTGGCCTTGTAAATGTTCGTAAAAGATTCCCTAAATAGTGGATCATAAACACCTTTTAACCCATTATCATTGAAATTGTTACCATGAAATAAAAAAAAATTGTTATAGAGAAGAGTAGAAAGGTGCTTAAAAAAACATAAAATTTGAAGGAGTAAAGAGGTAGTTAAAAAATCTTTAAATGAATAGATAAGTTTTTTTACTTTTTAAAATTTAAAAAGAGATATACTTAAATGAATAAAAATTATTTTAAATACATTAGATTTTTAAAATATTAAAAATGCATTAAGGTTAGATTTTAAATAAAATCTAATAAAGAATATATAAATAATTTTAAATAGATTAGATATTATATAATTTTTTTAATATATTAGATATTATAAAATTGTTTAATTTAAATAAATTGCAATGGTGGATAAAATGTACAGTAAAATGACATTATTAGTGAAACACTATATACCATGAATTTACTTTGCATATCAAAAACAAAGCTTATTTATATTGTTCATCTTATGAAATTTATTCATAACATTATATTATAAATATATTACTTCTTATGAAATTTAAATATATTAGATATTATAAAATTGTTTAATTTAAATAAACTGCAATGGTGGATAAAATGTACAGTAAAATGACATTATTAGTGAAACATTATATACCATGAATTTACTTTGCATATAAAAAAAAGCTTATTTATATATAAAAAAAAACATGTTGGAACGATATTTTAATTATTCGTTTTGTTGAAATGGTTGGAAAACACATGAAGTTTTTTTCTTTTTCTTTAAAATTCAATCTTAAGGGATAATGGAGACATTTTTATCGATTAAACAATCAAGATAAGCTTATTTTGTTACTTAAAATACAAATAGAATGGAAGTTTATTTATTTTTTATTTAAAATTCAAATTATATAGATAGATTCATAATACAGTTTTTTGTTTAAAATTCAAACCTAATAAAGCAGTAAAGCTCAAATTTTGAAAATTAATACTGGTGTATCTCCAAGTTTCCTGAATCAATATTTGTTAAATATATAATATTTGTTAAATAGATAATATTGGTTTTTTGACACGTGTCATTAGTGTTTTCTAAAATATAATATATATATTAGATTTACACACGTCAAATATATAGACTATTTACATGAGATATTTTACTTTGAGTTAACTGCTTTGACTTTTATATATATATAAGATTATATATAAATAAAAAATCTTAAAATCTTAAAATTGTTTTTTATTAAGGAACAAAAACTTATTGAATTAAAAGAAAAACTTGAAGTTAAAATAATTATAAGTTGTTGGATTTAAGCACAATTTTAAAATTTAAAATAATTAAATATTTTAGATATTGCTATTATTATTATTATCAATGAATACTATACTTCTTTAAAATAAAACTAAAAATTTAAAAAATTATATTTCTCAAAAACCGAAGGCTATAGAATATGGATAATTATTACATACACTGACAGTGGAGTTTTTTTACTCCACAAGCAGCGTTAAGATCGTAACACATATCCTGTTTTATTTATTTTAATATTTTTATAAGACACATGTCATGATCTTAATGCTGCTTGTGGAGTAAAAAAACTCCACTGTCAATGTATGTAATAATTATTCATAGAATATATATATATATATATATATATATATATATATATATATAAAATAAGAAGAAGGCTGGGAATCATAAAAGATAAGATTAAAGAATTTGGCATAATCTGACGGCCTCTCTGTAAACAAAGGACAAACCTCTTACTGCCACTGTGAAGTGAGAAAGCGACTTACTGACCCTCCCAACGACGGCGTTTCAGTCCTTCCTTGTCGGCTTGTCGGTTGCCCTTTTCACGTATAGGTTTATTTAATTAGTTTTTAAGTTTTGAACGATTTTTTTCTTTACCTTCTGCAACTGCAGCAAAAATTCCCGTCCCGTACCGTACTACAGGCTCACGCGTTTAAAGCGAAAAACAATAAGAAAACCAAAAAAAGTTGAAAAAGAAAACAAACAAAACATCAATTTTTTTTAGAATAATTATTTAATATCTCGTCAATAAATTTTTTTATTTTATAAATAATATTAGGATTATAATATATGTTATATAAAAATATTAAAAAATAAATAAAGTAGATAATGTATTTTGATTTTAATCCTGCTTATGAAATAAAAAAAAATTTCACCAATAATATATAAAATAATTATCATTTTTTAAAGAAATGTTTAGATTTGATCATTAAAAAAACAATAACATAAAAAATACAAATAACATGGTTAAAGTTTTAATAATTTTAATGCGTTGATAAAAAATTTTATGTTTTCACATGTGTTCCATATTTTGTTTTTATACAGGGAGAGATACAATGGAAGGGAATTTAAACATTGGATCTAATATTAAATTTAATAGTTTAATATACAATTAATATTTTGCATAAAATGAAAACAAACGTTTAATCTTTTGATTTTAGTGTAAGTTTATAAATTTTATTTTACAATAAATAAACTCAATTTTGTAAAATAAAATAATTAAGTTTAAATCTGTTAAACAAGATCGTTTGGACACAGCAAACATGATGGCTTTGTGGGTTACCATATGTATAATACGAATGAAGTTAGTATTAATTAACAGATTTTTACTTAATTGTGCTATTTTGAAATGTTAAAAATTTAAGCAAATTGGATCTTGGTGGAGGGGAATTCGGTGCGTTTGCAAGATAAAAGACAAAATTTTGTTAGAGTAAATTTACTCTTTTATCACTACTTTATAATTTTTTATTATTTTATTTAAAAACATATATCTCATTTTATATTTTTCAATTTCACCGAAACCAATCTCATTACTAATCCAAACTAGTCTTTATACGATAAACTAAAAAGGTTAATGACTTTTATCAATTTTATGTAAAATATTAATGATATACTTGTCGATTAAGCTTGAAACAAAAACTATATATTATATAGCCACATTTTAAAAAGGATTTATATATGATGCACTGACAGTGTATAGTTTCTATACACTGTTAATGTACCAAAGATTGACACTTCATCAATAGGCTCTTATATGCAAATATAAATAATTTTTTTTAAATTGCCCATAAGAGCCTATTGATAAGATGTCAATCTCTTATGCATTGACAATATATGAAAACTATATACTATCAGTACATTATATACAAACTTTTTTAAAAATACATATTGTTAAGTATGGATGGTCTTTGTTTCAGGAAGAGTCTGAAATTGGCGTGAGTTAGCATAGCATACAAGAATCCTTTTCTGTTGGGATATTTTGGTACTGTTTTTTCTTATAAATGGTCCCACTCTCACCCTTATCCATCCTTCACACTAATCTCTGCATCTGCATGTAACTTTTTTCATTTTTCTGCGCTTTTACTTCTAAGCAGGGACATATCGATCTTCTTACTCATCCTTTGACTGGCGCGTGTTGGCTTGAAAGAGCAAAACTCTTCAAGCTATATACACAGTAAGTTATATATATATATATATATATATGTATATATTTTCCTCTGCACGTCAAAGAAAGCAAGGCATGCCTCTGAAGGTGGCTGACTAGAGAAGAAGGGCTTCTGACAGCTGTTCCGTACATTTGGGAGAGAAATTTGGCAGAGCGCTCGAAACCCCGTCAGGTTTTGCCGGGAGTACTACTCAGTTTCAGCAACCTGATCTCTCTCTTTTCTCAGGTTTGATATTCTTTTTCTTCTTTCTGTATCCATCTTTGATTGTCTCTCTAGGCGTTTCTTTCTTTTTCCTGCTTTCTTGGTTCTATAACACCATCACCAACGTTTTGCACTTGTAGCATTGTAGAATGTTTCTTCTTTATTCAAAATGTGTAGGATATAATATAAGCCAAAATGGTCTCATTACAGGATGCCACTCGGTCAAAATATAATGTAAAAGTGATAATAGTCAATTGTGTTCTATATTTTCCAGTGCTGTGTCACTGTTTTGTTTTATCTGTTTGCACTCAGCTTCAAATTGCCTACAAAAACCCTTCCATTCTCCACTCTCTTTCACCTTTGCTCTGCTCTCATTTATTAGTTTTGACCATCCTTCTCCTCTCTTCAACCTTTGAAAGCATTTTGTTCTTGTTCTAGCTTTTGTTGTTGTGATCAAACCCGGAGATGCAGGTGGTGAAGAAAACTGGGATTCGAATGGCGACCAACATAGCGATCGTCGACAGCGAGGCATCCGCGGGGACGATGAAGCTTGACAATCCATACGAGATAGTGAGGCAGCTGGCTTCCACCAACGCAGTTGTGCTGTTCAGCGTGAGTGGCTGTTGCATGTGCACTGTGGCTAAACGCCTCCTCTTCGGCCTCGGCGTTGGCCCCACCATCATCGAGCTCGACCACCACGTCGCTGGTCCTGACATCCAAGCTGTCCTCTTCCAGCTCGCCACCGATGGTCGACAGCCTGTCCCGGCCGTGTTTGTTGGTGGCAAGTTCCTCGGTGGCATTGAAACCCTCATGGGTTGCCACATCAATGGCACATTGGTCCCTCTCCTCAAAGAAGCTGGTGCACTTTGGCTCTGATTTTCTCGTCTAACACTTCTATATTTCTCACCAGTTACGGGAATATTCTGGTCTGGCTAGTGTTAGCTAACTCTTATTTATTATAATCTCTTTTATGTTTATATGAATTATATATATGAATCAATATGATTGGCCTTTTTTACTTTAAATTAACTGGAGGGCTTTTCAATTTGTGTAAACTTTCTTTTTCAACATTAACTGGTTAGCTAAGCTTGCTTGCTGTAGACAGTACGAAGTGACGCCATTGTTAGCTGAGCTTTGTTTCTTGCTTGTCAGTACCTTTTTCCTAAGCATTAAAGTAGAGAATTTCTTATCTTAAACAAACTTAACTCATTACCGTTACTACATAAATACTTGTCTGGAATCGAATTCACTATGCTTTATCGTTCAAGATAAAGAAATTAACAATCTTAAAGTATTCTTTAATTCTTTCCTCATTGCATAAGAAGCATGCATTAAGCTGTCGGGATTTTGATAAATGCTTCAATTGGATGCTGGTTAGCACCGGTGCTATCCATTATTGGGCACAGAAAACAAAAATTGCTGATAGGATAAATTATTTTTTAATTTTTTTATTTTATTAAAAAACAAATAATTATAATAATATTTTTTTAATTTTATCAGAAACAATTTTAACGTTCATTGAAACTAACCTAAATGATTGCTATGGCGAAAACCTGAAGAAAAAAAAAAAACCAGTACAAAGATCCATCTGGATAGTGTGGGAAACAAAGTGGTGACATATCACATTCCTTGCAATAAATGAAAATGGCTTGCATGCCATGAGAAATCCTCCCATTGACAAACGGTACATTCCCAGGAAAATGATGGGTTAATCAAATATTAATTGGATAAACAATTCTCTCTCGGTTATCTAGGTTGTCAGTGCTGGTCAGATGGCGTGAAATAAAAGGACCGTGTTTTTTTCTTCTTCTTTTCACTACAAAAAAATGAACTTTCAGCGACGGAATTAGCGACGGAAAATTCCGTCGCTGATAGTTAAATTCCGTCGCTGATGGTCTTCAGCGACGGATTACTTACGGATTACCGACGGAAATTTTTCTGTTGGAAAAATCGATGTCGCTGATGCTCACTCCGTCGCTAAAACTTCATTTTCGTCGGTAATTCCGTCGCTAATTAGCGACGGAATTTTTTTACATCAGCGACGGATTTTATGTCATTAGTGACGGAAAATTCCGTCGCTAAAAACATAATTTCGTTTTTTAATTTATATGAAAATCCGTCGCTAAAAGGCATCAGCGACGGAAATTTCCGTCGCTGATAGTTTTATTATTATTTTATTTTATAAAAAAATCCGTCGCTAAAAGGTATCAGCGACGGAAATTAGTTTTATTATTATTTTATTTTATAAAAAAATCCGTCGCTAAAAGGCATCAGTGACGGAATTTCCGTCGCTAATTCCGTCGCTGATAGTTTGTTATTTTTGTTAATTCAATAAATATTCTGTCACTAAAGAGCATCAGTGACGGAAATTCCGTCGCTAATGTTATGAATTCCGTCGCTAATTTGATGAGTTTTTTCACTTATTTAACAGATTTTGTTGCTAATTTCTATGAATTTTGTCAAAAAAAATGTTCTGAAATTAATTATTTATATTTATATATATATATATATATATATGAGAGAGAGAGAGAGAGAGTGAAAGAGAAACATTTAAAATAAACCTAATATTTATACTTAAATCCATAAACATTATCTTAAAATAAATTAACTAAAAAAAACAAAAATACATTATCTTCAACATCAGTATCACCACTACCACTAGCACCTCATCGTATCATCAGCATCATCTGTAAGTAAAAAACAAAAAACAAAAATATAAGTATTAAAGTTTATCATATAAAAAAATTGACAACATAAATATAAAAGAAAAATAGAGTAAATTTACAAAAAAAAAGGAAAAAAGTAAAAGGAAAGAGGGATAAAGAAGAAAAACAAAGAAAAAAACGAGAAGATAGACAAAAAAGAAGATAGAGAGGAGTGAAGAGGAGAGAAAACAGAGAATATGAGAATATATAGAGTCTTTGGCGCGCATACAGAGGAATTACCGACG
Source organism: Heritiera fomes (assembly GCA_032173925.1). Lineage (NCBI taxonomy): Eukaryota > Viridiplantae > Streptophyta > Magnoliopsida > Malvales > Malvaceae > Heritiera > Heritiera fomes. The sequence goes on from JAPDPM010000015.1 coordinate 5,731,952, forward strand.
GAATTACCGACGGATTAGCGACGGAAATTCCGTCGCTAATGCTATGTCAAAATATTTCCCGCTAAAGCTTAGGCGGGAAAAATTCAAAAACAATTTTTTATTTTTTTTCGAATTTAAGGCATCAGCGACGGATTTTTTCCGTAGCTAATTCCGTCGCTGTTGCTTTTTAGCGACGGAATTAGCGACGGAAAAATCCGTCGCTGATGCTTAATGAACAAATTCATTTATTTATATTTTTTTCGATTTAAGGCATCAGCGACGGATTTTTTCCGTAGCTAATTCTGTCGCTGTTGCTTTTTAGCGACGGAATTAGCGACGGAAAAAATCCGTCACTGATGCTTCATGAAAGAAATTTATTTATTTATTTATTTATTTTTTTGATTTAAGGCATTAGCGACGGAATTTTTCCGTCGCTAATTCCGTCGCTAATGCCCTTTAGCGACGGAATTAGCGACGGAAAAATTCCGTCGCTAATTTCTCCTCATATTGTTTGAGAAAATGTAAGGAAATTAGCGACGGAATTTTTCCGTCGCTAATTCCGTCGCTAAAGGGAATTAGCGACGGAATTAGCGATGGAAAAATTCCGTCGCTAATTTCTCTTCATATTTTTCATGGTGTAAGTGGAAAAATATGAAGAGAAATTAGCGACGGAATTTTTCCGTCGCTAATTCCGTCGCTAATGCCCTTTAGCGACGGAATTAGCGACGGAAAAATTCCGTCGCTAATTTCTCCAAAAATGTAAGGAACTTAGCGACGGAATTTTTCCGTCGCTAATTCCGTCGCTAAAGGGCATTAGCGACGGAATTAGCGACGGAAAAATTCCGTCGCTAATTTCTCTTCATATTTTTCCACTTACACCGTGAAAAATATGAGGAGAAATTAGCGACGGAATTTTTCCGTCGCTAATTCCGTCGCTAATGCCCTTTAGCGACGGAATTAGCGACGGAAAAATTCCGTCGCTAATTTCTCGAGAAAATGTAAGGAAATTAGCGACGGAATTTTTCCGTCGCTAATTCCGTCGCTAAAGGGCATTAGCGACGAAATTAGCGACGGAAAAATTCCGTCGCCAATTTCTCTTCATATTTTTCATGGTGTAAGTGGAAAAATATGAAGAGAAATTAGCGACGGAATTTTTCCGTCGCTAATTCCGTCGCTAATGCCCTTTAGCGACGGAATTAGCGACGGAAAAATTCCGTCGCTAATTCCTCCAAAATGTAAGGAACTTAGCGACGGAATTTTTCCGTCGCTAATTCCGTCGCTAAAGGGCATTAGCGACGGAAAAATTCCGTCGCTAATTTCTCTTCATATTTTTCCACTTACACCGTGAAAAATATGAGAAGAAATTAGCGACGGAATTTTTCCGTCGCTAATTCCGTCGCTAAAGGGCATTAGCGACGGAATTAGCGACGGAAAAATTCCGTCGCTAATTTCTCCTCATATTTTTCCACTTACACCGTGAAAAATATGAAGAGAAATTAGCGACGGAATTTTTCCGTCGCTAATTCCGTCGCTAATGCCCTTTAGCGACGGAATTAGCGACGGAAAAATTCCGTCGCTAATTTCTCTTCATATTGTTTGAGAAAATAAGTAAGGAAATTAGCGACGGAAACTTAGCGACGGAATTTTTCCGTCTCTAATTCCGTCGCTAAAGGGCATTACCGACGGAATTAGCGACGGAAAAATTCCGTCGCTAATTTCCTTGCATTTTCTTTCACGTGATTATGCAAAGAAATTAGCGACGGAATTTTTCTGTCGCTAATTCCGTCGCTAATTCCCTTTGGCGACGGAATTAGCGACGGAAAAATTCCGTCGCTAATTTCCTTACATAGTTTTGGGTTTAGCGACAGAAATTTCTGTCGCTAATTCCGTCGGTAATATTTGGCCCGATTGAACAGCACCTCCCGCCATAATTAGCGACGGAATTAGCGACGGAAAATATTCCGTCGCTAATTACCAACGAATTTCCGTCGCTAATTCCGTCGCTAATTTCATTATAAATTCCGTCGCTAATCCGTCGCTAATCCGTCGCTAATACCACTTTTCAGCGACGGAAAAATTCCGTAGCTAAATTTCCGTCGCTGAAAATCAATTTTCTTGTAGTGTTTGCACTCTCCTCCTCATTAGGGGTGTAAACGATACATTAGTATTCGCAAGCTATTCGGGCTCGACTCGAACAAAACTCGAACTCGACTCGATTTTTGTCGAGCCGAGCTCGAGCTCGAGCTACTCGAGCCATCGAACGAGCCGATTTCGAGCAATAGATTACTCTGTTCGAGTAGCTCGCGAGCTTTATCGAGCTTTTAATATTTTAATATATATTTTTAATTTTATTTATATTATTATTTATTTATATTATTATAAAATTATAAAATTACATATTTATCCTACCTCCTAAAAACCCTAACTCTCATTTATCTTTATTATTTTTAGCCAAATCCCTCCCAACCCAAATCGCCGTAGCCTTAGTATACTCTCACAGTCTCACCTGATCTGGACCTCAGCGGCTCAGTCAACACTCCGGCGACCGGCGCGACACACAGACCATCAGACCCTCTCTCAGTCTCTCTAACTCTTCGATGGCTACGCAGCGTGACCCAACCCAGACCACATCTCACGGTGCGAAAGTCCTCTGCCAAAGCTCACGGGGTGACACCTAGACCAGATCTGGCCTTACCAAGGCTCCGACGACCCACCCACAGGCCAGATCTAGCCTTACGAAGGCTCCGGCGACCCACCCACAGACCAGATCTGGCCTTGCCAAGGCTCCGACGACCCACCCACAGACCAGATCTGGCCTTACCAAGGCTCCGGCGATCCACCCACAGACCAGATCTGGCCTTACCAAGGCTCCGGCGACCCACCCACAGACCAGATCTAGCCTTGCCAAAGCTCCGGTGACCCCTCAATGTTCCAAGTCTCCTTTACTGTTTTACCTAGAGCAACGCCTTTTTTCCTCTCTCATCCTCTCCCCGAGCCTCGATCCCGTCCCGGCAAGAGTAGCCACTCCTTCCGGCGAGAGAAGCCACTCCTTCCGGCGAGAGCAGCGACCCCTTCCGACACCTCTGCTCTTTATTTGCTTTTCCTTTTCTAAGACCTACTCGAAATTACTTAGTTATTTTCTTTAATTTATTTTTTAATTCGTTGCTTATTGTGTCTCTATGTGTTTATCTGTTGTTAGATATTTACTCTAAACTAAAGCTGTTCGTTGTATTGCTGGTTGTATTTGTAGAACATAGGAAGCAAAGAAGAATGCAGATACCATGCTCCTCAAGTGTTTGTTGTTTTGGCTTTATTGTTCTTCCCTCTGTTTTTGTAGCTTCTGGTGCGTTTTTAAGTTTCTAAATTGTCAAATTGAAATTCATCTTTATGATAAATTTTCATCTGGGTAAGACTTTAGCATGAATTAAATTTATATTTGCTTGTAATTTAATCTAAGCTTGTTCATAGCCAAGTCTCTTGGATTTTCTCTTTATTTTTCATATACATTTTTCTGTTTTTGATTACTCATAAAGAAAAGGCTTTGTGTATTTAGTTTTTGATGATATATATCCTAAAATGAAAATGTGTTGAATTCGAGTTCGAGCTCGAGTTCGAGCATAAGATCAAGGTCGAGTTCGAGCGTTTGAATCGAGCACGATTTCGAGCATGAAAATCGAGCTTAATCGAACGAGTTCGAGTAGCTCGATTTTTATGTCGAGTCGAGCTCGAGCTCAAAAATTAAAACTCGATCGAGTTCGAGCCGAGTATCGAGCACGAGTTTTTGAGTCGAGCTCGAGCTCGAGCACCTCACTGTATCGGCTCGGCTCGGCTCGATTACACCCCTACTCCTCACTGATGAGTTCCCTCTCATTAAAGCAATTACATCTTATCACATATGAAAAACATGCTTGATTAGCAGACAAGTGTTTGGTTAATTAAGTTGATTAAGCATATATTATTAATTATATAGTTGATGATGTAACCAAAAAAAAATTATATAGCTGATGACACGATTTTTCTGGTTGAAGTTTAATTCAGACTCGAGCTAGCCTTTGGTAATGTCTAGATGATTCTAGGTAGTTATATATAATATATATATATATATATATATATGAATTATTATTCAATAAACTATCAATAAAATTTTTTGAACTTTATAAGTGGAGTTAAGATGGTGGATGCTAGAGGGGTATGTTTTATAATCAATCTAAATATTTTCAGTCGTTAATATTTAAATATTTATTGTTTAAAATAATTATTTAGCATAGACATTATTCTTTATTTAAAAAGCATATTGATTTCATCTATTTATACTTGTTTATGATAAATTCCTTGAACAAAATGTATTTTGCAAAGGGAATTATAAAGTGGTTATAATTTTCGGATCCTTATTGCATAAAAATATAATATTTTAGAAATAGTTCATGATCAAACATTATCAATAAAAAAATATATTAATAAAAGTCGTTGAAATTGATATAGTGTTTTGTCTTTAGTTTGAAAAAGTAAGTAACTGATTTCATAAATTGAAGTATTAATATATTTAAAGTAACATCGTAAATGCTTGTTTGAAAAGATAATTTTGTGGAACTGACTCGCAGTAAGAACTTTATTTAATATATTCACTTAAATATCTATAAAATATCTTTTCAAAATGATAATTACAAGTGATCCTCAGACAATTATAAAACGTATTGATTAATTCTGCCGGTTAACTAACAAAACTAGCTTTATATGATGTGATTGACTCAAAGAACTTGTTGATATTACTGATCAGATAATCTAGTTGTTGCTAATGAAGTGACTGTGTACTTCGATTAGTTTATATTCAGTTCACCAAAACTAAAATTCACAAGACTTTGTTACATGGGAAATGCTCTTCACGCAGTAAAGAAAAAGCTTTTCCACTGTGAGAGTACGTATAGTTTCAGCACCAAAGAGTTATGTTACATTAAATAATGTACTCAGATTCGGCATTATAATTAACAAGTTTAATTATCCAACTGCTGAGAGCCAGGAGGAAGTTAAGGCGCAGAGATGGCGCAGTAGGAGACAAGGGGCAGACGAAAGATAGCAGGAGGAAAATGATTACATGGTGAAAGCAATCATTTTCCTTGTGGTTTTCCGGATTTATGAAAAATCCATAAATTCCTTTGTGAAAATGAAATCAAAGTTGACAGTTGTCGGTAAGAAAGGATACGATTGTATAATATAACATACTTGAATTTGACCATCATTTTCTCATTTCCTGAAACAGAATTCCTGTGCTGTGCCTGTGACCATCATAGGAATCATGAAGCCTAGCTATTTGCATTGCAGAATTTTTTTTTTTCACTTTGGTCTCTCCATTGACTGATTGTCAAACTTGTCTGACACATTGACTGCTATGTCCAACGGTCATTGATTCCAGACCTGATTTCCTTGTACGTTTTGTTACCAGAGAAAGGATGAGAAAATTAATGATTAAGGTTGGTATTTTAACAGATATTGAAACTGATAAAAATCCAAGAAATTTCAGTTTTCTTTATCAGGGTACCTTATGAACTTGATGCAAAATTTGCTTTACTTCTATGAGGTCTGCTCCTTATGCATAAAAGAGAAAATGTATATATCTTCTTGCCTCAGTTGATGGTTCAAACAACCCAAAACGAATTAAGACAAAAAAAAAAATTAGAGTTTATATATAATTTTTCGAGTATAAATCATGTACAAATCGGAGCTTTTATCTCAAAATTTGAGTTGATTACATGAATTAATATAAAAACTTGTGTTAAGCCAACATAAATTTTACTCCTCAACTCATTCCTATATGAATCATGTACAATATTATTGTTGAATCCTATCTAGACCTAACAATTCATATAATATTTTGTATTTGTATTGCGTAAAATTATATACAAACATATTGTGTAAAACATAAAAATCTTATGTTAAAATTCTGTTGGATCCCTCTAACCAAACACCCACAAAAACCGAAGAAAAAAAATAAATACAATAATTTTTACTGTGATTTGGCTCGGCCAAATTGGCCTATAATCACTCAACTAAACTAATAATCAATCAAATAATTACATCTGTGCAATTTTTAAAAGAGAAAAAATTGCAAACACTTTACAAGCCCAAGCCCAACTACCCAAAGAATCCAATTAAATCCTTTAAAATAGCCTAAATCTTAACTATTTTATTGGTATTTACAACTTTTTCGGATATTTTACAAACTAAGTCTGACACATCATTTATAAAGAAAGAGCCCTTATAACTTATCCTATACTTTCATTGTGGGATTCAAGGCAAATCCCAACAAATTCATGTGGACATGTTAAATACAAAAAATTTTGTTATTTTGTGCAAAATTCATAATATAGTTTATGTAAAAATTTAACCCATATTACTTTTGTGTTTTTTAATATTATTTTCATATCATATTTCTGTGTTGTATCTAAAATTGTCATATTCATATCATCAAATTTCATTAATAAGTAAATTCAAAATATTTATTTTTAAAGGTTTTTATGACTTAATGAGATGAAATGCTATGATTTACTAACAATGCACAAAATTTATACATTAACACTGCATCAAATATAAATCCAAAAATTACTTTCTTAGTATTACATTTTTTTTTATATATTGAGAAAAAAAAAGAAACTCTATAATTTGCTTACAAAATTTAACACATAATTAGATTTAAACATGTGTGATGCACAGTAACGATTTTATTTTATAATAACTTTAAAATAGTAAAATAGAATTTAAAAAATATAGTTTAAAATACTTGTTGAATAGTGTATTAAAAACTTGATGCATATACAAAATACACAAATTAAAAAATAATTCAAAATTAAATACTAATTAAAAAATTATAGAAAAATTAAATATCACAAATCTTAATATATTTAAATAGTTACAATTTTAATGAAAATAAGTTTTACTTCATTAATCATTAATAAATTATTGGTTAATGTTGCATATTTTAAATTGATTTATTTTTAAAATTTGAATTTAAATGATTCTAAATTAATCTTATAAAATTAATTAGTGTTGAAAACTTTATCTTTTAAGGTTTTTTAAAAAATTATTTATAATAGTCTCAAACATTAAAAGTAATTAAAAATGTAAATAAAAATAAAGATAAATTTTTTGTTTAAATTTTTAAAATTTAAATTAATTTCAAATAATTAAATACAATATTTAAGATAATACACATTTCAAATTAACAGATAATCCATATGGATTTTTTTTACCAAAAAAATTATTGAACAAATAAATAAATAAATGATTGAATAAATAAATCTGAAAAAGAAATGAAATGAAAATTGAAAAAAGAGATGAAAGTTTAATTCAATACTAAAATATATAGATTAAATACCCCATTGTAATATGTACCCAAAAAATAGCCATTTTAATATTTTTGATAAAATATATGTATATTTTTTTAATTTAAAAATAACATAATAAGTGATAACATAACATTCAAATTTTGAGATAAATTTTATTTGATTTAAATGAAGATAATACGATTAAAATATATATTTTTAAATTTCACATATTTTACAATTAAATAATTAATGGAATAGGATTATTTATAAAAAAATTAAAATTAATTCATTATTCCAAGAACTTTGGCTTTTTTATATTTGTATAATATATAAAATTATTATCAAAAATTAAATCTTATTGAAATTAGAAGTGTAATTTTGGATCAATGATCAGGTGATTTTTTATGAACATTTTATACTTTAACAATGAAAAAGAATTCATCTCACCACACATGTCACATGTTTATATAAAATACATATATATATTTTTAAAAAAGTTCATCCAAGTAAAAAAGTTATACCAAAATTAATTATTTCTATAAATATGTTTTTAATGTATATAACAACAGTGCATTTATATTGATAAAAGATGAGTAAAGAAATTGATAAATTATATGGATTTTTCTTTAATTTTAATATATTTAAATATAGATGTTTATTTTTTAGAAATTGAAATAGATAATTGATTTAAAAAGATAATTAATTTATGGATTTATGTATGATGCACTGACAGTGTATAGTTTCTATATACTGTCAATGCACCAAAGGTTGACACATCATCAATAAGCCCTTATATGCAAATATAAATAAATTTGTTTAATTTACCCATAAAGGCCTATTGATGAGGTGTCAACCTCTGATGCATTGATAGTGTATAGAAACTATACACTGTCAGTGCATCATTTACAAACTCTTAATTTATTGTGTAATTTTAATGTTTATGGATTCCTATTTTTTAGAAAATTGAATAAAATTTTTATTTTTATTTTAAATATAAATAAATTTGTTTAATTTACCCATAAAGGCCTATTGATGAGGTGTCAACCTCTGATGTATTGATAGTGTATAGAAACTATACACTGTCAGTGCATCATTTACAAACTCTTAATTTATTGTGTAATTTTAATGTTTATGGATTCCTATTTTTTAGGAAATTGAATAAAATTTTTATTTTTATTTTAAATATTACATATATCAAATTTTTAGAATATTCACATACAATGTTTTACTTTTGTGTTAATTGCTTTGGGCCTTTGGCTTTTATATGTATATATATTAGATAATAAATAAAAGAATTCTTTTACTAGTTGATCTTAGCCCAAAGATATTGGGTCAAATCTTAGCCCAAAGGGCCGTTTGCGAGTTCTTTATTTGGTCAACGCCGAATCGCCGAGTCACCTACCAATTCAGGAAAAAATAATACAGTCAGCAGACACGATCAAGAAAATCATCCTTGCAAAAGAAGGTTCCACCATTTTTTATTGGGTGCACCTTCAATCACCAAATCTTTCCCCCTTGACCTTGATTTCTTCAGCTTTACATAATTACATGGTTTGAAACTGTAAAGAAGAGACGGAAAAACAAAATCCCATCGAAGAGGAGAAGAAACGCCCACAATTTCTTGCATCATCTTCCTCTCCTTCTTTGACCCTTCCAAAATCTGTTCTTTATATAACACTGCTAAAGAATCCTGTGTTCCATTACCCTTGACGAATTACGATTCCATTGTTGAAAGACGCAATTAGTTCCCTGTTTTCTCTTGTTTTCTTTTCATTGCAGGAAGCAGAACGAGGTTTTTCGGGGTTTTAGCAACCTGGGTCTTTTTGTACTTTGTTGAACAGTTGGCGGATGGTGGAATAAAGAAGGGCAAGAAGAGTGAGAAAATGAGGTGGAGATGGGTGATTGGAGCTTTCATTACAATTGTACTTGCCATTGCTTTGGCTTCAAGGAGTACACCCAAGATCTCTCTGTTTGGACGCACCGGCGAATCTTGTCAATGTTCTCAGGTTTCACTTTCTCTCTCTTTTTGATCTTTTTCTTTTGTTAGAGTAATTAAGCGAATGGAAGGCATCGTTACAATGAAATGAAAAAAAGCCTTTGTTGTTTTTACTTTAGTTTTTATTCAATTGGCGCCAAATTCAACGACCCATTTCATTTTTTTTTTTGATACGTAATTCAATGAACCTTTTCTTTACTAGTGTGATCCTACTTTTTTTGGTTTGTAAATTTCTTAGTAGTGTTTTGATGAATTTGATTGAAAAGTGATGCGATCTGTCTCGTTTTGTTTGGATACTAAGAAAATGTTGGAAACTTGTGTGTGTGTGTGTGTGTGTTTTTCTGTGTTTAATTGATGCCAAATTCAAGTACCCTGTTTCACTTTTATGTTTTTTTAGTGATCCTACCTTTTGATTTATGTAATTCTTTGTTGCTTTCATCTGAATTCATGAAAGGTGTTACTTTTTGTCCCTTTGTGGAATCCTTTTCTATTAAAGGTTGAATGGTGAAATGGTTGACTTGTTTTTTGTATCGCAATGACTGTTTTCTTGAATTTGTGCAGGACAAACACAGGTATAGCGGGATTGTAGAGGATTGTTGTTGTGATTATGAGACTGTAGACCATCTTAATGGGGAAGTATTACATCCCTTACTCCAGGAACTTGTTAAAACCCCATTTTTCCGGTACTTCAAGGTCAGCTTATTGCCCAATGCCCATTGTATGATGGAAATATTATGTGAATTTCTTATTTTATTATGTTGAAGATAATTTCACAATGTTGATCTCATAACTGGAAAGCTTTTTGATATAAGTGGTTATGTGTTAAATATAATTTTGGGAGACTACCAGATAAAGTGGTATGGCAAATAGCCTGTTTAGCAGTTATAACTTCCTGTTCATTAATTACAATATTCTGTCTATGAAGTTCAAGGTTCCATTCCCACTTATCTGGTTTTATTTTCAATGTAATACTCCTGTTTGCTTTACTTGTAAAGTGATTCTAAGATTCATGCAGGTTTTGAAGTCAAAAAATGTGCATAGAATGAAAAATCTCATATTTTTTTAAATTCTTGAGAATTCTTATTGTTGTTATGCTTATGTGGGACAAACTTAGGGCATAAGAATGGATTGTTTTCATCTGAACTATTTTATTTTAATATGGCTCTTGGCAGGACAAGGTTAGTTTATATGTTGTATTTGAAATTTATGCTCTTGTCAGCTCCATCACCTGATTTTCTCTGAAGCCTAGTTTTTATATTGCCTTGAGCAGGTTAAATTGTGGTGTAACTGTCCATTTTGGCCTGATGATGGTATGTGCCGTTTGCGGGATTGTAGTGTTTGTGAATGTCCAGAAAGTGAATTCCCTGAATTATTTAAGAAGCCCTACCATCATGGCCTTCCATCAGATGACCTTATGTGCCAAGAAGGAAGGCCACAGGCTGCTGTTGACCGCACGCTAGATAGGAAAGCTTTTAGAGGGTGGACAGAAACAGATAACCCCTGGACTTATGATGATGAGACGGATAATTGTGAGTCTAAATTTGTTCTTGACAGTTCTGGCATATTTCAGATTTGTAGCATAATCTAATTGATGCTTTGCATAATTTAAGATTCAGTGTTGTTTTCTTGACAGTGCTAGTTATTATATAATTTCATTTGCAGCTGAGATGACATATGTGAATCTTCAATTGAACCCAGAGCGCTACACTGGCTACACTGGTCCATCGGCTAGAAGGATATGGGATGCTGTCTACTCAGAGAATTGTCCAAAATGTGAGTTCTTACCAGTTCTTTTACGTGTGTGTGAAAATAAAGGATCCCGAAGCACTTTTTGTACGTCTAGAGGCATTAGGCCCTTACACCTTTGCAATTCGATTTTGGAATAAGAGCTCAAAGTATTGATTGTCCTTTTCTAATTGTGTGCTTGCTTCTGCCTTATGACTTGGTCATTATGCCTTTCCCGCTTATGGAGCCTGTATAGAGTTCTCTTCTCCTGACTAGAACCTTCTATAGAACCTTCTATGTAAAGCCTTTATTAATGTTGATATTTTTGGGACCAGGTTTATCTGATAAGACAAGTATTTCTCACTTTTTGAGTTCCATCCTTCTTTCTCTCTCATGTATTGGATTTTCTAATGCCTGGTGAACCTCCAATCGACATAAATTAATTCTATTGTCATTTTGTGAGCTTATTTATTAATCACGATGGTAGACACGTTTCTTGTTCTACACTTAGTTATAATTGTCCTTACGGCAAGATCGGAGTATTCTTATGAGTCACTTGTTTTTTATCACAAAAAATATTTTTTTCTTTTTTACTCTGATTTGCAGATCCAGCTGAAGAGTTATGCCAAGAAGAAAAAATACTTTACAAATTGATTTCTGGTCTTCACTCATCTATTTCAATCCATATAGCTTCTGATTATCTACTTGATGAAGACACAAACTTGGTATAAATTCTGAATATCCTATCATTCAGTACTTGTTTTTTTCTCATATATGAACTTTCTTTCACAGGTTCACGATAATGTTACAAAGATCTAACATTGTTGCTATATTTTATTTTCTTAATTTCAGTGGGGCCATAATCTCAAATTATTGTATTATCGGGTTTTAAGACATTCATATCGTGTTGAAAACTTGTACTTCACATTCCTCTTCGTCCTCCGAGCTGTGACCAAGGTGACTAGCATGAGTACATATTGAATCTGTTTGTGTAATTGAGGAGCCTAGCATAAAAGTAGGCAAAAACAAAAATGCATGTTGAGCAAGTGCTTGATAAACTTTATTGTCAGAGTATTTATTTATTCTGGAGTTAGTTACTATACTAGGGCTTGCTCAATGCATTTCAGGCCGCTGATTACTTGGACCATGCTGAATATGATACTGGTAATCCTATTGAGGACCTAAAAACGCAGTCTGTAATGAGACAGCTACTTTATAATCCAAAGTTGCAATCTGCATGCCCGCTTCCATTTGATGAAGCTAAATTGTGGAAAGGGCAAAGAGGACCCGAACTAAAACAGAAGATACAAGCACAATTCAAAAATATCAGGTTTCTCTCAGTTCCTTTTTGTCTTTGGCATTGCTGAAATTTCTTATTCCTGTGTATGTTATTGAACATATAAATGAGAAAGCATATTTATTTGAAACTTATTTGTCTTGGCACATTAAGACATGTCTGAACCCATTCAAAACTCAATATTCTCAAATGAAAATCAAATTTGAAATTGTAATTTTACCTTCTCTCAGTTCTTAGTAACCCTCACTATCAGAGAAACTATAACAAACTGTTTCCTCTCTTTTGTTTTTTTGACCTTTGAGATCTGTGCCACTGATTCAAGTGGTTTATTTCAATGATATAATAATTGCCAATGGTTTTGCAGTGCATTGATGGACTGTGTAGGATGTGAGAAATGTCGACTTTGGGGTAAGCTTCAGGTTCTCGGTCTTGGAACTGCATTGAAGATTCTGTTCTCTGTTAATGGCGAGGAGCAATCAGTTCAGACAGTAAGCACCATTTCCTACCCTTAACTTTCAATATTCAGTTCTAATTTCTTTCTAGTGGATGATCAAACATTCAAACTTTGCCACTTGATAATCAAGGATCCTTTCCATCGGTATTAGCAATGCTTTTGAAACCATTGAAACTCTGACACTGGGAGTTTCTGACCTACAATGTGCTATATAACATGGAGGGGAAAGTCCTAGGAACATCAAAAGTTACTTCATTATTTGTTGCAGTTGATAGGCTGTTGCCATTGTGCATTTAATCAATTATGCAAAATTCCCGTGTTGAGAATCATTAATTGTCTGTAAATACTACCAAGATTTTTTCACACTGCTTTATATTTGATGTTGAGTACAGGAAAAATAGTAGTTACAAGTTTCTCAAAGTTGATACAGACATGGCTACTTCAATTTACGAATTCAATCAGAACTTGTCAAAATTGTCACAGGAATGAATGCTATTTTGGGTTCACCATTGCAGTTGATATGGTTGCCATTTTGTGCATGATTTATTTATTTATTTCCTATAAAATGGTCTATCTAACACCATTGTTTGAACATGGAAAATGGTGTTGATCCCTACAAAAATCAGTTTCTCGATTATCTCTACAAAGCTGGTTTTTACTTTTATTTTCGTTTTGTGGGATGTTCTAGGCTTCCATTAGCAATTAGTTGTAAGTATATGTGTTTAAGGTACATTTTATATTTGGTATAGAATTTTGTCTTTCTCACTGAAGTTCATTTTCTTTACCTTTAGTTGCAGTTTCAACGGAATGAAGTAATTGCCCTGATGAATCTACTCAATCGACTATCTGAGTCTGTAAAATTTGTCCATGAAATGGGACCGGCAGCTGAAAAACTCATTGAGGGAAAGATAGCTTCTTCTACCAAGCCAAATAGCCTAGTCCAAAGGATATGGGCAATGGGCATCAATGACTGAGACATAAGTAAGACATTATTAACGTCCTGGCTTGCAATGTCTGTGAATGGCTGTTTGGCCTTTTATTTTGCCTTACCACAAACATTTGTGCTGTTTTGCAGGTAGTGATAACGATGACGATTAACCTCTAAGGAACATTTATTTCCAAAGATATGATTAGGGATTTGCAGAAATATAGGCGTGGAAAGTGTACAATTAAGAGTTTTGCTTTAGTTGCAGTTTCTATAATCTCATGCAAACAAAATGAGAAAAAGAATACAATCATCCTGATAGCACCAGGTAAAATTCTGAGCTTTGAGCATTAGTTATGGTCTTCACAAATATGATGTGTGAAAGTTAATGATCTATAGTTTAATCTTATAGACACAAGCTAGATGTCTGAAGCTGTATAACTGGTTATGATTTATGAACAAAGTTTATAGGCAAATGACTTTTTTCCGAAAACCAAACTCTAGACATACAAGCTACCAAAATCCAAACCACAATACACGGAAATGCAGTATAAAACACAAATGTGGCTCAATAACCTTGGGACTTCCAACTGCTGTTTTGATGCTCAATGACAAGGTAGCACATTGATTGTTAAGAACTCTAGTTAGCTTGACTATGATACAAAGTGTCAGCACCATAAATGTGATTGTGTATTAGACAATGGAGTAACTGTTCTAATTTTACATATATTACAGAACATAGATAGAAATCCAGATTGATCATTGTTGTTTTCGGCCTCTGCTTGGTTGTTTAGGCATCTAGAGAGATGCTTCTTGTGTCGATGCAGGAAAGTGATGAAATCCCAGAGCCATCACAACATCTGTAAATGCAAATATCAACACTGAATAAATACAAATGCTTGTAAATCTGTTTGACCACTTAAGAGAAATGAGAGATGGGTATTGCTGGTCACTCAACAAACTGAAAATTGGGTAACATGCATCTTGAACTTGCATTTCACCTGAGTTTAAAAGCCAATGTTAATAGACATAACATTGTGTTAAAGATTAGGCTCAAATCTTACCATATGCTTAGCGAGACTTTTTCAAACGTTTTGGAAGCCTCATTTTCTCTTTCCTCATATCATCACGTCTTCTGACATCAATAAATGGCTGCAAACAGTGAGAAAATGATTACAACAGTGGAATACTACTATTACCATAAGCATATTGCCATGAAAGTTCTTGGGTTGATAGCTAATGTTACACGTTCTTAACAGCAGCAGCGAGAAGATTATCCCTCAATCTCTAATGAACCCAAGATTAGTATAACTGCATTATAGGGACGTTTGCTATTACTTTCTGATTGCTGCTAAACAAATATGTTCAGGATATAATTTCCTCACTGAGTTCGAAAAGGCCAACTGTGATTAGCAGCACTTCTGAATAGTTGAAACAATTTTAGGTGTGCAGCAAACATTTGCATATCCTACAGACTAGATATAGGAAAACAAAAAGAAGCACAGACTGAGGTTTCGTATAACAGATTCTTCATATTAAAGACTGGAGGAAGAGGAATATATGCTACAGTTGCACCTAGGAGATGCAAAGGCAAAGAACAACTAAACTAAATAATTGTCGCAAGGTCATTTTGAAGTTAAGAATTTTGCTCTATTGTACCAAAACTGATGAGAAGAAAGTGTAAATCAAATGGTAAAACAAAAACAAAAAAAACTCGTCCCACTTTATCTGAAGCTCCAGAAGCTCTTGACAATATGCAAGGCATTCTGCATGGTATACAGCAGCTAGCACTTGTATATTTTTGAGGGGTAGAAGGTATTTATTAAAAGCCTATATCAAAGACAGTAAAAAAATTACAAACCTCCCAAGCCCAATAACGCTAAACCCAATAACAAAGCTTACCACTCTGGTTGACTAAAGGCAGCGTTAAACAATAACCCTTGCCTCTCACTAACACCATAATAGATATAATCTCAAGCCATTTGAAAATTGAAGTAATTGAATGTGAAATGCTAATAATTTGCATGAATGCATATGAGTTAAACCAAGGCAACCACTAGTAAGAGTTGATCATTTATTAGCTTTAAAAGGCTCAGTGTTTTAGTATAAAACTATTGTGACTGTTATAAGTTTACTAATTGCTTCTCAATATGAAAAAATCAAACAGGAACAGATTAATATCTAGGTTAAAAGTAATAGAATTAAGTCAACACAGAGAGGACCATTAAACCAAAATATAGTTTCAAGAAATAATCAGAACTATTTCAAGTACCATAAACATACTTCACAATAGATTGCTTACTTTGCACTCTGAAACCAACGTTTAGAACTTTGCCAACAGATCAGCACGGAAAGCAACCACAACAAAAAATCACCATATCTTTTCTCAAAATTACATACCAAGCAATGCCTATGATGAAAGATTACTCCTTGTTAACCGACTAACCAACAGAAACCCAAATTTACAAAAAAGAGAATAACAAAAAGCATGAAGCACAAGAATCAAAATCCTTGAAAAAAAAAAGGAAAACCCAGAAAGCAAAAATAACAGAGAAAAAGAGTTACTTCGAAAGGGATCGAATGGAAGAGAAGGAGGAGGATGCTCTGGAAGAGAGCAGGAGAAGGTTGTTTCTGTTCTTGGCTCATGGCTTAGACTTTGGGATTGTTTATTTGGTATGCCCTGAAGAAAAAATTCTAAAGTTAACTAGTAACCATTCAGTCCAAGGATTCTTCCGTTATTACCATGGAGGGGCCATTCAGGATTTTACTTTTGTTTATGGAATTTTTTTTTTACAGTAAAAAGAAAAAACTAAAGTGATTGTCCTCTCTAGGTCCCTATATAGTACATAAGTTTAAACCCGAGCTAAACCCTTGCCTCTAACTCCTCCTTCCAAAATCCCCGCTTCCACAGCGACTGCCATCGCCATGTCTCTTATAGCTGGCTCCTACGAACGTTTCATTTGGGGCTTCAAATTAAAACAGCTAACTCACGACCCTTCTTCCCAAGCCCTCTCTCTGACCCAACTCTTCTCCTACCCTTCCCACAACGCCCCCATAACCACCGTCGCTGCCGCCGGTCCAGTTGCCGCATCCGGCTCCTCCGATGACACAATCCACATCTACGACCTTTCCTCCGCCGCTTCCCTCGGTCCTCTCCACCACTTCTCCTCCTCCGTCACTTCCCTCGTCTTCTACTCCCCTCCCCATCTCTCTTTCCCTCGCAACCTCCTCTCAGCCACTGCTGACGGCTCCATCTCCATCTTCGACACCGAGCCCTTCGTTCTTCTTAAGTCCTTTAGGTCCCATAAAAAGGGTATCAATGATTTGGCTGTTCATCCTTCTGGGAAGCTTGCTTTGAGTGTTTCGCGTGATGGGTGTTTGGCTATGTCGAATTTGATGAGAGGGAAAAGGAGCTTTTGTTGTAGGTTGGGAAAAGAAGCGACGATCGTCAAATTTGATGGGACTGGAGAGAGGTTCTTTATGGTCTCCGAGGAAAAAATTGGAGTTCATTTGGCTGAAGATGCTAGATTGTTGTTTGAGTTGGAGAATGAAAAACGAGTTCTTTGTGCTGCTCCAGGAGAGGTTAGTTTTGTTTTTGTTTTTAATTTAAGTAAAAAATATTTCTTTTTTCATATAATTATTATATTTGTTGCTTGAGGAAAGGGAGGAAATGAAAAAATTTTGGTAGAAAATTCACTGCTTTAAAATATCTAGAGAGTTAAATGCATTTCTTTGTGTTAGGATTGGAATTTTTTGGTGGTTGGCTGGTAGTATTTAGGTGCTTTTCCTCTTGGTTCAATGAATTGAGTATGAGTTTATGGTGTTCTGCATTAGTTGACAGAAGAAGAGAGTCAAAAGGTCAAAAGCTACAAGCTTACAGTTCATTCACCTTGTAGCTGAACCATTTTTTCCCACAAATCCACTTCTTTTGTTTATACTTTGTTTTAGTTAGCATCTTAGAAGATTAAGTAACATGATTTTGATGGGGCTTAGTTTTATTTCAAAGATAAGCTGTTCTTTGAGATGTCAATGTCCTTTCTAGTCCGGGTGAATTAACACCCAAAAGAAGAATGTTATAATGGATGAACTTCTAGGATCCTAGACTCCTAGTGCTGCTTAATTGATGCATATTTCTTTAAGGTAGTCTTATGCTTCTTGTTCCATGTCCAATGATGCATGGTTCTTGCTTTCTTGTTATTTATAACTTGAATTTCTGAAGGCACGTCTATGATTTTGCTAGGGTGGAATTTTATTTACTGGTGGTGAGAGCCGTAGCATCACAGCTTGGGACACAAACAGTGGGAAGGTTGCTTATTGCATCGAGGATGCACATTCTACCCGTGTAAAAGGTATTGTTGTTCTTAGCAAAGATGGTGGTGATGATGATCCATATTTAGTGGCATCTGCATCATCCGATGGGTTTATACGTGTTTGGGATGCTCGCATGGCCATCAAGGGGAAGCCAAATCCATTGGCTGAGGCTAATACGAAATCCAGGCTGACTTGTCTTGCTGGATCATTTCTCAAATGTGAGTATTCCTGCTTGTTCTTATATATGTATTGGACTCTTTCTCTGTCTAGTAAACTTATGGCCATCACCTTGTCTTTCTTTGCTATCAATGTAACCATTCTAACTCTATCAGTCTACTGTTGAAATTGATGGAATTATCTCATAATTATCATCATTAGAGCTCTTACATGAACCAATATATGAACTCACGTTAAATCGGCAGCATGAGTTCACCTCTTCTACACAGTCTTATCCAAAGACAATATATTCTTTTAACTCTCATTCCATCATATCTTTCCGAATAATTTCTTTTCAAGTCTTTTTCGATCTTTTTCTAATTTTGACCTTTTTTTTCAACGTTCGTAACCTCTACTTTCCTAACTAGAATTCTACAGGTTTACATGGTATGTATCTAAACCAGCATAAATGATTTTCATATGAAATTATTATGAGAACTTCTTTTAAGTTGATTGACCTCCTGGCTCTGTTTACTACATTTGCATATCATATATATGCATTAGTTGTGGTGCTTTTTCCTCTTAACTTGTATGTTGACAATGCCAAAAGATTATGATACTCAGATACTGAAAGCGCCCTGTAATCTTATTTTGTGCTGGTATTCTTATGTGGATGATTTGTTGGCATTTCTTAATCCGCACGCTTTTTTTTTTTGTGAATTAGTATTCAATGATTTACTATTTCTCTTTCTCAGCTTCTAGACGACCACAGATTGGAAACAGTGCTCCTAAAGAACAGCAGGATTAGCCCAAGGCAGAAATATAACAAATTGTGCAAGTGAACTTCCTTATGGTTGCTGAAAAACATCCTGTCAGTGTTGGGTCCTGTTGATCCAATGAATTAATTTTTATCATCTATAATTCTGTTCATATTGATTTTGAATGTTATATTGTATCACATTTATTTAGTTCTATACTTGGTTGAGATTCTTACCAAATTTTCCATTATGCATGAGAGAAGAAGTTAGCAAGAGAGAATCTTTAGGGTGGAGACCAATCAATATCTAGTACCAAAATTTTTACCATCTGGTCTTAAAACTGAAATGATAATGTGGTGCAGGCTCTCGGCTGTTCACAGCTTGGAGCTAATGCCATTCAGCCAGGTTAAAGTTGTAGTGATGCAATATGGGAACTGAATTAGATTACTATTCAACACCCCATTTAGTAAAATAATCGAATATGAATAAACATAATTATGTTCATATTTGTTCTTTTATTTATATAATATTATTCGTATTCGGTTTGTGTTCATTAAGTTTGTTTACAAACAGTAACAAACATGTTCGCAAACACGTGTTTAGAAATGCACGTCTGTTTTTTTTTTTTTAATATTTGCATTTATAGCAACTCATGTTATCAAATAAATTGTATTCATTTTAATATATATGATGTTAAAAATAAAAAAAATTACATAAACATATAATTTTGGTAATTACATATTAAAATAATGAGTAATTATGTGATTTAAAAATTTGTAAGTATCGAACAATAAACAATAACTAAATGATTCATTAAACTAAGTTTTAAACGAACATTAAATGAATTTATTTGTGAATATTGACAAACGAATCACATCTTTGTTTGCAATCATTTATTAAGATTAATAAACGAATACACACAAAGAGAAAATAAATATATTCACGAATTTTTTGTCAAACGTTTTGTTCATTTACATTTCTACCTTTATTCAGTTTGGTGGAGGCTATGGAGGACAAATCTTGCATGAATTTGTAGGAGAAGACGTGGTTCATTGCACAGGTTTAACATAGATGAGAATGTGCTGCTGAGACTTCGTTTGGGTGGCGAGAAAGTGTAAGAATTAAAGGGGAAAGGACTGAGAAAATGTTGAGACCATTGACCGGGAAGCATGCCAAGTGCATAGCATTTTAAGAGGCTATGTGGCCTTGTTATTGTGTAATTTATGTATTCCAATTTTCTTCACCAATAATTTTTTTTTTTGTTAAAACGAAGAGAAAAGAAAATAAAAAATAAATAACAAAGCTTACAAATTACAGTAATGAATAATCAAATAATATTAAAAAAAATGAAATTTCAACCTCTGTTTATTTATTTATTTAAATAGTTTTTGGCTGCACGACATCTTTCTTTCCCAACAGTTTCTTACTTTCTCTTTCTCTTTGTAGATTAAAAAGATTCCAATTTCCTCGACCAAAGCAATCTATCACTTCCGCTTCAATTAGCGAATAAAAGAAGAAAAAAAAAAACCCTAACGGACCTCAATTTTCAAATCTCTCATCACATTAGGTAAAATTCTTTTGCTCTCTTTTTCTTCATTTAGCTTCATTTTTCGTTTAATTCGATCTTCCCTCCTCTTTTTCAAGTTCTTTTTAGCTGATCAGAGCTGCAGAGATTGCCAAAAATTCTCTCAAGTTGACTTTCTTGGTACGATTCTTCTCATTCCTTGTTTGATTAACAAGAAAATATGAGGGAAAAGAAAAGAAGAAAAAAAATTCATATTTTGGATCGTTTTATTACTTACCTCCAGAATTAATCAGTGCAAGAAAACTTGTACTGAATTAAGCATAATGTAGGTTAAGGGATCAGATTTTTCGCTCTTTATAATTTTTCTTTTAGGGTGAAGTTTATATTCAGGATTGTTGAAATTATTATAGCTTGAAATTTGTGACTTTATGCTCTGTTTCCTTGCTCGGAAGTTGCAGAATAAAGGTGTTAGATTTGGAGCTAAGATAAGATTAATATCCGTTTGGAGGTTAATTGGAGATATAATTATCAGTCTTTAACTTAGGGAAGGAAAATGAGCAAGGAAAGAAAATGGAATGTGGGAATTCATACTGTAAAATGTACGTGTCTCGAAAATTGTTAGAAGTGAACTGAATCGTGAAGCTGATGAAATGTAGAATGTAGTTGAATTATCTTCTATTATAGTAGAGGTTTAATACTGTGTTTTAAGTAAAGCCGCATACATAGAAATAAGGTTCTTGTTTTTGATGTGGCTATTATAGTAGAGGTTTAATACTGTGTTTTAAGTAAAGCCGCATACATAGAAATAAGGTTCTTGTTTTTGATGTGGCTTGTGTAAAGCATTGTGCTTTAATGATTTTATTGTTGTATTGTTATATAGAAACTCAAAGGTTACTTGAAAGGCTTGCAGTATTTAGTGGAGTGGTAGAACATTACAGCTGAGATTCAGAAATGACGAATACAGATAGAGAGAGACACAGAGAGAGGGAAACAGGTTTTCTTTGTCTATTTTAACTCTTGTTTTCTTTTTTGGTCTTTGAGGCTTTTACTTCATAATTTTTGTTGCTTTTGGTTTTATTTTAAATTTCTGCACACACACAGATCATAACACACTATCACTTAGTGGATGCTGAGACATGAATACACATGCCTGCTTATCTTTCATGTATGTGCTTAAGCTCCAGCTACATGTGAAGACATATAAACAAATATAGCGGATGCAACATATAAGTCCTTTTGTTCTTTATAAATGTTTACTACCTGCATTGTTAGCATTAGTCTATGAGTGTTTGTGTGCAAAAGTAAGCAAATTTGTTCATCCATGTGGCTACCGCACTTGGACTAGTGGATGTCCTTGCATGCATGTGTGCAAGCATGTATAGTTGAGTCTTTTCTACTTGGGGAGTTGTGGCAGTGAGAGTAGTAGGTGGAATGGTGTATTTTTGAATTGTTTCT
Organism: Heritiera fomes; assembly: GCA_032173925.1. Taxonomy (NCBI): domain Eukaryota; kingdom Viridiplantae; phylum Streptophyta; class Magnoliopsida; order Malvales; family Malvaceae; genus Heritiera; species Heritiera fomes. Next base: position 5,753,852 of record JAPDPM010000015.1, read on the forward strand.
CCATAATCACCGTTGTGATCCTTGGTTAAAACACATTGAAAATTGAAGTGAATTGATAGTTGTGCTAACAGCTGAGGGTTGGGCGATCTATAGACAAGCATCAATGCATATTTGTAGATGTTCAATTGTGAGGCTGGGGCTGCCTTTCATTGCAACTTTGGCTTCATATAAAAAGTACTCTTTTATATGAAGTGGTGGCAAAGCTATCTACAATCATCATTAACATTTTGTTGGTCTTGTTATGGTTGTTTTGCAGCTTTTTATCTGTTTACTCAGCAAAGGCTTCCAGCTTGTAAACCTGTTCTGACTCCAGCATGGGTGAGAGCATGATAACACTCTTTATACCTCGATTTTCATTGATCTCTGGTTATTGGCTAATATTTAACTTCACTTGTTGATGTTGGCTGTCATTAATGCTAGTTATTATTTTATTTATGGGTGTCATCTTCGTTTCTGCAGGTTATTACAATATTTTTGTTTACGAGTGTCATTTTCATTCCTATTGGCCTCGTTACTCTGCGTGCTTCTCGTAGTGTAATTTTCCATGGCTCTTGTCATCTCATATGGCTATTTATTATACTTCTTTTCAAAAGCATCCATTGTTACATTGAAAAGATGCTTGTGAATAATCATTTTTGTTTGACTGGTAGGTTGTCGAAATTGTGGAACGATATGATACTGAATGTGTACCTGAGCCGTTTAGAATTGATAAAGTTTCATATATCCAGGATGACTCAATTCCCAAGAATTGTACTCTTTTCTTGAAGGTGATACTTGCTTTCTGCATTGGCTATATCTTCAGTGTGAAATTTTTTGCTTCTTTTTCACATATATACCCCTGAATATCTGGAGTTGCTATGGGAAAGTGTCTTGCATATCAATCTATGCCAAGCTATCTCTTCAACTGCTTCTTTCTCTGTCATTACAATGCATTAGACTGCAGTACAGATTGTCAGCAACTGAATGTCTCTTTCTTTCTGGAAAAGTACAAATTCTTGTCACAAGGCTTTTAAATTTACCATGAATTAAAACCTCTTGTTATCTATGGAAGTGGAGTTTATCGGAATTGGAAGGAAGGGTAACTGAACTAACGTATAGCCTTCAAGCTTTTTTGATTTTTAGATTGACTTCTAGTTGTGTTACTGTGTCTATCAAACTCAAATTAGTTGATGAGACTAAGTTAACTTTTTTTTTCCAAATGAAATTAAATTTACCTTTTGAGGAAGCTAAAAATGTTTTCTTTTTTCTTTCTTTTAAATTATCCAACCCTTTGACTTCCTGTCGTCTGCAGATAGTATTCTTTCAATCCTTTTGCCATATCCTTTGCATGTCTTGTTTATCTTATGTAATAGATATTCAGAGAAACAGCTATTCAACTTAAATTGTAGGCACATTATTCTTAGTAGAATACCATTCCTGAGGTCTTTAGTAAGCTGCATGTAACTGGTTTTTGGTAACACTTCTTTGTATTCACCACATGGATTGTGTTGAAAACTTTGATTCACTGTGGATTGCTTGTTCCTTTTTTTTTTTATTTCATGTTGGTTTATTTTGCATCTATAACTTTTTTGTAGGTGCACAAGTACATGAAAGCTCCAATCTACATTTACTATCAGCTCGATAATTATTACCAGAACCATCGACGGTGCAGGCTCTCTCACTTGATGACTTTAATGCTTTTGCTGAATCAACATTTATGATACATTGAACCGGCACCTTTAAATTGTTTAAATGAGCTATGAAGGAGCTTGTTGTGTTACTTTTTCTTTTGGCAGTCTATTCATGGTTCAGGCCTGCATACATTTTTTTTTTTAATTTTTGCCTTAGCAGTTTACTTATTTGTTATTTACAATTACCCAAATTTCAAAGTTTTCTTAGTTTAATGTCCATTATTTCTTCAATTTGCACTTCATTGGTTTGAATGATATCCAGGTATGTGAAAAGCAGAAGTGATCACCAGCTCTTACATGGACAGAAGTATCATGGCACAAGTTCCTGTCAACCTGTGGAGTTTAACAATGGTCGACCTATTGTTCCTTGTGGGTTGATAGCGTGGAGTTTATTTAATGATACGTTTACATTTATTCGTGAGAGAGCAGAACTCAAGGTTAACAGGAAGAACATTGCCTGGAAGAGTGATCGGGATCAAAAGTTTGGAAAGAATGTATATCCTTCCAATTTCCAAAATGGAACCTTGATCGGTGGTGGAAAGCTGAATCCAAGAATTCCTGTAAGTATGAGCTCTGTACGGAGACTTTCTACCATTGTCTTTCTGATTCTTTTGTCTATCATGAAGTTACTTATTCACTACTAAAGTATCTGTTTACAAAACAACCGTCACGTATCCTTCAATAATCACTTTTCTTCTTTTCATTATGTTAATACAGCATTTTCATTTTCAGTTATGTATTCAGCTAAAGCTTGAGATATGAAATAATTGGTTTGTTATTCTTGCTCTTTTTTGGCACTGGTGAATGGATGCATTATAGCTAAGCGATCAGGAGGATCTTATTGTATGGATGCGTACGTCTGCCCTCCCTAGCTTCCGAAAATTGTACGGGAGAATTGAAGAGGATTTAGATGCAGATGATGTTGTAGTGGTTCAACTAATGAACAACTACAACACTTACAGTTTTGGCGGCAAAAAGAAGCTTGTTCTTTCAACGTCAGGTTGGATGGGAGGAAAGAATGACTTCCTTGGTCATGCATGCGTCTTTGTTGGTTCTTCTTCTCTTATCATCGCCATTGTCTTCATGCTGCTACATCTAAAATTTCGAAGGTAAAAATTCAAGAGGTAATAAACAACATAATTTTGAATTCTCTATTCTTTCAATCTCAGATTTTTGAAAATGTTAATTAGTCATAATTCGTCCATCTGCAGGCCTTATGGGGACACAACTTATTTATCTTGGAACAGAAAAAGCCTTTCTGAGCGATTCGATGGATGAGGTCCATCTTACATCTAAACTTCAAAACCAGTGAGTGATTTCCAACCATGATTTGGAGAAACAGTTAGCTATTCCCTTTATGAATTAGTTAGGGACAAAGCCAAGAGAAAAAAATTGAGTGTCTTCAGCTGGTTATACATGTTAATAGGACAAAAGAAACATTATATCTATACATGACAAATCAATGTAAAATAGATAAAACCCTTTGAATTTTCCTTTACATAGCATATAATGATGTTAAAATATCCCTTGTCGTCATAGATAAAGACTGATGTTAGGTCTCCAGTGGCCCTGCAAACACCATTGGTTTTCATTTCTTTGAATTATATTATCAACTTCTCTTGTATAAGACATTATAATATAATTATTTAGCCTTTGAAAGAGACCAGAGTCTACCACAATGTATGGACACGTGAAGTAGTATCCACTGCACGTACCTCTGTCCCACTCACCAAGACAAAATGAAAGATAGCTCTACCCAAATCCTGAGATGATCGTAAAGAGCAAAGCAAGCGACCAATCTCAATCTTCATTGACCTAAGCCACGCTTCCCAATTGGACTTCCCTCTGTTTCTTTCAAACCGCGTTGAAACCTAAAAGAGCAATCAGCCATGTTTGCCAACTTGAAGGTAGATTTGGCATTTTTTGTATAGGATTTGGGTTGATGTTATGTAAAATTATGTTCGTGTAATGTAAAATATAAAAATTTCATATTAAAACTCATATGATGTCTTTCATTTTAGTTTTTTTTATTTATATATAATTTTTATTAAATTTTAACTCGTGTAATTTTTATGTCTTCTATTTATATCATTTTCATGTCATATTATTGTGTTACACAAGAGATTTGCTAACTATTTGAGGATGGCACAATCTATGAACGCTAACCATATAATTTCACTACAAGTTTACACCCTTGGTTCTACTTTATGCCTAAGCCTTATCCATAAAATTATCGGCCGAAATTTGGTTAGTCGAACTTGACAAGGGTGGATCAGTGATCTTATGGCGGAAGAAAGGCATCCAATTGCCTCTTCCTTGGGGAATTCTCCATGTCTTGTCTTGATCACACCCATGAAGAAGGATTCAACCTATGCGAAGTAATTTGAGGTGAGCATTCGATTTTTTTTTTTTTTGTGGATTCGGCATATCAAAATCAAAAATCAATTAAATTTAATTTCTTAAAAATGTAAACTGAAAACTGAATTGAATTTTTTTGTAAATCGAACAATTGAATCAAATTTTTCGATTTGATATTTTGTTAAAATCGAATTTTTTTTATTACTTTAATATATATTCATTTAATTATATTTATTAAGTATAAATATATAATTTAAATATTTATTTATTTAAATTAATTAGTTTTTCCAATTAGTTCTGTTCAAATTTTTTAAACACAAAAAATTAATCAATTTAACAGAATTAAAAAAAATAGAAATTGAATAAACCAAATTGATAAATAAAAAAATCTATCGATCCAATCGAGATTGATTCGACCGATTTTTGCTCACTCTTGTAGACTGATGTTCTCGAAAACTAAATTGGCAGGCATGGTGGGAAATATTATTGGTTTTTTCATAAATTACATATAAGTACGTGGTTTAAACATTTTTATAAAGTTCTGTGTACAAACTTAAACAGATCAAGAAATTACTACCTTAAACAGTTAAAAAGAAAGAACTACATCTTCAATGCATCTGATGGTTGTTACAAATTTACCCAATAAACCTTATTTACCATATAAAATGGTCCAGCAGATATACTTTGAAAATGAAATCTGTCCATAGGATAGCATTGTAGTCAGATTCCCATATGGGAAATCTGTTTTTTTATTTTGGTTTAATAGCTAAATAAATCTTCAACCTTTAACCCAAAATAAAATTCAACCTTTAATGTTTTATCGCGTGAAATTCTGTCCATAAATTTTTATTTCAATGAAAATAAACCATCAACCTTTTTAAAATTATGCAATTAAATTCAAATCTGTTAAATGACACTAATTACCGTTAGTATTACACACATAACATGTCACATAACAGCCAACTAAGCTATCCACATCAGCTTTCACGTTAGATACACTAACAGCAGTTAGTGTCATTTAACATATTTAGACTTAATTGCATAATTTTAAAAGGTTAATTTATTTCCATCGAAATAAAAATTTATGAACTGAATGTCACGCGATAAAATGTTAAAGGTTGAATTTTATTTTGGATTAAAAATTAAAAATTTATTTGGTTATTAAGCTATTTATTTTTTACCTTTTAACATGGAAATGAACCTTTTTTTCATCTGTGATCTGTCTTTTGGAAAAGTAGAAAAGACGTTTGCTAAAACAAAAAAAGGAATTTATCACAAAAAAAAAAACAAAAAGTGGAATAAAAAAATGAAAAAAACCCGGTCAGAAAACTCAGATCATTCTCACATGGGTTTAACATCAATATCTAAATATTCTTGTCTGCTCTGGTTAAATTTCCAACCAACTTCCGGTCTCCTTCTTACATCTTTCCTTATTTCAAGCACTGGAAGCCTTCTTCAAACCCCTATATAAACTCTACTTTGATCTCCAAAATTTTCTAAGCCAATTCCTCTCCTGTTAAAAATCTCCTTCCACCCCAAAAACCCATCATCAAAAACCAAAGAAAACAGTTTTTGTTTCAATAGAAATTTAAAAAAGCAACAATCTTGATCAGAATTTCTCAGTTTCAGAGATGATGAAAGAGGTGGGATACAAGCAAAACTGGGGTGCAGTGGCACCTGCCCGTCTCATTTCTCCGAGAAAATCTTCAAGTTGCCCAAGGCTGGAGACCATTCTTGAAGAAGCGTGCGAGAATCCTGCAGTTTTCTCAAACAAAGTCATCCTTTTTCTTCCCGTGGTCTTCTCTACGGTTTTGTGTTTCTTGCTATACAAGGATGTGACTCTCTGCGCATGAACCTTCCAATGTTTTTGCTTGCACGGATTTGGAGAACTGTGGCTCTAATTTGCTCTGCTTGAGAGAGGCTTGAAAGATGAGAATTTTGGGCTCATGACCAGATGCATAGAAATGGACGAGTTTAGGGTGAATCAATGTTCAATAAGTTAACTGTAATCTGTGAGAATGTGAGATGGAGTAGTGTTTGATTACTGGTTTTGGGTAACTTTTCTTTGAAACGTTCCAATTTTTGTACATAATGTTTTATCATATCAATCCAAACCTCTCTGTCTCTGGTTTCTGAAAGCTTCTGAATTTATGAGCTTTTACTGTGGTCATTATGGCCATTAAAGCATATTTTCTTGAACTTATACTGATTTCTGGCCAACAGGTTGAAGTATTGAATGCCAATAATGGTTATCATCCAACAATTTTTTTCTTTTAGGTTTGATTTTTGAATGGCATGCAACTACCAGGCCACCAAATCATAAATCCAATTGAAAACATGGTTTCACTTTTGTGGAGAAAGTAAATGAGGCATATACTGAGTTAATAACTAGTGGTTTTAGGCTACTCAAAAGGAAATGAATGAGCAATTGAACTGGCTGAACCGAAACCCAAACAGAATATGCCAAGGCTAGCCTAGAAGATGCCAAAGCCACGTTCAGGAATCCTGATTATCACCATTGAATTGAGCTAATCTTTTTTTATTTGTTTTGGTTTTCTCCATTGCAATCAAGTTTGACATTTAGAAACTTCCTTGGAGCTTAAAGATCATCTGCTGACATGCTCCAACTGGACATTTTCTTATGGTTGCTTCTAGATATCACCTCAGCTTGAGACCATTGCATGACTTAACTGTCTCTTGACCTGGTTTGCATGCGTTGGTGCCTTGGAGGTTACTCCAAGTTTGCAATTAATTTCCAGTTTCCTTTCCTATAAATCAGAAAGGAAACTTTGACTTTGCAATCTCATTTTTTATATTGAAATGTGTGATCGTCAACCATAGAATTGTGACAGGAAACCACCATTATGATGACACCAAAATCATTAATTTTTGTTTGAAATTTCTTAGTCTTGTGATATAGTATGACTTAAAACCACTGCCATCCTTACCATATCCTTTTTTTAAGATTAAATTCCTTAGGACATTTGCAATTGCTGTGTTTTCTCCCTGCCTATGTTATGCTTCTCGAAGAAGGGTCTGTCATGTTGTTTTTGGCTTTGCTTTTTTAACTTTTCTTTCTCCATTTTTTACTCCCATTGCTGCCCTGTTTTAATGGCAGCAAAGATTCTCATGCTCCTTTTCGATGAAAATGTTCATTATTAAGGATGGTTAAAATACTGTTTTCAAAAAAGGTTGTGTTTAATACACTGTTTTCACCAAATTTAAGAGGAGATAATGCATTAATTGTAATTTTCTTTCTTTGAATGTCACTTTAATCAGTGTCACTAGGCACCAATTAACATTTTCCACAAACAAATAACATGAACGGCTCTTGACTCTAGGGTATTATTTCAAACGGTTATGTCATCATTTTTTAAAATGTGGGACTTCAATAGATTTGTGATTTGAAACTTAACATATGCATTTTCTCTTCCGAGAAAATTGGTTTCTAAAGGCATAACAAGAGAAAACAATAAACAACCATGAAACCGGAAACTATTAATTTGACTTAATACTGTGCTAACATGCTGTACATGTCGTCTTTCCTTTTGTCAATTGATTTCAACCTACAAAACAGCCGGTTGTTGTTGACGATGTTGGACTAATCTATAATGAGTGCGAGGGCCAGGTAATCTGTGTCTTGAAATGTATACGAATAGTTAAATTCTAACCAAATGAGTTGGAATAGGGGAGAATCTCGTAAATCAGAGCATTTACGATCAAATTAGAACATGGGATTTAACCAGATATGCTTGACCATATCGGTTAAACACAGCTTGAGTCGTTGTCAAACAAGTGGATGACTGTCTTCATGTTTATCCAAGGAAAACTGATAAGCAATCCCAAATGGATGGTCCTAAAGTTTTTTTGTTGCATTTGTTTTTTAGTTTGATAAACTAAAACAACTTTTGATGTGGATGAATAATTAACAAGACATCTTTTCTTTTCTTTTTTTTTCTTTTATAATTGGTGGTCGGGATGAGATTATTTGAATTCGAGTGAAGACGTATAACACACTATAACACTTATTTAAATATTTGACTAAGAGGTTGTCAGCAATTAACAAAACACGAACTTGTTGAAACAAATTAGGACTTTGAATCAATTTTCTTTTGATGATTCATTTGATGTTCATGATTAATTAGGAAGCAATTAAAACTCTTTGTGCTCTGTATAAATGGGACAAAGTTAAAAAGAGCATTGCAGGCAAAAAATCGGTGTTTTTTTATTGCTAAACAATTAATCAACTATGGTTTTGCTTTGAAGAACAGTAGACACAGGCAGCTTAAAAGCATTTTTCCTTCATTATACTAATTATTTGCGAGAAGCTTTTCAGTGATAATTTTTTGTTTGGCCTTGTCCATATAGAACAAAGTGAGTAGAAGATGACTGAAACTTCTGTTCTGGCCACCAAAGTTGAAAAGTTTAGGCTTTGTTTGGTAAAAAAGAAATAAAGGATCAAAGATGAAAAACTTATTAATCCAATAGATAAACAACAAAATAAGAAAACGATTCTACAACATAACCATTAGATTAACAAGTGTTTTTTTCTCTCTGCTTTCTATCATTCGTCCCGAACAAAGTTTTAACTAGGTCTTCAATAGTGAATAAAATTAAGAAAGCATAGAAAAAACTCATGGATTGTAGCTCAATTGACAATACAGACTGAGTTTGTGGAAAGAGCTCTCCGGTTCTATCCTGACTAAACACACGTTTGGGGGAGAAGTGAGAAATCTTAATTGTGATGAAGCTTTGAGTAAGATTAGCCTCTGAGCGAAGACACTAGTAATTTACACCAAAAAAAAAAAGAAAACATAGAGAAAGTGTAAGTAGAATTTAAATATGGTGCATGAGAAGGGAATGGAAAGGGAAAATTGCATCAGATAAGTGGAATCGGTGGGCAAGGGACGTTCGAAAGAGTCTGATGGACACAAAGAACTTGCCTGGGAACAAAACAGTCACTCGACTAGGAAATATTTTTGTCTTAAATGAGTAGAAAACCATTAGTTTTGATTGGGTTCTGATTTCCAATTTTAGCACTTGTTTACTTCACATTATCATTGAGTATTGTCATATAAAACTAATTAAAACTCGTTGTTTAGTCTTTAAGCAAGGCTTACGTTTTACTTTTTCACTCGTTCTGTCGTTAAGGTTTTGTTTGCTAAAAATGATGAAAATGGTGTTGATGAAAAATTTATTAATATAATGATTAAACTACAAAATAAGAAAGTGGTTATGAAGCCTAATCATTAGATTATCAAATTTTTCATCCTCAACCCTTTCTATATTTCCTATCAAGCAAAGCCTAAGAGACATTGTATCAATAGTCATCAAATTAAATTATTTGATTTTGAGTTTTAATCCAAGTGATTATTTTTTTACTTTTAAAACGTGAGAGTTTTGAAATTCTGAAATTTAAATCTTAATATCCACATTTTATTTGAATCGAAAACTTCAATTACTTTGAGGAATATAGAGGGTTTAATGACCAATTTCATATATATTTTTTCTAATATACATAAAGTGGAGGAGAATAAATGAATGGAGAATTAAATATGAAACAAAAGGGTTGAAAATTTATTAAATTCCCACATCAAGCAACGTCTCTATACAACAAAACATAAGAGATGACAGACAGAGATACAGGAATTAGAAGAGAAAACACAGTCTTCTGTGCAACCTCAAAGAAATTCAAGTCAGACCCTTCTTCATAAATGGTCTCTAATCTCGGACAAGTCGATGGCTTCTTGTGAGAAATCACAAGGGCTGGTGCCCTTTCGCAAGTAGTTTGCAAGTATCCCATGCCCTTCACCATAGCTCCGGTAATCAATGCTTTCTGAAACTCTCTTTTCTCTTTTGGCTTAGCTTCTGCTGCAACCAAAGCCCGGTAGAACAAAGGCAGCCGCGGCAGCCAAGGATGAATTGTAGAAGAGAAGCTTTGGGATTTGTTTGGAGAGGAAGAAAATGTTGTTTTGGCTAGGGAAATGGTAAGTTAATGTGAGTCTTATATATAGATGAAGGTTTGAGAGAAAAAAGGAAATGCGAGAGAAGGTTCGTTGCACAATGGAAGGACAATCAGGGGGTGGACAGAAAGCCGTGTGACAAACGTTTGAATATGTCAAAAGACAAGACAAGATTGAGGAAAAAGAAATTTTGGGGCAATTTACTTTCGCCCAATTTAACCTTTTTGTTTTTTGTAAAGTAGAAACTAATATCATGATTCATGAATGTGACAAAGATGATGATCACGTGCTTAAATACAATAATAAATATCTTATAATTGGGTATTTGTTATTACTCCACTGATTATGTTGAGTTCTGATATTTTATAATTGGTTAAAAATTAAATTTGACTAGTAATTTTATTACCAGTTAATTGATGCTAAAACTGTTTATTTTTTACCAATAGGGAATAACATGAGCGGATGAAAATTAAACATGATTCGGGTCCGATCATAGCTCGATTTCGGATTAGTTGGAGTCCAAAGTGATTTACGGATATCGAGGGATTTCGACCAAAAAAAATTAAACATGATGCTTTCATTGGTTACGTTTCAATTAACAGCTATAACATTTTTTTTCCTTCTTTTTTCTTCTGACAATATAATGTAAAATGATTTTTGTGGCAGACATTAATAGAGTTGTAGCACTTTAGAGTATACTGATATCCTACTAATGAAAAAAAAAAGGCAATGACGCGAGACACTATATGTAAAGGTTTATAATTCACCTGTTTTCTTAAGGATTGTGTATTCAACATTAACCTTAACAAACTGTTCAAAAAAAAAATTAACCTTAACAAAAAAAATCATCATTAAAAGTCAAAATCATTTAGTTAAAGATGAATAAACTTACTAATTAACTTTGATGGATCGTATGGGTAAATATAACTTTTCACACAATCAAAAAGAAAAAAAAATTTCATTGGAAGGTAATCTTGATTAAAATTAAAATTAAATTTAAATTTAGCTAAAGAAATTTTCTTTCAAATCATAATGTTAACTTCAAAGGCACTCTTTTAAAATGTAAGAAGGTGCCACTAGATCACAAAAAAAAATTGTCCAAGAATGATAAATAACAAAGCACCCTTACCCCCATTGGAATAATAGCACAATTTGCATTAGCACTCAATGCTTTGTTGAGTTAGAGACAAACAATTGATGATCTTTATAGAGGTAGCAACCATTAGCTAGCCATGCCCAAGTGGAAGTGAAACAGTCAATATGCATGCTGTGCTTGCTATGTCCTTCCAAGAACAAACTAAGACATTTCCCATGATGTGTTTCCAAGAGACATGTCGGATCGCATCTTTTTCACCTTTGAGTAATTATACATGAAACAAAATTTATGGAGCATTCGAATTTGCAGCTACAGCTGTTTGGCCATGAAAGTACAATCACCATTGGTGTGGGATCGTCAAGAGCTAGCTTCTGCCTTCGGGTAAAAAGAAAGAAACTTGTTTTGTCGTCACATAATATAATTTCATGTCTTTCAAACTTCAACTTGATCTGGTTTTGGCGTTTGTAACCAATGGAGAGGACAACATAAATTAAGATGTTGGAACCCTGGGTGTAGGCTTAGGCTGGAGGCTGTATTTCTGTTGTTTGATGACAGAGGGAAACTCCATTCAGTCCCCACTGCCAAAACTGTTCAGTTAACTGGTTTATCTGCAACATTAGCTAGCAAGACAGTCAAACTTTATCTTGAGTTCTTGACTGCATCAATAATCTAAGCTCCAATGGCTGTAATAGATTTAGATGCTATGCCAAACTTTATGAAACATGGCCTACCGTAAAGCCTCATCTTGCATTCCATAATTTCCTTCCTTCTTGCATCAAACAACATGTTACAGACAAGCAGCTGCTGAGAGCTCCTACATACTAAAACAGAATACGGGAAAGACAAGTTTTAAAGGGTTCTCTTATGGCGGAACAAAAGAAACTTTCTTCAATATTTTTTGCCTCATGATCACAGCATTAGGCTCGAGCTCGACAATATCATGTTCATCGTTGTCATCACTCAATCTCATCATCATGTGCACATGAAAATACTAACAATTTGAGAAGGAAGTAGTAATTTTCTATGAGGCTTTAAACATCGTTATTTACAGCCAGAGGACCACGGCCAAGCATCCATATGTGTAGATCACACATCAATCCGGGCGGTGCCCCATGTGAAAAACGAACCAATAAGTGAAGCCAGCTGGCTGCACTGATTAGCTTTCGGTCTTAAATGCAAAACTTGGAGTTATGCTTAATGTTTTCAGGGAGGTCTCTTTCTGTTTGAAACCCTTTCTTCAGGTTCCTGAATCTGATAGTTGATATGCCAGGCGGCTGCAATGACCCTGACAGGTTGCAGCCCTTTTTTGCCTTTTTGGGGACAGTGACGATCAACTCCAAAAGTCTGCATTTGGAGAATTCTGAATTGGGTATATACAGCGACGGCTGCGCTGCATTTGGCGGTGTTCTGTTCAACAAGCATCAGCAGAAGAGAAGAATGATTTTGTTAAGGTTCCACTGGCTGTCAGGTTTTGTTGTTTATGTGTGTTCTGTCATTGGAATGTGCTCAGGCATATCCTAGAGAACTCTTAAAACTCAAAGTTGAGATTCAATGAAATGAAACTATGGAGTTCAATATTTTTTTTTGGTGTAACCATATATATCTTTATCCGTTTTACGATATGAGATTAATCCTGTTCGAGTCAAAAGTAATAAATGATAAAATCCTCTCACCAATAACAATTTCAAAATTTGAATCATATCCAAATGCCTAGAGAAAAAATCCACCTTTACTTCTTTCAACCACATATTGATAACTATGAAGATCAATATAAATGTACAGTGAAAATTCTATTAATTTCCTTCCTTGGTTACCAGATTTTTTCCTTCTTGCGGTGGAAGGAAGACAATAACATTCTAGTCAACTAACCAAGTTACATTACCTCACAACAACAGATACTTTGACATGAGTGCAAAACATGGCAAGAGCAACTTAATTGAATCATCCTTCCCATGGCTCAAGGCACTTCATTTAGGATTTAAGACACTACTTATAAAGAAATTTCAGTGAGACTGCCCGACTAAAAGATGTTCAGATGCACCAACCTGTATTCAAACTGGCATCTTTGAATATCACTCAGTCAAGAAACGTATCAAAACACAAAATAATCTTGGAACAAAACGTACTACTTGCATTCATATACTTGAGATGTTCTTACAACCAGACATTAAACTGTTTGTAGTTTTACATCATCATTCCTCCAGAGACTCTGACATGAGCTAAAGAGCGACTGCATTATACAGCCAGAGACACTCATAGTTACACTAAACGTAAAACTTCATGAAAGTCCAGCATGACATTTCTCATAATTCAATATTTAGGAGGTGGCTGCTGGGTTGGCAACAAACCAAAACGCTTCTTCAAAAGAACTCTTTGTCTTGAATATTTGTCATCAGGGGAGAATCGAGCTGCATGAATGATGGTAAAGAAAAAAAAATTATTAGAAACCATAACAACACTTTCCAAAAAAATGTCTTAATCCTATTGTAAACTTCGACATAACCAGAAAAAAAATCACATAACAGCCAAAAATATATTCAAGCCCAATGTTTATAACCCATTACAGTTAGGTGCCATGAATGACACGATATGCTACCAACTTGCCAATGACAGGAAAAATGAAAAACAGATGGATATATAGATAAATAGCTAATAACCATCTAGTCAGAACACTACCAATTCTCCACCAAAATGGACCTCTTGTATTGATTTTAACATCAAAACAGACAGAACAAGTAAATATCAATCAGAGCAGCTTACAGAAATTAAATTACATAGGTACAGGTTAAAGTACCATATGCTCAATAGACCAGGTCAAACATAAAATGTGCAAGAATTTTTCAAAAGGGTACACAATCAGGAAGACCTTCCAGGAAACCAAAAAAGGCCAAAAAGCTATATAACTACTAATTTGTGTGTGTCATAAATGATATGAATCCATCAGGCCTTTTTACCTGGATGAGCAGACTGAGTAGGCATCCCCAATGGTGATTCTTTCTGCATACAAAATCCATACAAATGTAAATACAGAGAAATAATCTGTCGAAATATAGATTATACATAAATTAGAAACCTAAAACACTGTTAAGAAGAAATAACAAGATGAAAGCCAGGTGTGGCATGACTTCAGGACACAGACTAAAACCTAATCCTAGTCTCAACTTTACATATTAAATGCATTTCCCAGGATAGAGCAAGTTTATTCAGCCATCAACTCCCTCAATATTATGACAAAGAAATACTACCAAGAAGAAAAAGTTCTTGACATTCCACAGAAAAAACCTCAGCTATAGTACAAGTTTTGGGGCGAAGCAAGCTAAAAAAATTGAGCTTTGTAATTAAAAAGAAGAGGTTTAACAGTTCCAGGCTTTAATTTCATTACATTAAAGGTTGTCCTCACCAGAGTCTCAAACACCATGAACAACACAAACAAAATTGAGGAATTAAAACAAACCTGAGATGATTTTTAGTTTTAACTAATTATCAATAAAAAAGAGTACGGAGTTTTACCTTAGTGGTGTAAACTTTGTCACCATTCTCATTTATGTAGAACTGGAGATACATCTTATCCAAACAAAAGGATTAGCAACTGCAAAAAAGGAGATACAGATTAGAACCTCCATGCAATTAAAAGACAACCCAGAAAGAAAAACTAAGAAGAAGAAAAAAATTGTGAATTTCTGATCGCAGCCGCACCTTCTCTGATAGGGCTGAGACTTGGGAGGAGAATGAACCATGGCGAATTTTAGGGTTTTAGAGTTTAAGTTAGGAGAGTGGTGATGGGCCATTACAAGCTGAAGAACAGCTATTCTTGAAATTGGGTCTTCAATTAGCACAATTGGGCCTAATTTCATTATTAGGAAAATCGGACGGTGGAGAATTTTAGATCTTTGAACCTTTAATTTTAATAATTTAAATTAAATATTTATATATATAATGCATTGACAACGTATAGTTTCTATATACTATTAATACATAAGAGGTTGACACCTCATTAATAAACTCTTATGAGCAAAATAAAAAAAAATTATTTGTATTTATTTTTAAGGATTTGACATATTTTTATTTTACTTATTGATATATTAATATCTGATGCATTGACAGTATATAAAAATTACACACTGTCAGAGTATCATGTATAAACTCTTAAATTAATTAAAAATAATTTAAACAAATATTAATTTTAGATTTAATTTAAAATATATTAATAACCATGGTATTAAATATGTCTTTCACTTTTGAAAGGTAAAAATATATATATATATATATATATATATATACGGTAATAATAAATTATTATTATTATTATTATTGATTATGTTTAATAGATGCTTCTAGATTTCATTTTTTAATTATTATTTTTATTTTTTGGAAAAAAATAAAAAAAAATTTCAGTTACACCAAACCTAAATTGAAATAAAGAATAAGGTACGTGTTCACAAGATAAATTAGATTCGTTTCTATAATTTGGTTTTGCTTCGCAAAAACAAATCTTATCATAATTTCTTTTTATTTCTTCTGCTTTGTTAATTTGTTTGTTCTCTATATTTGTTAAAATTTTAGTGATTTACGTTTTTAATGGGATTATTATTCTTAATGGAGATGTCTTTTATGCTTCTTAGAAATTTAATGATTTATACCATTACCTTATAAAATACTTTAAAATTCTCCTGATTGAAATAAATAAGTAGCATTATAGGATGAGTAACATCTGTCAATCAAATAGTTTGTAAAAAATTAAAAAAGTTCACATTTGATTATACATTTACAGTAAAGAGTTTTAAGTTCACAAAATGATATTAAAATAATGAATTTTTTTTAAATATATAGTAATGAATATATTGTTGGACTTATCTCAATTATTTATTTATTTTGTGCTGAAATGCATAACTGTGATTTTATTCTATGACAAATCTGTTAAAACCAATTCTCCTACTATCATACTGCAAAAAACAAAGAACTTTATGAAGAGGATCTCTAATAATCTTAGTATTTTTTGTGGCGTGCACTAAATTTGTCATGAAATCAGCACATTTATTAGTTTCTCTTTTTTTTTTTTTGTGTCAGCACAAGTATTCTTATCTATTTTACGGAATCCTGTTTAAGCCGAAAGTGGTAAACGGTAAAATTTTTTCAATAGTGGAGATTCCAAGACTCGAACCCTATCCAAACACCTGAGAAAAAAGTCCATTTCTACTTTTTCCAACCTCTTGTTGGTATTTATTAGTTTCTCTATAAACATGATTAATCGAAACAGATCATTCTCTGTCAATTAACTAAAGGATATATACTAGCTAAAGGATCTCGAGCTTTGATGGACTTTTAATTTTCTGTACAACAAGCAAGGAATCCAGTTCAACAATAACCTTTCAAAAACCTGAATCCCAAGTCAAATTGAGACTAATTAAGAAAACAAAGACTTCCGCTGTTAAAACATAACCCTAACCCAACTTTCTTGCAGATCCAACTAACCAAACTCCACCCTCATCTCGCATAACACCCTCTGCTATTGTCTGCCCTGGATTAGAATAAGTTGCAGCATCCGCATTGACTTTAATAAAACCAGGAGGAGGAAAATATCAGGAGATATATTTCTCAATTTTCAACATAACCTAATCAGCTACAGTACTAAATTGCTTAAAGTCTCTTACATAGTTAACAATAATTTGGCCTCCATTAATTGGCCAAGAAAAAGTCCCTTGAAAAACACTCTTATTCCACTATTGCCAAATGCACCAACAAATACAGCTGAACAAAACTTTTCATTCAACATCCACCCCAATTATAGACCTCCTGAGTCGAAATTTCACACTCAGCCACTGTCTTATGTCCTCCTTACACCAAAACCCCAAATTAGAGGCAGTTTGCCATTTAGACCATAATGCTTGAGACCCCTGATTGTCTTATTCAATAGACTAGCAAAGTCAGTTTATAACTCATATAATTTTGATTGATGTCAGATTAATGTAGATATTTTTTTTAGGTAACTATGAAAATTACATTACTCAAAGTAAGTAAACTAGTAAATAACTATAACAAACTAAATAAACTAGTAAATAACTTGTGATAACCGTAAATTTTCCATTTATGGGAAATTATTAATATTGGAAACTTAGTGAAATGAATAAATAAATATAATATGAGATCGGAATATTGTGGAATATTCCGAGAATTGAGGAAGTGACGGATCGGGAAATCCGAGTGAAGAAAAAAAAGGTTGGAATTATGGAAAATATAAAAAAAAGAAAATTTAATTTGGATAAATAGAAATCCAAATTAAATAAGAAAGTGAGGAATAAATAAATATGATATATATTTATATAATTATATATTATATAGATATATTTTTAATACACAATATAAATATATCTTGATATGATATATATATATATAATATGATACTATATATATATATAAAGTGATAATACATACTATATGTATAAAATATAAATTATAGTATATAATATGGGATATTATATACTAAAAATAGAAAGGAAATAAAACAAAAAGGGAAAGAAAACAGAAGGGATCGGGACAAACCCCGACCCCTTCCCAGCCAAATCCCGACGGCAGCAACTACTGCCGCCGTCGGTGAGAGAAGATTAGAGAGAGGGAGAGGGTGTCACCGATCGACGAGGAAGAGTGAAGGCCACCGGTGATGGCCCGAAAAAGAAGGAAATCGAAGGTGGAAACCGGCGGAAGCCGGGAAGGAAAAAGAGAAAGGGATCTGGCAGTGCTGGCGGAATTGGTTGCCGCCACCACAGCTGAAGCACCGTCGGAAGAAGAGGAAAGGGATGGAGGCCTCCGGAGAGGCTGGGAACGGCAAAGGAAGGCCGACGGAAGAGGAGAAGTGACCGAGGCAAAACCGAGTAGATCCACCGCCGTACCACCGATCCAGGTCGAGCTGAGGCCACCTGCAGCTTCGCCTCGACGTCGGCCAGCTGCTGAGCCCCCGAACCACCGGAGAACCGGCCACCGGAGGAGAACCGGCGGTGAGGAGGGTGGAGCCGGTCTGACTGGTCTGAGCCTGCTAGGAAAGAAAAGGAAAAGAAAAAGAAAAAAAGAAAAGGAAAAAGAAAAGAAAAAAGAAAAGAAAAAGAAAGAAAAAGAAAAAAAAGGAAGAAAGAAAAAGAGGAAAAAGGAATTCCGGGAATTTGAAAAATTCTCGAGAATTTGAAAATTACAGAAAATCCCTAGAATTACGGGAATCGGTAAGAAATCTCGAAAAGTATTAAATTATTTAAATAATTTATTTATTTAAATAATTATGGAAAAATTCTAAATTTTAGAATTTAATTTCCAAAAAATTCTTCGATAACCGAGTCGATGGAATCGGGTGAGGTGAACATGGGCGTGACCTTCGAGAGGCAATCGCCTACCCGAAACAGGTAAGAAAGACATGTGCCGCCTGTAAGGATATTCGGTCACATGTTTTAAATTATGCATTTAATTTATAAATGCAATTTATAATGATTGATTTTGAAATTTGTGGTGATTTATCGGTTTTAAATTGTGGTGAAATACCGGTTGAGAAATATAGACTGTATTTTTTGTGCAGGAGGCTAGCCAAATCAGCAGCTATTATACTGCCGAAAAATAATCGAAAAATTACCGAAAATCACCGAAAACCATAATAAATGATTTGATTTCACGTGAAACGATTTTCAGGTATGAAAATCGAGAAATCAAGTAAATTTCATAAAACATGAATATAGTGATATTTAATTTTAAAATATTCATGTTTTCGAGTATGATGAAAATGAAATCACCGAAAATTCACCGGTAGGTGATATTTCACGTGAAACGAGATGAAAATGAAAAAAGAGACCGAAGTGAATATTTTTATAAATATTCTTAAATATTCACTTGATTTAATATAAAACCTTTATGGTTTTAATTGTGAGATAAATAATTATATAAATTCCATAAAGGTTAAGAAATGAAGAAAAACTATGATTTTGAGACTAGAGGTCTCTACACGTGTTTTTAGAAGAAAACATGGTAATGTGAATTTAAAGTTAGAAAATAAATAATTTATTTTCATAAATTATAAAAATGATTTGTTTGAAATTTCGATAATTATAAAACCATGTTTTCTATTGAATGCACGGAAGAGCGTGCATATGTGTTTTACTATGGAAAAAGACAGTTTTGCCATTCTATACTTTCAGTGATGATTTTGCAAACTGTCTTCATCGTATGAAAAACGTGATATATACCTTTATGAAATAATTTGAAAAATGTTATTTATTTTATAAATTTCATAAAGGTGATTATGTTTACATATGAGCCTTATGGATATTTGATTTACGGTATTTAAAATTTATAAAGGCTATGATACGGTTTATACTGTTTTGAGACTATAGGCTCTGAGTTCATGCATTATTATTTATGTAATTACGTGACCCACCTGGGGCGGTGGCTCGGGTCGATGGACCAACGAGTGCACCTCAGGGCGTCACAAGGCTGATGGACCCACCAAGTCATCAGAGGTCTCGAGGTCACCTGGCAAGTGGACCTGAGGACCAGCTATAGATATGGCCATAGATTTAGCCGAGTTAGCCGTGAGGGGCGATGGCCTACGGGTGCACCCCAAAAGCAGACGACTTGTGTTCCTGAGGGAACAATGAGATCATGATTTATTTGATGCCTAGTCTCACACAATATTACTGTTTACTGAAAGGATTTGCGGAATCTTATTTACTGTACTATTTATTGTACTGATCACTGGTTACTGTTTACTGATGAAAAATCGTACCAAAATACTGTGTTTACAGAACTGTATTGTGCACTGAAATGGTAGCCATTGATTACTGTTTTACTAAACTGAAAGCTACCATTTACTGTTTACTGAACGAAAAACTACCGTATACTATTTACTGAATTGGTAGCTACTGTTTACTGTTACTGACTGAACCGTATCGAGATACTGTTTTACTGAATATTGAATATATTGTTTTACTGAACTGTACGATACAGTTACTGATTTGAAAAGAGAAATAAATGTTTATTCTAAAAGAATAACATAGGAATTATTTCTAGATAGAAATAATCGAAGAAGTGTTTATCCAATGATTGGATATTCACCAATCACTGTACTGAAGAGAAGAGAAGTAAACCACTGTTTTACTATTGAACTGCCATGTGTTTTAAAGGATAGTGAAGTGAAAAGAAATAAGTGGTTTACTCTGTGAAAAATAAGAATCATATCGTTTTGAGAAAAATGGATTTAGTACTCTCTACAGTTGCTTCTAGGTTCCGAAACAAGTATGGTTTTCTAAAATACCTACCTTACTCTATCTGGATCCCTAGCCGACTGTAGTATCCTTCCTACATATGAGCCTAGAGCCAGCTAGGAGGATTTTAAAGAAAATGAAAAAAATATTTTCAGCATATAGATAGCTGAATATCAAGTGTGACATAAAACTCTCTTATTGAGCCGTGGTTTGCTCACCCCTTAATTTTAAACATTTCAGGTTTTAAAGATTGTGAGATCAATTGATTGTGGACCACGGTTGTACACAAAGGACAATGTGACAGACCGATTGATTTATATGAGGTACGATCATTTATTTTCTGTATTTAGACATGTCTGCAGTACTACTTATCTGATTAACTAAGATAGAGGATGTGTATAATATAAACAATGTTATGTAAATTTGTTTAACAGTTAGTAAAAGTGAAGTATCACAGACAGCCCAACCGGATGAATTGTGTAAAATAAGGTGAAAAATGTGGTAACGGGTCGCTACATAACTAGACTAATTCAAGCTCACACTTGGTGAGACTCGAACCTGAGATCTTAAAATCTCAGGGCCTCCTCCTTGCCACTAAGCCAATGCCTCATTGGCAAATTAATGTACATATTAATGATACTAATGATAATATATCCAAATTATTTAATATGATTTCCATTAAATGTGATCTTAATATAGGTTTTGTGTTAATTAAACCCTTAATGGGATGAGTGAATAACATTTTCTAACTAAAGAGAGGTCATTGCTCTTTTTTTTTTTTGAGAGAGAGAGAGGTCATTGCTCTTAGTTTATATATACACACACAAACACACGCATGTGTAACTTAACCATTAAATTTCATACATTAGGGACAATGAATGAGAGTGGCAATCCCTTTCCCTCATTCTCTCCATCACTCTCACTTTTTCATATGCAAGTCCAGGGACAGTTAATGAGATATATTCAAAAAGTATTTAACTCTGGAAGAATTATTGTAGTAAGATTGATTTTTCACCTACATTCAAGTTATTTTTAACTACATTTTAATTATAATGTTAATAACTTAGTGAAATTTCATTTGGTTTAACATATATATCAACCTATTAATTTTGTTTATAGAATCTAAAAATTCCACTGATAATATATCAAATACTTTCTCAAAATTAAATACCATATCAACTAAATGTCAAAAAAATATAAAAATTTAATTTTGACCTTCTTATATATTAGAAATGCATTATATTTCCAAAAAAAAAAGTTATGTTAGACAAACAAACACGTAAGATAGAAAGATATATGACCGAGAGATCTCTTCAACTGTTGCATCCGATGAGTTTCCTGGCAACCAGTGGCGGAGCCAAAGATTTTGTTCATCGGGGGCTTGATTCAAAATTAAAAAAAAAACTGTTGTTGCCAAAAACAACAATAAATGTTTTGCTTACATTGGATCCTCGATCTTCGCGTTAGTCTGTCTCCAACGAATCTGCGAAATAGGAAAAGTCAGAGGGGCGCAGGGGTTTTCCCCTGCGCGCGCGCTCCGATGCTTAAGTCAGACAGGGTTCCAGTAGGCAAATAGAGCTTAGGGTTTAAGAATGATACCTGTGACTTATTTATAGGAGTTATTTTGCGCGTAATTACCTTTAAGCCCCACAGCTTAAATAATAACCTAGTGGATCATTTATGGGCCTTCTGAATCCTCTTTCCTCTTGGGCTTAGATTATCATTTGGCTCAATGGTCTTCAACTTGATTTATAGAAAAGCCCAGTAATAATTGACCTAGTCCACATCAATTGCTCCCCACTCTTTTACAAGGTTTACCTTGTGAAAGAGTATATAAAGAATGGGCTTTTCAAATTCTTTTGCTGCCCTTTTCCTGGGATTATCACAAGAATCTTTTCATCTTCACTTGAGGGCTTAACTAGTGAACTTCATTATTATTTGTAGCAGGAACGACTTCGTGTCATCATTTCTTTTGTCAAGTGTCTTTTTAGAACACTACCGGGATACGTTTTTCTTCTCTGAGCTAAATGCTTCTCCAGTGGAATATACCACCCTTCTTTTCAAATTCAAGGTTTTAGCTGACCAAAACCAAGAGCTATAAGGAGAAATTACAAGATTGCGGAGCCACCAAAGCCTTTTGGTTTCATCAGATGCGATTTGTGCTTGGCATGCTCCGAATTGGTTGAAGCTTGATCCTGATGCTGAGGATTTGGAACATGTTTTGAGAATAGGCAAAGATCTATCTGATCTTACCAGCCCTTAAGAGCCTTTTCGTTAACCCGAGATGGTCGGGGTTCTCACAGGCTTGGACGAAGATGATTTAGATAATTATAGCACCTCAGGGCGTAGATGCTTGGGTGCCTGTTAGAATCGATGCTCCTTTTGAGGCAGAAGTTAATCTAGAGTGCTCCTCAGTTTTTAGTCGAAAGAGCTTAGTTTTTTAAAAACTCATTAACACATTTTTAGATACATTTACAGAGGTAGCTACACATTTACCTTGCACTAATCCATAATAGTCAGACTTTCTTCGTGCACTTTTCGCTTCAAGCCCATGTGTTGCTCGTCTGACTTTATAGAATTGATAAGACTCACAGCGTGCATACTGTGTGCTCCCCAAGTTTTTCTTTGTGACTTTTTGTGTCCAAAGAAGAATTTTTACTGGAGTATTGCTCCTGTCTTGCGTACTATCCGCTTAAGGACTTGTTAGATTTGATCAGCCAATAAGCAAATATATATATATTTTGAATGTATTGTAACGTACCTTGTAACAACATATATTTGTGTCCGCTTGTGTACTCTTCTCGCTCAGGGACTTATGTCTGCCGGTTTCGCGTTTATTCGCATACGGTCTTATTTGCGCCCATTTCGCGTATTCTTCTTGCTCAGGGACTTATTTCTACCGGGTTTACGGTCTTATTTGTGCCCATTTCGCGTATTCTTCTCGCTCAGGGACTTATTTCTGCCGAGTTTACGGTCTTATTTGTGCCCATTTCGCGTATTCTTCTCGCTCAGGGACTTATTTCTGCCGGGTTTACGGTCTTATTTGTGCCCATTTCGCGTATTCTTCTCACTCAGGGACTTATTTCTGCCGGGTTTACGGTCTTATTTGTGCCCATTTCGCATATTCTTCTCGCTCAGGGACTTATTTCTGTCGAGTTTACGGTCTTATTTGTGCCCATTTCGCGTATTCTTCTCGCTCAGGGACTTATTTCTGCCGGGTTTACGGTCTTATTTGTGCCCATTTCGCGTATTCTTCTCGCTCAGGGACTTATTTCTGCCGGGTTTACGGTCTTATTTGTGCCCATTTCGCGTATTCTTCTCGCTCAGGGACTTATTTCTGCCGGGTTTACGGTCTTATTTGTGCCCATTTCGCGTATTCTTCTCGCTCAGGGACTTATTTCTGCCGGGTTTACGGTCTTATTTGTGCCCATTTCGCGTATTCTTCTCGCTCAGGGACTTATTTCTGCCGAGTTTACGGTCTTATTTGTGCCCATTTCGCGTATTCTTCTCGCTCAGGGACTTATTTCTGCCGAGTTTACGGTCTTATTTATGCCCATTTTGCGTATTCTTCTCGCTCATGGACTTATTTCTGCCGGGTTTACGGTCTTATTTGTGCCCATTTCGCGTATTCTTCTCGCTCAGGGACTTATTTCTGCCGGGTTTACGGTCTTATTTGTGCCCATTTCGCGTCTTCTTTGGCCAGCTTCTGTTTTTTCTTCTTCTATTCCTGCAACATGTCTATCAAACATGGAGGATTATCATAGTACAAATAAGAATAACTGGCCTTTCGTTTCATAATGTAGTATTTTCAATTAAATGGAGTAAGTAGCAATATAATTGTAGCAAATGTTAAAACAAAAATAGCAAATGTTTACCACCAGTATCATTCCAAGTCTTTGTCTTTGAAAAATTTGTAAAGTACGAGTGCTGGGATGTTTTGCTGTCAACCATGGATTGTGCACTAAGTTGTGCCTTGGTACCAGCAATCTACCTTCATGAGTTTACCACAAGCTGTTTTCAATCGAACCAAGCTATCCTTGGCTTGTTGCCTTCCACGACAGTGGCTAGTGCCTACCTCGGACACAAGGGAGACACGGCCTTGATCTCGACACCTTAAGCTGGCACATCCTTGTCTTGCTTAAAGGACTCATGAAGTCGACACACTCTTTATATAGACAAACCCTCTTTCACATGTGTGGCTGTCAATATGCTAAGTGTGTGGCTCTTAAGCCACTTCTAGATGGTTGCTAGAGCAGTTCTTGAAAGCTTCGATGTCAGATAATGGACAGATGGGCCGAAAGAAGCTTTTGGACATTCTGTCGGATTAGTGCGCGCACTAGGTCTAGAAGATTCTAGATCATTTCGCTCAGATCCCGCACTTGGGCGTGCGCTTAGATCGTTAGTTTCAAATGTGCTCGCCAAAGTTGTTTCTAATGGGCGAACCAGTAGTCTGGATTCCTTGCTTGCCATCGTTGCTAGTCATTGCCGAAAGGCATGACTTAGGTGTTCTTTACTTGCCTGCATTGTGCTAACAGGGGAATCTTGCGTATGGGTGCTGTGTTCACCTAATTTTCTTCGCTGTCATTTTATCAAAGTAGGGAGCTTATCGCATGCGAGAGCCCATATCTCATCCAAGGCCTGTCGCTAGTGGGAGCTCCCCTGTCACCCAAGTTCTGTCGCATGCGGGAGACCATGTCTCGCTAAAGGCTTGTCACGCACGGGAGCTCTTGTCTAGCTCGCGCCCTGTCACTCTTCTTGGCTTTAAAGTTCAATTTCACAACGAAGAAGATAAGGTTGCTCATGTTCTAGTCGTGTCGCATGCCTATAGTTGTGCAAACTGCTCTGTCGCGTGGCCTTAAGCTAGCTTGGGACAGAGTGCCTGTTGCATGCTTGTAGTCGCGCAAATTTGCAGTGTAGCAAGCCCCTTTCAAGCGACAGATTGTTCTGTCACATAACGCCTTGCATGCAACTGAGTATTCAAAAGAGTAGCATCTTTGTGAGATCTTCAATAGTAGTCCCCCTTTCTAGCTATTTTGGCTATCACACGCGTGAGCCACCTCTTGCAGAAAGAGTCTGCCACGTGGAACCTTGTCGCCAGAATTAGTCATATGCATGCTTGTGCTCGCCGAATTGAAAACACTGCTGTCGCCCATTCCTTGTATTCTATCGCCAGAGATCTTTCAGGCAACGGGTTGGACTCTGCCCATTCCGTGTACTCAATCACCAGGGAACTTATGGGCGATAGGCAGGGTTGTAGCCCACTTCTTGTATTCTGCCGCCAGAGATTATTGCCTGTCGCCAAATATGTGACTGGTCATAGCCTCAGCTTTTTCTTTCTCTTCTTTTGTTTTTCCATTTTTTTTTGCGGCACAATACCTTTTACTTTTACAGTATTTAGCGTACCGTTACACTATATAGCTCCCCGAGTTCTTCTTTGAAACAGTGTTGTCATTCCTGTTCAAAGATGAACTTTTTCTTGAGCATTGTGTTTGATGGTGTACAGAGTTGCCTAATCTTTTCTCGATTCAGTCACTCTGAATGGCTTGCCCATAGAGTTCTCTCTCCTAGGCGAGTTCCTATATCGATTGATAAGGGCCTGCTTGCCTGGGTCTTAGGATGGCTGTATTCTTACTCATCATTCACATCCGTACTCGTGTGGTGGTCACTAACCCGTCTGACCTTTTGTGCATTGCCTGGTTTCTATTGCTTATCTATGTTCATGCGCACCTGGGCAAACACGAGTTAGCCTTTAAAGTTTTGGTACGTTCTCTGAGGTCTTTGATTGGGGCTTGCCCGATAACATAGTGGGCGTATCTCAGCTAAAACTCTTCAGCTTGTTCCATGCTTGCCCATCTAGATCACTTCTCGCGCCGTGTTTTACCAAGTAAGCCTTGCTGTGGAGGCTGGGCTGTGGTGTAGGTTATACAATAACAACATGCCATTCAATCACCGAGAGTGTCTGTTGCATTGGTCTTGTGCTTGCCTGCATTGGCTGTTCAATTCGGCGAGCCACTCTATCGCCAAAGTTTTTGTCGTTTTGAGTAAGTGAATCTATCGCTAAAGATTCTTGCCGCGGGCGCCCTGTGTTCGCCAACTTTGTTCTATTAGGCGAGCCACTCTCTCGTCAAGGGAACTTGCCACGTGCGATCTATGTTTGCCTATTGCTCCACCTCGTCAAGGTCCTACCGCATGAGTACTGTGCTTGCCCGCCACTATATTGAAAGTTGTCTTCACGTGTTTCAGGCTATATTGTCTCTTAGGCGTGCTACTCTATAGCCTAGAACCTTGAGTGTGGCAGGCTGGGCAGTTGCTAATCAATGCATTCTTATCGCCAAAGTTGTTTGTCATGTGCGTGCAGCAAGTGTAGACCGGTGGCGATGGGGGGGGGGACACAGTCGAATTTTGCATCTCTCCTTCACTCTGCCACTAACACTTCTGCCAACTGTTGTTGCAGTAGTTAAATTGTCTTGTCTGCAGCGGTTGATTCTTGCATGGTTGTTTATTTTAATTCTGCTGATTGTAACCTTTTGGTGAAGTAATTTATGCTAGCTGTCGTCCATGAAGCTCCTGGGCGAGAGGCTATGCGAGACTCCTGGGCGAGAGGCCATGTGAGGCTCTTGGGCGAGAGGCCATGTGATGCTTTTGGGCGAGAGGCTATGCGAGACTTCTGGGCGAGAGGCCATGCGAGGCTCCTGGGCGAGAGGCCATGCGAGCCCTTTTGGCGAGAGGCCATGTGAGGCTCTTGGGCGAGAGGATATGAGAGGCTCTTGGGCGAGAGGCTCCTGGGCGAGAGGCTCCTGGGCGAGAGGCCATGCGAGGCTCTTGGGCGAGAGGCCATGTGAGGCTCTTGGGCGAGAGGCCATGCGAGGCCTTTTTGGCGAGAGGCCATGTGAGGCTCTTGGGCGAGAGGATATGAGAGGCTCTTGGGCGAGAGGCTCCTGGGCGAGAGGCCATGCGATGCTCTTGGGCGAGAGGATATGAGAGGCTCTTGGGCGAGAGGCTCCTGGGCGAGAGGCTCCTGGGCGAGAGGCTCCTGGGCGAGAGGCCATGCGATGCTCTTGGGCGAGAGGATATGAGAGGCTCTTGGGCGAGAGGCTCCTGGGCGAGAGGCCATGCGAGGCTCTTGGGTGAGAGGCCATGCGAGGCCTTTTTGGCGAGAGGCCATGTGAGGCTCTTGGGCGAGAGGATATGAGAGGCTCTTGGGCGAGAGGCTATGAGAGGCTCTTGGGCGAGAGGCTCATGGGCGAGAGATAGCTCTCGCCCAATGCAACAAGGTAGTCTCTCGCATGCGGTCTCGGGCGACAGGCATGCTGTCGCCAGCAGCTTTGCTACCTTTTTTTTTTTTTTTCGGGGGCTCCGCCCCCAAACCCCCGCAAGGGGCGCTGCCCCTTGACCCCGCCCGCTGACCGGCCAGCGGGACCGCCGCCCCTGGGAACCCCGCAGTCAGGGTCATAGTGCCTTATTTATAAAACTAAAAGTTGAAATCGCCTCCTGCCCATGCAAGTCTGCCGCAGCCTACGTACCTTCTCTTCCGCAGATTGTCTTTCACCAATTTTTTATGGCTTTTCTGTTTGTTTCCCACAGACGGCGCCAATTGTTGTTGCCAAAAACAACAATAAATGTTTTGCTTACATTGGATCCTCGATCTTCGCGTTAGTCTGTCTCCAACGAATCTGCGAAATAGGAAAAGTCAGAGGGGCGCAGGGGTTTTCCCCTGCGCGCGCGCTCCGATGCTTAAGTCAGACAGGGTTCCAGTAGGCAAATAGAGCTTAGGGTTTAAGAATGATACCTGTGACTTATTTATAGGAGTTATTTTGCGCGTAATTACCTTTAAGCCCCACAGCTTAAATAATAACCTAGTGGATCATTTATGGGCCTTCTGAATCCTCTTTCCTCTTGGGCTTAGATTATCATTTGGCTCAATGGTTTTCAACTTGATTTATAGAAAAGCCCAGTAATAATTGACCTAGTCCACATCAAAAACTAAAACTCAAAAATTCAAAAGTAAAAAATTTAAGTTCAGTGAGGGCTAAATAAACTTGAAAATGTAATACAATATATTTATTATTGACTAAACATCAACAAAAAAAACCTAAAATTAGTGATTCAATGAGGGCTTGAGCCCTCCCGGGGCCCATGCTCCTCCGCCCCTGCTGGCAACTGCAGTGGACCACTATTGTCAATGTCAGGCTCAGACGAACCAGAACCTGTTTGCCCTTCCTTCACTCCACAAGGCAAAGGAGAGCAAATTAGGACCTGTCGATGAAAAATCAACTGACAAATGGCACACATCCCGTCGGTGGCAGTCGAGCTCAGAAAAGTGAAAATTTGGAAGCCATTGATACCTACAAGATGCATATCTGCAAAGATTATCTCATTTTCCATTCAAGCTTTGACACATAGAAAGATAAGGTCCCATGCCGTAGTTATCTCTTGGAACTTGTACTGGAAACATCAAACATCATGCTTTTGCAAATTAATATCAGCGGCAAATGGCGGCACTAGAGTTAAATTTGGATTAAGACGCCATTGACAAGGGCCACTCTTTCAATTTAAGCCTATAAATCTTACCATTAGCTTCAGCTTGTGCTCATCCAAAACCAGGGTGGTTTCTTCACCTAGTAATTCTTGTAGTTTCCCTTTTTGGGGTTTCCATGTTTGAGCCTATTTCCTTCTTCCCGAGCTCCAAGAAATGGCCAATTCGCGTCTCTCGAAGTTCATCATGGAGGTTGCTCCACCGCAGTTTATTACTGTCATGAGGCACAGAACGAGAAAGATGTTGGACACTATCAGTGAAGAGGAAAGAGACGGTGGCAACAATGATTCTCTTTCTCCTACGTCGAAGAGCTCACCAACTTCAATCCCTGTGAGTTCCATGGCAGCTGCAGCAGCAGCAGCAGCTGCTGCTGCTTCTGCTTCTGCTTCTGCCACTACTGTGACGCCTAACTCCAAGTATTTCTCTCAAAAAGGTGTCGAGTTTTTCAATTTTCGACAACCAGAATGACTTGCTTTTGGTTTGTTTGTCTAACGGAGTCCGGGGGATTAGCCTGATGACCAAGACTTTGCTGTGACTTTTAGATTGATATTAGGTCTATGTGTTTATGTATTTGGTATTTGGCAATGTAAACGATGTTGGCAATTAGATTGCTGCATTTTATGCTGTAAAGATAAAGAAATTTTCAGGAAATAAAAACATTAGTGGATAGATTAGCCTTCATACTTGACATTTCATCCTCAAGCGATGATTTGCAGAGATTTTATCCTAAAAGCTGATTGTCCAAAGACTCAATAAAAAAAGTTTCAATATCCATTATCCACTGAGTAATTTGAATAATGATTTCAAAGAACGTAGCACGGCAGCAATATACAAGATTCCTCAAGATATGGTTATCTTCCAATGGTCTAAATTCTAAGGAATGCATTATAAAAATAGAAATAATCATGATTTAACTAAAACAATATGGTGTAGTTTGACAGTTTCAGCATGTTCTCAGATTTAATCAACGATCATAACAACTCTAGAATGCATGGTTCCGGACCATTCAGATGACTGTAATAAGTTGAAATTAAAACAATTTGGTAGAATGGTATTCCATGAACTATATGGAAGTGCATGACTGAACTTTTTTTAGCAACGTGAACTACTCTGAGCTCTCAAAAGTTCAATTCCTTTTGCATAAAATCTTTATCTGAGTGTAAATCGTTCTGCTTTCAGCCTTTGGCATGCGCCAAACTAGTGAAAAAAGTAACCTGAGTACGTACAGTCCCGAATATCAGCTTATCTGAAAAAATGGCCATTAAGATGCATGCCCATGCACTCAAGCATGAAGAAGAACATGACATTTTGCCTTGATGCATGTCAAGCAATAAAAAGATCATCGCTTCTGATGGTTAATTTGTTCCCTTGCTCTTGCTTAATCTTGAAACTACTTGTTAACTGTCTCTTCCAGTTTTCCGAAGGCTGATGATCTTTTTGTTGTGCATAAAGGCAAAGGTTATGTTCGATAGCTTACACTCAATGAAAAAACAACCCAAGTGTTGGCTCAGTCAAAACATAATGATCCCAAGCGAACTTTATCTGTCAAAATGCAAAGGTTCAAAACTTGGAGAGGACCTTTGTTAAAAGAAAAAATATCTTTGTTATTCCATTCTGCGAAATGATTGCCTATCCTACCACAATTTTTCCAATCAAAGAAAAGCTTATACACAATGAAATCAATTTTTAATTTGATCAAGGGAAGAAAAAACTCAATTTTATTGCAACTGAACCTTCCCAATCGAGAAACAAAAAGGAGGATTAAGGCCGCAAATCATTTGAAAAAAGGGCTAGTAACCGACTGGGATTCATTTATCCAAAGATCTATATCGGCCTGGACAAGGAAAAATTTATTGGGCCACTTTCTGGCCCTGACTCGATTTAATATATCAGTTTTAAAATTAAAACCATGAAAGTATAAATTAAAATGAATTTTTTCTTTTTCTGGGATGCCAATGGGTAATTTAAATGTAGGGAATTTATATTTTACGATCAGGTTAAATAAAATTAAGATACTTATAATCGAATTTGGATAACAAACAATTACTTCTCAAGGATTTGAATAAGTTGGAATACTGATATTAAGATACTTATTTTTGGTGTAAGTATAAATATACTTATCCATTTTAGAATATGAGATTAATCTTATTCGAATGGAGAGTAATAAACGGTAATATATTAAGATATTTATTAATTAGATCTAGTTGTAAAAAATAATTTATTTAAATATGTTATTAAATACTTTTAAATTTAAATTTAACAGTTAAATTTTGACTTAATAAATAAATATTTTTAAATATTATTTGTATTATTATATAAATAAATTTTGGGCTAAATAAAAAAATAAACATGTAGTTAATAGGATTCGTATATCATAATCAGGTTGAGTATGAGCATAAAAAAAAATAATGATACCTCCATTTTATGTGATCCCAAAATTCATGAATGTATAAGCTTTCGGTACTTTCATAAAATAACCCCTACAATGTGGGATCCAATGTCTTATTCACGTCAAATGCTTCATCATTTTTCGTAAAATAATTTTTATGCTTATTTGTGTTTTTATAGCAAAAAATCTTCATTTGTATTGACCTTATGTTATTGCGTGTTGTATTAAAATTCTTTAAGATTTATGTCAGAATTAATTTGAATGATAATTTGATCGATTTAAATCATAATATTCTATACATGACATGAAATGTCATGTCTTATCCACACCCAATGCTTCCTTATCTTTGCAAATAATTCATTTAGTTATTTGTTTTTTATAGGGAAAAAGTCCATATAACTACTAGTCTCATGTTACGTGTTTTATCAAAATTCCTTATAACTACTAGTCTCATGATTACGTGTTTTATCAAAATTTCTTTTTTTTTTTGGATAAATCAAAACTCTTACTTATTAATTCGAGGAATGTGCTAAAATTACATCATTTTCTATTTGATTTTATGTGAATATGCACAAATACAAAGCACTGAGGCTCGAAATCAACACCTTGGAATGTTTTCTTGGCTCCTTTTATCTTTTTTTTAATTATTAAAGACTAATTTGAAACGACAATAAAATTAAATTCGATAAAAATGAAAAAATTTATTAAAATATAATAATTTTAATAAAATAATAAAAAATAGTGAAAGGATAATTATATCATTCTACTAAATTCTTTTTATACGACTTGATCTCATTGGATCGAATGTGCGATGAGATACAAATGGCGCATAAATGGATTGCTTTACATTATTGCAATTTAATAATTAAATAATTATTCCCTAAACTCTTGTTTATTGAGATTTGTCTTGTTATGCTCGGTCTGGCAACGTTCTAATGAGTTAACATTCGCATAAAGCCATCGTGGATTAATGCTAAAGAGTGTAATCAAATTGATACTGATACAAGTGATGTCATTTTATATTTATTAAACTGTCAATTTTTTGTAATATTTATATTTAAATTAGATCATTTCCTTTATTATTAATTGATTTAAGTATGTAAATTCAAATTCTGTTGCGTGATACTTTTTAAATTGTTTATGTGTGATGAGAGTTTATTAAAGTGATTTTATCCGACATCTATTGTCAATTGATTTTTGATTGAATATATTACAAATGTAGTGAAAAGTTCAAGTTTGTGCCTAACTAATTTTTATTTTTCTAACTTGAGTTTAATTTGAGAAAAAAATCGAACGATTTGATCTTATTCAATGAGAGTATAAAACGAGTTCAATTTTCATATTCAATTTCAAACTTAATTATTTTGTGTTTGAACTTGAATAAATATTTTTTACAAAAAAACATTAAAAGTAAAATCATAAATTAATAGATTATTATTACATACATTAACATTAGTGAAATAAAAATTACCTCATGTCTTTTTTTATTTATTTTAATATTTTTTTAAAGAATACTTGGATTCACTAAAAATATATGTGATAATAATCTTCAATTAATAATTAAAAATTCAAAAATTCGATTAAAATGACAAATCATTAAAGATAAAGAATAGGTTACTTTCAATCTACTCAAACTTTTAGGAGCAATAACTGTACCGACCCAAATCATTTAGGAGCTGATTTACAAGTCCATGACAGTGTACATCTGTCCATAAAGAGACAAATGTCGTAACGATTTTCAACCGTTAAAAGTACAGAAAGCCACGTGGCTCCATCTAGGAATTGACCCGAGAGCAACCGGATCCAATAAAATATTTCCACAAAGGGAAAACTCCAATTTATGTGGATCCCCTCTTTTACTTATACGGTCCTACCTACTGCTCCAAATAATTTATAATTATTGAATAATTAAACTGTCAGTCTCCCACCCACCAATCATGATGTCCAATGCTACCTTACTTAGTTCAGAAATTAATCTTCCAATCACCTGCAATATCGTTGTGTTTAGTTTATATTGTCCTTTTTTTTTTTTGGTTACATAATTTATATTGTCTTGGACAAATCTTTCGTGAATCTACCGCTCTGTGAATTTGTTAGATTGAAATTCCTTCTTCGTCAGTTCTGTTCACGTGAAATTTGCGAACGTTTACTGAGAGAGAAATTTTCAGTTCAAATCTCCACGTTATTTGCTTTCTCGAACCGATTTCATGGGTACCGTGTTTGATACCGCGGCCATCGCTTCTGCTTTCTCTCTCTCCGGCATTTTCCCCTTGGTCACCGAGTTATAAATTTCTTTCCGTTTTAGTCTTGATTAATAGGAGTTTGATTTTCTTTTTGAGGGAAAATGAGGGTGACGAAGTCTCAGGTATGGCAACCGTGCAAGAAGAAGAGGTCTTTGATTAACTTCAAGATTTAGAAGAAAGGGAGAAAAAGAGGATTTGTTATTGGAAAATAAGTTTAAGAGAAATTAAAAGGAATCGGAGAGAAGGTGATGGCGAATCACAGTCGCACGAGTGCAGGCAGGACACGTGTGGGGAAGTACGATCTAGGGAGGACGTTGGGAGAAGGAACATTTGCGAAGGTGAAATTTGCGAGGAATATAGAGACCGAAGAGAGTGTAGCAATCAAGATTCTTGATAAAGAGAAAGTTTTGATGCATAAGATGATTGGTCAGGTACTTTTTTTTTTTTTTATAATCAGACTAATAATAAATCCGTTTTCTAAAAGTGAATTAACAGTTAATCTGATCTGTAAAGTTGTTCTTGGTACGGCTCTTGAATTCTATGCTAATTTGATATGTGTTTTGTTAGATTTAACTGGTTGATTGATTCTAGTTAATTTGACTAATTATCGATTATCAATTACTTGAATGATTTTTCTGGTCTTTTGGTTGATTTAATTTCTTTAGTTTTTGACAAATCAGGATGCTAAACGTGATTTGACTTTATAATTTCATTTTTTGACTTTCTTATTTTTATTAATTTTGTTCAGTTTTGATTCTCTTGTCTTTGTTTCTTCTTGTGCCTCAATTATGAATTGTGAGAAAATGATGATTTAGTGATTGGGTGGGGGAACGAATGGAGTGTTAAAAACTAGCAATCAAATGGAGCTTTTATATCCAAAAAATAAGAGTCAAACCTAATTTGTGAATAAGAAATAATCTTATTAGTTTCACATTTGACTGATTTTGGTCTTGCGGAGTGTCTTATTAAGAAGATTAGATGTTTCATAATCTGCAATTTTCCTGGACTTTATGCAGAATAGAAATTAGCTTGTAAAAGAAGGTATAATTCAACTTAATAAGTTAAAATTTACTGGGTTCAATTCCCCTCCATGTTGGTGTTTGTTTATACATGTTTTATTTGCAACCTTAACCTAACAGTAAAATTATGATAATTTTTTCCTTAACAAATTTTCTGTTTAGACTTTTTTCATCCCTTGGTTCTTCTTCTTGTTCATTGCTGACAGTTAGCTGGCTATGCAATTTATATCCTTTTTAACTTTCACAAACTTTTTTTTTTTCATTTGAATGTCATTTACGTTTTACCTTGCGCATGCAACATTGTTCTTTTTCTTTGTCCTTTGCAGATTAAACGTGAAATTTCAACAATGAAACTCATCAGACACCCAAATGTCATCCGTTTGCATGAGGTTTGGCACAAAGCTTTACTCTGTACATCTTAATTTAGTTACTTTGTCGATCTCCGTGCATTTCTTCCTTGCATCTTGTTTGCTCTCTTTAGAATCTGGCTGGCATTTTGTCAGAAGAAGACTCCTCTTGGCTTTATAACTAATATATTTAGTAACTTCCACCAATATTCTTGGTGTAGGTGATGGCTAGCAAGACGAAAATATACATTGTTCTGGAATTCGTGACTGGTGGTGAACTTTTTGACAAAATTGTAAGATAGCCATTTAGAAAAAATTGTTATACTCTTGGAATGTAAAAGTGGTATCAGGAATCAAATCTCACTTGCTTATCAATGTTTGAATACTGCATATTAATCTGGCATTTTATCCTGGCTATAATCCTTTGCCAGGCTAAGAAAAGGAGGTTAAAGGAGGATGAAGCTAGAAAATATTTTCAGCAGCTTATTAATGCTGTGGATTACTGCCATAGCAGAGGTGTTTACCATCGTGACCTCAAGGTATGGGATATATCTTGTGTTCATTAAATCTTTCCGTATAACAGTTAATTATGTAAATTTCTTTTAATATAGCATAGCTGTCTTTTTTGTAATTAACAGCCAGAGAATTTGCTGCTGGATGCTAATGGAGTTCTTAAAGTTTCAGATTTTGGTTTGAGTGCTTTACCCCAGCATGTTCGAGTGAGTGTGCTGTCTTCATGTCTTATGACATCTCTCTTTTTCTTTCTGTCTCTCACTTTTAATGATAATATTTACCCAAGATCTAATATTCATTATGGAGTGCTTTTATGTCTGCTTGCTCTGTGTTGTCTTATACCACCATTTCGCTCTCTCACTAGTGTGAAAGATGACTGTGTCCACTTTGCATGTCTGTGGTTTTAGTCTTACTGGGCCGCTTGAATTTTGTGGGTAGCAAACCCCAGAAGCACATTTTATTTGTTTGTTTTTTTCCATTGCCTACCACCTTTGTGGTTGGCTATTTATCATGCAACTTTTCATAGTATGCCGATAAAACATGTCAAAATTGATTACCTTATCGTTTTCGTATTAGGAGGATGGGTTACTTCACACAACGTGTGGAACACCGAATTATGTTGCTCCAGAGGTACGTATGCCTTTGTTGCAGACAAGATTCCTTTTCTCTATGATACATTAGCTTTTCTTTATTGTTTTTGGCTATCAATTTTTAGGTGATCAACAATAAAGGCTATCAAGGAGCTAAGGCAGATTTGTGGTCATGTGGTGTGATACTCTTTGTCTTAATGGCTGGTTACTTGCCTTTTGACGACTCCAATATAATGTCTCTATATAAAAAGGTGCTTGTTCTCTCTATTTCTGTCTCTCAAGGTTCTTTTTCCTTTTACTTCAAAATAAACAATTTTGCATAATTTTTATATGCTATAAATTATTAAGTCACTATTGACATATGTTACCAAAGAATCAAATGGTTTCATATTCTGGAAATAATCAATTTTACCCTGATAAATATCGATTTGGATCTTATTATTAGCAGTCTCCATCTCTTCGATCAATATTGTTATTTAAAAGAATCAATTATCAGTGGTTAGTGGCTTGGGAAACCATCACTTCTTGCATTGACGTAGTTATTGTGTCTTCTAAATTTAAAACTCCCTCTTAAAATTTCCCATGTGATTTCAGATATTTAAGGCTGACTTCAGTTGTCCTCCGTGGTTCTCCTCTAGTGCCAAGAAATTGATCAAGAGAATCCTAGACCCTAATCCACTGACAGTAAGTTCGTGTATCTTCCTCTTTGCTCGTGCTTTCTTTCGTACTTCTTTTTTTTTTTCTGTTGGTATTTTTGAATTCATTTTGTGCCAAAGTTGCTGTCCTTGTTTAAGTTGTTTTTGGATACAGTTTTCACTCTTTGTTACTTGTGATTAAACCAGAGGATAACAATTGCTGAGATTATTGAGAATGAGTGGTTTAAGAAAGGATATGTACCACCTAAGTTTGAGCAAGATGATGTTACTCTTGATGATGTGGATGCTATTTTCGATGAAACAGGGGTAAGACTTTGTTTTTCATCTATGGAAAATGGTTTTGTGATGTTGGTGCAATAGGATGACTCTGTGTACATGATTTTGGTAGTAGGATTCTCAAAACCTTGTTGTTGAACGGCGAGAAGAAGGGCCTGTACTACCTGCTACTATGAATGCATTTGAACTTATCTCAAAATCTCAGGGTCTCAACCTCAGTAGTCTGTTTGAGAACCAAATGGTATGTTAGCCAATTATATCTGACTTAGAATGTGATAATATTAAACATAAAATGGAAAAAAGAACCCTTGAGAACATTTTGATACATTCAGTGAAATGGAACCCCCTGGATTGGTAATCATGACTCATGAAAGATACCTCAGATAATTTTCTTGAGCTAGAGAGCTGTCCATAAAATTATTTGAACCATTCTAAAGCATGTGATAGAGAATTCACCTGTTATATTCGTTGTTTACTGGTCCTTTTTGCTGCCTGCAATTGAAAATTTAGTTCTTGAGGATGCAGCCTGGTTGAGGTATTCACTGATAAAAAAGGTTTAGACTGTCAGTCAAATCTGATAGGATATGTTATATAATTTGGGTAAATCTTGGGATATTATTTGTTGCAATTTCCAATGATTACAGGGCCATGCTAAAAAGGAAACAAGATTCACGTCAGTACGTCCTGCTAATGAGATAATCTCAAAAATAGAGGAAGCTGCAGTGCCCTTGGGATTTGATGTGAAGAAAAATAACTGCAAGGTTTATTCTCTTGCCAATCTCTGCATATTTTTTTTACCGCTTTTAATCTTCCTAAGAAATTTAGATCGATAAATCTGTGGTTGATGTTTAAGTGAAAAGAATTACTATTCTCCATGCTTTCTTCTCATATTTTATCATTCGTTGACAACTTTATTACCTGCTCAGTGTAACAGTGATCCTATATCCGATGGACACTGATTGAACTGGATTCAGTTGTGATTGGTGCTTGTTACCAACCTCATTTCGTAAAGATTGTTTTGGTAACAAGTTCTTTCTCGTTGGACTGATGAGTAGCATATCTGCATTAAGCACTTCAAATTTCCATTTCTTCGGGTCTTGTTGGGTGAAATAGAAAGATTCATTTGTAACTAAATTCAGATGATATTTAATCTCTTCAGATCATCAAAAGCTAAATTATTTTATCATCTCTGATGAATTCCCTTTCTCTTGCTCATCTCAGATGAAGCTTCTTGGAGAAAAAACTGGACGCAAGGGTCATTTGGCTGTTACAACAGAGGTAACTGTCTTTCAGTCTCTCTTTTTTGAGCATAGTTTCAGTTTTCCCTTCATTTAAAGTTGTTGAACATGGTCTTTGCTGATCTAGTCCGTAATCCCCCCTGACGCTGCCTCGTTCCCTTTTCAGATTTTTCAGGTGGCTCCTTCACTTTGCATGGTTGAACTTCGCAAGTCTGGAGGAGATACCCTGGAATTTCAAAAGGTATTAGATCTAATTCTAGTGTGGTGCTGTGTTGGTCACTTATGAAAATGCTGTGCTGTTAATATAGTGGTTACTTTCATTTACTAGTTTGCTTATAACCATGGCCAGGCTTGCAAAGCATGTCATTTTGGTGTTCCATGATTCAAAGTACACCATAGTTATATATTAGATTCCCTCTTGGCTTTATTATTACCTTGAATTTACACTCTGCTTTCTTAAATTACAGTTCTATAGTACCCTCTCTACTGGGCTAAAAGATATTGTCTGGAAAACGACCGAGGAAGGAAAAGTGGAAGAAAAGAATGGTTAGTATATCGTACAAGTTCGTAAGCGTGAATCTCTTTTGAATTGTCAGTTACCTATACTCCTATTAATTTTTCTAAAAGGAGAATCTAAATTCAAAATATAGTTACACTAGGGCTGCTG
Organism: Heritiera fomes; assembly: GCA_032173925.1. NCBI lineage: Eukaryota > Viridiplantae > Streptophyta > Magnoliopsida > Malvales > Malvaceae > Heritiera > Heritiera fomes. The sequence goes on from JAPDPM010000015.1 coordinate 5,792,649, forward strand.
CAGGACTGAAAATTAGAGTTGTCAATTCTATGAGCTAACCGGAATCTCATCCCCCTCTTTTGGGGTAAATATGGAATGTCATTCCAAAATTATAGTGCATGGATATGAACTTAATGCGGGTGGGCTTGTAGTAAACCTGGTAATTTTAATCATGAGCTAGGTGACACGTCACAAAGACGATTCAGAAAAACCAAATAGCATGTTAGCATTTAGCAGTTAGTAAATGATTTGGTCTTATCTTTATAAGTTGCAGATTTGAGAGATTAGAAAGCCAGTTTCTTAGTCTTCAAATGTTCATTGCCCTAACTCTTTTAATTTTGGGTTTCTCCCATTGTTTCCCTTCGACGATTGCAGAGGCTGCTGCTGGCTGTTCTCCATCCCTATGACTGGTGTTTTCCGCAACGCACAGTGGTCAGTTCTCTCGCGCGAACTTCAGATACTTGCTGCTCAAAAGGATTGTTTATCTTGTTTTTCCTTGGTTGTTGCTTCATTTTTCTCTTAAGCACTGTATACATATATATAAATATCAGCTGTTCGTTTGCCTCCGCTGGATGCTTTGATTCAAAACGAACTTGCTGTTTGTCTTGTTTGCTCTGCCGGATGGTGTGATTCAAAGAGAACTTGCCATGTGTCATGTTTGCTCTGCATCAATTGCATTTATGAATAAATAAAATGAAAAAAAAAAAGGATTGAAATGTGTGTGAGTGTGTTTTTTATTTTTAAGTTTTCTTACATAATAAGGCAAATTAAAGAGTGGAGATTTATCAATACGAGAATGTGACATAAAAATAATACAGAAAAAAAATATGAAAATATTATGTATTAAAGTTACGATAAAAATTGTATAAGAATTTAGTAAAAATTAAAAAAATATTTAATTTTTAATGTATTGACATTAATTATGATGTGAAACAAATTGACAAATTATTCGTTAAGGACAAACAAGCAGACAAGTTTTGATTGGAGAGTCAATGGAATTGACACAAGCAATTAAGATTCAAATGTTGAACACTAAAAAAGATATAAATGTTGGGTGCAAAGCACACAAATTCAATCAGTTAAGATTCAAATGTTGAACACTAAAAAAGATATAAATGTTGGGTGCAAAGCACACAAATTCAATCACTTTGATTTGTTGTTAGATAATTTGTAAATTTCGAAAAATTGTAAATGAAAGTTTAATAGATATGTAAAAAAATTAATAATTCGTAAATTTGAATAATTAATTATAATTTTTCCTGATTTTGAAAAAAAAAAAGCTTTGACTCTAAGATGCGATGAAAAAATATGTAGATTTTGAAAACTAAGATTGAAAACGACTAAAGTAGGTTTACGCTAAGACAATCTCCTCCTAATTTGCTTTATAACATGAAGACCTAAAACGAAAGCGAGGCCTGGTAGGCCCAAATACTCACTGGCCCAACGTTACCACTGAAAAAGACAACTAATACTCGTGTGACGGGCGCTGGGCAAGTGCATTACCCATAAAATGGAGCTGACGATGGCCGGTGCTCGGGTTTCGACTCGATTGGTCTCTGTTTCGAAATTATAACTGTCAGTATTTTGGTAGGCCAAAAGAGGAAGGAGGGAAGGCGCGGCAATGAGAGAAGAGGTAATTAGCTCGGGTGGGACCGTAGATCCCACTCCTGCTGCGAGGTACCGACACTCAATCTCTCCTTTTACTTTCTTTTCATCTCAAATTCTCAAATTAGGGTTTTCTTTTCTCAATCCTTGTTGGTTTTGGTGACGCTAGGGCTTTTCTTTGCTGTCTCTCTGTGCGATTTGTAGGGTTAGTGTTAGGTTAGTTGGCTGTGTCTGGCAGCTGGGAAAAGCGGGGAGAGAAGAAGATTGGGGATTACAATTGAGGTTAATTGTATTGGAAAGAGAAATATTATTGAGATTTAGTTGAAGGGAAGATATTTGGTGGCTGGGAAATTGAATGACAAGTAATGAGTCGTACGGTTTGGCTAAGTATCCTAAGTTTGAGCTACTGCGCACTTTCTATTGAACCAGAAATGAAAAAAAGGAAAAATTTGAAAACAATGAATTTAACTTATTTTTGCATTCAAAGTCTTAAATCTATGTAGACATTTAATCATGGCTTACTATAGTACTAAATAGGTTGTACTCTCTTTTACCCTTTCTTGCTATTTTATTTTCCTTTTGTTGGTCAACTAAACTCGGTGCTCACTTTTGTCTCTAAAATTATGAATTTTGAAGCTGGAAATTTTGTGCCCCTTGGAAACAAGCAATAATGTAAGGACCTGAAATAAATGAGGATATTTGTTTTGCTTTAAAAATTGTAGCTCGATTTTTAAGTGATGTAGAGGAAGAAGAGAGTGAAAAAGTCATGATTATCCAGAAAAGACACATTGTTCATCACTTCTACGGTTTTTTTGTCAATGTGCTAAGTGCTAGGAATGTGCCATTTCATTAGCAGGAAATTTTGTTTCCTGTTAAAGAAACTGACATATAAGGAACTTGTTAACTTACAATTTGAGGAGGTATGGACATGCCTATTTGTTTATTTATTCATTCATTTTATATGAAATAATCATTTTCATGATGCTTTATTAAGAATTTGGGAAAAAGTGATTTATGCTTATTGTTCTTTTTCAGTTCTGTTGGGGCATCCTCACCTGCTGTTCCAACAAATGTTGGCAGTGTAGATTGGTCTGGTCATGGCCAAAATTCCAAAGCAGCCTCGCAATCTTGTGTTGGATCTCAAGCACCATGGATTTCACTCAGTACTAATGCCGGTGGATCTGCTCTTGGATCATCAAGAACTTCATGTCGACCGTGGGAAAGAGGGGATCTTCTTAGGCGCTTGGCCACATTTAAGCCTGTGAATTGGTTTGGGAAACCTAAGGTATGTGCTTGATGTGGTATCTCGTCAGTAGAAATGTACTAGCAGAGTTTGCATTATTTTGACATGTTTTCTTTCTTGTATGTATTAATCTATGATATACATCACAATTGGACAAGCACACATCACAAAGGACATCAAGGACACTCATTTAAATACAAAGTTACAAACTTCTAAGTTTTCCCTTGGAGTTAAAGTGATTGCATTGAGATAGTGCTTAAAAGATTCATTTTTCTCTTAGTTATAGAATATGCTTAATATCATCTTAAGTCAAACTGCCTTTTGAATTAATTGCAGGTTGTGAGCTCGTTGGCTTGTGCTCAGAGAGGTTGGATAAATATAGATGTTGATAAAATTGCATGTGAAACATGTGGGGCACACCTGCATTTTGCTACCTCCCCATCCTGGGTTGCTTCTGAAGGTTAGCTGCTGTAATTCGACTATTTCCTTTTCTTTATCTACAGCTTCCTGGGATATATAATCATCGTAGTGTAACCAATAACCATCACAAAAACTGAGGCCTTTCTTAGGCATTTATTTCTTTCGATATGCTTAATGATATATTAGAAAATAGAGGAGGGTCAGTGTTATGAATGGACAGATAGATAAAAGAACTCATTTTGGAGCAGTTATGTTTTTTTTCCCTTTAAAATTAATTGTGCTAATAGGAAATGGAAACTATAGTTCTTTGCCTGTCTAAGTAATAGTTTATGACAATAATTTCACATGGTTCTAGCTAAGAAACATAAATTAGAGGAACACTTATGTATTTGTCTTAATGTTTTTAAGTGGTTGATGCTTAGCGCTTGCTTCTCCTCTCATTCATTTTCTTTAGACCAGCAAGAGAAAATGATGAATTAAACCATTTTTGTTTGTTTGAGTCATACTTGATGGTGCATTAGCTTTTTCTTATCATGGTTGGTTAGTAGCTATAAAAATTGTTCTAGTTTAGGTAACATAGAAGTGGAACTGAACTGTTTTGGAGGATTTTCATGAAGTTAATATTATGGATGGTGTTTCTTCTGGGGGGTTTGCAGTTTTCAAGATTTTGCTAGCAGTAAATTGCTAATGGTACGCTATGCTTTGGTCTCTCTTATTTTCCATTTTTCAAATGTTAATGAAATTTATCTTCTTTTTGGTCTTTTTTTTCTTTTGAAGCTGAGGATGCTGGTGTAGCATTTTCCAAACAGCTGGATGTTGGGCACAAACTTGCTTGTCCTTGGAGAGGAAACAGCTGCCCAGAAAGCTTGGTTCAATTCCCACCAACGCCTCAGTCTGCCCTAATTGCAGGATATAAGGATAGATGTGATGGACTTTTGCAGTTTCAGTCTCTTCCTGTCATAGCTGCATCTGCTATGGAGCATATGCAAGTGTCTCGGGGTCCCCAGGTTGATCGCCTTTTGTCTCAGTTGCAGAATTATATGGCAGAATTTGAATCAAGACCAGAGAGTATACTAGAACTTGATAAAGCTCGAGATGGTGCATTTTGTCTATATTCTCGTGTAAGATATTTTAATGTTTTTTCATGTGCCGGTAATTGGCATTGTTTCAATGCTATTTATGTGCTTTACCCTTTTGCAGTCACAAAAGCTCATAAGCTTGTGCGGATGGGAACCAAGATGGCTTCTAAATGTTCAAGATTGCGAAGAACATTCTGCTCAATCAGCTAGAAATGGATGTTCTTTTGGCCCTAACAGTGCCCAGGTCCATCTTCCGCAGGATCCTGGACCAAGCAAAAATGCTCTCGCTGCTTCAGCCAAGGACACTGGAAAAAGCAAATTGCTAGTCACGGAGTCGAGATCTGAATTGAGGTCACCTTTGCTAGATTGTAGCTTATGTGGTGCTACTGTCAGAATATTGGATTTTTTAACTGTTCCTCGACCTGCTCGCCTAGCTCCCAACAACATTGATATCCCTGATACAAGCAAAAAAATGGGATTGACACGTGGAGTAAGTGCAGCCAGTGGAATCAGTGGTTGGGTTGCTGCTGATGATCCAGAGAAAGAACCTACTGAAGATCGTGATGAAGTAGGAACAACTGATGATAGAAAATTGATGCAAAAAACAGATGTTGATTTGAATCTCACAATGGCTGGGGGTCTGTCTTTTAATCAGCTGGGTAGAACCACAACATTCAGAAATATGAATGATGCAGACATGGGGCGGGATCTAATGATTGGGCAACCATCAGGTAGTGAGGTTGGTGATCGAGCAGCTTCATATGAATCACGGGGTCCTAGTTCTCGCAAGCGAAGCTTGGAAATAGGTGCCAGTTCAGATGACAGGCCACAGTTACGCACGCAGCAGGCTGATAGTGTTGAAGGAACTGTCATTGATCGTGATGGTGACGAAGTCACTGATGGTAGACAATATTCTGCTGGGCCTTCAAAACGTGCCCGTGATTCAGATATTTTTGATACTTACTGCTCACCGTATCTAAGAGACTCATCTGATGCAGGTCCAAGCCATTCTATGGGTTTTGAAACTCATGCAGATGGCAATAGAGTTGCTCTGTTTAGGCAGGGAAGTAACCATGTTATTGGAATCCCATCAGCCAGAGATTCAACACGGGCATCCTCTGTCATTGCAATGGATACTGTGTGCCACAGTGCAGATGATGACTCAATGGAAAGTGTTGAAAATTATCCTGGAGAGGTTAACGATATCCCTTTTCCCTCTTCTAGTACGTATGGCCACCTTGACATGAATGACACATCAGAGTTGAATTATAGTAATCAAGCTCAGCAGAGTATTTGTTTCCAACCAGCTGCTGAGACAGTTCTGGGTGAAATGGGCATCAGCAGTACAAATGATGGTGAGGAAATTTTCAATGCTGAAACTGTAACAGCTCAGGCCAGGGATGGGTTTAGTTTTGGAATTAGTGGGGGAAGTGTCGGTATGTGTGCCAGCCATGAAGCTGAAATCCATGGAGCAGATGCCTCTGTGCATAGAACTTATAGTGTAGTAGGTGATGTGGAACCCAGAATAGAAGATGCTGAAATTCAGGGTCAAACAGGTGAATCTGCTCCAGATCCTGGTTTGATGGATGAGGTTGTCCCTGATGAAATAAATAGGGAAGATCCTCATGGTGACAGCCAAGAAATGTTGTCCCCTTCTGTAGGAAGGGCTGACAGTGGTTCGAAAATTGATGGTTCAGCCAAGGCAGAGTCTGTTGAAAGTGGTGAAAAGATAAGCCAAAGCTTCAAACTAGTCCCAGATAACAGTGCACACCCTTCTCTTTCCTGCAACGCTAATCTGTATTCTGGTAATGAAGCACCAAGTAAAGAGGTAAAAAATGCTGGAAAATCATCTTCCATAAACAATTTTCCGTACCGAGACCAAGAGTCAGATTATGCCGTTGCAAATGGGATAGGTAAACTCTATGTGCATACACAGTAGATCCAAGTCATAGAACTTGCATTAATTTTACTTCTCAAGGCTCTTTAGGTAGTTTGGCCTTCTTTTTTGTTTATTTATTACACTTAAATTTACACATAAATAAGACAGCCAATCTAGTTCATCAGAAAACTGGCTGTTAAACAAAAGCAAGGTTCCCTCTTTGGTGCACAGGTATGCACAAATTTATTCTGTTATCAGTGTTTTTTTGTTAGTTTGGTTTATCTTTACAATGATTCTTTTCCTGCATATTTTCAGATTGTCTTGATTCTTGAAACCTGAAACTAATGATGTACTTCATATTGTACTGCATACTTCTTGCAATGAATGTTAACTTTGGTTTGTTTTACGGTTGCTTTGAGAACTTTGAGCTCTATGGTTCTGGATCTGATTTTGAATGATAGTTCCATTGCCTAGTTGGAACTTTAGTATCAATGCATAAAATGATTAAGTTTGCATACTTTTTTTTGAGTAATTTAAATATCCTTTATTATATTTGCTAATTAAACAATCTAATAGCTATTACTGGTTGACCACCAATTGAAGACTAATAGGTTACATTGAATATAGAATGATGTGATGCTGCATGTGTGGAATTTAACCTTGTGACTTGTGAGTGGAATTGTTTGAAATAGCTTTTGTGGGATCTAAGATAAAAGTCTGTTATGCATTCAATTTATATGTAATCTTTCTTCTAATCATTAGCTTTCAATGGTAACCCTTGTAGTATGGTTTGAAATTCCTTTCATTCAGCCTGCTGAAGTAGAAAAAATTGGCTATTCTCATGATCATAATGATTTTGTGTCTTCTATGCTGGAATTAATACAATTTATCCGGGTTTCAATGGCAACGCCTGTATTTTGGTTTGAAATTGCTTTCATTCAGTCTGCTGAAGCAGTAAAAATTAGCTATTCTCAGGATCATAAAGATTTGTGTCTTCTGTACTGGAATTAATTCAATCTATCTGGGTCTGTTTCTTGTTTATATATTGATTTCTAGATCTGTATGTAATTAGCATTTAGCAGTGTGCCATATGTGCACGGAAATTTATCCGGTTCAATTCTAATCAATATTACCTTCATTGACTTGACATTCTTCTAATCGTATCAGACTTTAGTTTGTATTGGAATTGATAATGTACGAGCCCACGTTGTAATCTATGTATTCTCTTCAACTGTTTGAACTTTCGAAGATGCTGTTTATTTGTTTGTGGTTCTTCATTTCTATTTCCCTTCTTTTTGTCTTCTAGATGCCTTATCGAGACTAGTTGTTTTTTAGGGCTGCCAAAAGGAGAAAGCAATTATGAAGAAGCTATAGAATTTGATCCAATTATTCATCACAACCAGTTTTGCCCCTGGGTGAACGGAAATGTTGCTGCTGCTGGCTGTAGTAGCTCCAGCTCCAGCACCAGTGCTGATGTTGTTGCACTTTGTGGATGGCAGCTGACCTTGGATGCGCTGGATGTCCTGCGGTCACTGGGGCACATTCCTGTGCAGACTGTACAGTCCGAGTCAGCAGCATCATTGTATAAGGTTAGTGATCTTAATTCTGAAATATAGTGGATCTGGGGCGTAACTTTGTTTTCCTTGAACAGATTGTAGAATGCTCTCATTGATGACTAGAATACACATTAGAAATAGATGGTACGCTAGTCCCTGCTGTCAAGCCATGAATCTGGTTCCTGTTCTGACATCATGATTTTGTGAATTATCTGCTGTTCTTATTGGTGTGTCCTTGCTTTAGCTCTTGGTGAAAGTCCAACATTGTGAAAATTTTTGACTAAATCTTACTTCTGAGCTATTACCTACTGCCCTATATATTACATTCATGCTTTAATGAGGCATTTAAAGATTTAATCTATATGGATTGTGGTGTACTTTCACGGCTCCCTTATTCAGTTCATATTCGTTTCAAACCAATGCTGTTGTGGCAGTTAGCATACCTTAAGAAAAGGAGAGTGAAAAAAAATGGTAGTTCATATTTATTTAAATCAATACTGTTTTAGCAGTTATTATATCTTTAGCAAAGGAGTCTAAAGTTTTCAATTCGAGTTTTTAATAATTAGTTATTGGTGGTCATTACTTCTAGATAAGTTGTCTGGTTTTCGTTAATGATTTCTTTGATTGAAATTGTATTCATTGGGAAAGAGCTGAGTCTTCTAATATCCAGGTAGTTATGGTTCATACCTTATCATTTTGACTATTAGGGGAGCTGCTGCTACAGGCTACTGGCACCTTTGATCTGTTTGACACTACTACTCTAGCCCCTCATTTCCACAACTAATTGCATATTTCCTTGTGCAGGATGATCACCAAACTCCTGGTAAAAAGCTCCTTCAACGGCACTCTATGAGCAAAAGTCACGGCCAACATTGACAGTCAAGTTTAAAGACACCTATAATGACTAGTAAGTACATCAGTTGTGTAAAATGATTGGTTGTAGTTCCCTCTAATCATGCATCTTTCTTCACATAATCTTAGTTTTAACTGGATTTAGGATCATCTTACTAGAACAAGTTTAGGAGAGGATCCTTCTAGGTATGGAGCAAATTTTAGTAAGGGAGGGTGGGGCCAAACCTGCAGTATGTATATTCTCTGTTTTTTTCAATGTGAAAAAATAGTGGAAAAGCTCTACATTTGATACTGTTGCAAATCTACAGTCTATGTTCTGTGTAAAAAATAAGAATAATTGATCTTTGGTTGAAAAAACTAGTGAGTATTTTTGCAAAGGCCTGATTATATGTTTGCTAGCTTTTATGCAATTAATTGTAACCAACAGTTCACAAGCATTTGTTTTTAGCAGGAAAATAAAAGTTTCTCACATTTCTTGTATTGTTTGAGGCGACGATCTTGTTGACCAAAAAAAAAAAAGAGGATCTTGACTACCAATCTAATTATACTTCAATGCTCTTATGAGAATTCTGATATAATTTGAAAGTCCAGATGTAGTGAAAAACTTTTTAATTTTCTAAACAACAACTCAATGAAATTGATGATTTGGGGCTGAAGTTTAGAAAAGAAAAAAAAACATAGAATTTAGGTTATTAGTGCCATTATTCATCATCATCATCAGAGCCTCTATCCCAATATAGGTTATTAATGCCATTAAAGAAAAAATTTGATAATCATGGCCAAACTAAAGAGTGTTGGGATAACTAATGAAAAGATAGAAATATATATTAGCGTCACGCGTTAATCTTCTAGAGTAAAATATAGCAAAAAATGCAACATTTTTTTAAACTCCAAGAAAAAATGAAAAAAAGATGTACATTAACGTTAAAAGTCTAATTAGCACCCCAAAGTTAATTACCTGCAACTGTTAACTATGAATGTAACCTTCTTTAAAATTCCAAAATTTTGATTTTCTGATATTTTCAACAATATGTGCTAACAATATCTGAAGAAAGTATTATTGTAGAAGTTATGACAGACATTTGTGCTTTGCTCCATAAGACAAGCAGTAAAACAAGTAATCTAGACATGCCTAACCTTGTACTGCAAATATGATTGTCTCCATGACAAAAATTCTCTACTATAGCAAAGTTTTACTTTAAGCAAGCAGCAAAGTAATTATGACTACCCTCTGTCCTTCATGTATGCCAATGTTGTGTAGGATGGAATAACATTCAACGTTTGGAGCAAATAGGGAGCTTTTCAGTTGTTGCCACTGGAACTGCTGCCAGGGAAAGTTCTGTCAAATATTAGTTCGGTTCTTATTAAAACCTAATTTCTTGGTAAAGTAACTTGTGTTATTCATGTCAGATACCCGTCTATATTGCATAAATTATCTCTTCGCTTTCTCTAAGCAGGTTCTTTGGACTATTATTATTGTATTAATATGCATTTGATCAGTGATGTGACGGTAAACATTGCTTTTGAGAGCAAATGTGATCTAGTTCTACAATTTTCATTTTGGATTCTCATTTCATGGATTGGAAATTGTGATGACCCTGCTAATAAGACAAAGATTTGGAGTTGTTGATAATTGATGATCACATAGCATAGTTATTAGGCATTTGAATTGTTTTGAGCTATAGCATGTGGCATACTGGATTATTCTTTTTGCAGTTCTGTTTTCATGCCTAATGCATTTGTAAGTTTACTAGAAGGGAGAGTGGCCATTGGTCTACTAGAACTCTTCTGATAGTTTGCTTTTTGTTTTATAAAGTGAGTCCTTGATGTTTAGGATAAGGGCTCTGATGATGATGATGATGGTAGTGAGTCTTTGATGTTGATTTTGGATTTCAATACATGGTCAATGCAACTTTAAGTTTTCTGTTTCTTTTCTGTTTCTTTTCTGTTCTTTTTCTGGGTTTTGGTTTTGTTTAATAGATAGTATGTATGTTGTAAAACTTAGTTGGCTCAACCATCTTAAATGAGATTTGAGTTTGATTAAGACTTTGTTTGGAAACATGAAAAGGGTACGATAAAGCATATAATACGGTCTAGATATTGGGTTAACTTCAACCCAATTGCCACGTGTCATTGTCACAATATACAAACAAAACAGATAAGATAAAGTCTATGGACAACAAGCCTATCTCTCACCATGTCAGCAGTCAGCGGCAGCTGCAACTGCATTACAATCTTCTCTATGCATCTCTTTTCAGAAGCTATTATTTTCTCCTACAAATTCCCCAGAGGGTAAAATACATAAACTCCTTGTATTAAAAAGATACAAATTCTCTTTAGTTTCGAAATATCAAAATTTTCACTTTTAACAAGGTTTAAGAATTAAAATTTAAGAGTTTTTGGTTTGGGGTTTAGAATTTAAAAGTTATAATTTATGGTCTATGATTTTTCGGGTTTAAAATCTAGTGGTGAGTATTTACGATTTTTGGATTTAAGGATAGCAAAAGCAAAAAAATTGGTATTTTGAAATTAAATGGGGGTTTAATGTTCTGTTGATATAAATATAGATGGATTTATGTATTTCACCCATTCTTAAGAACCAAAAACCCTTTCAGCAGCAAAATCTAAAAATCTAAAAGCCTTCTCCTTAATAGCCCACTCTACTATCTGTCCCTCCAAATCAAAGAAAAAATTTTGTGCCTTAAAATCATGGGCATTGACTCAGGTAAATTACTCTTTCTTAACCCTTAGCCCTTCTGTTCTTAGACTTCCCGAGAATTTTTGGCATGTGCCCCAAAATCTTAACCTCCAACATCAGAACTGACCTTAAACCAGTTTTCAGCTTCCTCTCCCAAGGCCTTAATGTCCCAGAAAACTATAGAAAGGTCCTTAATAAGTGTCCTAGATTGCTTACTTCAAGTGTCCGAGACCAGCTGAAACCAGCATTGTTCTATCTTCAAAGGCTTGGATTTAAAGATTTAGAAGCTTTGGCTTATCAAGATCCCGTATGTTGGTTTCCAGTGTGGAACATACCTTGATACCTAAACTGAAATTCTTGGAAAGCATAGGGTCTTCAACTAATGAGGCTAAAAGTATAGTGTTGAGGTTTCCAGGTTTGTTCACCGTCAGCATAGAGAACAAACTAAAAAACCAAAATTTGAGGCTCCAACGCGGAGATATATGGCAAGTTGGAGGAGTTGAAGGAGTTTCCTCAGTTTTTTGCTTTTACATTGGAGAAGGGGGTAAAACCAAGCCATATTGAAGTCATGAAAAGTGGGGTTAAATTTCCTTTGGCTAACATGCTAAAGAGCACCGACGAAGACTTCAAAGAGTTGCTGAGGCAAAGAGGCAATAGCTGACATGTGATTTGAACCTTGTTTCATATGTAAATTTGGGAAGACCAAAGCTATATTTTTCTTTTTTATTCTTTTCCTCAATCCACATATGGAAAATCTTCATGTTATTATACATTTTTTTTTGGTTCATATATTATTATGCAATTGAATTGAGCAGCATTTAGGCTATCTCAAGGCTTAACGATTGAGTGGAATGAGACTTGCAATCAGAATATAATATGCAATTTTATTTTTGTTGCCAACTTTATCTGATTTGCAATCCAATGCCAAAGCAAACTGGTTAATAATATACATTTACTTTTATCAAATTTTATATTATGATTTTGATAACACAGGCTCTTAAGTACCTACGGAAGAGCCATGGAATACAAAGGAACTAATTCTTTGCTGAAAGCAGCAGCAGCAGCAGGGATGCAACACTCATTAATCTCACTCAATTATACTCACCACAACACAAGGAATATAAATGACAACAACAAATTACCTGCTTTCAATTTCACCATCAAATTTTGTTCAAGAGATATTTTAGTTTTATTTTTGGGGAAGTAAGATTATTATATAGTTTTAATGCCAAATCAGAAAAGGTTGCCATCTATCGTAAGTATCGTTTTGTTCTCAATGATTGGGATCTGGGATGGAATAAAGTGAATAACCTTTTCAAATTACGTTTTAAAGTAACAACAAAAGAAACCAAAGTGATTATCCAAGCATAATCGAAAGCATATATATACATATATATAATCTGACTTCTGCTATGGGTATGTAGGACTTGGTAGCAAGGTTGGTGGTCGGCTTGGTGCAAAGCTTTCATTTGTTATTGTGTTTTTGGGTTACGTGGCTAAAGCCGTGCTTCATCATTCCAAAAAAAAAAAAGATAATCAGCAGGAAAGAAGTTTTATTTATTCGTGCGCTCGTCTTCTGCAGCTATTGCACGTTATTAACCAAAGTCGGTCTGGCCGCTCCCGATCATAACCAAAAGATCTTCTCTTATTATTATTATTTGAGTTTCTGGGTTTTTCCTGTGGTGGGTTTGCTGGTAAAGAAGTAGTTAGAGAGAGATTGAGAGGCAGCGATTGAGGATGTTGTTTTGTCGGGGATTTTCTCGGATTTCTAGAACTCCCAGAAAGAACTTGCTCGGTCTCATTCTTTCTCCTCGAACTAATCCTTCCCAATCGCTTGTTTCTAATCAAATACTTGACTCTACTATAAAGGTAATACCTTGAAACAAAACCTGGAAGTTGATCCTTTAATTTTGTTGTTTCTAAGTTCTGCTCTGTTACATAACTTGAGGTAACTGGGAATGGCTCAGGAGCTCTGCTCGATAAAAATGGCCAATCTTTGTTCTTTGGCTTGTGCTTGTTTGTTGCTTTATACTTGTCTTGGGGGTTTAATGAGTAGTCCTTAAAATTAGGCAATGGTGATGAACTCATTTGGCGGTCAAGTTACTATTTTTTAGTCAAATTGAAGTTGATACGGCATTTCTCTTTTTTTCTTCTGCTACTAATGTGTGTGACTGGAAAGAATGATGGTAAATCTTTCTCATGTACTAATCATTTATCTTTATTTTTCTTGCTGTTTCTGGGGATTAGTAGGTTTGCGGTGGTACAGAAACTTTTTCTTTGAGTTTGCCTGCATTGCTTGGCGTTGGACGGAAAATTCATCAGAGCAGCTCTGTGATAGAGGTTATTGTTTTATTGCTCATTCTACTAAATTTGAAATTTTTTTTTTATCTTTTCCTGAATTTCTCCCAAAGTATTGTTTAGAATTTCTTGCTCATAGTTAGCTTCTGCAAACTAATCCACTAGTGCATTAACATTTCTAATGTTCAAAGATTAAAACAAGTTCTACTACTTCTGCCTTAAATTGTTTATTTTTCCCTTCTGTCATGGTCGTTATTGTTAACTGTGTGTGCCTTTGATCTCTAAGAGCTTCTAGTTTGTTTGTCTCCCTTCATTACCTCTCTCTTCCTTTCACCCATCTTTTTATCTTGTCTTTGTTTCTGCACCATTGAGATGGGTATACATTTTCTTCAGGAACAACTTGATCCATTTTCACTCGTTGCCGATGAGCTGTCACTTATTGCTGACAGGTTGCGAGCTATGGTTGTTGCTGAGGTATCTCACTGTTCTTTTCTTATCTTTTCAATGAAAATTATTACTTTTTCTCATGTGAGAAAGCAAAGATTTTTCCATCATAATGTGAAATTGCAAATCCATCTCATACAGCTTCCTAAGCTTGCTACAGCTGCTGAGTACTTCTTCAAAAAGGGGGTGGAAGGGAAGAGATTCCGTCCCACGGTAATGTATTTGTTACCTATATTGCAAGTTTGAGGTTACTGACCCTTTTTTATGCAGTTTGTCTTTTGTTTAATGGGTTGTGGCTATTTCGACTTTGACAGTGGGCTCAGTATCGCTTTTAGGTTGCAGAAGGCTGGGGAACCTTCCAAAACTTTATAGTTGAACTACTTATAGTGTGCCATAGGCATTGGGCATTCGGCAATGTTTATTTCTTGATTCATTCTAAATAAAAACCCATTCGACTTGGGCGTAAACTTAATCTCTCTTACCTTTTATCTGAGAAATTGCTTTATGTACACATTATTTTATGGAAATTCAAAGCCATTGTTAGATTGACCTAGTTTTCAAATTATGATTATGTACTTTTCGAAAATGGTTATGGTATATGTTCTATGCAGGTTTTGCTTTTGATGGCTACAGCTTTGAATGTTCATATACCTGAGCTACCTGCTGAGGGTGTAGGAGATACCTTGACAACTGATTTACGTACAAGACAGCAGTCTATAGCTGCTATCACAGAGATGATCCACGTTAGCTCCTTATTATTGGAACTTCGTTTATCATATGTGGTGTATGCACTGAAGCTTCTCACAGCCTCCTTTAGTCTAACATGATAATTTCCTCATCTAGGTTGCAAGCCTCCTCCACGATGATATCTTGGATGATGCAGATAAAAGACGTGGTATTGGTTCATTGAATGCTGTAATGGGCAATAAGGTACTTTTCTTGTTATCTTGCAACAGGCAAAAGAGTTTTCTTGCCTGAGTAATTGCTAACTTTTCTTGCTGCTTCTAATGTAGTTGGCTGTATTAGCTGGAGATTTTCTGCTTTCACGAGCTTGTGTGAGCCTTGCTGCTCTAAAAAATACAGAGGTGCTTTAAACTTTTTACTAGTATTATTTGCATGGTTGTGTTAATGAATTCGGAAAATGTAACTGTGAATTGAAAATTAGCTGCATTTACCGGCTGTAGGTTGTATCATTACTAGCAACTGTTGTGGAGCATCTTGTTACTGGTGAAACCATGCAAATGAACACTTCATCTGAACAACGTTGTAGGTATGCTTGTCTGCAACTTTGGACCACTATTTCTTCATATTGTCAACATCTTATATCACTTTCCAACTTCATTTGGTTTAACTACTAGGACGTCCAGCTAGGCCCTGTGATAGCCATCACGGTACTGGCAGGCTAGATTACCTGATTAATGTGTATGGATGATTTCATATGTTTGTGCTGATCTTCTCTTGAGTTTTAACTTTACAATAGTTACAGCTTACTGTAGTTTAATGTTACTGCACAACAACTTAAAATTATATGAAAATTTTTTCTCTCATTAGCCGCATGTTTGTGCAACTTACTAACTTTATTTGCTGACACAGTGCCACATTTTATTAGAAACTATTGATGTTTGCAGATAAAACGTACTCTTAGCTATAGATTGTTATGGAATGTGTAACCCTCCTCTATGGTTAGCTATTATTCATTTATTTCTTTGTTTAATTATGCAATTCCATGCTAATGATTGCTGATGGGTAACTCTGTCTTGCCCTGATTTTAATTTTTAGTGTATTTTGCTTGTAGTTAACTAAAGTTAGAATAATTTTTCATGATGCAGCATGGAAAATTACATGCAAAAGACATTTTATTAGAAACTATTGATGTTTGCAGATAAAATGTACTCTTAGCTATAGATTATTATGGAATGTGTAAGCCTCCTCTATGTTTAGCTATTATTCATTTATTTCTTTGTTTAATTATGCAATTCCATGCTAATGATTGCTGACGGGTAACTCTGTCTTATCCTGATTTTAATTTTTAGTGTATTTTGCTTGTAGTTAACTAAAGTTAGAATAATTTTTCATGATGCAGCATGGAATATTACATGCAAAAGACATACTACAAAACTGCTTCCTTGATTTCAAACAGTTGCAAGGCAATCGCCCTTCTCGCTGGGCAAACAGCTGAAGTTGCAATGTTGGCTTTTGAGTATGGCAAAAATCTGGTTAGTAATTTCCTTCAACTCATCATGAATTTCAAAATTTCTTGGGGCATTTTTCCTTTTTTTTTTTTAAGATTAGTGCACATGTCTCCCTGAGAATTAAACTTGAATGATGCTTGGCCCTGCAAAACCTCCAAGCAACTAGAAGTCTGTTTAGTTGATGGAAAATTGGTATTAAATATGTGAATTACTCTAAAAGCCTAACTCTTTTTTTAGATAGATATAAACCTAACTCCTAATGTAATTAATAAAGTTTCCTGTTATATGGGATCAAGAGTGGCACAACAATTCAGACTATGGTCACTGCAGAGGACAGGCAAATGAATATATCTGAATGTAGGACTAATCCTGTAACAACTCAATCACATTGTTATTGTTCTCTTTGCATGATAAAACCCTCATTTACTCAACAGTTCAGTCAATTTTCTAAATAATGAGGGTATGGGTCAATGGTTTTTGCTGAATTGCCAACTTTTTTCTGAGTACGATGTTGCGCCAAATGTAAAGTGCTCACTTTGCGCAAAAGTGTAATACTAATATATTTTAAAGGCATAGAATATCTTCAATAAAACACGGAGTGATTGCGGAGCAACTGAGATTTTATGTACTGTTAGCTCTAAGATTGTACAATTAACATACCATTGATGTCCTATACCATGTCCCATTGTTTACTTTGTTCTATTTCTTTGTGTTATTCTTTGAACTGACTATCTACTTTTTCTGCTGCCTTTTCCAGGGATTGGCATTTCAATTGATAGATGATGTTCTTGATTTCACAGGCACATCAGCATCCCTTGGAAAGGGTTCTCTGTCTGACATCCGGCATGTAATTCTCTATCCTTGATTTCTCAGCAGTGATGTAAATGTTAAATGGCTGTAAGGTAGTGATAGCTTAGGGAAGCATATTCTATAAACCATAATTGGCTGTTTAAATGTATTCAACACCCCTTATCAAATGTTTTTTTCTTTTTTTCAATTGCCTGCTTATTGAAGTGTACAAAGAAAGAACCTTTTTGACTTTTTGTTACTTTTTCTCACTGACTTTTGAAGAGGGTTGTCTTTTTAGTTCATGCTAGGTTCGCAAGTTGTTTTTTAATGGCATACATAATGATGAATATATCTGTTCATCATAATCATCTGGCACTGCAGGGAATTGTAACGGCTCCAATATTGTTTGCTATGGAAGAGTTTCCCCAGTTACATACTGTTGTTTATCAAGGTTTTGACAACCCTGAAAACATTGACATTGTAAGTATATATAATTTACTTATCACGCATTATCGCTGATGTTAATCTTCTATGATGCCTCGGCCGCCGCATTGAAACTGTGAACTCACCAACTTTTCCTTCTTAATATATTCTTTCACTCTTCACAAGATCAATGATTAAGAGAATATTTAACTTGTGTGGTTTTACATCTGAACTACCTATTTTTTTGCAATTGTATGAAGCTTTATTTGTCTCACTTGAGTTTGATCTATATCTGAATAATGTAGGCCCTTGAGTTCCTTGGGAAGAGTAATGGAATTCAGAGGACAAGAGAGCTAGCCACGAAGCATGCTAACCTCGCTGCAGCTGCAATTGATTCTCTGCCGGAAAGCAATGATGAGAACGTCAGAAAGTCAAGGCGGGCACTAGTAGGCCTTACTCAAAGAGTAATCGCAAGAAATAAGTGATGTAAGACTATAAATTTAACCAATTCATAGTACCAAAGCTTTGGCTTATTGTTCTAATCATTGTTGCTTCAAGGTAAGGGGAAATCTCCCTTCGTGTTTTCATCAATAGTTTCAATTATTACAATTTTTTTCATATTGATATATATTTTCTTTTTCGTAAATTATTGTTTCTGGGCTAAGAGCCTAAGACTGTGCACTAGTATTAGTGGATTAGGTTGAATTGTTGTATTTGCAATAATGAGAAAAGATTGTATGAAACAATTACTCTACGTTAATACATGTCTCTTAAATTCAAAAAAAATCATGTAATCACATTATTGAAAAAACAATCATTTATTTTCGGAATCTTTTATGTGTGTCTTGAAATAAATATTTACCTTTAATTATCACATGTGATAAGCGATAACTGATTTATTTTTTCTAATAATGTTATTATGTGGAATAATTTAAATGAAAGATATACATGCTAATGTGAAGTAATTGTTTTGTTCAATCTTTTCTCCTGTATTTATTGACCCTTTAGCACCAACAATTGCTGATTTTACCCAGAATTAACTCGTGTCTGAGACCATGAAATGGAACTTGACCTTCCAACACTGAATGCTTAGTCTAAAGGAGACAAGCTCCATTTTAGACAAGTTCAGAATTCAGGATTCGGAAACAACAATAAATTCTAGATCTATGTTTTTTCAGAGATTTCAATATTCTAGGCCTTGCATCCGTCCTTCTATGCTCACTTATGGATGCACCTTTGCTGTGTAGTGAAGTCACTATTTTAGCATTTTCATGTTAGCAGTTTTCTGTTCTGCCAAAAAAAATTCTTTTAAGATGTTTACTACTTTCCAGCCTGAATTCTGTGAATAGGAAACTTAAGAAAAGTTTGTCTAGGCATCATAGCTGTCATCTAGTTTGTTAAACGCGTTTGTTTCATCCCATCTGGTTTAGTTGAGACAGATTCAAACACATACAAGCATCACAGTTCTACGCAACCAGGTTTAGTTGATTGATTTTCTGCTTGCTGTGTCTTTAGGATGGAGTTGAATGCAGGCATCTTGTTAAAGCATCAAACAACCATACAGATTCTTGCATATATGATCTATTGCAACTCTTACTACATCTACACAATTAACATTATCAGATATTTCTTACACTTTCCCATGCCTTTTAACCTAATAGAGCTCTCAATCCTTCGAGTCCAGGGACTCCATGTTTGCTCCAAGCTTTCCAGAAAGGTCCTAAAAGCCCCTGAATTGTCGACTAGTTGAAGAAGACATCCTGCGATATGAATGCAGCCCATGCATCCTACAGTGATACATTAAAGCTTGAATTTAGACTATAGTTACAATGAGTCACTTCTGTTTCTTCTGGAAAGTTATTGGGAAACCCTTTTTGGATTTCTGCGAACTTTTCCATGTTGCAGAAGATTTGCAGAAGAAATTCACACTAGGAAGTTTACCTGGAGAATGGAAAAGGCCTTCTCTGCCACATATTTTTGTGATATTGTTGCACTTCTTTGCTGCAATTTGTCTGGGTGAAGACATAGCCTGGCTTTCTGATAAGCTTTTTTCACTTGCGAGCTTTCTATAAGGCTTGTTAGAGGAATCATTTGCCAACCGCTGTTGGGCCACAGAATCTGAATTCATTGCCAATCAACCAATAAAAAATCCATTCCATTGTTGCACTTCAAATCAATGAAATCCTTGAACATTGCAGAGGGTTAGTATCTTACATGATGAAGTGTTGAAAGGAGCAATCGGATGTTGTTTTCCTTTCCAGATGACCAAAGCTTCACATCTTCATCCAAAAGCCCCATCTTAATCTGAAGTTTTCGTCAAACAAAAACATTAAATCTTGCTCATAAAGTAAAGAATAGAATGAAAGCTAAAATGAATATGCCATACATGTTCTTCTGATCTCTCTTTTTCTTCTTCTGTTTTCGATTTCGTTTGTTCTTCCTGCAAATCACCAAGTACAAGGAAAATATATTGTTCAACATTATTCATACCAATTCTTGTATGATACTAATATTTTGATTCTGAAAAGGAAAATACCGTTGGAGGAGATTGCATTGTTCCATGGCTATGTACATTAGATTTTGCTGCAAAGTGCATACCATATATAAGAATTCTGTTACTTATCCAGCCAATTGAGCTTCATCATAAACAATTCAGATTAGACAATTTACAATCTCACCTTCTGTTCCAACTGGCTGTTCTTTTTCATGTTCTCTTTCAGAACTTAGCGTGTTATATCTCTCTTTTGCCCAAGCAATTGCTTCATCAATTGAAACTTCTTCACCGGTACACTCTCTATGATCAGAATTGATCTCAATAACATAAGAACTCATAACTTCATCTTCATCTTCATCTTCATCTTCTTCATCTTCTTCTTCTTCTGCTACCTGTTGTTGCATTGAATCATGGCTTCGGACTCCGGGTCTGGCCTCTGGCTCTTGACAAAGTGAAGAGGCAGGGGATGAAGGTGAGTTGAACTCCCAATCATCAGCTGAAATCTTGACACTTCGGAAAGAATGGGGTTCCAAGCTAATGGTTTCTGGGGCAGAAGCTCGTCGACAGAATCCATAATATGCCGAGCTTCTCGTGAAGCTGTCGGCATCGTATTCGTTTTCCATGTAAAGATTTTCATTATAGAAGGAACGACTGCTTGGAAATGCTGGCCTCCCCTGTTGCTTTGCTGCTTCCTGATCTGCCGCCATTTTTGCCGAGCTCCATTTGCATGGAACATGGATTGGCCTGCACCACCAAAGTTAAATTGTTCACTAACTTTGATTTTCCCTTTCTTACCCCTGAACTCATTTGAGAAGAAGACTATAACAGCAGAAGTGAAGACAGTGGACAGGGTTATAAACGTCAAATCAACACGACAGAATCAGAAACAGTTGAAACTTGAAAAGCAGTTAAACAGCTGTTTATCTCCTTTAAATTAGGAAAGCAGACTGACTACCTGAGCTTTGAAGCGAAAGACGACAACCCGACATCATCTCCGGGCACCGGGCGAAGAGGGCTCAGTTCCTCCGAACTCAGCACTGAAGACGAGTTTGACTTTGACTTCGTCTTCGAATTCGACCTCGACCGTTCCCTCGACCGCCGGAGATCATCATCGGACCGGAAAATGTCACTGTAGAACCCTTCCCCTCTCGCCGGAATCCTATATACCGGCAAGCTTCGGCCGCACTTCGTCGAACGGACGGGTGCGCGCCGGAAAACCTCATCGTAAAAGGATGCCGACTGGGTGAAATCGCCGGACAACTTCCGGTAGAGAACGGTCTTTGGAGGACCGCCGAAGACGTCGGAAAATTCAGCTGCATCAAGGTTATAATCCGCCATCACCATGCTAACGTGGTTGATTGAAAAAACAGAGTTTTCCATGGATTTTCGACGTGAGGGATGTTGGGTAGTTGACATTCCCATGCACATTCGCCAAGACTCGTCCATGGAGAAGTCTATAGCAAAAGCCTTTGCGAGAAACAAAAAACGAAAATGAAGGGATTTGAGGCTTGGGTTATTGCGAAGAACAACGATTGCTTATATAAAAAGAAACGTGACTTTTTCAAAAAAGTTTAGGGTTATCTTTTTCTTTTCTTGTTTGGAGTAATTGAATTAATGATGAACTTAACAAGTAGAGGAAGATGATAAGAGGGGGGACTGGAAAATCATCAAAGTTGACGCGCATTCACGCCTGCTGCCTGGAAAAGCTTCTTTCTTTTTGTTTGTGGTTTTTGAGTCCCACAGCCAAACTATGTCTTATCTTTGTTTGTAATTAAAATGTGAGGGTCCTGCATTTTGATCCAAAACTAGAGGAGAAAAGAAAAAGGAATATTTATATATAATAATTATTATTTATGAAATTGGTTGAGATGACATTTATATTGGACAAAACTCTCTGGAAAGTTGCAAATTCGACACGCTTAGAAGTGTAACGTTCTTGTCAAATCAGTTGGGCAGATTAAGAGAGCTAACTTAAAATTTTCAAAAAAATATATATATAAATATATAGGATTTATATATGATACACTAATAGTGTAATCTCAATACATTGTTAATGCATTAAAAGTTGACATCTCATTTGAGCAAACTGAAAATATATGTTAAACTCTTTAGAGCAAACTGAAAAAAATTTATTTGTATTTATTTATAAGTACTTGACCTATATTTAGTTTTTTCATTAATGAAATCTTTGATGCACTAACAATGTATAGCATTTATACGCACCGTTAATGTTTCATGTATAAACTCAAATGTGTGTGTATGCATGTGTCTATATATTAATATATATATATATATATATATTATCTTTGTATGAATTGCTACAAAAGGGGAATTGAGGTTAGATTAATTATATCAACATGCCATATTTGGATTGGAGAGTTGGACTATTTTTTTTCCTAATAATTAAAACCGATTTTGAGAAAGGAATATTATTTATTGAAGTTTAATTTGTAGAAAAATAAAATTTATTTTATATAAATAAGACATTCAATATTGAGGAGCGAGGAATGATATCAGCCATTACTTTCAACTTTTTCCTAGTGGTAGGGTAGAGGAATTCTACAACACGATCAAAAATTTTTATTTTCTCGTAAGATCAACGTAAACACAATAAATTTAGTGTGAATAAATATAAAATGTATTAAAAGTATCTTAACATAAAATTAGTGTAAATAAATGTAAACACATTATAATTTTACTACAATATGTATTTACGTTAATTATAACATATTTACGAAGTTTATGCTTAATTATGTGCGTTTACTTTGAGTTTACAATACTAAAATAAAAAAAATTGGTTACAAAAATAAAAAATTTTGACATTACTATAGAAATTTTCCGTAAAGTAAAGATATAGAAAGACATCATATAGTTCTCTTGGATATATGTTTACTCTATATATATATATATATATATATATATATATATATATATATATATATATATATATATATATATATTATAAATGCAAACTAAAATAAAGGTTTCAATAAATGATCAAGTCCTACGGAAATTTTGTAAATTTAAAATTCGAGTTTCAATAATTGTCTTTTCTTTCTATATCAAAAATTTCTCTGGTAATTGTATTTTCTCACTTCGTGGTCTCTGTGCAATTGTTAGAACAAATCCTTCTGGGGCTTTCAATTCACTGAGCTATATATGCAGAGCTATCGCAAGTTGGCATATAATACGAAGTGAGAAATTACACAACGAGGTCTGCCTGGTCTTGCTCGGGTATAAACAGATTCTCAAAGATGGAACATGGCAACAGTGTATTTCCGCATTGGAACCACAAGTGAAAGAAAAATTATCAAAATATGGGGTATAAAAGTTATCAATTCATGAGTTGCTTTCATGGAGGATCTGTTTCAGACTGGTACGGGTACTAAAGCTTCATTTTCTGTTGCAAAGACAGCAACTGATGTTCGAACAGGTGCGGGTTTTGAAAGCGCCTAAGATAGCTTATATCATGAGTCATGACCCTTCAGCTCCATCATGTTCATTGTTTTGTTCATATACTTTTCGATTTAAAACATGGTGCTTGGTAGGTTTTTAGCCCAAGTCACCATTGTTGCTGTTTGAAAGCTAGATCTTGGTGCAGAGAGAGAGAGATCTTTCTTTTTAGCTTTTTTCTTTTCATTTTCAATTTTATTTATATTTTCTTGTGACGAGAAATGAAGGAGGCCAAAGGAAAGAAGGGAGTTGAAGTTCAGAATGGTATCTGTTTGCAAAACCTTCATCTGCAGATATAGGAATTGTAAACTGTCGTGGCAAAGAATAGCTTTTTATACGATCAGAAGAGAAGGAAAAAAAATTGGGGAGCATCCTGACGCTTGTAGGAATGAAGCTTATTTATAGGCGAAGACCGTTTGTTTTTAGGTCATCCTCCCGCCAAAATGCTCTAGTTCGTGGTCCCAAGGTAATCAATACAATAAACGAGATTCAGCGCATTGAGCGCTGACCTGAGTTGATGAGCGTATTTGGCAGTGTTGACCTGAATATCTGCCATAGTCACGTGTCTTCTGATTCATGTGAGAATTCCGAGATGAAAGATTAAAATATCTTTGGGCCAAAATATCCCTCTTCATAAACATTGAAGATTGCAAAAAAAAATTTCTCTGGTAAAAAACAACAATAACAAAGCGGTTTTATTTCATACATAGAAATAAAGGAAAAAGGAATCAAATATTAGATCTCATTCTTCCTAACCATTAAAAAATTCTTGATTGTTAAAATAATAAAGCTTTTAAAACAAAATGAAATCAAATCGGTGGATAAGAGATTACTTATGTCTTGAGCTTTGAAACAATTGTTGTATATTCATTAAAGCAATTAATGCATGCTACATTAGCATCTCTATATATGCTAATCCCAATCCCAAACTTTTATAATTTGACTGATCAATTAAAATGAAGACATTCATGATTGATCTTGTTGTAGGGTTTTGGGCTCCCTCAACCTTTGATAGGGACCCCTCTAAGAAAAGGTGTAAAAATGGTCAAATCAAAACAATGCATATCAAAGAAGAACTAAACATGGATGATGAGATCAATTAGAAGCAAACAAGAACCAGTCGAGCTATATTTTAGCTAGCCTGCTCCCCCGGATTTTATTCTCATTCATCAATCGATCAATCAATCGTGCAAAGCGTGAGATCACAAGATTGAAATGTAATTCTTGTCTGCCAAAACGCCAAATACATTTAGACATGCAGTTACTAAGCCCCTTAACCAACATTCCACGGCACTGAAAAGTATTATTTGATGTGCTAGCTAGCTAGCTAGCAAGGAAAATGCATGACAGTGGACAATTTTCATGGAATAAATCATTAGTAGGAGACTAATCATTAGTAAATCACCCATTTGGATAGTTATTATCCTTAGATCTTTTTATCTTTCGCTAACGAAATTTCGATTTAGTGATAATGAGAAGGTTTTGGACTCTTAAAATTTTAATGAGATAAGGAAATCTCAATTTCGTGTTTCGTAATATGTAAATTGTATTTCAGTTATATATCAATTTATTTAATTGATTTAAGTGATCTGTAATACATTTTTCTTATTAAATTCAAGCAAAAACATAGATTAATGATTATCAACTTAGGTTTGATAAAGAAAAAGGGATTCAATGCATAGACTTTAATCTTCCTATAGATGAAGAGATAATAATTCTTAAATCAAACTTGAATTGAAAGGGTTGTGTAAATTTTGATTCCTCTTGATTCTTTCTTACGAAATAGTTGTTTATTATAGGATGGTGGAATTATGCTAGTGGGCTTGTGGTAATTTTATGGAGGAATCATTCATCTAGTTATTGCAGCTATTTGTGGAAATGGTTGAACAGTTAAACTATTGCAGGATATAATGCGGTCAAGTGAGGCAAAGGATGGTTGATACCTCAATGGCAGACAATGCATGCTCTAAGTTGATTGCCATCAAAAGCTTTTTGCCCCAAACCCCTCTACTTTCCAACACAAGTGATCATCAACCTTGAAGCAAAAGATAATTATCGATCACCACAAAAGAGATAGGCATTGCCAAGATAATATACACAATCTTTAGGTTACCAAAAAAAAAATCTTTAAAAGGGAAAATTAGATTCAAACATATTCCAAAAACATCTGAAATAAAAAAGAGAAATGTCATTAAATGATGATGGATGATGGCAATATGAGATAATCCAATATGAATGTCTTAATCTATAGAATGATACAATGTAGTTGCCAACAATACAGTGGTCTCAGGTCTGCTTTCAATTCTGAGCTGTGCGGTCTAAACCAAACAAGGCCAAAACTACCGCACAAGTGTGTGGGGAAGTGAACATCTGTATTCCAAAATTAAAAGAAAAGGGAAAAAAGAGAAGAAAGAGTGGGATATATCAATCATAGCTAGAGAAAAACAAAACAATCGGTTTCTTTCGATAGTGCACCAAAATTTTAGTAATCATGCAATCAAAGAGAGCACTGAAAGATACGAGCAAAGATGAATAAAAATCTCTTTGAGGTGGTTCAAGCTTATTGGCTTCCAGGAACAGTTGCTTCAGTATATTCTGCTATGCTTCAAGAGAAACTGCTGGAATCTGGAATTTACCTCAACTTGAAAACCCACACCGTGTTTAATTTGTCTCTAATTTTTTTACTTCATTAAATCAAACAATGTTTGAAATTGTATTGTGAAGTGAAAGGTAGGCAGAGAGAGACAGAGTTCAGAGAAACTGAAATCAAATGTCAAAGTCTATGCTTGATCACCAGGTCAAATCAGAAATGCTAGAACACTGTTGATCAACATGTCTTTTCTTTTGTCTTTAAGTAATTGGTTAATCAAAACGTCATCATTAAAACTAAATAAGAATTAACTGTATTTGAATACTTGCAAATGAAAAAAAAACAAAACATGTTAAAATGTTCCAAGAACTTCCAAAGCAAATGGAAACACGGAAATGGACATAGCTTAAGTATTCATGAAATTAGGAGAGCAGCTTTAAAATGGCACGTGAATAAGCTACAACGGCAAAATGTACAGATATATAATGGCAAATTCAAGTTGGTAATAAGAGAAAAGAAGAGCTGGGGAAATGCACGAAGCTAAAAAGGACACACACCCAGCTAACATGATAAGGAATCTAAAGATAACGAAGGCAAAAGATTATATAAAGTAAAGCATTTTATGTGCATGGGAGTTCCAGCTGCACAGGAATCTAGACTTGGTTTGGTTCATCGTAAACTTCCATATATGAGATCTTAGCCGCCTATTGTGAATAAATAAGGTTGATGAATGAGTGTTTTTGTCCTTGAAAATGACGAGGGACAAGAGAGTAGTTCAGATCTTTCTGGATCCAAATACTTATCTAATGCGTGTTCTCGGAATAGTATGCAGCAGCTTGGTTATTCGTCAATTCTAAGACATCACGGGATTTGCACCTAAAGTATCTGATATTTTAAGAGAATGGTAATTCAGGTGTAAGATTCCTACCATTTATGTCAAATTTGTCGAAACTCATCAAAACCTCACCAAGTCATTAACCTTATATCTGAAATACAGTTGAAACTGACCTAAATGCTAATAAGAATTTAATCTCATCAACGTAATTACTTCAAGCTTAAAGTGTTTTTCGAATGCTTTCCGTTAATTGTCTTTGGCCTACATATGAGAGAGAAAGAAAGAAGAGTTTTATTACTTTCATCATTTCTGTTAGAAGCATAAAATTTAATAGGTCAATTTCACACACACACAAATAAGTTGAAAATAAGAACTTTCCTTTAGTAAAAAAACATCGACCTATCCAAACACAAAACAAACAGAGATTACACTTAACCAAAACCATATGACTTAACTTGAGTATATTATTATCGATATTATTAAAATGTCCATTATTTTGACTTTAATAATAATTAGATCCAGGTTAGTATTGACTTTACTAGTTCACTAAATGAGATAATCCAACCAAATTTCCATTCAATATTGATAGATCTTACTACATCCTTCTAGAGTCAATTTCACATGGAAAATAAATTTCATGAAGTCATGCACCAAAAGGAAATGAACGGTGGAATCTTTGGCAGCTGGGTGGGTCGGCCATGAAGCAGACATGTTAGAAGGTTCCCTGTGGTGCCTTTCGACATAAGATACCCCTTTCTATGTATCCAATGAAAATGCTGAAGTAAAAGCGAGTCAAAGCCCCACCATTTCTTAAACCAGGGCTCCTCCATGGCTCCACCTTTCCTATTTCTCCTTTTCAACTTGCCAGATGGTTTGGCAGGGAGATGCCTTCAATGAGTAGAAGTTGCAAACATCAAAGCAGGATACGCTTGTATCATAATACAATGACTTTATTTGCTTTGACGAACAACATACTGCTGAGTCTCCTCAAAACCAAATCCTCTGCAATCTCAAGCATCGTTGGCCACTTGTAATGCTGGTGAATCAGTCATGAGAGGCTTGAGTACTTCTCAACGTACAAAGAATTCTGGGACCAGATCTTTTGGCCACAAATTTCAGTGATTCACATTTGTTCTATAGCTGATCCAGCGGGATTCTGCACAAGACTTCCCGAGAGAACTGGAAACATGATAACCTTATTTCAATTCATAATATCCTAAAATAGCAAAGAAAGCATGGTGATTAGCCATGTGAGAGAACAACCAGCTATTTCCCTTTTTAAGGACCGGATTCAAGGAAATGGACAGTATTGACATATCCCTAACTCATAAAAAACAACATACTTGTACATCAGCTCGACGGTGGGCAATAATGGAGGGAGTTATGCCATTATGCAGAACATGTCATGTGAGTTCATACCAGCAGCAATGCAGAAAATTAGTGGTGGGAGATAGCACCTCAAGTAGCAAAGGTTATCACAGTTTCTATCAGGAATTAGTCTCCATGTATAATCTGTTGATTGCAGACACATAGCCCTGTTCCATGATGGTGTCAACACAGTAGCTGAGAATCTATCTTCAAATTCCTTTATAATGTTACACCAAGAACTGACTGCAGCATACAATTAAATAAATAAATAAATAAAACAAAGTACTATATCTAGCATATTAAGAAGGTTCGGATTACCATTTTCAAGCCATTGAATTTCAAAGATAAAGTTCCCAGAGTTATATAATTTGACATATGGCATCAGAACCATCTCCAGCAGTATGATACTGAACAGCCTCATTGTCCAAATGTTATTCGCATTTCCCATATTTTCCTTCTAGCATGAGTCGCTTACTTTCTCAGATAATTTAAAATTCAGAATCAGATTTCTGTTAAACATTCGACACGCTAGGCATCTCTTTGCTCAAGTAACTTTCCATAAGCATGTAACATGTGTTAGCATTAGTTCTGGATGCTCTTCTCAAAATCCTAGCCAGTAATTTATCGGCCTCTTCAAGGTTTCCAAAACTGCAAAGCTTTCAATAACTTGATTAAGCATCTTTTCCAATCATTTCAACAGATCTTCCACCCTACCCATGTGGGATTTCTGTGAATGTTCTGTGATCTGCACGTAACACAGTTGAAACCAACCCTGTTCTAGTTTGTTTCTTCTATTCTACCATTCTTTCCATGTGCATCAATTATTGTTGTATAAGTGACTGTATCAGAATGTCCGTTACTTAGATACACATCATCAAGCAATGAAAAAGCAGCCTCCAAGTCTTCCTTTCGGCTATCCATGACTATGAGTAGTAAAGTTTACGACGTTAACAGCACACCACTTAAACAAAGCTGTATATGAAACAGTGTTGGGCGCTTGTACATAAGCTGAAGCATTTCTTTAGCTTGGTCCAACTTCCCAACGCGGCAAACAGCTTTTAGATGACATTTCAGCAATCAGCTGCAAGGCATTTGCAACCCGATGCACGCTTACAACACCCCTTAATCAGACAGTTGTAAGTGACAGCATTAGGGATAATACCAAAAATTTGCATCCTTTCAAAGAATCTCAGCGCCTTCTCCAACCTATTTGCCATCACCGAACCATGGATTGCAGTGTTACATACTGCCAAATTCAGCTCAACTCCAGCCTTTTGCATTAAGGTCAGTTCCTTCATGGGGCACCTTGACCCAACTTTGTCTTTCTCTTCCACTCTAGAACCACTCACGGATGAGAAGCAGGTTGCAATTCCTCGCAGGATACGATGAGAAGTATGAATAAAATATTTCAATCTAATGTAAAATCTGCTTATCGGTTCACAAGAAAGCTTTTTTGCAACAAACCCAACCTTAGCACTAACCAGTACATTTACAAGGCCGAGCTAGAAGTTTTCGAATTCTATGATAAGAAAAGGAAGCAGAATGCATTTGTACGAGTGGAACTTGTCAAGCTTCTTCAAATTTTCCAATCTGGTTTAGTCTTTGGCGCTTCACACCGTTGATATGGGTAAATTACGCCGGCCATTCAACAATTTAATACTAAAACAAAGAGGGTTTTCTTTTCATTTAGCACCCTCCTCCATTTTTGTTGTTCCGAATCTTGATGGTTGGGCCAAGGGCTGCCCTCTGGACTATTCTGGCTCTGGCTGTCCAAACTTGGGGTATGCCTTAAGCCCATTAAAGTTTTGCAACGACAGATTTTATTTTATTTTTTAATAAACTCTCTCAGCCGCCGGCCTTCTAGTTCTATGTTCTCTCTCTCCTTTTTTTTCCAAAAACCAGTTTCTTATCTAGTTTTTGTTTTTACATTTCCCTTTCTTACAAAGCTAAACAATCTTTTAAGATGAAAAGCTGAAATCATATTTTCAAACTTTTTGAATTTTCAACCTTCTTAATTCTTATCAAATAAAAGAAGAAAGCTATTTGAATTTTCATTTTGAAGATAACGAGCATAAAATAATTTTTATAATTATTTAATTTGTTGATATATATTTTAGTAACTAACAACTGTGCTTGTCAACTTAAACAAAATTAGATTTAAACCTATGCGATGCATAGAAATACATTAAACGAATAATAAATTCATTGATAATATATATTTTTTAAAACTTTATAATATAAATTATTATATTTATGAAAAAGATAACATTTGTATATTTAATATTTTTTATTTGTAATTTATACATAACAATACAGTAATATATCAATTTGTAATTTTACGTAAAATTTGTAAAAGTTAATTCAAACTCATATTGTAATTTATAGAATGAAAATAGTATTATAAAGAAAATTTAACATGTGTTTGATTTGAAAAAATTAAAAAAATTTTCTATCTTAAACTCAACCACATGTACAAATTTAACATGTCTTTGATTGATGAATGTATTATGTGCTTTTTGTGTTTCTTGATTGGTTATTTACTGACAGCTTGAGTAACTTGAAACATCCATTGTATCGATAAAAATATGTTTTGACTTAATTTGCATATTGTAATATGTTTCTAATGTTGTTTTTGAGTTAAAATTGACTCTATTTAATATTGTGTTCAATAATTAATACATACATTAATCTTATTTGGTTAACATTAAAATACAAATAATTTATTAAATATTAAATAATCAACATTAAAAAAACATACTTTTATACATATATAAAATATTTGATCAATGAAAAAGTTAATAAAAGATAATTAATTTATTTTTTTAATTTTAATATATATAGATGTTTATTTCTTAAGATATTTTATTAATAGTATATTTATTTAAGTTAAATGTTAATTGATAATAGCGGTAGATGTAGATATTATATTTTGTAATATTAATATGAAAAAAAAAAGAATTGATTATATGTTACTTATTAATTAAAAAAATGATGTTAGCTTTTAGAATATTAAAAATATTCAATTGGTGATCTAATAATATGTAACATGTGGTTATATCAATATTGCATGTTATATTACATTACACATTAAATTTAATATATATAAATACATAGATATAGATGTTTTCTTTTAAAAAATAAAAAATAATTGATAAAAGCTATAAATATAGATTTATATTTTGTAATATTAATATAGGTAGAGATAAATGATATGTTATTTTTATTAATTTTAATCTATAAATAAATATAGATGTATCTTTTAAAAATTTAAATGAATAATGAATTTAAAAAGATAACTATTTTATTTTTTATTTTTAATATTTATATAAAGAATATTTTTTAGACTTAAAAATAGATAATTATTATTTAATAATAATAAATTACACATGTCAAACTTATAAGCAATCCACATAAAATGTTTTACATCAAGTCAACTGTTTTGGCATATGTATATATATACACACACACATATAAAAATAATTTTAGATATAAAAAATAATGAGTTAAAATTTGACAAAAATAATGTGAATTTTATAATCTGAATAAATGTTTTTAATGTTTGAAATGTCGATATAAATTATGATAAAATATATTTATATTTTATATGTGTTTTTTAATCATGTTTTACAAGTATTTAATACAAAATAAATACAACACAAATTATTACGTGTCAATGCATTATTTACGATGATAAATTTCAAATTTGCACCTCTTTTTGAGGCTAAGATGTCATACTTGGAAATTTCTGTGATGTTTAATTTGCAATGCCAACTTGAATTTTCTTATGCAACTGTTGTTAGTAAGCTTTCCTGACCTAAAAAACCAAGTTTCATCTTAAAAGTAGGTTGTTTTTTCCCCGTGAAAAATAAATAAAGAAAATAAAGTCTGTGCGCAAGTGCCACGCGGCAAAATTGCAACGGCCAAAGCCGTTAGAATTCGCGGGGATGTATTCCCTATAAATGCCCTCCACCTTTCATAAAATTCCCTACTCGTCCCCTTTGCACCTTCTCTCCTCCTCTGTGCACCTCGAGCTCAAATTTCCAACCCAAGAAAAAGAAAAGGAAAAGAAAAATGGCGACGCAAAATCAGCTCCAAAATGGAAACGATGTTTATGGTAATTCATTAGCCGTCGATAATGGTGACCGTGATGGTGGTGGATCGAGTTTAATCTTCCTCGGAACCGGTTGCTCTGGTGCTGTCCCCAATGCAATGTGCTTGATCCAGCCGTCCGATCCTCCCTGCCACGTTTGCTCCCAATCCCTCTCCATTCCCCCCGAACGTAACCCTAATTACAGGTCACCTTCTTTTCCAGTATTTTCTAAAATTTAATCGTCCCTATACTTGTTTAGCTTGCAGATCTGATTTTTCCGTCCATTTTTGTGAATAGCGTGATGATATTTCGTTTAGTTTTTTTTATAAATTTTAGGTTTTTTTTAAGCTTTGATTTTGTAGCTGTTTTTTTCAGATGTAATACATCTTTGCTTATAGATTACTGTTCGAGTGATGGTGACCACTGTTATATTATAATTGATGTTGGGAAGACATTTAGGGAGCAAGTTCTTCGATGGTTTACTTTCCACAAGATTCCTCGAATCGATTCTGTGAGTTGAATTTTTGCACATTTATACCTCATAATTCAGATTTTTCTTTTGTAGTATCTTAGCATAGCAGTTAGCATTTATATTTGATTTATCTGTTCAACTGTTTTATAGGATTTATAGCAAGTTTGTTGATACTTGATCCATAAAACGGCTTTATAGATTTTACGAACTATAATTCATCTTTCTGGTGACTGGTGGAATTCCAAACTAAAACTTATTTTTTTTATGAATTGCAGATTATTTTGACTCATGAACATGCTGATGCAGTTCTCGGTCTGGATGATATCCGTGCTGTGCAACCAAATAGTCCAACAAATGATATTGATCCCACTGCCATTTACCTAACTCAATATGCGATGGATAGGTACAATATGGATTTTTTATTCTTGGCATGTTACTTTTCTAGCCTACCAATCACTATTTATGTTGATAGTCGATGCAATAATAGATTAATTTGTATAAGTATCTAAACCACAGATTAACTGATATGAATTGACATAATACATCTTATCTAGCTAGTTATCTGGAAAAAAAACCCTCTATTTGTTTTTTTCTATTTCTAGATGAGCAAAGAGTCTTTTATAATGTAATAAAAGAAAAAAATTGATTGCATTTCCTCTTCTTTTTTATTTGTTCAAGCTGTGGCTCCCCATATTCAAAAAGAATGTTAATGCTTCATAAATATTTAATTAAAATATTAAAATAGTTGGTTGAAAGGATTGAAATAACCAAGACTCATCTCAGTCACAGTATAAATATCTGTTCCCCTTTCATTTATTTCTTTGTATTCTCTTTCACATTCTAGTTCTTCATTGCCTTCTATGTGACACTCTATAGTTCATCTAAGTGATATGTGTGATGAAGAACCCTTGTTATTCATCCTAATGTCTCGGCTCATTCGAAATAAATTAAAAGTCTTAGTGTCACATTTTTATAATTTGAGAGGTTATTGCTTCAATATGCTTTAAGTAGCCTAGTCAACATTTTGGTTTCAGATATTAGAATTGAATCTTTTTTCCAAATAAAATCTCACTAACAGAAAGGGTGCATGTGGTGTTATGCTGTCTCTAGCAACCTTGGCTGACGTTTACTTTGTTTGTCCCTAAACAGCATTGCCGCAAAATTTCCATACCTGATTAAGAAAAAACCTAGAGAAGGCCAAGAAGTTAGGCGGGTGGCACAGCTTGACTGGAAGATAATTGAGGAGCAATATGACAAACCATTTGTTGCATCGGGACTAAAATTTGTTCCCTTACCAGTTAGTCTACTGTCTCTTAGGATAATATACAATCTCTTCCATCAATAATTTATGCCTAAGAACTTGATCAAACTTTTGATGTAGGTGATGCACGGAGAAGATTATATCAGTTTAGGTTTTCTTTTTGGTGAAATGTGTAAAGTGGCTTATATATCTGATGTTTCACGTTTTCCTTCAAACACAGAGTATGGTAGGTGCTGCTTTTGCTCCCTTTCTTGTGGGCATACATGCATTTACACCTCTTAGACGTATTTTAAATCTTATTGCTGATGTTACATGTGGAGAAGAGATTTCTATTCATTACACGTCATCTTGAGGAGATTGTCAATTAGTATTGCTGGAATATATGTTTATCGGATTCTCCGTGTTGTAACAATATGTAGATTGCTATAAAGGTAGCTTCACACATTAATGGATCCTTCAAGCAATTGTTTTAATTTTTTACTCAAATCCTTTTTGGTTGTAGTCTTAGTGAGAGAGCTGTCCAGCGTGGTTCACATGCATGAAATTCTTTTTCGACGACTAAAAATTGCAAAAGAGAAGTTGCTTAGGAATGATTTCTTTACCAAGTTTTCTCACTTCTAAATTTTTGGTTCTGAGTATTGTTTTTCTCAATGATTTGTTTGCAAATTGAGTTTTCATGGTAAAATAAACTGTGTTTGATTTAATCAGAATATTGGTTTTGCAGTTATTTCCAAAAATGGCGCTGGACAATTGGATCTACTGATATTGGATTGTTTGTCCAAGGTCCGATGCTGCCTTGGCTTTTTTTTCTTTTTCACTTTTATACTGTTAATTACCTGCCTCCATGTTTTGTTGGTGAATTCTCTAAGATTTGCATAAGTGGATAAAGCGAAAGAATTTGATCCATGCTGATTCTTACATAGCGTATACTATGTGTGTGCTGCTGTACATCTGACATTCTTGCATCCTAGTTTGGCACCACAGATACTTATCTAATATAGTGACATGTCAAGTAAGGTGGGATTCACTTCTGGATTTCCAATGATGGCTTGTTGATATGTACGAGTTGGAAAGAAGACATGCGAAAAAGTGTAATTTAATATGTCTAATATTGGTATTAACTCAATTTTCGGCCACTGGGCAGTAGTAAAAACTATTATATAGCTGTAATAAAACTAGAAGACAATCACATGGCTTGATATAACAAAATTTTGAGATACTAACAATCTATGTTATCTTAACCTTGAAGATATTGTGGTTGCCGTATTTTTTTGCCTAACATTGAGGGTTGAGATCTTCACCTACTGTTTACTTTAGTCCATTGAAGTGTAAAGCTCTTGGCTTAATATGATAATGGTTGGGAGCCTTGAGGCACAGATTTCTAACTAAAATTCATTCGATGAACTTGTCCACTACAGTTGTTAATTACTCTTCCACTCTATTATTAATTGTATATTAAATGATTTACCATTTTCCTCTCGAAGACATTTTGTTTGCTATGTATCTTGTTATCATTACTAATGTTTCTGTTTTCTGCAAAGCAGAAAGGATCTCATAATGTTCACTTATGCTTACCTCAGGTTTGGTATGCATTTTCCATTAATTCTTCTTCATATTTGTATTTGATGGTCAGAAGCTGCTCATTTTCCATCCACTCATATTTTCAGGCTCTCGAGGCTCTAAAGAGGATATGTCCAAAACAAGCTCTACTAATTGGAATGACTCACAAATTTGATCACCACAAGGACAATGAGTTTCTTACAGAATGGTCTGAGAGGTACAATGATTTAAACTACATTACAAATTTTATGGTATGGTTTACGGAAATTTTTCTGAAACATTCAGTTTATCAGATGTTATTCTTCTTACCCGTGAGCAGGGAAGGAATCCATGTTCAACTTGCACATGACGGTCTGAGGGTCCCCATAGACCTATAATGAGGTAAGGCATGTCATTAGAAAGTTGTCCTAATGCCAGATGAGAATATCCCTGCTCACTGTCTAATTTATTATTTCTTCTCTGTCCTGTTCTTAAGAGAAAACCATGTTCCTCATTTTTCGGATTTCCAGCAATTGTCTCATGCATGCCATATTTTGCATAGTTGTCTGGATTCTCATTTTTATCTTATGTTTGCATATATTAAATCAAACAGAAAGCAGCAATAGATTAAGAATTTAAGATCTTGGCTTGCTTAAACTTGGATTACATTCCTCAAACCCCCTTTAAAAAAAAAAACAACAGCAACATTAACGAAAACATTAACGAAAACATTTTTTTTTCTCTTGTTTTATGCAGGTTTATGCATGGACCACAGAAACATTCATACCTTTACCCAACCCATTTGATGGGAAAAGAACAATTATTTATAGCTTCAGTAGCTTGGGTTTAGAGTTTTATCATATAGTAAAAGATGTTCACAAAGAGAAAATGGAAGCAGAAAGGTTTCCTGTTATTCTTGTTTCATCCTCCTTAAACTTGTTTCACTTTTTTTCTCTGTTATGTAACATTATTTTTATTTTTATTTTTTTTAACTGCTTTTTAGTAAGTCCTTGAATAGCTACAACTTAGTAGTATTCATCACACACGCATTGCATTTTTTTTAATTAAGGATTCTCTTATATACACCGTCGTCTGGCATCTTGTCGAACTTGAAATGCACAGCTGTGTTTTTTTTTTTTTTGCCAGTGAAAGAACACAGCACTTCACAAAACCATGCCACTGTGTTCAAATGTACCATTTTCATGCCATTACAATTAAATAATACAGGCGTTACGGACTTTTTTTCTTTAAAAAATTAATATTGATCAGATTTAATAATTTTAGACACACATAATGAGATAACACAAAAAATAAAAAAATAATCTTATATATATATATATATATATATATATATATATATATATATATATATATATATATATAAGCCAAAGCATTTAAGTACAAATAAAACATCCTATGTGGATGATTTGAAAATTTGACATGTGTAATATTTTAAAATAAAAAAATAATTTTTTTCAGTTTTTTAAATGATAGGAATCTATATCTATTAAAATTACAAAATAAATTAATTATTTTTTAAAACAATTATTTATTTCAATTTTTAAAAGATAAACATCTACATTTTTATATATATTAAAATTTAAAAAATCACATATCAATTATTAATTTCTTTACTCATTTGTTATCAATATACATGTATAGTTGCTATACGCATTAAAAACATATTTATAAAAATAATTAATTTTAGTATAAGTTTTTTTTACTTTGATGCATTTTTTTAAAAATAACATACGTATGTGTGGTAAGATGAATTTTTTATCATAAAAGTATAACATGTGCACCAATAATCACATAATCATGGATCCAAGCTTATATTTCTGATTTCAATAAAATTCAATTTTTTATAATAATCTTATATATATATATATATAAGTCAAAGCTCTTAAAAATAATTTTTTTTACGTAAATAGCTTAACTTTTTTATACTTTGAATAATAAATCAATTTTAATTTTTTATAAAATGATTCTATTCAATTAATTATTCAATTTAAAAATATTTGAAATTAAAAAAATAGATTTCAATCGTATTATCTTCATGTAAATCAAATAAATTTTATCTCTTAATTTAAATTTTTTATCACTTATTATGTTATTTTTAAAGTATCCATATAATTTGATCGGAACTATATTAAGATTTTAAATATTTTATCAAAAAATTAAAATTGGATAATTAAGTTTATATATTTTTGTATTGAATTAAACTTTAATGCTTTTTTTTATTTTCATTTAATTCCTTTTTCATATTTATTTGTTCAATCATTTTATTTATTAAAAAAAGAAAATATCCATATGAATTATATATTCTTTTGAAACATATATTATCTTAAATATTATATCTAATTATTTTGAATTGATTTAAATTTTAAAAAACTTACATAAAAATCACTTTTATTCTTTTTTACATTTTTACTTTACTTACCTCTTATGTGTGAGACTATTATAAATAATTTTTTAAAAACCCTAAAAAAACTAGATTTCTCAACACTAATTTTTTTATAAGATTAATTTGAAGTCATTTAAATTCAAATTTTAAAAATAAATCAGTTTCAAATATGCAACATTAATCAATAATCTATTAATGATTAATGTAGTAAGAATTATTTTCATTAAAATTGTAGCTATTTAATTAATTTATTTATTTAATATTTATGATTTATGATACTTATTTTTTCAATAATTTTTTAATTAGTATTTGATTTTGAATTATTTTTCAATATGTGTATTCTATATCTGCATTTTTTAATA
This sequence comes from Heritiera fomes, assembly GCA_032173925.1. NCBI lineage: Eukaryota > Viridiplantae > Streptophyta > Magnoliopsida > Malvales > Malvaceae > Heritiera > Heritiera fomes. The sequence goes on from JAPDPM010000015.1 coordinate 5,830,974, forward strand.
CATTATTTAATATGTATTTCAAGATAAATTTTTATAATTCTATTTTATTTTTTAAAAAATTATTATAAATTAAAATCTTTACCGTGCATCGCTAGGGTTTAAATTTAGTATAGATTAAAATTTGACAAAATCATACCTTTATAAATTTGACAAAGATAAAATTTATGTTTTATCATGCTAACATAAATTATAATACAAAAATTTTCGCATATTAGACATGTTTACACAAGACAAACACGACACGACATATAAATATGCAAATCAACACAAATATAAGATTTAGAGGTTTAGTATTCACGTTCAATTTGCAAAACATTAGTTTTGTGATTTAGAGATTTATTTAAGTAAAAAGAAAGTGTAGAAAGAGTCAAAATAGGAGACTAAGAGCAAGTAGGCAAGTAGACCAGGCAATCTCCCATGACTAATTGAATTTTCTCTTTCCCTTAATTCATTTCATCTAGACATTAACAGAAAAGAAAGAAAAGAAGAATAGAAGAAAAACAAAAGCTATGGCTTGCTTTGTTCCTTTCAATAACAAAAATTTGGATGTAACCCTTTTTGTGTTTAGGCCAACAGTTGTAATTGTCGATGAACTTGTTGAGTCACTGAAACAGTTCTGCTTATGCACTGAAACTCTTGGTTGTGTTCAGAGTTCTATCTTCAAGAGCATTCATGGTAATCTGGTAAGCCAAAGCCAACAACTTATGTTTAAGCTTTCCTCTTTTTTTCTCCACGTTCTTCTCTTGTATACCAAACTTTGTTCGATTTTAAGGACGTTTCAACTGCCTTGTCTCTTCAGATCATATGGTATGGAGGATGGATGAAGAAATCTACTGAAAACAAAGAACTCTTGACTACAACCCTTGTAAGTTTTAGATTGCTCTTGTTGACTGTTGTATTTTTTTCAGTATTTATCATTAATGTAATCCTTTCAAGAAGGGATTGTGCAAACCCTATGAAGATAAACTCTGCTAGCATCCCAAACCAAATTAAAATCATAGCAGCCCTCAAGTAGAATCCAGATTTTTTAATGCAGTCATGCTAAGGGAATTAAGTAACATCAGATACAAATTTGTTGAATGAATGGAATTGATTCCAACATGTTTACTTATCAAATGTCCTAGACTCTGTCTCTTTGTGATGATGGACATTAGTTTTTGCCAGAAGCAATGATTTGAACTATGGCATTTGCTTTAGTCCCAAAGGAAAATGAAAATGCTTTGGAGCAGAATCAAACGTCTTCCGGGCTTGTCATACTAACTATAAGTAGTGACAGTAATTACGGAACTTGTTCTTTTTTTTGGTGGAAAGTAATTACGGAACTTTTTAATGCCAAAACGTTCTAGGCAACTTGCTAAACAAAGGTCTACTATGATCATTTCCAATGGAACTTAATCCAATGCCTACATCAGTGAGAGTATTTGAAAGAGTTTAGGGGTAAATCAAAAGAGTGTAATAGTGTAAGGAGAGTTTCTTTGCGTAATGTCTCTTTTTATAAGAGATGATTCTCTTTTGAATGCAACTCACGTCCCTCGTGCACAAAGTATAGATGAGTGTATGGTTATTTACAGAAATAAGGGTCGTTTCTTATAGTTGTACTGTTTAGTGGATAAGAGAATAGTTTTGTACCCACTCATCCCACGTTCCTTATTGAGAGAGACTGGAAGCCCTCCTTAGACCGTCTCTGGTCATCTTGGGCCCAGGGCCCAAGTTTTTAGGTTTATTGGGCTCCTGTCAGAACCCAGCTATATTGGGTAGACTGGGTAGTAACAGAACTAAAACTATATTTTACTGCTCAGTATGTTAAACATTATCAACTGTTTTGGATTGGAGTGTTGATGAGGATTGAGATTCTGTGAGCTTTAATCATACCACCTGATCTGTTTTCTCCAGCTATCATTGTTAACAAGTATGTCAAGCATGGCTATTCTAATAGAACATAGCTTCTTCGATGCATACGCTGGAGAATCAAAAGATGGCTCCAATGCAGCCAAGTTCTCCACAGGTGACATAGTCTCCATGATTGTGATTTCATCTTCTTCCAATGACCTAAACGATGTCTCCTACGCCAACTTAGCCTTATTCAAGTCACGTTTCATGAAGATGGAAGGAGCGACAGCAGGAGCCTGCTTGAAATGCCAAAGCATGCCAATGGTGGCATCCCTTTACGTATGGAAATCTCTTCTGTTATGTTATTCATGGATCCTTAACTCGGATTACAGGAAAACAATGCTGCCCTACCTTCATCGTTTTTCCCTTAGTGTCAAGTACGACATCTTCAGAGTCGTCTATGTTAGCAGTGAAAATGTGCAGAACTATCAGATTCCCCCTCAGCATCATGTACTAGAAAACGGAGAAGAAACCAGGAACCTCTCTGACAAATTTGCATAGATCTTGTTGTGATGCAAATAAGTTGTTACACATACTAATCAAGGGATTCAGTTCAGCTAGTTATAGTTAGATTTATGTTTACAGCCCATGTACATATCAGTTGAGTTCTTGAGTAATGAAATTCAGATTTAACACGAAATACTATTGCAAGTTTTACTATTAGTCTATCACCAAAGCCATCAAGAAACAGAAACAAAAACTGCAGCCTGGAATCTGATATTCAATGGACTTTCATGTCTGGTGTGTAGAAAAATAAGGCTACCCTTCTCAGTGTCTTTCTTTTCTTGAGGAAAAAGGGATGTAAAAAGGAGTGCAAATGGGTAAGGGTGCATTGATTTTTGCTGCATAGAAATCACAAGTTTCTTGCCTTTACCATTGTCCCAGTAAGAGGTGCCAAAGAATCAGAATTTCTTTTCGATAAGTTGTTTTGGCTCGAACTCAAGTCTTACCATAGGTTATCATTCAATTAAGAGATTGTTGGCGAGACTCAAAATTAGTTCAAGGAACGATTAACAATCAATTTTCTTGTAAAATATAAAGGTGGAAGTCGAATCCATTAGCTGCACCAAACCTGATGGATTATAAAAAAGCACCAAGCAAAACATGGGCTTCACCCAACTTTAGAGCTTTAGAGCCTTATTCTGAGCTCAACCTCAATCCTACCAAAGCTTAACCTTCGGCTACATTACCCAGCTTTGCACATCTTTATGCTGGGTCCTTTAGTCCAAGCAAACCCAGTATTCCAGGCTTGTCTCCCCTTTGGCGGCCTTATTGCAGCTTTGTTCCATCCTATTCCTTAGCTTTTGTTTATTTTTAAGTTGTCTTTCACCCTTTTTCAAACAGGAAAATGAACCTAATTTAAAACATAGAAGGATTGGAATCTGCATTTTTCACCCTTCTTCACAAAAGCTATAATCTGCACTAAAAGTTATTATCATTTCAACCTCTCAACCAACTTCATGATATGAAGTTCTTTAATTTGGTTCATGGTTAATAGGAATCTCCATTTGTTTAACCTTTAACTTGGCTTTGGGATCAACAACAGAAAGCTATCAATTATCTTTTAAATCGCTTTTAACCCACCCTGCCAGGTTTCTTGAAGAATCAACATCAATTGCCACTGCCAAGCTTTTGAAAGGCAATCAAAACCTTTGGTAGGTGAGATTTCTATAATTCTTCATGACCACTAACAAACTGCATGACCCACATCAATTGCTAACCTGAGAATTTTGAATTGCTAAACATATGCATCTTTATTCAAGTCCTTCCTGCCTAAAGCTTATACTCCAAGATTTTTTTTGTGTAAATCATAAATATCTTCTGAAACTAATCCTACTTAAGGTTTTGTCATAGTTAAGATTACTTATCCTTCCTCAAAGATTTATTTAGTGAAAGTCGAATCCGAAGGCTTATGATTTATCATAAAGCTAAACAAGCACAGATTACTGTCTGAACTTTAGAACAAAGAAGACAGAATGGAAAGAAAGAGAGAATTACAAACCAACGCAAGGGACCCATGCAAGAAAAATGAAAGATCATCCTGCCCATTTCAGTCAAACACCATGCGTTTTTTTTTTTGAACAAGTCCAACTCGGTATGCATCCCCTCCGTTATCATGTGACCCGCATTCAATGGAATTTCCACAGCAGAATCAAGTTTAAATAAGAGTTGTTGGTCTCTATACTGGCACATGACTGCAGGTTGGTCTAAAATTTCTCTCATTAGTTGAGAAAGTTTGAAAAAAGTTCGGATGCTTTTTATGATAAACTGAATGAAATAGGAGGGAAATACGGAGAAAAATCTTTTTGATGTCATGAATGAAAAATAAATTCTAGAAAAACATTAAATTGCAGGTTTGACCAACATTTTTTAAAATTCATATGAGGTAGACAGAGACTAAATTTAAATATAGGCAACAATTTTTTTGCATGCACTAATAAAAAGGTACATATGCCATTACCAGTAAAATTCGTACTTTAAAAGGATCAAGTTTGAGGACTTTTGTACCAGATCAAATCCACTGTACTTGAAAAAAAATTACTCCAATTTTAATCGTAAATATTTTATTTTTGTTTGATTTTTTGGTGAACTGGAAATTTCATTAAAAAACAAGCAAACTACTCCCAAAAGGAGTTACAATTCACCAGTCTCGGTAGCAGACCTCCTTTTTTATCATACATTAAATTTAAACTTAAGCAAGAAGGAGGAGACTCCCAAAATACAAAAGGACAACTAAGCGATGTTCCCAATTTTGCAAGCATATCAGCACAATAGTTGGCATCACGGTAAACATGCATTATTTTGGCATTCTGTAGCCTCTGCAACAACATCCTGCAATCACAAACAATAGAACTATGAGGATGAGCAGGATTAATATTACCAGAAACTAAACTCACCACACTTTGAAAATCACATTCAACTATAAGGTCATCAAAACCCTTTTCGACAGCAATCGGTAGCCATCTCTAAGCCCCACAATTCTGTAGCTATGTTGGTAGTCTTTCCAACATAGCGACTATATCCACAAATCCATTATCCATCAGTATTTCGAAAAATTCCACCCACTCCAGCCTTACCTGAGTTGCCCAACGCAGCTCCATCCGAATTCAACTCGATAAAATTTGTTGGAGGGGGGCACCAGCCAATATTAACTTGTCTCTTACCTTTGATGCAATGATCAGGACCACAAGTGGCCCAAAATTCTTTCACAACCCTGTGCAGCTTAATAAACCAAACCTGTTTTGAGTAATCGTAAATATTTTCAAACCCTAAACTATAAATCTTAAGGAGGGGATTGGATGCCCATTTTTCATTGATGGAGTCTAATGTGATGAGAAATGAGAAAAAAAACAAAAGAATAATTATTTAATACATTGTCAGTAAAATTTTTTAACTTTATAAGTGAGATTATGATAACACATATTTTATTTTATTTATTTTTATTATTTTAATATTTTTTTAAGAACATGTGTTATTATCATAACTCCACCTATGAAGTCAAATGATAAAAAACTTTACTAATAGTGTATTAAATAATAATCCATATTCTTAATAGTCATTTTTTTTTCAATTTTAATGGAATCAATCACAACGTCCATCTAAATTAATCATAAATTCAATAAACCAAATCGTTGAATCAAAATATGAAATATCTAAGTTCTAAGATCATATTATAAAAAAAAAATCTCCCATAAATAAAACAAGCAAAGGGAGATATGTGTGATAAGAACATGGATAATATTTAATTTATAAGGTCAAAAAAGTTGGGCGAAGTCATTCTTTTCATGTATATGTTAAGAAATTAACAAAGTATATGGCTTTGAGGTATGTAGAATTACACTTTCTTGAGTGTAATATTGCCTCACACAGAAGCAAGTTACCCCAGGATACAACAAAGCCTTCAGAATATTGTGAAAAGTCAGAAAATGTAAAGTAAGTCTTTTTTGGAAATCATCACTCTTATATAGAGTATGAAGAGACATAAATGAATGGTTATAATTCTCTGTTAAATAACAACCATTCATTTCAGACATAACTGTTCCAGACATATAACCCAAAATATGTCTGTTGGAACAGTTAAAATAACTTTAAATTCGAAATTGAATTTAAAATATTCTGTCAAAAAATAAAACTTTGACTTAAGTCAAAGAGCCAAGTGCCCAAATGTCTATCTTTGACTTTTAAAATATGTCAAGCTCTAGCCAAAGCCCAAGCCAAGCAAGACCAAGCCCAAGCCAAATGGTCAAAGCTCATTTTCTCTTTAACTCCAAATTACTCTCAAGAGTTGATTTTCCTTTATAAATAAAACACTTTACATTTTTACAAACAATGTGGGAACTTGTTCCTTTGTATTTATTATAAGCTATCCAACAGTATATACACACATCAAAGGGCCGGCCAGGGCCAGCCAGCCGGTCAGCGCAGGTGAGACCCTAGGTCAACCAATGCCATCCACGCCGATGCCAATGCCATTATGCCCTAAAATGCAATAGGACCTGGACCAGCGACAATGGGAACATTGCATGTGAATACAACTCCAAACCCACAATTCACACAGTCCCACATTCCCCATTGTTTATTTAATATGACTTATCACACTTTATTATTGCATAAAGAATGTTTCTGGACACCTTCCTTGAGGCAAATTCTTTCCAAAAAGAATTGATGCTTGTACATGAAACTTAAATCTTAAATTTATAAAATTCATGTACTTCAAAAGAAAAATATAATCATTCAAATTTATATTTAAAAATAATAATTTATCTATTTTAATCAAATCATATCATATGAAAAAGAATTATGCTTGCTTAGGACCCATCAAAAATTATCATAAGAGATAGGGGAGGGGACCCTTCAACTTTAATCCTAGGCCATTGTGCTACTATATAATTATAGGAAGTGGATATTGTAATGGATAATTATTACAAACACTGACAATGGAGTTTTTTTACTCCACAAGCAACGTTTAGATCGTGACACATGTCCTGTTTTATTTATTTTAATATTTTTATAGGATACATGTCATGATCTTAGCGCTGCTTGTGGAGTAAAAAAACTCCATTGTCAGTGTATGTAATAATTATCCTATTGTAATTACATTTTGTTTTTTGTACATTTAATTACTTTGTTAACCAGGGAAATGTTGTTGAGTTTAGTGCCCTTAATTCTTAAATATACATATGAGAAAAGGCCTTGGAATCCTAGAAGGCATTTTCTTCCAACAATGGTTTTAGGGCTTAGGATTATTTTCCTTTCTAAATTATGCGGTGGATTTTGTAGCCTACACACATTTTATAGAAAAAAAGAAATCCTAATCTTACTACATCCAGGGACTTTTTTCATGGGTTAGGTCTACCATGCCAAAAATCATTTGATAAAAGACAAGTTTTAATTTGTTCTATGCACTCATCAACTTTGAAATTTGTTTTTGTAATGTTATATCTTAATTTTTTTATAATTAAGAATATGTTTGAAATTATTCAAATTCAAATTCAAATCTTACAAACATATTACAAACTTTTTAATTATTCATAAAAAAAATTGTTGGCACATTATAGCTTTATGGCATTATTATAGTTGGAAAGAGATTAACAATAAATTTCATCTAACTATATTAATTTGATTAAATGCCCTAAGTGTCTACTAATGAATATTGATAATGAAATTAATTATACCAACAACTGGTTGGCGTGGGTGGCAAGCGGTCCTCGTCCCTTAAGCAAGGCCAGGGTTCGAATCCTGACTTGTGTATGGAGTGCCAGTGTTGGGAGGAGGACAAGCTTAACCACGCTCTGCTTCTCCCGACTCCGGAATAGTCATCGAAGGTGGAAACCGGGGGGTTTCGACAAAAAAAAAAGATAATGAAATTAATTACAAAAAAGTCTTTCCAATAGTTAATCCAAATCATATCCTATCCACTTGGTGAGCAGTACGATCATGAAATTAAAACATAATTAATTTTTTGCCAAAATAGCAAATTCAAATTTTTATCTATATCTATAGAGAGAGAGAGAAGGGATTGCTTTTTCCATTCTTGGTTATCATTTTGTAAATGAAGGGTTGACAAATGGTGTCATAATCTTTACCAAAAGAGCTAGTAAAAAATTCTTTTTACCAAAATATCCTTTATGATTTATATCAATATAAGTTTTTTTTTCTTTTATTTTGTTTATATTTTTGCTTGTATTATTTTATTCAAGCTCAAAACTAGTAATAGAGAAATTGGGGTATCTCTTTCAAACTATTTAAAATGGATTAGTTAGTGTCTCAAAATTAGATTTGATAATTATTGTAACTATATCATACATTTTCATAATAAACATATATAAAATAAGAAAAATGTCGTGTTACAATTTATGTTAATACAATAATACTAAATAATTTTATAAAATTTATATATAATTTTTATTAAAATTTTAACTCTTATCATTTTATACTTTTTTATATTATTTTGCATCAACCATCTAATTTAAAATAGGAATATTTAGCTGCTTTCCCTATTTATTTGGTTTTCTTAAAAAAAAATTGGTGAAATTTTCTTAAATATTACTACCATCATATAGTTTCTTTTCAAAATCCAATCATATATAAATGAATAAAATTAAAAATATATTATCATTTTAATTCCAATTATAAAATCTAAAAATTTTAATCATCCAATCTATTTATGAGACTCATTTTTTTTAATCGAAATCATCCGATATCTCCACATTATTCTGGTATAGGATTAATCAGGATTCAAGTCGGGGAAGAGCCAAAAGACGGCAAAACTCTTATTCAAAAGTTTTAACACAGCTACATACTCAGAGTTTGAACTCAAAATTTCTGATTAAACTAAAACAGTTTTTTACCGGCTGATCTACGTACTCTCTCTTGAGTAAAAGAGTGAGATATCTACCAACTGGATTTGGTAGAAAGTCATGTCAATCATTTTGTCTCAACAACTTGAATTTGATTGGAATTTACATTAGATTCACACTGCAAAAATCTGTCTACTTTCACCAAACCTTTGACGCAAATGTAAGAAAAACAGAAACTCCTTTTTCCCAAGTTTGAACCTCCCCCAACAACTCTCTTCAGCGTTCGTCAGATTTCATCTCAGTTGGCCTGGCGACTGCGACATCTTTTGCTTCCAATTTACCCTCTGCCTGTCATTGGTCAAAGCAGAAGTAAAACAATCTTAAGTTTTTAAGTTAACCCAAAGATAAGAAATGGCCAACCACATCGATTAGCTGATCTTTTAATCATCTCCATAGACTGATCACAAGATAAAACATAATATGAAAATGACAATACATTGTTGCATTCTTTGATATGATTACTTGAATCTCCACTATCAATAATAATCTTTTAGAGAGAAAAGAAAAGAAAAGAAGAACATTGGGATAATGAGGACCGACCACCCTAGCATGGGTCATTCATACAAAAGAAAGTGCATAAATTAAATGATTAGACTAGTTGATATGTTGCAATCTGCAATTATTACTTACTACTAGCTTTTTCTCTTTCATTACTTAATGCTCTAATTTCCTTCAAATTTGTGTTTTCTATTGATAATAGAACTAGTAATTGAAGAAAGAGTTTATGGTTGTGGGGTTTTATATTTTTGTCTGTAGATTTTTTGAATGATTGATTATGGCCTATTTGCTGTTTTAGAAGGCAATGGCAGTTGCCAAACAGAGCAAGATGAAATTCCACTTTTTCATCATTGCAGTTCTCGAAGAGGCCATGGTGGTCTTCATCATTTCCATATTTTCCTTTGTCTTTTGTTGAGGAAAAATAAAAAACCCAGTCTTTCGATCATTACCAAAAGAATTTCAATTTACTATAAAGAACTGATTTTTGTAGTAATCGGAAATTCCACGGCTAGTTTTGAGTTCAAAGGATGAAACTTTAGAACAGCGCTGACTAAGAGTTTCACATTTGTCGGCCCACCCTGATATGGCCACGTCAGATGAACCCCACAGACTGATGACGTGGCGAGATCAGAAGGGGACGATGTAGACGGATGTAACGGAGGGGGAGAACTGAGAAGGAGATTCAAAAACGCTCGTCGAATGTCGACTACAAAACATTTACTACAGAGACTGCCACCTTTTTTTCTTCTTTCTAACTCTGCTTGTTCAACTTAGAAATGGAAACCTTACGGTGAGAGAAAGACAGAAAACAGAGAGTGTTCAGAGACTTGTAGCTTCAAAAGAGAGATCTAATGGAGTATGAGAGAATAGACAAAGTTCAGGTAAACCATTTTCCTTGTTCTTTGAGCTTTTGTATGTTAATGGGGGACTTTGAAGTTTGGATTTATGAATTGTTAATGTCAACCTTATTTCAGAAATGCGAGTTAACATGTGGAAAAAAAAAACTGGCTTTGGGTGCTGAATGAAAGCTGTGAAGTTGTGAATTAAAGTTCGATTTTTTCTTTTCTTTTTTATTTTAATTCCCTGTTTTGAATCTATACTGCAGAGCGGTATTTCAGTTTCACCAAGTAAATTAAGGATGAAGCTGATGGGGCCTCATCATCACAGAAAGAAGGATGGGTCAAACTGCAACTCTTCAAGGACATCTCCGTCCAGGATTGAGGATGCTGAGTTTGTCAACAGCCTATTAGCCTCTAAGAATGGAGATTTTGATGAGGAAGGTTTGCTACTTTCTCTCCTTTCTTCATTATTACAACTCATATACTAGATTTCCTCAAGTTTTCTGTGAAACTTCAATCTGGGTAGAAGTCTGCTACTTTTGAAGGTCTAATGGTGTTTAAATTAGTTACAGGTAACATTTGTTTTGAAGAATTTTTCTTTCCCTGATTGAAACATAGTAGCACTAACATGACTGAATATGGTTCCATTTGTTTCTTGGCCTGGTTTAGGCTGGGAGCAGATGCATTCAGCAAGTGTTTTCTCTAAAATTGCCTGCTGATTTAAACGTATTCTATCGAATTGCAGTTTTCGGCTTAGATGTTGGAGCTGTTAAAGTATCCGATGATGTAGTTTTAGATTCCAGCCTAAATGATCAAATTTCTAGCCAACCAAAGGAGTCGCTGCCGAGGGAGAACATTGAAGCGTGTCATGCTAAATTGCAGCAATTATCGAAGAGTGACAATGGTAATTCTAGTGCAATTCATTCTGCGAGGACACTAGAGGATGACAATCTTGATTATGATAGTAATGCTAGTTCGTCAAGCTTCGAGTTTCATAAAGCGGAGAGAGCAGTGCAGAGTTCCATGACAAGGTCGTACTCGAGACCTATGTCATCTAAGTGGAATGATGCAGAGAAATGGATAATGAACAGGCAAAATGTTCAAGCTACTTCTGCTAAGAAGAATGCATTTCACAACCAAGCTAATCGGTTTCCCATGATAAATATGGGGAGAGTTGCTCCAGAGTCTGCAAATTATGATCAGCGGTCTGCTGTTATTCGTGTAGCTGACACTAAGAGGGTAGATTTCTGTCAGCCTGCTGTGCAGATGCCGTTTGAGAAGTTGTCCTTTATTCCCTCTGGAGCTCATCCTGTTTCAGCGCAAGCATGTGGAGGAAACTTGTTAAATGATCAGTGTACTCGAAGTAAGGATTTGAGGAAAGTGGCTCAGAGGGATTTATCTTGTGCAAAAGGTTCAGCTGAAGATACAACAGGTAAATTTGCACAGTGAACCGTTTTATATTCGCTGCTCGAAAAAATATATTTGTAGACTTCACATTTAGTGATTCACGTTGAATCCAGGTTGATCATATAGTCTACTGTATCATTTGATCAACATAATGAGCACTTGCATAGTAATGTGATTAAGAACATCGAAATGTTTGAACCGCATGCAACAGATTGAGCCATGCAGCTGGACAACTGCTGCTTCCAGTCAATCTCCTGATCTTCCAAATAGATGCTATGAGTTGAATGAAGGGTTTATGAGGGTTAAGACATTATAATTACATATGCATATGATGATTTCTTAATAAATTTTGGACAATAGTTGCCATGTAAATTTCTTTTCCTTTTAGATATTCTTTAGCATGCAATATAGTTGATTATTTAGTCTTTATCTCATAGCTTAAGATTTGAGCTTGCAGTTCTGCCTGGAATACCATCAGTTTCCATGCGAGATATGGGAACAGAAATGACCCCTGTTACAAGTCAAGAGCCTTCTAGGACTGCTACACCAGTAGGGGCAACAACTCCACTCCGAAGCCCAATATCTTCAATCCCATCAACTCCCCGTGGAGGGGCACCAACATCAATGCCTTTGGACCACCCTACAGATGATGAATCACAGCATCCTGCTGATAATGGCAAGAAAGAATTATCTGAGCAAGAAATGAAGCTCAAGACGAGAAAAGAGATTGTAGCCCTTGGTGTCCAGCTTGGCAAGATGAATATTGCTGCTTGGGCAAGCAAAGACGAGAAGGAAAATATTACATCTTCGGTCAAAACCGATGATATAGAGGAGCTTGAGCAGATTGAATATGAAAAGCGAGCAGCTGCATGGGAGGAAGCTGAAAAGTCTAAGCATACAGCAAGGTTCTGATATGACTCAAAACTCTGCAAATTTGTTTGCACATAAAACCATTTCCCATCAGTTTATTTTTTTTCTTAATGCATATTTCAATTTCTTAGGTATAGGCGTGAAGAGATCAAAATTCAAGCATGGGAGAGTCAGCAGAGAGCAAAACTAGAAGCAGAAATGCAAAGAATAGAGGTATGAAATCCCTTTTGTCATCGCATACTCTAAAGTCAAAATGTAATTCTCATTATAAAAAATTTAAAGATTACTGATCTCATTGATGGTAATTGGTAATGTAAAAGCCCACTGAAAAAGAGAGTGAATCTGGAATCAGACATTAGTAGGAAAGTTCATTTTACCTCAAATCTTCTCACATGATTCTACGGAAATGAACCTCGAACTATGGTTTGTTTTAGGTTGAGATCAAGATCATGCAGTCAACTGAATTAAGTTCCATTACAAAATCTAAAGCATTTGACTCAAGTCTTTGTGTAACCATTAGGATTGCAATCATAAAGGATCATTTGTGTGACCATATGCTGAGCTATATGTACTGGTAATAATTAAATGTCTTTCACGTTTCAGGCCAAAGTAGAGCAGATGAGAGCCCAAGCTCAAGCGAAGATGGTGAAGAAGATTGCCATGGCTAGGCAAAGATCAGAAGAAAAACGAGCTGCAGCCGAAGCCAGAAAGAATCGAGATGCAGAAAGAACCGCTGCTCAAGTAGAATACATACGCCAAACCGGAAGAATGCCATCATCTCATAAAATCTGTTGTGGTTGGTTTCGTAATATATAGTAAAGAATGAATAAAAACAAGATTCCTCGTACGCTTATGAGCCAAGTAGCGTCCCTTCTACTTTGTTTTGAGTATTGGCAATGGTCGAGTGTTGTATTTATATAGTGACCTTAGCCCTTAGTTTTTGCTTAGTTGTTACATGTAAAGATGAAATCAATGCTGCAGTTGATGCAAGTAATGTTAATGCCAGTAATTTCAAGAAAACTTGAAGGGACCATCAATGTTTCATTTCTTTTCTTGATCTTCGTTTACGAGCTATTTCTTAAAAATTACTCTAGCCAACGGTTTTAAAGCTCATTTGGCACTGGGCACTTGTGTTTGGGCAAAGCACTGAGAAATGGGCACTCTGCAAACTGGTTTAATAAGCACAACTACATAATATTGGTGCTAAAGAGTTCGGACTTGGTTTGTAATGGCCCAAAGCCTTGAAGACCTAGGCTTGAAGCACTTGACAGTTGACAGGATCTGCACTGGTCAGAAAGAGTTTGCTGGGGCTTGGAATATTTTGAGCCCCTGGACTAATCTACCGGGCTTGAAAATTGGGCCATGGACTCGTGGTCCATGGCAATGCATGGTCATGGTTGGGAATTGTCCCTGGTTTTGTTTTGGCTTCAGTGAACAAACGACTGAGCTTGCTCAAGTCTCATCTAGCGCATTTGGGGCTACGTGTAATAGTAAAAAGCTTTTCATCAAGTTTATTCTTCTAGGAACTGCACCAGAATTCGCTAGATTTCTGATTCATGGACTTGGTTTATACCAAGCATATTCTTCTAGGAACAGTAGGTTTTCTACATCAAGTTTCCCACCAAAACTAATCCTGAACTTATTCTCCTTTAGATGACTTTTGTTTTGTAATTGTAAAATGCATTTCTTTTTATGAATCTTGGTGAAAGTAATCAAGGGTGAAAAGAAACGAAACGACTTTCATGCAAAGAAGTTGATGGATTCAGACAACTGAAAATGTCCAAAGCAGAAAAGAGAAGTGAAAAAGAAACCTCAAAAGAGTAGTTTGAGTTCAAATTTTTTAACATATTCTTAATGAAACTGTATTTTCATGTCCTTGTTTTGCACAAATCTTTAAACTGTAATGCACCACCAACTTCCTAAGGGATCATAATTCATAAACCATCTTTTAGGACTGAAACCAAACCAGTGGAAAAACAGTGTACGGCGAAGATTTGAGACACAAATACAACAATATCTTCAATCTTCCTTCCCCACGCTCATGGAGACTGGAGAGGAAGGGAATAATAAAAAGTTATTCATGACCGAGTGAGAAAGTAACGGAGTAGGAGGAGGCAGAAAGACAACTGTCCTGCTCTGACAAGATCTTTGAAAAACCACTCTCCCTCTCAAGTCTAACCACCGGCAAATCTCTTGCATCAAACAAAATCTTCTAGTACTTGCTTGCCAACCCAAATTGAGTCCAGATGCCGTTCACACGTCTTAAGCGAGTTTGAACGTTTTCTTCTTGGCCATGTTACATGCTTGGCAGAATCTGGTTCAAGCAAAAGCTTTGATACAGTGAAAGTTAAAGCAACAAGGACATCCTTCTCACCCCCACCAAAACATAAAGGGGCGAGCTTGTTGGTTTGCCAACCCAACCCCTTTTATTTTGAATTGGTTCTATTGTTGTCCTTGGGTGTGCTCAATATCCCGAGATTACATCACTTTTAACAGATTATCATCTCGTCTAAGTGGAGATAATAAAAGGTTACCGCTCGATGAATATGAAAGAGTTAAACATACAGAAATCAAAAAACAGAAATTGATTTTGAAATTCAACTTAAAATCAACTGGATATAAATGAAAGATTCCGACTTTAACGGATTTGAAATAAGGCGATTTTGGCAGCAAGAATTAAATCGTGATTGCTAAAGAGTGTGTGGCCTACCTTTTGTCAGCATTCCATCCCTCAACCCAAGTCCTTTCTAGTGTCTAATACCCCACAACTTGCAATCACAAAAGCACGAAACTAACCCTTCATTTCCACCTTTACAAAGTGGCTACCCCAGTCCCACAAACCCAAAAAGGAGGCTTCAACTAATTATCTTCTCCTTTTCTCTCTCCATTGATCCTTCCTTTAAGTTCATTGAATATTATCCTCAAGTGGAAATGGGGATGTGGTAGAAATTTCCATGAACTCGGCTTGTGGGGATGAGGGTAGAAGAATAATGACACATGCCTCACATTTCAGGTCTACCGACACCAGTCTGGCCCATCTGCTAGGCTAGGCTAAGAATCATTGAAAACCTTCCATTTCATACGCTATGTAATTCCTTGAACGTTTTTCCAGCTATAATTTCACCTCTAAATTGGTCACAATTTGATGAGACAGTAGTGCAGCAGATATTTTGATCTGCCCCTGGCAAGTCTATGAAGGCATAAAAACATATCCTAGATACTATGTTTTAGACCTGGGGAGCTTGAGTTTTGTTGGCTTGCTGATCTTCAGAACCTTTTCAACATGCTTTTTATTTTATTGGGTGTAAATTTCAACATGCTTTAGAATACCATAAAAATCATTGTGTCGTCCGGAAGAACTGCAATGGAATCATGAAACTTTTCCAGTCTAGACATTTTTTCCAGGATATGTTTGAAGGACTAGTCTCACTTTCATCAAATAAATGGACTAATTGAACCCAAACAAAGCTTGAAAGATTCCTGACCGCATTAAAGAAAACACAGGTGACTTGGTAGAAACCGATGTTACATGTCTCCACTTCAGGTTGGATATGGACAACCTCGCTAGGTTTGAAGAGCTGATGACAGTGAAAGTACGGTTTCTGTCACTTTTCAAAAGTTCGGAACAAATCAAGAATTGGGGTCATTTTCCCACTAATGGAGTCTGGAAATGGTTGGTTTTCTATCACATGACTCTTGGATTTATTAGCCGTCCAATTTCATGGCAGATTCGAATTTTCAAAACTTGGGAAACTCCAAAAAATAGTTCAACATTAAGCTCATTTTCATTTGTTCCGTATGCTTCGCCTCATGATCGATTGACTACGCAAGAAAGTGATGGAAAAAGCTGAGTTTGCTTCACAAATACTGATATATCCTAATATGGATTGTACATATCTCAATAACATAGGCGACAGAGGTCTCTTATAATTACAGTATTAGCTTATATATATAAACTTCAAGCTAGAGAGTTACGCAGCTCTTTCCACCTACTATGAAAGGGTTGCAAGAGAGACTAATATTACAGGAAATAAACAGTGTCTTAAAAGGTTAAATTCTTCAGTAGTCCAAAGACCCCACGGATGCGATACCGGAGCTTAAATTTCTTGAGCCCTGCCGGCTCACGTAGTCATCACAACTGCCATTAGAGAGCCTCTGAACTGGGACAGAGTTTAGAAGCTCCATGCCTCGTTTGCCCATTTGGTGCACTTCCTGCGGTGAAAGTATCTTGATACACCATACGCTGCTCACGAACTCCCTGGTGGAAGGGAAACAAAAATAGAAAATAGTCCGGAATTAGCAAATAAAGAAGTTAGCACATGGAATCCCGAAACAGATTTAAATGCATGCTTTATTTACCCCTCCAAGTTTTATATGTGCATGTCAAAAATATTTTAATGATAGAATGCAACAACTTCTTTATGCTGTACGGTCCACAGAACTCCATGCATCCTAGAGTTTGAGACAACTATATCCAAATATCCAAACAATAGTAAGAACAGAAACTCACGGCCAGGGGTCATCGCCGAGAAGAAGAACGTCATTCTCCCGGTCAACGAATACAAGCTGCCAGCCTGATCTCAGAGGGTCCTCCAACTGGCCTTCAAGGCCAAACATTCGTGCGAGTTCACCACGCAGCTCATTGTAGCTGCTGAATTTGGAGATATCCAATGACCTCCCAAAGGACCCTGATTTATAAACCTGTTCCATGGTAAAAATACTCAACATCAGTTACTGAGAATAAAAATGTGTCTGAAAAACAACGTAACAAAACTGCCAACAGATCAAACTTGCAACATATACAAACCAAATGGAACACAGAAGACCAGCCAAATTCATTAATCTAGAAGTATAACTAAAAACAAAAGGCAACTGACCTTCACAAAGGTTCTAGATTGTGGGTTTCCTTGGCCCACATTTTCTGGAGACTGAAAGAATCCCGCTTCATCAATGCAACTGGAAGGTGCCATTGCTGGATTAATTGAAAAATCAGTGCCAGCAGTACTCATATAATTAGAAGAGAAGGGTATATTAGTGGAATCACTATCGTTGCCGACTCCCCTAAGGCTTGACATCCCATTTTGCATTAGAAGAGATGAAGGCTCTATATTAACACCGAATAAGAGATGGCTCTGTGGATCGGTACCCCCTTCTTGGTCTATTGAGCACTCCCTGCCAGGAAAGGGTGGCAACGAAATAGAATTTTGAGGCATGTTTGTTGGGGGTGGCCCCAACTGTTCCACCTGGGGCAGAACGCACTGAAGAGATCCAGATGAGACGACATCAACAGCAGCACGCTTGGATGGCCATCCAGAAGTAGTTATTACAGGGTTGGATCTGGGCAAGTTAAGCAGATTGGACGATTCATCCTGGGGGAAAGAACCCAAAAGACTATGCAAAGGAGAGACAATAGGGCTGGTCACAGGGTTCCCATTTGAATCAGAAAAACTTTGTTGTTGGCAAAGTGAAGGCATGGCTTGCAAAGGTGACGACTTGGATTGAGAGGCTGAAGCATATTGTGCCATGGCCGAAACTGCACTAGAAATCTGCTGATGATCAACCAGTTGCTGGTGTTGCTGTGACAATGGATGCTGTGGCTGCTGTTGTTGCTGTTGGTTATTAAATGAGTTCTGGTGCTGCAATTGTTGCTGAAGAAGATGTGGCTGAGTTTGAGCCTGAGCCTGAGCCTGAGCCTGAGACTGATGCTGGTTGTTTTCAACACCCTGAAGAAAAGCCTGAGGCTGAGACTGCTGCAACATCTGGGACTGCATTAAAGCAGCTGGCCTGCAGGGGAGATTTTGGGGTTGCTGGAACTGCAGAAAGGATGCAGTTGCTGGTTTGGAAGGGTCCACGGCTCTCATATCTTGCAGTGCAGCTGCAGCCATAGCTTGGTACATGTCAGACTGCAAGCCCAGTATAGAAGCATCCAGCCTAGGCTGCATCCATGGTGTAACTCCAATCCCCTGAAAATTCAAGGACTGCATTCCTCTATCTGCATCTCCTCGTAGCCACATAAGTGGAGAATTCATGCCTAGATCATCATCCTTGATGCCTAAGAGCAAGAGAGCCAAATTAAAAAGAAAAGGACGCTAAAGAGTTATAAACAAAAATAAAAAGAAATAAGCTTTTCTCTTATGTTCAAATGCAACAACTAGGAGATGAGAAATAAAACACGTAGTAGAAGCTCACAGCAGACTAGCATACCATGGAAAGAAGGTAATCCTGGCGGCCATGGTCGCTTAAGCCTTAGAGGAAACGGAGATGGATACATTGGGAATGTTGTCAATGGTTCAATCTCCCATAAGGAAACTCTTGGCTGCCTTTCTCCAGCCGTTGATTCATCCCAGCCAACCTACATGAATAAGTTAAATCCACAAAATCTCATCATCATTGAAAGAAAATCTAAACCAACAAATATGCAAGGTTCTCAATAAACAGATGATGAAGGCAATCATTCTAAACATACCTTGACTGATCGCCAATGTGAACTTGGCCACCGAACAGGATCTAAGTCACTTATGCCAGTTATCGTGCCCATGTATCTGGATAATGCATAATCATCAGATGCAGACTCCATATTGTTCACAAGTAAACATACGAAATGGGACACAGAACAAAGAAATAGAACTTGGTGATCAGCTAGGTGATCAACAAAGGCATTAGAAAAGACCATGAATAAAACAGCAGATCCAACTTCAACATATAGCATAACTGCCAGTCAGATATCAATCCACTGTTAAAAGAATGGTAATCTAATACTATTTTAAGGAAAGCTATTTCAAACAATAAGAATCAACTGTTAAAAGCAAAAAGTTTGAAACTTACCGACGAACACTTGATTCTTCTGTTTCAAAAAGCATTCTAAAGCGCATACCAACAGACACTCGAGTATGATAGACAGCTTTGATATATTTTGCCAGTGGTATGACAAATTCTGATGGACTAGCCCTGAATTAAAGCAGAATAAGTTTAGGTGAGTTGTAAAATCACTATTAAAACATTTCAATGATTGCAGAGATGCATATCAATAGCACCATACCTTGGGTTATAAAATATAGTGAAGCGACTATTTGTTGCAGCTGCATGAGCAGCAGCTGCAAGAAGCCCTAAGTGCATGCTATCACTTGATAAAACTGATGAAGGCATTACAGTTTGAGGTCGACTAGCTCGTCGAATACCAAGAAGTAACTGATTTTTTTCATTCCTGTCAAAATAACCCATGTTTTGGTTTGAGCATCAACAAACCGAAAATCTACAGGAAATGGCATTATAAAGAGCCACAAAAATCAGAGAAGCGGCAAAAATCAAGACAGAGAGAGCATTCTCCATTTCTGCACCTTCACATAACACAGTGAGGAGAAGAAATAATTCTCAATAGAGTCCCTTAGCCCAAAACTCAACTTATAACATGCACCAAAACAAATGTTATACCAAGCTTTCTTATTTTGTGTTTCTTCAGCCAAGTATCAGAGAAAAGATAAAATATACATACAAGTAACCATAGCTAGAACTCTCTCTCTCTCTCTCTCTCTCTCTCTCTCTCTCTCTCTCTCTCTCTCTCTCTCTCTCTACATATATATATATATATATATATATATATATATAAACACACACACACACACACACACATAAACATATATATATTTGCAGGCAAGAATGCCAAAGTTCAACTAAAGTACTGCAAGAATTAAACATTTGGACAGTAGAATGCTAGAGAAAAAAAAATTTCCACTCTTCTGATGGAAGAGGTTCCAGGTACCTACCAGATAAAAAGCACTGAATCACCCGCAACTAGCCTTTTAGCACTTACAAATACGCTCCATCCTGTTGTCAAGAGGTGCCTTTTGGGCTGGCCTGCATCGGTATATGTCAATGACTGTTAGTTTAAGACAACTTATAGTCCTTTTAGGGCAATCTAATGGTTAGAATAAAACCATTGTATAACATACATGACAAATAATCAACAGTAGCCACAATTGTAATTCATGTGGTATCCATTGTCTAAATGATGGGTTAAAAAGCCATTCTCTACAACTTTACAAATGAATACGGCGCTGAAAATTCCACTTCTTGGTGAAACAGATCCATATTTGAGGAGGAAAAGAGGGTAATTCATAAACTCACCCCGAAATATATGCCTAAATTTCCATTCATTATCATGCAAGTCCCTAGCAATTAACTCTTGAGCTGGAGGCTGCTGGGAGAAGTCCTGCAGGTAATCAATAGCATAAAATTAGAAATAAACCATTGTGATAGCACAAGAGGACATCAATGCTTATGGTGACAACAGTTTACCAGTGGAGGAAACACTTTTTCAGCTGCTCGGCGAGGAACAGAGAACCCTCCATGAGTGCTTGTGTCACTGGCTGTTAGAGTTTTACAGAAATAATTTGTTGGCTGTTTGCTGGGACTGCCCAATTCTGCTGGTAGGTAAGCCTCCTTTTGTTCTTGCTGTAGAACAAATAATCTTCAACTCTTAAGCGATCAAATAAGACTGACAAAATAACAAAAGAACCCAGATGAAATAGCATACCGGACTCAGTGGCTGCAAGGTCATTTGTGCATATACTTCATCTGTCTCAACATCTGCCTGAAATTGACAAACTTTGAGGATTCAAAGACAATTCAATAGGAAAACATAGCATCTGAAAACCATACTAAACAAGCCTTACGTGCATGGTGACATTATGGAGCTGACAAATAAGTTGTGGAGGTAAGCTTGGGTAGTTAGGTATGTGGGTATCCACTTCCTTGTTGGTTGATGCAGCTACCTACAAAGAAAACCACCAGCATATGATTCAAAAAACATGTTGGCTTACTGAATATGATGTCTAATTAAGTCCAATAGACCATTTTACTTGGAAAGAACCAATTTGATAACATCAAGTAATATGTATGATTGCTGATGACTCTTAAGTTGCAATCAGGCACAGAAAGAAAGCACAATATACAGAAATCAATTTCGACAACTTAAGTTGCCTCATAAGAGTTCTAAAATAAAAATTACATATCTAAAACATGCAATGTACATGCATGAAAAAAGTACAGAGACTAATGATCAGCAATTATCACTCAAATGTGTAATTATATACCCCTCCTTGCTAGAAGACTCAAGTCCACCATAGATCTACCGGAGGATCATTTAGTGGTATCTAAAAGGCAGATGACTGTGAGTCAGGAAGGGTTGCTCATGCAAATGGCCATACACTAAGATCGTATTTAGTGCTATAAGAGAGACATTTGAAGATCACCCTTATGATATTTACATTCTTTCAATTAAAAGAAAGAGTGAAATAACGGTGATACGCTGCAAAATAACTTTTTTCTCTTTTTTCCTCACAAATATAGAAAAACAATATTCATTTTTATTCTTCATGAAGCATGCGAAAGTTAATACATACCATCTGCAATACACAAAATCTGCTTCAAAATCCACTATTAAGAACAACCAAACCCAAATCCAAGCAGACTAACCTGTTCGCTATGACCCTGTGGGAAATAAACAACCCTACTTCCAATCAGAGGTAGAGAAACAAGAGGACCCGCACAAGCATGCCAAAGTTCAGAGTTCAGAACTCTCTTCTCTCCTGCAAAGTCTATTTTGCATTAATTTAAGACTACTTCAACAGAATTAAAAGAGAAAAATATATAAAATTGAAGAAACTGAGCTAATATTGATTACAAACACCCACTTAGTAAATTAAACATGTCATCTAAAGGTCAAGGGATGCCGAAAGATAGAAAATCCAAAAGCTTCCAACAAATATGGGTATGCATTAAACAACAAAAACGCTTAAGCAGAACACAAAAAACAAACCCATATACGACATGAAGAAGCAGAAATTCACCAAGACATAACCATATTAAACCTCAGCTTGTCATAGAGAAAACGAGGACTGAAATCAAAGTAGAAATTAAAGTAGAATAAATTTTTCAAAAGTATCTGTGCACTTCTTTACCCAGACAAAATAAAGAGAGACAAGAATTAATAAAGACAGAATTCAACCACAAAGAGAAAGCAGGCTAGCCTCCTATGGCTTTGCATTTGAAACTTGGTAAATCCAGGTAAACTGGAGTTACTGATCTGAGGTTTAGCATTTTAAGGTTCCAGCTCCTACATTTTCTGAAGCCAATGAACATCTCAAGTTCTACAGCCGCAAGATAATTTTGACTCCCACCTTCGCCTTTTCCAAGAAGCTCAATCTAATCCTCAGGAAAAAAAAATGGAGAGGAAAAAAGGAGAAACAAAGACTTGATAAATAAGAAGCATACCTTCTTGAGTTTGTGGATTGAAACCAGCTGAAGAAAGCCTCATTTTTTTTTCTGAATGAATTTAACAGCTCCTTTAACTTTCAAGTTTATACTCTGAGAGAAAAAGATCCCCACCAGAAAAACCCCTCCTTTAACCAGACCAATTAAGAACCAAAATCCTCCTAACAAGGAGACCCACACTCGAGAACCTTTCTTTTACTCCTTTGTCTCCACAAAAAAAAAAGCCTCAAGAAGAAGCAGCTCCAATTGAGCAAAAAGCTGTCAATTTACCCATCAAGAAGAGACCTTAAAAACAACACAAAGATACAAAGCCCCAAGATTTCTGTCTCTTTTTTTTTTCAACCGAAACCGGTTTCACTACAAAAGACAATCGCTTTAAGCCTCATCCGCCTCCAATCTTCTTCTCCTCCACCGAAAATCCCCAAGTTTTCTTCTCTTGAACCAAAACCTTCATTCTAAAACAGCAACACAATCCTCTCTTTCTATGTCCCAACACTTTAGCCCCACATTTCACCTCCCAAAAAAAAGACTTTTGATCCTTAAAGTGTGAACAAAACACCAGCTTTTTCTTTGAGTTCCTCGAAGCTTGTAACCACTAACCCCAGCAAGCAGAAGTACCCAACAGATCTCAGCTTGAAAGATAACGATTTTTCCAAGCTCTCACCAATAAGTTTCTTTTTTAACAAAAGAAAAGCCCAGATCTTTGTTCTCACTCACAAGCCAAAAAAAATGACGCAAAGGGTACTAAATGAAGGAATCATTTACTGCTATTATGCATTTGGGTTTTCTTCTCTCAGAGCTCTCTCTCTGCTTTGTACAGTCCAACTGTATTTTTTTTGGTTCAAACAGTCCAACCGTATTCAAAAGAGTAATTGGGTACTTAGAGATTTTTTCTTTTGGCAGAAGAATATATGTTTTATATCGATGGCCAAGGATTTTAAAGATGTAGAAATTTTCACTGGTTTTTAAGGAGGGTGGCTCTTTTTGTTTCCAGCAATGAAAATAGTGGTGGTGACTGGTGACTACTGGGCGAGAAAGAAAAGATAGAGAGTATGACAGAGAAAGAAAGCTTCCTGCTGCTTACTACTTGTACTACTCACAGCTCTTAGCCTTTCCTGTTTGCTTTCTTTTCTTTCTCTCTCTTTCTTCTATTGCTTTGCTCCTCCAATCAATGAATACACAACCGCCATTATTATTTTTTTTTGGATATTTATTACATATAATAAAATTTTTTTATTTTACAAACAACGTTAAGATCGTAACACATGTTTTATTTTATTTATTTTAATATTTTTATAAGACATATGTCATGATCTTAATACTATTTGTAAAATAAAAAAAATTCATTATCAGTATATGTAATAATTATTTTTTTTGCTGTCTTTTTTCATACAAAAGAAAAAAAATTGGGAAAAGAAAAAGTTTTTAGGAGAGAGAATGGGTCAGATTTTTCTTAGAGAGTGAAGGCTTTTGGATGATCATTTTAGACAAATTTTGGAGGTGATTGAATTGCCCTACCATACTCAAACATTTACTAAACAACCATTTCTTTTAAACAGTCTTCTTTTCATTTTCCCAATTCCTAGCAATTTTTCTAGTTTAAATTTAAAAACAAAACCTTCAAAATTCAACATTTGCATGAAATGATTAGTGGAATCACTGTTCATGAGCAAGTTGCAACTTTGCCCCATCTCTTAGTTCATATGGACCATCAACATGTAAGCCCAACTGCAAAGTCTAATGGTACGATTTTTCTGAAGCATCATAAGCCAAAATCACGATAAGAAATGGGGTTTTTTTTTTAATAAAATTTTTTTAGTGGTGAATTGAAAGCCATTGAAGGAAGAACAATATAAGAAGAAAATTTAGTTTATGGTTCAACTTCTCACATGACTTGTTTGCATACTTACAAGGACAGGGATGGTTCCGTTGCAAGAACAAGAAGGGTATTACCATCTTAGGCACTTCTTCTTTTATGAACAACTGACTTTAGCATGTTCTTTTTCTGAAAAACCACCATTGATGCTGCAACATGTTAATTTGACAAAAATTAAACATATATATTTATAGCACAATTGGGAAAACAAGTTGTGCATATAAGCCAATTGATTATATCCAAAATGCATGGATGATTCAAGTATGTGATAAGGGGGCATTTACAAATTTTTCTAGGGTTAGGTCCACCCAATCCATGAAATGTACTATAATTTGACATGACACGGTTAAGGAAATTATGAGTTTAGGGTCCCTCTCATTTAAACTCAAGGAGGGATTACATCCTTTCATAGGGTCCATCCAGTCAGAAAAATAAAAATAACAAAATTGTTTTTTTATTACCATAGCTAGCTAGGGTCCTTTTTTTTTTTTTAATTCCGCTGAAATACTATAAAGATAATCCAATCAAAATTGACATTTTCTTTCTGGGAATCTTGATCCATATCTCAACATCTGATCATTGAGTGTCAAAATATTCCAAGCTTTCTGAAAATTTTCAGCCATTTCTCAATTTCTTCTCTGTTACTTTTAATGTTTAACTATATATATGCCGATTTTAAATATCAAATCAAATTATCATGATTTTATTTTTAAAAAGTGGAGAATTTAAAAATCTAAAATTCAAATTCAATATTTGCAACCAAATAAAAAACTTTCATTGTCCCAAAAATAATCTGCATATATATATATATCGTGCTTAAATATAAAATTTTGAATAAAAAATATAAATAATAAAATACTGAAATGATTTTAATTCATATTCTTCCAAGTTGCAAAAGATAGATGCTTCTCGTATGGAAACACTTGCAGCACTTTATTGAAGACAATATTGTTAATGTTAGGTATGGCATTGTGCATTGCAGTCACTGTTGATGAAAAATCCAACAACTTACCAAGTTCAGAAGTGCATTTAAAGTTCGGAAATCAAACTTGAAGGATATCTAAGATTATATATACTAGATTTGGCAAATGTATAAAAGAAGCCAACTACAATTTAAGACTTAAAAAGCAAAACTACTCATTATCAATAGACAATGTTCTTTTAATTACATAAACTTATTACCACAAAAAAAAAACTCAATAATTTCAAGTTTGATTTTATTTATCATGGAAGGTCCAATATCTCTCCACTGTATAAATTGTAAAATTAAATATATTTGATTTAAAATTTAAATAAAATCTATGGATCATATTGATGTTCATTGTCATATTTGTTCGAATCTCTCTCGTCTAACAACATTCATATTGGTCAATTATAGAAAACAATTTACAACAATGAAAATTACATGAAAAAATATCCAAGCTAAATAAGAAGGCTTTTCAAAAATTATTGTTTGTGTCAATGAACTAATTAATAACTCATACATTTAAAAAAAATCCAAGCTAATATACAATAATATACATGCAATTTTTTTTCTAGTAGATGAGAGGAAAGGGATTCGAGGATGCATAAATAGATTTTTTTTACTCAATTTAATATATATATATATATGATGCTAATTTGATGATAAATTGAATTTAAAAAATGCTAATTTTGTAGGGAATGTTGGGGTTTCAAAATAGATAATGATAATGATTAATGGTACTGCTAAAAGTGTCTGTCGCAACTGTGACATGACAAGCTTCTAAGCGACAAATCTTAATATATTTTTTGGTGAAAAACAAATCTTAATATATGCTACACTTTTTTGCTTATATGTATTTTATAATTGAAATTAAGTACAATGACTAAATCCAAGAAAATAATTTACTACTAAACAAGCTAAATTATAAGTATCATTCATTTGTTTACAATTTCTTACCCTCAAAATTTTAATCTAAAAAATAACAAAAACAAAATGTAGTTGTTCAATTATTTATTTTTTATTAAAAACCGGTAATAATTTTTAAAAATAACAAGTAAAAAAAGTTAAATTTAAACTTTATCATATTTGAATTATATGTCTGATTATATATTGATTTATTTGATTGATTTAAGTTATCTATGAATATGATTTTTTAACCTGTTTATATTTTATTTTTAAAAATTTGCATGAAATAATTGAATTAAATTTTAAAAAATTATTAAATTATATTTATTAAAAAAAGTACCATATAGGTAAGTAATTAAAAGCAACTCAATTATTGTCTATTTTTCATGTAAATTCCTTTTTTGGATGAAAAAAAGGACTTAAAAAAATCACTAAATCAACGGCTAAAAAAATTAAGAGAATAGAGAGAGAAGGGAAAAAGTGAAAATGACGTGATCTTAGTTAGATACGGACGATCTGTGATCTACGTACGTACGATAAAGGAGAAATCGGGGGTTAATGGACGAATCCTGACCATTGGTTTAAGGAAAGGTGGGACCCGAATGAGTTGTGATGAGACTTGACGTTCAATCACTGTTTGCCTTTTTCATTGGTCGCTATCAGGACCGTACGGTGGAGAAGCGGCACACGCATAAATTGCCCCACGCGGCTTGGGGTTGGGGAAGTGGCAGAAATCGTAATATTCATCAACTTGAAAATGAAATAAGGTGGGCCATTTAAAAATAAAAACAAGAGGATGAATTATGAAATATCATTGTCATTCTTTTATCTTTTTCTTCTCTGGTGGATTTTTTTTTAATTGGTTGTTCTCTTTTTTTTTAGATCATAAATATATTCATCTATTTTAATAAGGATTATTATCCTATCCACTGTCAGTGAAGTTTTTTAATTTCGCAAGTGAGATTAAAATGATAACATGTGTCTTTTAAAAATATTAATAAAATAAAAAAATAAATCAAATGAGACACTTGTCATTATCCTAACTCTGCTTGTGAAGTTAAAAAACTCCACTAACAGTGTATAGGATAATTTTTCTTTTAATAATTTGAAATAAATTATGTTCGGAATTTAGTCACAGTTAAAACTTTTCACTCCTCTCCAAAGATATATTTAATAGGAGTCGAACCCGAAAGCTCTTTCCACAAACTCAATCTACTTTGCAAACTGAGCCATAACCCTTGATTATTGGTTGTTTTTTTTTATTCTCTTATGATTCAATGTTCATGATTATAAACATGTTTTATTGTCTGATTATATATTATTTTGTGAGAATTATTCAAAATGGATATTTTCTTTCCTTTTATCTATAACGTTTTGTTATTTGTTATTTAAATTAAATTTTTATTATTTTTGTTAATAATATCTTAATTAATAATTCAATTTTAAGTTTTCTAATTTTAGACTTTTGAAAATATGTGTTTCCAAAAAGGTAGGCAAAATAACCTAATGTTTAAAGAATTTTAACATTTTATAATTGATTTAAATATTATATTAAATCAAATAATACGTGTAAAAAGATTTTATTTCTACCAAATACATGCACAATACATTTTGATGATAGTTAGGTTTGAGAATATTTTTATAACTCAATATACCTAATTTCTTGAAATTAAATGTGACCACACTTAGTATAGTATTATTTTTTCCCATTTTATCAAAGTAAATTTTTAGATCAATTCTATTAGTAAAATGCAGATTCTTAATTTCAATAATTAAGATTCAATTTTTGATCATTTTCATGTTTATAAACTTGATATTGATAAATAGTACATTACTGGCAATAATTTATTTTTCTGTGTAAGAAATTACGGTTTGAGAATAAAAAAAAATGACAAGCTTTAAATTTATTGAAAGTCATTCAAAAAAAATTATACGAATTAACTGAAAGCTCCAAATTCGTAATACTTTGCTTCCTTTACAATTAATTATTATTACAATTAATTATCACATGTCTTTTCATGACATTGTTCATCGGACACAATAAATTGAATAAATTTAAAATGAACCGTAAACGAAACAAATGTTTTTTGTTATGTATTGAATGAAAATAATTATTGTTCTTTGATATTTGAACTATATCTTACAAGCCATCGAGTTTAGTCTATTGAGATTCTGCTTAAAAAGAAAAAAAAAGGAGAAACAAACTAAGATATGCATGTGATAAATTTATTTTTTATATGTATATATTTTGGGATTAATATTTAATTTTTTTGATTTTATAAGTGAAGTTAAAATGATGATATATATATTTTTTAAAAGTATTAAAATATAAAAAAAATAAAAAAAAATTAGACATATATCATCATCTTAATCAATTCGTAAAGTCAAAAACTTCATTGATAGTTTGTTGGATAATTATTTTATTTATTACAATTTAATTTTTTTAAACGATGGTTGTTAATTTTAAGTTCTATTAGCATAGATTATGTATGGCAAATTTTAAATTAAACAGTTAAAACATATAAAGATATTTATGATTTATATAAAAAAAATTTAAATTAATTAAAAGTGCCTAATTATTTATTTGATAATAATAAAATTTTAACTGTTAATATATATTAAAAATATGTTATTCTTAATTTAAATGATGTTAAATATAATGATTAGTATGTAAAAATGTTAATCATACATAAAATTTTAAAATTTGTACAAAATAATTTATTTTATACTTACATAATTAGATCATTTATGTATATATTATATAAGTTGTATTAACAAACGCTCTTATTTATCTTTCATTTTAATAAGTTTATTTTTATTTTACCAGGCCGCCATAGCAGCAACTGGAAGGAAAAAAAACCATTTGTCGTTCAAACTAGTTCCATGCATCGATAATAAGTATTACCTGCCATGGTATTTCTTCATAGTTCATACTACTTACAAGAACAGTCCGATTGGTACTCTTTTGTCAGTGAAAATCGATTTTTACAAGAAATATGATCTTTATATTCATCTGAAAAAGAAATTAATTTTTTATATTTCATAATGTGCAAAAGAATCAAAGCGCCAGTAATCTGCCTGACCCGCATATTGACTGGGGGAGCACTTGGGTTTCATCTCTTATCAATTCATGTTCATTGGCTGGAACTTCTGCCAGCTGCTTCGGAGGTTTGGCCAATGGCCATGTGTGACCATTATTTCTCCAATATTGCCAAGATAAGGCTGCCCGTTAAATCATCCACTGTAATTTCTTATCAAATGGCAAATCGATATCACATCTGCATTCCACTTCTGGTTTACATCCAAAGGCTTTGCATCAGGCAAATACGGTAACATTGTTGTTGTGGAAACTTTCACTGCCTTCAGGATTCTCTGCAGACTTCCTGTTTCAGTAAGTAAACGTGGCTCGTCTTTCTTCCATGTAGAGGGAACCCGGCTGGTTCAATTGTGAGACCGTGTGTTGTTTTTATTTCTTTTGGCATAATAGCATGACTTAAACGTGATTTTTTTATAATATAATTTTATTTAATATTATAATCATAATCAGTATAATATATTCAATAAACTGATAATTTGATTAATAAATACAAATAAAAATAACAAGTTACAAATAACAAATTAAACTAATCCTATGTTCTATGAAATCTGAATTTGAAATTTCAAAATCTCAAAATTTCTTACTAAACATGATTTTTTTCTCAATTGCACGTTATAGAGATATTCTTAGTAATTATACATCCACGTTGGCATAATTAAGAAGCAAATTAAGTTTATATATATTTGTTATTTGAAACTATCATAAATTGAATCTTATTATTATTATACATACATGGTGCCGACAACAAACATGTGACTATGATAAATCTCTTAAATTTTGTACTCTTTTTCACTTTTCAATTCATGAAATTCAATAAGGTGAGATTAGGGTAAATTAAGTATTTAGCTTTAGAATATTTAAGGATGGAGCTTATTACTCTAGCGAAAGAGTTGCCATCATCTAACCTTCTAATTATTATTATTTTTTAATTTTTTTAATACAATGAAGGTTTTTGATCTAAAAGATAGAAGTATACAAATGTTAAGACCCGAATCTTAGATTTAAATCATTTTCATATATTTAATGATGATATAATTATTTAAACCGATACTCAAAACAATGGCACTTTAGACTTGCTCCTTGAATCCAAGTGTTTACTCGTTGCCGGGTCTAAATTGCTGTATTCAGAAGGTGTTACTAATAAAATATAGAGAATGATATTTTCAAATCATGACATTAATTTTGATTAAGTTTACTAATAAAATACTTTGTTTTCTTGAATCCTATCTATAGATATAATTATTCAATCAACTTTTATTGCAAATATTTTCAGGCGTTAATTCAAATAATTATGTATTCATTTTTATAGTGTAAAAGTTTTACATATTTTATATTTGAATTTTAACATTTACCTTTTATATTTTCTAGACCAAAGACACCCATTATAAATAAAAAAATCGGAAAGAGCACATAATTAACTAAACAGAGCGCCATACCGTTCTTTTAAGAAAAGAGATTCTTGATTCAAATGTTCTCCCTACCAAACATTCATAAAAGAATTACTAAAGAAAAAAAAGAGTCAAAAGGCAAAGCTTAGGATTAAATTTTGGTATCTATGTGATTGGGGAAGATATGGTATATAGGAAGAATTGGGTTTTTTCTAGTTTCACTTAAGCTTTAATCTGCCTATTCAACTTAGCCAGAGTAGAAGATTTGTGATATATTCCTCCATTAGAATGGCTTGATTCTAGGATTTCCAAAGAATTGTTAGATAAATGGAATTGGGCCTCCTTGGAATTAATATATCTTATTAAATCCCACTATGGCAACTAAAATTGCTTATTCTGACCAAGTCACTCACACATTTAATTAGCTCAACATGAAGCGCCCAAGATCTCTGATTTGCTGGTGGAAAAGCCTGCAAATTCAGTGGAGTGCAAAGTGGAAGCCATGTCCCTTTCAAACCGTAATCAATTTCTTAATTATACCATCATTTTTTTACTTTTTTTTTAAAATCATTTCGAGCTATTTTTATATTATACTGAATATGATATTAATCTCTTTTAATATTTGTATGATTGGTGTTGGATTAAAAGAATTTGATATAATGAAGATTCAAACATTAATCTCTCCTTATGAATTGTCTTTACTCAAAAACTTAACGAGACTTTATATTACTCTCTTTGGATTAGCATTTTTTACTAATTTGCTTATTGAATGGTAGTACTTTTAAGTCTTTTCGATGGTGTGTGTATATATATATATATATATATATATATATATAAAATAGCAATAAGAAAAAGCCACTACTCTTTTTTTTATATTCAAATTTCTTTACGTTGCATTCTTTTCTTTGTGGAAATTTTTTTGGTGAACAAAATTGTCTAAGAAAATGTAACTTTTCTTTCCCCTGTCCCTACGTTCATGAGAATCATAGTAAAGTCAAAAAGTAATTCATCTCGTATTACAATCAAAGATTAAAGGCCACTATTTCAGTGGTAATATATATATATATATATATATATATATATATATATATTTCATTCGTTAGGTGTCCACATTTCAGTTCATAGGTGGAATAGTTGTTTTTAATTACCATTGTTGACTGAATTATGATCAACACCCAAAGATGACGTGATCGCATGTGAGACACATGTAATACATTATATGAATCCTACTATAAAAAAAATTCTAACCCTACGCCTAAGCTTTCAATTCTCTGTTTTTCTTCTTTTTTTTTTCTTTTCCTAGCGTTGTCTTGAGTGATAGGGTACGTTTTGGAATCCCGACTTCAATGTCTTTTGATTATTTTTTTCGTGACAGATCAAATCAGTTTATATCGAAACATACATGAAAGGCTCACTTTAAAGAAAAAATATCAACATGATTGATATTTTTAAGAGAATATTTGACCAAAAATCCAATACATAAGTGTATAATACTGTTTTAGTAAGGATAATAATGCTACAATTTACATCTTTTTCACTCACATTCACATCTTCGAATTAATTTCAAACCCACATATTTTTCTTATACAATGAATTTGACAAGCTTAAGTCACATTTCTATGGTTAAAAATCAATGATGTTGAAACTTGAAACGTGTTCACCTTCGCAAACCATTAATATTTTTAGGTTTCAAGATATTTTTTTTTTCAATATTGAGAATGGAATTTAGGATAAGGAATAAAAAAGAATCCGCTGAAAATCATAAAGGGGTGATTTATACAACTTCATGTAGGGGCCAATTTAATTCCAATCAAGGAATTCATGGAAGGAATTAAGAAAATAAAATTGTGGGAACCACACTTTGCATGAAAAACCTTATGTAAATAATAATTAATTTGTAATTATCTATTGATTATTATATGTAAAGCTCTGTAGTTGGACACCTAGTTCTTGACATATAATAATACTATAAAAGAGTGTGTCCCATTTTCAATGAGTGATCAATTTTGATGCAATGTTTTTAAAGGAAAAAAATAAATAAACAAATCTTTTTGAATGCAACGTTTGATGATTGAATTTTTGAAAAGATTGTTCCAATTGAGCAAGTGAATGATGGTTGAAACATAAGCATCAACACCCTTTTATTTTCAATCTCAATATATATATATATATATTTGTATATCCATTGCATTTGGAGAAATTTCTATGAATTAACGAATGAGTAAAGTAGTTGATTGAACTAATAATAGATTAATTTGGACTGTTTGTCTCATTACAAGTTTGCTTTTCTTGACATAACTTCATGCTACCCACCTTTGTCAAAGGTTTGAGTGTGATATAATCTTTATATAAATTTCTCGACATTAATTAGCATGCTTCAAAATATCTAAATTTGGATTTTATAAATTTTTTGTTTATATATTGATAACATATTTTTCGGTTCTATAAATAAGGTTGAAAAACTGTTATATATTTTATTTTTTATATATTACGAAATGTATATGTTATTCTGTTAATCTTATTAATAAAAATTAAAAAGAACTTGCATGAGAATGTTT
The DNA here is from genome assembly GCA_032173925.1 of Heritiera fomes. Taxonomy (NCBI): domain Eukaryota; kingdom Viridiplantae; phylum Streptophyta; class Magnoliopsida; order Malvales; family Malvaceae; genus Heritiera; species Heritiera fomes. The sequence goes on from JAPDPM010000015.1 coordinate 5,864,399, forward strand.
TATTCATATAAATATTACAAATTATAGCTGAACATGATAATAAAAAATAATTTTAAACCAATATGCGAAAATTCAAATGTATAATTACATGAAATATCAAGTCGAATATTATTAATTTGTAAATTACAAATAAGTATTTTGTTTGGTGTGTGAAATAAAGTATATATATAATTATATATATACAGAGGGTTATATTTTGCTTTTTACTAGTGACATTAATTTTTAATTTGAACACAATCTTTTAGCGATGAGCTAAACCTAGGAATTAGGATTTAGGTACCAAAAGCAAAGGAATATTAATAAAGTCGGCCAGAAAATAAACTTTTTCCTATTTAATCATTTTAGAATTTATATTTTTATATTTTTATTTTTTTCAAAGAAGTCGGCAGAGATATTTTACGTCCCCATCATGAATTAACACCGACCCATGGCAGGCAACCGTAAATTCCATGGTCATGGAGGGCAAAAGACATTACCAATCACCAATAATTGAAATAAATCAATTTCATTTTAACAATAATATAGTAAAAAACTCATGAGTTGTGATTCAGTTGACAACGTAAATTGAGTTTGTGAAAAAAATTTTCGGATTCGATTTCTACTAAATACATCTTTAGGTATGAGTGAAGAGTCTTAACTGTGATGAAATCCCAAGTAAATTTAGTCTCAGATTATTAAAATAGATGAAAATATCTGTAATTTATATAAAAAAATAATACATTAAGAAACAGTATATTAAAAATAATTGTAAAGTGGGTGGACTGGAGGTGGATTCTATGAGTACCAACCAATTTTATAAGTTAGTTCAATTCCTAAATTTGTTCATTTAAAAATTTAATAATGAGTGGTGTTCATGTCCTGTTTTGTGTTCGGTGGTGAATCTTTCACGTATGCTTTGCTTGACGGGTTACTACAATTAAAAAAAATAGAAGATGTCGAAATTAGAAATCGAAGAATGATAAATAAATGTCTTTGCATATATTCTTCAATTTTTTTTATATATATTCTCTATAATTATTTATAGCTTTCATCTTATTATTGTTTTAGGATTTCACGAGAATTAATTATTTTATTTTTAATGAATTTATTGAATTTTTTTATTGAACTTATTAATGCTTGACAAGCAGCTAGTATCAATTATTATTCCAATGAATCTGATTTAAAATTATTTTAATTTCAATAAAATTGAGATTTTATTCCCAATATTTACATTTTTTTTTCAATTTTTTGTAAGCTTTGGGGTTTTATTTTCATAAAATAATAACATAAATAATTATAATTTAGTTTTGTTGGTTTTTTTATTTATTTTATATATGCGTTTGTATTTTTTTCACGCTATCTTTTCTTTTTAGTACAAACTGCAAAGCATTAAGGAGAGAGAAGATAAAGCGATAGATGTCAAAAAAGCAACAGCTCACAGCTTAGATTTGTGGGGTCCATCCATTTTTGCTCTCTAGATTTGGTCGTCCGTCCCCATCTTTGGCGCGACCCCCAATTACCCGGCTAGGCTTACTCGGCTCCCCCCAGTTAACGGCTCGACTCTTAACCTTTTTTTCTTCAAATTAACACTATTTATTTATTCAAAAATTATTCAAGGCCAGACCATGCAAAAATATAAATAAATAGCTTAATATCCAAATATATCTTTCATAGTTGCCACAAATGAAATTAAGTTTTTAATTTTTAATTACATAAAAATCAATCCTAAACGTTACAAAATAATTAAATTAAAGACATTTCTGTTAATTAATTTACTTTCCGTTATCTATACCAATAATAAAACTTAACAGAAATTAAATGATTTAATGAAAATGTCTTTAATTCAATTATTTTGTAACCTTTAGGACTGATTTTTATGCAATTAAACGTTGATAACTTAATTCTATTTTGTGGCAAACGTGAAGGACATATTTGAATATTAAGCCTAAATAAATACTCACTAATATTGTAAATTTGCAATATTACTTGTTTTTCCAATTGAATTTCTTTTTCATTGTTATTTCCTATTTCAAATTTCTCGTGGTATTCCTATATAAATTGTATTATACCTTATGTATTAATTAATGATATAGTTTTGAATTTTATCAATAATTGAGAAATAAAAAATATATTAAATACTACTAATATTTGATTTTCATAATTCAAAGTGATGGGAAGAAAAACTTTAAAGCCACCATTATTTATTGTTTATTTTACATTTTCTTGTACGATACTGTGGACCCCCTTGACTGGTTTCAATTTGGACCGGTCGGAGATGGACCCGTATGAAAATAACTTTTTTTTATTAGTTTCTTTAATCATTTAAATATAAAATTCATTTTTTTAAAATAAAAACTTTTAATTTCACAAATAAAATTAAAAAAACAGTAGTGCATTTAGCTTACATCTCATCTCAAAATATCTCTTTCCTTATTTAACAGAACATCAATTGCTAAAATTAATAAAAAAAAAGGAAAAAATATGATTTGCTATATGTGATAACTTGGATTGGATAGGGAAAAATTAGTTAATCAAGAATATGTTCATATTTTCTCTCTCTTTTTTTTATAAAAATAAATACATAAATTTATAATTAAATTAAATACATAAACTTTATCACTTTAAACTATGATGTGACATTTCAAAATTTAGTCTCTTGAATGTGTATTGAGAAACTTTAGCCCATGCTCAATGCTAGGCTACTATTAATCTCAGCCCAACTTAACATGCCGCTCATGCAATGTTGTTGAAAAGAAAGATAGGCAATTACACCAATTATACCCGTCAACCATGCTCTCTAATATGGCAAAGAATGAAGAGAAATCAAACCCCACTTAAGAATATACCTCAAAATTTGCAAAACCCATAAGCAAAAAGTAAAGTTATTATTAGAAAAGAATTTAGAATTTTAGGGGTCCTAGCAAGTTTAGGGCAGTGTGCTTAGCTTGACTCTTAAGCAATTCAGTGAATCTAGTTAAGTTTATTTGTACATATAATAATATGGTTTAGGATGCTAGATATTTGTAACTTCAGCATCTGCTGCAAGCTGGGAAATCCTTTTCTCTTCTATGGAAGATTTAATAACTATTATTAGAAACTAGAAAGCCTTGAGAACATATTCCTTGATAAAGGGATGACAAGAAGAAAAAAGCCAATCATTTTCTTCTCTCAAGTTTGTTCGGAGCATGCCAGCCCTTTTAGACACATGCCCTACTTTCAGTTGAAATTTCTTAAATCACGCATGTTTTAACAGTGAGATAGAAAGAGATTTCATGGATGTAGGGTTAGTTCTCTTTTGAAACCCTAAATGGATACATTGCCTTCTGTTCAAGTAATAACCTTCATTTTCTGATTTGGTAATACCGTAGTTTACAGTGAAAATGTATAGGTATATCTAGAAAAAAGAAAAAACCAGTTTTTGATGTTGTTTGTTTACCTTTTTTTTTTTGCTTATGCTTTTTGACTTGTCAGACAGAAGCATATAGTTTGGCTCAAATGGCCAAAGTTGGAACTCAGTGAAAGATTAGACTGATAATTTTGGACAGATTAATGTTTAACTATGTGTTATGGTTGCCCTAATCAACACGTGCGCGTCTTTGATTGGACGAAAATGGTGCTGCAATCTTATGTTTAATAATTTTTTTTTAATGATGTCTTAATTATCAATTATCCCAACATTGAAAGCCACACTTGAACTTAAGTGTGCATGGTGTTGTAATCTTAATTCTCTAACAACTAAGATTTTCTTCTGTATTATTATTAATTAAAAAGTTTTAACATGTACATGAGACAAGCTCAACAAACAAAATGACACTAATGGAGACTGGTAGCTAGAGGGCAATATAATTAAGTAGATTGATTGTTTAATGTGGAGCCCAATATTGTTTTTAATCATGTTCAATGTTCCATGGCAACATGACTAATTGATGTTGAAAGGGTCATTAATAATGATTAATAATGCTAATAATAATAATATGGAGATAAACAATGCAAGAGAGACACAAAGATATGTAGAATCAAACAAGGTTGACCGAATGTTTCATGTTTGTGATTGTGCTTTTATCTAAGCCTTGTGTTCTTGTTTTTCAAGGGGGCAGTTCATATTGGGGGGCAAGGAGAACAAGAAAGCAGACCAAACAATGCCTGGATCTTTTCTTGACCATGTCTTGGGTGACAAAGAGTCTCCAACATAACAGTAAGTTCATTGCCATATTTGTGTTAATTCTGCTGTTTTCTGAATACCCTTATTCTCTAATCATTTCTATATCATCCATTTCTACAAAAAATCCAAGCGTTTCTTAAAGTCAAATTTTCTCTTTTCTCTCTTCCTCTCTCCTCTCGGAAAATCTGCAGAAAGATTTCTACATAAATAAATGCTAACAATGCCATATTCTTCTGTTCATGATCTTTTAAATCATTCAACAGTTTCTGACCCAAGTAATTAAAGGCCAAAGAAAAGTGGAATTAAACATTACCATAAATTCAAATGTTTTTAATGTGAAGTACTTTGAAACAAAATAGTCAAAATAATCAGCTAGCCTATTTATTATTTTCCTCTTCCTTTATGGGAATACTATAGTATAGATTTTTATACTGTAAGAAATTGATAGAATATTTGAAGTATATGTAGGCATTTTATTGCTAATGAGTATATGTAGGCATTTTAGTCTTGATAATAGAATATTTGAAGTCTTAAGTAAGAATCCATTATGCAAAGGGTCCACTTTTTGAAACACTTACATCAAATCAGGTGGAAAAGAAACATGGGTCATTTTAAAATAATCTTAAGATGCAGATTTTCTTCTTGCAGAAAAGTTGTTAATTAAATGGAGAATAATGGACATTAAAATAATTTGATTAGATGCTTGGATTTCTATTTGGGGTTGATAATATAAAATATATATACATTACTTGTGCATTTGAAAGATTGAAAAAGAAATAATGTAAAGCACTTTTGAGATCTTGCAAAGGCATCAAGATAGATAGTGTGGGACAGGGGGGAATAAAATAAGGTAGATGGGGACAGTTTTTCTGCATAATTGCATACGTATATCTATACATACAGACATACGTAGATAAATAAATATATATACATACGTACAGACATACGTGTCCTGTGAAAGTCAGTAGGGCTAAAGAAGAAATACTCCCAGCGAAGGAGGTGTGAAAATTCTGCTTATGTTTACATATCAGAAGCCTTTATTTTAAGATAGAAATGGGGGTGTAGCCCTAATGGTTTCTTTCTCTTCCTTTGCATGGGATTCTTAAGGACCTTTGCGCCCACCTTTCAAGGTATCAAAACTCCTAGTATAATTGCTATGACCTTTTCTTCATTTGGTCCATCTTTTATTCTCAGCCACACTGCACCATAAAAAAGGATTTCATCTGCTAATCATGAGATAGAGGAGCTTTTATCTTTAACAAAGTTTGGAAGGTTTTCCTGGAAAAATACATATTAAGAATTTCTTGCTTTGGTCAAGGAAATGACAGAAATAGGTTTGAATATTAAATTGAATATAAAAAAGTGGTTGAACATTGAGTTTGGAAGAATCTGGAGTGGTTTGCAGTTTAGAATTGATGGAGAACATATATATATATATATATATAGAATTGGTCTAAAAGCACGAGTTTCATAAATATGAGATTTGAACGTTAATACTTTCATTTTTCTTTTTCTTAGATCAGAGACTTTCATATTTTTTTTAATATTATTTAAAAGGTTATTATGAATCTCCACAAGTTTTTGGAGAAAAAAGTTATGTATAAATTGCTTTTTGGCTTGAATCATAGCATATCTTCCAAGTTGCTGCAAAATTCAATGGTCAATGGCTTAGGAAATGGGGTGAATGGTTTACAACCTAAATCAAAAATGTGTACGCAAGAAGACTTATGTATGGGCTGCCTCACTTGCTCCACTTTTTCCAGCAACTTGCGAATTAATCAAGTTATAAAAAAGGCAAGCTTTTGACCATACCAATGTTTGAAGGCCTCAATTCGTTGTTTTTCGCTGTTTTTCTTTTTTAAATCTGGGGTGAACAGAAGCTGAAGCTGATGGGACTGTTTACTTTTTATTTTCTTTTTCAATTGAATAATGTAAATTAAGTTGTAGTTTTTTTTATAGGTGTTTAAATAGTAAATACCATAGCTCAAGATGGGAAATGGAGGAAGAAATATTAGACCTCTAATCAATTTGAAACTTGAGATCTAATAATTTATATATTTGCATCGTATTTGTATTATGTTAAATGTGTAAAATATGAAAATTAACGTATCATGATTCATATCCACATGCCAAAAATGAAATAGATGTTTCAGTAAGTTTTGCAGTATCTCCAACTCATTATAAATAAACAAATCCTTGATCACCAAATGTTTTTCTGGCATACCATTCAAGCCTCATGAATGAATAAAAAGATTACAGAAGTTCAGATTTCTTTCAAGTTTCAACACATTAAGACATTCAATAAACTTGGATCGGACTCCTCTAAGCCAAAGAAGACCCAACAACAAAAACTTCAGAACTGGAAGATTTTTAGATTTTCTCCCAACAGTAGCCCAGTTTGGAATGAGTGCTAAATTCTTTATTCCACATATTCAGGTCCATCAGGTCTAAAATCCATCCAAGCCTTGTCAGGAAACCAGGCCAGATCTGTGCCAAACCCATTAGCCAGCAAGATCAAATGTCTGGTCCATGAGGTGTAATGAGTTCGAGATGAAGATTGCAAGTGCAATGAGCCAACAAAATTGAACTGCATTGTGTTAATATCCAATGATTTTCTTAACAAGTAAGCAATTATAACTGAATTTTGTTAACCCAGTACATTGTACAGTCATTCTCTTGGATCCATTACACTCCTTGATAATCTACTTGCCAGTTGTTCTGACTTTGAATACAGGCTCATAACATGACACGTGAACCTTGCTCGGTCCCAAGCTGCAATTGCAGAAGGAACCTCTTTGGATCTTCATTCAGCTGTCATAAGATTTTCAGACGTCCTCAAGCATCTGAGTTATCAATCAATCAGAGTGCCATGGAAAGCCTTGGACTTTCACCTTCTTCAATTTCCTCCCTTATCCATCCTTCCATACCCCAACTCCTTCTCCCCAGACTCTCTTCTTTCAGTTTTGTAGCATTTACTTGCTTCCTTTCAAAATCATATTGTATGATATGAACCGATAGAAATTTATGGCAGTAGACGACCATCACTAATTTTCTTCAAAGTTCATGAGAAATCAGTCAAGTTCTTAGAATCATTGACAGCTTCTTCCAAGGACATAGGATCCTCCGTTTTTGGCTTAGGCTGCAAAGTCAAGAAAACATTACAAATTGCTTCAAACAGACTTTATCAATATGAGAAAGTAGAACTGTAAGTTAGTGTTCCCGTTCTGATGCTTGCTTTCATAGATTTCCAACTTCTAATTTTTCCTCCCATCAATAACTAGCTGAAATTAAAACTTCTCATGATGATTGGTTTGCTTCAACAGTTTTATTCAGCATCACTAATATCAGTCAAAATGTAAATAATTAGTATAATGTATATGCCAATTTATTCCCCCTGTTGCATTCTACAACACTTTCATTTATATGAAAATTTTAGTTTTCTACCTCAACAGGCAACCAACATAATCAAGCTTAATAAAGAAACATAGCTAAAGCATTGAAATGGCACAACTATATTGCTGTTGTTCATTCCATTTAGCAAACGGAATAACTCATGAAGTTTGTACTTGTTATTTAATTACCTCGAGTTCTTCAGTCTTCTCCTTTGCCAAAATTTTCTCAAGCTCCTCCTTTGAAATGATTTTGCCATGCTGATCAAAGTAAGGGAAAGCAAGCACCTGAAGGAGACAATAATAGTTGGGGAACAAAAATTAGGCAAAGGACTTCAAAAATGATGAAGAATTCTAACTCAAAAACCAAAAGCAATTTTTGAGTAAATATGAAAATACACACCCCACAAAAAAGGGTCATGGAAACAGGCTTTATGCAGAAAAGAAAAAAGAGGAGAATAAAATTTAATTAGCCTCAATTCTAACGAACCCAGTCTTGTGCTTGAATCCTCTTAGTATAGGATATAGGAGCATAAAACAAGACTATAATTTGCTGGTCAACCTGGTGCAACAACCATGACTTAATTCCACATCTGATAACTATCCTAGTTGCTAATATACCGTGAAGGTACCATGAGAATTAAATAATAATAAGCATTTACTCTGCTGCATTCTTCAGGACAGAAATGGAACATCATCCAAGACGTTTTTCTCCTATGAAGGATAACAGGGAGGGAAATTGAACATGGAGGGTTTCTTCAGCACAAAGCTAGTGAAGTACAATGGCAACCAGTCATCAACCATCTGCAGTTCTTAACTTTTATGACCCCCATGGCTCCAATCAGAACTATAGCTTAAGAGGCTACATGAGCATATTTGTAACAATTTTCACTTGATTTCTGAATTGCAGAAATTATTTCTCTTTTGAACGGATAATCACTTTTAAAATAAATGAAGCATTTCTGCTGACTAAACAAAAATATGTTTATCCAATATCAGAGGAGGAGTAGATTTGAAATTAGAATATCAACCTCCATCAGATAGGCCGGCATATTTGGTGTTGGTTCATGAAAATCTGGTCCCCTATAATCAATCACTTCATCTGGATCTTGAATGGAGTGCACAGTTGGATAAACTGGATCTCCTCCCCATACTGCAAAGACAAACAAAGTTGTTAAATGCAAGAACTAGATACAACAAGAACGTGCACACTAATGTCCATTGATATGCATCACAGTTCTAACCAGGAAAGTAAAGTTTTACAACCTATATAGAGCTGCCACTATTTCAGCAAGTATAATAACAATAATCTGCCTGATAACAGATGAAAAACATTGGCATTAAGAAAAACTTATAGGTAAGGAGTACATACTTTGCTTTAGTTGATCCACTTGCATTCACATTGCTATATGATCCCTCCAAATATGGACATTAGTCCCCATCATAATCCTATATTCTGTATCTGTTTGACGACAAAACGTTTCAATCAATAGAGTATTTTCATCTTCACCAGTCTCTTCAAAATGTTTCTGAATAGCTTCACATGAAGTGTCTCTCTTCGTCTTGTTCAGGTTCTGTCTGGTAAATGACATACTCTGATGACGAACCTTTTGGATCTTCCATTATGTCCTCAACAATTTCAGGTACCACAGGCTTACTTGGTTCAATGCTCACTTGAGAAGATTCAGCAGCAGCTGATGTTTTATACTTCTCCTACTTCGTGGACTTTTTCCATAAGATGGAGATCCCGCCGAAGTTCCAGTTGGTTCAGGAGCCCTAGCAGCCCTAACTCGACTAGCAGTACCTTCAGGCCAGTACTCCTCTCCTGGAAAACTTGCATGGGCATCAGATGCTGGTTCAAGCTGCCCCGAAGTTGAGTCCATATAGCATTAATATGGAGGACGCTCGATAGACACATGTTCTGTAAAGGCTCTGTCTGGACTCCTTTACTCATCTGTACTGTCCGCTTTGGGTTCTAGAGGTGGCTCCCGTCACACAAACGTGGCACTTAGCCCCTCACGGATTTATTTCGCGTCCGCCGTGACTCGAACCCCTTACCACTTGTAAGTGTCGAGAGACAATAAAACGCGCGTTTTATTGTGAGGGCCCGAAGTGCCTTACGGGTCATTCATCACCTCACTCATTCGTACTGTCAGCTCTGGGTTCTATAGGTGGCCCCCGTCACGCAGACGTGACACTTAGCCCCTCACGGATTTCTTTCGCGTCCGCCGTGACCGAACCCTTTACCACTTGTAAGTGTCGAGACACGAGGTTAGTCGTGTCTCGACACTTACAAGTGGTAAGGGGTTCGAATCACGGCGGACGCGAAAGAAATCAATGAGGGGCTAAGTGCCACGTCTGCGTGACGGGGGCCACCTCTAGAATCCAGAGCGGACAGTACGGATGAGTGAGGTGATGAATGACCCGTAAGGCACTTCGGGCCCTCACATGTTCATACGGTTCCTCATCCTCCTCACACACTTAATACAAGAAAATAAAATAGCCCTCTTCAATGGATTATTCAATCCAACTCTAACTCGCAACATTCCAGCCGGAAAAGAATCTATAAATGATGACAGGATAATTCACAGAAAAAAAGGCAATAGTAAGATGAAGCTACTAAACAGAGTGAAAATGAAGCAATCTTCAATTCTTCATTGAACAAAAAGGCAGATCTTGAACATTTTATTTCCTAACAGATGGTAAATTTGCAGACAAAAAGAAATTCGAAAACATCAAGTTCAACAAATAGTCCAGATTAAGGGCTGTTTTGCAATAAAGTGTAGAACTTTATACAAATTTCACATCATAAACAAATAAAGAAATGAACTAAACAGAAAATCTTAAAGTTATGAAGCCTTTAAATTTTGATTTCTGGGCCCGACAACCAAACACATGATTAAAGGGATTACCAACCACATTTACATTAGTCATTTGAAAGAATAAATCACTTTTTGACCGAAAGAAAACTACTTCTGTCATAATTACAAACTTAAAACTCAAAAAAAAAAACAAAAAAAAGTTAAAATTTCCACACACTAAAAGAAGAAAAACAAACCTGTATAAGTGATTGTAACCTGGTTTCCCAGAAGCCACGGTTTCATCTGCCAAAGTACAAAAAAAGGGAATTTAATATAAAATCATTCTTAATTATATTTTTGATAAAGAGAACCAAAACGCAGCTTGATACAGAATTTTTAGTGATAAAGATGACATTTTTCAGTTAAACGTAATAGCCAGCTTATAAAATCTGCAAGGAAAATAAATCTGTTTGAGCGCTGAGAAAATAAAGCAACATCAGCTAAGAGTGTCGTAGAATAATTTCCCGGGGCTTTGGCTTGTTAGGATGAGCTGTTTTCTGAAGAAAAATTTGGATTCTAGTTAATTCTGATAAAATTGTAATTTAAATATTTTTATTTGCAAAATATAATAAAAGTAAATAACATACAATATGTTTTATTTATTAATTAATTTGTTATTTCAATTATTTTACCATAAATTCGTTATATTTTCAAACGAACAAAATTATTGGATAAGACATAAAATTAATTTTCTTTCCCATAGTCCATAGACATTTATTTTTTTTTTGGTGAAACATAGACATTTATTTAGTTGCTTATAACTAAAAATTAAATCCTTACTATTTTTTTATCATAAATTGTACGCTAACATTTTACTAAATTTAATATTTATATTTGATGCATTATATATAAATTTTATTAACTATTAATGTCTCATAAAAAAAATTAACTATTAATGAATCATAGCATATTACTCTATTAATTTATAAATTTTAAAATAAAATATTTTAAAATAAATATTAATTTATTAAAAGTAAATAAATAAAATTCAATGGTAGTATATAAAACTTATAAAATTATAAAGTTGCCATATATTAAATATAAAAAATAAATTTTACCAATAATAATAAAAAATAAATTCTTGCCAAACTATTAAAATACAAAAAAGGAATTTTTGTATTTAGATTATAAAAAGAGGAAACTTTGACCCTACATGCCTTTTATTTTACTTCTTACACAACTTCTACTTAGGTATCCGATGCTACTCGATCCATTTAAGTAGGATTAGGGTAGTGTATAATCGAGTTCGGATAGGATTCGAGTAGTGAAATTACTACCCGTCACGGGTTAGGATAGGGTTCGGGTAGTTATCTTAGGGTACCCGCTATCCGAATCCGATTATAAATAATAATTAATTAATACAATATTTATATTTTTTATATATCAATTATTTATTATTAATATTTTATTTAATTAAATTAAATCATTATATATTATAATTATGATTTTTAACTTTAATTTATTTTTATGAGTTAAATTAAATTTATTAATATAATATTTTAATTAAGTTATTCTAAAATTAATTTTAATTTTAAATTTAAAAATCAAACTTTGATTTAATAAACGAGTAGTTAAACGGGTTCGGGTAATTAAACGGATATTTATATTTTATAAGGTTAGGGTTCGGGTTCGGGTAGCATAAATAAAAAAAATCGGATAGTTAATCGGGGTTAAAGTATTATTAAAGTTAATCGGATTCGAATTCGGATATTTCAAATCTAGCGGGTACCCGACCAATTTCCATTCCTAACTTCAATTGATGTCTTATAAATTCTTTTTTGCAGTTAAGTCCTTAAACTTTTACTTATTTCCCGTAACAGTTTCCGTTTCACTCTTACTTACACACGTTACAGATTACACTCTAGCTATTTTTCATTTCTCTGCTCCACTTTTTGTTTTTCAAAGTCATATTAAGAGACGAAATCAAAAAGGGTACATTTATCTTGCCCTTGATCTCTAAGTCTTTGTTTCCTTCTGTCTTAAGATGGAATCCATATGAAGAATGCTGGTGAAATGTTGAGGAGCTTGGCTTCTACGTTGTTAAAAGGATCAAATCTTGGTTCCCGAATGTTGTTTACTTGCCATATTGGCTGATTGGAAGGAACAAGGTTTGAGTTTTCTTCGCTTTTTTTTTTGAAAAAGATTAGGGTTTTATTGATCTGGGTTGATAGGGTGATAAAGGTGTGAATTTTGAAGGTTTGGATGAATCTAAATTTTACTTGTTCTGATGGTTTCATGCTTGCTTAAAGAAATGGGTTTTAGTTATTTTTGAGTTTTATGAAGTTTATTGCGTGGTTTGTTTGTCGGGCATTGTAAGATGAAGAGGGTAAAAAGCGAACTTTCCATTGGAAGGAGGTTCAAGTTGTCTCATTTCTTGTTGGGTATTGGAGGGTTATACTTAATCTTCATAGCTTTCAAGTTTCCACATTTTTTGGAGATAGCAGCAATTTTGAATGGAGATGATAGCTATGATGGATTGGAGGGGAAAGTGCGTGGGGATGTTAGTGATGCTGATTTGAGTAAACCATTTGTTAATTCTGTTTATAAAGATACGTTTCACCGGAAATTAGAGGATAATCCAAACCAGGATGAGCCGTTAAGGCCTAGTAAGGAACCTTTGGAGGAAGACAAAGGTGGAGTACAGCCTATAAAGCCACTTCAGCATCGATATGGTCGAATAACGGGTGAGATTATGCGGCAAATGAATAAAACTATTGAATTGTCAGTGGTTGAGAGAATGGCGGATGAGGCTTGGACGTTGGGATTAAAGGCATGGGAAGAAGTGGATAAGTTTGATGGAAAGGAGATTGGACAGAGTTCTTTGTTTGAAGGGAAGCCCGAGTCATGTCCTTCTTGGTTATCCGTAAGTGGAGAAGATTTGGCAAATGGAGATAGGCTAATGTTCCTTCCATGTGGTCTTAAAGCAGGTTCTTCAATTACAGTTGTTGGAACACCTCGACGTGCCCATCAGGAGTTTGTACCCCAGCTTGCCAAATTGAGGTTTGGCGATGGCCTAGTGATGGTTTCACAGTTTATGGTTGAATTACAAGGGTTGAAATCTGTGGATGGAGAGGATCCGCCAAAAATTTTACATTTAAATCCTCGATTAAAAGGAGATTGGAGCCACGGGCCAGTCATTGAGCACAACACATGCTATAGAATGCAATGGGGTACGGCTCAAAGATGTGATGGTTTACCATCCAAGGATGATGAAGACCTGCTCGGTACAATTTTATCAAGCATCAACAGTTTCCAGTTCTGTTCTCCTTATTTATTGTTCCACTTAAATAGTTAAATTCATCATGCATTTATTTTGGGGTATAAAAGAATTATTAAGTTTATAACTGTCTGAAAATAAGCCCTGTTATGGCAATTTTATGTTGGAAAATGAGATGATAAATAAATTTTTGACTAAATTTTAAGAACAAAGAACACAGAAATCTCAGAATTATTTTGGTCAATCAGATTTACTCAATTCCCTTAATATTATCAATGACAATAATAGGCTGTGGTTGTTTAGGAAAATTTCTGATTTTTGCTTATACTTTAATGGTATTTCTATTGAAAGATTATGTTTACTAGGAGTATTAGAGGAAGGCATGTAAACTGGTAATTTAAAGGGAAGTTGTTTCCAGTTGGACCACTTTGTCGTGCTTGTGTCATGTGACGACATGCTAGAAGAATATAAGGGAGGGACATCTTACAAGTGTGGTATTTTGCATGGGAGTGGGAATGCTTTTATGTAGTATTTTTGGTGGTTTTGTTCAATTTATGACTTTTAGTTTTGTTTGTATGTTTGAGTTTTGAAAAATTCTAGGGACATTTTATCAAGTATCTATACTTTTTGCAGTTGATGGACATCGAAGATGTGAAAAATGGATCCGGAATGATGTTGTAGACTCGAAAGAGTCCAAGACAACATCTTGGTTCAAACGGTTCATTGGACGGAAACAGAAACCGGAAGTTACCTGGCCATTTCCTTTTGCTGAGGGCAGACTATTTATCCTGACTCTGCGTGCTGGTGTTGATGGATATCATATCAATGTTGGGGGTCGACATGTGACTTCATTTGCATATCGTACAGTATGTTGGTTAATGTTAAGAAAAATTGATATTTGTGTTTTCCAACATCTCCATCAATGCATCTAACTTTTATGGTTCATAGCCTTGGAAATCTCACACTATGATTGCAAAAATAAACTGTATATTCAGGGTTTTTCACTTGAAGATGCAACAGGGCTGGCCATAAAAGGAGATGTAGATGTTCTTTCAGTTTATGCAACCTCTCTTCCTGCCTCTCATCCAAGTTTCTCTCCCCAAAGAGTGTTGGAAATGTCACCAAATTGGAAAGCTTATCCTTTGCCTAGGAGATCTATTCAACTTTTTATTGGGGTTCTCTCTGCTACCAATCACTTTGCAGAACGCATGGCAGTTAGAAAAACTTGGATGCAATCTTCGGCCATCAAGTCTTTAAATGTAGTGGTCCGGTTCTTTGTTGCACTGGTAAGGTCTTTCATTTTAACTCTCTTTAGAATTTAAGATAAATACCTGAATATATTGCATGCCAATTTCATTTTGTTTCACAAATATCTACAAGAGATTATGGAAACAAATGTTGGTATGTCTGGCTAGTGTGGCTTCTATCTATTCATATACTCTTTCTGGTTGTTAAGTGGCTGTCCTTTTTTGGACATTCTTCTGTAGCCATTGATGTGGACATTGTTTGTCTCACTTTTTTTGTCTCTACTATTTTATGTAATAAATTGCAGAATCCGAGGAAGGAGGTGAATGTAGTGCTGAAAAAGGAGGCATCTTATTTTGGTGATATTGTGATTTTGCCATTTATGGACCGCTATGAGCTTGTGGTTCTTAAAACTATCGCAATTTGTGAATTTGGGGTGAGTTCATGGTGTATCCTTCTTTCATTTCCTTTCTTTGAAAGGTCATTACGATTCACTCACCCTTGTCCTTGGAATCATTTTTCGTAATTTACGTGTTTTGCTGGGTTGAATTTCTTTTAAAGGTTATTCTGATTCTCCAAATTGTGTCCTTGCAGATGCAAAATGTGTCAGCTGCTTACATCATGAAATGTGACGATGACACATTTGTTAGAGTTGATACTGTCTTGAAAGAAATTGAAGGCATCTCTCCCAAAAAGTCACTTTATATGGGCAATCTCAACCTCCTACATCGCCCTTTGAGAAATGGAAAATGGGCCGTCACTTATGAGGTATGCATAAATATGAGTTTTTGAACTTTTACTGATATTCCATCATTGTGTTTTCTTCATCTTAAAACGCCATGCTCACTTTCATTGTGTTTCCAACTTTCAGTAGCAAATTGCAAAGTTGTGTCTGAATTCTGAAAGTGTTAATATTGGTGTGTAATCATAAGAAGCTGCAAAATGATATTGCTTGCTGTGGTTTCTCTAGTCTCATATTTACATGGTTCAACATTTAATCACTTATCTAGTTGACTTCTAAACTCTCTTTACCGTCAACTTTGTTTTTGTTAGAAGCGTTCTAATTAGTTGAAAATAAATACACTCTTTGGCTTAATATCTGTTGCTTCAAGAATTAAATTAATTGCTGAGAATTCCTTAATATCAACCTATTTCTCAAGTATTATCGTCTGATGTAACAGGAGTGGCCGGAAGAAGTTTATCCTCCCTATGCCAATGGACCCGGCTATATTATTTCCAGTGATATTGCCAAATTTATCATCTCACAACATATCAATCGAAAATTAAGGGTTAGTACCAAAAAATTCTTACCGACTTCACTTTCTCTTAAGATTGTTTGCTTATGTGTTTTATTTTATTCCACTTCTTTTCGTATAGAGTCTCTTTTGGTCTTAAAAACATCTCTGTTGTCATCCTATCCGCATCATTAGTTTGATTGATTCCATTGTTTTATCTATCGGCAGCTTTTCAAGATGGAAGATGTGAGCATGGGAATGTGGGTTGAGCAATTTAACAGTTCCACTCCTGTCCAGTACTCCCACAGCTGGAAATTCTGTCAATATGGATGCATGGTAGACTATTATACCTCACATTACCAATCCCCAAGACAGATGATTTGCCTTTGGGACAAGCTTTCCCGAGGCCGGGCACACTGCTGCAACTTCAGATGACAACGGGCAGCTCTTGCTTTCTTTAAATGGAGTTTATCCACATCCATCTTACCTTCCTCTGCTTTTCTCCCCCATTTTTGTCCAAGGAAGTGAGCTCTAGAGGTTTTAAGTGTTGAGTTACGGCCTTCTGTAACAAGATACAAGTTCTTCACGCTAATCTTTCACTTCTGATTAGTAGGTCAATTGACTTGAATTGGAAGAACAAGCCTAATTGTAGATTATGTATTCATTCTTATACGCCTTATGATATTCTAGAGCACTTGGTAGTAAGCTTTGCAAGTAAATCTGATAATTTTAAATATAACATGAATAAAAAATACGAATAAATGAATATATGTATATAGTAAAGTTAAAATATAATTTTATATTTGATACCTCAATATAAATTTTAACATGAAATATTTGTTTTGTTATATAACAATATCCTAATGAAGTATATGTAAGAATTACCGAATTTACTTTCAACTTTCTAGCCACTTTACTTAGGTTGATAAGACAGCTTTCCTTGTTTTCCCTTCTGATGTTCAAGTTCCAACCGTTTGTTAGGTGATTTTCAGTATTTTCAAACTTCACTCCAGTCTTGTCCCAAGAATTTTTGGTTTAGAATTTTCTCTTCCATTGTTTTTGTTTCATATAGTCTAACGTTAACCGATGCAGCCGACTAGCTGGCCGACGTTTTTGTCTTTTGTGAGTAAATTAACAGCAGAAATGTCCTCTGTAACAAAAAGGTGTAAATGCCTGCAGCTTTCAAAGTGCATTTCGCCAGAAACTATCCACGGGTTAAGGTGGAAATTTGAACTCTGGAAGTTAAATAAAATGAATGTTGAATTTTTTTTTTTAATGTAAGCTTCAAATTGCAGCTCAATGTACAATGTTTTTATATCATGGCCTCTAAAAAAATGTTATATGTATACAATATCTTTTTACATTAATAAAGAAATTATTTTCGTTTAAATTCATGATTTTCAATCACAAAGAAATAACATTTAATGTTAGTCTGCTGTCTTATTTTTAAATATAAATACTGAATTGAATTTTGAAATTAAAATTCATAAATTTTTTATATTTTAAAAGTGAAAATGACTTTTTATAAATGTATTGACTGGTGAAGTAATCTTTTGACTTTGATTTTAACCATCCAAGTTCAAGCATAATTATTTTGACTTTTCCAACCTAATCCACTTAATAGTTTAAGTTTAATTTAACAATTTAAATCAAAGCAAATAATATTTCAAAAATTAAACATGAATTTTCACAAAAATGGACTCAAGAAACCATATCATCATGGCAAAATATTGATCCAGAAGAGCTAGTGGACAAAATCACTACGCATAGCATGATACAAAATTATAGCAAGCAAGCATTTGAGTTGTGCAAATACAATGATTTATGTTCTGTCTAATGTTATGAACGGAACGGAAAAAAGCCACGGCCCAAGGTTTGGTTCTTTAACAAAAGCTTGTCTTAAAGCAAAGTCTCATAATTTGGCGACCAGAGCTGTAAAGTTTCTATCCTTTGATATACGTGTGTATTACGCGTTCAAGACTTTGCCAAAAATATATCTTTATTACACTGATTTGAACTAATGCCACAAATTAGACCACAAGGGCATCGGAATTTCGTTTCACATTACAGCTACCCTATTTGCATTTAATTTGACAATATGATTTGTAGATCAGGACCGCCAACTAACAATGTTTGGTTTTTTGAGTAATATTATCGGAATTATCCTCAAATTTTATCCTTTTTTCAGCAAAAATTGAACTACGATTGATAACAAAATTTCTTTATTAATTAGATTAATTACTTTGTATTTTTTTTCTTGCTTATAGTATTTAATGTTATTAAGAATTTTGTTATTTTGGATTGAAGGGAGAAGGTAGCTAACGTAAAAATAAATAAATGCATACTTGTGTATCCATTAAGTAACTTGATTATCTCACATGGGTGGGACAAGGGTGTGTGTTGTTTATATGAGATTTTATGCTAACCCAAAGTAATCAGTTTTAGAGTTAGTGGTATGTCCCATCTCTGAACAAAAAAAGCAAAGCTATCCCACATTGGAGGGACAAAGGTGTGTGTGTGTTGTTTATACGTGATTCCAAGCTAATTCAAAGCAACCCATTTTAGAGTTAGTGGTGTGTCCTGTATCTGAACAAAAAAAAAAAAAACAAAGCTATCCCAAATCGGTGGGACAAGGGTGTGTGTGTGTTGTTTATATGAGATTCTACGCTAACCCAAAGCAACCAGTTTCGGAGTTAGTGGTGTGTCTCGTCTCTGAAAAAAAATTAAGTAACTTGATTAAAAATTTTCAATTATTATTTTTTAGTAGTACATTTTTATTAGAAGTTACAATCACAATTAGCATATTCCATGAACAAGTAAATATGAAAATCACATTACTCAAACTAGATAAATTAGTAAATAACTATAACAAACTAAACAAACTAGTAAATAACTAGACTAACTCAAGCTCACACTTGATGAGACTTGAACCTGAGATCTCAAAATCTCAGGGCCTCTTCCTTGTCACTAAGTCAAAGTTTCATTGGCAAAAAATTTCAATTATTGGTATGAAGGAAAAAAAGTAAAGATATATATATATATATATATATATATATGATTATGTATGCTAATTTGTATATTAGTATTTATTCATTGGTTTATTGTATTTTTTTTCATTGAAAATTTTGAAAATTGGATTTTCTAAACATGAGGATCACACGGACAAGGACATGTTCTTTTTTCTTTTGCTCTTTTCTTAAACCAATTGTGATTTTTTCTTCAGTATCTAATATAAATTGTCAATGTCGGTTTATAACAAGTTATTTCATAATTCATAAAATTGTAAAGTGAACAGTTTTTAAAAATAAATATTTTTAATTTTATTAATTAATAAAATATCATAATATGATTTAGCGATAATATTTAAAATTTATACATTGATAATACAATAAATATAAACTTTTTTATTTATTTATAATCTTATTTTGATTAAAAAAAAATTATGGGATATCTATTATTTTCCATTCCCTGGGCTTTTCTCTTTCATCAACTAACAGTCTTCTTTATTTTTTTGAACGCATCGTCATCCGTGATCCAACATGCCTGATTCATACAGATCAGCACATGTTGGTGGTCCCCACGTTCCATCTGTCCACCACGTGCCACTCTTCCACCAGCTCAGTTCAGTTTTCATCAAGCAAAAAAAAAAAGTCCAAAAAACGGGTCCCACATTCTCCTCTATCTTCGAAGCCACGACATCCGGCTGTCAAGAGAATAGGGACTGTCGGCAGCGAAGAGATTTGCCACGTGTCATACGCGAATAAGAAAGGCGTGTCCCCTCTTTCTCTTCCACGTGTCGCTTTAAGTCTAACCGTGGGACAACATTTAGATTTTTAGAAGAGTCAGTGAGGTGGGAGTTTCTGAGTCACATATACTTTTTAATGGATAAGGTACCCTTTTTTTTTTCTGATGCGAAACGACAATTTGGCTTTTAATTTCAAAATTTTCATTTATACATTCTAAATTTACTTTTTTTTATTTAAAGCAAATGAAATCAAATTCATGTAAACAAAATCAAATTATTTGAGAAAAATTTAAATTTGATTCGATAAATATTTAGATTTAATTTATTTTATTTTTGAATTGAATTCGTATTCAAATTATTTCAATAAGGCAAAATAACCAAATAAACCCTCGACCTTGGATCCAAAATGGAATTAAGCCCTCGATCTTTTATTTCGTGAAAATCAGTACATAAACTTTTATTTTAGTGGAAACAAACCCTCAACCTTCTAAAATTATGCAATTAAGTCCAAATCTGTTAAATGACACTAACTGCCGTTAGTATTGCACATGTGGCATGCCACGTGGCAGCCAAGTAAGCTATCCACGTCAGCTTTCACTAACGGCAGTTAGTGTCATTTAACAGATTTGGACTTAATTGCATAATTTAAGAAGGTTGAGGGTTTATTTCCACTAAAATAAAAGTTTATGGACTGATTGCCACGAAATAAAACGTTGAGGGCTTAATTCCATTTTGGGCTTAAGGTCGAGGGCTTATTTGGCTATTATTCCTTTCAATAACAATCAAATATAAATTATTTTAATATAATTTAAACAATTTTATAAGTCTATTTGTTACTATATATTTTTAACAATAAGTTTATTAATATATTATAATAAAATAAAAAATTAAATTTATTGAATTTAATTTGATGCTATTGAACTCAGTTTAAATGATTTAATTATTCTATAAAATTGAATTTAATTAAATTTTAATTAAATTTCAAGTTTCAAATTTAATATCGGCCAAGTTCAAATTTAACCATATATATGGTTTCAACTTGGTTAAAATTTTCCTATTTTTGTATGTATTTTCAATACCACAAAAAATAAACTATCGTAAATATTCGAGTATGAAAGTCAAAAGATCTATTTTTTTTTTCCTTTTTTTAATTTATTTTCAATACCACAAAAAATAAACTACGTGAATATTCGAGTATGAAAGTCAAAAGATCTTTCTTTTTTTTTTCTTTTTCCCGTGTCTTACTGATAGATCTGCCCACGTGAAAGCAACATGAGTGGAAAAACCAAGCGTATCAGTTATAATTCAGAACTCGGAAGTTGGAACTAAAAACTGGCGATCCAAGTATTTTACAGTTCACAAGACTTACTTAACTGTAAGACTTACTCAACAAACCAACCGGTTTTGTTGTTGTGGCGTGTTCGTCTCTGTTTAAAAAAACTGTAAGACTGTAAGAAAAACACTCCTATTTAATCACTGATTTATCTGCCGTCTTCTGCAAAATCAGCTTTCAGACACAATTTTTTTTTTGTAAATCACAAATATTTTTATTTGTTTTAATAATTTTAAGAGTAATCTGCTCAAAGATATAAATCTCTTTTCAAGCTTTTGCTTTAAAAGAAAGAAAGAATCATAGTCGAAGATAGAACAGAGCAAAACAAAGAAACCATACCCCACAAAAACAACTAATCCAAATCCATTACTCCAGTTCTTTGGTAGATATTTTCTCATTAAAAACTTTGGCTACCTAACCAACCACCAAATCAATCAATGTAAATTCATTTCTTTTCATTATAAATCCTTGCTCTTTCATCATTGTTTCTGCCTTTTTTAACGGCTACTACATTTTCTTCTTCTTCCTTTCACAGAGCAGAGTGAGAGAAAACGGAAGGCTTTTCAAGGAAGAAGCTGTTGGATTAGGTTTTAGGCAGAAACCCAGATGGATTTTAGCTCCTTTTTGACGTCCTTAGGGACGTCTTTTATAATATTCGTAGTTCTAATGCTGCTCTTTGCTTGGCTTTCGACAAAGCAAGGGAACGCGGTGGTGTATTATCCGAACCGGATCTTGAAAGGTTTGGACCCGTGGGAAGGTGGCTTAAGGACGCGAAACCCTTTGGCTTGGATAAAGGAAGCCTTGTCCTCTAGTGAACAGGATGTCATCAACATGTCTGGGATTGACACTGCCGTCTACTTTGTGTTCTTGAGCACTGGTTTTTGTCTTTCTCTTTTGTCTCCTTTTAGTTTTTCACGCATGTGAATCTTTTGTACAAATGATGTTTTTTCTGTTGCTGTTGTATTTGATTCTCTGTTTGTTTTGTTTTTTTCCTTCTCTTTCTTTCGTCTACTTTTTGAGTTTGAGATCTGTTTATGTTTCTTTTATGGGGTTTAATTTGATTGCTAGAGTTGTTTAGCTTTTTTGTTTCAAACTATAGGGTTAGAATTTTTGTTGGTTTGTTTTGTTTTTTTGGGTGAATTTCATACTGTGATTTGCTTGGATTTTCTTTGTTCTTTATTGAATTTTATATTGACTTCCCTGTTTCTAATTTTGGATAGTTTTGCTCTCTATTTTAACGAGATTCTTGTCGTCCTCTCTGTTACCAGTCAAACATACTTAATTTTCTGAATTCTCATACTGAAATTGTGTTAGTTGAGCTGTAACAGTGTTTTGATTTGTTTAAACTTTAAGGATGATAGCCTGATACCTTATAAAAAGCAACTAAATCAGTGCAGAGAACGTCTGGATACTGATCAAAATGCTGGCTAGGAAAAATTCATTTGTGTTTTAGCGAAAGTATCAAGTCAATTACTATCCACTATGTAGCTGTGTCTGAATTTGCCTGTCATAGTGTATGCGAGTTATTAAAACTATATCTGAAAGACAATAAAGCAGACTAATTCTGAAATTCCTTGTTCCTGGTAAATGTGCCAGTGTTGGGAATATTGGTTTTGTCTGGCATTGTACTGCTTCCGGTTCTTCTACCTCTTGCTGCAACTGATGATGGTATAAAGAAAAGCATAAAGACTACAAGCAATGGGACTTTCAGCGACCTAGACAAGTTGTCAATGGCAAATATTGAAGTAAGCTATATAACATTCTCATGAAATGAAAAAGATTGTTCTTTTTTAGCAGCTAGCAAAATCCAAACCAAAGATACAATGTTCTGACTGTATTTTGATATACAAATCTGTTTCTTGTTGTCTATGCAGGAGAAGAGTTCGAGGTTGTGGGCATTCCTGATAACGACCTACTGTGTTTCTGTTGTCACTTATTTTCTTACATGGAAGGCTTACAAACATGTTTCTGCACTAAGAGCTAATGCTTTAATGTCTCCTGAAGTGAAACCTGAGCAATTTGCTGTTCTTGTTAGAGACTTGCCGGATGTCGCTCAAGGTCAAACTAGAAAGGACCAGGTTGATTCATATTTTAAGTCTATCTATCCTGAGACATTCTACAGATCAATGGTGGTTACAGACAACAAAAAGGTATATATGATAATTTGTGTCTCTATGCATTTATTCTCCCTTTTCCATGTGATCTCGGAGTAGATTTTGACTTGTTTATGGCTGATTCACTTCCTTTCTTGAACCAACATATATGTTCATTCTAGATGTTCTGCTGACTTGTGCTGTTCCTTTGGCATTCTTACGATTTTACTTAATTAAAGCGAACATCTTGTTCAAATTTCTTCTAGGTTGACAAAATCTGGGGAGAGTTGGAAGGATGCAAGAAGAAGCTTGCTCATGCGGAAGCAGTATATGCGGAGTCCATGAAGAAAGGCAGCGCAGAAAGCATAAGACCAACCAACAAAACTGGCTTCCTTGGTCTCTGTGGTAAAAAGGTAGACAGCATAGAGTACTATAACGAAACGATCAAGGAACTGACACAAAAACTGGAAGCTGAACGAAAGATGACTCTCCGAGGAAAGCAGCTAGGATCTGCTTTGGTTTTCTTTACCAACAGGGTAACTGCAGCCTTGGCTGCTCAAAGCCTACATGCTCAGATGGTTGACAGATGGACAGTTATGGAAGCTCCTGAACCTCGTGAACTAATATGGAGCAATCTGAAAATCAAGTTTTTCAACAGGATAATACAACAATATATTGTTTACGTTGTCGTGTTTCTGACCATATTCTTTTATATGATTCCTATTGGTTTTATTTCTGCACTCACAACCCTTGATAATCTGAAAAAATATCTGCCATTCTTGAAGCCAGTTGTTAATCCGGATGCAATTAAGACGGTATTGGAGGCATATCTTCCCCAGCTTGCTCTCATTATATTCTTGGCATTACTGCCAAAGTTTCTTTTGTTTCTCTCTAAGACTGAGGGAATTCCTTCTGGGAGCCATGTAGTAAGGGCTGCATCTGGGAAATTTTTTTATTTTACTGTGTTGAATGTTTTCATTGGGGTTACCATTGGTGGAACTTTGTTCAGTGCATTGAAGACCATTGAGAAGGATACTAGCAGCCTTATTCCCATGCTGGCAAAAAGCCTCCCAGGCAATGCAACTTTCTTCCTGACATTTGTGGCTCTAAAGTAAGCTTCAACCTCATATTATTTTGTCATTTTGATGTCCTGGTCTATATATTGAAGCAAAGTTCATATTCTCGATCTTGTTTTTTGGTTCACAGGTTCTTTGTTGGTTATGGGCTTGAGCTTTCACGGATAGTTCCTCTAATCATATTTCATCTGAAGAGGAAATATCTTTGCAAGACTGAAGCTGAGATAAAAGAAGCTTGGCTTCCTGGAGATCTTAGCTACGCCACTAGAGTCCCTGGTGACATGCTTATCATCACAATTGTTCTCTGCTACTCCGTTATAGCTCCTGTGATTATCCCATTTGGAGTGCTTTACTTTGCCTTGGGTTGGCTTATTCTTCGGAATCAGGTACTTCTCTCACTTTCTTAGAATTGCTTTCTTTCACTGCATGCAAGTATTATTCTTACAATTCAAATTTAGTTTCATGTTTAAAAAAAAAAAGAGCAAATGCTTCCTCTCTGAACTACCTTAAAAAAAATCCCACCTTTCTTCTTAGAACTTACTGCATTCTTTCATAATAGCACAAGCAAATCATTAGCCAATTATTACCATTGTTAGAAATGTAAGTTATTCACTAATGTTCATATAACAGGCACTCAAAGTTTATGTTCCAGCGTATGAGAGCTATGGAAGAATGTGGCCTCACATGCATACACGAATCATCGCTGCCCTGCTTTTATACCAAGCTACTATGATAGGTTACTTTTCGGTGATGAAATTCTATTACACTCCCATCCTGATTCCACTGCCAATATCGTCTGCAATCTTCTTCTATGTCTGTAGAAAGAAATTCTATAACGCTTTCTGTCACACAGCTCTTGAAGTTGCTTGCAAAGAATTGAAGGAAACTCCTCGCTTGGAAGAGATATTCAACGCCTACATCCCACCGAGCTTGAGCTTCGGCTTGAGTTCCGAGAAGCAAGAAGATGAACACTTTGAAGATGCTTTGTCTCAAGTTTCAAGAACAGGATCATTTGTTTGATGTTTGTACATTTTGTGTATAATATGCTTTAGGGAACCATGCTGTCAGATTGTTTGTTTGTAACATGATCATTTCCTTTGGATTGTTAGCTTGGATTTCTATAATTGACTCCTGTTCAATGATAATGGAAGTTTGTGGATGGAATGGTCGGTAAAGAACTCCAATTTAGCCTGCTTTCCTCCATTTTCTTTCACATATGTAGCATCAAATTCCTTTTAAACTAATGATGTTGAATTCAACAATTCTTTAGTGGAAAGAAGTAATGAAATCCAAGTCAACAATGTCAATTGCTTCCAAGTGGATAGCAGCTTGTTGCTTGGTGATTGGGCCTGAAAAATCTGAATTAAAGAAGTTTCTCTTCAAGCCCACAACCTTTGTTTTTCTCTTCTGCTGCATTTATTACTCGATTGGTGAATTGCCTGGGAACAAGATGTCACAAAGCAAAACCTCAGTAAATTTGAAGAGCTTTTACAGATCAGATGTTGAAGAAATGAATCAATCATATCAACAGAAAAAAGGAAAAAAAAAGCTCAAAATTGGACTCTACATCCATGTTTCTGAAACCAACATTTGTCTAAACTGAAGGCTCGTGATTGGATCCGATGCTTGGAGAAGGATGGTGTTAACGTTGTCTCCCAGGTTTAACCCATCTACCATGCTGGTTCTGCACAAGTCCTTTGAAAGGCCTTTCACACCAACACTCTGGGATCTTTAAATCCTTTATAAGCATATCAGTTGATTTGTTCACCAATGCAACATCTCTTCTTGCATTCCGACAAAACTTTGCTGTCTTGCTAACGTATCTATCTATCAAATGTAGTTATGTCTCCAAATTATGGCTCCCTGTATAGTCAGGATCACGCCTTAGATACGGCGACATGAGCGCATCGAGCTTCAGTTGTGTTCCGACATGTATGTCTGTACATCCATTTCAATCTTCCGGTCACTGCTGTGAACTTGTTAACTATCGTGTTGAGTATAAACCCCGGCAGTTTCGGGACTATCTTGCTTCACAACGGCCCTTAGCGTCTTGACTCCTAGTTCATTGAGCTTCTCCTTGAAATGAATGCTCCCAACTCTGGGTGCACCGAATGAGATGACGCTGATGAAGAGATCAGGGAAGTGAGTAGCGGCGTCGTACGCATTGAGGAGTGCCAAGGCACCGCCAAGGCTATGGCCGCAGAGGGTTAAGCTAACTTTCTCGCCCTCGTCTCTGAACAGGGTAACGAGCTTTTTGATTTCTTCCATGACTTGTTCTGATGCACTCAGCTTCTTGTACCTGGTAAACCCACGCTTGGAACTGTATACGTTGAGGAATCCAAGTTGGACATTGATATTGGTTTTCCCGAGAGGCTGCAGGCTTGTTTTGAGGTCAGCGTACCACTCGGACGGTGCCACCGTGCCCCGCCATGCCACGATGATATCTCTCCTCCCAATTCTTGTGGTTTCAGCGTCACCGCTGACTGCAACTTATCCCATCCAGTTGGAATCCTTGCTCCAAGTAACATATGATTTCTCGAGCCATTCAGGAACATCGACATGGGACATGGCGTAAATGTACTTGGTAACCTTGTAGCCATGTTTGGTAAGGGCTAATTCTTCAAAGAGTTTGTGCTGGTTGTATCTGCAGCTTCCGCAAAACTCTGTCAAATGGTCGAATTCAAAAGCATCGTAAGTTGTTTCGACAAATTCTCCGTACTTGAGAACCTATCGCCTAGGCCAAGGGTGGAGAGGCTCAGTGAGGCCATCCCACTTAAGCAAACCATGAAGCTCACGCCATTGCGTGGAGATATTCTTTACTGGGGACTTGGGAGGACTCATAGCATCGCCATGGTGTATGAAATCTGCAGCTGTCCTTGGCAATCGAATGAGTTGTCCTAATGGCATCGTCGGACGATAAGCCGCCTTCTTCTTCCTTCGATATATATATATATATATGATCAGCCATAAAAACTTCAATTATCAGCTTTTCATTGGTTGAAAAGCTAATTCATTCTTCAACTTTGACCACATATGTTGACGGGGAGCGGCAGGAACCAGCAGGAAGGGAACCGGCCATGGGCCTAGGCAGGTCTCGTTCCTTCTCCCGAAGGCAACCTTTTATAAGAGTCAAGGAGTCCGACTAGGCCCATGCCAGAAGGCCTGCCAGACAAGCCCACAAAGCTTGGGCGAGGTCCACTGTTACAAGCTAGGTGAGTAAACCTGAACCAAAAGTTCAATAGACGACAACAAGCCTAACTCGCCAAAAATAGCCCAACTCCCTCACAACAGACAGCCTTGATATCTAACTATCAGTGAGTGGGAGAGACCTTAGTTGCCAAGGTTAAGGCACCTGAATATTGCTAATTCGAGACGTCCAGTTGCCAAGGTTGAAGTACCTGAATGTTGCAAACAAAGGTACTTTGCAACAAGCTGACCCGGCACTTGCAAAATACACATATAAAAGGGTGCTTACGAGGACTAGGAAGGGCATTCTAACCATTTCTCCTACACGACAACCTCTACTTAGCTCTCCACGAGCTGGTACCTCCTCAAAACCTTTCTCTTCCTCCATTGTTACTTATTGCTTACCAAAGAATTGATGCTACACCCAAGCTACTCCTTGCTCCGGTCTTCATCTGTCATCTCTTCTCTTGTTCATAGGTACCTACAAGCTCACAGTAGCCAACTAGACCCTTTTACAGAAGAACACTCCTCTTCCATTGTTGTAAGTCCTTCAACAATTCTTATAATATGTAATTAGAAACTAAATCGAACCTTACGAGTCAAGCTTGAGTGATTTGTTTATTTTGTCGAGTCAAACTCAAATTTAAAAAATTAAGTTCAATTTTTTATTCAAAAAAAAGAATTTAGTTCAATTAAGTTGGAGTCAAATCTTGAATCTCAAATTTTCAAATCGAATTGAACTTAAACTAAATTGTGAGTGGCTTATCTCAACTCAATCACATCTCTAATTTAGATTAAGCAAAGGCTATGAGTCCCTCTATCTTCCTCATTTATTAGAGGAAAGAAGAAATATAATCACGTAAATGAGAACTTAATTCATTGGTGCTTTTGTCTGTCCATTCTTCACAATGAGATATGTCTCATTATGAAAATTTCAATAACTTTAATGATATAAAAAAAATCGATAACCTTAACTGGTAACATGAATCCAAATTGAATACAACATCCAATTATGTAGGAGTCGAGCAAATAGAGTGGAATTAAATCTTCAACTTTCAGCTACCCTGGAATAGTCTGTATACCTTTTTGAGCGAAAGAGTGTTGTTTATAATGCTTTCACATTAAGAATTGTGGGTCTAAATAATGAAATCTCCCATTCTTCCATCTTTTCGGGCACCAGCAATGGAATTTCTTGTAACAAAAAAAAAGCAATGGAATTTCCGCTTTGAATATGGACTAAATAAACAAATTAAATGAAGCCAAAAAAAATGTGATACTAAATTGCCATCTCACGTTTTAATTATGTACTGTTCTTAGATTATGTACTTGAATTAAAAAAATAAATTCATAATCATGTAATTTATTATTATGTTCAATCACATGTATAATTGCACAATATTACATTAATACAACAAAAAATTTTGAATTCTTTAAATACCAAATATCCCCACCTTGCTACGTAATGTTTGACAATGGACAGTAAATCTTATCTTAAAATTATTTTTGATAATAATTTTAAATTACGTTTGATCACATGTATAATTACAAAATATTATATTAATACATAAAAATTCTCGAGTTCTCTTAATGCCAAGTATCACTACCTTGCTTCGTAATGTTTGGCCATGGATGATAATACTTATCTTAAAACCATGCAAGGTCACTTTCAATAGCACAACTGCGGGGCCCCCTCAGACGCTAACCGAAGCACGAAGACAAATATAGCTAGCTAGTGCTACAATCTCTCTATTTCATTAGATACTTTGATTAAGACAAAACAATACAGTTAATCAATCTTAAACAGTGCATGGGACATGTGTGAAATGGAATTATTTTATCTTCCAAACCAATATCACGCGTTGAATGTCAACTTCTACTCCAACATTTGGTGTTTCCAAGTTCCTTCTGCCTCCAATGGAGTCCATATAAAATATCAGAGTCAACCATTTTAATATGACTGGTTCTGATAAAACAGAGTCTAAAATGCACGGATTTTCTGGTCTTCCACGTATTCATGGAAGTCCTGTACTTTTGCATTATTTTTCAAGTTTCAATTCTAACGCGTGACAATTATTCAAAGTTAGCTTATGTTAAATGTTGGAACTTGCAAACTTTTCTTTGTGTGTGTGTATATATATATTCTCTCTCGCACTCTGCAAATTACGTAGGCTCTGCAAGCATTTCCTGGTGATCTCAATCTGCTAGGCCAAACCAGAAGTTTTTGCTACCAATTCCAGTAATTTATAATTTATACCATCAATCATGGCCTTGTCAACAATGATCCATAACCATCTTCCAGCCACCCTCGACACCGGCGTTAACCGGATTTCTGCCCTCCATGCCCATCAGGGAGTTGTTTTTGATCAGCCGAAAAGTAATAATAAGGGTGCTCGACGTTTGGCCGAATCGCTGTCGAGCCTTCTGCATCTCCATATAGAGCCCCCGTCTTCAAGGAAAAATCTTCAACTATCGAGCTGGGATTTGTTTGATGATGAGAAGCATAATACACCAACAACTTCTCCCAAGGAGATGGTTGCAGAAAAATGGCGTGAGATTCATGGTTCTATGGATTGGGACAATCTATTAGACCCACTTCACCCTTGGCTACGGCGAGAAATTGTCAAGTATGGTGAGTTTGCTCAGGCGACTTATGATGCTTTTGACTTTGATTCATTCTCCGAGTATTGCGGGAGCTGCAGGTACAATCGGAACAAGCTTTTTGAGAAATTAGGCCTTCGTAAAAATGGCTACAAGGTGACCAAGTACATCTATGCCATGTCACACATTGAAATGCCACAGTGGCTAGAGAGGTCACGCTTGATGGACACGTGGAGCAAAGATTCCAACTGGATGGGTTACGTGGCGGTTAGCGGCGACGAGGAGACATGTAGGATCGGACGGAGAGATATTGTGGTGGCGTGGCGGGGAACGGTGGCACCATCTGAATGGTACGAGGATTTTCAGCGGAAATTGGAACCAATAGGGATTGGAGAATCCAAAGTTGAACATGGGTTTCTTAGCATTTACACTTCCAGTAATGAATCCACAAGATACAACAAGTCAAGTGCTTCGGAACAAGTCATGAGCGAAGTGACAAAGCTGGTGCAATTCTACCAAGGAAAAGGAGAAGAAGTGAGTTTAACAATAACCGGGCATAGCTTGGGTGGCGCGTTGGCTCTGCTCAATGCCTATGAAGCCGCAACCAATCTTCCAGGCCTTCATGTTAGCGTGATTTCCTTCGGCGCACCGAGAGTTGGCAACTGCGCCTTCAAGGATGAGCTTGATGAATTAGGAGTCCAAACCTTGAGAGTGGTAGTTAAGCAGGATTTAGTCCCTAGAATGCCAGGGATTGTTTTCAATGAGAGTTTACAAAGGTTTGACGACATAACAGGAACATTGGAATGGGTTTATACACATGTTGGAGCTGAGTTGAGGCTGGATGTTAGCTCATCACCTTACCTCAAGCGCGGATTCAATCCCTTGGGATTTCATAGCCTTGAGACATACCTTCACCTCGTCGATGGGTTCCTCAGCGCAGACTCTACATTTCGATCTGATGCTCGCAGGGATATTACATTGGTGAACAAGGCATGCGACATGTTGGTGGATGAACTAAGGATCCCTAGCTGCTGGTACCAGTTGGCTAACAAAGGATTGGTTTGTAATGAACATGGCAGATGGGTTAAACCAAGAAGAGAACCTGAAGACATTCCCTCACCAACTGGAGAAGCACATGACAATTTCCCTAGAGTTGAGATGCAGAAAAGTTATCAAATGTCGTATGCAAGCTAAAAACATTTATGGCTATTGATCAAGAAATGAAAAGCATTTTTTGATAATTCTTTTCCTTGCATTTTCATTTTCTACAAGGCAAAGTTGGCTTTCATACTTTAATAAACCATTGTATTAAATAAAAACAAAGCCGCCATCGACGCTGCAAACAAAATAAAGACAAGCTTAATGCAAATAAACTTCCAGCTCAGGCAGTCAGGCCTTTCGATAGATTAATATTATTATGTAAAAACAAGCTTCACATAACTTCACTCCTTCCCACCAAACATGGACAGCTCTATTGAGCCGAATTAAGCATAGACAAGACAAAGCGCAGCAATGCATGCAAAATATGTATATTTTTTCCTCCTCCAACTAAAACAACACATAAAGTTAACATTATATAAAGTAAACAATACTCAAACTGTGCCGTCTTATTATAGTGTGCAACGCTCATGTTATACGCCAATGACATTTTCGTTCATATCCAATACGAAATTAAAACAGTTTGTCTACTCCATTTTACAACGCATTACGAGATATTCAGAAAGTCCAAAGTACAGCAAAAAAACAACATATGCTATGCTAGAGTTACCTGGAACACAGACTGGTTCTGTACCAGGGGGAACCGGAATACAAATTGCTACTTTCTTGGAATGTGATTTGATCCATGTGCTTAGCAGGTACATAATAGGATTAATTGGAGTGTAAAACTTCTTTTAGAAACGCGCATATATATACGTATACAGCAATTTACTTCTTTGAATATACATGGATACCTGTCGTATTGAGTAGTTAAAGAAGATAAGAAAAAACTCTACAGATATATATATTGGAGTGTGATCTACTTACAGGCAAGTATTCAATCAAATTGGCAAAACAGTCTTCATGTCCTTGTGCATTGTTCTAATCACTGTAGTAACCTGCTCGATCTGATCTTCACTAGAACATGCTGAGAGAAGTAGCTTGGCAGTTCCTCCATCAGCGTAACAGCCAGCGTCAATCATTTCTGAAAAATTTCCAAGCATCTTGTATATAGTTTCTTTCTAAAATTAAATTTAATTAAATTTGAATTAAATTTCAAGTTTCAAATTTAACATCGGCCATGTTCAAAGTTAACCATAAATGGTTTCAACTTGGTTAAAATTTTCCTATTTTTGTATGTATTTTCAATACCACAAAAAATAAACTACGTAAATATTCGAGTATGCAAGTCAAAAGATCTCAATTTTTTTTCTTTTTCTCGTTATTTACTGATAGATCTGCCCACGTGAAAGCAACATGAGTAGAGAAACCAATCGTTTTAGTTATAATTCAGAACTCGGCAGTTGGAACTAAAAACTGGCGGTCCAAGTATTTTACAGTTCACAAGACTTACTTTTTTTTTGGTTACATGAGAAATTAGTTCACTAGACTTACTTAACTGTAAGACTGTAAGAAAAACACTCATACATACTTAATCACTGAGTTATCTGCCATCTTCCGCGAAATCAGCTTTCAGACATAGATCTCATTTTTTTTGGTCGAAACCTCCGGTATCTACTTTCGGTGCCTATTTCGAAATCGGAAGAAACAGAGCGTGATTAGGCTTATAAATTACAAATATTTCTATTCGTGTTAATGATTTAGATTAATTTTACTCGAAGACATAGATATCTTTTCAAGCTCGTGCTTTAAAAGTAAGATAGAAAAAGAAAGAAAGAATCATTGTCGAAGATAGAACACAGCAAAACAAAGAAACCATATCCCAACCAACAATTGGTTGGCGTGGGTGACAAGCGGCCCTCGTTCCTTAAGCAAGGTCAGGGTTTAAATCCTGACTTGTGTATGGAGTACTAATGTTTGGAAGAGGACAAGCTTAACCACGCTCTGCTTCTCCCGACTCCGAAATTGACACCGAAGATGAATACCGGGGTTTCGACCAAAAAAAAAACCATACCCCACAAAAACAGCTAATCCAAATCCACTACCCCAGTGCTTTGGTGGATATTTTCTCGTTAAAAACTTTGGCTGTCTAACCAACTACTACCAAATCAATCAATGCAAATTCATTTCTTTTTATTATAAATCCTTCCTCTTTCGTTGTTTCTCCCTTTTTTAACGGCTACTACATTTCCTTCTTCTCCCCTTCACAGAGAAGAGTGAGAGAAATCAGAGGAAACAGAAGGTTTTTCAAGGAAGAAGCTCTTGGTTTAGTTTTTAGGCAAAAACCCAGATGGATTTTAGCTCCTATTTGACGTCCTTAGGGACGTCTTTTATAATATTCGTAGTTCTAATGCTGCTCTTTGCTTGGCTTTCGACAAAGCAAAGGAACGCGGTGTTGTATTATCCGAACCGGATCTTGAAAGCTTTGGAGCCGTGGGAAGGCGGCTCAAGGACGCGAAACCCTTTGGCTTGGATAAAGGAAGCCTTGTCCTCTAGTGAACAGGATGTCATCAACATGTCTGGGATTGACACTGCCGTCTACTTTGTGTTCTTGAGCACTGGTTTTTGTCTTTCTCTTGTGTCTCCTTTTAGTTTTTCACACATGTGAATCTTATGTACAAATGATGTTTTTTCTGTTGCTGTTGTATTTGATTCTCTGTCTGTTTTGTTTTTTCCTTCTCTTTCTTTCGTCTTCTTTTTGAGTTTGAGATCTGTTTATGTTTCTTTTATGGGGTTTAATTTGATTGCTAGAGTTGTTTAGCTTTTTTGTTTCAAACTATAGGGTTAGAATTTTTGTTGGTTTGTTTTGTTTTTTTGGGTGAATTTCATACTGTGATTTGCTTAGATTTTCTTTGTTCTTTATTGAATTTTATATTGACTTCCCTGTTTCTAATTTTGGACAGTTTTGCTCTCTATTTTAATGAGATTCTTGTCGTCCTCTCTGTTACCAGTCAAACATACTTAGTTATCTGAATTCTCATACTGAAATTGTGTTAGTTGAGCTGTACCAGTGTTTTGATTTGTTTAAACTTTAAGGTTGATAGCCTGATACCTTATATTGTTTTGTGACCTTTTGATGTCCTGGTTTATATATTGAAGCAAAGTTCATCTTCTCGATCTTGTTTTTTGGTTCACAGGTTCTTTGTTGGTTATGGGCTTGAGCTTTCATGGATAGTTCCTCTAATCATATTTCATCTGAAGAGGAAATATCTTTGCAAGACTGAAGCTGAGATAAAAGAAGCTTGGCTTGCTGGAGATCTTAGCTACACCACTAGAGTCCCTGGTGACATGCTGATCATCACAATTGTTCTCTGCTACTCCGTTATAGCTCCTGTGATTATCCCATTTGGAGTGATTTACATTGCCTTGAGTTGGCTTATTCTTCGGAATCAGGTACTTTTCTCACTTTCTTAGAATTGCTTTCTTTAACTGCATGCAAGTATTATTCTTACAATTCAAATTTAGTTTCATGTTTAAAAAAAGAGAGCAAATGCTACCTCTCTGAACTACCTCAAAAAAAATCCCACCTTTCTTCTTAGAACTTACTGCATTCTTTCCTAATAGCACAAGCGAATCATTAGCCAATTATTACAATTGTTAGAAATGTAAGTTATTCTCTAATGTTCATATAACAGGCACTCAAAGTTTATGTTCCAGTGTATGAGAGCTATGGAAGAATGTGGCCTTACATGCATACACGAATCATCGCTGTCCTGCTTTTATACCAATCTACTATGATCGGTTACTTTTTGGTGATGAAATTCTATTACACTCCCATCCTGATTCCACTGCCAATATCATCTGCAATCTTCTTCTATGTCTGTAGAAAGATATTCTATAACGCTTTCTGTCACACAGCTCTTGAAGTTGCTTGCAAAGAATTGAAGGAAACTCCTCGTTTGGAAGAGATATTCAAAGCCTACATCCCACCGAGCTTGAGCTTTAGCTTGGGTTCCGAGAAGCAAGAAGATGAACACTTTGAAGATGCTTTATCTCAAGTTTCAAGAACAGGATCATTTGTTTGATGTTGTACATTTTGTGTATAATATGCTCTAGGGAACCATGCTGTTAGATTGTTGTTTGTAACATTATCATTTCCTTTGGTGATTGTTAGCTTGAATTTCTATAATTGACTTCTGTTCAATGATAATGGAAGTTTGTGGATGGAATGGTCAGTAAAGAACTTATCCAATTTAGCCTGCTTTCCTTCATTTTCATTCACATATGTAGCATCGAATTCCTTTTAAACTAATGATGTTGAATTCAACAATTCTTTAATTGAATTCGTAAAAATGAAAGCCAAGTCAACAATGGCAATTGCTTCCAAGTGGATAGCAGCTTGTGGGTTGGAGATTGGGCCTGAAAAATCTGAATTAAAAAAGTTTCTCCTCAAGCCCACAACCTTGTTTATCTCTTCTGCTGCATTTATTACTCGATTGATGAATTGCCTTGGAACAAGATGTCACAAAGCAAAACCTCAGTAAATTGAAGAGCTTTACAGATCAGATGTTGAAGAAATGAATGAATCATGTCAACAGAAAAAAGGAAAAAAGAAAAAAAGCTCAAAATTGGACTCTACATTCATGTTTCTGAAACCAACATTTGTCTAAACCGAAGGCTCGGGATTGGATCCGACGCTTGGTGAAGGAAGGTGTTCACGTTGTCTCCCAGGTTTAACCCATCTATCATACTGGTTCAGCACAAGTTCTTTGAAAGGCCTTTCACAGCAACACTCTGGGATTTTTAAATCCTTTATAAGCATATCAGTTGATTTGTTCACCAATGCAAAATCTCTTGCATTCCGACAAAACTTTGCTGTCTTGCTAACGTATCCATCTATCAAATGGAGTTATGTCTCCAAATTATGGCTCCCTGTATAGTCAGGATCACGCCTTAAATACGGTAACATGAGAGCATCGAGCTTCAGTTGTGTTCCGACATGTCTGTACATCCATTTCAATCTCCCGGTCACCGCTGTGAACTTGTTAAGAATCGTGTTGAGTATAAACCTCGGAAGTTTCGGTACTGCATCTTGCTTCACAACGGCCAGTAGCGTCTTGACTCCCAGGTCATTGAGCTTCTCCTTGAAATGAATGTTCCCAACTCTGGGTGCACCGAAAGAGATGACGCTCATGAAGAGATCAGGGAAGTGAATGGCGGCGTCGTAGGCATTGAGGAGTGCCAAGGCACCGCCAAGGCTATGGCCGCAGAGTGTTAAGCTAACTTCCTCGCCCTTGTCTCTAAAGAAGGTAACGAGCTTTTTGATTTCTTCCTTGACTTGTTCTGATGCACTCCACTTGTTGTACCTGGTAAAGTCACGCTTGGAACTGTAGACGCCGAGGAATCCAAGTTGGACTTTGATATTGGTTTTCCCGAGAGGCTGCGGCTTGTCTTGAGGTCTGCGTACCACTCGGACGGTGCCACAGTGCCCCGCCATGCCACGACGATATCTTTCCTCCCAATTCTTGTGGTTTCAGCGTCACCGTTGACTGCAACGTATCCCATCCAGTTGGAATCCTTGCTCCAAGTAACATATGATTTCTCGAGCCATTCAGGAACATCGACATGGGACAGGGCGTAAATGTACTTGGTAACCTTGCAGCCATGTTTAGTAAGGGCTAATTCTTCAAAGCGTTTGTGCTGGTTGTATCTGCAGCTTCCGCAAAACTCTGACAAAGGGTCGAAGTCAAAAGCATCGTAAGTTGCTTCGACAAATTCTCCATACTTGAGAACCTCTCGCCTGAGACAAGGGTGGACAGGCTCAAGGAAGCCATCCCAGTTGTGCAAGACATGAAGCTCACGCCATTGCGTGGAGATATTTTCTATTGGGGACTTGGTAGGAGTCATAGCATCGCCATGGTGTATGAAATCTGCAGCTGTCCTTGGCAATTGAATGGGTTGTCCTAATGGCTTCGTCGGACGATAAGCCTTCTTCTTCTTCCTTATATATGATCAGCCATAAAAACTTCAATTATCAGCTTTTCATAGGTTGAAAAGCTTATTCATTCTTCAACTTTAACCACATCTGTTGACCGGGAGCGGCAGGAACCAGCAGGAAGGGAACCGGCCATCGGCCAAGGCAGGCCTCGCGCCTTCTCCCCGAAGGCAACGTTATATAAGAGTCAAGGAGTCCGACCAGGCCCATGCCAGAAGGCCTGCCAGACAAGCCCACAAAGCTTGGGCGGGGTCCACTGTTTAGTAAACCCTAACCAAAGGATCAACGGATAATAACAAGCCCAACTCGCCAAATATAACCCAACTCTCTCACAGCAGACAGCCTTGACATCTGGCTATCAATGAGTGGAGGAAACCCTCGCTGCTAAGGATGCTGCAGACAAACATAATTTGCAACAAGCTGACCAACGCCTGTAGAATACACATAAAAAGGGTGCTTAAGACTTAAGAGGAGTAGGAAGGGCATTCTACCCTTTCTCCTACACAACAACCTCTGCTTAGCTCTCCACGAGCTGGTACCTCCCCAAAACCTTGCTCTTCCTCCATTGTTACTCCTTGCTTATCAGAGAACTGATGCTACACTAGAGCTACTCCCTTGCTCCGGTCTTCATTTGTCGTCTCTTCTCTTGTTCTCAAGTACCTACAAGCTCACAGTAGCCAACCAGACCTTTTTACAGAAGAACACTCCTCCTTTGTTGTAAGTCTCTTAACAATTCTTATAATATATAATTAAAAAATGTCAAATTTAACCTAATGAGTCAAGCTTGAACGATTTGTTTATTTTGTCGAGTCAAACTCAAATTTAAAAAATTAAGTTCAATTAAATTTTTCTAATCTCAAATTTTCAAATCGAATTGAACTTAAACCTAATTGTGAGTGGCTCGTCTCAACTCAATCACATCCCTAATTTAGATTAAGCAAAGGCTATGATTCCCTCTATCTTCCTCATTTATTAGAAGAAAGAAGAAATATAATCACGTAAATGTGAACTTAATTCATTCGTGTTTTTTTTTTTCTGTCCATTCTTCACAATGAAATATGTCTCATTATGAAAATTTCAATAACTCTAATGATAGAAAAGAATCGATAACCTTAACTGGTAACATGAATCCAAATTGAATACGACATCCAATTATGTAGGAGTCGAGCAAATAGAGTGGAATTAAACCTTCAAGTTTTAGCTATTCTGGAATAGTCTGCATACCTTTTTGAGCGAAAGAGTGCTGTTTATAATGCTTTCACATTGAGAATTGTGGGTCTAAATAATGAAATCCCTCATTCTTCCATCTTTCTGAGCACCAGCAATGGAATTTCTTGTAACCAAAAAAAAAACAATGGAATTTCCTCTTTGAATGAGGACCAAAATAAACAAATTAAATGAAGCAAAAAAAACGTGATACTAAATTGCCATCTCACGTTTTAATTATGTACTGTTCTTAGATTATGTTCTAGAATTAAAAAAAATAAATTCATAATCATGTAATTTAATATTATGTTCAATCACATGTATAATTGCAAAATATTACATTAATACGACAAAAAATTTCAAATTCTTTGAATGCCAAACATCCTCACCTTGCTACGTAATGTTTAGCAATGAACGGTAAAACTTATCTTAAAATTATTTTTGATAATAATTTTAAATTACGTTTGATCACATGTATAATTACAAAATGTTCCATTAATACTACCTTGCTTCGTAATGTTTGGCCATGGACGGCAATACTTATCTTAAAACTAGAGGTGGCAAAAGTTGACCCGACCCGAAAAATCCGTCCGATTAACCCGAATCCAAACCCGATCGATCCGATTTGACTAAAAAAAGTCAACAATCCAAATCCAACCCGATCCGAATCCGAATTGATCCGAAACCGAATTGATCCGAATTTACATTGATCCAAACCCGACCGGATCCGAACCCGAATTTATCCGAACCCAAATTCATCCGAATTTAGATTAACCCGAACCCGAATTGATCCGACCCGAATTGATCCGAACCCAAATTGATCCGAACCCAAATTGACCCGAATCCAAATTGATTCGAATCCAAATTTACCCAAACCTGAAAATATTCAAACTTAAATTTAATATTATTAATAAATATTTAAATGTTAAAATTAAATATCAAAGTATTTTAATATAGTAAAAATATAATTTTTTTCAATAATATGAGTGTTATATATTTTTTTAATATAGTTTAATTTAAATATTCGCTTTTATATTGAACTCCGCCTGTGTGAGTTAATGCAGCCGGTCCCAAGCCCGGGTAAAGGAGGAGGGTGGCGGTAGGTTTGGACAACCAGCCTTAAAAACTAGTCCAATCTCATGAAATGAACCAATATCAAAACATCGTTGGGGCGTCCCCTACACAGCGACGCGCTGCATCGAAACCCGGGTGTAGTGAAAAGTGGGCAAGGGTTGCTAGGTCGTCGCCCGGAAGTGACGCGCCACATCGACGCCTGGATGTGGTGTTAAATAGGCAAAGGTTCCCACACCATAATGGACGGGGGTGGGTAAAGAAGTTAGTCCATAACCATAAGCTTAGGTTAGGATCTTGGAATATAGGTACGCTTAGTGGTAAGTTAGGTGAGATTTGTGAGGTTATGAGTAGGAGGAGGGTTAACATCTTGTGTCTCCAGGAGACCAAATGGGTTGGGGAAAAGGCTAGAGAGATAGCACCTTGGCAGTATAAGCTTTGGTACACAGGGAAAGATAGAGACCGAAATGGAGTAGGTATCATTATAGATAAAGAGTACCATAAGGATGTTGTACAGATTAAGAGACAAGGGGATAGGATTATTTTGGTTAAACTAGTTTTAGGAGAAGAGGTGTTGAATGTCATTAGCGTGTATGCACCCCAGATAGGACTTGATGAGGTTAGTAAACGACAGTTTTGGGAGGATTTAGATAAGGTCGTACAAGAAGTACCCATAGGAGAAAACTTTTTTATTGGCGGTGATCTTAATGGACATGTAGGTACAAGTAGAGAGGGTTTTGAGAGAGTACACGGGGGTTTTAGTTATGGTGTAAGAAATGAGGGAGGAGATGCTATCTTAAATTTTGCTTTATCTTATGACCTAATCCTAGCAAATACATTGTTTAAGAAGAGAGATTCTCATCTTATAACCTTTAGAAGTGGACCAAGAGCAAGTCAGATAGATTTTTTTTTTAACTAGGAGTAGGGATAGACATAGATGTTTGGATTGTAAGGTTATCCCAGGTGAGAGTGTTACCGCGCAACATAGACTCTTAGTTCTAGATATGAAGATAGATAGACGACATCGAAGGAACCAACAAAAAGGAATTGAACGGATTCGATGGTGGAAGCTAAAAGAAGATTGCCATACAACATGTAGAGATAGTTGGATTCAAAAAGAGGCTTGGACAACAGAAGAGAACCCAAATGTAATGTGGAATAAGATGGCAAAATGCATTCGGGAGGTAGGCAAAGAGACATTAGGAGTATCAAACGGAAGAGTGCCGACTGGAAAGGACGCAACATGGTGGACTGCAGCAGTAAAAGATGCTATAAAGACTAAGCGAGAGCGTTACAAGGCTTTGAAGAAGAACAATACAGAAGAGAGTTTTTCGGAATATAAGGTAGCAAGAAAGGAGGCAAAGAAGGCTGTGGCAGAAGCTAAGACGAAGGTTGCGAAAGAGATTTACGACAAGTTGAACACAAAGGAGGGAGAGAAAAGGATATACAGATTGGCGCGAGCAAGAGAAAGGAGGAGTCGCGACCTAGGAGTCGTGAAATGTATTAAGGATGAGCATCAAAGAACTCTCGTTAAAGATAATGACATTAAGGACAGGTGGCGAGATTATTTTAACAAATTATTTAATGACGGACAAAATGAAGTTTTGGATAATATTTCGGTGCCTCTCAAGGATTTAAATCGATGCTTTATGCGTAGAATCCAAGAGACAGAGGTAAAAGAGGCACTAAAGATGATGAAAAATGGAAAAGCTGTTGGACCTGATGACATCCCAATTGAAGTTTGGAAATGCCTTGGAGACGTAGGAGTTAGGTGGTTGACAAATCTATTTAATAAGATTTGGCACACTAACAAAATGCCAGAGGAATGGAGGAAGAGTGTTTTAGTACCTTTATATAAGAACAAGGGAGATATTCAAAGTTGCGCCAACTACCGAGGCATAAAATTGATGAGTCACACGATGAAACTATGGGAGAGAGTGATAGAACGGAGATTAAGAAAGAATGTAGAGATATCGGAGAATCAATTTGGTTTTATGCCGGGTCGATCAACTATGGAGGCAATACATTTGCTGAGACAACTTATGGAGCGCTTTCGAGTAATGGGTAAAGATCTCCATATGGTCTTTATAGATTTGGAGAAAGCATATGATAAAGTGCCTAGGGAGGTACTATGGTGGTCCTTAATGAAGAAAAGAGTTCCTTTGAAATATATTAAACTAATTAAGGACATGTATAGAGATGCAAGGACACATGTGAGGACAGGTGGGGGGCAAACAAATGAGTTTCCTATCACGGTGGGATTACACCAAGGGTCAGCGTTGAGTCCATTCTTGTTTGCGGTAGTTATGGACGAACTAACAAAATCCATCCAGGATAAGGTGCCTTGGTGTATGATGTTTGCAGATGATATTGTCCTATGTGCGGAAACTAGAGCGGAGATCAATACAAAGTTGGAATTATGGAGACAAACGTTGGAATCAAAAGGATTTAAACTAAGCAGAGTGAAGACTGAATACATGGAGTGTAAATTTAGTTCTAACCGACTGGAAGAGCATAATGTAGTGAAGTTAGATGGGGTGGCGATACCTAAGCGGGATCATTTTCGATACTTGGGATCAATAGTACAGATGGATGGAGAGATTGATGGTGATGTGACCTATAGGATTCAGGCTGGATGGAGTAAGTGGAGAAGTGCTACAGGTGTGTTGTGCGATAAAGGAATTCCTACATGGTTGAAAGGCAAGTTTTATAGGACAGTTGTTAGACCAACATTGTTATATGGTAGTGAATGTTGGGCGACTAAGCGGCTACATACACAAAAAATGAGTGTAACGGAAATGAGAATGTTACGGTGGATATGTGGATATACAAGAAAGGATAGAATGAGAAATGATGATATTCGTAAGATGATTGGAGTGGTACCTATCGAAGACAAAATGTGTGAAAATCGTTTACGTTGGTTTGGACATGTAAGACGTAGACCTGTAGATGCTCCAGTTAGGAGAATAGAGGCTATGAATGTTGAGAGAAGGGTTAAGACTAGAGGAAGACCTAAAAAGACTTGGAAGGAAGTAGTTTGGAAAGACATGAAGGTTTTAGAATTAGATGAGCAAATGGCCTTGAATAGGAATTTATGGAGGCAAAGAATACATATGGACGATCTAACGTGATTTTAGATATTGGTTCATATAGCCTACCCCAATCTATTGGGATAAAGGCTCTGATGATGATGATGATGATTCGCTTTTATATTGCATTCATTTGAACATAATGTATAATTATTTAATGGTTAATCTATAATAGAGTACAGAAGCTATATCATCTACACTAATGTCTCTAATTATTCTATAAAAAATCAAACTAAATTAAATAGAGATATATAGTATTGTTTTATAATATTTAGTATGGATTATTAAATCACTTTGATTCAAAAGTTATTAATTAACGTAATTAATTTATGAATATTGGTAAATATATTATAAAGAAAACTATCATACAGATTATTAAATATTTTGATTATTTCAATCCCAATTGTACTATAGGTCATGTAAGAAGACAATTTTATATTCATGAGTTTTGTAGTTCTTAGAAATATGGTTTCAGTTGATTTTTATATCAGATAAATTACATCAAGATGATCAAAGCTTAATCCAATAAATCTGTCAAATTGACCCGAATCCAAATCCGACCGACCCGAATCCAAATCCGACCAACCCGAATTGACTAAAAAAGTCAACGTCCCAAACCCAACCTTATCCGAACCCGAAATGATCCAAATCCGAAATAGACCGATTTTTCCTTGACCCAAACCCGACCTTATCCGAACCCGAAATGATCCAAACCCGAAATAGACCGATTTTTCCTTGACCCAAACCCGACCTTATCCGAACCCGAAATGATCCGAATCCAAAATGATCCGATTTTTTCTTAACCCGAAATAATTCGATCCAAAATGATCCAACCCAAACCCGATCCGATCCGCCCATTTGCCACCTCTACTTAAAACCA
Source organism: Heritiera fomes (assembly GCA_032173925.1). Lineage (NCBI taxonomy): Eukaryota > Viridiplantae > Streptophyta > Magnoliopsida > Malvales > Malvaceae > Heritiera > Heritiera fomes. The sequence goes on from JAPDPM010000015.1 coordinate 5,907,797, forward strand.
TGCAAGGTCACTTTCAATAGCCTAACTGCGGGGTCCCCTCGGATGCTAACCGGAGCTCGAAGACAAATATAGCTAGCTAGTGCAACACTCTCTCTACTTCATTACATACTTTGATTAAGACAAAATAATACAGTTAATCAATCTTAAACAGTGCATGGGACATGTGGGAAATGGAATTATTTTATCTTCCAAACCAATATCACGCGTTGAATGTCAACTTCTACTCCAACATTTGGTATTTCCAAGTTCCTTCTGCCTCCAATGGAGTCCATATAAAATATCAGAGTCAACCATTTTAATATGACTGGTTCTGATAAAACAGAGTCTAAAATGCACGGATTTTCTCGTCTTCCACGTATTCTCGGAAGTCCTGTACTTTTGCATTATTTTTCAAGTTTCAATTCTAACGCGTGACAATTATTCAAATTTAGCTTATGTTAAATGTTAGAACTTGGAAACTTTTCTTCGTGTGTGTGTATATATATTCTCTCTCGCACTCTGCAAATTACGTAGGCTCTGCAAGCATTTCCTGGTAATCTCAATCTGCTAGGCCAAACCAGAAGTTTTTGCTACCAATTCCAGTAATTTATAATTTATACCATCAATCATGGCCTTGTCAACAATGATCCGTAACCATCTTCCAGCCACTCTCGACACCGGCGTTAACCGGATTTCTGCCATCCATGCCCATCAGGGAGTTGTTTTTGATCAGCCAAAAAGTAATAATAAGGGTGCTCGACGTTTGGCCGAATCGCTGTCGAGCCTTCTGCATCTCCATATCGAGCCCCCGTCTTCAAGGAAAAATCTTCAACTCTCGAGCTGGGATTTGTTTGATGATGAGAAGCATAATACACCAACAACTTCTCCCAAGGAGATGGTTGCTGAAAAATGGCGTGAGATTCATGGTTCTATGGATTGGGACAATCTATTAGACCCGCTTCACCCTTGGCTACGGCGAGAAATTGTCAAGTATGGTGAGTTTGCTCAGGCGACTTATGATGCTTTTGACTTTGATTCATTCTCCGAGTATTGCGGGAGCTGCAGGTACAATCGGAACAAGCTTTTTGAGAAATTAGGCCTTCGTAAAAATGGCTACAAGGTGACCAAGTACATCTATGCCATGTCACACATTGAAATGCCACAGTGGCTAGAGAGGTCACGCTTGATGGACACGTGGAGCAAGGATTCCAACTGGATGGGTTACGTGGCGGTTAGCGGCGACGAGGAGACATGTAGGATCGGACGGCGAGATATTGTGGTGGCGTGGCGGGGAACGGTGGCACCATCTGAATGGTACGAGGATTTTCAGCGGAAATTGGAACCAATAGGGATTGGAGAATCCAAAGTTGAACATGGGTTTCTTAGCATTTACACTTCCAGTAATGAATCCACAAGATACAACAAGTCAAGTGCTTCGGAACAAGTCATGAGCGAAGTGACAAAGCTGGTGCAATTCTACCAAGGAAAAGGAGAAGAAGTGAGTTTAACAATAACCGGGCATAGCTTGGGTGGTGCGTTGGCTCTGCTCAATGCCTATGAAGCCGCAACCAATCTTCCAGGCCTTCATGTTAGCGTGATTTCCTTCGGCGCACCGAGAGTTGGCAACTGCGCCTTCAAGGATGAGCTTGATGAATTAGGAGTCCAAACCTTGAGAGTGGTAGTTAAGCAGGATTTAGTCCCTAGAATGCCAGGGATTGTTTTCAATGAGAGTTTACAAAGGTTTGACGACATAACAGGAACATTGGAATGGGTTTATACACATGTTGGAGCTGAGTTGAGGCTGGATGTTAGCTCATCACCTTACCTCAAGCGCGGATTCAATCCCTTGGGATTTCATATCCTTGAGACATACCTTCACCTCGTCGATGGGTTCCTCAGCGCAGACTCTACATTTCGATCTGATGCTCGCAGGGATATTACCTTGGTGAACAAGGCATGCGACATGTTGGTGGATGAACTAAGGATCCCTAGCTGCTGGTACCAGTTGGCTAACAAAGGATTGGTTTGTAATGAACATGGCAGATGGGTTAAACCAAGAAGAGAACCTGAAGACATTCCCTCACCAACTGGAGAAGCACATGACAATTTCCCTAGAGTTGAGATGCAGAAAAGTTATCAAATGTCGTATGCAAGCTAAAAACATTTATGGCTATTGATCAACAAATGAAAAGCATTTTTTGATAATTCCTTTCCTTGCATTTTTACTTTCTACAAGGCAAAGTTGGCTTTCATACTTTAATAAACCATTGTATTAAATAAAAACAAAGCCGCCATTGACGCTGCAAAAAAAATACAGACAAGCTTAATGCACATAAACTTCCAGCTCAGGCAGTCAGGCCTTTAGATAGATTAATATTATTATATAAAAACAAGCTTCACATGACTCCTTCCCACCAAACATGGACAGCTCTATTGCACCGAATTAAACATAGACAAGACAAAGCGCAGCAATGCATGCAAAATATGTACATTTTTCCCTCCTACAACTCAAACAACACATAAGTTAACATTATATAAAGTTAACAATGCTCAAACTGTGCCGCCTTATTATAGTGTGCAACACTCATGTTATATACCACTGACATTTTCTTTCATATCCAATATGAAATTAAAACAGTTTGTCTACTCCATTTTACAACGGATGACGAGATTTCAGAAAGTCCAAAGTATAGCAAAAAAAACAACATATGCTATGCTAGAGTTACCTGGACCGAAGACTGATTCTGTACCAGGGGGAACCGGAATACAAATTGCTACTTTCTTGGAATGTGATTTGATCCATGTGCTTAGCAGGTACATAATAGGATTAATTGGAGTGTAAAACTTCTTTTAGAAACGTGTACATGTATACATATACAGCAATTTACTTCTTTGAATATACATGGATACCTGTTGTATTGAGTAGTTAAAGAAGATGAGAAAATACTCGACAGACATATATTGGAGTGTGATCTACTTACAGGCAAGTATTCAATCAAATTGGCAAAACAGTCTTCATGTCCTTGTGCATTGTTCTAATCACTGTAGTAACCTGCTCGATCTGATCTTCACTAGAACATGCTGAGAGAAGTACCTTGGCAGTTCCTCCATCAGGGTAACAGCCAGCATCAATCATTTCCTCAAAAATTTCCAAGCATCTTGTATATAGTTTCTTTCTAGAGTAGGCTCCAAGTCGTGAAGTCCAGGTCACCACATCAGGTGTCAAATTCTTGGCAGGAAGCAATCGGAACAACTCTTCCATTCTCTCAAAATATCCATACCGTCCATAAACATTGATCAAAATGTTGTACGTGCTAATATCAGCTTCATAGGGTCCCTTTTCCATTGCAGTTAAAACTTTCTCCATGTTTTCAATTTGGCCCAACCGGCCATACAGGTTCAACATACAGTTGAGGACAAAGGTGTCTGGCTCAAGTCCAGATTTGTGCATTTGGTTTACAATATCCTCACATTTAGCTATATTGCCAACTCTAGAGTAGGCAGATAGGAGAAGCATGTGAGATTTCATAGTGGGGGTTATTCCTAGCCGCTTCATCTCTTCAAATACCGATTCAGCATCTGAAATATATACATGTAAAGAATAAAAACACATAAGAACAGTATCTGGTGACAAATTGACAGTCAAGCTACATTGAGGTTATATTATGTTGAACAATATCTTGAAAAGAATGCAATTTATGATTTATGTTTTCTCATGAAAAAAAATTGCCCACTTCAGTCAAATAACAATAATGACAAGAGTTATATGTCTTTTTTGCTTCCATTTTCTCCATTTCAAGAAATATCCCTAGAGAATAAGAGAAAATTACAAGCTTCAAGTTCTTGTGAGATTTTGAGGATAGATGCTTGCAGTCTGGGTTTCAGGGAGAAAAAGTCTGGGATACATTCGGATGTCTGGGAGGTAAGTCCTTACTAACAATAGATTTTCACTTCTTGGTAAAGATATTTACCCTCATAAAGACCAGCTCTACCGTATGCATCAACCATGATATTAAAGGAAGCTCTGTCTGGTTCACACCCCATGTGCTGCATGAGTGAAAACACTTCTGCTGCCCCGTAAGGATAACCTGCACGACTGTTAGGGATAAGAGAGTCAAAAAAGTTTTGCATGTACCTGGTTGCAGCTTCAGTAAACAATAACCTTTGATGATTGCTCATTGCTAAATGATTCTAATTGCTAATTCCCTTAAGAAGATCGATACTCTCAAAGAACTTAGCTCCACTTAGTCCAATTAATCTTCTGAACCTAGAACATCAGCACCACTAACTTATTGCCAGGAATCCGGAAGTATAGAATGATAAAGGATTTGACCTGTAAGCTTCCATGAGCGCATTGTAAGCATACACATCAGGCTCATGCCCAGCGTCTTGAAGCTGCTCAAAGATCTCTTCAGCCTTCTCACAGAGTCCCTCCCTAGCAAAAGCATTCACCAGAGCAGTGTAGGTGCAGATATTTGGTTTACACTTTTGACTTCTCATTTCATCAAATAATTTCAAGGCCATATAGGATTTACTAGCCTGCACAGCAAGATAGCAAACATGAACCTTCAAAATAAGTTATATAGTTACATAAAGTTCTAATTTTTCTTGACATGTGATGATCTTATTTTGTAAGCGTGATCCAAAGGATGTCAATGATATCAGAGAAGCTTGATGGTTTGCGGAATATTATAGGATCAGAGCTATTTTTAACTTACCTTCCCATATAAGTTAATCATCAGTGTGTAAGTTTCAGTAGATAGTTGGCAGCCATCTCTCTTCATCCTCTGAAAGACTTCTATAGCTTTTTGAGACTTTCCTCCCTTCATCAACCCATCAATATAAGCATTGTAAACAACTGCACCTGAAGAGAGGATCCTTCATGTAAATTCATTGTGAATGATAGATTATCACTACTCAATAGCAAAGATTATCCATTTATGCTCAGATTACATTAAAATCAAGCAAAAATGCAAAGATAACCAAATTTCCATGGTTTCACAAGATAGCAACCATTCTTTACAATCAAGTGGGAACAAAATAAGACCATGGAGGCAGACATACTTGGGGGAAGGCCATACTTTCTCATCTCAGCAAAGACAGCTTCAGCTTTCTCATTCAGCCCAGCTGTGCAGTAGGCCTTGATAAGAAGGGCATAAGTATCTTCAGTGGGTACACATCGAGCTTCAAGAAGTCCCAAGTATGTAGATTCCGCCTTCTTGTATAGAGACTTCTGTCCATAAGCATCTATGAGCAAATTGAAGCACATAACATCCAGATGAAAGGAGCTCCTCTGCAATATCCATTCACAAATCTGTAGAAATAATAGCAAATTAGCAATACAACAATATACCCCATTAAAGTGTCAAGAACCTCAAGAAATGGCTATGTCAAATTCCTGTGTCAATAAGAACAAAAATTGTAATACTAACAGTAATTTTATCTTTACCAGCACAATTGGATCCCATTTTTTATTCAAACGAAGTTGAACAGCTACATTGATAAGATCATCCCAAGTCGTATGAGTGGGAGAAAGATTATCAAGAGAACCCCAAACTCTATCAGCATCAGCTTCCTTCTGTACAAATTCAAAAATCTGCTGAGCAATGGGGCTCAAAACAGGGAAAACTCCATCCACAAAACCAGAACCATATTTCCATCCTTTTCCTCTTAAAGAACCACCTACAAGAAGAAGATAAAAGTCTAAAACCAGTCAAAACTGAAGCACATAAATGTGAGTGAAACTGAAATAATGATGATGATACTACATCGTTTCCTGGAAAGTTTTTTGTGATGAAAGGTCCGGAGTTTGCCACGTTTGTCAATGTAAACACCATCACTTTTCCATTTCTCAATGGCTACATCACTCGAAGAATTCTTTGCCACCCATCTGAAACTAGGCCTGGAGCTTCTTAGTTCGATATAAACATGGTTGAGCGCACTGTTTCCAACAGCCAACCTAGAAAGGTTTGTCCCTTTTCAAGTTAGTGTTATATAATATAGAAATGAAAGTTAAAACCCAGAGTCAGTTCATTCACAAAACAAAGCAAATGCCGCTTAAACAAAGACAAAGAAGTAACAAGAAAAGCGCCCAAGAAACAAAGTCAGAAACAGATACGAAAATGGAAGTGAAGCAAGAAGAAGGTTGCAGTGATAGAAGAGCTAAGAATTGAACTTAACATGAATACGAAGAGAAAGAGCTTCCAGTTTGAAAGCTTGAGAGTTGAGAATTTCCTTCAAAAAGATAGCGTGTAGACTGCACAGAGAGCGAAGAATAAGCAGACAAAAAAACTTGGAAATATCTCGACACATAACGTAAAAAATCTGTTTTGTTTTAACAGCAGAGAAAGAAATAATTTGTCTATAAACCGTTATATAATTCGTTGGACTTGTTCAGAAGCTCACAAACAAGTTATTGGCGAGCTCTGGCATGTAGTCATTCGGGATAAATTGTACCAAATCCAGTATTTTAATATTGGATTAGAAGGATTTGTGAAATTAATCGAATTTTTATATATATTTTAATATTTAATTAATAAATTATAATTTTACTCTCATAATAATCTATAATTAAAAATAAAAATGATAAATAACATACATTGAATTGAACTCTAATGATTTAATAAGTAAACTCAATCGAATTCAAATTAAATTATTAATCAAAGAAGTTTTTAAACTTCAGATCAAATTCAAACAAATTTTTTATCAAACCGAGCGAGTTCGAGCATGATCTCAAACCGTGTAGATTACATCCCATTCCTAGCATAACATCTTCCTTTCAATTAGTACGTTTTACTTTTAGCAATTTCCAAAGCAAAATTAGAAAGGAATATAAAATGATTGTGTTTATACATATCCAGATGGATGGAAAGTGAAGATTTCTCTGTGAATTAATCACATAATATAACCCAATTGATGCCCAAAGCCTCTTTGAAGCATTCTGTAAATAATGCGAATTCCTTCGTGGTCTGGATTTGAATGATGAAAATTTCCACCATATCTTCAAACAGTGGCTCAAGGGAGATAGGAGGAAGTTCAAGTTTAACCATGGAAAACTACCATTGAACCCGGAAATTATATCATAAAAGATATATATAACCACAAGCAAGCATTTAATGAGAAAACTAGAGTAAGAATAATCGAAGAGAAAAACTTTCAAGAAGTTCCAAACAGTAGTACTATGAGAATTCTTTATCTGATCCAACACCATGCATAGATCAGCATCTCACATCAGATTTCAGTTCCAGTGCATCACCTACAACATCTGACTGAATTGAACGTCTCAAAACAAATGTTGTATAAAATTAACATTTCTAGATGGTCTCGAGTTCGAAGAGCATCTACTCGACTTCAGCCAAATAATCATCAATTTCAGCTGGGGTTAGTACCCTGCAAGGAAGCAGGCACAATAGGAGTGATTCAGCGACCAGAAAAGGAAAGAATTCATGACAAGAAAACTGAGACAGAAACAATCAGTATGAAATCCAGAAATAAAAATTGCTGCATGAACAATAACAATTATTGCTATATGCAAAATATCGGTGCTGATTGCTGGTAAAAACAGTGGCACTTTCAGAAGTGCATTTCAAAACGGTCAATTATGGCACTTCCTAAAGCCAAAAGGCCATATTCCCATCAGCATGATGCCAGCAAACAGCTTAGAAAGAGGAGAGAAAGAGTCAAAGAAGGGCTTGCCTGAATTTTTTGTCAGTTCCAATAATCCCAATTTCAATATTCTTGCCTGAGATTTGTCCTTCAAATCTGCAAAATTGAGAAAATCGCCCGTAAGATAACAAAAGACAAGCCATGTTAGAGACCACCTTAGGCCAACAATTTTTTCTTAGAGGTTCTTTAATATATAAAAAAGGCAGCCCAGTGCACCAAGCTCCGACTTTGACATATATTATTAATTATAAATCTTCCTAAAGTTTAACATATATGGTAGCCAGGTGGAGGCAATTTTAACATCAAAGTTACCCCTCTTTGAGAGTCAAAATAGCAGTATGCACAGCATCATCAAGCTCCATATCATCAGTGTATCTACAAAAAAAGACCATAATCAACTTCAGTGTTTCAACAAAACAATATGTAAGGTAAAAGAAAGTCCAACTCAATTCTGGAAAAGATGCGTACAATCCTTTGCTGAATAAATTGCTCCTATCAATACCATTTCCTAACGAGGATTGGGAGATTAAAATTGAACTGACAAAACAAAATTTACTCAAGACGTATCCCCTCCTCTCCAACACCTTATTTTGAGGGGATGAGAAATTAGACTATTGAGGGGAAAGAGAAGGGAATGCACAAAGTCTCCTAACCCCTTCCCTCAGCTTGTTAAAATTGGGGTCTTCCTTTCCTCAGTCTCCTTCCCCTCCATCCAAAAGGCCGCCATGAAAAAGAAGTGGTCATCTTATGGCCAATTCACATAGCAACCACTAAATAGATCATGCAATCATAATCAGTCAACTAGAAGTACAAGTTCTATCAATAAACTTAACAGCAGCAAAGACAAAAATTGGATGCCACAACCATCACTATGAAAGGTTACAACTTACAAGAGTTCTGACTAGTGACTGCTATATGACAGTGACACCACTAATCATGTCAAATACCAATAAAGAACACAATCAATATAACACATCAGAGACACTTTAAATAGACTTAGTTTTGGATGCTATAAGAACGAGATTTTTTAGGGCAAATACCTCTTCTCAAGAAATGTTTTTGCATTAGAGACATTTTTCCCCATTGCCGAGGCTTTCCATGAGAAATAGGAACCGGATGGATCCACCTAGCAAAAAGGATAGAATCATACAGCTGAAAAGCACATAACATATTCTGCAATCTCCACTTGTGGTCATATGATATAATATTTATGAGAAATACCTGATACAATTGTGGACCATTGTCATCGTATCCAGCAACCAGTAAAGACACGCCAAAAGGCCTTACACCACTACAAAGAAAAAGACAGATGCAGCAAACTTAACTATCAAGTCCAGAGGATTGCAAAATTTTCAATTCCCACTTCTTGTTCCAGTTCAAATTGACCCAACGTAGAAGCAATTTCCTTAGCAAAAGCATGTGAAATGTAGTGATATGATGTTGCAATTTTTCTCAAAAATTTCATTCTCATGTTTCACTTCGAGCCCCCACATCATGCTGAAATCTTAAGGCCAAAACTAAATTTGAACAAACTTTATAATATAAAAAAGTTCCAAGAAAAAACCTTATATTAGAACCATATGCTACTGTCTTTTGGACAAATAAAACTAAGCTATTTTACAAACCAATAGCTACCATGAAGAAAACCATAGCCTGAATTTGACTGATAAGAGACAATCAAACTCCAAACATTCAGACTCCTCAAACTCTTTGTCATAATTCTGAGAAAAGAGATGTAAAAAGGGAAGAAGAATGGTTGATGTACATAAGGACATAATTCTTACCCAGACTGAGTGAACTCCTGCATAACAGCTGCAGTTTCCCTTACAAGTTGTGTTACAGGAATTGGTTCCTGCAAACATAAATTTTGCAGACAAGTCAGATAGCCAAGCGATACAACAACATATGACACTTATTTTTGCACTAAGAAGTTACTGCAAAAAAATGTACAAAGATAAATGTACAGACAAGGTTAACTTTATCAACAGACCAAGGCTGGAATTTACAACCACAATTTGATCAGAGATTAATTGTTCATCACAAAGAAGTAAATAATTAAGCATCATTAACAGCCATCAATACCTTATACAACCTATGATATTGTTCTGCCTGCTTCCTGCTTTTCCGAACCAAAACCCGAAAATCAGGACCCATACCACTGCAGAAAAGCAAGAGAAATCATCAATGAATCTATATATATCTCACAAGTAGAGAAGCTATATTAGCAGCAAATAACTGGATTAAACACAGAAATTGTCACAAGCGTACTTATTTAGAAGCCTAATAATCCCACCTACTTATTTTGGTACACAGAAATGCATAATAACTTTCTACGAAACTAACCTTCTCTTCCAAAATCAAAAGAAGAGTCTCCTTTCCTTTTTTGGAGATAGCAATATGTAACCCAATGTTAGTGATATGTAACAAAGCCTCATATATATGATTATGTACTAAAGAGGCCAGCAAGGATAATAAAACACATAAAAGTACCATATTAAATGGTAAACCACTTAAAAAGCTTTCTTAGAAAACTTGACAGGAAAAAAAAAATCATAAATGAAAGTTCTTGGAGAAGTAGATATGAGTAGCAAAATTCTTTATACCTCAATAGACTTAATCTGTAGTTATAATCTCCTAATGATTTCAGCATAGAACAAAAAAAAAAGGTGAAAAACTTTTCAAAGGAGAAAATTTTCTGAAAATGAAATACAAGGTAGGCACTGTACTGGATATCCAACATTTAGAAAAACAGTTTTCTAAGATGAACCATATTGTAAAAGATGAAGTTGTTTATAGTGTTTATGGTGGAACATGCTAGTTTGCTAAGTCAACCATGTTACAGTTGCACATGATGCAGCACTTGCTCAAGTCATTGACGAAAACACAAAAAGAATCATCGATGTAGAAAGATGGCGTATGATCAAGCCATATTTAATGCAAAATGCACCCATCCACTAATTAGATTCAATACATCCCCAACTAAAAAAAAAAAAGAAAAACTAAACAACAGCGCTTTCTAAATACTTCTAGACATGAAAAGCAAACCTGTAAACAACTCCAATATTTGGTGTCAGGCACTGTATTTTCTGAACCTGGAACCAGACATCAAACAACCAGTCAACCAAATATCATGGTAATTAATAACTTTTGGAAATGAAACTAGAGAAGTCCTCATTTTAATCAATTTAAATATTCTAAAGGAATAACCCAGAAATACTACCTTTTTTATACCAAAAATAGACAAACAACCTAGACAGAAACTATGGATGACAAAGCAAAAACAACCCTTCAAGTTTACATTGCTCAGACTTGGGTACACTCAACTATTTCCTAGACTTTCAAGGGTTGTAGCCCCAATATCATTGACACCATGGTTGAGACAACATACTTGCCAAGTCATTTTCATGCTTCAATTAACATGTACAGTTACTTTATTTTTTCTAAATAAATTTCAGATTATAACAGTAAAAGTAAAGTTGTCCAAAGTAAATCCACAAATTCTAATGCAGAAGGAAAGTTTAAGTGTGTATTAACAAATAAAATACTCACAGAGGTTTCATCAACCAAGATTGAAGGCAATTTCTTCTCGGTAGCAATTACGACCCCATTAGCAGCTGCAATTTAAAACCCATCATCAAATTAAGCCCAATGTATTTCTTTAGAAGCATAAAAACTCAACCATCAGCAACTATGTCACTAGTTCTAGAACCCCTAAAACCATCTTTAAAATTACAAGAAAATAAAAGAAATAAACCTTTGATTCCAAGAGATGTTTGACCCGACCCGACGGCCGTCAAGGCGTGCTCGATCTGAACAAGCTTTCCTGAAGGACTGTTCAATAACCCAAAAATAAACAAATAAATTCCTTTAATCGGGAAAAAAACCTTAAAAATTAGTTCAAAAATAAAGTTATCAACGAATGAAGGGATACCTGAAAGTCGTGAGAGAAAAGGAATACTGACTATCACCCATGGTTTTGATTTACCGAGAAACAAAAATCTAAAATCCTGAACAAATGGAAACTAAATATAATTAATTAAAAATGGTTAAAAAATAAAAGGAGTAGCGACAATGGAGATTGAAATGGAAGAAAAGGAAAAGGGATTTACTTTGTGGTGTTTCTGAATGCGAAGATGAAGAAGAGAAAGAGTGACTTTTTGTAGTTGCTAGATCGGCAGCTTTCTTGTTGGGGAAGAAGGTTTTTAGATATGCGGGCTGAGCCGGGCCAGGTTGGGCTACATAAGATAAAAGAAAATTAATTTTGGGCCATAAAAAGCCCATGGCTCGAGCAATTTCCAAACCAAACAATCCGCGGCGGGTATTGATTTTATTTTTTTATTTATCCCATTATTATTATTTTTTAATGTGTTATTTGTATTTTAAAAATATTAAATATAACATTGTTCCATCAAATGACGTAATAAGAATAATTAATATTTGATCTTGAAGCTCTTATCATTCTTGAGATGAGGGTCAATATTTGATTATCTATTTTCTTGCAGCATATTTTATTTTCAAATTTGCATTTTTAATTGGTGTTTTTATTATTTTTAATATTCTTTAATGGGTTTATATTACATTATTAACCCTGTTATGAAATTTAAAATTTCCACTAATAGTTCACATTGAATGCAACAACTTTCCTCAAGGCTTGAGAACTTTCCTTCAATCTGGGAATGCTCAACTTTGACTTAGAAATGTAAATAGGTATTTGTTTATTATCTGATTCAAAAGGCTTCGAGAAGTGATTTTAGTGTATTTTACTACTTGATTACAAATAATAATTTTTAAATATTATTATATATATTTTTATTTATAAATTATTTATTATTAATATAATACTTAATTAAATTATTTCATTAAGTATTTTAATTATGATTTTAAATATTAATTTATTTTCATAAATTAATTTAAATTTATTAATTTAATTTTTCTTAATAGTATATATTAAATTTAAATTTAAAAGCTAAATTTTGACTTAATATACCAACATTTAGTGAGTTTGGATAATTAACGGGTATTTAAATATTATATGAACAAAGTTTGAATAGTTAAAATCAAAATATTCGAGTATCTGTTAGATTCGACTTAAATTTGAGTATTTTAAAATTAAAAGGATATTGGTATATCTCTACTTCGACTATGCTTTTAATTTAATTGGAAAGGAAGTAAGGAATTATTATAATTTAAATATTTTATTCTATCATTTTTTTTATAGTAGCTTTGGCTGAGGTTAGAGAAAAAATCTGAGAAAAGAAAGAAAATAATTTAAGCAGAATAAAAACAGAAAATTGAGATTTCTCAAAAGTCAATGATTGATATGATGATTAATTACTTACGTGATAAAAAGATTATTTTATTTTGAGAAATAAAAATAAAATTATTTTGTTTTTAAGAAAAATTATTATTTAATACATTATATACTATCAATATAATTTTTAAATTTTATAAATAATATTAAAATATTAAATTTTATTATTGTTTACGAAGTCAAAAGATTTTTCTGATAGTCTTTGAGAAAATATACATCGTAAATTTTTTAAAAAATTTAACTGCATTGAGTAATTAAAAAAAAATTATAACAATTTGTAAGGCTTCATAAACACGCAACCCCACCCATCTTCCCAATATAAAAAAAAAAAATTATTTTTCTTTCTATTCAAAAATAAAAAACAGAGCGACGTGTAGGTTTTTTCAACATTTTTTGTTCTTATTTGAACGAAACCGTTTTTCGGCCATCGTTTACGATACCAAGCTTCATCTCGTTTCGCCCGGTAACTTCCTTTCTTTTTCTCTGCAAATCTTCTTATTTTATTAATATTTTAAAATTTTTATAATGAAATTTACGATTTTTTTGGTTATTATTGTTTAAATCGATGGCGATAAAGTGACGTGAGTTTGCTTTTTCGACATTGAGATTGTGAAAACGCCCAATACAGACTTTTCACTTTCCAGGCTTATATATATTTTTTTAATCATTGGTTTTATTTTGTTGACTTATTTTTTATGATGATGATTTTGTCATCGTTGGGTTTATTTTTTTGGTTCGATTTTATCTGGAAATAATATTAATAGCTGAGTCCCATTTATTTTGCTTAAATCATCAGTCTTGAAATTGAAAATTTTCGCTTAAAAGAACATATGCAAAAATAGGTTTTGGTTGTTAAAGTAATGGCAACTTTTGCTTGTTTGGTAATTAAAAACTTATAGGGAGATTGAAGGCTGCTGTTTTGTTTTTATTGTGCTGTTAATTTTGGTTGGATTACCGAGTTGCTTATGGTAATGAGTTGTATTTTCTTAAGTTTGTTCTAATTATTCATCCCACTGAGTGGTTGTTGGTAATAATAAGAGAAATTCAACTCTATTTGCTTTTAAGATTTCAGTTGTGAATCGGATAAATATAGCTTGCTGGTGATTTGAGAAGAATATGATATGCTTTTGTTATAGTTTAATGCATATTCCCATTTGCTTAACATAATTAATTTAATACATTTGCTTTGTTATGAATTTATATTTGTTTTAACGAGTTTCTTTCTTGCTTTGGGTAAGAGAGGGGGAGGAAAGAAAGGGGAAGGGGACAAGAGTTTTATACATGTTTTTGTTGGCTGAAGAAGTTTTGTACCTTGAAAGAACTTGGCTAAAGTATATAGGTACAGTGTCGTCAAAGGCATGACTGTAGTTTTTAATTTAACTGCTTTGAACAATTAAATTAGACCATATACACTTTAATTTAGTCGCCGTTATTGTCATTATTATTGCTATTGAATTTGACAGTGTGTCCTTGTGAGCAAAATGGATGATAAGCAGCAGAATAGTGCGTGTGGAAGTTATCCAGAGTTTGGAGCAATTTTCATGTCAAACAATGCAATGAAAAAGGAATTTTTAAGAAGAAAAGTTTTTGCTCTCCCATATTCGCTGTCCCACTTTGTGAGACAGGTTAAAGATGGGATGATTCTATTCCTGTTTGAGTTTGAGAGGAGAGAACTTCATGGTGTGTTTCAAGCATGCTCTGATGGTGGAATGAATATTCTGCCACACGTATTCAGTTCATCAGGGAAGCAATTCCCTGCACAGGTATGATTACGTTATGCTTATGTTGTGTTTTATGTGCTTCTTCCCAGCCTCAAAGAAGAAGGATGGGGAAGGATGCATTTTTTGAGTTGGTGCTAATCCTTACAGGATTTCATACAGGTTAGAGTCAACCCTATGTGGTACTGTTATCCACTTTCTGAAAATGAATTCCGTGATGCTATCAGAGAGAACTATTTTTCCAAAAACAAGTTTAAGTTTGGTCTGTCCGAAGTTCAGGTCTGCCCCTTTTATATCAAAATTCAACCTGAATAAATTGAAATGCCACCTTTAAAAAATGTTTTAATCTTTTTCTCTTTGTTTAAAATGTGTAGGTTCGAAGGCTTCTATCATTGTTCAGTTTGAAGAGGTTGAAAGATCAGTCACCTCAGAGACAGTTGACCAGAAGTAAAGTTGCAAGGCCAAGTGGCTATTCTACTAGTAAAATTAGAAGACTAATGGATAATGATAGGTCCTCAGTGAGTAACCTGGTAATGGGTGAATGTGATGTGGCTAACAATCACAGGCCAGTTACCTCAACTATCCACCGTGGGAACTCTTTCTATAATGATGACAAAGCAACTGCCGATGGCAGATTTGGAACATGCATGGATGTGGGATATGAGCATGAAACAAATGCCTTCTTAAATGAGTGTTTTTCGGATCTTATGGGTAAAGTTGGAGGGAACATAGATACTGGTGAATATGCCACAAGTGATAGGGTGCACAATGAATGGAATACTGGTATTGAGCTTCAACCAGCAGTTTCAGTTGGGTATTCTTCAGGTAATTCCGGAAGCATTTTCAATGATGTTAGGTTTTCAAAGAGTGATGGGCATGAAGCAAAACGTTATGAGGGTGATGGTTTTGCACCAACCATCTCAACAGCATATCCTAGTTCTCTTCAATCTAAAGTTAATCCACAGGCATATTCTATCAAACATGTTCTTGAAACAAATTTATTTATTGATGACCCACCGAGGCCATCCTCAACATTCCTTCCCTCAATGGAGCTGCAAAACTCTAATGTTAGTTGTCCAATGTTTTATGAAGATTCAGTTGTTACTACTACTCTTCCTTGCGATCCTGATGTCCCTAGTATCAGTTATCGAGGCTCATCTTCTGGGTTCAATCAGGGTCATGCTTCATTACAAGAATATGCTAGTCATGATAGTTTTGTTGGTTATGTCCATGGTTCTTCCACAAATCAATCATTTCCTTCATTTGGGACTAGAAGGACAACCACGAACCTGGATGTAACCTCTGGTTCCAGGGACTTCATTCCATTGCGTTATTCTAATCAATATGAACGTTCCAGCAGGACTAGCCTGCCAAGGCATGACTATTTTGATGATCTAGCAGCTGAATATTCTAAAGAGGTAGGCTGTGGAGATCTTTCCTTTCTGAAGCCCTCTTTAGTACCTGTTCATTCTTCTGAAATTAGAAATAGTGTCAGGATCAGTGAGCAGCCATCATCTTATAGAACCAGTCCTATCAAGATTCCTTCTCTTACCTTTTCTGACAGTTATCCTACATTATTACAAGACAAACATGATTGTCAAGTTCCTGAGTGTGAAAATGATGCAGAATTTGGTAATGATGGTTTTATGTTTAAAGAGTGCCAGCATCATGGGGACTTTTTCCTTAATGATAACAGAGCAATTGAGGATGGCAGATTTGCAATAAACAAGAATGTGGAATATGAGCATAAAGAGAACCAGCACCCACTGCATGTTCAAGAACTTAAAAATGTGGCCTACCATGAAGTTACCTCATTAAGTCCTGCTGCATATCGGGATGCTGAATGCTTATATCCAGATCGCCAGAAGAAAAGGAGTAGTGTGTTTTCTCGCTTGGCTTTGCCACCTAAAGCATGTAAACAAGAAAGGAATGACCCTCCTGCCACTGCTGATAGTGATACGAATGCTTCGGTGAATGAAGTCATGGACATGCTTCACCGACACCATTACCATTGGGTGACGACAAGATGTAAACAGTTGGTCAAACATCATGATACTGCTGCAAACTTTAGGGATAAAAAACAGGTCACCAGGAAGGAGGGCATGGCTATGATCTCAAAGGAGATGAATGTGAAGCCTATCTCATTAAGCAGCCAAAAAACTGAAGAGACAACTTTTGTGAATTTCAAACGTCGTAGTGCAGTGAGAAAGAACCTTGAAGATGGTAAGAATGGAAACCATTGTGAAAGTCTGAATAATGGGAGTGCATCTGCTGCACATTCTAAAAAGAGAAAATTGATTAGGCCAGACTTCTGTGAGAATGAGTCATCTGACAGGGGCATCTCAGGTGATGCTCCTGAAAATGTAATAGCACCCTCAACAGAATGTTCTGTCAGAAGAAATGCTGAAAGAATTAAGGTTTCTCTTTGCTGTGTAAATGAAAATGATTCATCTCAAATTGTTAAGTTGCCACATGAGATGTGCCGGACTGCTGTTGAAGGCCACAACATTGACAAGGGAAGTAGCTCAAACTCTGAACAATTTATTATGGAAAGCTTTATTGCTTTGAGAAATGCTGATGAAGGTAGAAAAGAATCAATACAAAATCACAGCATCTCAAGTATGACTACAGTTTCCTGTGGGGACATGCGAAGTGAAACCGAGCAAGATTTGAGTACTAGAGATGCAAGGATGGATAGATTATTTCAAGATTGTAATGATGTGATCCATTCCACTCATGAGTCATCTCCTAAAAATTTGTGAAGACAATGATAGTAATGGAGTTGCAAAGAGCGAGTTCTTTCACAATAATGGTAACTCTTACAACAATGAACGGATCAATGACCCCTGCCTTGTGATCCATCAGCAATGTGAACTACGGGAATCAGGACTCTAAATGAGAAAAGGCTCTCCTGGAGGCCTTGTAGTTTTTTACTATTTTTTTTTTTTGCAGAATTGGGATTCTCAAGAAATCAAGCAGCAACCATCTTTTGGATTTGGTAAGAGACAATGTGAGTCGACCCTTGGAAGCAGCAACTGCTTTAATATGCAATAATCATAGCATGAAATACATGACAGAAAAGTTGGATGTCAAAGTACTTTATACAATCATGAAGGTGAAAGCTGTGAAATTGGTTTTTTGTCAAATTATTGAAGATAGCAACAAGGTTTTCTGGAGCAGTTGTCAAATAATCATCAGGCAACCAAAGTGTCAAGCAACTGAAACTCAAGGTCATGTCATTGGTCAGAACATGAAACCGAACAAAGGTTTATCAGTTCAAGGAATTCTGTTACTCTTTTACCTTCCGATTTGCACAAAATGTGCTACAAAGCCGTGGATTTCATGCAATACTGCTGATCACAGCTTAGGATTTTTTCTTCTATCGGTTAGTGGAAGTTCTCTGTTTGGTAAACTCATTTTTGCTCTAGTATGTAAAAAGGGAAAAGTGGTGGCAAGCATGAGTACTTCTCATTGCTTTTCTTTACAGGAATTACATGTCTATATCTTGGCATTGACCGTTAGTACTGTTTTTAATGATATTTAGAAACTTTTGTTGTGTATTTTTCTTGCTTTGCTAGATGATTTCCTTTAATTTGGTGTTGTGTGGCCCTTTGGATCCAGGCCTTGAATTTGAAGTTCTTTGCATTCAGAGCCAGAGGCTTGATTGTTGGGAACTGAGTGCGGATCCTTTGGTTTATATTTTTATTTTACATTTTTGATATTGAGGGTAAGATGAGAGATGATGTTTTTTGAATTTGAATTTAAATTTTATAACATATTATAATTTTTCTTTAATCAATAAGTGAAAGGTCGTTGGTAATTCTGACTCCTTTCCTAGAATTGAATAGTAAGCATGCAAATGGGACAATTTTCCTTGTCAATTTCAAGAGAAAAGTATATCAAGTATGTAATTATTTTTTTGTTAATATCATATAATTACTTTTAAGGTGTAATATTTCATAAGTTTGAGATTTAAATCTTAGTATTTGTAATTGAAATAATGTAATTATAAATGTTAGATTTAAAAAATAAATAAATAAATAAATGTTAGATTTAAATATTGAAAATTCTAGTTAGAAAATAGATTATCAGACACAAGTAAATTCTTTTTATTTGCCTGCATACATTAATTTAATGAGAAATTCTATTCACACTTCAAAAATTATTAGGCACACCCTATCTAAAAAAATTTGACTCCTCATATCCTTCCATGGCATTTTTTGTTTTCGGTGAGCCATAGTTCATCGGAGTTGCTGCCTGGCAGCAAGCAAGTGCTGCCCAGACAGTAGTTGTATGCTGCCAGGCATGCTGCCGCAGCAAGCTGCTTGGGCAGCCAACAAAAATGGGAGAGAAAAAAAAAGCTCTCGCAGCAAGCTGCCTGGGCAGCCATGGGAGAGAAAAAAAAAGCTCTCGGGAGTGGATTTTCGGGAGTTTTATTATGCTTTCGGAAGCTCACTCCCGGGAGCTTTATGATGCTCCCGGAAGTGAACTTCCGCGGAAATTGTTATGTTTCCGGAAATCCACTTCAGAGAGACAAAAGATTTCAGAAAAAAATTAAAAAAAATATTAAGAAGGTTATTTATGTAATTTTGTTAAAAAATAAGGTGTGTCTAATAGTATATGAGGTGTGTTTAGAACTTCTCTAATTTAATTGCAAACTTGGTTAAAGTTACCAAGTTACCCTTGTTAAAATTTGCAAAATCGGTTGGAAACGTTAAGACCATTTCCCTCGGAAAGTCGCACTCGACTGAAGCAAAGCACATTTTGCACAGTCGCGCTCCGTCTTCCTCTCCTTCCCTCTCTACACTATTCATTCAATGTCTGAATTGGCGTTAAGAATTTAACGGCGGGGGAAAAATGTTAAGGAATCTCCGATCTCGGCGGCGGCCACGTTATGGCGCACAGGTATGCGCCGTGATCTCAGCTCTTCTCCTCTTATTTTCAGTCTCTCTCCTTCACACCCGTCTTTCTCTCTCTTCCAAACCCGACATCTATCCTCATCACTCCTCCGTAGACGACAATAACGACGGCGTTTTCCAAACTAATCCTCTACTCTCCGACGATGACGTCACCACCACCACCTCCTCAACCGACGACAAAATTGACGAATTCGACACCCTCGAAGAAAATGACACCGTTTTAACCGAAGACGATAACAACAATGAGATAGAGCAAGAAGAAGAACAACAAATCACGACAATGAATAAAAAAGACAAGATGTTTTCATCTGGGCATTTTTATTTCGACCATTTAAGCGGGTCAATTAAAAGGGCTTTCAATAAACGTTCGATTCAAGATTGGGATTACGATGGGGGGTTTATGAACGAAGGGTTTTTTGGAGAAGACGTTAAAGCTAAGGCCGCCTTTGGATCCGATGACATCCCATTGGATGAGGAAGTTAGGAGGAAAATGAGTGAAGTGGAAAGTGTTGAAGATGCTTTGTTGGTGAAGAAAGTTGGTGGGAAAAAAATGAATCCTTTGAGGGAGAAATGGGGTGATTGGTTTGATAAGAAAGGTGATTTTTTGAGAAGGGATAGGATGTTTAAGTCGAATTTGGAGGTTTTGAATCCGTTGAGTAATCCTTTGCTGCAAGACCCTGATGGGGTTGGTGTCAGTGGGTTGACTCGAGGGGATAGAATGGTGCAAAAGTGGATTTTGAGTGAGTTTAAGAAGGTCCCTTTCACTGGGAAGAAGCCTTTGGGGATTTTGGAGATGGTTTCGGAGGATAAAAGAGGTGGTGAGAGTAAGAAAAATGATAATGCGAGGAATGTGTTAAGCAGAAGAAAAGATAGTAGCGGTCGGAATTCGATTTCAAGTAAATATGCAAATGAGATAAATGAGAGTAGAAGTATGAAGAATGAGGTCAAGAATGTAGATTTAGAGGCTGATAAGAGTAACACTGAGTTTTCGGGTCATATATATGCGGATGGAAAGAGATGGGGTTACTATCCTGGATTGGATCCAAGGCTATCTTTTTCGGATTTTGTGGATGCATTTTTTAGGAAAGGGAAGTGCGATATGAGAGTTTTTATGATATGGAATTCCCCTCCGTGGATGTATAGTGTTAGGCACCAAAGAGGGCTTGAGAGTCTGTTTGCTCAGCATCGAGATGCTTGTGTCATGGTGTTCTCTGAAACTATAGAGCTTGATTTTTTCAAAGACAGCTTTGTGAAAGATGGGTAAGTTTTGTTCTAGTTCTGTATTTTGATTTATTATATCTATTGTTGGATAACTGGTTTCTTGTTCCACGCAGTTACAAAGTTGCTGTAGCAATGCCAAACCTTGATGAATTGTTGAAAGATACACCGACCCATGCATTTGCTTCTGTGTGGTTTGAATGGAGAAAGACAAAGTTTTATGCTACTCATTATAGTGAGCTTGTGCGGCTTGCTGCTCTTTACAAGTAAGCTTGCTCATTTATGCGAATACTTTTTGATGTTTAGGGTGCAGTTTTGAATGCTTTCTTACATGTTTGAAGTTGGATCTTGGTTCAATGAGTCATGCTCTTTTCTGGTAGTCAAATCATCTTTTTCCCTTGTTGTTATTGTTGTGATGCAGAAGGGTAGTAGTAGTTTTTCCTACTTAATGCTGAGGACCATGATTGGTGTAGTTGGAGTCCTGAGCTCACTGTCCTGTTTTTAATATGATAAATGTGTATAGTTAATGTAGAGAGAAGGATGCATACAATGTCTTCCCCAGACCCCACAAAGTGGGAGCTTTGTGCACTGAGTTGCCTATTTTTTTAGATCTGTATAGTTAATCCAAGTTGGTGCATGGCATGCAATATTTATGCGGTCTCTGTTTTCTTTCTACTGAAGTCGAAATTTTTATATCATTGGTTTTAATGACGCGCTATATATCAGACTTAAGTTGTTTAGACTGCTACTTTACTGTCTCTGTTTTCCTTTGTACACTTCTTCCAAGCATGTCTTTTGTTATTTGTTTTGCAGATATGGTGGCATTTATCTTGATTCTGATGTTATAGTTCTGAAGCCATTATTGGCATTCAATAATTCTGTTGGCATGGAAGATCAGCTTGCTGGAAGCTCTTTGAATGGAGCTTTAATGGCATTTAGAAAGCAAAGGTAATGACTGCATTTGGTTTTTACGTTCTCCAATTTTGTTTGCTAGTTTCTGCTTTGCTTGAAATTACTGTTGCTTATACTTGGATTTTTCAAGTAACAGATATCTTTTGTATTAATTCTTAAAATCACATGGGTGGTATTTGTATATCAGCCATAACTGTCTAAGTTGATATTTGGTCTAAACTTTAGAGGGATTTGGCACTCAGTAGTTTAAAAATTTTGCTACTTGATTGCTAACTTTCTTCTTTTGAGCATGCTTTTTTTTTTGGTTTTTTTGCACTATCATTTTTTTTAAAAGAGAAAGTCATTACTCTTTTTTTCTTTCTTTGAATAATTTTTACAATAGAAAGTTGCATCTTTTTTTATTTTGTGTCAAGGCATGTTCTCATAATTTCTTGGAATCCTATATTTATGGATACCTTGTTTAATAATGACAATAGTTCAAATGTTTGGTCCATAATTTATATCTAGTTTCTGAAATGAGAAGTCTTTCTCTCAGAGTTTTGGGTTGAAGAGATTGTAGGAGAGCTACACTCGTGGTTTTGGTAGGGGGCCTTGGAAGTTGAGAAGGATTGGTCATATGCTTTTTTTGTTTTCGATATGTTTTTCTGGCTTGGTTTCCCACATATCAGCAATAAAAGGGCTTTGGCACTGAGTAGTTTAAAAAGTTTGCTACTTGATAGCTGACTTTCTTCTTCTGAGCAGGCTTTTTTTTTTTGGTTATTTTGACTATCTTATTTATTTTTGTTAAAAATGAGAAAGACATTATTCTTTTTTTTCTTTCTTTGAATAATTTTTACAGTAGAAAGTTGTATCTTCTTTTATTTTGTGTTGAGGCATGTTCTCATAATTTCTTGCAATCCTATATTTATGGATACCTTGTTTAAGAATGACAATAGTACAAATGTTTGGTCCATAATTTATATCTAGTTTCTGAAATGAGAAGTCTTTCTCTCAGAGTTTTTGGTGGAAGGGATTGTAGGAGAGCTACACTTGGGGTTCTGGTAGGAGGCCTTGGAAGTTGAGGATTGATCATAAGTTTTTTTCGTTTTTGATATGTTTTTCTGACTTGGTTTCCCACGTATCGGCAATTATATCATTTCTTTGATTTTTGCATTCTCTTTTGCAGTCCCTTCATAATGGAGTGTTTGAAGGAGTTCTATTTGACTTATGATGACACCCAGTTGAGATGGAATGGGGCTGATCTTCTATCAAGAGTTGCAAAAAGGTTTTTGAACAAAAAGAACATATCCGTCAAACGGCTGGAGTTGAATGTGCAACCTTCCTTTGTTTTCTTCCCTATTAGTTCTCAGCTTATTACAAGGTACTGTTCCATGTTCATCCCCGTCTCTTGAAAATGAACCATTGGATGTATATCTCTGATAAATATCACAATTCAAATGCACTTTCGGGTATATGCATGTATGCACGCATAAACCTGGCTGTACATGATTACAACCGTATATTTGGCTCTTATCTGACTAGTGAAGCATCTCCTTGCTTCCGAACACCAACTTTTTTATGCTACTGCCTTTTTCTGCTTCTGCATCATAATTGATTAGTTTGTGGTAGGATGACTAGTTGGTTTCTTTTATTATTATTATTATTATTATTATTATTATTATTATTATTATACTTTTTGGGCATTTGTCTTCCAGCTAACCTGGCTATTTTGGCTAGAAATACGTTTTAAATAATGGATCCTTGGGTTCCCAGGGTTAGATGATTTTAAGCATAGTTCTTATTGTAGGATGAACATTTTGTCCTTCGACCATTTCCTTGATATTTCAGTAGTCTCGGATTGTTGGGTGTTTCTCTCACCTTGCCTAACTCTGTTAGAACCTAGAAAAAAAACACCTACTTTTACCGGAAAACAGATTGTGGATGACACTTCACTTATTACCTTATAATTGTGCTCATCAGGGCACACCATCACATGCATTCATGAGGTCAAATGTACATTATAGTTGCATGACAAGATTTTCATCAGCTCGCCTCATGCCTCTTTGTGCTGTCTCCAAAATCTTGTTGCATTTCTTTTTCTGTGGAGTCTTAAATTTTTAATTTCTGCCATGACTAACTTGGATCAAAAACAGATACTTCGTTGCACCAACAGCAGAAACTGGGAAAGCACAGCAAGATGCTTTATTCAATAAGATTCTGAACGAGTCGGTGACATTTCATTTCTGGAACAGCTTGACATTTGCCCTCATTCCAGAGCCAGAGAGCCTTGTAACGAGGCTTATGGATCATCCCTGTATTCATTGCTCTGAATTGTTGTGATTTACACATCTCTCCTCAGTCTTGTCCAAGAATTGATCAAAGCATTTCTTTTAAAAGCAGATGCAAAATCTCTTGCTTGGTGATAATTTCAGATTCCGAATTCCATGTTAGAAATTCTTATAGTTGTACAGTTTCTGTAATTTCATTCCTTCATTTTTGCTGAACAATTAGGCTGCCCTGTTTGGGTAATTTGTTTGTCTATTAGGTTCAGTGGATTATATGCTTTTGACATTGAGAGGCTTACCATTTTCAGGTCAAAGGATGGTTGAATAATTGTAGCAATTCTCTATCATCCATTGGTCTCTTTATTGACTATAATCATTTGTTTCTTTTTGTCAATGATGTTTATTGACAGTTTGCTGATATTTATGTTACGTTCCTGTGAATTGTGGTTAGGACCAATTCCATGATTTAAAAAAAACCTTCCAGCACAGTGAAAGTGAACTAAAAAATACATCTGTCAATTCATATTATGTTAGATTCTGTTCGTGTAATATAAAATATGAAAATTATATTAAAATTTGTATTGAAACACCAAACACATGATATTTTTTAGTTTTTATCAAATTTTAAAATGATGATCAAAATCTGCTGCCAATGTGAATACAGAAAAGTATATGCTAATTAAACAAGCAAAGGATCATCATCTGTCACTCTTTCTTAAAGTACAATAGTCATCAACAAGGCAGCTCACTCTTTCTATTACCGTGCCGACCCTCCCCACCATGATTCTCGTGGCCTTTCTTCCTGCCTCGTTGACAACAAAGTAGCGAGAAACAGTCTGAAATTCTGTACACATTGCACTTCTAGTCCATGGCATTAGGTCCAAAGCATCTTCTTTTCACAGGATTCCACACCCATTGAACCAAAAACCTTCTTCCCTTAACTCCATTCACATTGTACCCGTTTCCCCGGGAATCCTTGTAAACTTTACCCACATACCCACCGCCGCCTCCAGAACCATACAAGCCTAAGCATAAATCTGCAATTTCAGTAGGTGCAGTTGGATCATCTCCCGCATACCATGCGTTAACCAGTGGATTACTCGACACTTCTGCAAGCTCATGGGCAATGACACTGATCATTCCATCAACTCCTGCATCCCCATTCGGTGCGCGCATCAGGTTGTTACCTCCATTGGTGCCTGGTGGCGGTTTCCCTGAGTACTTGGGCCAGGCGAATGGATAGGCACACATGCCTGGACACTGAGTTCCACTGTAACCAATCCATGCGTAAGGAACTGTTACACTAACAATGGTTGGGAAGGTGAAGTAGTGAAAGCCACAGACTGCTCTACAGAAATCCTCAACCTGGACATCATGAGAAGTTAGCACCAGATAGAGGCCATTATGAGGATTGAGAGGCAGTGGCCTTGGATAGGAGGTGACTGCAGATTTGATGACAGATTGCATTGACAAACGACTTAGAGAAACACCATGGGAGTATCTGGTGTCATAGAACTCTCCTGAAAGGGAAATGCTACCGGTGATGTTGGATCCTGTTTGGTCAGTGTAGAGCCTGACAGTCTTCCACCAATCAGCAACAGAAGGGTAAGGAGCTGGAGAAGACAAGGAATATAGGAAATCCTTGATTGTGGCTTGGTGGGTTGGATTCCAGTGACCATACCAGATTATGTACAGATTGATGGGTGATGCAAGGACAGGTCCCATGTGGTACTCAAGGTTCACTAGGTCTGAAGAACCCTCATAGTTCTCAGCTTGGCTAAATTGAGTGTTTTGACTCCATGAAAGAGCCAGAGGAAAACAATGGAATGGTAATAGCAAGAGCACATAACAGGAGAGCTTGTGCATTTTGCTGTTTGCTGTTTCTTTGAATGTTGTGGGTTGTGATAAAGAGAAGAGAGAGGTGTCTTTTTGAAGGAAAGGAAATGTGATATAAAATGGAGAGGGTAGTTGAGATTCTTCTACACTATTTTCCTTGTGGTGGACACTAGTTTGCATGTTTACATAATTCAATTGTCCGTCATTGTCTACTTTTTAATGATAACAATGTTGTTCCCCTTCTGTTTTCTGTTCTTTAATCTTATTCACATATTAGATAAAGGAGCATGGCTGACAAACTCTATTATATATTTGTGTTTCACTCAATCAAGTAATTTAGAATATTGGGATCAACAAAAAAAAAATACTATTTCTTAGTACTTAATACAGTTGTTACTGGTTCTTTGGATTCTTCTATTATGACTTCATCCACCATTTTGCCCATCTCCAAATGGTTTAGGCAATACCAGATAGATCATACCCTTGACTCATTTGGGATGATATTTTTTCACATCACTTGTTTAACAATGGGAGGGTGAGTTTTGGTTCAATGGTTAAGGCATGGGTTTAGGTCATGGAAACAGTGTTTCTGTTACCGGAGGGAATGCATGATACATATGACCCTCTCCAGATCTCATAATGTGAGAGTCTTGTGCACTAAATTTACCATTTCTTGTTTAACAATGGCATTGCCTTATCTTAGGCTGAGATATTGACTTATTATTATTGTATAGCTGCAAATTTTTGGAATGGTTTTTGGAATGGATGCCCTTGACTATGTTGAGATTAGCATCAACGGTGGTAAAATATTGAATAAGAGAAAAATAATGAGATAGTCAAGACCAGAGAGTAAACTAAATGATGGATGTATCCCTTCATTAAAAGCAAGCATGTGATACTTTTCTTATTGTTCTCCCCTTTACACTACAACTCTTCTCTCTCAATCTTTGACTATGAGGTTTCACGAATAACAAAATTTTAAAACATATACATAGTAATACAGAAGATTAAATCACAAAATTAAGAATATGTTCCAATATGAAATTTCCTGAAAGAAAAGGTTTGAATACTTGGGACAGAAGAAAAAGCTAGCCTACTCTTTGGGTTAACTGGAAGATTTTCACGTACATCAATGACATTTACACAAAAGTGGAGTTGCAAGCTGCTTTTGGATTAATTAATACCATTAATTAATATGTGGTGTTAGATTAGCTGAGAGCTCACAGAAGAACCATGTGACACTTGATTATAGTAGTTTTTTCCTAAACAGTTATTGAGGAAAAATAAAATAAAATAAAATAAAATCCTTTGCTGATGCAATGGCAGGAGATGCATGTGATGGGCCTTTAACATCTTCAACTTCCCATGCCATGATTATAGGGGATGATTGATTGATTTCTTAACAAAGGAAGGCTCCTTGCACCCATTAGAAGTGTAAACAAATCATGTTACTTATGAGTTATTTGAGTACAATTTGATGATTACTAATAAGAGAAAATGAGTAATCATCTGGTGAAGGATGCAGCTATTTTTGAACTGATGCATCGACTCTTCCCACTTTCATGGTCACTTTTCCAAGCTTGAAATTAACAGCATATCCAGTTACATAGTCTTGGGTTGGTGCGTCTTTTTCGTTCTCTTCCTCTAAGCTTGCTACGTTAGTCAAAGTTGCTCACTTGAAACATTCAAATTCTTATGCCAGAATCTAGAATGTGCTTTAAGCAGCTGCATTGTGCATTTGATTTACTCATTTGATTGCTCTTTGCAGAGCATTTTCGATCACTTTTTCTTGCTTTTGCTTTGTCAGTTTGGCGATCATCAAGGAGCAATCAAATGAAACATGTAAAAGGCTAGTGAAAGCTGGACTGTCAACTTTACGTCAGATATCCTTTTGTTGGTAAAATCTTGTTCTTAACCACAGAAAGATAAACAAAAAGACGAAATGGCTAATGGGAAAAATCATAACAAGAAATTAAAGATTGTGTTGGCTGGCATGGCAGCAAGTCAATAAACTTTGCAAAGCATGTCGATTTATACAAAAGAAACCATTGTTGAATAAGAGCCATTACAGATAAATGTATCTAGGAAAATCTAGAATCTTGGAATTAGTAAGAAAAATCTTTGAAAGATGTTACTTTTAATTTATAAATGATGTCAGTCCTAAGATTATTATATGTTATTCAATGATGCGTTATTGAGCTTATGTAAAAATTGTAATGGTGAAACTGAAAGGTGCAATGTACCCAGGAAAATTTCAAAGATTGAGACTTTGGGAAACACTGATGATTGCTCCTCTATTGATGTTGAAAGAAGATATATTATCAGTCAAATTGCCTTTAGCTAAAATTCAGATTGCTGGTCAATTCAAACGATACTTTTCACGTTTTTAAGATATAAAATTCAGGTCTTAAGTAGACATGACAATCTTAGACACGACACGAATATACGACACGAACACGAGATGAATAAATGACACGAGATGACAAGAGATGACACGGGATTAAAATTAAGTAAAATTAATATATGAATGTGGTGAAAGCTAAAAACAACATTTTGAGTTTTTCGTGTCGACACGAATTTTTGACACGAATTTTTGACACAAATACACGACACGAACACGGTTTTATATGACACGAAAACGAATTTTTGACACGAATTGCTAGGTCTAGTCTTAAGTACACTTCCCTCTCTTCTCAACCATAAACTTCCATTATATATATAAAAAAACAAGTTTATATATGATCTATTGACTGACAGTGTATAATTTTTATATATTGTCCATCAACAATAAAATAACATTTCATTAATGAGTGAAGTCTAAAAGTGTATAAACCTTTAAAAATAAATTTAAATTAAAAATAAATTTAAAAACTTTGTTAATATTTATTTTTAAGGATCTTCATATATGGTGTTATCCTATGATTAACTAACAGTGTATAAAAACTATACACTGTCAGTACATTATACATAAATTAAAAAAATCACGTGCTAAATTATTTTGGTTAATTAATAGTTTTTTTATTTCAATATTTGTATTAAGAGTTAATGAAAAAAAACCTATTTTATATTTGTGACGGAATTGTTAAATTCTAGTATTCTACAAATAAGATTAAAAGATTGAAAATTATTTTATTAACATATATTTATGAATATAATAAAACAATTAATTATTATATAAGCAATTGTTTCAATAAATATAATTTGATTATTGTTTTATATTTTAGTTAGCTTATTTAATAATCTCCCTTTTTTTCCTTTAAACCTTGCTATGAAAAGAAAAAAAGCTAAGGAAAACATTTAGAAAAAATTTCAAATGGATTTATGAACTATATATTTTTGGTGTAAACATCTTCCATTATCCGAATGTCATTTTGGGCTTCGATTAATCCGGAATCGAGCTAAGTCGGACCCTATTCGAGGGAGCTTTTCCAATGCTATTTTTTCAATTTACAAGACTTAAATTCGAGACTTTGCTTAAGGGATACCAAACTTCTTTCACTTGACCCAACAAACATTAGTATTTATGAACTATATATCTTTACTTAGGGTTGGGCTCTCAGCTTTTTCCCAGACAAACACTTAAGATTAAGAACACTAATATTTCGATTTTAATGAAATTAATCACCAAATCCATTTAATTTGATTAATTAATCAACCATCGAATCAATTGTGATTTATTAATAATAAAAAAAGGGAAACTATCCAATAAACATTTTTAATTAGGGCATATTTTGGATCTTTTAAAGTAAGGCCCAACATACCCTTGAAATCCATTACATGTAAGGCCCAATTCTTTAAATCAGATTTTACTTGGTAAATATTTTCTGCCTGTAATGCTTGTTTCCAAGTTTCCCATTTTCTTTTCCTTCCTGACTTCATAATCGAACAGTCTCTTTTGATTTGGCACAGAGAAAAAAGTTTCTGTATTGAATTGCGAATCACACAAAGTCATACTGCTACTATAATTTACTCTTCATCTTCTTTGTCGCAAAGAATCCTTCCTTGGCATTTGCTAATGCTTCTCAGATTCCATGGAATTAAGCCCAGATTATCAGCCAATCCTCTCTTCACTCTCAACCAATCATATCTCCATGTTAACAGAGATACCATTGATACCCAAACTCCATCCCCATCGTCAGAACCCCAATGCTTTATCAAAACAATCTGTTCTCAAGTCTATGAATCGTACCACCAACAAGCCCACTTGAGATTTTCATCTCCAAAGCTCAACCTTGATATTAATCCTTATTCTTTGACCCATGAACAAGCCATTTCCATTGTTGCTTCTCTGGCAACTGAAGCTGGTTCCATGGTTGCTCTAAGTTTCTTTTACTGGGTACTTGAGATCTCCAAGTTTAGACATTTCATGAGACTTTATATTGTAACTGCCACTTCTTTGATTAAAAATGGCAACTTTGACAGAGCCAATGAAGTAATGCAGTGTCTGATAAGGAGTTTTGCTCAAGTTGGGAGATTAAAGGCGGCCGTTGGAATGGTTTTTGAGATGCAAAATCAGGGCTTGAGGCTAAAGGCTGAAACCTTGAATTGTATATTGGGGGTTGGTATCGAAATGGGATTGCTTGACTATTTGGAGAAAGTGTTTGATGAAATGTCTGAGAGGGGTGTGTGTGGGGATTTTAGTAGTTATAAATTGATGGTAGTGGGTTATTGTAGAATTGGGAGGGTTTTAGAGGTTGATAAGTGGTTGAGGGAAATGTTTGAAAGAGGATTCATCGTTGATAATGCTACTTGCACATTGGTTATCAGTTTGTTTTGTGACAAGGGATTTGCGAACAGAGCATTCTGGTTTTTTGATAAGTTGGTTAAAATGGGGTTTAAGCCAAATTTGATTAACTATTCTTGTTTGATAAATGGATTGTGTAAGAGGGGTAGTATAAAGCAAGCCTTTGGAAAATTGGAGGAAATGGTTAGGGAAGGATGGAAGCCTAATGTGTATGTACATACCACTTTGATTGATGGGCTTTGTAAGAAAGGATGGACTGATAAGGCTTTTAGGTTGTTCCTTAAGCTTGTTAGGAGTGATAATTACAAGCCGAATGTGCATACATATACTTCTATGATCAGTGGTTATTGCAACGAGGAGAAGTTGAACCGGGCAGAGATGTTGTTGAGCAGAATGAAAGAACAGGGATTGGTTCCTAACACCAACACCTATACCACTCTTATCAGTGGCCATTGTAAAATGGGAAGTTTTAATCGAGCATATGAATTGATGGATGTAATGGATAAAGAAGGCTTTGCTCCTAATGTATGTACATATAATGCAATTATTGATGGCCTCTTTAAAAAAGGAAGGGTTCAAGAAGCCCACGAACTGCTTAGGGAGGGTTTTCTACATGGATTGCAAGCTGATAGAGTTACATATACCATTCTCATTACTCAGCACTGCAGGCAGGCTGATGCTGAGCGAGCTATGGCATTTTTCAGTAAGATGCTTAAAGTTGGCCTCCAGCCTGATATGCATTCATATAACACACTGATTGCTGCATTCTGTAAGAAGAAAATGAAAGAAAGTGAGAAACTTTTTGAAGAAGTTTTGAGGCTTGGATTGGTTCCAACCAAGGAAACATATACATCCATGATATGTGGGTACTGCAGAAATGGAAATTTAAGCTTGGGACTCAAGTTTTTCAATAAGATGAATGACCATGGTTGTGTACCAGATAGTATCACTTATGGAACTCTGATCAGTGGACTTTGCAAAGAGTCTAGGTTGGAGGAGGCATGCCAGTTATATGAGACTATGATGGACAAGGGGCTCTCTCCATGTGAAGTAACTCGGTCGACATTAGCTTATGAGTATTGCAAGAAAGGTGATTCTGCCATTGCCATGGTCATGTTAGAAAGACTAGAGAAAAAACTTTGGATGTGGACGGTTAACACCTTGATCAGAAAGCTTTGTAGTGAGAAGAAAGTAGGCATAGCAGCATTGTTCTTTCAGAGATTATTGGATAAGGATCGCAATGTTGACCGTGTAACTTTGGCAGCATTCATGACTGCATGTTATGAGACAGACAAGTTTGCTCTTGTTTCTGAGCTGAATGAAAGGATCTCTAAAGGAATTGGTTAGCAGCCTGGCTGAAGGGAAGATGGGCTATATTTGCAGTTGAAAGCCTTTCTGCTAAAGCAGGTTGCACGGCGAAATGAAATTCTTCTCGGGAGTGAATCTTTCGTGAGTTCTTTTA
Source organism: Heritiera fomes (assembly GCA_032173925.1). Classification (NCBI taxonomy): domain Eukaryota; kingdom Viridiplantae; phylum Streptophyta; class Magnoliopsida; order Malvales; family Malvaceae; genus Heritiera; species Heritiera fomes. Next base: position 5,939,825 of record JAPDPM010000015.1, read on the forward strand.
AATGAAGTTGAATCTATTCATCCCTTTTCCTTGGAAGTGCAAGTTTCTTCAGTTCGTATGCCTTCTGTTGGCATTTCTACCGTCAACCGAAAATTCAGAGGATCTACCTACAGGATAAGCTAGTGGTTTGCGATGTAATGAGCACCTCACGATTGTTACTTTAAACTGGCGTTTGAAAACAAATACAAAAGTTTGCATCAATCACATTGAATGGCAACCTGATTTGCTCTTGTTTATCCTCTCAAGTCTTAACAGATGCTATAGATAGGATCTTGGGACTATGAATGGGGGACCCAAGGCCTTGTTTTGAGAAAAGAAAACGGCAAACCTTTGTTAGTTGCCATACGAGGAATCAATCGAAAACAGACAAGTTACCTAGTTGTCTGATACTTGAAATAAAAATTTGATGGAACTACTAGAATTCCTGTTTCTATTTTAAAACTGTTTAACCTGCAAAATCATGCTGCTGAAAGAGAGTTTTTCATTTTCCTTAAACCTACTATTTCCAACCGTGATGGAAGTCAAAATAACGTCAAAATATCGTCATAAATATTAAATTGTCTGTTTTTAAGGCATTGTCTTAGCAGCCCATAAAATATATTAGTCAAATATGCAACCTTTTTCTGACCTAATGGCTGATGCCTTTGGTGTGCCTCGCTTTCGTCACAACTTGTAATATATATTCAATTTGTTTTGTTTTTGCTCTTCTAGCTTGAGATCTATTGCATCTGTTTTAACCCAGGATAGAGGGTATTCTAGGGAAAACAAACAAAACAAAGGAGCAAACTTTATAAAACGCCATGCTTTCTTTCCTTTTCAAAACCCCGTCAGCATTTGGTACAGACAACTTCTCGTCTCTCCCATTATTTGCTTTAAAGGTAAGAATTATGCTTTAAATTGATCTCTCTGGCCTCTCTCTTTCTGGGTTTCAGTTTATATGCTGCATCATTTCCGTTAGTCCCTTTAGCTATTCTTGAATATTTCATTTGCTGCCAAGAAAGAAAGGGTTTTCTTCTGTGTTGGCTTATTGTTATAGTTCTTTCTCTTGATAATGCTGGGTTTTATATTATCTCTATTACTCTTAGAAAAAAATCATAAATTTTGTTATTACTAATGAGATTAATAGTAGGAGTATCAGTTAATTTTTGTTGCATATTGGAGGAATTTACATTCTATGTCCTTTTTATCCAAGTATAGGCTTCTGTCTGTTGAGTAAGAACAGTTTCTGGTTTTAGGCTTAACTTGATCGGTATGTTTTATTTGCTTGAAAAGATCTGTTTTGGCATTTATTAAGATTAAATGGATTTTTCATTGATACATCATTAGTAAGCTTGATTTATTGCTTTGAACGATTTGCTGCACATGCAATGAACTTTTATTATATAGTAACTATCATTGCCTCCAGCTAATAGCTGGATCAGTTCTTTTAGTTATGTCTAGTTTCCTTGATGAATATTTAATTTATGGATTAACTATCTCTGAAATGAAAAAAAGAAAGAAAAACAATACTCAAATGAGAAAAGAGATATATCAAACAAGATTTATAGGAAAAAAAAAGGAGAAAATACCACACCGTATGTTAAAGATGGCATGATTTATGATGAACTTTGAGAAGTTGTAATAATTTCTGAAGTGATTTATTTTTCAGCACACTTTTCAAATGGCTCGATCTGCACTGGATGAAATGTCAGATTCTGGGGCTTTTACGAGAACTGCTTCAACATTTCGTAACTTCATATCTCGAGATCCAAATTCTCAGTTTCCACCTGAGTCAGGAAGGTATCATTTGTATGTATCTTATGCTTGCCCCTGGGCTTCCAGGTGCCTTGCATACTTGAAGATCAAAGGACTTGACAAAGCCATTGGTTTCACGGTTGGTGAATCATGTTGTCTTTTAATCTTTTGTGGTTCGATTAAATCGGTCATAAAGCTAATGATCTTTTCTGTTCAATTGTTGATCAGTCAGTCAAACCCATATGGGAAAGGACAAAGGAAACTGATGAGCATATGGGATGGGTTTTTCCCTCCTCTAATACAGAGGAACCAGGTGCCGAACCTGACCCATTTAATGGAGCAAAGAGTATAAGAGAACTATATGAGCTTGCGAGTACGAACTATACTGGGAAGTACACAGTTCCTGTAAGTTCTTAAACATTAAAATCCCCTCCCAGCTCTCTTTCATCTGTTTCTTTTTTTGTTTGATTCTTTTCCATGTTCAAGTCTTTCAAATTTCTTTGGGGGTTTATGTTATGTGATAGGTCCTATGGGACAAGAAATTCAAGACCATTGTTAGTAACGAGAGTGCAGAGATAATCCGCATGCTTAATACCGAATTCAATGATATAGCAGAGAATCCTGCTTTGGACCTATATCCTCCTCATTTGAGAGCTCAAATTGATGAGACAAATGAATGGATATACAGTGGAATTAATAATGGTGTTTACAAATGCGGATTTGCTAGAAAGCAAGAGCCCTATGATCAGGTATTCTTATGTAGTTGCTTGCTATCTTCAATTCAGTGCAGGACTTCTTAGTCTCTACATTCTTGAAAGAACTCTTCCTTTTCGTATTCTTAAGTATGTCTTCTCATTGGATCATCAGGCTGTAAAACAATTATACGAAGCTTTGGACAAATGCGAGGAGATTCTTTCTAAGAAGCGGTACATCTGTGGAAACATTCTGACTGAAGCAGACATCCGACTGTTTGTGACCCTCATAAGATTTGATGAGGTATTTTATCAACTTTCTAATTCTATATATTTGGTATAACTAAAGACATCTTGATCCATGACAATTCTTTCCGTGGTAATCATTAACTTTGGCTAGTTGAAAACTAAGGATCTTTACAATGAAATCATTCACGCGTTTCGATGAACTTGTTGTGCTTCCAGGTCTATGCAGTTCATTTTAAGTGCAACCAGAAGCTTCTGCGAGAGTACCCAAACTTGTTCAACTACACCAAAGACATTTACCAAATCCCAGGCATGAACAGCACAGTGAATATGCAACACATCAAGCGGCATTACTATGGGAGTCATCCTACCATAAATCCATTTGGGATAATTCCTCTTGGCCCAAATATTGACTATTCTTCTCCACATGATCGTGCAAGGTTTTCTGCATAGACAATATGTAGCCCAGCCCAGACTCTAAGCTGTTGGACGTGATGCGCTCATGCATGCTGTTGTTGTAGATTTCTTAATAGCTAAATAAATTCTTAACATTTATCCTAAAATGGAATTAAGCCTTCAACATTTTATCGCGTTGAATTCAGTCCATAAATTTTTATTTCAATGAAAATAAATCCTCAACTTTTTAAAATTATGCAATTAAGTCAAATCTGTTAAATGATATTAACTGTCATTAGTATGTCTAACGTAAAAGTTGACGTGGATAGCGTAAAAGGTTGAGGGTTTATTTTCAGTAAAATAAAAATTTATGGATTGAATTTAACGCGATAAAATGTTGAGGGTTTAATTTCATTTTAGGGTAAAAGTTGAAGGTTTATTTGACTATTAAGCTTTGTAGATAACTCTCCTCATATTTGGGAAGATGAATTTTCTCCAAGTGTGTTTTTTTTCTCTTAAATCAATCAGCTAATAAAATAAAATGAAATATGTAATTCTTAAATTTACAATTTTAATTTCATGCAATAAAATATCGATAATTTTTTTTTACGAAATTCGGAGTTATATTATCTCATAATTTGTGTATCAAATCCTTTTCAGATAATAGAATTTGCAAAAATCCTTTGTCATGTGGACATGCTATAAGATCTTATTACTTTTTAATCAAAATTTCAATCGTAGTCATTAAAGTTTGAAATTACTAAAAAGAGAAGAACATTGTCACCAAGCATAAGAAAGTAGAGGTGGCAAACGGGCCGGTTCGGGCGGGTTTGAGCCGGGTTATTTTCCGGTTCGAGCTATTTCGGTTACGGGTTTTTTCGGTTACGGGTTTTTCCAGTTTCGGATTTTTTCGGTCTTGGGTTTTTTCGATCTCGGGTACTTGCGGTTTCGGTTTTTTTCGGTTTCGGGTATTTTCGGGTTCAGTTATTTTCGGATTCGATCCGGTTTCGAGTTCGGTCCGGTTTTAACCGGGCGGGTTTAGCGGGTTTAGTCAAATTATTTTGAAATTTTATAAGCTATAAATTTTTTTTATAATTTTGAATGTAATAATTAATTTAATTTTATGTAATTAAATTAAAATATAATAAAAATGCTAAATTAAAGTTTAAAATTTATTAATATTTATCTAAATATAAATTTTTACATTTTAATGTTTTTATTACTTGACAATTATTATTATTTTTTAAAATTTTATGTGATATTCATATTTGTTATGAAATATAAATTATATATTAATAATTATATAAAAATTTATTTTTTAATTGAGCCAAATCTAATATATATTACATTATAAGGTACATAACAAATTTAGTAAAATATCTATATAGAATCATAGATGCTTACATGAACATTCTTGAAATAAATTAATTAAATAATATTATTTTATATACTTATAAATTTAGATAGTTAAAACTAATTTGTGTATCACATGAGTAAAAGCTAATGTATATGTGTGTGTATAGTAAAACTAAAGGAAAGTGAAAATCTGAAAGTATTATTAGCTATACAAATAAATAACTAACAAATTATAATAAATCACACTAAATAATTAAACATTTATATAAATCGTTTTGTACTCTTAAGTTTTAACAATAACTTATTGGGTCATTGCATTTTTTTGGGATCAAAGTCAAAGTTGAGCCATTGGAATTTAGACACTCTTAGTTTAGTAATTTTTTTATTTTGTTTTATTAGCTTTTTTAATAATTGTATTATATTTTTATTAAGAGTTTTTCTTACCTTTATTTTATTTTTTAAATACTAAGCACTAACATAATTAGTAATTAAATTAAATCTAACCGTATACATTAAAAAAATACTTTATTATTATTCTTAATTGGTCAACTAATTATCTCATTTTTATATTTATTTTGTTTTTGATTTGTATATAAATCATAATATTAACATTATTACATTAAATATAATCGTACTCATACACATTAATTAATCAATTATCTTATTAAAAATTTAGAATGTTGATTAAAAAAGTTATATACACCAATTAACATTATATTAATAAATAATAACATTTGATACAATCATATGATATACGGTTAATAATTGGTGTATTTACTAACCTGCTTCAGAGGTGCCAACTACCAACTGTCCTAGCATTCGTGATCCAGATCCTCCTATTACTATCCTCATCTATCTTAGGATGGTGATATTGTCAGTTATATACTTATACACCAATTGAGTACTAATTTAGTCATTTTTTCATATTTATATCAATAGAATAAGATTAGAATTAGATATACGTTAATTGCGAATGTCTAATTAAAATATTAAATAGTAGATTTTACTAAATTAATTAATATAATCTTAGTTATTTAAATATAATTAATCATAATATTAACACTTGTTAATATACTTAAAAATAATAATAAACTTTATTTTTAATTAAATTTAATATTAACAATAAATAATAAATCAAATTTTAACTTAGGAAGGTTCTAAATTCATCCATTTTTTTTTCATGCACCCATTTTTATTTGTGCTGTGAACAGTAAATTATGAAAAGAATAATGTGTAATAAAAAAAAGGATTTGTTTAGAAATTCTCTTTTAACTTTTAGACATTTTATCATATTAATTTTTATTATGAAAATTAGTATAAATATTAAAAAAAAATAATTACAAACAAAGAGCACTTAAAAAAATAACCCCTCCAAAAATTTATCCAATTTCATTCTCATTTCCCGCTCACATTTCACATGGTCAGATTGAAGAGGGAAAAAATGATTAATAAAATAATAAATTAATATATTATTTTTAATGTTTCCAAAATTATTATTTTTTACAAAATTAATTCTCAAAAGTCAAAACAAGTGAACCCTAAAAAATGGGAATCGCAGCAACCCAAGTGAAATGAAACCTTGCTGCAGCCGAACCCTTTCTCAGTTTCTCTCATCCTCTTTCAACCGAATCCAAATGAAACCCTAAAAAATCGGAATTGTAGCAAAGCTTCAGCAGAATCAGCACCTATTTCTGACTTTCTTGGTCTTTCACTCTTTCTTGGTCTTTCTTTTACCGTTTATTGTTTCGGTCTTTCACTCTTTCCACCCAACAATTGGTAGCAGGTCTCTCTAAATCCAACGACAGTAGCTCTTTCCTTCTCCAGATCGAGTGACAATTGCTCTCTCTCCAGGTTTGCTTTTTACTGGGTGCGTGTGTTTGAAGGGTTATTTGATTCTTATTTGTGCTCTAGGATTCTATGTGATTGTGCTTTAAAAGGGTCTTTGCGTTTGGCTAAAGTTGTTTATCGGAAGATAATGGGGAATGGGTTTGAACCAGATTTGCTTTTATGGAACTCTGTAGTAAATGCCTATGCTAAATGCGGGAGCTTTGGATATGCTTGTAAAGTGCTTGATAGAATGCCTGAAAGAGATGTTGTGTCTTGGACTGCTCTGTTTTCTGGATTAGTTAATGAAGGGTATGGATCTGATGTGTTGGGTTTGTATTGTTCTATGAAGGGCGATGGTGTTCTGCCAAATGGGCATTGCTTAGCTACTGCTTTGAAAGCTTGTTCTTTGAGTTTAGATTTGTTTTTTGGGACACTGTTGCATGGAGAAGCTGCTAAAGTTGGAGTTTTGTCGGATGTTTTTGTTGGGTCTTCTCTTGTTGATCTTTATGCTAAATGTGGTGAGATGGAACTCGCAGAGGGAGTGTTTGTTTACATGGATAAAAAGAATGTTGTGTCATGGAATGCATTGCTTAATGGATATGCTCTAAGGGGTGATGCAGGAAAGGTTTTGAATTTGTTTCAAGGGATGACAGAATCCGAATTGAGGTGTAGTATGTTTACTTTGTCAAATGTGCTCAAGAGTTGTACATACGTTGGACCAAAACAAAAAACAGAACATAATCTGTTTTTTTTTATTCAATCATAAATCTTCAAAATGTTCTATTATTACTTTTTATATAAAACGATTAGGATATCTCCAAATTTTATTTAAATAATTTTTTTAAGGATATTGAGAGAATGGATTCTTTACTGTTTGTATAATTTTACTTTCTACAGTTTTTTTTAACTTAAATTAGATTGAGATTGAGCGATCACCTTTCTCTATTAGAATTAATTTGGGAAGTCAAACCCAAGACAATCACCAAGAAAGAGTTTGATCATTTAAAATTTTGTTGCTTCTAAGGAGACGGGAGATCAATGACTTTTGCACAACATGCCGATATAAAGATGTTGTCTCTTAGGATCCATGATGGACAATAAAATTGATTTTTGTGATATTAAAAAACATCAAATGGCAGTGACATTAGTTATTGTAAAAATAAAATTATGTTTATGTTATGTGCGATTCATATATGTATCTTGTTATTTTTTATTATATCGATGTTGATTGAGCATGTATTCTAATTAAATAGTGAGTTTGTTTTTAATAGTTAGAATTTTGTTATTTTTTTACAGATATGAATATAGAATCCAATTCTAATGATCATGATGACTTTAATACTGTGGAATGCTCCTCAACACCTGCTGCTCTTACTTCAAGTTCTTCAAAGAGACAAAAAAATCCAGTGTTCGGACTGTTTTTAATATGCTTGATCCTGAGGAACAACTAGTATATCAAGCGAAAAACAATGATACCAAAGAAAGAGCAAAATGCAAGTTTTATGGGACTGTAATGATTGGAGAGTCACATTCAGGTACGTCTACTATGCGTCGGCATATTCAAACTTGCAAGAAAATAGATCATTCTTCTGAGAGTGATATTCAAATTGGGTGTGAAAGTAAGAAAATAGACCCATTAGCTATACGTGAAAAGTTGGCTAGATGTGTTATTACTCATGGATATCCATTTAAAATTGTTGAAGATGTTGAGTTTAGAGGCTTACTTTCCTCTATGAATGATGATTTTAGACCCATTTGTAGGAATACTTGCAAGGCTGATTGCTTGAAATTACACAAGAAAATGAGAGAGAAAATTAAATCTAGTATGGAAAAACTTTCAAGTATAATTTGTTTGACTGCTGATATGTGGACATCTTGCGCTACTCAAGGATATCTTTGTTTAACTGCGCATTTTGTTGATGATGATTGGAAGTTGCGTAGTTTAATTTTAAATTTTCAACATGTGCCACCACCCCATACTTCATTTGTTTTGTACAACAAGATTTATGATTTACTAAAAGAATGGGGAATCGATAGAAAAATTTTTAGTATTACTTTGGATAATGCCAGTAATATGGATAGCATGCAAGCACAATTATGTGATCTTCTTAATCAACAAGGTGCATTGATATGTCATGGAAAATTTTTTCATATTCGTTGTGCTGCTCATATATTAAATCTTATTGTTCAAAGGGGTTTGTCAGTGATTAGTGAAGCTTTGAAAAAAGTAAGAGAAAGTGTAAAATATGTTGAGGGTTCTGAAGGAAGAAAGATCAAGTTTCGTGATTATGTACTTGAATCAAAGTTGAATTATTCAAGGGGTTTGTGGTTGGATGTGGTAACTCGGTGGAACTCTACATATTTGATGATAGAGAAATTTCTTTATTATCGGGAAGCTTTTGAGAAATTGAAAATGTCGGATGGAAATTACACTACACTTCCAAGTCCTGAAGAGTTCCTTTGGCTTAGGAATGTTTCGATGTTTTTGAAGCCTTTTTATGAGATTACCACTTTATTTTCAGGAAGAGACTATCCCACTAGTAATTTGTACTTTGAAAATGTATGGGAAATTCAAAAGAATATTCAGGATGTACTTGTATCTGAAGACCCAATGATGGTATCAATGGCAGTGGAGATGGATGATAAATTTTGTAAATATTGGGAAAATTACACTCTGGTGTTATCTTTTGCAGCTATACTTGATCCTCGGTTTAAGTTGCAACTTTTGAAATATCTTTTAGCAAATTTGGGTGTTGAATATGAAGATAAGTGGAAGGATATTTTGGAAGAAATGAAACTACTTTTCAAGGAGTATGAGAATCAAATGAAGCTTCTTTCTCGATCATCTGTGATTGTAGGTGAATAAGATCAAAGCAATCGGAGAACAATTTCTCAAATGATGAGTGTAAGTTTAATTTCTGTTTTTTTTTATTAAAAAAATGATATTATTTACTTTAGTAACTTATTAAATTATTACTTATTTCTTAGATAGTAAGTAATTTCATCATTTTTTACGTTTTAATTTACATTTATTATTATTGTAGGGATTTAAAAGCTATGACAACGAGTCAAGTTCGCATAGATTAGAGTTAGAAATATATTTGGATGAACCAAGAGAAGATTATGAGATGCAACTTGATGTGCTTGAGTATTGGAAGAAAAATCAATTTCGACATCCTATACTTTCACTCATGGCTAAGGATGTTTTGAGTATTCCAATTACCACAGTTGCATCTGAATCAGCATTTAGTATGGGTGGTAGAGTTCTCAACAAATGGAGAAATTGTCTTACACAAGATAATGCAGAAATATTGATTACCACTCGTAATTGGTTGCATGGATATGATATAGATGATGATGGTAAGATTTTATTGTCATTAATATTTTATTATTTTTTATTATTTAAATTCTTATATGATTATTTTCAATGTATTTCATTAACCAAAAAAGATGAAACATCCGGATGTGGAATGAGTGTTTCACTGGAATCACTGCAATGAAGTTGAATTAGTTGTCTTATGAAGGAAAAGGAGGATTAAGAGCTTCTAATTGCAATGTATGTGATATTCTACATTTTATTAGCTTCATTGATAAAAATTTAAGATTTTTTGTTAAGAGTAATTAGTTGTGATTGATTTGGTTGTAATTTGCAGGTTTCAATTTGGATGTTGGAATCATTTGATGTATAATTAAAGTTAAAGATTGCAGGTGATCTGAATGGGGTATGATAAGCTATCTTTCTTTGTTTTAGTGATTTTGGTTAAGGGGTTGTGTTGTTTGATTTGGGGGAATCTCAAGTTGTTGATACTTGGTTTAAGATGTATCTTTAAATTATATATTTCTTGGTCATTATGATCTATGCCATTATGCCTCTTCATTATGTATTATCAGCCTAGTTTTTCATTATGTTTTGGCTTGACCTTATGTCACTTACTAATATGTTAAGCAAAGAATTTACTATTGTGCTAATTTTGTGGCTTTCCCTTTATTATGTTTTGTTGAAGTGTTTCATTTGATTGGTAGTTCTTCTTTGAGTGTAGATCTTTTGTTCCTGCTCTTTACTTTTAAACCTTTAATGACCCATTTTTTATGATAAGGCTTTGAATAATTTATCTTGTGTATATACTGTATCTTTATTGAAGAACAAGCTGTTGCAAGTAAGCTTTGCTTTAACTCATCCAAGATGCAACAAGAAGTTTGTAGTTGTTGGACATGGACTGTCTCTTAATGGTATTGGGATGTATAGAGTCCAAGATATTAGATATAGTAAACAAATGATATTTTAGTACCAATTTATAGTTTATCTGATTTTGTATGGTAGTGTATAATCTTGGGATACAGACTTTATATTTTTATATTGTTTTTAGTAGCATAGCTTTTAATCTTGTGTTCATGAATTTGAGATGGCGTCCTCATAAAAGTGGTTTAAAACCACAACCTGTCATTTTTCTCTTTGTTTGTCTTGAATAAGCAGAGCGAGTGAAGGTGGTGGAAGCTACTGTCATCAGTGTAGCTCCAACGGTTCAAGCAAGTCAAAGACTTTGTCAAAGAGTACATACCTGGAAACAATTTCTCCCTAGAGGCACAGATGTATTTTGCTTCTAACCTTCCTCGGAGAACGAAATGATTAACGTTTAACTTCAAATCTATTCTCCCAATCAACCAATGGTAGCTCTTATTTACCTCCTAAAGGAAGATTTTAAAGCTTTAGATATCAATTCTAAAATCAATTAGTAATAAATGGAGGGGTTGAACTTAAATATAAGATTATAGATAATTTAGTATTTAATAAATATGAGATGATATCATTTTAACAATCCCCATAAGATAAACCTATCATGTGAAAATTTTCAGAAAGGGTAACAAAAAATAACAGAATAGAACTTGAGTTTTGATACCATATTAGATATTTATTTTAAAATCAATTGACAATAATTAGAGGAGTCTAACTTGAATATAAGACTATAAAAAACTTAGAATTTAATAGATATGAAATGACACTACTTTAACATAAAATTCAGTCATCCCTTCAATGTAATTATTGAAGAAAAAAGAGCCAAATGATCAAAACCCTTATACATACATACTATTTTTTTTTGTTTTTCATTTCTAATTGCCATATATGTTACAATTCATGTCTACGTCAAAATATCAAATTAATTTTTTTATTAATGTTAAATTTATATACAATGTCATTTTTTTGTTCCAATAAATTTACGTGTAAGGGAGGTTATTTTATTCCAAAATCAAAACAAATTGTCAACGCATTATTGAAATTTACAACTTTCATATACAAAATTTTCAAATTTATGAATAGTCTATCAACAAAAAAATCATAAAAATTTCAATATGAGTGCTTGTATTTAGTATTTGAATTTTGACCAACTATGCCAACTTCAATTTATCAATGTCAAATTTTTTTTCATGTCAGGTCTAAATTATAGCTGAACCTCTTTATACGTGGCAGTAAAACCTTAAAAGTAGACCACGGAAATTGTATAATTCATTCTCAACTTTATTTTCTGAAAAAATTGATAAACCATTTAAATTTATTTAATAATATCTGAAAACATGATTGCAAAAAAAAAACAGAATATAATAATACAAAAAAAGTGTATAAGGATGAATGTTAAGCTGAGTACATGACGTATAATCTGTTAAAACATTTTTACCCTGGTGGCCGAAACATGATCTTTCTCAATATTAGTGATTCTTTTTATATAACAATAACAATAATAAGTTTAATAATCAAGCATAGCCAAGGGAACATTAGTATTTAGGAGGTTGTATCTTGCATTTTCAAACAAATATTAACATTCTATATTTTTTTTATATATTTGATTTATTATTGTATTAAAATTAAAATTTTATTATAAAATAAAAATAATAAGATGTTAAAATGATTTTTATAATAAAATCAAATGTTAAATTAATAATATATTTAATATTCTAAATGCTATAAGTATGATATTAAAAATTATTTGATATCATATATTATGGTGTTTTAAATTAATTTAATTTAATTAAAAAGATTCAATATTTATTTTGCTGATAATATATAATTGATAAAATTGTATAATAAATAATAATTGTTTTCAAAATTTTAAACTTTTTAATTAAAAAAGTGTATCAATTATTTATTTATTTTTAAATAATAATTATATAATTATAATTCGGGTTTTCTCGGGTTATAAATTCGGTTTTTTCGGGTTTCGGGTTGGATCGGTCTCGGTTTCGGATCGTATCGGGCTCGGGTTATGTCGGGTGCGGGTTTTTTCAGTTTCGAGTTTTTTCGGTTTCAGGCTTTTTCGGTTACGGGTTTTTTCGGTTTCGGGTTTTTTCGGTTACAGGCCTTTGACTTTTTTGGTCAGTTCGGTCTGATCCCGGTTCGATCTCGGACGGATTCAGGCGAGTTTTCGGGCTCAGGTCAGTTTTTGCCACCTCTATAAGAAAGTGAAAGAATCTGTAATTTGCTTTTTTTTTTTTAGTGGTTTCAACAGGTTTCTTTTAAAGCATGACACCTCTCTTACATCCTGCCAAATATGGTCAAAAGAAAGATTGGGAAAAAAAAGAAAAAAAAGTGTGCAATAAATTGTAATTTATTGAAATTTAGTACAACCAGCAATGAGTGAGTGCTCTCACCAAATCAGTATCACCCATTCTCTCTTTAGAGGCCCTGATTGTGGTGGAACCCATCTCTTTTCTTTGGTACATTGATTCAATAATTGCATTGTCGAATTCCTCCAATCCATCCATGGACCCTTCCCAGAGAACTTTTAGTCCCTCCATTTCTAATCCCGTTTACAGCTCACTGATTCAAACAAATTGTGTTTCTATTTTCCATGATATTTCTTCTTCCCAACTACAGCCAAATTTCATGCTATTACAGAAGCCATGGTTGTTATTTCCAAATGATAATAAAACAGTTTCATTATTTCTTTCAACCGGAAGAGCATATGCTTTTATTATGATTTTCATCCAACAACTGAAAGACGGTATAAATTGGGATATGCTTGCTAGACATAGGAATCTATCTATAGGAAAAAAAAATTCTTCTGACATCTAATATATATATATATATATATATATATATATATATATATTACAAGGTATATAATAAATATAATAAGATGTCTACATCAATATTTACTTGACATTATCTTTAAATGACAAGTAAGCCTCCATTAGCTTATGTTTAAGTCAAAACAAACAATAAATGCTTCTCCACCTTTCTACTTTCTTTAAATTTTTCTAATTCCTATAACTTCTCAATCATTTTAATAATATTATCTTAAAGTAATTTTAAATACTATTTACTCCAAAAAATTTCAAATATATAATTTTAATATAATCTTTTTGAAAAACTAAATAAAATATTAATTGATATTTATATATATTATAAAATAAATAATTTTAAATTTAATTTATTTAAAATATATTTTATTAACTAAAGTGAAAGAGTATAAAAGCAATATCATGTAAATTATTTAAAATTTTAAAATTAATATTTCTCTAAATAAATAAAATTCATGTTTAAAACATATAAATTTACAAATACATATGTTAACAGACACATGTAATAGATAAAATTAATTATATAAATATGTTTTTTTTGGGCCCAATTTTATATATATGTTATAATCATTCTTTATATATATATATATATATATATATATATATATATATATATATATATATATATATATATATAGAATGCATATGTATATAAAATGCATATTTATATTTATAATTATAATTATTTAGGTTAATAATAAAAATCTACATCAAGATGTTGCTCTAACACTTGAAAATTTTTGAAATATACTTTTAATTTTTATTTTAATATTTTTTTGATGTGCTTAATAATACTATTTATAATGTTTTCATTTTTTATTTTTTCCAATATTTGTTTATCTTATGTTTTGAATTTTACAATATTTAATTAAATATTTAATTCTTTTATAATTAGATATCTTTATTATGTTATATGTATTTTATATAATATTATTATCTATTATACTGTTAATTGAGTTTTTAAACTCCACAAATGGCACTAAGATGATGATACCTACTTTTTATGAATATTAAAAAAAAGAACAAATAAATAAAGGAAAGGTATGTAATGTGTCATCATTTTCACATCGTTTGTAAAATTTAAAAATTTCACTCATAGTATATTGAATAATAATCATTTTATATATCTATTTTAAATATATAATATAAATTAAATAATATTATTCTATATATTTACAAAGTTAAATAATTAAAATTAATTCATGCATCACATGAGTAAAAGCCAATTCAAATAAAAAGAAATGTACAAGGTTACCAGTCTGGGGTTTAATTTAACTTCTCCTTAATTGAATTACCATATTTAATCTAAAAAAACATATAAATTTAGGTGTGAAATTTTGCATATTTAAAATTCGAGTTTTAGTACTTATATATTTTTAAATAAAAAATTTTTATTTTAAAAATGATAAATTGATATAATATTGATAGATACAATTTTTTTTTATTGCATAAGATTAAAGGGGGTCTGCTGATCATAATTGATGATTGAAATGTGAGGGAGAAGTTAATATAAGAGATGAAATGTGGCAAGTAGAGAGGGGGAGACTTGATTTTAACTTCTAAAAAGGCAATTCTCTTTAGCAAAGTGCTACCATTGAGAATTAAGATCTGCCATGTAAAGCAAAAAAAACAAAAAAACAAAAAAAAAAAAGAAAAAAGAAAATAGCACATCATACCTGAGAAAGAGGAGAGAGAAATGAAGATTTCACTGTTTAGATAAAACCCATTAAAAGAAGAAAAGTAAAAGTGGTAATGATATTAAAAAGGAGATATGGATTTGCTTCTATTCTAACTCAAATTAGTCCTCTATGCCCCACACATTTTTATCTTATCTTATCTGATAATGAACCTCCTTTAAATCATAGCCTCAAAACAAAAACCCTTTGATTATTATCTCTATCAACAAACAAAAAATCAAGATAAAAAAATGGTGAAGAATTAAAAAAATTAATAGTGAAAATACAAATATTGCTACTAAAATTTTTGCAAAAACAAAAAAAATAAAAAACTTAAACCCCACCTCAATGAATAGGTGGGATTTGAATTATTTCAGAGAAGGGTGTGCTACTTTTGGGGAGCAAATATGGATGGGCCCCTAATTTTCCCCACCAGGCTAAATGTCAATGTCCAAGAAAAATTATTTTACCCTTTGCCCATTTCTTCCTCCATTATATTTTTTATGGTCACGCTTGCATTTTTTTTTCCACCATTATGTGACATTCAATCATAGAGAACAAAGAAAAGATTAAGAGTAAAGACTGCATAAAAGCAGAAAAGAAGAAAAAGGCTTGCCTTTTTATTTTCTCTCCCAATTTTATAGAGTATGTTTCTTTTCTATAAACGCCATTAAAATAGTTATTCTGTAATTCAATATGGCAGTATCAGATATTTGAGGTCTTTTCTCTTTCTCTCTTTAAATAAGACATCTTTTTCTGAAAAAAAAAATAGACATCTTCTTTTTCTCTTTTTTCTGAAAAAAGCTTCAATCTTTCTAAATTTAGAGCCTCTTTTTTCTTACAGAGAGATACAAACAGAATAACACAAAGTGACAGCTTGAAGTTCCTTTTTTGTGGTTAGCAGGTTGTGTGCAACAATCCCTAGGGCATGAAAATCTCCAAAGGGCTTGACTTTGAGTCCTCCATCCCAGCTCCACCATTGCTTATAGGTGAGTTTTAGCTTAATATATGCTCAGGATTCTCATAAAAGTCATATCTTTTCTTTTGAGCCTTTCTATTTTTTGGGGTTTAATGTTTTGAATTGGTGCTTTTTGGCTTTCTTGGTTTGGATTAGTCCATTATTGCAGGTTATACAACTCTTAAAATACCCATATTTGGAAGATTCAGTTTTTGCAGCACTTTTTTCAACATCCTCCAATAAAAGGGTACCTAATTTGGCTGTTGTTTATCTCTCTCTACAGTTATCGTATTGGCCCTACTTTCTTTCACTCTTCAATCCTCTCTCGGCTTGGAGAGGATGCTATCATTGTTCTATCTGGGTTGGCTTTCTTTTTTGAAAATACCCATGGAATAATTTTCTTCCCTCTATGGTCATTGGACATTGAATACTACTTTTTATTTGTATTTATTTATTTTTGGGTGAATTATTGATGTATTTCAGGATAGTTACCCGTTCTATCTATGTTTAATAAGTTGTTGGGTAGGATTGACATTTCATAGATTTGTATTGTATTGGTATTCTCTCCATGTGATACTGATAGGTTAGAGTACACAGCTCTTGAAACTTTTTTTTTTTGATTTGATCTTTTTCCATTTGCAGTTACTCTGGTTTGCCATTTAGCCACACCCATATTTTATCGGCCTTTATGGAATTAACAGAGTTAGTATGATTCACTTATACTTTTTTTTTATCTATTTTAATGATTATAAATATTTTTGTCTTTTGGCATTACAAATTTAGTGTTGAATGTAACCATTACTAAATATTTTCTATGATCATGATCACATTCATTTGATTTGCTTTATATCACTAAAATATACATTGAGTTTTGAGACAAATTGAATTATATTATTTAGGAGAGCTGAAATATGGAGAGGAGCAGATTGGATTTAAGATATCATCACTCTGGATCAACAGAATCAGAGGAATCTGCTTTAGATTTGGAGAGAAATTGGTGCAATCATCTTAATCTGCCTTCATCAAGTCCTTCAACTCTTCAACCCTTTGCATCTGGTGCTCAACATTCTGAGAGTAATGCCCCCTACTTCTTATGGCCTACTTCAAGTCGATTAATTGATGCGGCAGAAGATAGAGTAAACTATTTTGGGAACCTACAGAAAGGGGTATTGCCAGAAACTCTTGGACAGTTGCCATCGGGGCAGCGAGCAACTACCTTACTTGAGTTGATGACCATTAGGGCATTTCATAGTAAAAAACTGCGTAGGTTTAGTCTTGGCACAGCAATTGGGTTCCGTATTCGACGGGGTGTTTTGACAGATATACCAGCTATTCTTGTCTTTGTTGCTCGAAAAGTTCATAGGCAATGGCTTAGCGAGTTCCAATGTTTACCTGCTGCTCTTGAGGTAAGTAAGTTTAATGCTTCTAGGTTCACTGAACCTCCATTGTTTCTTTCTTTATTTTATTTTGTTTTTTGGTTTGTCCTAGTTTTGTGGTAGGGGGATTGCAGGGAAAGTGTTTCTGTTCTAACACTACCTTAAATTTGCTGGTTTTGAACTTTTGATATCATCCTTAGCTGCTAATGTGATGCGTCAGTGTCCTTGAGAAGGTTTCTATTCATGTCAGAATTGACTGTTTCAAAAGTATGAGTTGTTGATAGTTTTGGAAGTTTCTAAACAAGAATATCATCTATGAAATAAAATTTTCAAATCTATGACTAACCTTTCTTGAAATGACATCTTTTGTTTTGCAAGTTAAAATGTTGTTGTTGTTGCTTTTTTTTTTTTAAAATAATGGGTCAGGGGCCAGGCAGCGTGTGGTGTGATGTGGATGTTGTGGAGTTCTCTTATTATGGTGCACCTGCAGCAACTCCTAAAGAACAACTATATACTGAGCTTGTAGATGGTTTGAGGGGAAGTGATTCAATCATTGGTTCGGGTTCACAGGTAATTGTTCTTGTTAAGTTTGTATGAATATGTAATTCGGTGGGCATTCATAGATATGCAGTATTTGAAAATTATGGATCGTTGAAAGGTTAAATGAAAAGGTTATTTGTAAATTGTAACTTAATATCTTTAATTCCTCATCATTGGAATTATGTGGTTAAGACTATTACCTTACGGCTTGTGCAATCTGGTGTCACAGTCTGCTTACAATCACCATATTTTTTTTGGGACTATATTCACCATTTTCTACTTTTTTTTTCCTTTCCCATGTAACTCACAGCATATTGCTACTGACATTTGTAAATATGAAGATTTCTTTTTCAGAGGGGGAATTTGGTTGTCCATGCTCTTCTTTTTTCTGGGACAAAAATTTTAGGAAATCCTGGTGTTGGTGGACACTCACCAAGCCACCGTGATCCTTAAGATTTCTAATTCACATACGTTCTTCTCATGTTTGTATTACTCTACATTTTTTCTGCAGCTAATGTTGAATGCTGGTGATTTAGAATTACCCTCGGCTCTTATTATATTGGTTATTATCTAATTGACTCATGTAGTTGGAGGCATGATAAAAAGGTGGCATTCTTTGAATCTATCAAACACTTCAACTTTACCAATGTCTGTTGGGCCGAGTGGAAGGAGCTCGGTGCCCCTTAAGCAAGGTATCGAGTTCGAGCCTTGTGAATGGAGAAAACAGCATTGAGATAGCTCCTCCTGTTTCGGGTCTGACCATAGCTGGGCTTCAGGTTAGTTGAGGCCCAAAGTGGCCTTCGGATACTAGGGAGTTTTGACCAAAAAAAATAAAAAATAAAAAACCTTCAACTTTTATTTTAAAGGAAAGAAAGGAAAAAAAATCTCTTTCTAGTAATATCATGTAACTCCTAAGATATCTATGGAACTTGAAAAAGCCACAGGCTAACTTTTTTATTACTAATCAAAAGAAAGTACTCTGCTAAAATATTCTTCTAACCTAATTTCATAAAGTATAAAGATTAATCTTAGTAAAACACCCTTCTCGAATGTTCATAACAATATAAAGAATGATGGAAAATATATAAAATCATGTTTCGTGTTTTTTTGACAATGGTGTGAACAATATTTTGCATGGTACTGCAAAAAGTATACTATAATAATTTTACAAGGAGTACTAGTCTGTTGGAGTACTATGTAAGGTGGCACTGTAAAATATCTTTCTTTGTTCTTTTTCTGAATTTATGTCCTGTATCATTTGTCCTCGGGCTGAAAAACATAGTGATAGGTATTGTTCTCCTTGACCATCATCATGTGCACCATCATTGCATTTGGGTAATAATTATACATTGATGGAGAATCCTGTTCAACATGTTCAATTTTTTTCAACCACTTCATGGTAAGTTTTTTATGCCATGCAATCTCATATTCTAGCTTGTGCCATATTGTCTTGCTGTCCTAATACAAATTTGGGGATGTGGGGAAAGAATGCTCATTCCCAAGATAAAGAGTGGCTTTCTCTTTTGTTTCCCTAAAATTTTAATAAACATTTGAGCAAGTTCTCTAAATTACCCAAAGTGATCATTTATTTGGGCTTTAGGTTCTGTTGTACAGTTGAAGTTGATATTAATATGAGAGTTTGTGAAACTTTTCCCCTCTTGTACTCTGCCCTTAACCTTGATTAATTGTTTTTGAAAAATGTTGATATGATTCTTTACTTTTTTTGGTTGTTACCATTTAAACTCCTCAGTTTCTCCTGGCACATGTAGGTTGCCAGCCAAGAGACGTACGGAACATTGGGTGCTATTGTGAGGAGCCGAACAGGGAATCGGCAGGTGGGTTTCCTCACAAATCGGCATGTTGCAGTTGACTTGGACTACCCAAATCAGAAGATGTTTCATCCTTTACCACCCAGCCTTGGACCTGGAGTGTACCTTGGTGCTGTAGAAAGGGCGACCTCTTTTATCACAGATGACCTTTGGTATGGAATCTTTGCTGGTACAAATCCAGGTAATGCAGTTCCAAATTTATTTGTCTGCCTTGCAATCTTCTGCAAGGAAATTCATCGATCATTGCATTAGAAAATTTAAGCACAAGAGAAATTGAACATAATATATCAGGATAGTATGCTCTAGTGTTTAGTTTCAACAAAGATTTGAAGGTTTCAGAATCCTGAAGCATGTTATGTTTAACTTTACATTTCTGCTCATTGATTTTTCATTGTGTCCTGACTCCCTTACATGCCCATTACGGTTTGGTCCTCGTGCAGAAACATTTGTACGAGCAGATGGGGCTTTTATCCCTTTTGCTGAAGATTTCAACATGAATAATGTAACTACAACTGTAAAAGGTGTAGGTCAGATTGGTGATGTTCATAACATAGATTTGCAGTCTCCAATTAGCAGTCTCATTGGAAGGCAAGTCGTCAAAGTGGGAAGAAGCTCTGGCTTGACCATTGGGACGATAATGGCGTACGCCTTAGAGTACAATGATGAGAAAGGGATCTGTTTCTTTACCGATTTTCTTGTTGTTGGCAAGAACCAGCAGACTTTTGACCTTGAAGGTGATAGTGGAAGCCTCATACTATTAACAGGTCAGACTGCAGGGAAGCCACAGCCTGTTGGGATCATTTGGGGTGGGACTGCGAATAGGGGTCGGTTGAAACTCAAAGTTGGCCAACCCCCAGAAAATTGGACTAGTGGAGTTGATCTCGGGCGTCTGCTAGACCTCCTTGAACTTGATCTCATTACAACCAATGAAAGGCTTCAAGGTTTGTATTCCCAAGACTAAGTAATATTTTCCAGTTCGTAGCTCTCTGGTTGATTCTTTCTTAGTGGTTCTTATAAATGATTATCC
Organism: Heritiera fomes; assembly: GCA_032173925.1. Classification (NCBI taxonomy): domain Eukaryota; kingdom Viridiplantae; phylum Streptophyta; class Magnoliopsida; order Malvales; family Malvaceae; genus Heritiera; species Heritiera fomes. The sequence continues at coordinate 5,960,556 of JAPDPM010000015.1, forward strand.
AATTAAATGACACATCATGATTCAAACTGTGATGTATGCCAAACAAGTTACATGTTGAAATGGAAGTTACATTTGTTATGGCTAATTACCCTGCATTGCAAGTTACAAGAAAGGTGAAAAATAAAAAGATTACAGCACTCACTGAATGATAACGCATGACTAGATGATATTGTCAACTGGTAATTTAGCGCAACAGGTTAATATCGGTTTTGAGCATTTGTGCTTTTTATTTCCCTTATGCTCCCTGTTAGTGATTATTTTCTTAGATTCTGAGGTTGTAAAACTGCAGTATTTTAGGTAGAGTATCTATCAAGCAAAGCTAAGTGACAATGGAGAATGTTTGACAGTGGAAAAAAGACTCTCTTACTTTTATGGTTAGTATTTTCTGTATCTGGTCTCTCAGCTCAGGATTTGACACTGCCTTTGTTATTGACATAGCTGCTGTGCAAGATCAAAGAAATGCTTCTGCAGCAGCGATCAGTTCTATGGTTGGGGAGTCTTCTCCCCTGGTCCGAGTTCCATCTAAGGATAAGATCGAAGAGAACTTTGAGCCGATTAATTTAAATATCCAGCAAGTTTTGGCTGAAGGTGAGCCCCGGCAAGGACTTATATTGCCAATCATGCGTACTGAGTTTCGAGCAGAAGAGAGGGTTGAAGCAGCGCCTAACACGGAACATCAGTTTATTCCGAATTTTAACAGCAGATCTCAGGTTCACGATAATAACCAATGGGAACACCCAGAATCTAGAAATCTTTCAGAGTTAAAGAACGGCGGCTCAGATGAGGATATTTACGAATCATTGCAGCTAGGCAAGCCTGAACCAAAGAGAAGAAAATTTTCGGATTCCTTGTGTAGCATCAAAGACTCGAAATGAAAAAGTAATGGAAAAGAGGCAAATTGCTCGGAGACATCAACCCATCAAAATCAGGTCACACAATTATATCTGTTATAGCTTCAAATTGTTGGGCCTCCCTGATTATAAAAAAGACAAGGAACTGTAAGTATTAAGAGTCGGACTGCATACAGGCGCTTGAGTTTCACCCCTCCTGGGGGAATTATTGTCATTCCCCCCAGTAAATCACCATGGTAGGTTTACCTAAATGGGGTTATACCAGCTTAGTGGAAAGAATGTTTAGGTTGTAGCTATGCTAAATATTTCTTTGATTCGTGTTACTCTGTGGAAGTGGTGTACGATAAACACTCCCAAATTGGGAGTATGAACAGCTATCAAGAATCAGAAACATGGAAATGTTAGTTTTGGCCTAGTAGCACAATGGTTAATGAATCTGCAACCTGATGGCTGGTACAGCAATTGGGTTTCCCTTTAATGTTTGCACGAATTGTTTAAGGTCATTGCCTCTGCATAAGTAACCACGGTTTCCATGTTTTCCACTTTGCTGTGTGTGTAAATGTAAATCAGGGCGGATTCTTGACGACAAGCTATTAACTTCACCTAATGATTAAGGCAGGTAATGATTGATTGTCATGTTGGTTGGGCCATTCAATTCTATCCTGTGAGATTTTGATGTTAAATCAGAAAGTCTTTGGCTAAACATTGTACGACAACACTTGACTGGCTGCCTGGCTGACTGTTTGTCTAGCGATGGTGATGAATAACACAAACCAATCTTAATTTACTTAAAACATAGATCCAAATTATAATTAAGCTCAACCACCCAAGAAATTAACCTTGACTGGAAAACACCCTTTGTTTTATTTCAAACTCAAAATAATATCTACACAGCTAAGCCTTTTCAATAATTAAACATAGTTGAAAAAAATTAACTAGGTTTCGGCTAATAAAGCAGCTATAATTGCTGAAGATCGAAACTGATTTAATTACAAATCTGACAGATGTAATGTTTTACGATAGTGAAGCTTTACCAAACTCCCGTTGAAATATCCTCAATCTTGGCATAATGATAACCACATCAAGTAGTTGATGTAGCACAGCACGGCACGGCACAGTTGCAGACAAAACTGATGAGAAATGCATATATAGAGATTAAACGACAGACTGATTCTGGGAATTTCCAGTCAATTACTGCAGCCTAGGCCGACCCCTCAAGGTTGCTATCATCAGATTGATAATACAATATATATGTTGAACACATATTGAGGATGGAGATGTTTGGTGCTGTCAAATTAGCTGGATTGATGCAGGATAAGGTTTTACCACGAAAGGAAGAAGAAGCAAGCTAAAACAACTAAAAGAAGTGGGGTTGGTTAACTCATCAAATGATGTAGAATTAACTATATAATTAACCATTGTTAATCAACAAATGAAAATAAATAGTTTCAAATGTCTTTTCCTCAAATGGCCGGTGGAAGCTAGCTCTTATAATCTTCCATATCATATCATATACACATATATCTGATATAACATGAGTGATGGAACCATTTATCCTAAATTAAAACTATCTCCATCTATACCTTGCATTTGCAGTCCAACCCTAGTTCACAGAAATAAAAAAAAAGTTAATTAGAGAGAAAGATCATGAAAGAAAAGGATATATACATATGCAGAGGATATAATCATTTGTCAGTAATTATATATTATTACCTATAGCAAGGCAACCTTATATTATCTCATACTCACAGGAAAAGATGAGAAGAGAAAGATAATTGGGTTTCCTAGGTTAAGCAAACTAATTAAGCAGCAGCAAGGCTCAAAGGCCCCTGTGTCAATCAATACTCAATGCTGTTGCACTCTTAAATCTTTTACCTGTCAGCATTCATTTGAATACATGTGAAACTAATTACCCATCATGAAATGCGTGGACCACCAACCATATTTCCATGAATATTTTAGAGGAAACTTTGTCACCTGGTTGACATATATGTTTATATATAAGCCTAATTAATAGTGTGTGTGTGTGTGTGTCTATATATATATATATATATATATATATATATATATATATATATATATATATATAATATTTCTCCATCTTTAAACCCAATTCTATTTCAACCTTTAGATCTGCAAGGTCTAAGGGTGTGTTTTTTTTTTTTGTGTGTGTCTGCTTGTGGATAAGTCTAAAAGCCGGAGACAAACCACTCTCTTCCAGCTAGTTTCTTAACCTATTATACCTTCATTGTAGAAAAACAAAAACTCAAAAGCCATTTATTTTATGAACTCCACAAAGCATTTCCATAAGTCCAAAAATAAATATACCATTAGCTAGCCTCTGCAAGTATAACCCTAAGAGCATTCTTTTTTTTAAAGTCTGTTTATTTAACTTAAAAATGTAGTACAGTCACCATCTAGATATTTGGCTTGAGTGCAAACAATGGGTTCTTGCAACTTTGGGTAAAACCCTAAAATTAATGCAGCTAATTATGATATGTAGTTATCATTCTTTGTTATAATCTTTAGTGTTAATTATATATATAAAATATTTCTTCTACTATATTAAACCCCTAACCCTTCAAAAAAGGAATGGTATAAGACTAAAAGAGCAACCAAAATTTACACCTAGTGCAAGTAGTTTTTGAGTGATTCAACTAATTTGAATAAATATTTCAGGAAACAAACTACTAACAAAAATTAATGCACAGAAACTATGGGGACATGTATATCTTCAAAAAAAGAAATTTGTCGACCCAGAAATTAAAATGCCACCAAACTGCTGTCCCAAGATCATGCGCCAATGTTCATGTGAAGGGTACGAGAAAAAAACGTCACATATGATCAGTTGTTCAAAACTTAAATGCTAAAGTAATAAATACTATCATTTTTATGCCACAGTAGTTCCAAATTCCAATTAATACCAGCCTTCCCAGCTACTTTTTTGAAACATGTATATAATGATCATATTTGGGTAATTGCTCTTCGATATACCTTGGTTTGATCAAAATTTTCGAAACTGAAGAAGCAACTCTAGATATTTTGTTGGCAAACAGGCTACTGGAAGATTATGCTTCCTTCTAACTCCATATGAATACAAAGTAACTGCTGAGTGCCAGATATTAGTATACATACATTCCCAACTGTGGTGTTATATACTCCCAGATTAAGCTGATGACAAGTCTAAACTGGAAGAATTTTTAAGTCTTCAAGGAATAAGTTAATATATCCATTCACCCTAAAAAGCATAAAATCATTCATCTTATATATATTATACACCAATATTAAATTAAAGATTTTGGAGTTTCTTTTATTTCCTCATTACATGATGGTCACTGACTGAAAACAAAACAAGGCTGTGTGTGTATGTGTGAATGATACTAATCATGCTTTGAGTTAAGGTGTATTTTTGTTTTTGTTTCTAAGTTTTGCTAAGTTCTACAGAACTAAATATACTAATGCAACAAAAGCAAAGCAACAAGATGCAAGCAAGAACTACCCAACTTGAAATAGACTGAAAAACTCAAAAATTTAAGTAGAAATTTACTTTGTGTCAGCTGATATGACTAATAATAATAATTGTATTTAACTGAAATTACTGAAAATGAAAAAAAACCCTTAGAATAGGCACCTAATTAATGTCAACAATATTAAATCAGCTAATTCAAACATGAATTGGTTCTCTGATATGGAGACATGAGTCAAATCATCAAATAATTTCTTGCACAAATGTGACTAAAGAGGGGGGAAAAAAGTTAAGAACAACACAATCAATTGATTTCACGTGCTATCTTCTTCAGTGGATATTCATCTTAAATTCCATGACTAGTATCTCACCAACAATATTAATATGCCATTATTTCTGGGGTAGGACAAATATACAATACAACAATATTTTCAATGTATTATTGTACATATATGTATAGAATCCATCTCTGGTGAAATAGTTATATTGCTATATTGAAATGAAAGTGTATTCAAATTGGTGGGTCATCTCATCAAACTGGTCCCCTAACTGTATTTGGTAATTGGTAGAGGCAAAGAGGCAACCAAATCACACTTATTTTCTGTCCCCTAATTCAATTCAAGTGCAAATTCCCATGCAATATGAAAGCAGTCCTGTAGCAATTATAAAGGGCATCAGAATTCAAGAATCAAAAATAAGATCTTTGATTGTTAATTGTGCGGATACACCACTATCACAAATATTATAACACCGCATTTTTGTCTGATTAGCAATCATGTCTTTCTTGTGTAATGGGATTTTGTTTTACTTGTTGGTTCTGGATACCACCACCAGGAAGGTCATGACAAACTTGCACACACAGGCATGCAAAGCAGCAAACACAAGCAACTTAGAGAGAGAGAGAGAGAGAGAAAGAGATCAGACACAGAATCAACGTTATCTTTAATTCCTAGACAAAAATTTCAGCTATTATAATAAGAGGTCCAGCAGGCACAAGGATGCAGTTGAAATTTTATCATTGTAATTTGACTCTGACAGGCAGATTTGTGCATGTGGCTTCATGTGTAAGTTATGGAAGCATAATTGCAAAAGTATTAATAATGCGTGCAAGCAATAAAGAAATAAAGATTAGTTAGAGAGACTAGTTTAAGAAATAACTTAACATTCAGAGACTGCAGTTTCTAACCAAAATCAATCAGGGAAAAATTCATCAAGAATTGGAAAGCCAAGCATAGAGGAATTACCTGGAATGAAGATCTTACTCGTGAAAGAGAAAAATCTCAAATATCCATAACTAGCTAGCTAGAAAGTTCTTTTTGTTGGTGAGTGAGTGATTGAAGCTGCAAGATGACCTGATGGGTGAACCATATCTATGAAGCTAAAGTTCAAGGAGGGTTCCCTATCTAATTAAATTCCCTGGGAAATTAAAAAAACCCTGTACAAATGCAGAAAATATCCTTATCCTCAAAATATTTTGAGCACAGAAAAAGCCCATCTTGGACTCAAGAATTTTGATCCAAAACTGGTCATACAATCTACTTAACTTTGGTATCTGACTGCCATGGATACAGATAACTAAATTACCTGTGTAAAGACTAAAAAGGCAAAAGAATACATAAAAGCAAAACAGTGATAGCTAGGTTCATTACCAGATCATGCTGGCAGCTTCAACCTCTCAAACCAACATATACCAGAACAACAAGGGATGAACCGAAATGTTTGAATAAAGGGCTTTGCCCTTGCTGGAAATTAAGCCCTATATAGGAATGAAAAAGAAGACTGAACAAGAAAGCTTTTTTCATATACCTAAGATTTGACAAAGGGAGGTGCAAGAGACATGCATGCTTTTAGGTACTAAATCCCTCGTGACTCTCCTCTCTAACCTGTATAATTTAACGCACCTCTCCTTCTTGTACTGTGTCATAGAGGAGTATTTAATGGAGGTTTTTGGTCCTTACAGCTATTGACACTGACTTCCCCTCCTCTCCTCTCCTCTCTCTTGATGGTTTACATGACTAAAACATATAAATTAGATGAATAGGGGACCAGATGGGACCTCTAAAAATATTAGAAAAGCAAAATTAATTCAAATTAAAATGGGGTTTATTCTGTAACAGTCTGTTACTACATTTTTCACGTATTTTTATACAACTTTTTCGGTTGGACTGTCTGCGATGCTATTAACATTCTACAGTGATAGTGATAAGTGATAACATTTATTTAACAAATATGGAATATGAAATTCTTTTCATATTTCCTTACATCTGACATCCCCTATTATCATTGTTTAAATAAAGTAGTATTGTATACTTATATTTTAAATGTAAAAGAGAAGACATTGTACTTGTCATGTTTAACATAATTCGTTTCAGCGCTTTATATTTAGCTATATCCCTCTGGAAGCTAATTCTCTAACTCTGTGTCTTTTATCTGTGGAGTTAAAAAAAGGGGTGAGCGAACTACGCGCTCAGTAAAGGAAACATATGCTGCTTTATAGAAGGCAAAACTATATGCCTCAAAATATTTATATTTCCTAAAATCATACCAAATAGGAATACAGTGGATATAGTAAACAACACTCTCAATACACCATTCAAATTACTGGTTAAACAGTTTACTTACATAAACAATAAATAGAAATCAACAAGTTGAGACTAGGCATCACCCTACAATTAAATCATGCTATCATCGTTCCCCCTCCCCCTTGCGAGAACGAAAATCTTCCGCTATTGGGGTGCACCCGTAGGCCATCGCCCCTCACGGCTAACTCAACTAGATTTATGGCCATAATCTATAAGTGGTCCTCGGGCCCATGTAAGACCCGAATTTTATTATACTATGTACCATATTTGTACATGATTAATAGTGGAAATAAATTCTTTTAATAAAATTAAAGAAAATATTGAATGTGAATTTCTACTTTTCATTTTAAGTTATGATTCATAATATGGTGTATATGAAGTAGAATTGAGTATGTAAGAGATGCATGGAAAGCATTAAATGAAGTGTTGAACAAATGAAGAAACAAATGAACAAATGAGATAAAACAAGTCAATAATAGTGGCTGGGATTAGCGTGGAAGAGGAAGTAGAAAAGAAAAGAGAAAAAGTCAAGAAAAGGGGCGACAGTGGACTTCTCACCACTTTGCTTCTCTTGACAATAGGGCTAAGCAATAAATGGCAAGTGAAATTAGTTAAGAATAGAGCTGCAGTAGGGACTTCACCATCGTTCTTTTTGCTGCAATTTTCTTTGGTTTTAATGCATGAAATGATGAAAGAAAAACGGGATAAGAACAGGTGTTAGGTTCTAAGTGAAACTGAATGGCTATATAAGAAGAATTCATGAGGAAAAACCAATGGAAGCAACTTCATCTTCTCAAACAACCTTCTCGCCCATTCTGTTTCACTGCAAGTTCATCTTTCGTTCCTCCGTTTTTTTCTCATAAATGAGCCATGCAATTTCATCTTTTAGTTAGCCAAACCCTTCCGTAGTGTTGAAAGCCAAGGAACAAGAGAAGTAAAGCTAACGAAGGCAAGAAAACACTCTATTTTTGGAAGAGCAACTGGGTTAAGGTGAGTTCCATATTTTCTATGGTTCTCTTGATATTCAATACTAGATTTCTATGTTTTATAATGTAATAAACATAGATATAGCCTGGTTTTAGTTAAATATTGTTGGAATATATAAGAAATTAGATGAAAAATAATCAAGAATGATTAAGAAAAACAATGGGCGAACGGGATTATCCAACAGCTTGCCAAATAGACGAGCAAGGAGTACTCACCTAAAGGGTGAGGCGAGTACAATTGAATGCATGACTAGGCGAGAAGATGTTCGCCAATAGTTACGGGATAACCAGAATGATAGGTAGATGGGTGAGGACCAATGATCGCCCACAAAGGCGAAAATGGAGACTATTGTGCTCGCCCATGTGAAATGTTGGTGATCGCCAATGAGGCGAGTAGGAAATAAAAAGGTTGACAAGTGTTAATTCAATGCATGGGCGAGCCCATCTATGAATAAAAGCCACGAATGGCGAGTGAGTTGAAGTAAGGGCGAGCTCCCATGTTGAGCGAGCTCCCATGAATAAGCCAATATTTGAATGGCGAACTGTGTTGGGCGAATGGCGAGCTATAAATTGGTCTCAAATCTCACCTAAGTGCCTCAAATAATTGAAAGGAAAAATAGTAATAATTTTAGGAAATAATTCGAAAAGAAAATATTAATGGTATTAATATTTTACGGTAGCTAGAAATTGAAAGTTGATAAAGGCGAGCAGGAAGCTAAGCCTTGAAGAGATCGGGTAAGGAAATAGTATGTGAAGTGAATGCATGTCCTGTGGAGTTAAAGTTGTATGAAAATTATTGAGAAATTAGTTTGGTTTTTGACATGCATTGGTTTGATAATCGTTCTGATATTGGGCGAGCTACTAAGCCAACCCTTATGATATTTCTGGGCAAACTGGTATTGGCAGGCGAGCCAAACCTTTTATGATGTTTTGGGCGGAAAACCCTTTTTATGAGATCTTGGGCGAGTGCCCTTGTTTTAAAGAGAAATTCGGGTAAGCCAAAGTTGAGCGAACCCTTTTAATGTTGTTTGGGGCGGGCGACCCCTATTTTAAATAAAAGGCGGGCGAGCCAAGTTGGGCGAACCCCTTTATGTTCTTTTGGGCGAGCCACTATAGGCGAGCCATGATACTTTGTTTTGAAAAGCTAAGTGGCGGGCGAACACTAGTTCGCCGCATAGCCTAGTGAACCATGGGCAAGCCGTGATGGGCGAGCAAACCATGGTGAACAAGTTTCTCTTTTCCAAATTTCCTCAACGGAAAAATGAACTAATTTTATTATTTTTAAAAATAGAAAATATGAAACCTTTAGGGGGGCGAGTAGACTTTTGGGCGAGTTGACCATGGGATCACCTCGTTGGGCGAGTTGACCATGGGCAATGCCATAATGGGCGAGCCGCTTCTGGCGAACCAGATTACTTGTTTTAAAAGACTTAAGATTGGCGGGTGAGTACTAGTTCACCCAACGGGCGAACTGATTATGGGCGAGCCACTTGGGCGAGCTGACCCTGGCGAGCCAATTAAATCCCATATTTTCCATACGTAAATTTAGTGGAAATGGGCTGTTTTTAATTAATATATTTGTAAACAGAAAATATGAAACTTTTTGGAAAGCAAATCATTTTGAGAAAATGATAGAAATTATGAAATAATTCCATAAAGGTTTTTTTTATGAGTTATAAATTGATTTTGAGACGTTAGGCCTTGAGTTCATGCATTATACTTTGCGTGACCCACCTGGGGCGATGGCTCGGGTCAAATAGACCAACGAGTGCACTCCAAGGCATCACAAGGCTGATGGACCCGCCAAGTCTTCAGCGATCTCGAGGTCACTTGGCAAGTGGATCCGATGACCACCTATAGATTATGGCTATAGATCTAGGAAAGATAGCAGTGAGGGGCGATGGCCTACGGGTGCACTCCAAAAGCGGACTACTTGTGTTCCCAGCATGATTAAATTGTTTCCTAGTCTCAATTATATGATTTACTGAAAGGATCTATTAAATCCTGTTTAATGTTAGTTACATTCATTGTTTTCCTAATGGGTTTGATTGTTAGGATAATTATGTGGTTTTGGCAATATAGTTTTTATATTTATAAAGCAGCATACACCTTCCTTACTGAACATGTTGTCGCTCGCTCCTTATTTTTCACTTCACAGATTGTTGAGTTAGGACGAAGAGAATTACCTTCCCGAGATTTGATATCGAAGGTATGTTGTATTCTTTTATATATTCAGTAAAATGGTACAGTATTACTTTAAATAGAAGGGAATGTATAAACATTAGTAAGAAAACAATTTAGTAATTCATAATTCTATATGATTTACGAGGAATAAGAGTACTAATTCTTGTTAAAGTGTTAAGAGTTGTTAAGCATCACAGACAGCCCAACCGGTAACTAAGTGTTAAGTATAAATAAGTTTTAATGTTATACTCTGGATTGAAATGTTACAGATTTAATAGTATCAGAGCAAGGTTGGTCGAATGTTTAGTGATGCTTAAAACGAAAAGAGAATAATAAACATTCCCTGTAGTACTGTATAATCTGAATATATAATTGATATATTAATGATAAGTAATAAATGATTTCTGTGGTACATATATGAGTGGAAGGAGGAGGATACGCTCAGTGAGAAGCATAGGCCGAGGTAGGGCAGCACAGATTCCGGAATCGCAGACACCGAAACCTGCCCCAAGACCTCCACGTCCTATACAGTCGGAGAGTATTGATACTCATGTGAGCCGAGTGGAGAGGCTAGTAGCCGATTTTATGGCTATGTATCAAGCGGATAGAGCCGCGGATAGGGCAGAGAAGGAGAGAGTTGCAGCTTCCGCAGCCCTAGTAGAGGCGCCAGAACCGCCACAGCCGGTACCAGTTGTACCAGAGCCTCAGCCTATTTACCTTAGCCACAGGTAACTCCACCACAGCCAGTGATTCGGCAGCTTAGAGATGTGGAGTTGTATTGTGATGTGGCGTTGGTGAAATCATTTAAGAAGTTGGATCCACCTAAGTTTAAAGGTACTAGGGATCCATTGGCAGCGAATAGTGGATTATCGAGGTTGAGAGATTACTTATGATTATGAGATGTTCGGAGACGGATAAGGTAGGCCTAGCAGTGTTCCAGTTGGCAGATGATGCGAGACATTGGTGGAAGGCCATTCAGATTGTATTATTTGCTCAGGATCAGGATCTATCCTGGGATATTTTTGTGGATGCTTTTCAGAGGCAGTATATTCCTGACACTGTTCAGGAAAAATTATAGCAGGAATTTATGGATTTAGTTCAGAGCAGTATGTCAGTGAACGAGTATGAGGCCAAATTTACTACTTTGAGCCGTTTTGATCCACAAACTAATGCGAATACAAGATATAAGATTTCGAGGTTTAGGGTTGGTTTGAGACCCTCAATCAGAATGAAGCTAGCCGTATTTGATATTTCAACCTATGATGAGATAGTTCGACGGGCTCAGCTATGTGAGAGGGATTATGACCAGTTCCAGCTCTATTTCAGTAGTAAGAGTAAAGGTAAAGCAAAGGAAAAGACTAAAAGGTTTATGGAGGATAGATCAGGTAGAGAGCAGCCCAAGAGGACTAGATCTATGGGCATACAGATTTCAGAGGACAGATTCAATAGACCAGCAGTTTCTACTCTTGCTAGTGGCCCCACCACTACTCAGAGAAGTGTTGCGCCTTTATGTAGACATTATGGAAGGTCGCATGGGTTGCACCCTTGTCCTTTAATGTTTGGGGCATGTTTTAAATGTGGACAAACGGGGCACTTTATTAAGAATTGCCCGATGTTCAAAGAGTCAGCTGCTTCTACTAGACCTCCTGCATTACCTCCGATAGCGGCACCGACAGCTCAGAGTGAGCTAGAGAGAGCGACACCCTCACAGCCTAGGCGGGCGACAGCCATAGAGAAGGGTAAAAAGGTTGTGACTCAGGGGCGGGTGTACACGTTGGATCAGGAGACTGCTGACGCCTCTATCGATGTGATTAAAGGTAAATTATATCTCTTTGATATTCCCATAATTGCCTTATTAGATCCGGGTTCTACCCATTCGTTCTTATCGCCTATATATGCTAACAGGACCCCAGTAGAACCGGAGTTGTTAGAGTATACTTTACAAGTGAAAACTCCTTTTAATGATTTCCAAAGGACGGATGTTGTATATAGGAATTGTAAATTGACTATAGGAGAGAAGGTTATGACAACTAACCTAATTTTGTTAAACATATATGATTTTGATATCATTTTGGGAATGGATTTGTTAGCTGTGAACCATGTTAGTTTGGATTGTAATACTAAGTTTATTACCTTCTCTCATCCCGAAAAGTACATTGTAAAGTTATTGTAAATTAATAAAAAGTATGTGAATTTATGTTATGAGATGACATGTGTACTGAAATGGCGGTTGTGTATAAATGTTTATGAAGGATATATTGCTAGTGTGGAGGATGTAGAGAGGAAACATCCAAAGATCCAAGAGATTCCTGTGGTTAAGGACTTCTCGGATTTATTTTCAGAGGATTTACCAGGGTTACCACCGGATCGAGAGACGGAGTTTATGATCGAGTTGGTACCCGGTATGGAGCCGATTTTTAGACCCCATATCGGATGGCACTGACAGAGTTAGATGAGCTCAAGAAGCAGCTCCAAGAGTTATTAGGTAAGGGATTTATACGTCCCAATGTGTCACCGTGGGGAGCTCAAGTACTATTTGTTCAGAAGAAGGATGGTAGTCTTCGGTTATGTATAGATTATCGGATGTTGAATCGGGCTACCGTTAAGAATAATTATCCACTGCCTCGGATTGATGATCTGTTTGATCAGCTCAAGGGTGCACTGGTATTTTCTAAGATAGATCTCCGATCGGGCTATCACCAGTTGAAAATTAATGAGTCGAATGTGCATAAGACAGCATTTCGGACTCGTTATGGTCACTATGAGTTCCTAGTGATGCCTTTTGGGTTGACAAATGCCCCTGCAGCCTTTATGAGTTTGATGAATGAGGTGTTTCATCCTTTTCTGGATAAGTTTGTCATAGTATTTATAGATGACATCTTGATTTATTCTAAGACTCCAGAGGAGCACGAGCAGCATTTGCAGATTGTTTTACAGACACTTAGAGAGCGAAAATTGTATGCTAAGCTTAGTAAATGCGAGTTCTGGCTTGACCATATTATATTTCTCGGACATGTAGTGTCGAGGGACGGGGTATCAGTTGATCCGTCCAAGATAGAGGCCATTGTTCAGTGGGAAAGGCCTAACATGGATACCGAGATACGGAGTTTCTTAGGTGTTGCCTGATACTATCGTAGATTTGTAGAGGGATTTTCTAGACTTGCTGCTCCATTGAGACAACTCACATGTAAGGATGTGAAGTTTGAGTGGAATGATGCGTGTGAGCATAGTTTTCTCGAGCTTAAGAAGAGATTGACTAGTGCCCTTGTATTAGCCCTTCCTAGCGGATCAGGAGGATTTATGGTGTATACTGATGCATCCGCTCAAGGTTTAGGGTGTGTGCTCATGCAACATGGTCGGGTTATAGCCTATGGTTCTCGACAGTTGAAGGATCATGAGAGGAATTACCCGACACATGATTTGGAGTTAGCCGCAATAGTGTTTGCATTGAAAATATGGCGGCATTACTTGTACGGAAAGAAATTTCAGATATATACAGACCATAAGAGTCTGAAATATATATTCTCACAGCGAAAGTTGAATTTGAGGCAGCGACGGTGGATGGAATTGTTAAAGGATTATGATTGTGAGATTTTGTATCACCCAGGTAAAGCTAATGTAGTAGCAGATGCATTGAGCCGTAAACATATTGGCATGGTATCTTACATGATGATCAGGGAGCATGCTTCGATAGAGCAGTTCTCTAACCTCAGCCTGACAGTTGTTTCCTTTGACCAGTACGGATTTACGGCTAGTTTTCGTATAGAGCCGGATTTGATAAATCGAATCAAGGAAGCTCAGAGGAGTGATGATTATTGCATCGGGATTGCCAGTCAGATTCAAATGGGAGATGAGTTGGATTTTGAGATTGGCACCGATGAGATACTGAGGTTTAGAGGTCAGATATGTGTTCCCGGTGATCAGCAGATTAGAGATCTGATTTTAGCAGAGGCCCATACCTCTAGATATACATTACATCCGGGTAGTACTAAGATGTATTATAATCTCCGGAAAGTGTATTGGTGGCCTAAGATGAAGAGGGACATCGCGGATTTTGTTGCAAGATGTCTAACATGCCAACAGATTAAGATTGAACATCAGAAGCCGGCAGGTATGCTTCGACCACTATCGATTCCTATGTGGAAATGGAAGCATGTTACTATAGATTTTATTATGGGATTATCCCGAACCCGGAAAGGGTATGATGCTATTTGGGTGATCGTAGATAGATTGACTAAGTCTGCTCATTTCTTAGCCATGAGATCTACAGATTCAGTTAGTGCCTTGACCGATTTGTATGTCAGGGAGATAGTGGGGTTACATGGTGTTCCAGTGAGTATTACCTCTGATAGGGACTCTCGCTTTACCTCTCATTTTTGGGAGAGATTTCAGGAGGCTATGGGATCCCAGTTGAATTTTAGCACCGCTTTTTATCCACAGACTGATGGACAGTCCGAGCATACTATACAGACGCTCGAGGATATGTTGAGAGCGTATGCATTGGATTTTAGAGGCTCATGGGATGATCACTTACCCCTGGCAGAGTTTGCTTATAATAATAGTTTTCATACGAGTATCGGCATGGCACCGTATGAGGCCTTGTATGGAAGACGATATAGATCCCCGATAGCATGGGAAGAAGTGGGTGACCGTAAATTATTAGCTCCCAATTTGGTCGAGCAGGCTTCTCGTGATGTACGGATGATCTGTGAGAGGCTCAGAATGGCTCAGAGTCGGCAGAAGAGTTATGCAGATACTAGACGTCGACCATTAGAGTTTGTAGCAGGTGATTATGTGTTTTTAAAGATCTCATCGTCCAAGGGTATAATGAGATTCGGGAAGAGAGGAAAGTTGAGTCCTCGATACATTGGGCCTTATGAGATCTTAGATCATGTGGGAGTTGTAGCATATCGGTTAGCACTACCACCAGAGTTGTCAGGAGTGCATAACGTACTCCATGTCTCGATGTTGAGAAAGTACCATCCAGATCCTTCTCATGTGATTCGACATGAGCCACTGGAGATCAGAGAGGATATGAGTTACGTTGAGAAACCGATACGGATTTTGGATAGGAAGGATAAGGTATTGTGATCTAAGACGATTCCTTTGGTTAAATTGCTATGGCAGTATCATAACAAGGAGGAGGCTACTTGGGAGTTAGAGAGCCTTATGCGTGAGAGATATCCAGAGCTCTTTCAGTGATAAGCCCGAGTTAAATTTGGAGGACCAAATTTCTTAAGGTGGGAGAAATGTAAGACCCGAATTTTATTATAATATGTACCATATTTGTACATGATTAATAGTGGAAATAAATTCTTTTAATAAAATTAAAGAAAACATTGAATGTGAATTTTCACTTTTCATTTTAAGTTATGATTCATAATATGGTGTATATGAAGTAGAATTGTGTATGTAAGAGATGCATGGAAAGCATTAAATGAAGTGTTGAACAAATGAAGAAACAAAAGAACAAATGAGATAAAACAAGTCAATAATAGTGGCTGGGATTGGTGTGGAAGAGAAAGTAGAAAAGAAAAGAGAAAAAGTCAAGGAAAGGGGCGACAGTGGACTTCTCACCACTTTGCTTCTCTTGACAATAGGGCTAAGCAATAAATGGCAAGTGAAATTAGTCAAGAATAGAGCTGCAGTAGGGACTTCACCACCGTTCTTTTTGCTGCAATTTTCTTTGGTTTTAATGCATGAAATGATGAAAGAAAAACGGGATAAGAACAGGTGTTAGGTTCTAAGTGAAACTGAATGGCTATATAAGAAGAATTAGTGAGGAAAAACCGATGGAAGCAACTTTATCTTCTCAAACATCCTTCTCACCCATTCTGTTTCACTGCAAGCTCATCTTTCGTTCCTCCGTTTTTTTCTCATAAATGAGCCATGCAATTTCATCTTTTAGTTAGCCAAACCCTTCCGCAGTGTTGAAAGGCAAAGGAACAAGAGAAGTAAAGCTAAGGGAGACAAGAAAACACTCTGTTTTTGGAAGAGCAACTGGGTTAAGGTTAGTTCCATATTTTCTATGGTTCTCTTGATATACTAGATTTCTATGTTTTATAATGTAATAAACATAGATATAGCTTGGTTTTAGTTAAATATTGTTGGAATATATAAGAAATTAGATGAAAAATAATCAAGAATGATTAAGAAAATAATGGGCGAATGAGATTATCCAACAGCTTGCCAAATAGGCGAGCAAGGAGTACTCGCCCAAAGGGTGAGGCGAGTATAATTGAATACATAACTAGGCGAGAACATGTTCGCCAACAGTTACGGGATAACCAGAATGATAGGTAGATGGGCGAGTACCAATGATCGCTCATAAAGGCGAAAATGGCGACTATTGTGCTCGCCCATGTGAAATGTTGGTGATCGCCAATGAGGCAAGTAGGAAATAAAGAGATCGACAAGTGTTAATTCAATGCATGGGCGAGCCCATCTATGAATAAAAGCCACGAATAGCGAGTGAGTTGAAGTAAGGGCGAGCTCCCATGAATAAGCCAATATTTAAATGGCAAACTGTGTTGGGCGAATGGCGAGCTATAAATTGGTCTCAAATCTCACCTAAGTGCCTCAAATAATTGAAAGGAAAAATAGTAATAATTTTAGGAAATAATTCGAAAAGAAAATATTAATGGTATTAATACTTTACGTGCAGCCAGAAATTGAAAGTTGATAAAGGCGAGCAGGAAGCTAAGCTTTGAAGAGACCAGGTAAGGAAATAGTATGTGAAGTGAATGCATGTCATGTGGAGTTAAAGTTGTATGAAAATTATTGAGAAATTAGTTTGGTTTTTGACATGTATTGGTTTGATAATCGTTCTGATAGTGGGCGAGCTACTAAGCCAACCCTTATGATATTTATGGGCGAATTGGTATTGGCAGGCGAGCCAAACCTTTTATGATGTTTTGGGCGGAAAACCCTTTTTATGAGATCTTGAGCGAGTGCCCTTGTTTTAAAGAGAAATCAGGGGAAGCCAAAGTTGGGCAAACCCTTTTAATGTTGTTTGGGGCGGGCGGCCCCTGTTTCAAATAAAAGGCGGGCGAGCCAAGTTGGGCGAACCCCTTTATGTTCTTTTGGGCGAGCCACTATAGGTGAGCCATGACACTTTGTTTTGAAAAGCTAAGTGGTGGGCGAACACTAGTTCGCCGCATAGCCTAGTGAACCATGGGCAAGCCGTGATGAGCGAGCAGACCACGGCGAATAGGTTTCTCTTTTCCAAATTTCCTGAACGGAAAAATGAACTAATTTTATTATTTTTGAAAATAGAAAATATGAAACCTTTAGGGGGGGCGAGTAGACTTTTTGGCGAGTTGACCATGGGATCACCTTGTTGGGAGAGTTGACCATGGGCAATGCCATAATGGGCGAGCCGCTTCTGGCGATCCAGATTACTTGTTTTAAAAGACTTAAGATTGGCGGGCGAGTACTAGTTCACCCCAACGGGCGAACTGATTATAGGCGAGCCACTTGGGCGAGCCAATTAAATCCCATATTTTCCATACGTAAATTTGGTGGAAATGAGCTGTTTTTAATTAATATATTTGTAAACAGAAAATATGAAACCTTTTGGAAAGCAAATCATTTTGAGAAAATGATAGAAATTATGAAATAATTCCATAAAGGTTTTTTTTATGAGTTATAAATTGATTTTGAGACGTTAGGCCTTGAGTTCATGCATTATACTTTGCGTGACCCACCTGGGGCGATGGCTCGGGTCAAATAGACCAACGAGTACACTCCAAGGCGTCACAAGACTGATGGACCCGCCAAGTCTTCAGCGGTCTCGAGATCACTTGGCAAGTGGACCCAAGGACCACCTATAGATTATGGCCATAAATCTAGCAAAGATAGTCGTGAGGGGCGATGGCCTACGGGTGCACCCCAAAAGCGAACTACTTGTGTTCCCAACATGATTAAATTGTTGCCTAGTCTCAATTATATGATTTCTGTTTACTGAAAGGATCTATTGGATCTGTTTAATGTTAACTACATTAATTGTTTTCCTAATGGGTTTGATCGTTAGGATAATTATGTGGTTT
Organism: Heritiera fomes; assembly: GCA_032173925.1. Lineage (NCBI taxonomy): Eukaryota > Viridiplantae > Streptophyta > Magnoliopsida > Malvales > Malvaceae > Heritiera > Heritiera fomes. The sequence continues at coordinate 5,978,673 of JAPDPM010000015.1, forward strand.
TGAGAATATAGTTTTTATATTTATAAAGCAGCATACACCTTCCTTACTGAGCACGTTATCGCTCACTCCTTATTTTTCACTCTACAGAGTGTTGAGTTAGGACGAAGAGAATTACCTTCCCGAGATTTGATATCGAAGGTATGTTATATTTTTTTATATATTCAGTAAAATGGTACAGTACTACTTTAAATAGAAGGGAATGTATAAATGTTAGTAAGAAAACAATTTAGTAATTCATAATTCTATATGATTTACGAGGAATAAGAGTACTAATTCTTGTTAAAGTTTTAAGAGTTGTTAAGCATCACAGACAGCCTAACTGGTAACTAAGTGTTAAGTATAAATAAGTATTAATGTTATACTTTAGATTGGGATGTTACAGTCCACTTGCCAAGTAACCTCGAGACCGCTGATGACTTGGCGGGTCCATCAGCCTCATAACTCATAATGCATGAAACTAGGGGCCTAAAGTCTCAAAATCAAATTATATCTCATGAAAAATCTTTAAGGAATTATTTCATAATTTCGTCATTTTCTCAAAATGATTTTCTTTCCAAAAAGGTTTTAAAAACAGCCCGCAATCTCACTGAATTCCGTGTGAGCTAGGCATGGTTAAACTGACTTGCCATGGCTAGTTCGCCCATGGTCAACTCGCCCAAAAAAGGTTTTCTATTTTCTATTTACAAAGATATTAAAATTTGCTCATTTTTCGTTGAGAAAATGCAAATTGAATTTTGTTTGCCATGGTCAGCTCGCCCATCATGGCTCGCCCATGGACAACTCGAAAGTGGGGTGAATAAGTGTTCGCCCGCCAACCCTTGCTTTTAAAAACAACACGTAAAACTGGCTCGCCTGCCCATAACTTTCTTAACAAAGGGGTCGCCCGCCCCAAAAGATTATAAAAGGGTTCGCCCATTTGTGGCTCGCCCGAATTTCGAATAAAACACGGTTATTCGCCCAAAGTATCATAAAGAGTTCGCCCACATTGGCTCGCCCGGATTTTTAGTAAAACAGGGGTCGTTTGCCCCAAAACAACATAAAAGAGTTGTTCGCCCAAACATCAGAAAAAGGAGGGCTCGCCCGCCCTATACAAGTTCGCCCAATCAGAACATAGGGGTCGGCTTTTAGCATGGCCCAAATCAAAACAATTATCAAACCAATGCATGTCATAAAACAAAACAATTTCTCAATAATTTCCATAAAATTTAACTCCATAGGACATGCATTCACTTCACACACATCTCCCTTACCTGGTTTAATGAAGTCTTGCTTCCTGCTAGCCTTCCTGATCGCATTTACTGAGTCCATAATTCTCGGCTGCAAAATAATTTATAAATTTTATTAATATTTTCTTTATATATCTTTCCATCACTTGGGTGAGACTTGAGATAAATCAACCAGCTCGCCACAGACATCCTACTAACTCGCCCAATCTAGCTTTTAGTAGCTCGCCCAAAAGAGCTCACCATTCATTAAATGGCTTATATGTGGAAGATTGCCCACAACTCATCTCGCCAAGTTAGCTTACATAAGGGAGCTCGCCTATGACTTAACTAACATGTGGCGACCTCGCCACTTACCACTCCATGTGATTTTAGTTCGCCCTTAATTGTTGAGCTCGCCTTACATTCTCGCCATTCATATATTGGCTAATTAGTGGGAGCTCGCCCACAATCAACACGTCATGCCTACATTGGCTTCAATGTGGGAGTTCGCCCACAATTTAACTCGCCCATTGCCTATGCATGTGAGTTCGCCTGACACGTCTTTCTATTCAAAAATGGGCTCGCCCATGAATTAAACTAGCATTGGGCAACCTCGCCCATCTGAATCAAAACTTTTAACTTGGCGAGTTCTTTATTTCCTACTCGCCTCATTGGCAACCACTAAAATTCAACATGGGCGATCACAATAGTCGCCATTCTCGTCACTTTTCCAATTTTTTCCTTATTTATTTTCATCTATTTTCCAAGACCACATCTTGTTTCTAGTTTTCATATTCTCTAAGGATTTAACTAAAAACAAGACTATATCTATGTTTATTACTTTGTAAACATCGAACTATGTCATCAAATACCAAAATAACCATAGAAATAAGGAAGCTCACCTTAACCAACTGCACTTCCAAAACAGATCACTTTCTGTCTCAGGTTGGCCTTACTTTGCTTATTCCTTTAGTTCATTAACGATGGAGGAAAGGTTTTGCAAGCAAGTTTACTTGTTTAGCCAACTTAAGGGTGAAATTTAGTAAATCAAGCATGGTGGAAATGGAAGGAACCGAACATGAACTTGCAGCAACATAGAATCGGTTTTCCATTCAATCTTCATATATATATATATATATATAGCCATGCTATCCAAATCAAAATCTACCACCTGTCCCTTATTTTGTTTCTTCCAGCATTTCACGTCTTTCATGCATTAAAAACTTGTGAAAAAACTGCAGCAAAAAGGAATGGCTATGGAAAGCTATCTCTGCACGTTTTGACTAAGTTTTTCTCTTTATCATTAATTGTCTAACCATTTTTCAGGAGAACAAAGTGGCGTGAAGTCCATAGCCTCTTTTCTTGACTTATTACACCTTTGTCTTATTCCTCAACCAATAAGGTTAATTCCTTTATTGACGTTAACCTTTCTCTATTTATTGTCTTCAACTGTATCTCGTACAAAGTCATTTTTGGCTGCAATGGTTTGAATTTATTATTTCCATTTGTCCGTGCTGATTCTAGTCCGCCTAGTCAATCTTGAGGCCTCAGCTCGCCAACTCAATTCCAGTTCGCCAACATTCTCAGGCTTGCCTGTGCTCATCGCTACTTTGTCTTGATTCTAACTTAAGATTTGATGATTACAAGCTGACTTCCTTGCCTTAGGCGATCACCATGAGATTTGGCAATCACTGCCATAATTACATTGTTGGCGATCACAGGTTATTGCTCTACTCGCCATACTCACTCTTTGGCGATCATAAATAGATTCATTCAGGCGATCACTGCCCTCGCCTCATTCGGGCGTTCATCTTACCTAATTCACTTGGTGAACTTATCTATTCGCCATCGCCATCATTCATTGGTGATTTCCTCACCCATTGGCGATCATTATAATTATTTTGCTTGCACATTGGCGAGCTGTACCATTATAGTACTCGCCCATAGTGTTTCACCAAAATTGCTCCTTTTACATCTCAAGTTAAGGAGCTTTTCACCCAAGTAGAAATCAATATTTATTATTTATTTAATTTCCATTATCAATTTTATAAAATTTATATCTACAGTAGTGTAGAATCAGGTCTTACATATTCATTTTGTGTTAGTATTATATATTGAATTTTCTGAATCAAAACAAATGGTCAACCCTTTACAGTCCCTTTGGAAGCCATCAAAACCTCTGAACAGCACCCTAATAAACATATAACTAGTATTATTGACTTGTTGGTGTGTTTTGGGTGAAGTTAATAATTCAATTACCTTGGTTTAAAGTTGTGATTAATCTCAGCAGATTGAAAACCAGAAAACACAGATGAAAAGGTAAATGTAACTAAAATCAAAGATAAATCAATTCTCTTCTGTTTGGTTTTTGTAATTCTAACAGATGAACATTAAGCCGGCTGTAGATAATGGCAGGGTTGCCATGTGCTTGGAGACCTTTTTGTCCCTTCAATAAATATAGATTTTAATAATTTTATCTGAAGGGCATTGTATTGGCCAGGTTGGTGGAATCAGTAGAGGAGGGGCATCCTTTTGTCTTTAGCTTTGGGAGGTTTCTTCCGTGTTGGGGGGTTTTCCATGGTTGACAAACAATGACATATAGACAAAGCTCTAATGGAAGGCAAAGGACCACATACTTTTTTAAGTATATGTTTTGATTAATGGATAGTGTCATGGTTATGCTTTGTAATTTAGCTCTTGAATCTAATTTATTTGATTAAGGTAGGTGATGTGGTGGTTGTGAATAAAGCATATATATATATGGCCTAATTTAATTATTAGGGTTTTTTTCCTTACAAATTTATTGATTATAAGGGTTTTTCTTGCTTTTTCTTTGATATTTTTTCATTATTTATTTTTTGGTCCCACTTGTGTTGATAATACAGCTTATGTTTCTTTGAAGATAGGGTTTCCAGATGCCTTATGTTTGTTCTACAAATAGTTAGAATTTATGTTCAAATGATGATGCAGCATCATTCATCACCATTTTGAAGAGTTACCTGTGATCGTCATTCATCAGTAATATATAATTTGCAGAGAAAATAAAAGTTAATTACACAAGAGGAAATTACTCTTTTACAAGGGTGACTCATCCAAATCTTCGATTTGGTTTTGAGAAAGGTCATTTAAACCATGTCTTAAATTAAACCTAAAATCTGTAATATTTTTAATCTTGAAAACTCATCCTTTTTTAATTAAGTTTATATATATAACTAGTTTTTACTCATGCGATGCACGAATTAATTTTAATTATTTAAATTTGCAAATATTTAAAATAATACTATTTAATTTATATGTTAAAAAAATGTATAAAAATGTTTTCATCTAATACATTTAAAATTTAATTAAAAATCTAGAAAGTTAGTTTAAAAGGATAATAGCAAAAGTCAAATCATATGTGTGTTTCGCACGTCTCAGAATTAATTGGTGGTAAAATTTGAATTTCATATTTATTTCAAAGCTTTAAAGTTACTATAATTTTGTCAATAATATAGATGCAGATTTTATTATAATAAATTAAGTCAACTGTAAAATAAAATTTAAGTTATATTTGGGAATTACTACATGGTTTAATTAATTTTATGGCATGTATTTATTGCCAATTAAATACATATCAAATTTTGGTAGTCAAATTTGAATTTCACATTTATTTCAAAGCTATAAAGTTACTATAATTTTGCCAATAATACATGTATAGATTTTATTTCAAAAAATTAAGTCAATTATAAAATAGGATTTAAGATGTATTAAGAAATTACTACATGACTTACGCGTCGATAATACAAACTATTCACATACGAGTTCACATCAGCAATACTTGTCACGCAAGTGTGTGCCTTGTAATATGTGTGTGTGTGTGTGTTTGTGTGTATCCAACTTACATGGAAACAATTCTATAGGCCAAGAGAAATCTCCTCAATTATATAGATTTTATATACATAGAAAGTGGGAGGATAATTAAGTTACATTAATGTAAAATTAATTATTTTATACAATTTTTATAAATTCATGTATGATTAATGTTTTTACAAACCAACCATTAAATTTAATAAGTTACTCATATTCATCATACACACAAAATTTTGAATTAATCAAATATTTTTGTCTTTGGACCGAGAATAACATTTTTCAATAAATAGTAACTTTTGAAAATTTATTATCATCGAAAAATAATTAGTTATTTTTTATTAATTTAAAATTTGACTTTTATAATTTACATGAACAAAACATAAAATTTAATTATCCGATTAAAAAAAATATAAATCATATAAAAATACAAAAATTTATAAAACTAAATTCATTTCACATTAATGCAAGTGAATTCTTAAAATTTTTTATATTTCAGAAAATTCGTCACTGTATGACAGTCAACTTTTCTAGTTTTAGCCAGCTATATAACAAGAATCAGAAGAACATATACTATATATAAATCATTCCATGTGTATGGACATATGGGTTGTTTGCTTTGTTTCTTTCCACAGAATGTGTGAGTTGTTATTACAATTCAATCTTCAATTCTCAAGCTTCCCAATTCCCAAGTTGATATAGAAAATGCCCACATTGATTGAATTTCAATGGAAATTAATCAAGCTATAGCCCTAGCTAGTCAGTTACTCCACATGGTATCATTAAGGGAGGTGACAGCCAGCAACTCCAATGGGTGCTTGGTGGCTTGTCTGCCCTTTGACCTTTAAACAGTATTTATTCGTTGGAAAATGGATTTCTAGGTTGTCCTATCTGCTCCATTGCATGTGTTCAAACTTATTCTTATCAGTCTGTGGAAAAATGGAAGCTCCATCTCTTTCTCTCTTTGCTCCCATGGAATCTTTCTTTTTTTTTTTGGTACAGGAATCTTTCTGTTTTTACTTTCCCTGTAATAAAAAGTAAGAGCAATTAAACATGCAGCTTTGTGTGACTTGTTAACTGTATCATCACATCTCACAATGGCCTGAATCTTGGAATGGAAGCACTTTTTATGCATAGTTTCATACAATTAATCAATTAACAATACAAGTCAATTTGCAGATTTCAATGTTCTCTCTTCTAGTTCTAGGGTTTAGAGAGCAGAACACCTCAAAATCCGAGTTTTTGTAGCATTCCATGGCATTGGGATCATTAATAATTTTTGCTATTTCTCCCTTTATCCATGTTCAGGCTAATGGCCAGCTGCATCTATTATTCCTATTAGGAAACTCTTAAAATGATATTTTATAATTAATTAACAATGTACAAAAATTATATGTTATTAAGACATAAAACATAAACTATATATAGTTTTTCATATATGAATTAAACTTTTTCTTGAATTGGGTATTAATAATATTACAGCTCTCAATAATCATCAGCTTGGAAGCAACTTTCACTCCTAAGATTTTTTATCTTTCATGTGTATTACCATTGGAAAACCATGTCGGGGTGGTATTGGAGTGAAGGGTTTTAAACATGATTCTAATATTGGTCAAGCCTTGCTCATTTTCTCAAATTAAATTGATATTACCAATTGCCGATTCAAATTTTACGAATTTTTTGACTGTTATTGAAGCTTTCTCCATTATTATATGTACAACGTTAAATTCGTTACCACAGCTTACAATTGAAAGGTGATTTTAAATTAATGTGATTTTTCTTTTGTTAAATCAAAATTTTGACAATCCATGAAAGTATAACAATCTTTTAAACAATTTATATAATCTATGTATGGTTTTGAAAAAGAATTTTTTTATTTATATATTTAGAGAAACCAATCATTTTGCTAGTTCTGTTATCAAATTGGAGGTCAATTTAGAGCTGAATAGATCAACAAAGACCACAAACAGAAGGAACCATCTTTTGGAATTTTTCCAAATTATCATCTTATTAAATATCAGTTTCTTTTAATTTTTCCTTGTATAATTGACATGGAAAAATTAATTACTTGTCAAGCAGGCTAAACATTTTCTCCCCTTATTCTTCAGAAATTTGTCAGCAATGATGTAATTTCACAATTATTAGATTACTCTATTCTTTGTCCATGCTTAAATATGTGGAATTATATAATAAATGGTGCTTTTTAAGCCAAACTTTCAAACCTAAACTTGAATAATTAACCAAACAAGCAGTAATTACTGCCAAGTGGCTAGCTAGCTAGCTAGCTTGTCAATTGACATTAAACTTGTGTTTTTCGAACACTTGTTGATGAAAAAAAAGGCTTTAGCAAGAAGATAATTTAAATTTATTTTTTCATTTAAACAATGTTTTAGGGGCCGGGGGTCCCATCTTAATGTGATTATGTTTATGTGTTTGCTATGTTAATCATCATTATTGAACGTTAATGATGGCCTAAGTATATTTATTTGGGCATGGCAAACATGTTTAATGATTAAGATGCATTATCCAGAGTGACAAGTGATGAAATGATATGATTACTTGTCATTTTGGTTATATTTTTGAGGCCAAAATTTTTAATGAGTTTATTAAAAAATATTTATTATTTAATTATCATGTATATGAGGCATAATAAATGGTTTATTTTTTAATAATGTAATTAATTTTATAGTTTTTTTTGTTACAAATGAAATAAATTTTATAGTTTAAATTGAATGCAAAAAACATATGCCGACATAAAATAATTGTTGTAAATAATTTAGTCTTCATAATCACTGTTTCTTTTGTGTCGATTCTTTTTACTTCATTTGATAATTTAATTTTGTTTAATTTTTTGATTTACTATAATTAATTCTCAAATTAAAATATTTTGCATGCAAAAAACCTATAACCACTGCGGTAAATGACAACTCATACTGTTTTCATAAGAAAGAATACATTACAAGAGATTTACAATTATAATAAAGGGTTTGTATATGATGCATTGACAGTGTATAGTTTTTATATATTGTCAATGCATAAGAAGTTAACACTTTATCAATTGACAAATTAAAAAATATAAATAATTTTTTTTAATTTACTCATAAAAGCTTATTGATGAGATGTCAACCTCTAGTGTATTGATAATACATAGTAACTATACATTATCAGTGCATCATATATAAATCATATAATAAAATATTACATTTATAAATCACTTAAATAAATCAAACAAATCAATATGTAACTAGACATACAACTTACACGTAAGTGAGGTTTGAACTGGAGACCTTCTTATTATTACGGTCCCAAAACCCTTTTTTTATACTAAACCAATGCCTTATCTGCCAACTCTTTTTTTAATCCATTGTTAAAATGAAATCTCATCTTTAATTACATGTCCAAATTATTTCGAGAAAAAAATTATTAGGAGATTATTTCAAGCATTAATTGGTGACATGCATATATGATCTTTAAATTTGCTGTCCTCCAATATTCTCAACAATGTTTTAGGCAAGGAAGAATATTGACCGAATTGCATGTCCAAAAAAAAAAAATTAAAGGCATAAAGTGACATTAGATTCATCTTTTTGCAAGGATTAATTGGATTAATTTATCAAATTAAATAACCATAGTTGAGGTTGACCGATTACAATTAGGAGAATAAAATTAAGCATCGATTCTAGCCTTAATTTGCTTTGGAGTAAACCCGATAATTGGTGCATGTCAACCTTTTTAGCATCAATAATTTAATTAGGGGCTCAATTTCTTTTTGGAAGAAAAATCCAAGCTGTGTACTGAATGTAAAGCAATAATATAAGAATAATTAAAGGTTTGGTGGAAGACATTACTTTGCAAATTAAGACAGTCCAACTAAAATAACATAGTATAATTGAGCTAATTATTAAGGATAATATTCTTAATTTGTACAAACATTATTTATCTTCTTCTTCCACTCTTCTTAACTATTATACATGATTCTTGACAAATCTTATTTGTCACAAGCTTTGATTCATCAAAATTACAGAAATGAGCCCATGTAAATAAATTTTCTTGGTTTCTTTCTCCTTTTTCTATATTTTCTTTCTTTTCTTTTTTAGAGGATGTATAGTATGAGTTACAAAATGCTTTCCCTATAAATTTTTACACCAACTTATTTTAGAGAAGATCAATGATATAATATATGAATATTGAACGATTGTTCAAATGATCATATCTTTATTTTTAAAATAAGTTTTAATTCTCAACATCAGCATTTTTTCTCATTAAGTCAGTGATTTTTATTGTATAAAAAAATAAGGCTTAATAGCCAAATGTATCATCCACGTTTGCCACAAAATAAAATTAAGTCATCAACGTTTAAATACATGAAAATAAGTCTTAAACGTTACAAAATAATTGAATTAAAGACATTTCCGTTAAATCTTTTAATTTCCGTTACCCTTATCAGTAATAAAACTTAATGAAAATTAAAGAATTTAATGGAAATGTCCTTAATTTAATTATTTTGTAACGTTTAAGACTGATTTCCATGCATTTAAACGTTGAGAATTTAATTCTATTTTGTAACAAACGTGGATAACACATTTGGCTATTAAGCCAAAAAACAATTTAATTAAGTTTAAAAGAGTGTCAGACATTTAAACTCTGGATGATTTGGGAAGTACATCAATTCTAGAGAAAAGAAGTCCTTAATTTCCATGAAAGTTAAAATTGCAAACTTGAAATCTCAACTCTTTTTTCTAACTATTACTTGCTATATTTGGCCACCCTTGATCAGCTTGCAACTTGACAAACTCGGCCAGGAGCTTGATTTCGTTTTCCTTCAAACGTGGCCCAAATGTGCATTGCCCCCTCGGCGTGCAGCTCTCACCGAAGCCCTTCAAACAACCCAAGCAATCTTAAGAAGATTTCTATGAAGTTGTAATAAGCAAAGGAATATGGCAGATTTCTATGGAGTTCTTACAGGCATTCTTCCCTTGCCATAGTATGTAACACGGTATATCTCTTCTTCGGTGTTAACTCCATTTCTGTAATGCAACTATTAGAATGTTTATTCATATTAGATTTAAGGGGGGAAACAGATACTTAGAAAGCAGAGAAAATCACCAGAAGTTGAAGTTGTTTACAATAAATTTAAATTGGTTTGTGTGTTCATTTATACAAGACATTTCATCATAATTGCTTTGAAGGGTCTCTAATTCAAGAACATATCTTTGACTGCAGTATTCTTATCTATGTATTCTGCTGCCTGATTACCTTTCTAGATCCTTTGTAAAGAGTGTTGCGCCCTAAAATGAACATGGAACAGTGGATTAGCTAGATGAAATTACAGAAGAGATACTAATCGTCTGTACTGGTGAAATGAAAAAGAGTCTCTCACTGGTTGAATTATGTTTCCACCTCCATCATGACATCCGATACAAGCTTGCCCAAACAATGTGGCCCCTCTCTGTATATCTACGGTTTGTGCCAGAGCTATACGAGGTAAGAAAAAGATTAGACCCAACAATTTTAACACTACATGGTAACACGACACAAAAATTATAGGAATAAAAAGAGAAATATGGACTAAAATTTGGTAAAATTGTATATAAATGTAACATAAGTTAAAAACGTGTTAATATGAATTTTAACGCAAAATCTTTGTGCTTTTAGACAAACACAAACACAAATTATATATACTAATTGTTAGGAATTACCCTGATTCTGCATTCTGATGATCATATTCAAACGAAAATGCCCCTCAATAATCAGAATCATGGCGGATTTTAAGCAATGAAAAATGAAATGGCAGTGTGGGAGATATAGAACGAAATGCAGGGGCATTTAAGTAGTACTAAAACAAGGTGGATAACGTTAAACCAATCAATCGTGTGGTAGTTGGTGGGATTAGGTACCTTGGGTGTTGCAGATGGGAGATAACGTAATGACTGCAGCCACCAGAGGTGGAGCCAAGTTCTTGAAATTCAATATTTCTTTCACTTGTTCAACCTGTTTCAGCTTTAATGGAGCTTGGTTTGCACTGCCCTTTGGAACACGCTCGTTTTGTTTCACTGCCTTTGATTAGTTGGCAAGGACTTGTAAACAACGGAGAAAGAAAGAGATGAGAAGGGAAAAAGAAATACCTTTAGCAGGAGACAAGAAGATATATTGCTGCAACCAGACACTGCTGAAAGAATCTCCATTAATTTCTCTCTCTTTCGCTTTTGATATTTGAGTTTGAGAGTTCGAAGGTGAGATGGAAATGGGGTTGCAGCTGCCGAAGAAGCAATCAGTTCAAGTATGAAATTATCCAGACGGACCAGACCAATCATGTGTTCTGGCCCAACCATTATGCTTCTAGTCGAGTTTTATATTGAGATTTGGGCTTGATTAAAGATCAATTTAGATAGATAATGAAATTGAAAACAGCATTAGTGATGAAAGGAGAACGTATTTAGATGCAATGCAACAATAACGATGAGGCGATTGTAGTGAAAAAAAAATATCATTAAAAATATTATATTAACATAAAAAATGGAGAGGAAAGGGATAAATATGAAATTGCAGCACGGTTATTCTAATTTTTTTAAGAAAAAAAATATTTTATAAGGCATTTTTAGGTTTAGTTTTCTTTTATCTTAACACCATATTCTCAATCATCAACACAATACATTTAAGGTAGTTGTTACCTTTCATTAGGAAAGATTTTTTTTTTTTTTATCTAAGACCCCTGGTATTCGAAAGCCACTTTGAGCCTTGACTAATCCGGAGTCGAATTACGGTCGGACCTAAAACGGAAAGAGCTCTCCCAATACTGTTTTATCAATTCGCAAAGCTCGAATCCGAGACCTTGCTTAAGGAGCACAGAGCTCCTTTCATTAGGAGAGATTAGATTCAAGGTTCAATTTCTCATTCTCTCATTATACTTCCTATGAAAAAAAAAAAAAAACATGATACATGTAAGATTTACTCATAAACAAATTATCTAAAACTAATTAACAATTTTTAAACAGTAGGGTTGGAGATTTCTTTAATACATATAAATTATTAGGGATAGAATATTGATTACTGAAATTAAAAATTCAATATTTTGCCAATAATTGATTAAAATTATCACACATCTTATTACAAAATATTTTTAAAATTAATATATTACGAAAAGGCATATAATATGATAAAGTTTTAATTATTCTTTATAAAAACTCATGAATCTCATATAATAATATTTTTAATTGGCTAAAAAGTCAATTTAAAAAAATTGTAAAATAAGAAAAATCTCCACATTTCCCGTTTTCAATTGGAAAATAATAAATTCAAAGTATGAAGTAATAAGTAATCTCATAATCTTTCCCCAGCAATTTAAAAAATTAGTTTCACATCCAATATGATATAAAATTTTTTCGTAATTTACAAAAAGAAATTCTTATAATTTTCCCTTTATCTTTTTTCAAATTTATAATTATTAGTGTTAGTATGTCTAGGTGGACAGCTTAAAATGCACCGCATGGCTCATCCTCACCAACCTTTTTATCATAGTTGCTCGTAAGAATGTAAAATCTCATTTGTATTTATTAATATTAATGTACTAATATTATTCATATTAACTTCTTTTTAATATATCTTTTTTAATATTATTCATTTTTTTTAATAAAGGATACTTCATTTATTAACCATTGAGAAAACTATTACAATCCATTCTAACAAGATCATCAATAACAGGACAATCTTCAATGCAGTGACTATCAGTTTTTATACTAAGTGCAAAATGGGCCAATGCATGGGCGGCTTGGTTTTCGGCTTTCTTCACATGCTCTGCTCTAAATGAGTTAAAACACCTCTTAAGATCTTTGGCCTCCTCCATGAGATTAACCATGCAAGATAAAATCTTTGACTCTAGCCGATATGGCCTTTATGATCTCCAGTGAGTCTCCCTCCAGAATAACTGCCTGGAAACCCAAATCCTGAGCTATCTCTATTGCCGTCAATGCAACCTTAGTCTCAGCTACCAAGGGATCTTTGATATGGTTGTACAGGATAGACGATGCTGCTAAGAGTTGCCCTTGGAAGTCCCTGATAACCACTCCTACGCCCCCGATCTCTTCCTCCATTTGCAAAGCTCCATCAAAGTTAACCTTGACCCAATTAACTGTAGGTGGATGCCACCGACATTTCTCTCTCATCGATCGGTCTGCAATTCTTTGATTCACCTCCTCGTACTCTTGCAGATATTTAGTCACAAAGGCTGCCATTTGTTCTGGTTTTTGTTGATCCTTTCCCATCACCTCCACGTTTCTATAGTGCCACATCACCCAACATGCCATCATTAGTGCCTCCAATTTCTCCTTAGTGTTAAGGCTCACCAAAGTTGAAAACCAATCCCTTTGATTATCAATCCCCAAACATTGCCACCCTCTATTTAAAGATAAATTGTTCCACATAGCTTTGGATTTTCCACATCCGCTAATTGCATGCTGCACTATTTCCTCTTGCTCCTTACACCTTGGACAAATCACATCAACTTGAATATTCCTTTTCCTTAAATTGCACATGACAGGTAGGGCTTCATGTTTGAGTTTCCTGCAGAAAATTTTTACTTTGTTCGGGACTTTGGCTTTCCAAATTATTTTTCACTCGTCTTGCCTATCCCGATCGCTTGTATGGTTGATATGTGCTTGTGGCTGCTCCACCAAGAATCTCCTCCTACTGAGAATTCTATATGCGCTACTTACAGTGTACACACCATTTTTTTCTGCCTCCCATATCAATTCATCAGGTTGGTATAGGCGACTGAGAGGAATGGATTTGATCAACCTTGCTTCCTCTACAGTAAACATGGCGTCAATGTCATCCTCTTTCCATTTTCTGGTTGCCTCATCTATAAGTGCCTTTACACAAGTATCCTCAGAATAAGAGTGATCTCTACTGACTAATTGTACCAGCTTTTTCAAAGGTAACCAGACATCTTTCCAAATTCAAATATACTCCCCAGATCCTACACGCCATATGGAACCTTCTTGGAGAATGCCTCTAGTTTTCCATATACTTTGCCAGCTTAATGATGGATTCCAACCCAGCTTTGAATCTAGGAATGTCGAATGTGGGAAGTATTTAGCTTTAAGGACCTTATACACCAAAGATTCCGGATTCTTCATCAAGCGCCATCCCTGTTTCGCCACTAATGCTAAATTAAAGCACTCAAAGTCTCTAAAGCCCTTGCCACCATCCTCTTTACATAGGCACAGCTTCTCCGATCTTACCCAATTTATGCCCTTACCTTGCACTTTGGAATTCCACCCGTTGTGATAATCGCTAATTTTATAAATTTAATATTAAATATTTGTAAATTTAATATTAAAACAGATAAATAAGCTAAAGAAAATAAATGAACTTATTTAAGAGATAGAAATATTTGGAAATTCGAAAGTTGATGAAGTAATGAATTTGAGAATTCAGAAGTTGGAAATTCAATGTGGATATTAAGAAAATCCAAATTAAAGAAATAAAAATGTGTATATTTATATAATTATAAAATTATATTATATAAATACATTTTAAATGTTAAAGAAATAAAAATGTGTATATTTATATATTTATATAATTATATTATATAAATATATTTTTATATGTTTTTATATAAGTACATATGTATAAATAAGAAATATAGTATATATATTATACATTGATATATATACTATTTTATATTATAAATAAATACATATGTATATTATTATACATTAATATATAAATATATATGAAATATATATACATATTATTTTAAATTAAAATGTATAGGTATATATATAAATTATAAATACATATATATCTTTGTATATGGAAATATAGTATATTTATATATGTATAAATATAATTATATTTTGTGTTTATATATATTTATAAATATAAATAAATATAAATAAAATTAAAAAAAATAAAGAAACGAGGTCGGGATCTACCCGACCCCTGTTATTTTGTTAAGGGAGACAGAAGAGAACAGAAAGGAGAAGAAGGGGGCGGCCGACCAACATCGGTCGGCCAATCGAAGGAGATGGGAGAGGAAACGGCACCGGCAACGTGAGGAAAGGAAACAGAAGCGAAGGGAAGCAGAGAAGAGGAACGACGGAAACTCGAGAGGAAAAAAGAGAAAGAGAGATTGGCGGTGCCGGCCGATCCAGGCACCGCTACCGCCACTCCCTCCACCGGCGAAGGCCGACCAAGGTGAAGGTGTGTAACATCCCGTTACCACATTTTTCACGTATTTCCATATAACTTTACCGGTTGGGCTGTCTGCGATGCCATTAACATTCAACAGTAACAGTGATAAATGATAAACATTTATCTATTAATTATGGAATATGAAATTTCTTTTCATTATTCCTTACATCTGACATCCCCTATTAACCTTTATTTCACTAAGGTAGTACTGTATACATATGTCTGAAATGTAAAAGAGAAGAGACTGTACCTGTCACATTTAACGTGCCATGCCTCAGTGCTTTAAGCTTAGCTGTACCCATCTGAGAGCTAATTCTCTCAACTCCGTGTACTTCTTATCTGTGGAGTTAAAATAAAGGGGTGAGTGATTCATACGCTCAGTAAAGGAATATATGCTGCTTTATAAAACCAAAACTATATACCACAACACACTTGTTTTCCCTAAAAAATAATCAAATAAGAAAACAATGGATATAGTAAACAGTACTTTCAAAACACCCTTCAAATTAATGGCTAAACAGTTTACTTTAAAATGTAGTAAACAATACATAGGAATTTAATAAATCTCATCAGTAAATAGAAATCAACCAGTGGAGACTAGGCATCATCATGCTATCATCGTTCCCTCTCCCCTTTGCGAGAACGGCATAATTATCCCAAAAAGGTATATAATAGATCTATGACCACAATCTCTAGGTGGTCCTCGGGTCCACTTGTCAAGTGACCTCGAGACCGCTGATGACTTGGCGAGTCCATCAGCCTGTGACGCCCTGAGGTGCACTCCTTGGTCCATTGACCGAGCCACCGCCCCAGGCAGGTCACGCAACTACATGAATAATACTGCATGAACTCAGGGCCTAAAACCTCAAAAATCACTTTCATATCTCATGAAAAACCTTTATGGAATTATTTCACCCATATTATTATTTTCTCAAAATGATTCAATTTTCAAAAAGGTTTAGGCTTTCTGTTTACAAAACACCTTGAAAACATTCTAAAATCTCAACTTTTAAAACCTGCTCGCCCATGGTCAGCTCGCCCAATATGGCTCGCCCATGGCAGCTTGTCCAATGCGGAGAACTTGTGTTCGCCCGCCCAACTTTGCCATTTAAATCGACAGGCAAAACTAGCTTGCCCTCAGTGGCTCTCCCATTAGTCAACTCGCCCAAAAGGGTTTATATTTTCTATTTTGAAAATATTAAAACGTCTTATTTTTCGTATAAGAAATTACACTTTAAAACTATTCGCCAGAGTCAGCTCGCCCTTCACGGCTCGCCCCTGACTAACTCGACAAGACAGTGAATTAGTATTCGCCCGCCACTTAGCTTTTCAAAACAGAAGTATGTCTCGTTGATAGCGGTTCGTCCGCCTTATATTTAAAACAAGGGCCGCCCGCCCAAACACATTAAAAAGGGTTCGCCCAACTATGGCTTACCCGGATTTCTCTTTAAAACAAGGGCACTCGCCCAGTTCTCATAAAAGAGAGCTCGCCACATGGCTCGCCCGAGTTTCTGCCTAGAACAAAGATACTCGCCCGCCTTAATCAGTTCGTCCAACAAAACAACCTATGGCGGCTTGTAACTTGCCCGAGATCAAAACAATTTATTAAATAAATACATGCCATAAACAAAAAATAATTTCTAAATATTTTTATAATATTTCTACTCCACAGGGCATGTATTTTACTTCACATATATCTCCCTTACCTGTTCCAACGAAGCCTTGCTTCGCCCTGCTCTCTGCTCGCCAATAGCCATTTCCAATTATCGGCTGCAAATAATTATAAATTCTATTAATATTTCTTTTTATATCACTTGGCGAGATTGAGATAAATCAAGTGACTACTCGCCCAACAGAGCTCTAACGAGCACACCGAGCTCGCCATTCAATAAATGTTTTACACGTGGAAGCTCACCCGCCAGTCAACTCACGAGGCCTTCACTGGCTAAATTGTGGGAGTTCGCCCACAATTCTACTCGCCCAATGCCTTATGCATTTGAGCTCGCCCATTAATTCACTTCACTAGAGTTGGGCGTTCTCGCCCTTTGAACACAGATTTTACATTGGCGAGTTCCTTATCTTCTACTCGCCTCATTAGCGATTACTAATTTTCAACATGGGCGATCACTATAGTCGCCATTCTCGTCACTTATTCCATTATTTTCCTTGTTTTCATATTCTCTAAGGATCTAACTAAAAACAAGACTGTATCTACGTTTATTACTTCATGAAACATAGAAATCTATCATTCAAGAACACCTCATAAATATGAAACTCACCTCAATCAACTGCACTTCCACAACAGCTTGCGTTCCATCTCATGTTGGCCTTCCTTTGCTTATTCTTTTAGCTCATCCCACTAAGAAGGAAAGGTTTGCAAGTTGGTTTATGTATTTAACCAACTTAAGGTTGGAGTTTTAGTAGATCGAACATGGCAGAGAAATAGAAGAACAGAGGATAACTTGCAGTGGAGTGGTTTTCGTGAAGAAGATCGAATTGGCTAACTCGGTTTTCCTCAATTGTTTCTTCTTATATAACCATGCTCAACCAATCAATAGCTACCGCCTGTCCCTTATCCTGTTTCTTTCATCATTGTTCACGTCTTTTATGCATTTAACGCCTGAAGAAAAACTGCAACTCAAGTGGCGTGAAAGTCTCCCTTTCACACGCCTTTTTCTTCTGCTACAAACTTTGCTTAATTCCTCAACCAATAAAACTACCTCCCTTATTGACTTTAACTTTTCTTCATTTATTGTCTTCAACCGTACGACTTACAAGTCAATTTTGGCTGCAAGTGTCATTCTAGTTCGCCCCCTCATCAAGGGACCTCTACTTCAGTTCACCCATCCTTGAGATCGCCATGTTATCTTAATACCAGCCTAAGATGTGGCAATTACGAAAATTTTCCTCTTCTTGGCAATCACATAAAGGTTTGGCGAGTAGCAATTGCCTTTCTCACCAACTTGTCCTTTTACTTGCCCCTCTATATGGGCGACCACCCTTCTCGCCACTCGCGAGCCATCATTATCCACAGCCTTTTCGAACGCACCTATTCGCCAGCATGGCCATCAAACACTAGTCATCCCATTGGCGATCACCCTTGTTCGCCCATTGGCGAGTTCTTCCATTTAATACTCGCCTGTCAAGTATTTCATCAAAATTACTCCGTTCATATCTCAAATAAAAGAGCTTTTCCACCCAAGTTGAAATCAATATTCATTATTTATTTAATTTCCATTATCAATTTTATGAAATTAGACTCTACAGTAATGTAGAATCGGATCTTACAAGGTGACCGGCGGCGAAGAAGAAACTAGCAAAGGAAGGAAGAAAAAAGGGAGAAAGGAGGTCGAACCACCGATCCCAGATCTGCCGCCGTCGATGCCGATCGAGAAACGGAGGCTAGATCCGGCATCCCCGCAACGTCGGCCAGTTATGGGAGGCGTGAACCGCCGGCAATGGTGGCCGTCGGTGGCCGAACCGGCTGAACCGGTCTGAACCGTCTGAACCAGTTCAGACCAGGAAAAGAAGAAAAAAAAAGAAAGAAAAGAAAGAAAGAAGGAAAGGAGAGGGGCTTGTTTTCCTAAAGTCTAAAGGTAAGGCCCTCTAAACATTGAGTTATGAGTATTATAGATACATGACATATGAATATTTGGATGAAATATGATACATGGAAGTGAAAAATAAATAAAGAAATAAATATATATGTATCATCCATAGAAATAAATATCATTGTGGGATATTCAAACAAGTGTACCTAAGCATATTTTATATACTAAGAAAGTAAATGGGATTAGTTGAGATATAATTACAAGTATAGTTATATAATTTGCTTGAGGTATAGTTATACTTATATAATTATACAATTATATATATAACGAAGGGAATATGTAGCAATTACTAAATCAATAATGCATTAATGAAACAAATACAAATAGTAAATGATGATGTCCATTAGTAGCATGAGAAAGACTTTAATTTCTATGTAGATTTAAATGATAAATAGATTTTTGTGTAAGGTTGATTTATATGAATATATATATATATATAAATATATGAACTCATAGGCAAATATATTTATATATAAATTGTTTGGATGATAAGGAGAAAATAAAAACTTGGCATAGATCTTAGTTGCAAACCTTGAGGCAAAACTAGCAAATATAAGTTAATAAAATCCCTTATCATCTTATAAGGAATATAAAGTAAAGAGTTATTAAATCGAATGGATAATGCCTTGGCGAGACACATGGAGAATTTAATTCTTTGCTAAAGAAATGAATCGAAATAATTATGATCTTAAGATATACATTTGGTATATGATTAAACGTAATTAAGACATTGTTATTGAGACGTTATTCGATTTAATTGTAGTGAATTTGGAGTAGTGAAGAAGCTAAGCTTGATTTTGAGGATCGAGGAAAGTAACCTGCTAAGCATCGAGGTAAGTGGGTTAAATAAATCATACTAGTATCATCTCGTAAGAGATGAAAGAAATCTTATTTCGATAATTATCTAATTTTATATCAAGTTTAGTGAAATACGATGGAAAGGACTACGAGGGTAAGTCTTGGTAAATTACAAGTTGGATTGGATGTGTTCGTGAATAGTTTTCGGATTACTTGAGATTTATGTGTGGTATGTTATAACTTGTTATGCTCGATGAGAATGCAAATCGGTATGAAATGTAGGTGCCCATATCATGAAAATTGTATGTGATTTAATTAAGTTGCACATAGAGAACATACCATTACATTGTTATACTTTGAAATGTATATACGAACTAGTGTACAAAATGTATACAGCCTACGATGTTTAACTCATGAACCTCAAATAGCACCTAGTTGCATTTATCGAAAACTAGGATAATGGAATCGTGTGATAACAAAAATACTTATGTGACTCGAGGAATTGAACTATTTTAGAGTCTTATCTCTAGAAATCATGCGCCATAGAGGCCAAACCTGAGTAAAACTCAATCTTTTGTACCGTGTGAGCCACTTAGAGAACTCAAAGGAACTACGTGCTACACAGATTCTTCGGAACTGTGGGAGACACCTCTAAAGTCCTTTGAGAGCTAAGTACTACACGAGTTCCGATGAACCATTAGAAAGCATGCGCCATAGAGGCAAATCCGAGTAAAACTCACTTCTTTGTATCGTGTGAGCCACCTCTAGAGAACTCAAAGGAACTACGTGCTACGCAGCTTTATTTGTGAACTGCGGGAGCCACCTCTACAGTCCTTTGAGAGCTAAGTGTTGCACGTATACAGATGAAACATCAGAAAGCATGCGCCATAGAGGCAAATCCGAGTAAAACTCACTTCTTTGTATCGTGTGAGCCACCTCTAGAGAACTCAAAGGAACTACGTGCTACGCAGCTTTCTTTGTGAACAGCGGGAGCCACCTCTAGATTCCTTTGAGAGCTAAGTGCTGCACGTGTACTGATGTGTAAGACCCAATTTTACATTACTGTAGACCTTAATTTCATAAAATGTAAAATGAAAATTAAGTAAATAATAAATAATTGAATTTTCACACGGGTAAAGAGCTCCTTAATTTAAGAAGTAAATGGAGCAATTTAGGTGAAACAAGGTATGGGCGAGAAGATAGAGCAGCTCGCCAATGGGCAAGCAAGGGTCATAGCCCAATGAGACGCACCGTCAGATTCGCCCAAGTGGTGAGAATGGCGAGTTGATGATGGCGAGTTGGTTGTTTGCCTCTTTGGCGAATAGGTGAGTTCACCAGCTAGTTGTGTAAGGTGATCGCCTACAATGTAGCAGTGGTGGTGATCGTCAAACCCCTATGTGGTCGCCCATATTGAAGCACAAATGATAGTTTAGAGTAAGGCAATGAGTACTCACCAATTCAATGTAATCGCCAAGAAATGGAAATCAGCTCGTAAATCACCAAATATTGTTGACGAACTGAGACTGAAATTGGTGTTGGCGAGCTGAGGCCTCAAGTTAAGTAGGCAACTGGAATGAGCCTGTGTGAATAATCTAGAAATAATAAAGTCAATAAAGAAAGTAATCTTATTGGTTGAGAAATAAGACAAATGGTGTAATAAGTCAAGAAAAGTGGCTGTGGACTTCACGCCATTGGCCTTTCAGTTTGGACAATTAATAGCAAGTGAAGTAAGTCAAAATGTGCAGAGGAAGGCTTCTCATAGCCGTTGCTTTTGCTGCAGTTTTTCTTCATGCATTAAATGAATGAAAGACGTGGAAAAAATGAAAGAAGATGGGATAGGGCCAAGTGAGGGGTTCTGATTGGGTAGCATGACTATATAAGGAGAAACAATAGAGGAAGACCGGCTTAGCAAACTTCATCTTCTTCACGAGAGAGCTATGCAACTGCAAGTTTATGTTATTCCTTCCATTCCTGTCATGCTTCATTTACTGAGCTTCACTCTTTAGTTGGCTAAAACAAGTAAACCAGCTTGCAAACCTTTCCTCCTTAGTTGGATGAGCTAAAAGAATAAGCAAAGGAAGGCCAACATGAGATGGAAAGCAATCTGTTCTGGAAGTGCAGTTGGTTGAAGTGAGTTTCATATTTCTGAGGTGTTCTTGAATGATAGATTTATATGTTTCATGAAGTAATAAACGTAGATACAGTCTTGTTTTTAGTTAGATCTTTGGAGAATATGAAAATAAGAAAAATAATGGAATAAGTGACGACAAAGGCGATTACAGTGATCACCCAGGTTGAAAAGTAAGTAATCGCCAATGAGGCGAGTAGAAGATAAGGAATTCGCCAATGTAAAATCTGTGTTCAAAGGGCGAGAACGCTCAACTCTAGTGAAGTGAATTAATGGGCGAGCTCAAATGCATAAGGCATTGTACGAGTAGAATTGTGGGCGAACTCCCACAATTAAGCCAGTGAAGGCCTCGTGAGTTGACTGGCGGGCGAGCTTCCACGTGTAAAACATTTATTGAATGGCGAGCTCGGTTGTGCTAGTTAGAGCTCTGTTGGGCGAGTAGTCATTTGATTTATCTCAATCTCGCTAAGTGATATAAAAAGAAATATTAATAGAATTTATAATTATTTGCAGCCGATAATTGGAAATGGCTATTGGCAAGCAGAGAGCAGGGCGAAGCAGGGCTTCGTTGAAACAGGTAAGGGAGATATATGTGAAGTAAAATACATGCCCTGTGGAGTAGAAATATTATAAAAATATTTAGAAATTATTTTTGGTTTATGGCATGTATTTATTTAATAAATTGTTTTGATCTCGGGCGAGTTACAAGCCGCCATATGTTGTTTTGTTGGGCGAACTAATTAAGGCGGGCGAGTATCTTTGTTCTAGGCAAAAACTCGGGAGAGCCAAGTGGCGAGCTGTCTTTTATGAGAACTGGGCGAGTGCCCTTGTTTTAAAGAGAAATCAGGGTAAGCCATAGTTGGGCGAACCCTTTTTAATGTGTTTGGGCGGGCGACCCTTGTTTTAAATATAAGGCGGGTGAACCGCTATCAACGAGACATACTTCTGTTTTGAAAAGCTAAGTGGCGGGCGAATACTAATTCACCGTCTTGTCGAGTTAGTCAGGGGCGAGCCGTGAAGGGCGAGCTGACTCTGGCGAACAGTTTTAAAGTGTAATTTCTTATACGAAAAATAAGACGTTTTAATATTTTCAAAATAGAAAATATAAACCCTTTTGGGCGAGTTGACTAATGGGCGAGCCACTGAGGGCGAGCCAGTTTTGCTTGTTGATTTAAAGGGCAAAGTTGGGTGGGCGAACACATGTTCTCCGCCATGGGCGAGCTGCCATGGCAAGCCATATTTGGGCAAGTTGACCATAGGCGAGCAGGTTTTAAACGTTGAGATTTTTGGGAATGTTTTCAAGGTGTTTTGTAAATAGAAAGCCTAAACCTTTTTGGGAATGAAATCATTGAGTAACTGATAATATGGGTGAGAGAATCCCTTAAAGGTTTTCATGAAATATAAAGTGATTTTTGAGACTTTAGGCCCTGAATTCATGCATTATTATTCATGTAGTTGCGTGACCTACCTGGGGCGGTGGCTCGGTCAATGGACCAATGAGTGCACCTCAGGGAGTCACAGGGCTGATGGACCCGCCAAGTCATCAGCGATCTCGAGGTCACTTGGCAAGTTGACCCGAGGACCATCTATAGATTATGGCCATAGATCTGAGATAGTCGTGAGGGGCGATGGCATACGGGTGTACCCCAAAAGCTGCAGATTCCGTTCTCGCAAGGGGGAGGGGGAACGATGATAGCATGATTTATTTGTTGCCTAGTCTCAACTTACCAATTTCTGTTACTGTGAGGATTTGTTGAAATCCTATATAGTGTTTACTACGTTTTAAAGTAAACTGTTTAGCCAGTGATTTGAATGGTGTTTTAAGAGAGTTGTTTACTATATATCCGCTATCTTTTCTACGGAGTTATGGTTAAGAAAAGAATATATGCGTTGTGATATATAGTTTTGCTTTATTTAAAGCAGCATATGTTTCCTTTACTGAGCGTATGAATCGCTCACCCTTTTGTTTTAACTCCACAGATAAGATGTACACGGAGTTGAGAGAATTAGCTCTCAGATGGGTATAGCTATGCTTAAAGCACTGAGGCATGGCACGTTAAATGTGACAGGTACAGTCTCTTCTCTTTTACATTTCAGACATATGTATACAGTACTACCTTAGTGAAATAAAGGTTAATAGGGGATGTCAGATGTAAGGAATAATGAAAAGAAATTTCATATTCTGTAATTAATAGATAAATGTTTATTATTTATCACTGTTACTGTTGAATGTTAATGGCATCGCAGACAGCCCAACCGGTAAAGTTGTATGGAAATACGTGAAAAATGTGGTAACGGGATGTTACATGATGAAACATCAGAAAGCATGCACCATAGAGGCAAATCCGAGTAAAACTCATTCCTTTGTATCGTGTGAGCCACCTCTAGAGAACTCAAAGGAACTACGTGCTACGTAGCTTTCTTTGTGAATTGTGGGAGCCACCTCTAGAGTCCTTTGAGAGCTAAGTGCTACACGAGTTCCGATGAACCATTAGAAAGAATGTGCTATAGAGGCTAATCCGAGTAAAAATCTTTTGTATCATGTGAGCCACCTCTAGAGAACTCAAGGGAACTACGTGCTACACAGATTCTTCGTGAACTGTGGGAGCCACCTCTAGAGTTCTTTGAGAACTAAGTGCTACACGTGTATCGATGAACCATTTGAAAACATAAGCCATAGAGGCAAACCCGAGTAAAACTCGATCTTTTGTACCGTGTGAGCCACCTCTAGAGAACTCAAAGGAACTACGTGCTACGTAGCCTTCTTCGTGAATTGTGGGAGCCACCTCTAGAGTCCTTTGAGAGCTAAGTGCTACACGTATATTGATGAATTGTGGGAAATCATATGCCATTGAGACAATGAATAAATGATTGTGATCTATGAATTGTGGGAAATCATATGCCATTGAGACAATGAATAAATAATTGTGATATGTGAATGTGATGACTATCATTAGATAAAATAGATATTACGCATATGACAGAGAATGGGAGTAATTGTTGAATTATACTTATATTATGCTATAGAATCATGTGTTATTTGAAATGGTTGTTTCCTTCATACTTAACTATATCGATAAAAAGGAATAAAAAGAATGATATTTTGTGAGTTAAAGGAATGAAGAAAAGTATGAATGAGCTTATGCAATCTGTTGTACATACAAATTGGTAGCTAATCATGATATAATGCATACATGCTATTTTATAGAGTTCATGCATGTATGATCGTGTTTTACGATGTGAGCCTAGTATGTACTTATTTAAGCTACCTACTGAGCCGTGGATTTGCTCATCCCTTAGATTTAACATCTAAAGATTATACGGGTTGATATCCAGCTCAGGCTTCATATAGGCTCTCTCGAGAACTGTACATAGCTGTGGTACTCGTCTACGTTCTCCGAGCCTTGCTTTTGTGCTTTTGAGGTATACAATGGTATATCATTTTGATAATTATGCAAACTTTATTTTCACAGTACTAGGAAGTAAATGGGATGTAACTTTGGATCACACTAGATTATTATGTAGGTCTATGTGATTATTGAGTACGATCCAGGATTAGATATATATTTTGAAGTATGTATGAAAATGCAAAAGGTGGAAATTCTAGTGAAATGAATCTAGAGATATATGAGATGCATGATTGTGTGAATTGTGGGAAATAAGAGCTGGCTGTATTGTGAAGTTTAGAATGTGTTTTAATGTAGGTGATTTTACTGGGGAAATTGATAAAATACAAGGGGGAGGTTTTCGACTCTTTTTTTTTTGGATAAGTGAAAATAAGGCTAAAACGATTAAAAATCACTTTGAGAATTATGATATAGCTAGAGAAATAATATTATTAAGGCAAGATTGGAATTAGTTACTACACTAACACCGAATACAAACCGTAAATACAAAAGAAAAATTTGGTTCGTAATTTTCTACATGAAATAAGGTAAGTGTTAAGGGAATGTCATGACCTTCAGGTCGTGACACCAATACTTCCTTATTATACTGCACAAATCATTGCACAAGGATTTAGGGAACAAGAAGACTGACATGGCATATGTTGGTATAGCTTGAAGCACTGATTTGATGAAGACTTCCCTGCCACCTTGTGACAAAAGCTTTCTGTTCCAACATTGCACCAGTTTCTGCATCTTTTTGTGTAATCTCGCTAAAAGATCGCCTCTTATTTTTGCCTATCATCGTTGGGAGGCCAAGATACTTCTCTAGGCCTGAGGAAGTTTGGATACCCATGTGCTGCATTAAAACCTCTCGGTTTGTCATTGAGACATTTCCAGCGAAGAACAAAGATGACTTGTCGAAATTAATTTTCTGTCCTGAACTTTCTTCATATTTCAATAGCATGTTCTTCACCTCTTCGCATTCTTTCAATTTTGCTTTTATGAAAAGCAAGCTATTGTCTGCGAAAAAAAGGTGAGTAATTCTAGGCCCATTTCAACTAGCTTGAGCACCTGTTATCGAACCTTCCATCTGCGCTTTGGTTAAGAAGGTTGAGAAAGCTTCTGTACACAATAGAAACAAGTAAGGAGATAAGGGATCACCTTGCCTAAAGCCCCTTTCTGGATAAAATTTGTCAGTGTATATACCATTGAGTGAAACTGAAAATGAGACAGATGTTACACAACTCATAATCAAATGAATCCATCATTAAAGCCAAGCTGTTTCATTACTGCAGTAAGAAATGGCCATTCAACCCTATCATAAGTGTCATAACGTATTAAGTTTCAAAAAACCTAATAGCTAGACACTAAAATTACAGGAGTCGTCACCAACCATTCAAACCTAAGGTGTGATTGGTCACCTATTCTTGTCTAAAGATAAGGCATAGTCTATATTCAAAGATTCTTAGACTCGGGAGTACGGTTACGAGTGGGGAATGATTAACACCCCCACAATGCCCATCCTAAGATGGTACCAACTAGTTTTAGGTTATTTTTATAGTTTGCCTTGGGTTCATATTAATTTCGATATACTTATGTATTGGAAAATTTCTAAGATTTTTCAATCGATTTGGCTCCAACCTTAGAAACTCCCATCACCTCAAGATATTCAAGGAGTCTCAATTGACTTTCTTGAACTCCATCATCGGATAAATTTTAACATTTTATGAGATTCCTCTTTTTCCTAATCTTATCTCTAATTTTTGACTCCATATTCATTTTATAAATTTCTTTGATTTTCTAATTTATTTTTATATTTTTATATTCTTATTTACCTTATTTGTAAGAAATAAACATGAATTATGTTTTATTGAAAATTCACTTTTAAGCATCCCATCAATTTGGCTCAGCTTAAAGGGAAGCTTCTTACCTAAAAATTTTCAAGGAGTCTCAATTGACTTTCTTGAAATTTCATCATCGGCATAACTCATATTTTATTTCTTATATTTTTATTCTAAGCTAATCCCTCTATTTATCCATTTTTTATTCTAACTTTATTTATTTATTTACTTACTTATCTTTATCTTTATTTACTTGTAACCTACTTCATTTTTATTTTTATTTATAAAAAATAAACATGAATTAATTTTTTAAAAAAATCTTTCAAAAGTATTCTATCAATTTGACTCAACTTAAGAAAGATTTTCTCTCCTATAAAATTTCAAGGAGTCTCAATTGACTTTCTTGAAATTTCATCCTCGATATAATTCATATTTATCTTATTAATATTTTACTTAAATTTATTCTATCTTATCTTTATTCTAATTCATATTTATCATTATTTATTTATCTTTATTCATTTTTATTATTGACTTTCCATAACTTAATGGCTTTTCTAATATTTTCTTAAAAGGTTAATTTTCTAAGTAAATTTCCTAAATTCCACTGCATAAATTACCCCAAACACACAAATCATGTAATTAAATTCTAAATATACATGCAAACTAAATATCATATCATCATGCTAACAAGTCACAAATATACATATTATATACATAATTTCCAAGTCATTAATCATACAAATTTATTTTAAAAAAAGTTAAGTCATATCGTACCATCCTGCTCCTCAAACTGGCTAATCCTAATTAAACAAAACATCTAATTATAACATACAACATAAATCTAATTATTAAATTATTGAATTATCCAATCAATTAAATTATTAAGCAAGGAATTGTAAAATCTATATACTAAGTTATTATATAAGTAATAATTAATTATCAAGTTATACTATTATATTATTATATTAATCTATCAATTAATTAATGAAACAAGATGAAAACGAACCTGAAGCTAACCTCTACCTCTTTCTTTTTTTTCTTTAACCTTTAAAGATTTCTTCCTCTATTTCGGCTACAGCTGCAGCGTAGACAATACCAAGCAAATGGGCAGTAGCAATGAATGGCTAGGCGGTGCAGTTTGATAGGGTGTGAGCTGGACGGTACGATTGGGCAGATGTGGCGTTGAGGACGTCGAGCAAAGCAGTCGGCAAATAAGGAAGTGTAAAAAAACGACTGCAGCTTTGTGTTGAAGATGAAAGAATCACGGGACTGGGATCTTAGTGTGAGACTGATGCAGAGGAGAGGAACGATGCAGGGGCGGGGCAAAGATGATGATAGGGCAGCGAGAGTGACGGTGAGGGAGATAGGGATCGTCGGTCAGGCAGTTGGAAGTGCTCGGGTTGGTGCTCGGGTTGAGCGCTTGATTCTAAATCTCTCAAATCACGATGTTTAATCCCTTCTTATAGCCACAAATTTGTTAGAGTCCTAATACAATTATATTTATTATAATAATTATCTCCTATTTTTTAATATTTTATTTATTTAATTCTTATGTTAATTCTACTCTAACTCTATCAAATTTAATATTAATCCAAATAATTATCTTAAAAATCTAATTATCCTATCCTAAAATTAATTTTATTATTATTATTTTCTTTGTCTTTTTTTTCCTAAATCCTATTTTAATTTTAATTTCCTAATTAATGTTAATTCTAAATCTAAAAATTCTAATTTAATTCTAGCATAATTCTAAATTGTTAAAATACAATGTCACCCAATCCAATTAATTATTTTTTACAAATTAAGACTCCGGACAAAATAAAGTGTCTACAATAAGCTTTGCTCATATCCAATTTAATTGCCATATGTCCCTCTCTCCCTTTTGATTTATGCTTAAGTGAGTGCAAAAGTTCATAGGCTATTAAATATTATCAGAGATTAGTCTACCAGGAACAAAAGCACTCTTATGTTCACTAATGCAACTAGGGAGAATGTGTTTGAGCCTATTTGCTACGGTTTTGGCAATAATTTTGTAAAAGACATTGCATAGACTAATAAGTCTAAAATTGGCCATTGATTTTGGGTTTTTTATCTTTGGGATAGGGACAAGAGTGGTATTATTTATTTCATTGAGTGAACCATTCCCATTAAGAAAAGAGAGACAAAAATCAATGACATCTGGACCTACAATATGCCAATATCTTTGGTAGAAAAGAGGAGGCAAACCATCTGGACCTAGAGCTTTATTGGGGTGCATTTAGTTTCAAGCAGTTATGATCTCCTCAGCCTGAAAGTCCATAAGAAGAAATTCATTCATCTCGTTAGATACTCGCTTGTCAACTGCCTTGAGAATCATCAAATACAAATGGTCTTTGAGATGCAAGTAACTTTGTGAAATAGTCTGTAACAACCCGCTTCAAATCCTCCCGCTCTTCCACCCAATTACCTCCTTTGTCCTCTAATCCTGAAATATGATTATTCCTCCTCCTTTGAGTAGCATGAGCATGAAAAAATGCAGTGCTTTTGTCACCCTCTTTTAACCACATAACCCTCTATCGCTGTCTCCAGTAATCTTCTTCCGTTTCTAATAAAACATTTAACTCCTTACATAACACATCTTCAGAGTTCAACGTTTCCTTAGTTGGCGACATTGCTTTTGTCTTTTCCAACTCCTTGGTAAGTTCTTCTATTCATTTTAATATACTAATAATTGGGGCTTTAGTTATATTATAAGATATATCTTCCTTTCATTCCATAAACTATTACCTGCGCATCTTCTGAAGTTGTGATAGTTTTTTTTATCAACCGTTCGAATTAGGACAAGTTAAACTTTGGACCATAATTTCCGATAGAAGACAAAAATGCTGATATGGTCAATTTTATAATAAGCTTATAAATTTTGACCTTATATAAGATCAGAAAATAATAATCCTTAAATTAGTAATATTTAATTTTAACTATTGATTAAATTTAAAAAATGAAAAAAATTTAAACCTAATAGTTTATTAAAGTAATTTTTTCAATTTATCATTATAAATACTAAAAATTATAATAATCTATTATTAATTTCATCGAATTCGGGTTTTCTCATCAACAGGATTAATGAGTACATCTGCAATGCCAATATTAGCTTCTTTTTTTTTTTTTTGATCCAAACCAACATCAGCTTGTTGAGCTCCATTACTAGCAATGTCCGATGTCATGCCACATTACTAGCAATAAAAAAAGTAATGTTGTAACCAAAAAAAAAAAAAAGTAATGTTCTTGAACGTCCCATAAACCTAACATGATCACAGAAAATTTTTTTCTAATGGACAACTCCATTTCATTTCTCACGAAACGAAATCAGTGAACAATTCATCCCAAATCAAATCTCAAATTAAGTACTACTAACAATAAAATTATAAAAAAGGATCCTTGAAGAATTAATGAAAAAGCCTACACGGTAGGAGCATAGCTCCACTAATTCCTTTTATTCTTTAAAATTAAGTACCACTAATAATAAAATTTATAGATTACATGTGATTTTTATTCAATGTTAATATATAAATATAGATGTCTATTTTTTAAAAATTTAGATAGAAAATTGATTTAAAGGAATAATTGATTTTTTTTTTGTAATTTTAATGTATAAAAACTTATCTTGTAAAAAATAAAAAATTTAATTATTATTTTAGTTTAATACATTATGTATGTCAAACATATAAGCTATCTACAAAAGATGTTTTGCCAAATATTTTGACTTATATATATATATATATATATAAAAGATTTTATTATAAAATAAATTTACAAACACTGATATTCCTATATGCAAATATATTGATATTTCTATACATAAATATATATTATTATGATATGTATATCATAATATATATATATATATATATTGTTATCATGTTACCATTACTTTTACATTCCCCTAACCGAGTATATGTCCAATACTTATAGCACAACAATGCAATTCGATGATATTATTAATAATAATTTCAAAAGACAAGGATGAACCCTACTCCAAGTCTGCTTGGAGAAGTTGTAAAGGGAAAAGCTTAATATTTAAATATGCCATTCATATTTATCAAAAAATGAAATTATATACTCAACGTTTAATTGAATAAAAATCAATTTTAAATGTTTCAAAATAATAAAATTAAAGATATTTTTGTTAACTCTTTTTAACGCATTTAAATTTTATTATTGTATAAAGATGAAGAAAATTAAAGAATTTAACAAAAATTTATTTAATTATATTATTTTAAAACATTTAAAACTAATTTTTATATAATTAAATATTAATGATTAAATTTTATTTTGTGAAAAAAGTAAATGATATATTTAAATATTAAGCTTAAAAGGAAATAACGGTATACTAAACATACTTTAGCCTAATATCTATGTATTTGAAAGAATTTCAACGATTCCATAATGCTCAGTTCAGTTCGGTTCAGTTCATCCATTTCCCACGGCCGACGCGACGTCCCCCTGGGGCCTAGCCTAGGCCAAGTTTGATTTTGCGAAACAGCTGGTTTCCAGTCTCAGTCAAAAAGAGCTAATTTGTGAGGCTACTAGTCATGAAGCCAGCTCTCATAACGTGGCGGCACTAGAACCCTTAATCCTGATGGAGAACAGCGCCAGCCCAGGGAACTGTTTCAATCCCTGACTCTATGTTTGTACGGAATAATTAGTTTTTGACATACAATCACAAAGAGACGGAGTACATGAACCAAATACGTAGCAAGGAATCCGAGTCCTTTTTGATATTTAGACTTTACTTTGACACACGGAAAGAGATAAAGGCAAATTAATAAAAGTTAAGCGGAGAGGAAGGGATAAAGAAAATGGCGAACGACGGCTTCGTTTCAACAACTCCAGCGTCTTTTAGGCTCCGATGGGACGTTTTCCTGAGCTTCAGAGGGGAAGATACCCGTCACGGTATCACGGAGAAGCTCTACAACTTGCTTAATGAAAAAGGTGTCCGAGTCTTTCGAGACGACGACGGGTTGAACCGTGGAGATGAGATCTCCCAAAGACTGCTGGAAGCCATTGAAGACTCGGCTGCTTCCATTGTTATTCTCTCTCAAACCTATGCTTCCTCCCACTGGTGCCTTGAAGAACTTGCCAGGATATGCGAGTTGGGGAGGCTGATTCTGCCCGTCTTCTATAGAGTCGACCCCTCTCATGTTCGAAGACAGAGAGGGCCTTTTGAGGAGGCCTTTGGCAGCCATGAAATCAGGTTTGGAAGGAACAGGGTGATGCAATGGAGGAGAGCCTTGGAGAAAGTCGGCGGTCTTGCTGGTTACGTTTTCGACGCCAACAAAAGGTAATTGCATTTAATTAATTCTCGTTTCTCTTCGCAGTTCTTTATTACTAATTAATGGATCATGAGAAGTGGGAGAGACTGACCGGAGAATTAAGCTAAGTTTTAAACTGTTTCAGATTATTGCTGTGCTTATTAGGAAGTTTGATTGAATTAAAGTAAATGGAAAATGAAATTTGTTTATTTATTAATCCTACTGCAGTAATATTATTTCCTTAATCCAACGTGCCTAGTTGCATATTGTTTCTTCAATTTCTTTTTTTATTAACATATAATATCTGTGCTGTCTATTTAATACTGTCGAGTTGCAGGAATTCTTTAGTCTCTGTTCTATGACTGTAATCGCTAGATTGATTTAAAAAATGTTAAAAATCTGTACCTAATTCGATCCTCTTCTAGAAAAATCCAAGTACGAAAAAATTTATTGTCCTAGGCTAAAGTGTTGGGATGACTTGATGATAACCTTTCATCAATTTGAGCTTTTTTCTAGATAATTTAATGGGTTTTGATTATGTTGGCTCAAATAAATTTTGAGAGGTTGGGTGAATCGGTTTTCTAACTTAATTCGTAACTAGTTTTAATCCTACCACAATTTCAATCTATATAAACACAATTAAAATCCAAATAGAAATAGAGCAAGGGTGGAGAAATACAAACAGCGAGATTTATAAAAGTTTGACTTTCTTTGAGCCTGTGTCCTCTCCCTTCAGCTTTCCTTTAAGCAATTCCCAAATTCACCATTGAATTTGTTTGTATAACCTCGTATTCGAAGGCTTAGAAGTAACTTTTTACACTTCTTTTTCAAAGCTTGGAAAAAAACCTTTTACACTCTCCTTTTCAAAGGTTTAGAAGTAGTCTTTCAATCTCCACTACTATGCCTACTCAAATGTCACAATTTTAACCACTCAAGGATTACTCTTTCATTGTAGAAATGATTTGATGTTGGGTACAATTTGTGTAATTTTTGGTACATCTAGAAAGGTGGCATAATTACATATTTGGCTTAAGAAAAATGCAATATGAGACTAAAAAGAGTATATAAAAATTTTAGCTTAATAATAAATGAATGCTTGATTCTTGAGGAATAGATGATACTGAAACGTTAGCTCTTGATTCTTGAGGCTTTTGAAACTTCTTTTTGTATCCGCTTTATAATTTTGGCCATTAGTGTGCAATATTTGAAAATCTTCCTGTTGTAACGCACAGAAAAATCTAACTATTGGAAACTGGTACGGGTGAGGGGTATCAATACCTTTGCCAAAAGTTGATACCTTTGTAATGAAATGCACAATTTTGGCAATTTAATCATGCATTCAATCTTTCAAAGCTGATATAAGATCACCAAACATGCAATGATAATACTATCAGACAAGGCTAGAAGTGGCAAATGGGTGGATTGGGTTTGGGTTGGGTTAAGGAAAAATAGGATCATTTCGAGTTCGAATAAGGTCGGGTTTGGATAAATTTGAATTCGGATCAAGTTGTGCTCGAATTAATTCGGGTTCGGATTAGATCGGGTTTGGGTCGTTGACTTTTTTAATCAATTCGGATTAGTTGGATTTGGATTCGGGTTGATTGAATAAGTTTATTGGATTAAGCTTTGGTTATCTCGATGTGATTTATTTGGTATGAAAGTCAACTGAAACCATATTTCTAAGAATTACAAAACTCATGAAAATAAAATTTTCTTCTTACATAACCTATAGTAAAATTAGGATTGAAATAATCAAAATATTTAATAATTTATATGATAATTTTTTTATAATAAATTTACTAATATTCATAAATTAATTACATTTTTTCATTTTATTTTTATTATCTATAATAATTAATAACTTTATGAATCAAATTGATGTAATAATTCATACTAAATATCATAAAACAATACTATATATCTCTTTAATTTATCTTAATTTTTTATAGAATAATTGGAGACATTAAGTGCAGGTGATATAGCTTCTATACTCTATTATAGATTAGTCATTAAATAATTATACATTAGATTCAAATGAATATAAAATAAAAGTGAATATTTAAGTTTAATTAGATTAAAAAAATATATAACACTCATATTATTGAAAAAAATTTATATTTTTACTATATTAAAATACTTTGATAATTAATTTTAACATTTAAATATTTCTTGATAATATTAAATTTAAGTTTGAATCTTTCTTTGTTTGGGTTAATTTAGATTTGGATCAATTTGGATTCGGGTCAATTTAAATTTGGATAAATTTGGGTTTGGATCAATTCAGGTTCGGATCAGGTTAGGTGTGGATTAATATGAATTCGGATAAATTCGGTTTCGAATCAATTCGGATTCAGATATGATTGGATTTAGATTGTTGACTTTTTTAGTCAAATTGGATCGGTTGGGTTTAGATTCGAGTTAATTGGACGGATTTTTCAAGTCATGTAAACTTTTGCCACCTCTACTCAAGCCCATATATATTTGAGTCTTAATCAATTTTTAATCAATTTAACAATATTTTTATATTTAATTTATCAACTCATTCCAATATAAAAATTGCTAGTGTAATTAAAATCTAATTCATTTGAGATTCATTAGGTCATATATCAAAATCTTATATAATTCAAAGCTAACAAAAGGTAAACATATTTATAATATTTATTTACAATTTGATATTAGTTATAAATTATTTAAGAAATAAATAATAATATTTCACAAATCATTATTTTAATAGAATTTAAAATTTTAATTTTTTTAACTTCTAAAACATAGTTATTTTGTTGTTTATACAAAATTATGTTTAGTTTTATAGATACCGAACACGGCGATCTTCAATCTGATCGATAATGATTACTAAAGAAAATAATGCCAAATATGCCATCTTACATTACTAATAATAGCATTTCATGGTAATATGATCACTTTGTGATTAAATTGTCATGGTGATCTTGAAGTGTCTGTGTGTATATTAGACCCCAAGGTTTCATAAACCTCATTTTTTAAGGATCTTAAGGATTTTGCTGGACAACTATCGAAGTTAATATTGGGAGTCAATTTCCATAATTTGCTCATAATGGCTTAAATTAATTTTATTGTATCAAATTGAGTGGTAATATATCATAATTTTTATTTTATTAAGCTTTTATTTTGGATAGAAACCATTAAACTCCATTATCTTTGCCACATTTGCTTTTATATGGTTGATCATTATTTTTGTCACATCAACATTTATATTGAATACGCGGCAGAAGGAGTCAAGGAGCACCAACTTGCATGGTTTGCATATTAGTGTTTATAGAGCTCTTAATTACTTTATCACATAAGTGTCATGTAGACACTAACCTGAAAAATAAAGATTTTTCATGGTTTATACTTGAGTAAATAATTAATCAAAAAATAATAATATTTACATTTTTTTAAATATTTTAGCTAAAAATTAAAAAACAAAAATACTATCCCACAAACTAATCTCTCCTGCAACAATAATTCTCCTATGGTCTCTGGAAGCGGCCAAATTAATTAAGAAAAAATAATAGCTCTCACTGCATAGTGTAAACGGCCAACAATATGTGGCACATATGTGGCAGTGGCAACACTAACCAAAATATTACCTTTATCATCTCTAGCCACAGCATCTAAACCTGCACACTTAGCCATTGCAAAAATGGATGCATCTACATTAATTTTCACAATACCTGGTGGAAATTCTACCAGCCTCTAGAATAGAAGAGTAACAAGGTTCATGATTAATAATTCTATAGTCCTCAGGCTCCTCAGGATCAAAGTTTCATCATGCAACTTTTCACTGAAGTAAATATAACTACTAATTATCGAGGAGGTTCTTTTGTTCTCACTTTTCTTCGGTGCAATCATGTTTGCTGGCAGTAATGAAGAGGAAAAGGATTTGATTCGAGTTTTGCTGAAAGATACTGTCAAGAAAGTGATCAATACACCACTGGAAGTGGCCAGCTATGTAGTCGGACTAGATACGCGCATGACAGAGTTAATAAATTTATTAGATGTTAAATCCAAGGGCATTAAAATTCTGGGGCTTCATGGGATGGGGGGGATTGGTAAGACAACCCTTGCCAGGGCCATCTATAATAAGATCTTTGGGCACTTTGACTGCCAATGCTTCATCTCGGATGTTAGAGAAAGGACAAATCAAGAAGATGGTTTATTATCCCTCCAGAAATTTCTTATCAGTCACCTTTGTGCTCCCCCTGATAATGTTTTGCTTTCTGAAAATGATGTTAATGCAAATGCCTCAACAATCAGACAGATTATTCGTGAGAAAAATGTTCTACTTGTCGTGGATGATGTTGACGAAGAAAACCAACTTAATGCACTAGGTATTAGAGTGAAAGGGCAAAATGATAGATGTATCCGAATCATTGTTACTACAAGAAATAGAGGAGTTTTAAATGAAGACTACGTGAATCAGTTTTACGAGGTTAGGGAGTTGCATTCTGATCAGGCATTAGAACTTTTCAGTCATCATGCATTTAGAAAAAAGAAACTAACAGGAGAGTTTCTGGACTTGTCCGAGAAAATTGTATCTCTCACTGGGAAGTTACCGTTGGCTCTGGAAGTCTTTGGATCGATTATGTGGGAGAAGAGGGAGATAAAAGAATGGGAAGAGGCTTTGAAGAAGCTAGGAGATATTCGTCCTAACAAGCTTCAGGGTGTGTTAAAGATAAGCTTTGATGGGCTAGATAAAGAAAATCAATGCATATTCCTAGATATAGCCTGCTTGTTTGTGAAAATGGGAATGAAGAGAGAGGGCATAATTGAAGTACTGAAAGGATGTGATTTTAATGCTGTAACAGCAATAAGACATCTTGAAGAAAAATGTTTGATTAAGTTCACTCAGGATGATGCTTTATGGATGCATGATCAACTTAGGGACATGGGAAGGCAAATTGTTCAAGAAGAGAGCTTTGTGGATCCTGGAAGGCGGAGCAGACTGTGGGATCGTGAAGAAATCATGACTGTCTTGAAAAATCACAAGGTAATTAGAGTGCTTTATCTCGTCTTACATTGGTCTTCTTATTCTGCTTGCATTAGCTAATTTTATTATTATACATTAAATTTTGTTAATTTTTAAACCAAAAAAAAGAGTAAAATATTAAACAGCATATAGTTTTCATTAACTTATATTAAATTTGTTATTTGTTTATTGGAAAATCAAGTAGATTAAAAGTACATTGACAAAACTTAACATTTACTCGTAGTGTAACCTCAATCTCTAAATAATATTATTATAGTGATGGTTGGCATTTTTGATTTGGCACGTGATTAATTGACAATAGGGAACAAGCAACATTGAGGGCATTGTGATGGATGCCAATACGAGTGGGAAAGAGGTGGTGCTTTGCACAGAACCTTTTGAATCAATGGTTAATCTAAGACTGCTTCAAATCAATCATGTGAAACTTGAAGGAAAATATGAATTTCTTCCTCATGAACTCAAGTGGCTTCAATGGCAAGGATGTGCTTTGAAAACTCTTCCTTCTGATTTTTGTCTTGAAAAGCTTGCTGTCCTTGATCTCTCAAAAAGCAAAATCCAACGGGTGTGGAGCACTTACTCTAACAAGGTAATGATATGCCTGATATCTCCACAACTTCACCATCAGCTAGCCAACATGATGTTGCAGCAGCTGATTATTACTAATAAATTTATTTTATCAGTGGAGGCTTTTATTCTACAAACTACCCGCTTTCTTCTGCTTGAGTTTTTATTAATTTGCTCGTTGCAGGTGGCTCAGAATTTGATGGTCATGAATCTACGTGGTTGCCCCCATCTGGATTCTCTTCCTGATTTATCTGGACATGAAAAGCTGCAAAAGATTGTTCTTCAGAATTGCGTGAAACTGATAAGCATTCACGAGTCAGTTGGTAGTTTAAAGTCCTTACGTCACTTGGACGCGACAGGCTGTTCAAACCTAGTTGAATTTCCAAGAGATGTCTCAGGGATGAAAAATCTTCAAACCCTTGTCCTCAACGATTGCTCTAATTTGAAGGAATTACCAGAGGGCATAGGCAGCATGAAATCGCTCAAAGAACTCTATCTCGATAAGACTGGCATACAGCAGCTACCTGAATCTATTTACCGCCTTGAACAACTTGAAAAACTGAGCTTATGTGGTTGCGAACGTATTAAACATCTGCCAAGACATGTAAGGAACCTTGTTTCTCTGAAGGAACTTCATCTTGATCAATCTGCATTAGAAAACTTGCCTGATTCTATTGGATCCTTGGAGAACCTTGAAACACTTAGTTTAATTTCTTGTGAATCACTCACTGCAATTCCTGATACCGTTGGCAATCTCAAATTATTGAAAGACTTGTCAATTAGGGGTAGCGCCATCACTGAGTTACCGAATTCTATTGGCTCGTTATCATATCTGAAGTGCTTATTTGTTGGAGGCAACAAGTTGAGCAAATTGCCAGATTCAATTCAAGGATTGGCTTCTATTGTGGAACTAGACATGGATAGGATTTCAATTAGGGATCTTCCTAGTCAGATTGGTGCTTTGAGATTACTTGAGAAGCTTGAGATGAAGAATTGTAGTTCTCTTGAATCTCTGCCAGAGTCGATGGGGAGCTTGTTTGCTCTTACTCGTTTGAACATATTCAATGCCAACTTTGCCGAATTACCGGAGTCTATTGGGATGCTAGAAAATCTCATTGAGTTAAGGTTGAACAAGTGCAGAAGGCTCTGTAAGCTTCCATCCTCAATAGGAAATTTGAAGTCTTTGCATCATTTATATATGAAGGAAACTGCTGTGACCAATTTACCAGAAAGGTTTGGCATGCTCTCAAGCTTAATGGTACTGAAAATGGCAAAGAAACTCAGCACACAAGAGCAATCCAAGTCACTTGCACTCTTGCCAACATCTTTCTCAAATCTCTCGTCGCTAAAAGAACTTGATGCTCGTGCATGGAGAATATCTGGTGAAATCCCAGATGATTTTGAGAAGTTGTCAGCGTTAGAGATTCTGAATCTGGGTAGCAATGATTTTTCTAAACTTCCATCCAGCCTAAGGGGCCTTTCGCTTCTTAAAAAGCTTCTGTTGCCCCGATGTGAAAAGCTTGAGTCCCTCTCTCCACTTCCCTCAAGTTTGGAGGAGTTGAATCTTGCAGACTGTATTTCATTGGAAAATGTATCTGATCTTTCCAATTTAGAGAGTTTAGAAGATTTAAACCTTACAAACTGTGAGAAACTGGTGGATATTCCAGGCCTTCAGTCCTTGAAGTCCTTGAGAACTTTGTACATGAGTAACTGCAAAACTTGCTCTTCAGCAGCAAAGGAAAGACTCTCCAAGGTTGGTTCTTTTTTTTTCTCACTCTCTCTTTAGAAGATGTCTACGCATATAAAGTTCTGTATTTCAGGAAATTGTTTATCTATAGCCTTCTAATGTGTAGCTATCAGACTTTCAGCATTGATGCATGGCAACTTTTTGTTGCAGGTTTATCTCAAGCGACTGAGAAATCTAAGTATGCCTGGAAGCAAAATTCCAGATTGGTTTTCTCAAGATGCAGTTAGATTCACAAGTCATAAAAACCGTGACTTGAAAGGTGTGATAATTGCTGTAGCAATTTCCCTTAACCATCATATCCCTGATGAGTCGAGATATCAACTGCCTGCTGTAGTGGACATTATAGCACAAATCTTCAATGGTGACAAAGTTATATATACCACCGCCTTGCACTTACTAGGGGTACCGAAGACGAATGAAGACCATGTTCACTTGTGTCGATATTCAGCATACCATCCGTTGGTTTCTATGTTGAAAGATGGCTTTAAGATTCAGGTGACAAAGCGAAACCCACCATGTGTTAAAGGGGTAGAGCTAAAGAAGGCAGGGATTTATTTAGTTTATGAAGATGATGATGATTATGAAGGAAATGAAGAATCACTGGATGAGAGCCAGCAGTCTGTGTCAGAAAGATTAGCAAAGTTTTTCAGCTCTCTTGAACTAGATGATGGGGTTCACCAATCCAGTTATGAAAGAAAAGAAGGGATGGAAGAGCCCCAAGTCCAAACTAAGGAAGATAAACGCCAACCAAGTTGCAGAAATTACTTCGTTATTGCCTTCGGTTTTCTTCTTTTGCTATTGAGTTGCTTGTTCCAAGGCTCGTGGTTGATGGAAGAGCTCCAAGTCCAAATTGAGGAAGATAAACGCCAACCAAGCTGCAGAAATTACTTTGTTATTGTCCTCACTTTCCTTCTTTTGCTGTTGAGTTGGTTGTTCCTACGCTTGGAGTTGTGGTAGACTATTTATATAAATACACACACACACACACGATGATTAACCAAAATCTCATTTGTATTTATTAATATTCAGTATATGGCTTTATAAATAAACTACAACTGTTTCCATTTATATGAATAATATTAATTTTTTTTATTCTTTTTAATAATTGAGGATAGGGATCAAGAACACGTGATCATTTAGACTCAAATTCAAAGTTTGTCCTATCGTAATTTTTTTCTAATTATTTGATAAAAAATTAGTCGCAAAATATCATTATAACATCAAGAAAGTTATAAAACAATTTAATTTATGGAGAGAAAAAAAATGAGGTGCACTCTTCGTACAAGGAATTCTCACTAAATAATCATTTATTTTATTTAATCTTATCATAGATATTCTATGGCTGTATGTAGAATTTTTGTTTTC
This sequence comes from Heritiera fomes, assembly GCA_032173925.1. Taxonomy (NCBI): domain Eukaryota; kingdom Viridiplantae; phylum Streptophyta; class Magnoliopsida; order Malvales; family Malvaceae; genus Heritiera; species Heritiera fomes. Next base: position 6,019,660 of record JAPDPM010000015.1, read on the forward strand.
TAGTGAGGATGAAGATTTATATATTTTATAAGATCCAAATGATTTTCATCTAATTTAAGTAGTCTACAAAGATAATTTAACTATATATTGCTTTGGTCCCATCTTGTGTGTTCATATTTGATATTTTTATAAAATGAACTTGATATTTTATTATATTAAAACTTTATTAAAAATTTTAAAACTCAAACTTTATGAATCTTATTTTTAACAATTCTTTAATTTAATGATTTATTAAAAATAATTATCAAAATTAAATTCATTTAACTCCACAAATTAATAATTAAGGGACAAATATAACGGAATAAAGAGAGCAGTGTATTATTAAAAAAAAAGGTAAGAATTTTTATTTTTTATATCCATCGTATTGTTACTATAAGGTTAAATTTTCTGCTTTAACCACGCAAGAATAGATATATTTTATTGGCTTATTTGTCATTATTATTTTTTATATCTTATAATATGCTATTAGGGTATTTCTATTTCTATTTCTATTTTATTATTTAATCAAATCAATTTAATTTGATTGATCGGTTGATTATTGAATTATAAAAGAAAATTGAAAAAATTTTCATTTTCAACTCATCGGTTCAAAATCAAATTAACTGAAATTTTACCCGAAATATTAAAAACTCAAAATATATGGAACCCTAAAATGTATTTAATGTTTGTTGTTGCATGTTTTAAATTTAATGTTATTAAAATTTTTAATTTATATGTTGATATTTGAATTTTTTTGAATATTAGTTTGTTTTAAATATAAGAAAATAAGAGTTTAAAATATAATTTAATTTAAATATATTTTCTTATTGGAATAATAGTCAAATATAGTTTCAATCTTTTGTACAAAATGAGTTATTAACGTTTTATTACATATAAATCAGTTTATAATTTTATTTTCCTATAATTAAACCTTAAACCTTTCAAAATTCGTTTATAATTTACAAAATTATAAATATCAACTGCCGCGTAAAGATGTCAAAACTATAGTTAGTATTATTTAATAGATTTAAACTTAATTGCATAATTTTAAAAGATTGAAAATTTATTTACGGTATAACAAAAGTTTAATAATTAATTTGCATTCAATAAAATGTTGAGTTTATAATTAATTTGTCCGAGTATTAAACTTTTTGTATTTTGTTAATTTAAAATTTAATCTAGTACAATCAGTGGCGGAGTCAGAAAATTTATTTACTGGGGGCTTCACTCAAATATATTAAATTATAAAAAATTAATAACAACAATATTGTTAATAGTATTAATTAAAAAATTAAAATTTTTGTATCTATTTATAATTGTAAAAAAATTAATCATTTTTTGTTCGATTTTATATTTTTAAAATTATGTTTAATAATTTTGTACAATAATTTCGTCACCAATAGTTTGGAACACATATTTTTTAAGATACACAATTAATTTACCATTAAATCATTAATCTCTCATTTTGATACACAAATAAGTTTTCAACATGTTAAAAATATATTATATGTTGTTATAATAACTAATAAAATCAATGTTAGTGTTTATAACAAATAAACTAACGAACGCATTTTCTTATTTTACATCTCCACTATTTTTACTGTAAAATTGTTAATTCTTTTCAATTTTGAAAACTCAATACTAGTATATATAAACTTAAACTTTATTTACCAAACATTTCACTAAAAAAAGAATTTTGAATAAAATTTAATAATATATATACATATATACATTATATATATGTATATATATATATATATTTATATGTTGGGGGTCAGTGGGGGGTTGAGCCCCCACTCGCCTCCATGTGGCTCCGCCACTGAGTACAATGGTTAATTTTTAAAATTAAAAATTTAATTAATAAAATAAAATAAAATAATTTAATTTAGATGAATATTTCTGGATACCATCAAAGGAAAGGAGAACCAAAATAGTCCTAATTTATTTTCCATAAAAACACATTTGTATTAAATTCAATTTCTATTAGAAGGTTTTATTATTTTTCTTAAAATGTCAGTTTTTCTTTTGTCTTGTACGTATGGACATGTCGGGAAATGTCTCACCAATAATAAATAATTTTATTTGTACATAACTGGTACACGTCCGGACTGTTCCTTCTTGCAGCCGTTGCCGGTACGGCGAGGGGACAATCATATTTGTTTCGTACCACCTATATTAAATTACACCTGAAATGTTAGCCTTTGATTCCACTTTTTGTAATCATTTCAAATAATTATTAAAATCTTACTATACACAATATGAATGGTATACTATTTGATTTATTATAAAATTAATATGTTTCAATTCAAAAAATTAAATTTATATGAATCAATAACTTATTTATTAATGCATAAATAAATTGATACGTACCGTACGATATATTTCGATACACTTTATAATGAAATTGAGTCAATTCAATTAAAATCTAATCAGATCCAATTAACTAAAAATACAATTTTGATAATTTTTTAACTTAAAAAAACTTAAAAACATATTCTATATAATTTAATTTTGAAAAATTAAAATAATTAAACTTTTAGTCAATAATTTAAAAATAAAAAATATTATTTAAAAATATATATTATTAATGAGTATGTTAAGAGTTTACAAACAATCATATTTATTATTATTATTATCATATACTCATTTAATCTTATTAATATGTATAATATTTTTATTTTTTAATCTAAAAAACTTATAAACATATTCTCTACATAATTTAATATATTAAAAAAATTAAATTAAAATTAAATTTTTCATTAGCAAATCAAAAATATAAAAAAATTGTTTAAAAATATATATTATTAATAAACATGTTAAAAGTTGACATCAACGATGGTAAATAATACCCAACCAAAAACGAAACAGTGCAAGAAATTTCAGGTCTCGGTCCATTGAATCGCACCCTATTCTTTGTAAAATTGTAATGGCTAAAATATTAAAAAGCCCCTAAACTTTGTTATTTTATTCAAATAGGTCATTATACTTTTATAGCATCTAGATAAGCCCTTATATTTTGATTTGTACTCAAATAAGCCCTTATTTCAAATAAAAGATTAAATATGAATAAAAATTATTTCAAACTAATTTAACCAATCAAAATTCAATTAATTTGATTCAACTAAGTCACTTTTGGATTTAAATTAATTTTTATAGGTTGATTTATTCGATTAATTCGATGTTTAAAATTACGAATTAAACTAACTAAACTAATTAACATTTTTTTAAATATATAATATATAGTATAATATACATAATTAAATATTATATAATATATTCTATCTAATTAGCATTTTTTTATGTAGAAAGTTAGGTTTTAAATGTAATAAAAAAATCGATTAATCACTTTTATAAAAGATTGATTTATATTAATGGCTTATTTGAGTATAAATTAAGAATGAAGGGTTTATCTGAGTACAAATTAAAGTCTATGTGCTTTTTTGAACTCAAATAAAAGGTTAAGTGCTTATCTAGATGCAATAAAAGTATAAGGGCCTATTTAAATAAAGTAACAAAATTTAGGGACCTTTTTAATATTTTAGCCAATTGTAATCCATTTAAACCGATAAGACTTGAAGGTGATAGAAAAAATAATATATAAATATATGTAAGTTAAGGTGTTTGTAAAAAAAAAAATCTTAAGTGAATAGTTTAAATTTTTTATAATTATATTATTTTAAATTTATTTATATAACTAAATTAAAGGTTTGTATATGACGTACTGATAGTGTATAATTTTTATATACTGTCAATACATCAGATATTAACACTTCATTAATTAACAAATTAAAAAAATATATCAACTTCTTAAAAATAATATCAATAATTTTTTTTAATTTGCTCATAAGGACTTATTGATAAGTATCAACATATGATTCATTGACAGTCTATAAAAATTATATACTGTCAGTGCATCATATATAAATCCATAAATTAAAATTTAAAACATGAATCATCAATTTTTAATTTCTTTTTTCAATAAATTATTTTAAAATTTTACTTTTACTTACTTTAAATTCAGAGAAGTTCAAATTTTTGAAAGTCCAAAGTATAAATAAAATTTCTTTACATTTTACATATTTCATGTAATTTTTATTAATCCGTTCTCATCACTTTCACTTTGATGTATATTATTATGTCAACTAAAAACCATCATTATATATTTCTAGCCAAAAAAAAAACTATCATTATAAATATATGTATATATATATATATATATATATATATATATATATATATATATATATGAGTAGGGATCCACTTACACATATGTAAAATAAATTTGTTTTATACAGTTTTTTATTTTCAAATAAGATTAATATTTTTACAAACCAACTGTTGGATTTAACAACCTACTCATATTTATTATGTATGTAAAATTTTGAATCAATATGCTATTTTTATTATTTTAATCAAAAATAGTTTTTTTTAATATATATCAACGGTTGAAATTTTATTTTACCAAATATATAGTTAGACGTATTCGATTAATTTAAAATTTGACATGCATGATTTATTTGAATAGAACATAAAATTCAATGGTCAGATTAAAAAATTATAAATCATATAAAAAGATATGAAAGTGTGTAAAACTAAATTTGTTTTACATACGTGTAAGTGGATTCCTACTATATATATGTTTCACATTTTATTGATTTGTGAAAGAACAGGTATACAAATAAAAAAAAGTTGATACTATTAATAAATATCTTAAATAATAAAGATAAGATTTAAAAAAAAATCACTATAAAAGTATTTTATAAAAAGATAATTGTTTTTATCTGTTAATGGATAATGTATACAATATATCTTTATAAATTGGAATATCTCATTATTTCCAAGTTCTTAAATTTATTAATATAGATTAAAATTTAAAAAATCATTAAGTAATGTAATTTTCTTTAAAAATGGTTTACACTTTTATAGAATTAATTTTGTTTTACAATTTATATTCTTTGTTCGATAGTTAAATTTCTACTTTATTCATTATGTGAAATTTTAAGTTAATAAAAATATTTAACTGTTTATTTGATAATAATAAAATTTTAATTATTAATATATATTAAAATAATATTATTTTCTATCCAAATGATGAAAATATCGTATCAACCCGAAATGGAAGAATACAAGCAAATTATTAAATTAAACTATTGATTTAAAAAAAATATTATAAGAATAATATAAATAATTTATTTTATATTAATATAACTTTATCGCTCAAATTTAAATTTAAAAAGTAAAATTAGAAAAATTTCCAAACAAAACAAAAGAATTCGTATGTTTGACCATTTACTCAGATTAAAATTAATTATTCGTTTGTTTGTTTTTATTTTATAATAATTACATCTCATATTTATCTTCTTTTATCTTCTTTCTTTAGTCCTCTGTATCTGTAAGCAAATCGGTTGCTTGCCTCCGCTGTCTCCCCTTTAACTCCACGTGATAAGCTTAGGCTCTCCACGGAACTTCCGAACTCCAAATTTCACAATTAAAAGTTAAAAGTAGTGTGTAAAAGATTTTTTTTTTATCAATTTCTCTCTTTTTCTTTTTAAAATTGGGAAAAAATTTTGATCGGGGATGACGATGTTATTGGAAGAAATTGTACAATCGGTGGAGATGTGGTTGAAGCTGATAAGGAAACCGCAACCTTACGTTGACCCGGATCTCGACCCGGTTTTATTAGTTCCGGGAATTGCCGGCTCGATTTTGAAAGCTGTGGATGATCAGAATGGGAAAGAAGAAAGGGTTTGGGTTCGGCTTCTCAGTGCCGATTATAAGTTTCGGACCAAGCTCTGGTCTCGCTTTGATCCTTCTACTGGTAATTCTTTCTCTTTTTCTGTTCAAAAGAAAATTTAGTTGAATTGTTAAAAGGATCATTTTTTCGTTGGGTATTTTGGAGAATTTAAGATACTTTAGAGTCTAATATTTCTTCATCAATTGAAATTAACTAATGCGTGTAGATACCTGTGAGATAATATTTGGTTGAATTTATTGAAAGAACTGTCTCAATTGAATTAGGTGTAAAAATTAAAAAATAATAGTTTTTTTTTCTTAAAATAGTAGTAAATTTGGTCCTTTTTTTGAAATACTATGGAGTAATTATGTTGTTGTTGGTTCATTGGTTGTGAAACAGGTAGAACTGTGTCATTAGATCCAACCACAAGTGTTAAAGTTCCTGAAGAAAGATATGGACTTTACGCCATCGATGTCTTGGACCCTGACATGGTATATGTATATTTTATTTCATACTATCGTTTAATGCTTGATCAAGTAAGGTTTTTTGGATATTACCTTAATAACTGATTTTGCCACCTTAACTAGAAGTTAGACTTCATTTTGTAAGAAGTGTTTTTGTCAGTAAAAATGAGACTTATGGATACTAAAACGCTGAGACAACCCATATCCAAAACTTTTCTTAAGTTTGTATGGGGACTAAGGATCCGAACTACTGATGGTTTCAATGAACTCTTTGTTTCCATGCAGCTGATTGGACGTGAGTGTGTTTATTATTTCCATGATATGATTGTTGAAATGATCAAGTGGGGTTTTCAAGAAGGGAAAACTCTTTTCGGGTTTGGTTATGATTTTCGCCAAAGTAACAGGTATAATATCTTTGTTGATTAATTTGTTAATTATTCTCTTTCTAATGCAGGGCTGTGGCCTTAGTTTGTGCTTCTCATTTATGTATTTGTTTTCAGTGTGCTAATTGTTGTTTTTCTTTTAGGTTGCAAGAAACATTGGATCGCCTGGCAGCAAAAATAGAATCAGTGTACAAAGCTTCAGGAGGGAAGAAGATAAACATCATAAGTCATTCTATGGGAGGCCTTCTGATAAAATGTTTCATGGGCCTTCACAGTGATGTAAGGACTACACTCTCATCTTCTTCTATCCCTTTTTTTCTCTGCCCTTACCTTTGCTCTGTATCCTCATCTTTTCCCATATCACATTCTAGTCTAATAATGTATCTCTTTGTGTGCTGCTTTTCTTGTGCAGGTTTTTGAGAAATATGTGAAGAATTGGATTGCAATTGCTGCACCATTCCGGGGTAAGTGGTCTTTGTAACTTGAGTAGAGTGAAATACATTTAATAGTTCTGAAATCATCAATTGTGCAAAAAGAAACTGCAGAGTAGTATAAGGTTACCTGAATTAGACAAATTTAATTTTAAATATCAAATAACATGTTTTAGATTCTTTTATTTAGTTGACTTTGAGTTTGTCCAGTACGTTCCTTGAGCTACTAGAAATCTGAAAACTCAAGTTGTCAAAATAGTGGATTTATAGGAAAAATTACTGTATGAAGTAATGGATCCTAGGATGAGATTTTTCTTTCTATTTTCTTTTTTAATGAAAGTTATAAATTATACATTTCTACACACACACACACACACACACACACACACAAGCATTATCTTTTAGATGTTTTATGAGAAGCTATCTTAAGATTACTCATGGAAATTGCAGTTTCATTAAACAATAGCTTACAGTTCCCTTGACTATCTTCTTTTTCCTTATATGTGTTCTATGGTAGTTTTTATGAGAAGAATTTGAAATATATAAGTTTCTATGATTAATCATATGCTGGAATTGTCAGTTGAATCTTGCTTCATAAGAACTTCATATTCTTAAGATCTGGCTCTATTTCCCTAGCTAAAGGATCGAGTGGTTCAGGCCAAAAAAATATGATTATCTATTAGTTAGACAGCTGGATTTAATTTTGATTCAAGTTGCTTATTGAGATGCGATTTAAATGTTTCCAACAGGTGCACCTGGATATATTGCTTCTACCTTTCTAAATGGAATGTCATTTGTTGATGGGTGGGAACAGAACTTTTTCATTTCAAAGTGGAGCATGCATCAACTGGTATGTGATTATGTTCTAATTACTCTTGTCATTTCAGCACTTTAACTTAAATGCCCTTGAGGGCATAATCTCTCTATTGATTTGTCCTTTAATTTTGAATGGTCTTTGAAAATTTTATTTCTGATTAGATTTTTTTTATTTGTTTAGACTCTGTTAAAATGTCTCATTCTAACCTAATTTGGCACCCCTAATTCCTTGGTTCATATTTTATGTGCTTATTTATTTTCTTTTTGACTCAAGTGGCAGAAATCTGCTGCTAGCAGTTATTTGGGGGCGTATGACTTAAGCTTCTAGAGTTGAAATTTAACAAGTGGTTACTTTTAGGCCAAAACTTTTGGTAGGCCTAAAGAATAACGAAGGTGCTTCCCTTTGAGTTCATTATGCATGATTAACCTTTAATGAAGATGAATCTGTAGTTGAGTGTTGTAAGTCAATCGGTGCCAACTCATCCTACTCGGACATATTCCTAGTTGGATGGAAGATGTTTGTGTTATGGTGCACTGTCAATTATGTTATGGTTGGAGTTCCATTCATGGCAAGTCATTAGGTGCAACATGCTACCGTGTTTAGTTATCTATACAGATTTTGTTTTTCTTTGCCTATGATTTTTCATCTTACTTTTGAAGTGGTTCAGATTATTTATTTCTGTGCTGCATCATTCAGCTGATTGAGTGCCCATCTATATATGAGTTAATGGCTTGTCCACATTTCCATTGGCAACATATTCCGCTTCTTGAGCTTTGGAGGGAAAAAGAAGGTTGTGATGGAAGCCCTCGGATTATTCTAGAGTCATATGGTCCCAAAGAAAGCATTGATATTTTTAAGGAAGCTCTTTCAGGCAACTCGGTAAGCTATGAACTTGCTTATGCTACAGGAAAGTAGTTAATCTTAGGTTGAGTCCATTGCCAGGAGAAGCTTCAGTGATTAGTAAAATATGGAATTTATCTTCAATTAAAGTTCTAGCAATTTCATGAGTAGTTTTGTGGATGTTTAAGATATTTGTTATATGGTTTATCTGGAGTAAAATTGCTTGCATTTTATAATTTCAGGTTGATTATGATGGAGAGACTATTCCACTACCTTTCAATTTGGAGATCTTGAAGTGGGCTGAAGAGACACACAAGGTGTTGTCTAATGCTAAGGTTCCTTCTGGAGTTAAATTCTATAATATTTATGGGATCAATCTTGAGACAGCACACAGCATTTGGTAATACCTCTATTTGATCATTTTGTTGAAAGTGCCGCATGATTATTTTCGTTTCACTAAAAAAATTTGTAAGTATGGATTTCCTGGTATCTTTTATGCATCATTTGATGTTATATTTTCTTTTACAATTTTGCAGCTATGGAAGTGAGGAGACACCTGTCACAGACATAAAAGAAATACGGTTTTTTCAGGCAAGTTTTTTCGGTTGAAGGCTGCTATCAAAGTCATGCTGTAGTTCTAGAGGCCATTTCATGATATTTTACATTTCTTTTTTTACATTTATAGAAATTTCTTTTTCGTATGGATATTTTATTTTTTCACGGATTTGGTTACTGACAATGACTTTCTCCTGCGTATCAGCCTACATACGTATGTGTTGATGGTGATGGAACAGTTCCAGCAGAATCAGCTAAGGTTAGCTGACTCCCCTTATATCTTTCTATGATTTTATTATTTACCAGATTAATTGATCAATGGATAATGCTTTTAAAACCCTATTAGCGATAGTACTTAGTAACTCATGGAGAAGCTCTATTTTCTTTCAGGAACTTTATAGGATTCTTGTGATTTGTATATAAAGTAAATCCATGTACTGAATGTGGCTATGCGAGTCACAAAGAATGTCATTGTGCAGGCTTTGGATCTCAAATACCCTCATCCTTAGAAAATAAGCTTTGAATGATAAATATGAACTGTGAAGTAGATGATCAAGCCATCATTAATTGATATTCTGCATGCTGTACTTGTTCTGTTTTTTGCATACTGGTATTACTGCACGTCCGAGTATCCTTTCGGAAATGTAATATATAGTATCTCTGACTTGTTTTGTTCTTGTTTCCTTCAGGCAGATGGACTTCATGCAGCAGCAAGGGTTGGAGTCCCTGGCGAGCACCGGGGAATCCTTTGTGAACCTCATGTATTTCGAATTCTCAAGCACTGGCTGAGGGCAGGTGATCCAGACCCTTTCTACAACCCAGTAAATGATTATGTGATTTTACCGACAGCATTCGAAATGGAAAGCCACCATGAGAAAGGCTTACAAGTTACATCACTCAAAGAGGAATGGGAAATTGTTTCCGAAGATCAAGACAATTTTGATGGTATGGCTCATGGAAAGCCATTTGTTAGCTCGATATCTGTTTCACAAGGCCGAAATAAGCAATCCTCAAGGTCCGAGGCTCATGCAACTGTTATTGTTCATCCGCAAAATGAGGGTAAGCAACACGTCGAACTAAATGCCATAAGCGTGTCTGTTGATGATTAGAATTGAATTGTTGAACTCAAATGAAAGCAAGTAAAGCCCTCTTCTGTGTAAATGTTGTATATTAATAGCTTATGACTTTGAACTTGAACCATGGTTTTATTCAATGGTGTAAGATGTATAAATGCATTTGTACATAGCTATGGCAATAATAACAATAAGCTGCTATAAATTGTTGAACTCTGGTATCAGCGCAGTGGCGCTAGAAATAATTGTGCAATAGGCAGAGGAAGCAAGAACTTTATAAGAAATAATTCTACATGAACTGATGAAATCAAATTCTATAAGCGAAAGAAGACCCAGAAGAGAAGAAAGCCAGCCATGCAAGAACAGACAGCAAAGAGTCCTCGTCAAAACTCAAAACACGCACCAATCAAGGAGGCAGCAGCAGCACAAGGCAGCACAACTGTACAGCAAATAAAACTATCGTCAATCAGAACTCATCAAACCAAACCAACAAAGAACGTTGTGCTTATCTCCACGTTTCTTCTAACCTAACCAGCACAACCAGCATAGGAAAAAGAGCAAGGAAACAAAACGCTTACCATCCTTTACAGAACCCGTCACCCCTCTGCTTAGTTTCCGGTGGATGTTGGGGCACCTGGACTCCGTCTTTCCTGGGGTAAGCGACCGGTGGTGGAGCAACAAATGGACCCTGGACTGGCGGAGGAGCATAAACTTGCCCGGCTGCCACTGGACCTGGAGGATATGAACTAGGAGGTGGAGGATATACCACTACAAGATCAAACAGGAATCTGTCATGGTGAGTTGACTTGTAAAACTTGCAACATTCTATATGTAACAAGCATGCCTGCAGTTTTGCACCAAAGTTACGAATTACCTGGAGATTGTTGATGATTGTAGTAACTCATGATCAGACAAGACAACTTATATGAGATGTTACAGAAGTGCTACAATTAACGGGCGAGTACCCAACAAGAACTGGAGTCAGGTTAATATATAATATATTATCAGGGTTTTGTATGGCCTTGTTTGTATTGTATCAATCTGCTGCTTAAAAAGAAATTTGGGGATTGAAAAGTCATACAGATTTCAGAATACGCGGCTGCTGAATTCTTGCTTATCAGCCCCGGTTATGGCAAAATGGCATGTTGGCTTCCTTCTTTGTCAAAGAAAATTAAGAAGTTTCAGACCATACATTTGCAGAGTTTTCAACGCGGGCGAACCTTAGCTAGGTAGGAAAATGGATTGAAGGTGCTTCTAGATATATATCAGAATTTTCTATCTTAGATCAATAGACATGCCAAATCAGAGTGAATAGTTCAGTGTAAGACTTTCTGCATTCTTTCCTTCCATCCTCTCTACCCTCTTTAGGAATATTCAAATTCAGCACAGGAGCTACTCATCCTCTTGATTATTTCTAGTTTTTTTTTTGGGGGTATCTATAAGAGTAGACTCAAGTTTATTAATTCACGTGATATTTCATTCTTGTAAGTTGTAAAACCTCAATAATCTTTCTGCATGAAACGCGTCTTCTATCAAAGAAAGCCTTTAATTTCTTTGTTTGAGCAAAGTCGTAAGAACATCCGCTCATCTATTAACTTTCTTATAGATAAAATAATTTGACCAAATGGATTTCCATCGTTCAAAAATCTTTGAATTGTATGAACCATCACCCATGACTCTTTATTTTTCTAAATGTCAGTTCTGTCATGTTGTATAAAGAAGATAAGACCCAAAATCTTATTGCATTATATTTCAATTACTATAAAAATCAGCTTTAGGAGAGGATTGCGCCTGCAACAGAGAAACTGAAGAATAAGGGAACTGATTTCTCTTTATGGTATAAGCCAGAAAATTACCTCACAGGCCTTTGAAATGCCAAAGGGCTGTACTACTGTTTCTTGACATGGCAAGAAGGTTTCTGCAGCAAGCAGGCCTTTCTCTCATGGCTTGAATTTTACAATTTTCCTTTAGGTGAACTTTCTTTACTTGTGGCTAATGATAGTTTGGTTCATTTATCAGAGAGACGGATATGGATATGATACACAAAACACAATGTCTTTCAAAACAGAATAATACACATGATACATTCCTATGGTAATTACACATAAAGAGAAATCAGTTCCCTTATTCTTCAATTTCTTAAAACAGAAACAGTGATTTAGGTGACTTCTAAAGTTATTCACTTCAGCTCCATTGAAGTCCAAGCAACCTTGCCTTTTGACGAACAGAATAAAGCAGGGAAGTAGAGCCTTACTGCAAAATATTCTCTCATCAGTGAGTTTTGATTATAGTTCAACTTTGATGAATTTTTAGGGTAGAAACTACAGTATTTGGAGAAAATACTAGTCAATAACTTAGTTCTTTGGCTGGAAGGAAACCCCTTTAACAAGAAGTCCTCCCTTCCAACTCCCAGTATCAGTTTCATGAAAATTGATGTTTAATTGTCCAGAATTTTCGAATGAAGTTGTAAATTCTCCCAGAGGAATTTCTATCCATTTTCCTCTTGGCTTGGTCCTCAAATTTTCCTTGTGTTGAACATTTTGCCCATTTGGAAGAGTGACTCCGACGTTCACTGGTACTCCCCATCCAAATGCGTTTTCTTTCAACATAACAATGAGAGCAACTCCATATAAAGTTCCTGGTGAGAGCTTTGCTACATCGAATTGTCCTTTCACGTCTAGCCAACACACTTCTAGAAGCTCGGCAACATCAATGGAAACATGACTGCTAAAATCAAAACGATAGCAATTAATTGGGAAAGCCAGCTAGCTAGAACTATATTTAACTACAAGTAGAGATTCTGACATAGATGGATATTTGTTCCCGTACGGGAAATTCTACCGCAAGGCCGATGTTACTGTAAGGTTCCAATTTGTTTCTGTATGGGAAATTCTACAGTGATGCCGACATTACTTTAAGGTTAACTTATTTTATATCTATTGATATTAAATTTATACTTCTTTTTATGTTAGAAGTATGGTAAACACCTGAAAATAAACTTAAAAATTAATGTCAATAAACATAAACACATGATAATAAACACAAAAACAAGAAAATAAAAGTAAATTTAGTGTCAGTAGAAGTAAACATATGATAAGAAAATAAACACGTGAAAATAAGCATAATAATAAGCACGTGAAAATAGACGTAAACACATGATAATAAGCGTAAATTTAGCATCACCAACCTTACAATAAAATCGATCTTACTATAAAATTCTCCATGCTGCATCTTTGCTAACCTGCTTGTTTCTTTCTGGCATGACCAGTTCCAGTAACGGCGGTCATTACCCCAACAGATCGAGAGATCTTTTGCATACAGCATGAAGCAGTTTCTGTTCTTCTTATCCAACCAGTATTTCTGCAATATATGTATATATATATATATATATATATATATATATATATATATATATATATATATATAATATTACTGAAACATTTCTTCATTGAACTATTGAAAATGAATGTACAATATGAGAATAACAAACTAGGGAAGTTCATTTTCAGCACCTTTCTCCCTTGGTTTAAGAAAACCCCAGCATATAGCTGATAAAGCAACCTATCCATGGAGGCCATATCAACAGGTGAGTTGGCTTCTCTCAAGATGGCTTCGTAGTTATGTGGAAGCTGTAATTTCTCTATGCTCTCCATGGCCCTGGATTTTTCATCAATAAGCTCTGGGTATAGACTCTTAGTTCTAGATATGAAGATAGATAGACGACATCGAAGGAACCAACAAAAAGGAATTGAACGGATTCGATGGTGGAAGCTAAAAGAAGATTGCCGTACAACATGTAGAGATAGTTGGATTCAAAAAGAGGCTTGGACAACAGAAGAAAACCCAAATGTAATGTGGAATAAGATGGCAAAATGCATTCGGGAGGTAGGCAAAGAGACATTAGGAGTATCAAACGGAAGAGTGCCGACTGGAAAGGACGCAACATGGTGGACTGCAGTAGTAAAAGATGCTATAAAGACTAAGCGAGAGCGTTACAAGGCTTTGAAGAAGAACAATACAGAAGAGAGTTTTTCGGAATATAAGGTAGCAAGAAAGGAGGCAAAGAAGGCTGTGGCAGAAGCTAAGACGAAGGTTGCGAAAGAGATTTACGACAAGTTGAACACAAAGGAGGGAGAGAAAAGGATATACAGATTGGCGCGAGCAAGAGAAAGGAGGAGTCGCGACCTAGGAGTCGTGAAATGTATTAAGGATGAGCATCAAAGAACTCTCGTTAAAGATAATGACATTAAGGACAGGTGGCGAGATTATTTTAACAAATTATTTAATGACAGACAAAATAAAGTTTTGGATAATATTTCGGTGCCTCTCAAGGATTTAAATCGGTGCTTTATGCGTAGAATCCAAGAGACAGAGGTAAAAGAGGCACTAAAGATGATGAAAAATGGAAAAGCTGTTGGACCTGATGACATCCCAATTGAAGTTTGGAAATGCCTTGGAGATGTAGGAGTTAGGTGGTTGACAAATTTATTTAATAAGATTTGGCGCACTAACAAAATGCCAGAGGAATGGAGGAAGAGTGTCTTAGTACCTTTATATAAGAACAAGGGAGATATTCAAAGTTGCGCCAACTACCGAGGCATAAAATTGATGAGTCACACGATGAAACTATGGGAGAGAGTGATAGAACGGAGATTAAGAAAGAATGTAGAGATATCGGAGAATCAATTTGGTTTTATGCCGGGTCGATCAACTATGGAGGCAATACATTTGCTGAGACAACTTATGGAGCGCTTTCGAGTAATGGGTAAAGATCTCCATATGGTCTTTATAGATTTGGAGAAAGCATATGATAAAGTGCCTAGGGAGGTACTATGGTGGTCCTTAATGAAGAAGAGAGTTCCTTTGAAATATATTAAACTAATTAAGGACATGTATAGAGGCGCAAGGACACATGTGAGGACAGGTGGGGGGCAAACAAGTGAGTTTCCTATCACGGTGGGATTACACCAAGGTTCAGCGTTGAGTCCATTCTTGTTTGCGGTAGTTATGGACGAACTAACAAAATCCATCCAGGATAAGGTGCCTTGGTGTATGATGTTTGCAGATGATATTGTCCTATGTGCGGAAACTAGAGCGGAGATCAATACAAAGTTGGAATTATGGAGACAAACGTTGGAATCAAAAGGATTTAAACTAAGCAGAGGGAAGACTGAATACATGGAGTGTAAATTCAGTTCTAACCGACTGGAAGAGCATGATGTAGTGAAGTTAGATGGGGTGGCGATACCTAAGCGGGATCATTTTCGATACTTGGGATCAATAGTACAGATGGATGGAGAGATTGATGGTGATGTGACCTATAGGATTCAGGCTGGATGGAGTAAGTGGAGAAGTGCTACAGGTGTGTTGTGCGATAAAGGAATTCCTACATGGTTGAAAGGCAAGTTTTATAGGACAGTTGTTAGACCAACATTGTTATATGGTAGTGAATGTTGGGCGACTAAGAGGCTACATACACAAAAAATGAGTGTAACGGAAATGAGAATGTTACGGTGGATATGTGGATATACAAGAAAGGATAGAGTGAAAAATGATGATATTCGTAAGATGATTGGAGTGGTACCTATCGAAGACAAAATGTGTGAAAATCGTTTACGTTGGTTTGGACATGTAAGACGTAGACCTGTAGATGCTCCAGTTAGGAGAATAGAGGCTATGGATGTTGAGAGAAGGGTTAAGACTAGAGGAAGACCTAAAAAGACTTGGAAGGAAGTAATTTGGAAAGACATGAAGGTTTTAGAATTAGATGAGCAAATGGCCTTGAATAGGAATCTATGGAGGCAAAGAATACATATGGACGATCTAACGTGATTTTAGATATTGGTTCATATAGCCTACCCCAATCTATTGGGATAAAGGCTCTGATGATGATGATGATGATGATGAAGCTCTGGGTTTGCTGCTTTTTCCTTTGTCTGCAGGACTTGATGATGATAGAATGCCAGTAGAAGAGATCTAATTGGCCAACGATATATTCATAATTTGCAACTTATCAAATGTTTGTTCTACATTGGACTTTGTTCAAAGCTTCTTGCAGCCAAATCTTGTGTGCCCTAACAATGCAGAAATGCCATTAAGAAAGAGCATATACTGGAATTAGGTAAGCAATGGAAATAAAAAAGAAGCAAGAAAGGGGAATTGGGAAGTTAAAAGGTTTCTTCCCTAAATAGTAATTTTTTTTTATGCAACCCCAATTTAAATATGAATAAGTAAAAAAAGATCTTCAAAAA
Organism: Heritiera fomes; assembly: GCA_032173925.1. NCBI lineage: Eukaryota > Viridiplantae > Streptophyta > Magnoliopsida > Malvales > Malvaceae > Heritiera > Heritiera fomes. The sequence goes on from JAPDPM010000015.1 coordinate 6,036,187, forward strand.
GTTTTGATTGTTTTCTCAACCTACAATGCTCATCTAGATAGACATGTAAAGCCTTGAACTTTACTGCCACTATAAAAGAGTTTAGCAATTCACTTTTAGTAGTGTACTTACTGTGTTCTCCAAAAGACCAGATATCCATGTTCAATGATCAAAATCAGAAACAAAAGCCAAGGAAAGGCAGATGTTTAAGAAATAAACCGACATGTTTCATAGAATCAAGCACTAAATAAGGTAAAAAGGTCTACATAACTTCTGACTTTTTGTAGACTTGATATCATCATCTAGATATAGCTAATTTTCTATAAAGGATAAAAAAGAATAAGGATGAAAAATTTGTTAATCTTATGGTAAAGTTTCATAATAACTTTTTAGTTTTATAACTTAATTATTGGATTAACAAATTTTCGATCTTCACCATTTTTTTTAAAGAACCATCCCAGTTTCTTTTCATCCTTCCACCAAGTTAAGTCTTAATTAAACTACATAAAAGTTCATTTCATATTGGCAGTTACTGATGGTTTTTCTTTTGGAATCAAGTTAATATGCGCTTGATGATCAAGATGAAGAACAACATAGTACTATGTTTATCTAAACCTAATCAAACCAATCATCAGTAATTTATATATATATATATATATATATATATATATATATATCCATTTGTTTCTTTTGTCAGGTCGTCAAGCAATGATTAACCAAAAAGCACAAAATGAAGAGGATTAAGAAAAATTACCGGTATTTGCGAGTTGCGACTTCGAAATTGTTCCTTAAAAATGACCAAAGATCTGCAAAAATTAAACAAATTCTCAGAAGTTAAGTGTTAATGCAGGGTGTTAGTATGAGAAGGAGAAAGAGAAGGAGAGTGAAAATTCCTAAAATACCGAGAAAAAGAAACAGAGTATGGCTGCTGCAAGAGTATGAGTATGGCTGCTACCATTCAGTTTAGGGACAAGGTTAGCTATCTTTGTCAGCTGTAAGCCTGGAGGAGATAATGTTTGTGATTCACCGTTTAGTTTAGGGAGTTGGGTTCGGGTAAATGGGTAATAACAAGTAGGCCAATGGGGAATTTTTTAATCTAATATATATATTTATATAAAAAAATATTTTATGTGAATATTTTAAAAATTTAACTTGTGTAATATCTTAAAATAAAAAAATTTATTTAATTTTCTAAAAGATAAAATTCTATCAATATTAAAATTATAAAATGAATTAATTATCTTTGTGAATTCCCCCACAAGGATTTCTATCCATTTTCCTCTTGGCTGGGTCGTCAATGTTTCCTTGCGTTCAACCTTTTGCCCGTTTGGAAGAGCGAGTCTGAAGTTCACTGGATCTTCCCATCCAAATGCGTCTTCTTTCAACATAACAACGACCGCAACTCCATATAAAGTTCCTGGGGAGAGCTTTGCTACATCGAAGTGTCCTTTAATTTCTAGCCAACGCTGTCTTAGAAGCTCAGCAACGTCAATGGAAACATGACTGCTAAAATCAAAAGGGTAGCAATTAATTAGGAAAGCCAGCTAGCCAGAACTATATTTAACTACAAGTAGAGATTCTGATATGGACGGATATTTGTTCGCGTACAAGAATTTCTACTGTAAGGCCGATATTATTGTAAGGTTCCAATGTGTTTTTGTATGGAAAATTCTATAGTAAAACCGATATTATTTTAAGGTTAATATATTTTATACCTATTCATACTAAATTTTTGCTTCTTTTTATGTTAGAAGTATGATAAACACATAAAAATAAACTTAAAATTAATGTCAATAAACATAAGCATAAATACATGAAAATAAACGTAAACTTAGTAACGTATACACACGAATACAAACTTATTTGGAGAAAATACTATTCCATAGCTTAGTTCTTTGGCTGGATGGAAACTCCTTTAACAGAAAGGCCTCCCTTCCAGCTCCCTGCATCACATTCATGAATACAAATTTCTAATTCTCCAGCATTTTCGGATGAAGTTGTGAATTCCCCCACAGGGATTTCTATCCATTGTCCTCTTGGCCTGGTCGTCAATTTTTCCTTGCGTTCAACCTTTTGCCCGCTTGGAAGAGTGAGTCTGAAGTTCACTGGAGGTTCCCATCCAAATGCATCTTCTCTCAGCATAACACTGACCGCAACTTCATACAAAGTTCCTGGTGAGAGCTTTGCTACATCGAATTTTCCGTTCAATTCCAGCCAACACACTCTTTCAAGCTCGGCAACATCAATGGAAACATTACTGCTAAAATCAATGAGATTGAAGTATCATAGACACATGAGAATTAAGTGTAAAATTAATGTGAATAGACGTTGACAAGTAAGAACTCCCCATACTATATCTTTGCTAACCTGGATATTTCTTGTTGGCATGACCAGTGCCAGTAACGGCGGTCGTCACCCCAGGTGATTGAGAGATCTATTGCATACAGCATGAAGCAATTTCTCTTCTTCTTATCCACCCAGTACTTCTGCAAAAACCATATAATATATACATCTACTGAACATTTCTTCATTGAACTATTGAAAATGAATGTTGTCTATGAGAATAACAAACTAGGGAAGTTCATTTGCAGTTACCTTTCTCTTTTGGTTCAAGAAAACCCCGGCATGTAGCTGAGAAAGCAACTTATCCATGGAGGTCATATCGATAGGCGAGTCAGCATCTTTCAAGATGGCTTGATAGTTATATGGAAGTTGTATTTTCTCTGTTATCTCCACGGCCCTGGATTTCTCCTCAATAAGCTCGGGGCTTGCGGCTTTTTCCTTTGGCTGAACATTAAATAAGCTCAGGGTTCTCTCCAAGAAAAAGTATATAGCGTAGACATCATATTTTGCTCATACTATTAAATGGATTTATCAATTTAATTTAAATTAATTAAATTAAATTATAACTGGTTTTAATTTATAATTAGAATTTTGTTACAATTAAGTTTAATTAAAATCTAGATTTTTTTAATTTAGTTTTAATAGACCGTTAGTTTGCGGTCAGTGGGCTAATTTCAAATGATTTGACCTATCTATAATGCTTAACCCATTTATTTATATCTTCATTTTTATATTTCTTTTAAAATATCATTTTATCTTTATAAATTTTTTTTTTTTATTTTTTAATAAATAATCTTTTATCATTTCTTTTTCAGATAAATAACAATTAAAAAAAGAAATAAAACTAATGAAAAATTCAAAAAAAATAAACAGAATAATTACAAAATTTAATTAAAAAAGAGATGAAATCAAGATTGGTTCAAATTGAACTGATTTTAAACTTTATCTTAATTTGACTATAAATTGAGCATAAGGATCAATTCAGGAGAACAACAATTCTGAGAGAAAATTCATAAGTGACAAGCATCAAGAACACTAAGTCACATAGCAAGAAAGGGACAAAAGTGATACCCAGCAGCGAAGCAGGAGCCGGCAACCCCAGTTGCATCCACGGCGGACGAACGAAGCACAGACCCGTGGCGACATTCTTAGCAGAGATCACGGTGGTGTATCACGGCGCCGGCGATATGTAATTGCAGAGGAAATCCCGAGTCAGCAGTGGCGTCCACGCCAATGGAACCTTGTTGACTTGCAAAGTCAGCTCATTTGTTTCGACTCTTCTTTTTAAAGTTGATATTGGGCTTAAAATAATACTCCCAGCCCCTTATTCTAAAGAATATCAGGCTTTTCTGTTTAGCTTTGTTATTTTATTTTATTTATTTTTTTAAGTTCTCTTTGTAACCCAAAAAAAAAAAAAGAATATCAGACTTATAACTCCTGCCCATAAACTCTGGTGCTAATTAGTATTTGCTAGTTCCAGCCAAATTTAGCATTTGGTTCAACTTTATTTAGCTTCACACTTCTGCTCCGATGTGTACACAGTGAACACCTCCAAAATTGGTACTCTTTTTATATTGTTTTTATTTCATATGTTTTTATTCGTGTATGTGTTTTGATCTCTTTTTAGGGAAATAAAACAATAGCATGCAATAAGAATGGTAATATAAAAAAATAATAATAGCAAAGTTAATACAAATTTAGAAGTACTAATAAATGAGATAAGGAATAAAAAACAAAAAATTATAATAAATCTTACAAGGAACCTTTAAATTAAACTTAAATAATTCCGAAGATGGAACTTTGAAATGTCACAACGGTTGACATTTTAGATTTTTTAGGTGAAAATGTTTGCCATAAGTTTTGTCATGCCAAAATGATAAAAAATTCATGGATGATGTTCAATATTTGAAAATATTAAAATATACTTCTAAAAATTTAATTATTATAAAATTATTACTATTTGATAAATTAAAATTGATGGAACTCTGAAGTATCACGATTTGTTGATATTTCAGATTTCTTAGATGAGGATGTTTTCCGTAAGTTTCGTCAAAATGATAAAAAAATTTATGGAAGACTTTTAATAAAAAATATTAAAATGTATATTTCTAAAAATTTAATAAAATTATAATTTTTATCATTTGATAAATTAAAATTATTGACATTTTTGAAATTCTTAGACAGGTTTTGCTAAAATGATGGAAAGTCTGATTTGCTAAGGACATTTGATTTGGCTAAGTGATCAGCAAAGACATTAACTTCCCTAAAAATATGAACAAAAGAAATCTCCCCTAAATCACAACAAGAGAGATTTCTTTCTTTCAGATTTATTTGGAGAAAATACTATTCCATAAGCTTAGTTCTTCGGCTTGATGGAAACTCCTTTAACAAGAAGGCCTCCCTTCCACATCCCTGCATCATATTCATGAATATAAATTTCTAGTTCTCCACCATTTACGGAAGAAGTTGTGAATTCCCCCACAGGAATTTCTATCCATTTTCCTCTTGGCTCGGTCGTCAATTGTTCCTTGCGTTCAACCTTTTGCCCGTTTGGAAGAGTGAGTCTGAAGTTCACTGGATCTTCCCATCCAAATGCTTCTTCAGTCAGCATAACGATGACTGCAACTCCATACAAAGTTCCTGGTGAGAGCTTTGCTACATCGAATTTTCCGTTCAAATCTAGCCAACACACTTCTAGAAGCTCGGCAACATCAATGGAAACATTACTGCTAAAATCGACAAGGTAGATGTGTCAGACACATGAGAATAAGCATAAAATTAATGTGAATAGACGTAAACAAGTAAGAACTCCCCATTCTGTATCTTTGCTAACCTGGATGTTTCTTTTTGGCATGACCAGTGCCAGTAACGGGAGTCTTCAGCCCAAGTGATTGAGAGATCTCTTGCATACAACATGAAGCAGTTTCTGTTCTTCTTATCCACCCAGTACTTCTGCAAAAACCATATAATATATATTTACTGAACATTTCTCCATTGAGCTATTGAAAAAGGATGTTGTCTATGAGAATAACAAACTAGGGAAGTTCATTTGCAGTTACCTTTCTTTTTCGGTTCAAGAAAACCCCGGTGTGTAGCTGGGAAAGCAACTTATCCGTGGAGGACATATCGACAGGTGAGTCAGCATCTTTCAAGATGGCTTCATAGTTATGTGGAAGTTGTATTTTCTCCGTTCTCTCCATGGCCTTGGATTTCTCCTCAAAAAGCCCAGTGTTTGCAGCTTTTTCCTTTGGCTGAACATTGCTTTTCTGGTTCTGTGGCTTAATGCCATTCCTTTCTACGTTCGGTTCAAAGTCATGCGACTGTGAAGCCCCCATCTTTAATTAATTAGCTATCTATCTTCCTTGGAAGACTATTTATAGCATGACATAGTGAAACAATCAATGAACTTACCATCACAACAAGAGTCTATTCATTTTTTTTAAAATTATATATATTAAGACAAGTCCAATGAAAAAGTATATATTCATACATATCAGCAACTGAAACGATTTACAATCGAATAAATTGCTAGATCATGGGAATAAACTTTATGCTTGTGGGAATATAGTAGAAAAACATTTAAAAGAAGTGGTTGGTGTTACATCGTCTTTCTTACTCTTTTACATTTTAAAAGTTTTTTATTCTATGCTAAGGCATCCATCCGTTCCAGACAACATATAATTCCTTATGCAAATTGGTGTGTGAACTTCTGGTAATTATCAGCATCTTACAATTGGTTTAATGCTAAAGCAAAAAAATAAAAGAGATCAGATGCTTTGCAGACGGTTTTGCTTTCACACGCACACCAGCTTTAGCCCTGCCGTTACTGTATTTTTTTTTTAATAAATGGGGTGTGTTGAAATTATTTGAGCTCGAATATAAACTTTACAACTCTCCCTTAATCAGCCGTTTATGTATTAATTTGTCTGCGACAATAAATAGTTTAATAAATATGCTGTATTGCATAATCTTCTTAATCTGCTGTTGAATTAAGATCCACTGCTTGACATGGCGGCTGTGCTAGAAGGCAAGCCTATCATTCTTTATTTCTTCCACCTCGAATATTAAATTAAACACTCCTTTGTTACTTAATCAATAGTCTTTGTTCTATATTTTCTTCATTTTAGCATTGTTTTATTTAAGGAAATCTGTCAAATTTTTAATGTCAAACTTTGCTGAGATAATGAAAGTTGGGAAATCTGTCAAATTTTTAATGTCAAACTTTGTTGAGATAATGAAAGTTGGGAAATCTGTCACATCTTTAATATGAAAAGAACCAAGCTAGATTAGATTACATTAGTACGATACTAAAACAAACCAACCAGCTGGATATGCTTGGTGACAACTTATCTGGAATTGGATAATGGAATTGTAACGACCCTTTATACTGAAAATAAGAACCAAATTTTTCCTTTTTCACTTACTTGGTTGGGCTGTACGTAGTGTTACTAATCAATTCTTAAGCTAACTTTAGATTAGCTTTAGGTCCCAGTCAAATTCTCTCACTAAGCATGCATTTACAATTTCGAATCATTTTACTTGACTAAATATATCTCCACCCAAGTTGCATGCATTGTTATAAACCATAAATATATCATATACTTCCTTTAATTACATCCACATATTATAAAAGCACTGAAATACAAGTCCGAATACAAAATAAATAACTGTACATCATATACCTTCAAGTGTGGTACAAGAGCCTCGAAGGACTTGCTTAAACCCCATGTACAAAACACCTACTGCAAATAATCTGGAAGGTGGAGAGGGGGGTGAGCTTTTTTGAAAGCCCAATAAGAAATATATATAAGAAACAGGTACCGAATTTCTACATGCAAGTTTCCAAAATATTTATTAAAGCTCGAATACCATATTTCATACTATTCGAAAAATCAAATCATGCTTATGCAATGCATCAGAAAACATTTCGTTTAATCTGAAACATAAACAACTGAATTCTGAACATCATTCGAAATATACGTGCTTATCACATTCTGTTTCAATACAGATCATCAAATCAAATTCTTATATATTTCAGAATCTAAATATCATACATTCGAAAATCATATATGAAGATAAGCATGAAAAATCATATACATACTAAGCTTGAGACATATTAGCGACTAATAAATAATCATGCAGTTCATATATTCCCGTGAGGGAAAGTGCAAGTCGGAAAGACTTATGGCCATAGTCCAGGGGGTCCGCAGTGAGCACTGATCAGGTATCAATTGGGCCCGCTGTGGACTGGATCAAGGTCACACAACATCGAAAAATAAATATCTATTGCGGACTGGATCAGGGTCACACAATAGCCAGAACGGATACCTACTGAAGACTGATTCAGGGTCACACAGTAGTCAGAAAATACTACAGTGACTTAGCTAGTCATGTCTCAAAATGTTTTATGCATTTATCTTTCGAAAGCCGAAATAGTATTTTTCGAGCTTTACGAAAGTTCATAACAAAAGTCGTATACATTTCTTTCAAAAGCATATAAATCATACATACTCATAATATCTTCAAAACAATGCCATAAGTTGATAATTTCCTTGAGATTAATATCTCAGCTGAAAGTCTTATAAACAAATCAAAGTCGTAAGATTTAACCGTTTTCAAAATAAATTTACCGAAAAATTTGTCATTTTCAAATAGTTGCTTAAGTTAAGCTTAAATCATAAACCATTATTTTCATAAAAAAATCTGGCAATATAACGACTTATATTTTCTTAAAATCCCATGCAAGAAAATACAATTTATATAACCACAAGGCAGTTGATTTTAAATAGCATACAGTATCTCTTACGTTCCGATATATATCTCTTACCTCAATCAATCATAATAGTAACCAAATCAAGCAGTTAGGAATCGATATCCAATAATTGAGCTTGTATATTTTGGTCACCATCCCACTTCTAGACTGCGGAAAAAATTATTTTAAACAGTTTTAATTTCCAAAATTACCTTCACATAATATCATACATCTTAGAGGTATTTCAAAATTCCCTTTAATATTTTCCACAATAATTCATATATAATTATTTTGGTATCATATCATTCCCAATATCCATAAATTCCTGTAAATCAACTATTGATTGTATCCATTTAAATACATTTTCACGTATACATATGCTTATATATTTGTATTCAATTTAAATCTAATATCAAAATTCATCCTTTATAATACACATGGCCTATAATTATATATATAGACACCAACGTGTGTGCGTGTCCTACTAGTGCCATTATATGTTTTCATTTATGTCATGTATATGTTTGTAACAACATTCTCATAATCGTTACAACTATTTATATGAACACAACTTTCATTCTCATCACCTCAATACCATGCATGTACACATATTTTCTTATGTTTTTAAACCAAAAGTAAATTATCAGGTTCTAGCTCATTTATCTTCTTAAATTTTCTTTCCCTACATAAACCTACATCAAAATTTATATTTTACCTCCTTATTTCACCCTACATCATTTAAAAGTATATAATAAAGTCAAGTCCTTACCTCTTGTTACTAACCAAAACCAAGACCCCTTTCTAAACAACTTGGATCTCCGTGATTTTGGAATTGCTAAGGACTTCAAATTATGCAGCTACTTCCTTGTTCAAGGCTTACAAAAGCCAATTCTACCCCTTGTATTTTTGCCTCTCCAACAGCGCCCCGCATTTCTGTTCAAAATTGCCTTACTTTAGCCCTCTTCTCCACATGGGTATAGCAATCCAAATGAAAGAACCTTCCACGGCAGTAAAGCACTCCCTCAGCAGAAGACATTCACGCCTCCAACAGCTATTCCACTCGAGACTGCCCTTATCTGACGATTCCATTTAAATCTTTGCTGTCCTGCTTTGTTTATCCAAATGAAAATTCCTGTTTAACTCAAGACACCGAGAATGAAGCCTCTTTCAGCCTCAGTTTACAGCAGCTTACACATCCTCCATTTATCGATTCCTCTACCGAAAGCCAACATGCACAGCCACCATTATCAGCCAATGTACCTCTTTTTCCTCTCTTCTTCCTTCTATTTTGCCGCTGATCGACACCCCTTTATCTGCACTTCACTTCAGCCCTCACACTCACATTACACCACTCAAAATCAACTCTATTACCAGCATCCAAAGTGACGACCTAACTTAACTTTTCCCCTGTTTTTGGTTCCCAAAACCAGAACTAAGTTCTCTCTTGCTGCACTCTTTTCTTCCTTGGACTCTTGCTATCGATACTTAATGGAACCAGGTTGCAACAAAATGTGAGGAGGAGAATGGAGCTACTCTCGGTACAGCAGAAAGCTAAGGAAAGAAATTAAAATGGCTGAGGTTTGGATGAAGATGATGATGGACGGTGATAATGGGATGATGTGATGTGGCCGGTGATGATGGAATTAGTGGAGTGTTATTACTGTTTTCCAAGCTTCTCCAAGAAGCCACGCCCATGCTTCAAAAAACCACTATTATTTTATCATTTCATTTCTTTTCTTTTATATATATATATATATATATATATATTTTTGTAAACCCCATTTGATATTTAACAACATATATATTCTAAATACTTTAGTTTATTTCATATATATTATTATCCTATTAATATCTCATACTTTTTATTTTTATTCATTTATATTGTCTATAGTCTCTTAAATCCTAAAGTCCTTAATATTATTTAATTTTCAAAATCCTTCATCCACAAATTTAATTATTCTTGTATCATATATTTGTACTTTAATTTAACTAATGGATTAATAATTTTCCTTCATGCTCCTCATCTTCAATCCTCCAATTATAATCTCTCATAGTCTAATTTTTTTCCATAATTTCTCATAGTCCAAATTAATAAATCTTTACAATGTTCATTCTCAATTTACTTTCTTAATCATCTTAGCTTCAAGTTAAATTCTCAATATATTAATTTGTCTCTAAATTACATTGTTTAATTCACTAAGAATAAAAAATTTACAGTTATTACAGGAATGATGCATTTGGCAAACTTATTTCAAACTTATGTATCAGCTAAGGCTGCAATGTGCATGTCAACTGAGATTTTGAGTTCAGGATCCATTTGATGGCTCTAAATTTATAGCTTTTGCCAATAGTCGCGTGGTCTGTTGGGTAGAGTGCTATACTCTTAATTCCAGTGATCTGGATTTGATAATTGATGGCCTTAATTATCAAAAAAAAAATTATGGCTTTTAACACTTGATTTCGAATATTAAGTTAAGATGATAATATTGTGTCAATGTGTATCCTCATGCATTGCGTATTAAGATGCATTTGAAATTGTAATAGAAATTAATTAATATAGAATTAACCTATGGATCTTAATCTATACATGAATAAAAATAAAAAGCAACAATAACAACGAATAACACTCCCTAAGAAAATCACTATGAAAATGAGAAATAAGCCAAACCAATACGCAACGACACTGCTAAGTGCATGTAACTTGAAAAAAGCCCAAGACAGTTGCTGCCTCTTGTTTCAACCAATTAAATGAAGAGTTGGTTGATTGTTATTAGTTTTGAAGAGCATTAAATGTTTTTTGTTGACAGTCATCATTTTCGTCGAATTTCAAGCTTCCTTTACTCTAATGGCAAGCTATTTTTGACTAAGCAATGCGGCTATTTATTGCTGCACTGCCTCTTGTTCTCCTATAAATGGAGCATGAACACTGCATTGTGATGTAGCGGAAGAAAATACAAGCCAAGCCGAGAGAGCGAGAGCTCTGTGAGGTGGAGTGTAAAACACTTGTAACTTCATCTTCTTGTTATAGTAAAATTTCTCGTTGTCTTCGCCCGTGGACGTAGGCTTACAAGCCGAACCACGTATATCGTGTGTCCTTGTTGCTTAATTTTTCTTGCATTTTATTTCTTGGTGCATAGCCCTGGTGAATTGTTTGCAGTCTATTTTAGCCCCGCTGCGCAACAAATTGTTATCAGAGCAGGTTGTACGAGACGACTAAGATGGCTACAAGTACATCATCGACCAAATATGAAGTCGAGAAGTTCATCGGAAGGAATAGCTTCAGTCTATGGCGCATCAAGATGCGAGCGATGCTAGTTCAACAAGGTTTGGTGAAAGCTCTAGTTGGTATAGACAAATTACCAGATACACTTTCAGACGATCAGAAGAATGAGGTTATGGAGAAGGCACATAGTGCAATCCTGCTCAGCCTTGGAGATGAAGTTTTACGAGAGGTAGCGAATGAAACCACCGCGCCAGGTTTGTGGCTCAAGCTAGAGAGCAAGTATATGACAAAGACGTTGACAAACCGGTTATACCTCAAGCAAAGGCTTTACACCCTAAAAATGGAGGAAGGTATGCCCATACACCAGCACCTAGATACTTTTAATACCATTATTATGGATCTCAAAAATATCGATATTAATATCGATGATGAAGATCAAGCCTTGATTCTGCTGTGTTCGTTGCCACCATCGTACGAGAATTTTGTTAATACGATGTTATATGGTCGTGATGATATTTCTCTTAACGATGTTAAAAGTGCCTTGGGTTCCACTGAGTTAAGGAAGAAACTTACCAGCAAGGCAGTTGACAACAATCAAGGTAAGGTCTGGTCACTCGAGGAAGATCCAAAACAAAGAGTGGTAGTTCAAGCAAGAATCACACCAGATCAAAGTCCAGAAAAAGAATTCAATGTTTCTATTGCAGGAAATTTGGGCACATGAAGAAAGATTGTCCAAAGAAGTAGGATAAAGTTGAATCGTCAGAGCAGCTAGAAAATGGTGCAAACATGGTCGATTCACAGTCTTCTGAAGATGCCGAAATAGTTCTAGCAGTATCAGAATCGCAAGTCAGCGAGAAATGGATTCTTGATACGGCTGCTACATTTCACATTAGCACTTCCAGAAATTTATTTGCCACATACAAAACGTGTGTAGGCTCAGTGCTAATGGGGAATGATCACGCATGTCAGGTCGTGGGAATTGTCACAGTCCGTATTAAGATGTTTGAGAAGATTGTCAGAACCTTGACAGATGTTCGGCATATTCCTGAGATGAAAAAGAACTTGATATCCTTGAGCACTTTGGACACTAAAGGCTTTCGATACTTCGGTGAAGGTGGAGTACTGAGAGTATACTTAGGTGCCTTGACTGTGATGCGTGGACATTTGGAGCAAAGACTTTACATCCTAGATGGTACCACTGTTACTGGTGCTGCAGCAGTTTCATCATCAGTTGATCCAGATTCTGACACCACCAGGTTATGGCATATGCGGCTTGGCCATATGAGTGAGAGAGGTCTTTCAGTGTTGAGCAAGCAAGGTTTACTTTGTGGATAAAGTGCTGGAAAGCTTGACTTCTGCGAACACTGTGTCTTTGGCAAGCAGACTCGAGTAAAGTTCAGCACTAGGATTCATCGAACCAAAGGTACGGTTGATTATATTCATTCTGATCTTTGGGGTCCCTCTCCAACAATCTCAAAAGGGTGGTCATAGATACCTGTTGACTTTTATTGATGATTACTCAAGAAAGGTTTCGGTGTATTTTCTAAAGCACAAACACTAAGTGCTTGTCACCTTTAAGCAATTCAAGGCCTTGATCGAAAATCATACAGGAAAAAAGATCAAGAGGTTCCGAATGGATAATGGTTTGGAGTATTGCTCGGCTGAATTTGACGAGTTCTGCAAAAATGAAGGAATAGTGAGACACCGCACTGTTCGACACACACCACAGCAAAATGGAGTTGCAGAACGGATGAATAGAACTCTCTTGGAGCGAGCTCGGTGCATGAGATCAAATGCTGGGCTTGGTGAAGACTTCTAGGCTGAAGTTGTAAATACTGCATGCTATTTGGTAAATTGATCTCCGTCTACAACTATTAAGCTGAAGACTCTAGAAGAAGTATGGTCTGGTTCTCCTGCTGATTACTCAAGCTTATGAGTGTTTGGCTGTCCTGCTTATGCTCATGTTAATGAGGGGAAACTTAAACCCAGAGCGAAGAAATGCATATTTTTGGGGTACGGCCAAGGGGTGAAGGGATACAAGTTGTGGTGTCCTGACTCAGAATCACCCAAGTTCATTTACAGCAGAGACGTGGCTTTTGATGAGTCATCCATGCTCCGATGCACCAACAATTCCCGGGAAAAGGAGGAGTCAAGTGGTAAAGGAGATCACGGTGTGGAGCAGCAGGTGGAGTTTCAGGTGGAGGCTCCTAGTAATTCTATGGAAGGTACTTCAGTCCAGGACAATCGTATTGAGGTACAAGATTCTCATGATGTATCTCAAGAGCAGCAATATAGCATTGCCACTGGAAGATAGAGGAGACAGATTAAACCTCCTCAGCATTATGCTGATGCAAGTCTGGTTTCTTATGCACTCAGTGTGGCGGAATCCATCGGTACAGAACCTTCCAGTTATAATGATGCAGTCACATGTGAAGAATCAGCACAGTGGGCAATTGCTATGAATGAAGAAATAGAATCTCTTCATAAAAATCAGACGTGGGAGTTGGTTGAACCGTCAAATAATCAAAGGATTATTGGCTGCAAATGGGTCTTCAAGAAAAAGGAAGGCATCCCAGGGGCTGATGCAACAAGATACAAGGCACGGTTGGCAGCTAAAGGCTTTAGTCAAAAGGAAGGGATTGATTTCAATGAAGTTTTCTCTCCGGTGGTAAAGCATAGCTCCATTCGCGTGTTGCTTGCCATGGTAGCCAAGTTTGATATGGAACTTGAGTAGCTAGATGTGAAGACAGCATTTCTACATGGTGAGCTCGAGGAAAAGATCTACATGCATCAGCCAGAGGGTTTCACAATGCCTGGTAAGGAAGATTATGTTTGCTTATTAAAAAAGTCTTTATGTGGATTAAAGCAATCACCAAGGCAGTGGTATAAGCGGTTTGACACCTTTATGATAGAACATGACTATATTCGATGTGATTATGATGCTTGTGTCTATCATAGGCAACTCTCAGATGGTTCATACATATATTTGTTGCTTTATGTTGATGACATGTTAATTGCTGCTAAAAACATGTTGGAAATCAACAAGTTAAAATCATAGCTGAGTGGTGAGTTCCAGATGAAGGATTTGGGAGCTGCTAAGAAGATTCTTGGAATAGAGATTCACAGAGACCGAAAGGAGGGCAAGCTTTTCTTATCACAAGAAAATTATATCAGAAGGGTGCTTGAACGCTTTGGTATGGATAAGGCTAAACCTGTGAACACTCCTTTAGCAGCGTATTTTAGGCTCTCGGCTCAGTTATTACCACAGTCTGATGAGGAGGAGCAGCAAATGTCTCGTATCCCATACGCGAGTGCAGTTGGGAGTTTAATGTATGCCATGGTTTGCACTTGACCAGATATTTCACATGCAGTCAGTGTAGTGAGCAGATATATGGCTTGTCCAGGTAAGGAACATTGGCAGGCTGTGAAATGGATTCTCAGGTATTTGAGAGGTACTGCAGATTTATGCTTAGTGTATGATAGGAGTGTCTGTTCCAGAGACATCACGGGTTTTGTGGACTCTGATTATGCTGGTGATTTGGATAGAAGAAGATCTCTGACGGGTTATGTTTTCACTCTTTTCAGAGGAGCCATAAGTTGGAAGGCTGTGTTACAGTCTACCGTAGCCTTGTTTACAACTGAGGCAGAATATATGGTAGCAGCAGAAGCAGTGAAAGAAGCCTTGTGGATGAAAGGTTTGGCTAGCAGTCTGGGGTTGCAGCAAGATTCTACTGTTGTATTTTGTGATAACCAAAGTGCAATCCATCTGACGAAAAATCAGATGTATCACGAGCGGACCAAGCACATTGATGTCAAATATCATTTTATTCGAGATCATGTTACGCAAGGTGATGTTGTGATCAGAAAGATTGCTACGGAGGATAACCCTGCGGACATGCTAACGAAGACTATCCCTGCACTCAAGTTCAAGCATTGCTTGGACTTGATTGGTATCCGCAATCGGTGATGCTGAAAGGCAGTTAAGGCGAAGATTTAATAGTTTCGAGAAATGCGGCTTGAAAGCAATTTTCAAGTCAAGGTGGAGATTTGTTAAGTGAATGTGACTTGAAAAAAGCCCAAGACAGTTGCCGCCTCTTGTTTCAACCAATTTAACCAAGAGTTGGTTGATTGTTATTAGTTTTGAAGAGCATTAAATGTTTTTTGTTGACGGCCATCATTTCCGTCGAATTTCAAGCTTCCTTTACTCTAATGGCAAGCTATTTTTGACTAAGCAATACAGCTATTTATTGCTGCACTGCCTCTTGTTCTCCTATAAATGGAGCATGAACACTGCATTGTGATGTAGCGGAAGAAAATACAAGCCAAGCCGAGAGAGCGAGAGCTCTGTGAGGTGGAGTGTAAAACACTTGTAATCTTCATCTTCTTGTTATAGTAAAATTTCTCGTTGTCTTCGCTCGTGGACGTAGGCTTACAAGCTGAACCACGTATATCGTGTGTCCTTGTTGCTTAATTTTTCTTGCATTTTATTTCTTGGTGCATAGTCCTAATAAATTGTTTGCAGTCTATTTTAGCCCTGCTACGCAACAGACACAATAACCCATTCCCAAATCCCTTCCTCACAACCGAACAAATCTCAAACTCCCTCAGAGCCAAAAACAACATTAATGAAGCCATGCCCAAAACAGAGTCAACGCCCTCAAATCTCTAGCCTACTTCCATGATCCGTCAATGCCAACAACAACTTCACACCAATCATACTGAATCAACCTAAACCTCAATCCCATTCTAAGACACAACACATGAAACCAATGCCAAACTCCATTCTTATGGAAATGACCACCAGAAGATCAAATAAGACCAAACAGAATTTTCACCGAACAACTGCAATGCAATTCCACTCCTTTCCAAAAATATAAGAAAATCATTCCAAGGCAATTGCATTACATTTCATTGCCTTAATTTGAAGAAATTCAACTTGGAATCTTATTAAGTCTCTTGCATAAGAAATGTAAAGGCATAAAAACCACATCCCAGATTCCAAAAGCTCTTATGGAACTAAAAAAGGAAGTGCCATCAAATTAAACAACAGTAAACTGTAATAATAATATTAATGTGGCCATTGCTATTATAATTAATTCCAGCAAGTTAAAATGAAAACTCACAGTACTACTCACTCCTATTTATTCATCAATCATCGTCTTCCCTAACGTTTCCATGGTAACACAACATTCATACTAAAAGCATTGTTTAATCCGTCAATCGACTGTACCCGCTTAGCCGGGTTCTCTCAGCTGCAGAAATATTTCATTTCTTGAGCTTTTTGATGATTGCTGCATGAACTCTCAAACCTCCCTTCCATTTGCCACTCCACACTTCGTACAACCCAAAATAAAGCCTGGTGTCAGGTTGATCTTCCACTTCAACAATGAATTGCTCACTTTCGTCTGGAACTTCAGTGGCTTGCGTTCCCAGCTTCTCCAGATCATTGAGCTTTTTCCACTTGTACCTTCCCTTCTTCCCTACCTTAGCCATCAAGAAAACTGGGGACCCGGCCCAACCGAAGGCATCCCGAGTTAGGCTCAGTTTGAAGGTAATTTTATAAGAATTTTTAGCCTCTAGCGGGACCGAACCGGTTACCTCAAGCCACGACACCTGAACCAGTTCTGCAACTTCATCATCATTATTATTGCTCCTACAATAAGTAATGTAGCAGCAATTCATGAACATAAACAAAAATCTTATGCTGTATATCAAAATAAACATATACAGTAGTAAATTCCTTACTGTGTGGATGATGATGAGGCCGAAGGAATTTTCCAATAGCGGCCGTCATTTCCCCATACAATGTTAAATGCTCTGGGTTTACATATAATTTCCTCCTGCTATCAAGAAATAATTAATTAATTCTACCTACATAACTTTTCAAAGTAATTTCCCGAGTACCAAACATCATGTATATAATATTACCCGGTCTCGCAGTTCCACTATAGAACTCCTTTCTGCATCGTGATGAGGCTTGCTTGCCATTGTGATTTATGAATATGTTTTAGCGGTAAAGGTGAAGGTGGAAGGCTAGTGAGCTCTGAAATGAATTGATTATGAATGAAAGGGTGTGAGCCTATTTGATTTATATAGAAAGAAGAGGGAGGAGTCTCATACGTAGGATGGAATTTTGTGCTGCATTCATTCATGAATCATGATTCATGCATATGAGCCATCGAAGGAAAGCACACATGCAAACAAGTTGGACAGACGAGGAAAAGAATCAAGTCTGCGCGGCCATTAAGTTTTCTAAGAGAATCGTGTTTGCCATCCTAGCTAAGCCCCTCACAAATTGCAACTCATCCACTATGCGAGTTGATCTTTGGTCTGAAGCAGTCATGGATGCGTTATTCTTTCCTTTACAAAAGTAAATATTTGTCGGCAAAAGGAAAACTATTTTTCATTGGCTATATTTTAACATTGTTATTCTATTAATCTACCTTAATTTATAATAAGCCTCTCTAAACTTTGAATCCAATGAACATATACATAGCCAAAACGCAAGCCTACTGCCACTTGTTGGCTTCCATCTTGAAAAGAAAGTTGATCGAATTTGTTCCTCACCTTCATGGTCGACCAAAGAGAATAACCAGCAAATTAAACATTTTTTTGTTCTATTCTTCTATCCTTGACATATTTGCATGCATCTATCGTTTTCACGCAAGCATATATTGTTTTCACGCAATATTCTTTCACACGGTATTTTTCCTTTTGGTTTTGACTTTAACGATTAGATTATAGCCGGTGGCCGCCAGTTCGAGAACTTGATACTGTGCGTGAATATATATATATATATATATCAATCACTTATATTTAAAATTAGATTAATTGATTCATATAATCTCTACAAAAAATAATTTCTTGCAAATTTGACATTCAAATTCTAACACTTGCATTCCTTTTTTATCCTTTGATTATTATTTTTTAAAAAAAGTAAGAAAATTAAACCATAGAAAAGGAATAAATTAAATGAAAATACATTTGAAATAATTGTATAGTTGGTCAAAAAAAATAAAAATTGGAATATATTTAGAATATGATTTCCCTATATTGAAAAAAGAGTACTATATACAACAAAGATGGTTTTTAAATTTTAAGGTTTTGATTTAATTGTTATATTCTATCTAATTAATAAAGGATCAATGCTTAAGATAAGTTTAAAATTTTCCTATATAATTTCTTTTTGACATTATACATATGTTAAATATTAAGTTAAGCCTTAATTACCATAATATTTTCCTTTATTAAATCTTCATTTTTTCCTTCCTTGGTTGCTCTTTGTTCTTTGTTTGATATAGCAGCTTCCGCTGACAGATTTCTTACATGGTGGATTTTGTTTAAACTTGGTGGCTTTTATCAAATTCAAAGTCATCATTTCTGAAGGTAAAAGTGTGACAAACAAGACAGATTCAAAATCAACCTTATTCATAAATAAAACAAGTTTTCTCACCACTTACCATATTTAACTCGGATATACATGCATCTGTTCCGAGAATGAAACAGGTTTGTGTCATAATCCTGTCCTGCTTCCCCCAGGCCCTGTCTGCCTGTATGTTTAAGGGAACAATAAACAACTAATTTCCTGGTGATTTCGAGTATATTCTGGTTCTATATGCAGTTGTCATCGATATTATTCTCCTCCTACTATATATTTCTTTACTGCATTTTTTGGATTAAAAAAAAAAGCAGAGAACCCGTCACTACTAGAAAATGGGCCTTTAGCAACCAAAATTTACAACGATTAAGATAGTCGTTGCAAAATCTCATAACATTTGCAACAACTTTTCATAATCGTTGCTTAATTAAATTTTTTTATATTTTATGCAACGATATTTATTGTTGTTGTGAATTTTTGTCAAATTAACAACGATAAAAAAAAGTCGTTATGATATCTTATTATATTTGCAACGACTTTTAATTGTCGTTGCTTATTTTATTTTTTCTTTATATTTTATACAACGACACTTATTGTTGTTGCAAATTCTTATCAAATTAATAACAATAAAAAAATCGTTACAATATCTTCTTACATTTGCGACGAATTTTTATTGTCGTTGCCTAATTAACTTTTTAAATATTTTACACAACAATTAAAAAATTGTTACGATATTGATATCACATTAATAGTGACAAAAATAGTTGTTCTGAAATCATATTTATTAGATTTGCAACAACTTTACAAAGTTGTTGTTAAATTATTATAATTTAATTTTTATTTTGTATAATTATTTGATTTTAAAAAATAAAAAATTAGATTAAATAAGTCAAAGTTGTAGTTGCTTAAATTAAAACTCTTAGTTATTCTTGTGGGTCTGAAAACCTATTTGTTAGATATGAAAAATTAAAATGCAAGAGGACCCGCTACCAATAAATATTAATATTGGAAATTATCTTTAAATTTTTAACCATTTTGGTAAATTTTAAAGGATTTTTTTATCTAAAATTTTTTAAAAAATCACTAGTTTGTAATTATTCTGGAAGTTCATAACTGAAATTTTTTTGGTTAAATAACCACTTACAAAATTCATATTTCCTTTGGAGAATTCAAAATTTAATTTAAAATTTTGTCTTATGTAATTTTCTAAGTTATAAATTTTTGAGTCTATTTTTTTAATAAATTTATTTAATCTATCCATATATTTAAATTTAATTATTCTCATTCATTTATTTATTTAGTTCTCCTATGTATTCAATTTGAAAATTATTAAATTCTAACAAAATAAAATGATTACTCAAGTAAAATAATAATGATAATAACAAACTTAGTTGAGTTAAACAAAATAGATAAATGCACAAGAAAAAACTTTAAAACGTGTGTATAGGTGTGAACGACTTTGGCTTGCAATGGAATGATAGATATCTTTCCATTTGAAAACGATGTCGTTTACTATAGCAACCAAACTCCTTTTTGTTCCCCTTTTTTCCCCTTGTTTCTTCTATTTGGTTCATTCTTTTTCACTAAACAGAACACTTTTATTTTAACTCCTCCAAAGATGACAGCCCCCTCAGCTATTTTCTCTGTATCGAACTGCCATTGACTTCCATCACCACCAACATCTAGTTCACAGCCGACAACGAGAATGATCAATCCTCTCTATTTCCCTAGAATTCCCTTTGCTTTCTTTGGTCTTCCTCTAACCGAATCCAGTAAAAACCCTAAAGAAATGAGCCGAAAATTTCCCTTTTTTCTTTTTTTGCAAAATTTTTGTTTTTTATGGTCTGATTTTGCTTTATTTATGTTATGAAGCTACGAATCAAAATCGACGAGGATTCGGGGAAAATCATCGACGCTTTAAAACCTTCAAGTGTCTTCTTCTGTTGGTATGCCAATTTACTTTTATTTATTTACTTCTTTGTATTGACATCTATAGTACAATTTTTTTAATTGAAACTGTAAAATTTATTTATTTTCTCTTTGTTTTATTCTATTAAAGTTAAATTCCAAATCCAAAAAAATAGAATCTGAATATAAATTTTACATTCAACGTAATAGAATCTGTTTGATTTCAGTGGGTTCACAAACAAAATCCAAAACAAAGCATGAATTGGATGTTATTGTTTCTATTTTTTTTCTATCCAATACAAAGAAAAAAGTTTGTTTTGCATACAAAAGCAAATAATTATGTTAAATACTTGAATAAGATTTTTATTTTTTATAAACAAAATGATGATTTTACTTTAATATAGAACAATTATGTTAAACTATTGTTGCATTTAGTTAATTTTAGGGAGAAGAAAAGCAATTAGCAGAAACTAACAAAGTGGAATGTCTATTTGTTTGTGAATGTTGTTGAAAGGCATAATTTGGATTATAAATGTTATTCAATATTTTGTCCTTATGAGTTTATTTGCAATGGCCTTCGATTTTTGCAAAGGAGCTATATAGTTATTTGGGTTTTTGCATGTTGCAGCTACTGAATGGGTGAAAGGGAAAAGTAATGACAGGGTGAATAATATGATGATAAATTCAACTCCAGAAACTCTTTGGAAGGATGGGCTTCAATTGGTTAATGACTTGCTTCATCGGTAAGGTTTTCTTTACTGCCATATCTCCTGCTTAAGAAGGTAAGAGAGACCAGGATATAAAGGTATTTATCATGCTAAGAATATGACCATCGCTAACTATCAATTGCTAGTTTTTTTCAATAATATTGCTATTGGAACATACCAGTCTAAGCAGGCAGATTTCTGCTCTGGGTGATCTTGTAAGTTTGTTGTTTCTCTTCATAAAAACAATTTGGACATGAGTTTCAATACTAAAATTGTCTTCTCCTATATTGATGTCTTTATGTTAATGAAATAGGTTAAGGAAGCCATTGATTATATAAAATGCAGAGACGTAATACATGGAAATGACCACAAGTAAATCTTCTTTTGCACTTATGCATCATGATATCTTTCTCATGATAGTTTTATGTATACATGGAGATGACTTGATATTACTAAATGGGAATTCTTTTACCCATGTTATATCCAGTCTGAAACATCAGCAAAGACTCATGGTTATATCAAGGTTAGCTAGATGCTTTTATCGGATTTTCCTTTCTTTGGAATATGACCTTTAAATAGTACTTAATTATTGGCACATATAGTGAGTAAACTTTCTTCTTTTATTAATTATTTCTAAAGATTGCTAACAACTATTACTTTTGTCTTATTAATTCTCGTATTGTTCTATAGGCACCCAAGAAGAAGCTACTAAGGCTTACGAT
Organism: Heritiera fomes; assembly: GCA_032173925.1. Classification (NCBI taxonomy): domain Eukaryota; kingdom Viridiplantae; phylum Streptophyta; class Magnoliopsida; order Malvales; family Malvaceae; genus Heritiera; species Heritiera fomes. The sequence goes on from JAPDPM010000015.1 coordinate 6,058,199, forward strand.
ATTCCTGCAATCAAGTTAAAAACTCTAATACCAAGCTCAAATATGGATATGAGATGCTTGTGGATGTATTGTTCATGCTGTTGAGCCTGAATATCAAGTAGATTAGCTAAACATCTATGCTTAGTGCTTACAGATTCAACACAGCTTTCCAAGATGTGAGCCATCCCTAGTAATCTGTGCTAGGTTTACAGATTCAATAATTTTTTTGTATTTTTTATTTATGAAATTTTATGTAATTCTAAATTTCATTAATAATAAATATTTAAATTATCAACTCTTTTATAATTTATTATTTGTGATTATAACTACGTTGAAGTGAAAAAATTATTTGCAACAATAAATTTTTTTATTACATTGTAAAAGAAATTATAAATGATTAAAATTTGTTTGTAAAATAAAATAAATTATAAACCATAAAATTATGGTTTCATAATTATTTTTAACAACGATTATAATCGTTGTCGAACAAATTAAAAACAACGAAAAAGTGGTTACCTAATTATTATTTAGCAACGATTATAGTCGTAGTGAATAAAATTGAAAACAACATTATGTCGTTTCGTATTTATTTGTAGCAACGAAGATAGTCATTGCTAAATTAACTATTGCAACAATTAAAAACCGTTGCTAAAAAAGAAATTGCAAACAAATATATTCTGTTGCTAAAACAGAATAAAAAATATTCAGTCGTTGCTAAAACAATTATTTAATTAGTAACAAGAAAAGTCGTTGCAAAAAATATTTTTTTGCAACAACATATTATTTGATGAAAGTCGTTACGTATACTTTTAGAAACGGAATTTTACGCAACGACCTTGCAACAACTAAAAGTCATTGAAAAAAAGATTTAGCAACGACAATTTTACATTTTGCAACGACTTTAAGCGTTGCAAAAGATCCTTTTTCTAGTAGTGCGTGTGAATCATGTGTTAGCAAAAAAGCCCTCGAGATGCACTTGACAATCCCTACTCTTGCACCTTTTCTCCTAGTTTCTTTGTACCTTTCTCACTTTTAATGGCAAGCATTAAAGGATTCTATAGGTGTCATCTTTTTAGACCCCTCTAATGGTTCTAAACCTACCCAGCAAGGAAAAGGAGAGAAGAGTTAACTCCAAAAATTGACCCAAAAAAAAAAGCACAAACAAAAATTTCAAACCAACATCTTTCAGAAACCTAGGAATGTTTAAGAGTCAAGGGAATAGAGCTGCATCTCCCAGAGACATGAAACAAGCAAACAGTGTTTGCAATAGCGAATTCGCTTTCCCAGCAGTTTACTAACTTTACACCGGTCTTCATCTCTTCGTGTAGCTTGGAGAAAGACCTTTTCGAAGCCTCAGGGCCCCAAAAAGAACATCATTGTTTCACTGAAGATTGCTGTAGAAAACAACAATCTCTTGGAAGTGGAACAGCCACTTTTCGGAACAACACATTCTTTTAACAATCTCCTTTTGGATAAACTCCTTCACTAAGCAACATCTTCTCAGAACAATCTCTTCTTAAAACGGTTCCTTTATAGAACAACACTTTTATGGAACAACATCAAAATCTTTACTAAATGGCACCTCTATTGAAAAGAAGTGGAAAAAATCCTAGAAGAGGGCAACATTCTTAGATTAATTTTTATATTGGAATGTTCTAAAGAGCTAGGCTTGATAGATTAAATATGGAAATAATAAAAGTTCTTCTCTTAACCATTTTTTTTTTAAATATGATTGATTTTCTCCATCATTTTGAGAATAGATAATGAATTTCTTTATTTACTATTCACTATCTAAAAGTGTAACTTTCATTAGACAAACATTAACTCTTTTGTAACTATCAATTCTTATCATTATGCTTATTAATGCTAATATTTTGTAACTCCTATTCTTCAAGATAATACTGAACTTAATCATGAATATTCTACCAACTGCGAGGACTTTGCAACCTAGCTACTGCAAAACTAACAAAAGCAAACATCAGGCGAGGAGTTGAAGGAAGAGGAGGAATAACTATAGTTTTCGTCAACGATCTAGTGCAACGAATGAATTGGAGATGGTTGTGGAAGATTTTCCGAAATCATGGAAAAGTGGTGGATGTACTCATTCCACTAAAGAGGAGTTTTGAGTATGAAGAAGTTTGGTTTTGTTCGTTTTACGGACTTCACTGTAGCTTGGAAAGCAACAGAAAGATTAAATGGAACATGGCTAATGGAGAATCAAATCAGTGCCAATATGGCTAGATTTAATGGCAAAGCAGAGTACCGTGGAACAGTGCAAAACTAGAATATGTTAGAAAGGTGAAATTTCTCACCATGCCGCAGTTTTAAATTTATACTCCTTTTCATTTTTTTGTTAATTTTAATATAATATTGTGCTAATGTGTGTTCTCAGGCATTGCATATTAAGATAAGTATCTGATACCGTAATAGAAATTACATAATATAATGAACTTATAAAATCTTAATTTATATATATTAAGTTTAAAAAAAAGCCACAATGAAAACAAAAATATGAAAATCTTGTTTTAATCTCAAACACATGGAGAAACGATACATGACCTTTCGACTGTAAAATATCATAAAATCATTCCAACTTACATTACATTTCATTTGCCTTAATTTCAAGAAATTCAACACGAAATCTTCTCAAGTCTCTTGAACAAGAAATGTAACGCGGCCATTATTATCATAATTAATTACAGCAAGTTATAATGAAAACTTACAGTACTGCTCACTCCCATTTATTCATCAATCATCTGCTTCCCTAACCCTTCCATGCTAACACAACATTCATCCTAAAAGCATTGATTAATCTGTCTTAGCCAGGCTAACTCAGCTACATATATGTATTTCATTTCTTCTGCTTTTTGATGATTGCTTCATGAACTCTCAAACCTCCCTTCCATTTGCCACTCCACACTTCGTACAACCCGAAATAAAGCCTGGTGTCTGGTTTATTTTCCACCTGAACAAAGAATTGCTCACTGTCGTTTGGTACTTCAGTGGCTTGCGTGCCCAGCTTCTCCAGATCCTTGAGCTTTTTCCACTGGTACTTTCCCTTCTTCCCTACCTTAGCCATCAAGAAAACTGGGGACCCAGTCCAACCAAACGAATTCCGAGTTAAGCTCAGTTTGAAGGTAATTTTATAAAAAAAGTTAGCCTCTAGCTCGACCGAACCGGTTACTTCAAGCCACGACACCTGGATCAGCTCTGCAACTTCTTCATTATCTTTGTTATATTTCCTGCAATAAATATACAGCAACACTTTGTGAACATAAACAAAAATCTTTTACAGTACTATATCAAAATAAATATAAACTGTACGTAGTAAATTCCTTACCGTGTGGATGATGATGATGATGATGAGGCAGAAGGAATTTTCCAGTAGCGTTTGTCATTTCCCCACACAATGTTAAATGCTCTGGGTTTAAATATAATTTCATCCTGTCATCAAGAATTAACTAATTGATTAATTCTACCAACATGGAATAAGAAAAATATTAACTTTCCAAAGTAATTTCCAGAGTACCGAACATCATAGATATAATATTACCTGGCCTCGCGGTTCTATAGCATTACTTTCTGCGTCGTGATGAGGCTTGCTAGCCATTGTGATTTGTGAATATGATTTGCGGAGGTGGAAGGGCTAGCTAGCTATATTCTGAAATGAATTAATTATGAATGTGAGGGTGAGCCTATTTGATTTATATAGGAAGAAGAGGGAGGAGTCTTACGGTGGTACATATGAAGGAATTTTATGACCCATAGAAAGAAAGCACACACCAAAGCAAGTTGGACAGACAAGGAAAAGAATCCAGTCTGCGCGGCCATTAACTTTTCTGAAAGAATCGTATTTTCCATCCCTATCTAAGCCCTTCACAGATCACAACTTATCAACTATGCCAGTTTTTTTTTTGTAAATCACGAGATGTCTCCACACATCACATTTAGTACGAGATTAATTTCCATTCGCAATTCGTGACTGGTACTGATCTAAAAAAATTTGATTTTTTGATGAGTCGATCACGGAATGTTCAACTATGAATTGTTTTTACTCAAAAACTTAATGAAATTTTACACTATTAAGCCAATTTTTTGATTAATTATGCAAATTAATCTTTGGTTTGAAGAAGTCATGAATGTGTTATTTTTTCCTTTATAAAAGTACATATTTCTCGTCAAAACGACAACTATTTTTCATGGGCTATGAACATTGTTATTCTATTAATCTACCCTAACTATTGATATGCCTAACTCTAAACTTTGAATGCAATGAACATACATAACCAAAACGCAAGCCCCACTAACACTTGTAGCTTCCAACTTGAAAAGAAAGTTGATCGAATCTTTCTGTCCGTCCATGTTCTACCAAGGAGAATAACTAACAAAATTAAACTGTTCTTTCTTTCTTTTGTTCTATTCTATTCTACTCTGTCATTAACATCTTTGCATGCACGTATATCTTTGTCATGCGATATATATTCATCCACGCATACTTTTTTTTTGTTTTGACATTAACGATTAGATTAAAGTCAGTGGCCGTCAATTCTAGAATCTGATGCGTTGTCTGATCATGTATACCAATTGATCGTTTAAATTTAAAGAATCTTTTGTCGATAATTAGAATAGTTGATTCATTCAAACCTTTTAATATGTTCGAAATAACTGTATATTCGGTCAAAAAATAAAATAAAATACAAATGGAAATAGAATTAGAATATGGTTTCCTATATTGACAAGGGAAATTGCTATATACAACAAATATGGGAATAAAATTAGAACATATTTGCCCTATATTGAAAAGGAAAATTACTGCCAACAACCTCTTGGCTTAGTGGTTAAGGATGAGTTATGACATATTGTAAGTCTTGGGTTCGAATCCAAGCATCCCCATCCCCAGTTATTTAATATTCCTTTTGTAACAAAAAAAAAAGAAAAGGGAAATTACTATATACAACAAATATGGGAATAAAATTAGAATATGTTTTCCCTATATTAATGAAAAAAGATATTACTATATACAACAGATATGGCTTTGGGAATGATCAAAACTTAGCTTAGTTGTTGTTATCGCTCTTAAAGAAGAATTAGATTTAAAGTTCGAATAACATTTTTTCTCTTGTACCTTCCTATAAACCAAAAATTAAATATGGCTCTTGGATTTTGAGGTTTTCATTTAATTGTTGTTTTCTATCTAATTAATGAAGGATCAATGCTTTAGATAGGTTTAAAATTTTTCCTATTTAATTTCCTTTTGACATTATACATATGTGAAATATTAAGTAAAATGAATATTTATAACCTCAATAATATACATACATACATACATACATATATATATATATATATATATATATATATATATTATACTACCTTGTATCCTATGCGATGCATGGTTTGTTGCTAATCACTAATTTATTTTTGCTAATCAGTAGTATGTTTCAAAATTTTTAATCCTACCTAAGATATCTTAGATATTTTATTAAAATTAATAAAGTGACAATTTTCTATCTTTATAATTTATGTTTTATGAGTTTTTGCTAGTAGTGTAGTTTTATAAAAAATTATATATATATTTATATAATTAAACTTGATCACGAGCCGAGCCAACCCAAGGCATATGATAATGGTTTATATATATGCCCAAGTCTGAGCTCGGCTCGACCTGACCTGAATATTATTTTATTTATTTTTTGTATTTTAATTGTTTATTTATTTGTTTTTTTATTCTTTTATTTCCTTTAATATTTAATTTAATTTGTCAAAAGTTATATGTTTATTACTTAATAATGTTTTATATACATATAATTATATTATAGTTAATAAATACATTAATTTATATAAAGTGACATAAATTTTCTATATTTAAACAAAGAAAATTAATTTATGTACCAATAATTTAAATATTTAATAAGTAGATTTATTTAATATAATATTATTTCTATAAATTACCAATAAAATATCAAAAGTAAATATAATTTTATTATAAAATAAAAATAACAGGAGTATATCTAAAAGATTACTGAATTGAACTCATTTATACCAATACTTATGGACCAATACAGCTCAACACATGAGCTTGTATGTTGTGCTGCATTAGCTCTGACACTTTACGATATGTGTAATGCCAACTTATGTGCCTAAAAACTTTAAGCCTAAACCCTCCCCCCCCTTTCCCCCAACACCCACATATAAATAATATATTGTGCTTCACCCAACTTACTTGTTTAAGCACGGATCATACCAAACTCCATTAACATCATGTCGAATCATATAATGAATCATATCAAACTCCATCCACATCGTGTCGAATCATGTCATGCCATATGTGACCTAACCCGTTTATCATTTCTACAAGTAAGTTAACATAATATTTTCCTTTATTAATATCTTTATTTTTACCATAATATTTTCCTTCATTTGTTTTTTTGGTTACATAATATTTTCCTTTATTAATATCTTCATTTTTTTTCCTTTCTTCGTTTCTCTTTATTCTTTGATTGATACAGCTCCTTCTGCTGACAGTCTTTAATGGTGGATTTTGCCGAAACTTGGCGGCTTTTATCAAATTCAAATTCATCGTTTCCAGACGTAAAAGTATGGCAAGAAAGATTTAAAATCAACCTTAATCATAAATAAAACATGCCTTCTCACCACTTTGACCATAATTCACTCGGATATACATGCATCAAACAGGTTTTTGTCATAATCCTGTCCTGTTTCCTCAGTGCCCTGTCTCCCCGTATGCTTAAGACAGAAATATATAAATAAATTTCCCGGTGATTTCGAGTAAATTCTGGTTCTAGAAGCAGATGTCATCAATATTATTCTCCTCCAAATGTATATTTCTTCACTGCATTTTTTAGAAAAAAAAAAGAAGCAAAGAACCAATGTGAATCACGCGTTAGCGAAAATGCCCTTCAGATATATTTAACAATCCCTACTCTTGCACCTTTTCTCCTAGTTTCTTTGTACCTTTCTCACCTTTAATGACAAGCATTAAAGGATTCTAGGTATTATCTTTTTACTCTCCTCTAATGGTTCTAAACCTACCCAACAAGGAAAAGGAGAGAAGAGTTAACTTCAACAATTGACAGAAAAAGAAAAGCACAAACAAAAGTTCCAAACCAACATCTTTCAGAAACCTAGGAATGTGAAGAGTCAAGTGAATAGACCTGCATCTTCCGGAGACATGACACAAGCAAAAAGTGGGTGCAATAACGAATTCGCATACCCCTCAGTTTGCTAACTTTACACTGGCCTTCATCTCTTCATGTACCTTTAGCTTGGAGAAGGACCTTTTCGAAGCTTCAGCGTTTACAATCTTCACTCTAGCTAGATGTTTCATTGAGGAACTGCGGTGGAAAAATAAAAAGTAAAGCCTTGACAATATCAGGTCTACAGGGCCCATTCATGTTCAAGTTGTATAGCTGCATATGATGTTTTGAAGCATCCTACGTTAATAACTAATTGGCAACTCAGCTTCAAGTTGGAGATTCCTAGCTGTTGGCTGTTGCCAAACCCGGACAGGATGAGCTATACAAACTTCAACTACTTTTTGTAGGAAAGAGATTCTCCATTTTTGATAAGACAAACTACTTTAAGAATGAGAAGTACAGCAAATCATATCTGAAGATTACAGGATATTCTCTACATATTTAATCAGCCTATCAATTTTTTCTCCACTATGACTGGTACAAGAAAGAAAATCCGTGGCCAAAGATCAGAAGATGCTCTGTGCATACCACTATTGGTCCATTAGTTCTTTCCGAGAGCAACAGAGGCCGCAGCCAAGTCTTCAGCTTTCACAGGTTTGTGCAGCTGCAAAATAAGATTCTCAGAGTAAGGTGGAAGAACTTATTATACTCTTGACAAATGGGATCCAAGTCAATACAACCACACTTTGTTACATTGATATTATCTGGGTGGCTTAAGACATAATAAATAAATAATTCAAGCTTGAATTAATCAATAATGAAACGTTTTTGAACAGACAAGACGATTTCTTTAGACTAAATACATAGGCTACCCTTTTTCCTAGGACCATAAGGCAATAAATGTAACAGCAAGAATTAGGGCCAAGTAATCACTATGAATGCATTTTTCTATAGCATATGAAGGAGAAACTTACAGCTTCTGCAACAGCAAACCAATGGAAAGAACGCAAGAAGGGATCATCTTTTGAAGGAGGACTATCATGATTCCAATATGTTAATTTATCAAATTTTGCTTTCATTTCCCAATTGTCTGAGCTCCCTTCAGATACATCACAAGCTTTTCTCTTGGCTGAGATGTTCTTCCCTATAACAAAGCCTGCAGAACAACCAGAAATAGGAAGACTAATACAAATTCTATTGAAACACAACAAGAAGTTTGCATAAAAGCAATCAACAGAGACAAATATGATAGAATCAAAATGATGCTAAATTCTGTAAATGGCCATCCTGCATGCCTACTAGTTATGAGAAGCTCAGCAAGGTTAATGACCTGAAAACTCCTAGAGAAGATTATGAACCCAGTTAAAAATGAAGATAAAAACTTTGAACAGGGACAAAGAAGAAGAAAACTAGAAGAAATGGCTAATGCAAACCTACAACATATCAAATATGCTAATATTGTTATATTTAGGGCATGAAGCCTGCTTCAAGAACAATGTAACTTCCCAAAATCCATCAATTTTAGCCAAACCGGTCTAGATAAAACAAGATTGTACAAAGAGCACCCAAGTAGAGCATTTGTCTCCAGGGAAGCACTAGTTCAATAAATCAGTGATGCTGCTCATTGTTTTTCAGATAACATTTTCTCTGTAAGTGATAACTATATAAAATTTCCAAATCATTTTTCTTTGTCTATCCCCCTCAATTCAATGGGCTTAGACCAACCAAGTCTAGACACACAACTAGAACTCAGAATTCTAGTCCACGGCATCAACAAGAATTTCATTTTTCCAACAAAATTAAACATAGAAAAACCATTTAAAGAATCCAAAAAGAGCAAAATACCAGAATATCCATTTGGAAGAGAAATGGTAGTTCCTTGAAGGTTCCTTCCTCTAAAATGGGATTCCTCTACTGCTAACCCATCAATCTCCATCTCTACTTAACATAAAACCCAGGAGGAAAAAAAATCAAATCTTTACGTTTGTACAACATTAAATTATAAGAAACATACATAGAAAAAAAGGGTTACCTTTGGATTTGGGTTTGAAGTAATGAGAAACAGAGCAAGGACCATTGAACTTGATGCAGCATGGTAGGTGATGAACTTGACCACTTAGATTTACTTTCTCTTCTTCATCTTTCTGGTTTAGGTTTATGCTTCCTGTTGTTCCCCTCTCTTCCTCCATTTTCCCCCTTTTCAATTCAAACCCTAACCCTAATTCTCACCACCCCTTTTTTTTTTTTTTTAAATTCTCACCATACCCAAAAAAGGGACTTTTCTAAGTCTTCTCGGTCCTCACCTTTTTTGCACCCAACTTCTTTCCCGGGCTTTTTTGGCCCAGGTTTGATTATTTTTCCCTTTTTCATCTTGTAATTGAGAGTACGAAATTTTTTTAAAAAATATATAAAAAAAAAAAGGAAAGTTTCAACTTTCAATAGGAGAATTTAAAGGCCGAGTTTGCATAAATTCATGGTGGGACTCCAGAGTCAAGATCAATCTCCCTCATCCTCAATGTTCGCTAACATAATTATTTTTACAAATTTGCTTCATTAACAATGAACATAAACTGGATTGTTTAGAGTTAGGAGTAATCTTTATATTTGCTACTTTAAATCATTGCAAATATAACAATATCAAATTGATTCAAATGATTGTATCTCTAAAGTGTAAGAATATTACATATATGAAATTCGAATATTTGACACTTGTATTCTCTTTCCTTATGGCAAAACCTTCCATAGCAAGAATATATGAGTGTCTTTGAAGAAAAGCAGAGTTTGGAAGCTGAATGAATTCTATAACTTGAATATCAGCTCAAGCCTCTTTTGACAAAACAATTGCATAATGTAATTAACAAGTAATACAAGATACAATAAACTACTACATCTGTCAGCATAAATCCTAGGATACTGTCTACTTCCAAACCAACGGTATACGAATCTGCACGTTCAGAATCTTACAGTAGCGCACTCTGGGTGTGGGATGAGAACCGCATTTGGACCACCTGAGCTCAACGTTTAGCTCTCTTGATCAGTAAAATTGGGGCTCTCAAGTTCACCCATGCTTGCAGAAGCAAATGATTCAAAGGATTCAACTGATGACACGGAAGAAGCGGTATCATCGGAATCTGAGCCTATGTCATCATGTAGAATAATGTGCTCATCGTCGATTTCAGATGTGTCTGAGCCAGATGCTCCCATTAGAAGCTTGTTTATTGCCGATTTTGCAGTTTCCACAAACCATTCGTCCACAGGGAGTGCAATGACAAGATAAGGCAATTTTAGTTGACAGATGAAGAGTGAAGGTAAGAACCAGAAGATCAGACAAAATGGGAAGGATGATTACCTTTCAACATCTCGAGCAGTGAAGGCTCTGATTGCATGAGCAGTTATGGCTGATGCAATCTGGTGCAAATGCCTTGATGGGTAACCCGCAAAACGAGCTATTTCAACAGTGAAGTGCATATCCAGAATTAACTGCCAAAACAAAGTCATATAAGAGCTTGACTGGATGATAGCAGCATTGTAGCCATATAAATTTCAATCCAAAATCAAGTGCCTTCTATTGCTAGGTTTGGCTTCCTTTTTAACTTTAACAAAATATGAAGATTCTAAATCACTTCGAGCGATTTTATTGTAAAAGAGACTTAAATTAAGGATAAAATGATATCTTTCAAGAGTGCAAATAGTCAAAGGTTAGAAAAGCATGAGAACAAACAAAAAGCTGTCATGGAGAGAAAAATCATACCTGCTGCAACCCAAGTGGTTGAAGTGGAGTGGATTTATCCTCAAACACACCCCAGAATTCTTGCTCATCAGACAACCACATTAGAACAGTCTCTGTCAGTCTAGCAAGCAAAATTTTTTGCAGTTTCTCTTTTCCAAGAAGCGCATCCCCAGCCACAGTTGCTAACTGCTGTAGCTTTGCAAATAATGCCTGCAATAATAAAACAAAAACTTGAAATTAGCAAGAGATGATTTCAGTAGAGAAATGTGTAATATGTTCAAAATTTCCATGGAAGAATGAAAGAAAAGTCCTTAAATGCCAATAAAGAAATACAAGTTTCTATCCTACAAGCGAAACTTATAAATACTGTTTCTTTCTTGTGATCACATAACACATTTTACATGCAAGCCATTAAAAAGATAATAAAAAAAGCACATTATGTTGCATAAAATTTGTATTTTAATGCACAGACGAAAAAAAAGAGAGTTTGCAATTTAATCCTATTCACGCGCTAAAGTAGATTAACAAATTACCTCCATTGAAGGAACTAACAGATAAATGTAACTATAAACCATACTGTTAACATATAATCATATAAATAAAGAATCAAATAAATGCAGGGAAGATTCTTAGGAAATTACAGATAAGACAATATAACAAAATATTCTAGGATTAAAATTATGAAAATAGACTATCCTAATTCTACAGATAAAAAAGAATAAGCTTAACATGGAAAGCAAAAGAAAGTCTTCTCTGCGTAGCATCTAAGGACATAGGAAGAACCCTTGTGCTGTACAGGAAGTTAGTGAGATTACCTGGAATGGCAAAGAAGGAAGAGTGTCCCATTGTGAATCTTCCCCATCTCCACCCAAATAAGTTTGTGCATTTAATCATGTTTTACCTTCTCTTGAATAGATGAAACTCAAAACATATTGCATACAAAAACGATCTCTGAGCTTGTCAAAAGAGTGTTGGAGCTGACGCCTCCAATCTTTTAACTCTCTGGTTGTGCTTGCATTAGGAACAATGTTTTCATTGCCTGCTTCCTGATTTTCACTCTTTGGACTCCAAATTTTAACCACCATACTTGGTAACAGTTCATCCATAATTGTAAATGCTAACCCCAGAATAGCTAGTTGCTCCGAATCTGTTTCAACTCTAAACGGTATGGTCTCTTCCAACTTAGTAAGACTGTCATCATCAGAAGGGCCAGGCAGGGCTCTAATAAGTGCATCCACATACTTATCAAACAGTCGTGAAATTCTAGTTAGTACATTTCCTCCATAATGCGAAACAACCATTGGTGTAAGCGGTTCCAAAATATCCTGTAATGAAATTTTAATTTCAGCATTGTATTACTCAAAACCATGAGTAGCTAGAAAGCAGTAGATTTATTGTTTCAACTTGGAACAGTAAATATATGTTGCAGCTAATTTTTGTGTTTTTTCAGTATAACTGCCATCTGCCAGTAAAAAGAGTAAGAGATAATACTTAAAGTAAACTAATTAAACAGAACAAGTACACACGAGAGATAAGGAGAACATGATTACAACGCTTAAGCAAAAGCATGATTACCCAGCACCCAAATTCAAATTAATTCCCGAATTTCATATTGAGATGCTTCTCTTGTACTCATCTTACTCTATAATGGCTGAGCCACTTTTTCAAGCACTCTCTCATTGTGACTTAACTCAATAAATAGTAAATAACTACAGATTAATTCTTCAAAATACCTAAATTCAATCATATGGTACAAAATCATTTCCCAATTTTTTAAACCTCTATCTCTAGAAACATATCACTTTGAGGTCACAATTGCTTACATCTTAATATTTTTAAATGAATGAGGGTGCTTATGGTGATAGAAGTGCAAGGACACAAAAGAAATGACCTTTTAAAAATGGAAAAAAGTACAACTTACCGAAATAATATACAAAAATTTCATTCCACTATCTACTGGCACACTATCTGAAGAAGTTGCAAAAGGTGACAAAGAAGTCAAAAAGAGAGGTGACAACACCAAGTTCTCCTCCACTTCCATTGAGTCAAAAACAGCCTTTCTAGCCCTCCTAAAATTAAAGGTGGCAAAAATTGACCCGAGCCCGAAAATCCGTCCGAATCCGCCTGAGACCGAACTAGAATCAGTCCGAATTGACCAAAAAAGTCAAAGGCCCGTAACCGAAAAAACCCGTAACCGAAAAAATTCGGAACCGAAAAAGTCCGAAACCGAAAAAGCTCGAAACCGAAAAAACTCGAACCCGACACAACTCGAGCCCGACATAACCCGAGCCCGACATAACCCAAGCCCGATACGATCCGAAACCGAGACCGACCCGAACCGAAAACCGAATTTATAACCCGAGAAAACCCGAATTATAATTATATAATTATTATTTAAAAATAAATAAATAATTGATACACTTTTTTAATTAAAAAGTTTAAAATTTTGAAAACAATTATTATTTATTATACAATTTTATCAATTATATATTACCAACATAATAAATATTGAATCTTTTTAATTAAAATTAAATTAATTTAAAACACCATAATATATGATATAATATATGATATCAAATAATCTTTAATATTATCCTTATTGCATTTATAATAATAAATATATTATTAATTTGACATTTGATTTTATTATAAAAATCATTTTAACATTTTATTATTTTTATTTATAATAAAATTTTAATTTTAATACAATAATAAATCAAATATATAAAAATTATATAATTTCAATATTTGTTTGAAACTTTGAATTTGATATCTTGTGCAACACATTAAAAATATTTTTAATAAAATTAAATTTAAACTATATTTTCTTAACGTTTCAAGTATAGAAAGATATTAAATTTAGATTAAAAAAAACCTAATCTTAAAATTTAAATTTAAATTTAAATTTTTAAGATTAGAAAAAGCTAAGTTATTAAATTAAACAATACAAGTACAATTTTTTTATACTTGGGTATCATTAAAAGAGAAAATTATAGTAGTAATTTTATTTTTAGCCTTAAAACAAAAGACATTAAAAAATCAAGCTAGCGATAATTAATTATTTATTATATTATAATAATCTTATACATGAATAAACTAATTTGGTATCTTGTAATAATGATTTGTATATTATATTATAATAATCTTTTAAGAATAAATTATGTAATCTCCTAGTGTGTAAATATTATTTTGATAGAATTAAGTATTTATTAAAAATAATTTCTTTATTATCTATTAAATGTAAAATTAAAGTGTGGATAAAAATAATAATTCTAATAGTAAATTAAAGTATAATTTAATAATATATTAGAGTTGTATTACTACGTAAGTGGTAATTTTAATAAAATTTATTTTTTATACTTTGTTATTATTATTAATAATTATATTTAAATAACTAGCATTATATTAATTAATTTAGTAATATCTATTATTTAACATTTTAATTAGATATTCAATCAATTGGTGTATATCTAATATTATTATGTTAATCTAATATTATTATGTTAATGTGAATATGAAAAAAATTAGTACTCAATTTGGAATAGTTTTTTTGATGGCAAATAAAATACATAATATAGTTAATAAATAACATCTTATCATAATATTTGTATGTTATTATAACTTTAAAAATAATATTTTATTATGTGATATATAATCAACTATACAAGCTCTTAATTATATAAAATAGATTATTAATATATTTATCTTATTATAATGATTTGTATGTTACATTATAATAATCTCTTACCATGCAATATAGAATAAATTAAACAATCTCTCATAGCATATTATAGTTTTAATTTCAGACATTTTTCATTCCAATTTCTTATCATGCTTTTAGAATATACTTTTGTTTTTAATTTCAAACATTTAATCTCTTAGGATGTTTTCATGTAATTTAGTTTAACTTGATCAATTAATAATCATAATATTGTATGATTAAATAGATATTGACCTTCTCAACTACTTTTTTAGTCAAAAAAGTGTTTTTTTTAATTTATTATAATGAGTTACAAATAAAATAATAAACATAATATACTATATATATATATATATATATATATTAAGATTTACATTATAATAAAATGTCATATATGTTAAATTTATTGAACTAAGAGTATCTAAATTCCAATGACCCAATATTGACCCAAAAAAAACACAATGACTCAATAAGTTATTGTTAAGAGTATAAAGCTATTTATATAAATGTTTAATAATTTAGTGTGATTTATTTATAATTTGTTAGTTATTGATTTGTATAGCTAATACTTTTGGATTTTCACTTTCTTTTAGTTTTACTATATATATTTGGCTCATTTAAAAAATAAATTTTTATATAATTATTAATATATAATTATATATTTTATAACAAATGTAAATATCACAGGAAATTAAAAAATAAATAATAATTATCAAGTAATAAAAACATTAAAATGTAAAAATTTATATTTATATAAATTTAGTCAAAACAACAATATTTTATTTAGGAGAGTTTCGTGTGAAAGAAGATCTGTTTGATTTTCATTTTTCAATTCCCTCCAAACAAGCTTTTGCCACATTACCAAAAAAATTCAAATTCTTTGGGAATATGCCTTTTCCCTCCCTTGAGAATCACATGAAAAAACTTCAAAAGCAAACTTTGAAATATATTTATCTCAATATACTGTCATGCAATGTAGATATGATAATTAAAAATAAATTGTGTTTGGTATATCAATATAAATTTTAATACAATAATTTTTATATTTTATATGATACAAATATATTTGATGCAATACGAATACAATATATATACGAATTATTAAGTCTAATATAATGCAATGTCTATTATAATCGTTTTAATTATAATCAAAATTCAAAGATGATTTTTTTATTACAAGGGAAATATTAAATAACTGAGGATGAGGGTGTTGGATTCAAACCCAAGACTTACAATATGTCACAACTCATCTTTAACCACTAGGCCAAGAGGTTGTTGGCAATTCAAAGATGATTTTTAGTAGTCGGAGTTTGTGGACAAAAAAATTAATTAGTACATAAATCCAGATGCTTCCAAGGCAAAAGTTTACAATAGCATAAATGCTTTCATTTCTTGCAAATGCAATGCAAGATTTAAAACTTTTTCAATATCTTTTACACCTTTGAGTATTTTACTTGTTATTCTTTTTTACGATAATTAATCAATTATAATTAAAAATTATGTATTGGTCCATCATTTACAAGTGCGAACTTTATGTATTATTTTGATAGATCTCACGTGACTTTAAATTTTGATTAATTAATTATAATGTAATAATTATAGATGATATGTTCTCTTTTATTATTGTAGATAACTATATTCTTCATTGGTCCACTTCCAATGTTTTCAAAATCATCCCAACCAAATTTCTTAATATATATTATACAATTCCCATTTATTAAATTTTAACTTTAATTTAGCATTTCTATTATATTTTTATTTAACTATATAAAATTAAATTAATTATTATATTCAAAATTATAAAATATTTATAATTTATAAAATTTTAAAATAATTTAACTAAGCCCGCTAAGCCCGCCCGATTAAAACCGAACCGAGCTTGAAACCGGACCGAAACCGAGAAAACCCGCAACCGAAAAAACCCGAAACCGAAAAAACTCGCAACCGAAAAAATTCGAAATCGAAAAAACCCGCAACCGAGAAAACCTGAGACCGAAAAAACCCGCAACCGAAAAAACCCGTAACCGAAAAAGCCCGTAACCGAAAAAACCCGGACCGAAACCCGTCCGAACCCGTCCGTTTGCCACCTCTACCTAAAATTCAACTCCAGCACTTCCTCGATATATGGACGCAAGAGCACCAGAAGCAACTTTGATAATTTCAACCCTTGTGATTCCAGCATTGAGCAGTAGTTAAGGCTATCCTGAACACAAATGCTAGCTGCACGTAATGCATAAACTGTTTCTGAAGATGGTGCATTGTCCTTTACCAAACGTACAAAAAATTCAATTTCCCACTCTGCCCACTGAACAATTCTATTTGTATAGACAGGATTGTCACCAAATATCAAACCAGATTCTCTTGTTGTCAACGAGATCATGGAAAAGACAAGCCTAGACAGTGTGGCAGGAAATGTCTTTGGGCACACGGAACATGAAGGAAGAAAAACTTCAATGTTTCTTTGCAGGCGGGAACCACTGGACTTCAGAAGTAATTGATGCGCTGAAGGACCTTTCCCAAGCTTAATTAAACCAATTAATGCCTTCTTTACTTCTTTAGCACCAACTGCAGGCTGTTCTGCAATCTCAATAAGCTGATCCTCAAGCATTGCCTTCCTTTCTAGAAAAGAAGACTTGTAGGAGGATACTTCAGCTGAAGAATCTCCGGAACCTTTTAGCTCATAGCTGTTTCTTTCTTCAGCCTCTAAAGCCTCCAGTGCTTCTTCAACTTTATGTGTAAACAGAATTAACTAACTCAGAATTAGTTAATTTTATCAGTTAGTTAGTTGACCTTATCAGTTGGTTAAGATTCTGCAATTATAAAAACTAAGTTGTATTCCAGTTCTTGAACCTATGAGAAAAATAATAGAAACGTGATTCTTCTAATTCTTTCTTTCTCTTTTCTCTCTTCATCTTCTTCTTCTTCTATATACTGGTTCATTCTTGTTTTCATCATGGTATCAGAAGCCGAAAAAGAGAGTAATCATATCTCTCTTTCGATCTTGAATCCTGGCTCTCAGATCATCACAGTGAAACTTGGAGATGACAATTTTCTAATATGGAAGCAACAGGTTGTGGCTACTCTTCGAGGGTATGGATTGAAAGGATATATAGATGGTAAGCAAGTTGTTCCTTCAACTGGTTCATCTGAATTTGAGTTGTATGATAGACAAAATCATATTCTTGTATCTTGGATTCTTTCTTCGATTAATAATCAACTCTTGCCTAACTTTGTTGGTTGTGGAACAACAAAAGAATTATAGGAAGCAATTGAAGATTATTTTGCTTCTCAAACAAATGCCAAGATTATGCAATATAGGAGAGAATTGCAAAATGTCAAGAAGGGTCCTCTTAGTATGAAAGATTATCTGATCAAAGTTAAATCATTATGGGATACTTTACAATCTTGCGGTTGTACTATGAATGATTCTGAATTAGTTCATACTGCCTTATCTGGTCTAGGATCTGAATATGATGCTATAGTTGCTGCCATTTCCACACAAAAAGAGTTGCCAAACTGGAAAACCATATCGGCTTTATTGTTTGCCACTGAGTCTCGAAACCTGCAGAACTCCTCCTTCACTGAAACTGTTATACCATCTGCTCATCTTGCCACACAACAAAAGAAATATTCCTTTGAGAATACCAGATCTTATACTGGTGGCAGAAATTTCAGAGGCAGGGGTAAGTTCAGAGGCAGAGGTTTTATTGGATCCAAGCCTCAATGTCAACTTTGTGGCAAAGCTGGACACACAGTTCATAGATGCTACCATCGTTTTGATATATCTTTCAATCCTGATCCTGGTGAATTATTTCAAGATTCAAGATTCTATGGTTCTGGTGTATCTCCTCCTATTTCCAGATCTCTCCAACATACACCTTCCCACACCAAGCAAACTCAGCCGAGACCTTCATAGCTACCCCTAGTTCTGTTGCAGACTCAGCTTGGTATTCTGATTCAGGGGCCACAAACCATATCACCAACACTTTGCAGAACCTTAACATTGGGTCTGGTTATCATGGTACTGACAAAGTTTACATGGGGAATGGTGCTGGTCTTGATATCACTGGTATAAGTCATTCTTTTATTCATTCTCAATCCAAGTATCTTCAGTTAAACAATATCTTACATGTTCCTCACATAACTAAAAACCTGCTTTCAATTTCCCAATTTTGTAAAGACAATTCTGTATTCTTTGAATTCCATTCTAACTTTGTTTTGTAAAGGATTCAACTACCAAGGAAGTACTTCTCAAAGGCCAACTTGATAAGGGGCTGTACAAGTTCAACCTGTCACTAGATAAGAATATTGCAGCTGGTTCTCATAATCATAAAGAAGCCTTAGTTTCAAAAGTCTCAAATCCACCACACGTATCTGAAGTTCCTCCTTCAATAGTGGACACTTATATTCTTTGGCATAGGAGACTAGGACATCCTAATCCTACTATTGTTTCCAAAGTTTAGAATCTTGTAATGTTTCACATAGAATCAATAAAACATTCATTTGTTCTCACTGTCAATATGCAAAGAGTCATAAACTTCCTTTCTCTCCATCGACAACTTCATATACCTCACCCTTCACTCTCATAGAATCTGATTTATGGGGTCCTGCTCCTTATTTGTCTGGTAATGGATTCAGATATTATATCTCATTTGTTGATGCTTGCAATCGATATACATGGATTTACTTACTTCAATCTAAAGCAGAAGCCTTATAATCCTTCCTGCATTTTAAGAAAATGATTGAACATCAATTTTTTGCCAAAATAAAATTTTACAAACAGACTGGGGGGGAGAGTATAGAAGTTTCACCTCATTTCTTAACTCAAAAGGCATTATTTTCAGACACTCTTGTCCTCCTACATCACAACAGAACGGTATAGTAGAAAGAAAACATAGGCATATAGTTGAAACAGGACTAACCTTACTTTCTCAAGCCACTCTACCTTTAAAATTCTGGTCTCAAGCCTTCTCAGCTGCAGTATACCTTACTAACAGGTTGCCTCATACAGCTCTACACTCAAGGACACCTTTTGAAGCACTTCACAAGGTAATACCAGACTACTCACTCCTTAAAACTTTTGGTTGCCAGTGTTTTCCCTATCTTAGACCTTATCACAATCATAAAATGCATTATAGATCTGCTCCTTGTATTTTCCTAGGCTATAGTCCAAACCACAAAGGTTATATGTGTCTTGATCAAAATGATCGTATTTTCATCTCTAGACATGTCATTTTTGATGCAAATAAATTTCCTTATACTGAATTGTTCTCAAAATCTTCCTTTCAAAATTCCACTTCAGTTCCCTTACCCTCACCTTCTTTAGTAATTGCCAAAAATACATTTTCTTCTTCCTTACCAATTTCTGTTACCTCCTCAGATAATACACAGCCTATTTCATCTCCACATACCTCACCTTTACAGCCTTCATATGAGAGTACTTCCTCTTCCTCCTTACCTTCCTCGTCCAAGCAATGACAAATGCCTCTATATTAGGACCACCACCTTCTTCTGTTACTAATCAGCACTCAATGAGAACCAGGACCAAAAGTGGTATCTTTAGACCAAAAGTATATATTGCTGACCTTGATAACACAGAACCAACTACTGTAGTTCAAGCTTTTCAACATCCTTGTAGAAACTGATATTGTAGTGAATGTAGAAATTGATAGGAACATGTTTTTTTGATTTTCTACATAAAAAACTACAGCTTACAGAGAATATAAATAGTTGTAGGCTAAACTAGGAAATCTACGTAAATCCCTATATATCCTAGATACCATTTTCAGAAAAGGAAAAGGAATCCTAAATAAAGGAAAGTTTTAAATGAAACCAATCAGGGAAATATTTGGTCAAGATACCAAATCCCTTTATCTTAGGAAATAAATAAATAATCAATCATATCCAATCCCATAGAATCTGGACTGGATTTCCACACTCCCCCTCAAGTTGGGTAGTAGATGTCAATCATACCCAACTTGGACTTCAAGCTTTCAAAATTGTTTCTAGGAAGGGCCTTGGTGAGAATATCTGCGGTTTGAAGACTAGTTGGCGTGTAGACAAGTCTGACTTGGTCTTCTTCGATTTTCTCTTTGATAAAATGGCGATCAATCTCGATATGCTTGGTCCGATCATGGTGAATTGGGTTCTTGGCAATACTTATGGTTGCTTGGTTGTCACAAAACACCTTCATAGAACTTCCTTTTGAAATCCTCAATTCCTTCAACACCCTTTCAAGCCAAATTCCTTCACAAATCCCATGAGACATAGCTCTGAATTCTGCTTCAGCACTACTCCGAGCTACTACTGTCTGCTTCTTGCTTCGCCACGTTACCAAATTACCCCATACGAATGTGCAATATACGGTGGTTGACTTCCGATCCGTTATAGATCCTGCCCAATCTGCATCTGAGAAAACTTCAACATCTCTATTTGAGGTTTTCTTGAAATGTAGTCCTCTGCCTGGGCTTTTCTTTAAGTATCGAAGAATCCGGTAAACTGCTTCCATGTGTGCTTCGGTAGGGTTATTCATAAATCTGCTTATTAGGCTAACAGCAAAACAAATGTCTGGTCTAGTATGTGCCAAATAAATTAGTTTCCCCACAAGCCTTTGGTATCTACCTTTGTCAACTAGAGGACTTTCTTCTTCAACTCCTA
The DNA here is from genome assembly GCA_032173925.1 of Heritiera fomes. Lineage (NCBI taxonomy): Eukaryota > Viridiplantae > Streptophyta > Magnoliopsida > Malvales > Malvaceae > Heritiera > Heritiera fomes. Next base: position 6,079,422 of record JAPDPM010000015.1, read on the forward strand.
ACTTGCCATTTGAATCCATAGGAGTATCTGCAGGTTTGCATCCAAGCATCCCTGTTTCCTTAAGAAGATCTAGAACATATTTTCGTTGTGAAATAGAAATCCCATTTCTTGATCGAGCTACTTCCATGCCAAGGAAATACTTGAGCTTTCCTAAGTCTTTTATCTCAAATTCTCTTGCCAAAAGGGTCTTTACCCCAACAATCTCCTCCATGTAGTCCCCTGTAAGAATGATGTCATCCACATAAACGATAAGGATAGCAATCTTGTGATCAGATGAGTGCTTAACAAACATAGTGTGATCGGTTTGGCACTGTGAAAACCCATACTTCTTAACAACCTTTGTTAAGCGATCAAACCAAGCCCGTGGTGATTGTTTGAGGCCATATAGCGACTTACGAAGCTTGCACACTTTACCATTGTTCTCCTGAGAATAAAATCCTGGTGGAATCTCCATGAAGACTTCTTCCTCTAAGTCACCGTTCAAAAATGCATTTTTAACATCTAGTTGATGAAGCGGCCAATCTAGGTTAGCTGCCAAAGATAGCAGCACACGGATTGAGTTTAGCTTGGCCACAGGAGCAAATGTCTCCTCATAGTCAACACCATAAGATTGAGTGAAGCCCTTGGCAACAAGAAGAGCTTTGAATCGATTCACGCTTCCATCCGCATTGTGTTTAACTGAAAATATCCACTTGCAACCAACCGGACTCTTTCCTTCGGGAAGTTCTGTAATCACCCACGTGCCATTCTTTTCTAGTGCTTTCATTTCTTCCAAAACAGCAGCCTTCCATTTTGGTTGTTGGAGAGCTTCTTGAATATTGCTTGGAACTTGAACATCTGTTAAAGTGGACACAAACACACGAAAAGCTGGAGATAGGCTCTCATAGGATACAAAGTTACTGATAGGATGCTGAGTGCATGTCCTTACTCCTTTTCTTATTGCAATAGGTTGGTCAAGATCACTAGGAAAATCACTAGAGATAGGTTCAGTAATTACGTTACCTGTATGCATCTCAGAAACTTCTGGATTTGGTTCTGAATCTTGGTTTTGCTTTGGAGATGTGCGACTCTCTACCTCCTTTTAAGATTTCGGTCTCCTTGAGTAAACAATCATGTCTTTTGTTGCTGTTTCTTTCACAAACTCAGGGTTTTGAAGGCTAAGTTGAGTGTTAGTTATCTCAGGATCAAGAGGTTGGTGGTGGATTTCTGTGAGGATTATAGGTGGACTAGATATTTGGGCTGGTGGACAAGAGATTTGGGCTGGTGGTAAAGGTACTGGTTTAGCAGCAGGTATGGTTTCCCAAAGTTGATATTCTCTCGCACTCTCCCCCTGAATGTCAGCTTTGGTGTAATATGGCTGATTCTCAAAAAAGGTTACATCCATAGAATTATAAAATCTTTTGGTTACCGGTGAATAACATTTGTACCCTTTTTGGTTTGGAGAGTAGCCAAGAAATATGCACTTGACTGATTTGGGATCCAATTTACTTCGATGTTGCTGATGTATATGGACAAATGTGGTGCACCCGAACACTTTAGTAGGGATGAATGAGATAATTCGAAGATGAGGGTAGGTTGTAAGGAGCTTTTGGCACGGTGTTTGGAATTGAAGGACACGAGAAGGCATTCTATTTATGAGATAAGTAGCTGTTAAAACTGCTTCTCCCCAAAAATATTTTGGAACATGAGTGGCAAGCATGAGTGATCGGGCAACCTCCATTAGGTGTCGATTTTTCCTCTCTGCTATTCCGTTTTGTTGGGGAGTATCCACACATGAGCTTTGATGGACAATTCCCTAATCAAGTAGATAAGCTCCGAGGATAGAGTGGTAATATTCCCTTCCATTGTCGGTTCTAAGCACCTGAATTTTGGTTTGGAATTGAGTCTGGACCATTTTGTTGAAATTCTGAAATATTTGCCCAACCTCAGATTTGTCTTTCATGAGGAACAACCAAGTCACTCGAGTGTGGTCATTGATGAAGCTAACGAACCATCTAGAACCAGTAATATTTGCTATCCTATGGTCCCCAAACATCACTGTGAATTATGGAGAATGGATGGGATGGTTTATATGAATGATGTGGGTAAGTATGCTTGGACAATTGACAAATTTCACATTGGTAATATGAGGGATTTTTTTGGAATAATGTGGGAAATAGTTTTTTGAGGTACAAGAAGTTGGGATGACCTAATCGGTAGTGCCACAACATGATTGCACTATCTTAATGACTGCTAGAGGTTGAGACTGTGCAAGCATTATTCTGAATTTTCCTATCAGATTCTTCATCTCTAAGAAGATAGAGTCCCGCACATATCCTAGCGTTGCCAATCTTCTTCCCCGAATCCAAGGCCTGAAATTCACACATATGTGGGAGAAATTTAGTAACACAATTAAGATCTCTCGTAATCTTACTAATAGATAAGAGATTACAATCCAAATTAGGAACATGGAGAACAGAATTAAGCATTATGTCCTTGGAGATAGCAACTGAACCGATACCAGCCACTTTAGATAATGAGCCATCTGCAATACGAACTGTAAAATTTCCAGAACATGGGCTGTATTCATGAAATAAAGATGCATCACCAGTCATATGGTCTGATGCGCCTGAGTCAACGATTCATGCCTTTGAGCTATGACATTTGACACTTAAGCGCTTAGAAAATTACCTTTTTGTGCCAAAGTGGCAGTACTCACAATTTCAGGTATGTTTTGCTGAAGGGACTGATGTGGCATCTCATCAGTAGGTGTCTTCCCATAACTCTCCCTAGCGTGTACAGCCTTCCAAGCGATGTTGCTGATCATGCTCCCTGAGTTTGAAGTCACCTCTGATGTTGTGCTACCGCTCAGCATGGTGGGAGAAGAATCAAACTAAGAATTTTAATGGGTTGTATGCTCTGATACCATGTAGAAACTGATATTGTAGAGAATGTAGAAATTGATAGGAACATGTTTTTCTGATTTTCTACATAAAAAACTACAGCTTACAGAGAATATAAATAGTTGTAGGCTAAACTAGGAAATCTACGTAAATCCCTAATATCCTAGATACCATTTTCAGAAAAAGAAAAGGAATCCTATATAAAGGAAAGTTTTAAATGAAACCAATCAGGGAAATATTTGGTCAAGATACCAAATCCCTTTATCTTAGGAAATAAATAAAAAATCAAGCATATCCAATCCCATAGAATCTGGACTGGATTTCCACAATCCTCAATGGAAAGCTGCAGTTCATGATGAATATACTACTTTGTTGAAGAATGAGACTTGGTCTTTGGTACCTCAACCATCTGATAGATCTGTTGTTGGCTGTAAGTGGGTGTTCAAACTCCAAAAGAACGCAGATGGTACTGTTGCAAGATACAAGGCCAAACTAGTGGCTAAAGGCTATCTTCAACAACCAGGGATTGATTTTTGGTGAGACCTGTAGCCCTGTTGTGAAACCAGTAACAGTTAGAATTCTTCTCACATTGGCCTTATCTAGGGGCTGGTCATTCAAACAGGTAGATGTAAATAATGCCTTTCTTAATGGCAATCGCAATGAAGAGGTAAACATGCAGCAACCTCCTGGATTTGAGTCTTCCACTAATGGTCAGAAAATGGTCTGCAAGCTTCATAAAGCTATCTATGGCTTAAAACAGGCACCAAGGGCCTGGTTTGACAAGCTTCAAAGCTTCTTACTTCAGCAGGGGTTTGTATCATCCAAGGCTGATCAATCCTTGTTCATTAAGCAGACTCCTCACTTTAGTCTTTATGTTCTGGTTTATGTAGATGATATTGTCATTACTGGCAGCTCAGCAGCTCAAATTGATCAGCTTGTCACTCACCTAGACACTACCTTCTCACTTAAAGATCTCGGCTCACTTAGTCTATTCCTTGGTATTGAAGTTGTCAGAATGTCTAATGGGATGCTGCTCACACAATCTAAGTACATTAAAGACTTGTTAACTAAGTTTCAGATGCTGGAAGCTAATCCGGTGCCTACACCCATGGTTAGTTCCTTGAAACTCTCTCTCAAAGAAGGCTCACCAATTGAAGATATTCAACAATACAGAAGTGTTGTTGGTGCACTTCAGTATGTCACTATAACCAGACCAGAAATAGCCTTTTCTGTCAACAAAGTTTCTCAATTCATGCACCAACCACCTGACACACATTGGAAGGCTGTTAAAAGGATTCTCAGATACCTTTGTGGCACTTTGCACCATGGTATTTTTCTTCAGCCATCACCTGTTTTACAGCTTACAGGTTATACAGATTCAGATTGGGCCACTGATCCTGATGACAGGAGGTCTACATCTGGCTATTGTGTCTACTTGGGATCTAATCTTGTTTCCTGGAGTTCAAAGAAACAACCTACTGTATCCAGGTCGAGCACTGAAGCTGAATTCAGAAGGTTAGCCAATTTGACAGCTGAAATCATTTGGATTCAATCCTTACTATCTGAGATTGGTTTGATTCTTCCTATGAGACCTCATATCTGGTGTGATAATCTCTCGACTGTGGCCTTCTCAGCTAATCCTACTCAGCACTCCAGAACGAAACATATTGAGTTAGATATGTTTTTTGTTAGAGAAAAAGTCTTGCAGAAACAGATTACAATGAGTCATATTCCAGCTATTGATCAAGTGGCAGATGTGTTGACTAAGCCACTCTCCTTTCCCAATTTTGCTCGACTCAGATCCAAACTCACTGTGAGAACCAAAAGCTTGGAAGAGCAGCTCGGTTTGCAGGGGAATGTAAACATATCAACAGAAGCTTGGAAGAGTAGCTCGGTTTGTAGGGGAATGTAAACAGAATTAACTAACTCAGAATTAGTTAATTTTATCAGTTAGTTAGTTGACCTTATCAGTTGGTTAAGATTCTGCAACTATAAAAACTAAGCTGTATTCCAGTTCTTGAACCTATGAGAAAAATAATAGAAACGTGATTCTTCTAATTCTTTCTTTCTCTTTTCTCTCTTCATCTTCTTCTTCTTCTATATACTGGTTCATTCTTGTTTTCATCATTATGTTCAGCCAAAAGAATATCAATTTCCTCCGGTAACATTTTCTTTTGATCATCCATTTCGTTTGGCAAGGGGTCTTGAACTTCATCAATTTCATTGTCTGGCTTTGTGTCGCTAATATCAGCATTTTCCCAGTTCCACTCTTCCAATTCATGACACACCCCAGTCATTTGATCCTGCACAATAATCCCTTAAGCAGAGATATGCTTTCGCAGTTCAACCAACTCATGCTCCATTTCAACAACTTCTTCAGACATTCTACAATTGCCATTACATCACGATCAATCATATTCGCTTCAAATAGAAAAAATGATAATTAGAACTATAGCTAGAAACTTTTCAACCTCAATTCATTTATCATAAAAAGGCAAAGAGGAAAATTTTTTATTTTACCTCAAGAACGCCAAGTATTTCAGATCCAAAAGCTCACAACAAAGTTTTCTGATCCCCTGCATTATCAAAATGTCCAAAATAATATGCTATACTAACAATAAAGAAATGGGAAAATGTCAAATCTGGTGATGGTAGAAAACAGGTAATTTCATGCTTGTAAAAGGACAAGCTTCGAGCAGGAAAAAGAAGGAAAAAGAGAACTTCTCCGTAGGTATTTTTTCTTTTCATTTTTTCAGTGTTTGATTAATAAAGCATATAACAACACAGTGATAAACTATCCATAGTTACAATTCCATCAAATAAATAGATTACTTTGATTGATTAAACTGAGTGCGCAGAAGCCCAAGCAATGAAATCCCAGTGCAGATTTTTTTTTATACTTCCTAGATGGAAAAAACACAGAAAATAAAGCTAAAACTTTCCCTGAAATTTGACTAGAAAAAGAACCAACCTATTGAGCAATCTACGAGATAACCATAAAACAAAGTTCAGGTAGAGACATGTGCAACAGAGCATAAGAAAACCCAGAACTTCGAATCTAACCAAAGAAAAAAGCAAAACTAAAAGAAAAAAAAGGAAATTCCTTCTCGTTACAATTTCTGGAAACAAGCCAAAATAATAATGATGCAGTGCAGGGATTTGAAAAAAAAATGACCTTTTCAGTATGGGATTGATGAACAGAATCAATCTTGGACTGTGGGGTGATGCTCTCAATGGATGGGAAGTCATCATCCTCTTCACTGCTCTCCATTATTCAGTCTATATGTTTCCTCCAATCTTACAGAGTGAAACTGAAAGTCTGAATCATTGATTTATTGTGTAGGGCAAAGAGAAAAGAGTATGAAATGAGCAGTGTCAAGTAAGAAGAAGGATTAATAGCCAAATAAGCCCTCAACCTTTAGCCCAAAATAGAATTCAGCCCTCAACGTTTTATCGCATGAAATTCAGTCCATAAACTTTTATGTTAGTGGAAATAGACCAAATCTGTTACATAAACTAACTGCCGTTAGTTTTGCATACGTGGCATGCCACGTGACAGCTAACTAAGCTATCCACGTCAGCTGCCACGTATGCAAAACTAACGGTAGTTAGTGTCATTTAACAGATTTTGACTTAATTGTATAATTGTAAAAGATTGAGGGTTTGTTTCCAATGAAATAAAAGTTTATGGACTGAATTTCATGCGATAAAACGTTGAGGGCTGAATTCCATTTTGAGCTAAAGGTTGAGGGCTTATTTGACTATTAAGCCGTAAGAAGAAAAAGGAAGTAGCTTGGCGACCACTGTGGAGCAAACTGCAAAGAGGACATGTTACTCTGTTGCTGCCTATTGGCTTTTGTCACTTTGAAACTTCTGGCGGCCTTCATTCTTTACAATACTTCCGTTTGACAAATTTTTTTTTTTTTACAGAAAAAGGTAAAAATATTTTTTTTTGTGAATAAAACGACTTTATTACAACCTTAATTTAAAACTTTTTGCCTTAATTTTACTTACATTATATTAAAAAATATATCACAGTACCTTAATTTTACTTTTTGCCTTTTGGTTTAGAATTGTGAATTTACAATTTTTTTAGGAAATGTATGTAACCAAAAAAAATAATTTTGTGAAAAGCATCAAAATTTCACACTATCAACAAGCTACTATGATCTTATTCACGGAATTTTTTTAAATTTTTAATATATTGGAGGATTTTTATTTGGGAGAAAAAAAACAAAGGTTAAAAATCAAATTTTATATATGTACAATTTTTTTATTTTAAAGATGTAAATATGATTATTTTAAATATATAAAAAAATGCTATTATTTATACCGAATTGGGGTAAGACAAATGTATATTAGTAACATAAATAATCCGAGCTTATTTTTTCAGGGAAAAATATTTGAGTTTGTGTTTGACGAGTTTTATCTTTTCGCCCCAAAAAATGGATAAATAATAAAAATAGTAATAAAAAAAATACTACTATTACTTAAGTGGTACAACATTGTAACATTAGTGCCAATAATATAGGACCATGGTAATTTTTATTTCATTAATTAATTAAACTAAAACTTTAATTATTTAGTTCTAAAAAGAAGAAGAATAAAAGAGAAGACTATGCATAGTAGTACCTAAATTCCCACCCCCTATCTCTCTTGTGGTGAAATTGAGATCTGAGATAACCACCATGCCAATAATTTGAAAAAAAGTGTTACTAACGTATAACATAGCCGACTTAGCTCAGCCGGTAGAGCGCGTGGCTTTTAACCACGTGGTCGTGGGTTCGATTCCCACAGTCGGCGATTTCGTCTTAAATTTTTCTTCATCAGCAACAAGAACGTTATTAGTGTCTATAGCAACCACCATTTTTCTACATTAATTTTGTCACTCTATGCTTCTGCTCCTTCAAAATCCGCCATTAGCACCTACTTCTTCGACGTCCCTAACTCCAGCGGTGTCACTGTCAAGGCCTTGGCTTGCACCAGTGCAACTCCAGTTGATGGAGAACAGTTTCCTCTTTTCACTATAACCTTAATTGGCGCAATTACTGTAACTAGAATTTTTCTTGCACGTAGCTTAGAAATTGATTTTAGATTTTTGCAAGACATAGAGGAGTCTTGGTTTTGTTTATAATTAAAAATATACACTATTTCAGATGGATGTAGTAATTTTAATGGCCTTTTTTCTTGCATGTTACATATATAAATATAAAAAAATGTTGGAAATTGCAATACTTTACTTTATATGGAAGGCTGGCAGGAAAGCAAGGGTGGCGGTTTGATTCCAAGTATGATCAATAAGATAACAGTGGAGAACCAATTCCCTTCATCCTTGGCTCCGGAAGAGTAAGTTTGTCAAAACATTGAGTAAAATTTAACAGGTTCTTATTGTTTTTACTAGATAGCTGTTATCCTGATACATATTGTTTATGAAGTTGAAGGTCTGATTAAGCTAACTTAACCAATAGTTTTCTTTCTTTCTTTTGTTTGTGTTTCGAGTAAAGGGTTAGAACCAAAGTTCGGGATTGACTTTGAATTCCACCCTTTTGGCAAAGAAAAAACTTTGATTTCCACCCTCAACGAAGAATGTTGGGGTTAAGAGAAGGGAGGGCTAGGTAGGATTAAGGATTGATATTCACTAGCTAGCCTAATTTCTTATTGTCTAGCAAGTCCAGTTACTTGTGTATATGTTATGTGGGTGCCATTCATTAAAGCCCAACTAATATGGTTTACAAAGTCATGAACATTTATTAGATGGCACTGTCTTGCTGATCCATATACATTGATACAACTTTGATTTAGGTTAATTAATGTATGCCAGAATTGTACTGTATAAGTCGACTTTGTTTTGCAGCATGCAGTATATATAGTACAGCAGTAACTTGGACTCAAAAAATAAATATTGTAGGTCATTTCTGGGAATGAAGCAGCTGTGAGATCAGTTTAGGGTGAGTTTAGGGGGGGAAATAAAGTGGAAAGCATTTATGTTCTCTCTAAAAATAAGGGTTGATTAGTAGCATTGGCTAGAATGTTAGGAAAAGGAGCAAGGAGACTGCTGGATCTGCTGATATAGAAATATAGGCTGATGCATCTTCTTGATCCCTTAATGAAGACAATTGATTTGAATACTTTCATGATAACCAATTTATATAAATGCTTAGAAAAATATTTAGAAGAGATATTCAGTAATTTGTATATTTCAGCTGGGATTTAAGTATCTGATGCAAATATTAAGGTGAAATAATAGCTAAACTGTGACTAAACTGAACGGTTCCTTTACTTTGACATGGTTTTCTTGGCTCTATGTTTATGAACATGTTGTTACCACTTACCAATGTTTACTTGTCTTCTGTTCTGCTCTAGTTCGTCCACAGGCAGTTCATTGGGTACCCTGATATTTGATTTTGAGTTAGTCACCTTAGGGCATTAGAAAAATCAACTTCCGTTTCATAGCACTGAAAGATTAACTCCTAATATTCCATTTCATAACAAATCTCCAGAGATTGCATGTTTCACCCAATCACTGTTCGGCTTTGAAAACATAAGAATGTAGCCAAATGCAAAGATCAAATTATCCCAGTCAAGCAAACTACAAAAATAACATCTAATAGTTATTAAATGTTGGATATTTGGAAAATATTTGCACCATTCTTTACTCCTTTTTCCAGATGACTTCTTAAAACTGCGCCTACGACCTCCATTGGAAAATCAGCAAATCGAGAGTGACCAGTCTGTTACTCTTCCTGTGGCTGCCATGGCCGATAGGAGTGCAGATAAATTCACATTTGTCGGTTAAATTTTGGTCCGATAACAATGGCAGACGTGCTGAAACTGCGAAATAGCGGCTGCTACACCGTCACTGGACCACTAATCGAATCAACAGCAACCATATATAGTTTCTGAGGGAAGGGACCATTAGAGTGTTAGGGCTGCTATGGCGTGATGTTTTATGTTCTTCAAAATTATGCATGGACTAACCAACATATACATATGTAACGCCAAAAGTTTAGCATTTCTAGCTGAAATGAACGATTAATAAGAAAAACTTCCGAAAACATAGTTTTCTAACAATAACTATTCTGTTCAGCCATATTTCACAGTGCCAAATTAGCTTTAAGATGCTACTAGTGCTCTGTAATTTGTTACTTTGCACATTTCGCCACTTCTCTTAAGCTTGTCTATATATGGGATTATTAATGTTCTTAACTGTTAAGAATATCAGTTGGATATACAGTTGTAACAAGTTAGTTAGTTAGTTTAGAATACTAGTAGTTAGTTGACAGTTACTAGTTGACAGTTACTGTGATTTTTCTGTATATATGGCAAGCTTCTGTAATCAGTGTTCATTCAATAACATTGAGAAAGATTCAATCTTCTTCCTCTCAATGGTTCTAACATGGTATCAGATGACATTTTTTTGATTTTTTAATCTTTTCTTGCCATGGCTGGTGGAAGCAATTCCACCACCAACACCAGCCGTGTGGTCAATGGGAATTCCTCTGTTCTTGAAGATTCCAGTAGCCCTTTCTACCTCCACAATGGTGATCATCCAGGGCTCATATTGGTTTCTCATCAACTTCTTGGTTCAAATTACAATACTTGGAGCAAAGCTATGTTAATGGCCTTAACAGCAAAGAACAAAACTGGTTTTGTTAATGGCTCTATCAATAAACCAGATAACGAAGATCTTCTTTCTGGTGCTTGGATTCGATGCAACAGTATGGTAATTTCTTGGATTCTCAATTCTGTAACACGTGAGATTGCTGACAGTTTACTTTACTATTCTTCTGCATTTGAGATCTGGACTGATCTTTGAGATCGTTTTCATCAAAGTAGTGCTCCAAGAATTTTCCAAATCAAGAAAAATCTTCTTGCCCTGAACCAAGGATCCTTAGATGTTAGTACTTACTACACTAGAATGAAAGTTCTTTGGGATGAATTAAAAGAATACCAGCCAGTACCAGTCTGTTCTTGTGGAGGCATGCGTCCCTGGATTGTTTATCAACAACAAGAATGTGTGATGCAGTTCCTTATGGGACTCAATGGTAGTTTTTCCCAGATTCGAGCCCAAATACTGATGATGGACCCTCTGCCTATCATCACCAAAGTCTTTTCTTTGGTCATTCAAGAAGAACGCCAAAGAGTTATCACAAAATCTATCCACCCAATTTCAGATTCTTTCCTACAATCTGATATGACAATGACTGCTGCTTCAACTGGGAACCATGCTTCAAAAGGCAAGAAAGATCGACCATTATGCACTCATTGCAACATACTTGGCCACACCAAAGAAAAATATTACAAACTAGTTGGATATCCTCCTGGATACAGACTTAAAGGCAAAAGTTCTGTTCCAAAGGCTCATGTGAATCAGATTAGTTCAATGCCAGCAGAGTCTTCTGATATGTCTTCCTCTATCTTGAGCAACAGCCAGTGCAAGCAACTAATTGCCTTCCTTAACTCTCAGCTGCAGCATGAATCTCCATCCATTCCAGAACAAGAGCAAATTGAGCCTATTGTTTCTTGCTTCAGTGGTATATTTTCCTTACAAACATCTTTTTTTTCAATCTCATCACTTACTTGGATCTTAGACACAGGAGCCACTCATCACATTTGCTGTTCTGCACATTTTTTTTCTTCATTCACTACCATACCTCATTCATATGTCACACTTCCAAATGGTTTTTCTATTGCCATCACTCAAATGGGGTCTGTTAAGCTTTTGAATGATTTAGTTCTTGATAATGTTCTTTACGTTCCAGATTTCAAATTTAATCTCATTTCCATTAGTGCCTTAGTTCAAAAGTATAATTACATTGTTAATTTTTCATCTCATTCTTGTACTATTCAGGATCCTACACAGGCCAAGATGATTGGGATGGGTAGACGTGTTGGAAACTTATATGTCTTGAACTCTTCTAAGCATTTTCATACTTCAAGTACAGCATTGACTTGCTCAACATCTTTTACACCAAAGGACCTTTGGCATTACAGACTAGGCCATCCATCATCTATTAAAGTTCAAACCTTACAAGAAGATTTAAACATTTCATCTAACACTAAACAGCTCCACTGTCCTGTTTGCCCCCTTGCAAAGTAGAAAAGGCTCCCTTTCCCTTGCTCCAATTCTTTTTCTCAAGATCCTTTCCAACTAGTCCATATAGATATCTGGGGACCTTTTCATCCCATATCAGTTGAAGGTTTTAAATTTTTTCTTACAATTGTAGATGACTGTACCCATTTTACATGGGTGTATATGTTGAAGTCTAAGTCTGATGTACTTGAAGTGTTTCCTGAATTCTATACCTTAATAAACAATCAGTTTGGTATTACTCTTAAATCTGTCAGAAGTGATAATGCACCTGAGTTATTTTTTTCTGATTTTTTTAAAGCTAAAGGAATACTCTCCTATCATTCATGTATAGAAACACCTCAAAAAAATTCTGTAGTGGAACGAAAACACCAACATATACTCAACGTAGCTCATTCCTTATTCTTTCAATCTAATATTCCTTTAGCATACTGGAGTGATTGCATTCTTACTTCCGTGTACCTCATTAACAGGACTCCATCACCAATACTGCATAACAAATCTCCATTTGAGCTTTTATGGCATAAAAAACCAGCATACTCTCATCTTAGAATATTTGGTTGTTTGTGTTATGGTGCCACCTTAACTAGAAATAAGTCTAAATTTTCTCCTAGGGCTACTGCATCTGTTTTTCTTGGTTATCCCACTGGATATAAAGCTTATAAACTCCTAGACTTAAATACCAATACTGTCTTTATATCTCGAGATGTCACTTTCCATGAAGACATATTTCCATTCAAGTCTCTGCCATACTCTCAGTCCCAAAACATTGACAGTTTCTTTTCTGATCTTGTTCTACCATCTCAGACACGTATATCTAATACCTCACAAAATCATAACACTGAGTCTCATTCATCTCGTTCTCGAAATCCTCCTTCATATCTCAAGGACTATCATTGTTATTCTGTTACATCTCATGCATCCTCTACTCAATATCCTTTATCTTCAGTCCTTGGTTATGCTAAATTGTCTCCATCCCATAAAGCATTTGTCTATTCAGTATCCTCTCACATTGAGCCTAGAACATACACTCAAGCTGCTCAGTTCCTCGAATGGAGAGATGCAATGTATGCAAAATTGAAAGCTTTGGAGGACAATGGTACTTGGACTATTACCTCTTTGCCACCTGGTAAAAAGACTGTTGGTTGTCGATGGGTTTATAAACTTAAATTTCGAGCTGACGGTACCTTAGAAAGACACAAAGCTCGCCTTGTTGCTAAGGGTTTCACACAGCAAGAGGGTGTTGACTACGTTGATACTTATGCCCCTGTCGCCAAGATAACTACTGTTAAAGTTCTTATTGCTTTGGCATCAATTCATGGCTGGTCATTATCTCAGCTGGATGTTAATAATGCTTTTTTACATGGCGACTTAAATGAAGATGTATATATGAGTTTGCCACCAGGGTATACTCGACAGGGGGAGCCTTTGCCAGCTGCAGCTGTGTGTAAACTCAACAAATCTTTGTATGGTCTGAAACAGGCCTCTCGTCAGTGGTTTGCTAAATTTTCTACTGCACTTCTTCAATGTGGTTTCAAACAGTCTACTGCTGATAGTTCATTATTCACAAAATTTCATGGCAATTCTTTTCTTGCTTTGCTGGTTTATGTGGACGACATCATCATTGCTAGCAACAGTCCAAGTGCAGTCACTTCATTGAAGACTTATCTTAATAATTGCTTCAAGCTTAAAGACCTTGGTGATCTCAAGTATTTCCTAGGTCTTGAAGTAGCTCGATCTTCCAAAGGAATTTCTATTTCTCAAAGACATTATGCTCTAGAGCTATTAGAAGATGCTGGATATCTTGGTTGTAAGCCTCGAGCTACTCCTATGGATCCTACTGTAAAACTTTCACAAGATCAAGGTGAATTGTTAGCTGATCCAACACAATACAGAAGGCTCATTGGGCGACTACTGTATCTTACCATCTCTTGACCTGATCTATCTTTTACAGTCAATCATCTAAGTCAATTTCTTTCCAAGCCTCGAGTACCACACCTTCAAGCAGCATATAATGTACTCCAATATCTTAAAGGCTCTATTGGTCAAGGATTGTTTTTTAGTTCTACATCTACTCCAGAACTCAAAGCCTTTGCTGACTCAGACTGGGCTTCATGTGTTGACAGTAGACGTTCTATCTCAGGTTTTTGTATCTTCCTTGGAGACTCTCTTATCTCATGGAAGTCCAAGAAACAGAACACTGTCTCTAGATCTTCTGCAGAGGCTGAATATCGATCTATGGCTAATGCAACTTGTGAAATTATGTGGTTGCTTAGTCTCCTAACTGACTTGCAGGTTCCACATCCCAAGCCAGCTATGCTCTATTGTGACAATCAAGCAGCTCTTCACATTGCTGCTAATCCGGTTTTTCATGAGCGCACCAAGCATATCGAAATCGATTGTCACCTGGTTCGCGAAAAACTTCAAGCCGGAATCCTCAAAACCTTATTTGTTTCCTCTCAACATCAACTTGCAGATTTACTTACCAAACCTTTATTTCCCACACAGTTTCATTTTCTTCTCAACAAGATGGGTGTGCACAACATTCACACTCCATCTTGAGGGGGAGTGTTAAGAATATCAGTTGGATATACAGTTGTAACAAGTTAGTTAGTTTGTTTAGAATACTAGAAGTTAGTTGACAGTTACTAGTTGACAGTTACTGTGATTTTTCTGTATATATGGCAAACTTCTGTAATCAGTGTTCATTCAATAACATTGAGAAAGATTCAGTCTTCTTCCTCTCAATGGTTCTAACATTAACTTGTATGGTTTGGGTATTTACTGTATTCTTGAATGAAATTGCATTTATAGCAATCAATGCTCGATTTAATCATTGTTATTTAATTTTTAAGAATAATTAAATTCAAAGTTGGAATTTTTTTTATGAATTTAAAAAGGAATGAAATGACATTTATTTCCCATGCCAAAAAATGGAGAGAAATCTTCGTTAGGCGCAGATCTAAGAGCCTAAATATCTTTGTGAAAAAGGCCTATGTACATTTATTAACTTAGCGTATGAATTCGTAAAACTCTAATATAACCTTTAAAAGTTACCCCAATCTTACATTGAAAAGAGTAATATGTGGGCTGCATCTAAAATTTCTCTGTTGTTTTAGCCGTCAGGAGTTGGCCTACTCCTATTTCCTATTTCTTAATTAATTATTTAATGCATCAATAGAACTCCAGCAGATAAACATAGGTCTTTCAACCTTCATCTTGGTTATATAATAAATTAAAAAAAATTTACCTTTTCATATCTTCCATTAAAGATCCAAAATACACTTAGAAAGCTGCTTTTCTTGCCTTTTTTTTGCTTCATGGGCACTATGCTGAGCACGTTTATCCTCATTTCTGCACTATATCAGATATTAGCAATCCATTTCTCACCATGCATCTGTTCTGCAAAGCAAGTTTCCGCCATTTTTGTTTTTGGAGATTCTCTGGTTGACGTAGGGAATAACTTCTACATAATGACACCTGCACAACCAACGTGGCCAAATGGCATTGATTTTGTGACTGGAAGTCCCTCCGGACGATATACCAATAATAGAACAGTTGTTGACATTATAGGCAAGTTTTGCAATTATCTTCTGTCAATTAAGCCCAGATTGTAAACAATGTTGACAGAATTTAGCTATCATTTTCTAAACAATTGTGCTTCTGCAGAAGAAGAGCTGGGTTTTAGAACTTACACACCTCCTTACTTTGACCCCAAAACTACTGGAGATGTGATTTTGAAGGGTGTCAACTATGCTTCATCTGCATCAGGAATTTTTAATTCCACTGGATCACACTATGTAAGATTTCTTTCCTACTCTATTTATAGCTAAAGATTTCATTTCCCATTAATGTTGAAATTGATGAATGGAAATCTATGCATCATTATTTTGCAGGGTGCTCTTCCTAGCATGGATGCACAGATCAGTTGCTTCACAAAGACCAGACAAGAAATCATCTCAAGAATCGGTGCAGCAGCAGCTCGAAAACTGCTTAGACGAGCACTCTACTTTGTTCTAACAGGCACAAATGATATCACCACAGCAACGACTAACTCTTCATCTCTTGCTGAGAATGTCAAAACTCTGGATAAGATTATTGCCAAATTCGGATCCCAACTCACAGTAAAACTTTCTTATAGCAAACTCTATTTCTACTGCATTTTTGTTGCATAAATCTAATTGCATGAAACTCGATTCTGTCTTGCAGGCTCTTTATAATTTGGATGCCAGAAAGATTGCTTTGACAAATGCCCCTCCGTTCGGGTGCACTCCTTTTTCTCGGGATAAATATAGTACAGATGATTGTATTGCAGATCTAAACGAACTAGCCAAGTTATATAATATTAGGCTGAAGAAATTGCTCTCGAAGCTCACAAGTCTTGCAGGATCAACATTTGTCTATATGGATGCTTACGCGGCTCTATACGAGATCATACGAAATTACAAATCATATGGTGATTCACATTTTCCCTCTGACATTGGAAATTTATGCTTTTAATCCCAATCTTTTTCCATTTTCTTTTCTGGGTTTTTCAGGATTTGAGATTCCAGATTCTGCTTGTTGTCGGGTGTTTGGGAAGCATGGCGGTAAATTCCCTTGTGTGTTTTTCTCAAGTTTTTGTCCGGACAGAAGCAAGTATTTGTTTTGGGATGCATACCATCCAACAGATGCTGTCAATGTGATTCTAGCAAAGCGTGCATTGGATGGTGATTGCCGATATGTTTCACCCATGAACATCCGACAGCTTGCTAATTCTTAAGCAACCCATTGAAATTAATGATGTATTAAATAAAAATATGCAGAAAGTTTGGCTGCCTTCAATGAATTGAATAATAAAAGTACTCCCTATCATTTTTTCAGTGATGAGAAATGCCTTTGTAACAACATGCATAGGATAATAATCCTAATATAAAATGTAGGATTTCAATTCATTTGAATCAAGTTATTCAAACAATCAAAATTTGACTTAGTGATTATTATTTTTATTTAGAAAAGATTAAGTCTAAAGTTTAGTTATTTCATTCTATTATTACCGCTTTATAAACCAAAAAAATCAAGCTATTCAATTGAATCCGAAGAGATTATACCTAAACTCATCACAATTCAAATGTGCTGAATTAAGCAAACCTGTTCTACTTGAACAACTTGGCAAATGTTTCTGTTGGGACTATAGATTTCTTATTTGTATTTTGCTGTCTATTTACTCTTTCATCCGTTTCCGGTGTAGCTGTTTTCTGATACAGTAAGGGTTGGATTATATATCCAAGTAAGTAAATCAACCACAGAGGATAACATCTAGTGATAAAATTTTTCAATTTCGGATATCCGAGAACCATTTGCAACACCATTTTCTTCCTAATATTGTAGATTGCCAATTGCAGCGTGCCTAGTTTGTTAACATGGTTGCAAAGTATAATGTAAATTTTTAATCCAATGGCCGACTCGTAATGTTATTCTTGCTTTTGGGCTGATTAATTCTCCTACTTTTAGTACATATTTGGCGCATGAGATAAAGATAGGATATAATAAAATAATATTGTGGATATGGTAAAATTAGATGATAACATTCTATCTTATGTTTAGTATGTACAAGGATTAAGCATAAGATATGATGATTTTTTATCCTTTACCATGTTTGTCATATGTAAAATTAAAATTAGAATATGATGATATTTTTTTATTGAACAAAATTTAACTATAAAATAGGAAATTCATTAATAAATTTTTTTTGAAACATATCCTATTCTATGGATTAAAAATAATCATCCACTTTTCTAAAGGATTAAGTTATCCTCTTGGTATAGGATGACTTATCCTCTCACTAATTTTATCCTTTTGCTTAAATGAATAACAAATATGGGATAGGATATCAATCATCCTATCCTTTAAATAATCTCATGTGCCAAACATGCACTTAGTTCACCAAATCAATCTTTGTAAATTTCTTCCTTACTTTTTTTAGTAATTGAAATGATCAGAAATTAAAACCCTGATCGCTGAACTAATAGTTCAACATTCTGTTAACCAATCACATATCTGTTAGTTTTTTTTTTATTTGGTAAAGGATTTCATTTTCTATTTCATGAAAAGTAAATTTAAATAATTCCAATCCTTTGGTGTGCATCCCTTTTGAGGGAGATTTATATTCATCCAATGGCTGTGTTGCTTTCATGAATGAACAAGCCAAGTTATACAACATGACCTCGAAATTTCTTCTTCTGCCATTTGATGCAATTTCTTCCTTTTTCCTTCCTTTTTTCACGATTTGAAAACGCAGATTCTGCTTGCTAGCAGGGGCTTGGGGTTGCTGTTTGTGAAGACAAAACCAACTATGTTTTTCGGGATCCATTCATCCAACGGAAACATCTATTCTGATTTTAGCAAAGCATTTTCTGGATGGTAGTCTTAAATATGTTTCTCCATTTTAGAACTTTCCACCGCTAGTGAACTCCCAATAAAATTTCGAAAGACTTGAAAAGCAAAAATAAACAAACAAACAAAATCGATTGTATCCATGAATTGAGTGGAGACTGTACTATCATTTGTAATGATAAGAAATTCCTTGTGTCAGTAATAAATCTTTTCCTCCTTGTTTCCTAGCAAGGTTTTTTTTTATTATTTTGTAATAAAAAAACCTGTAACTTTAAAATAAAGTTTGAAGATTGATTGAGATTCGAATCTTCATGTTTGCTTGTTGTTAGATGATTTGTAAATTCTAAAAAATTTATAAGTAAAAATCCAATGGATTCATAAATTTTGATAATATATTGGCCGCATACACTAACATTGGAGATGGAGAAACTTGCCCTACTCATAAACTTTCTCTAGAAAAAAGGGAATGCAGTTTTTAAATTTTGAATATCTTGTAATATCAACTAATCAATTTTGTTATGCAATAATTAGAACACAAGAGATATTAAACATTTAATTATGTGTACTTTTTTAGCAGACATTGTAGAACTTGAAGTTAGATTCCTCTTCTAATTCTCCTTTAGAGCGGCTCTTAATGGGCAGATACGAATACATTGACAAATGAAGAGAGGATCAAGCCTTATATTTATAATTGAACCTAATAATCCCCTATCAAAGAATATTAAGTTCCAGACCTACATAACCATCACACCACACTGACTAAATAAGATACGCAAAAACACATACTTGTTGATCACAATTAACTATTTAGGCTTACTTGCATGTTTTCATACTAAGATTAAATTATTAGCTTGTTTTATTAAAACTCAAAATTACAAATTAATTGTAATCCATCAATTGAAATTTTCTAACATATCTAACTAAAAATTACGTTTTAAAAAGGATTGAATGAATCAATTATATTAAATTCTAAATTCAAAATTTTCATATTTAATCTATATGCCAAGATACATAATCACATTCAGTGCATTTTGCTCCTCACAATTTGGACATCCCAAAGTTCATTGGGACACTTTTAGGCATCAAGAGTCACACAAGAAATCATCAAAGTAATGAAAACATCAACTGGGTTTCTGTGTGCAAGAACCTTGTTATTGGACTATAATCAAATCACCCTACCTAATTATTGGTATTGATTTCCAATCTTAATATAAAAGATATTGTTGATAAGCTTTTTTGTTAAATATTTTAAATCCAAAAGGAAATTAATAGTTTTAATATACCTGATTGTGAAATAGGTGAAATGTTGAGATCATTTGCATAAAACTTCACTTTTAAAGACAACTATAGTTTTCCCCACCAACATAATATTTAATTTTTTATTTTTATGTTGACGGACAATCCTAAATTAACAGCTGTCAGTTATTAAAAATATTTTTAATTTATAAAAATGATTTAAATTAATCACAACAAAATGATTTAAATTAAAAAAAGTTTAATTTGAAATAAAATTCTATCTTTTTTTTTTAAAATAAAAATTCTATCTTTAAATGTAAACAAAGTAGTAATCAACCATCATATAAAAAAATATTTTCTTTAGGATAATCCATTAAGTCATTATAAAAAGTTTTAAAAAACAAACTAATTATTACCAAAAACCTTCTAAACTGTTCCTTTCTCCCTTAATTTTAAACCTCATAACTCTCTTACACTTCCCCTTTCATCTTATTTCTATATCGAAAAAAGCACCAAAAAAAAAAACGAAAAAGAAGCCAACAAAGGAGTGATTCTGAATGTAACCAAAAAAAAAAAGGAGTGATTCTGAAGAGAAACAAAGGGAAAGCAATAGAAAGGGAGATAGAGAGCCTCTCAAATCCCAGATCTCTCTGTGCTTTCTCTTCGAAACCCAAAATCCCATATCAAAAATTCTAAGAAAATGGTGCAGAAATCATTGATCTATGCATTTGTAGCTCGTGGGGAAGTTATATTGGCAGAGTACACTGAATTCAGCGGGAATTTCAATTCCATAGCTTTTCAATGCCTCCAAAAGCTTCCTTCTTCCAACAACAAGTTCACTTACAACTGTGATGGCCACACCTTCAATTACCTTGTTGACAATGGCTACAGTTAAGTTTTTTCCTTTTCAAGAAATTTAAAATTTTGGGTTCCATTATTTCGAAGTTTGGGTCTTTAGGAAATGAGTGGAAAAGCAAAATGAAAGAGAAGAAAGTTTGGGGCCTTTGTCTTTTTTGTTTTTCTTGTAGTGTCTAATTTGATCGCTAGAAAAGAAATAGATTCGAGATCTAGAGGGACAGTCTGGATTTGGGTTTTTCCTATTAGATTATTTATGATGAAATTTTTGTTTAAAATGAAAAAAAAAATAGAAACTTTGTGTTTTATTGCTGTTGTTTTTTAGTTAGTCTATCTCTGGTCATTGTGCATCATGGTATTGGAAATTACTCAAATTGATTGATTAGTAAATGAGGGCTTATTATGGAGATCTTGGGGTTTATTCTTTTTAACATAATGTTTGCCCGTTTGTGGTGTACTAGATTTGTGCTATCTGCTGGTTGTTGAAGGGCCATGTGCAAGTGATACTGTGTCTTGTGTGGGTTTTTTCTTTTTTCTTTTTTTGATGTTGTGAGTTTCTTCTGAAGATGATTGGAATACATTGTGTCTTTATAATGTTATAAACTGACTTTGAGTGAAAGCAAATGGATAAGGTTATCACCTTTGTATCCCACATTCCAGATTAATGGTGAAACTGAAGGGGTGGGGGGTGGGGGGAGAAGATATCAATAGAAGTTTATTTAAGAATCAATTAAATTTTAAATTTTGTTGTTTATGCATTCTGCTTCAATGACCTCTAATTGACTCCAAGAATTGTTGAAAGAACCTTTTACTGTGTTATTATTTGCACCGTCTTGACAGCTCCCTTTTTCTAACATATGGTAAATTGGCTGACTTTTCGATGTTGCAGCATATTGTGTTGTCGCAGATGAGTCAGCTGGAAGGCAAGTACCTATTGCTTTTTTGGAGCGTGTCAAGGATGATTTTGTGTCAAAATATGGTAGTGGAAAAGCTGCTTCAGCTCCTGCCAACAGCCTGAACAAGGAATTCGGGTATCTACCTCTGACTCAAATCATGAAAATACTTAATGGGTATCTTTTCTTACTGTTGTAGCATACGTAACATGCTATTAACTGCAGGCCAAAACTTAAAGAACATATGCAGTACTGTGTTGAGCATCCTGAAGAAATAAGCAAGCTTGCTAAGGTTAAAGCTCAGGTTTCTGAAGTCAAAGGTGTTATGATGGAGAACATCGAAAAGGTATGTGTTATGTCAGCTATTTGTAAATGGATGGAATGACAACAGAGTAGATGAATTCTGCTGGTGCTCTTTCTTTATCGGTTTACCTTTCATTTAGTCTTAGGCTGATCTTTACTAATAGTCATAATGACAGATGGCTTTAATCATATTAATAATTCTATGACATTCCTTTATTTTCCTTAGAATTTCCTCTTTTAAATCTTATGGATCTTTATTATGTTTGTGTGGGATCGAATTTATTCAATCAGTTTTAATAATTTGCTTGTTCTGTCAAATGCCAATTGTCCTATGTCACTTTGGAACTATCTAGTTCAGTTTCACAAATTTCAATTTTCTGGTGGGCTTTTGGTTGATGTTGCCATCCTGCTATACTTCAGGCAAATTGCAATTTTCCTATATTAAATTATAACAATTTTGATAATCAACCAACTTACCAGGAACATGGTTTTGGTCATTTTTACTGAATTTCCTTCCTGCAGGTGTTAGATAGAGGAGAAAAGATAGAGCTGCTTGTGGATAAGACTGAGAATCTCCACCAACAGGTCGGTGACTCTCTCTCTCTCTCTCTCTCTCTCATGCATCTATCGGGTATCCATGCAAATGTAAACATGTAATAGCTTTTAATAATTTTGTTGTTTCTATTGATGCCATTTGAGAGTTTAGATTTGGGTTGGAATACTCCATAACATTATGAATTATATTAGAAAGGGAAGTTTTAATCCTCAATATGTTATTTTGGGGAAGAAAAAAATGAGGAATGATGGAAATACAAGGAAAGAGACATTCTTTTTAGTAGCATTAGATGTTAGTTGAGTATGCTAGAGAGATGCAGAACTTGGCTGATGAAGCATCATGCAAGTGAGACATAATCTTAACCTGTTTCCACTGTAGCTACACAATTCCATGCTTATGACTTTCTGAAATGATATCTTTGCAGGCTCAAGACTTTCGAAGTACTGGGACGAAAATCCGAAGAAAAATGTGGCTACAAAACATGAAGATCAAGCTGATTGTTCTAGGAATACTGATTGCCTTGATCCTCATCATCATCCTCTCTGTTTGCCATGGTTTCAACTGTGGAAAATGAATGCTATGCTGAGTAGGCTTATTAGCTTTCACCAAAGCTTTTGTGATAATATTGTGAGGAAAATATCAAAATATATAGTGACTTCGTATGTCATAAAAGATTAAGGTTTAGCAATCACCAGATGTTTGGTGCAAGTTATTTTTGAATGTGAACAAACCCTATAAGTTTTATTGCATTTCATGAACGTGCCTTTTGCAAACGATCATATTGGTTGCTAACCATCATGCTTCAGTCAGGTTGCAAATTTTTGTTCTGAGCAGGAATTTGTTTGATGTTCTAAGTTTGTGAGCCATTAATTGCCTCTTTGGTTCCCAAAAACATGTGGAAATGTTTCTTTAGTCCCTTACTCCCATTATTTCTCAGCTTAAAGCTTGCACCAATCAATTGCAGTTGCTTTAGGAGAGAGAAAGAAAGAAATAAGATGGCATATTGAATCATAATCTTAGGATTGGAACTCGATTGAAGAACAAAGTTAGATGAAAAAATTTATTCTTAACACCGTTGTCCTTCCACAATGGTGGCCCAGTGGAGGCCACAATCCTTTTAAAGATTTACAATCTATCAACTTGAGGAGTTCCAGGTTCAACTCTCAGCGCCAACCAAAAATATTGCCAGAATAAAACCCATTTCCTACTGAAGAGCCTAGGCTCCTGCCAGCCATAGTTCCTTACAATCCCAAATGCTCACGGTCTAAATAAGTTTCCAGTTTCAATCTCTTCAACAGAAGAAAATCTAAAGAAACTATCGCTTTCTCCTCTTGTACTTAAGAATCTGATTCTCCTTGGATTTGACAGGTTTCTTATACTCTGCTTCTGCATCCTCATCTTTTGTTTGGCTAAACTCATTATTGCCACCATAACTATTCAAATGCACCCTTTTCCCCCCACCGTTAATCCTGAACTTCACTCTTGTTCTCTCCTTTGCCAATTTACCACCATTACTACCATTTGTTTTCTTTGCAAAACCATCACTTTGACATCCCAAAACCGAGCTAGAATTCTCCCACAATTCTTCCCCATTAACTCTTTTATTGCATTTCTCATCAGAAACTACATCAGGAAACCCTGGCAACCAATCTGGAATATGAGCACCTCTCTGCAAGTTCCCTGAACATGCTTTTACTTCTTCTCTTTCCCTTTCTTTTGCTCTCTCAATAGGCTTGGCGAAAGGTATTTCATCCGTGGAGCTGACAAAACCTGACAAATCTTCCAACACGCTGGACTTCAACAAGCAATTGTTGTCATAGAGTGTAGACGCACCCGTGAAACCTGCGGGAAGCGAGAGGTAGTGTAGGGCATTGGTAAGGTCCATGAGGTTGGCTTGGGTACGGCTGGCTGCGTTGGAGAATGATGCAGCCGACTTGGCCAGGGCTTCCAGGTACCTGGTGGCCACCAGGGTCAGGGTTTCCAGGGCTGAGACTTTGCTGCGCCTAAACCCAACTGATTTGCAGATCTGAGACACTGCAACTTTGGTTATATTGAATGGGAAATCCCCTGGTTTTGTTGTTTCTTCGTCGGTATTTGGTTTTCTTTTAGATTTTGGTTTTTTCATGGCGGTGATATCGGTTTGGTTCTAGCCTGGGGGAAGAGAGGAAGGAGGAGAAGATTAAAACCCTAGTTTTTGGGTTTTAAATTGGTTATCAGGGTGTGAAAGTAAATTGACTACAAATATTAATTATTTGTTTCGGCCTCAGACTAGTTTTGAGCCTGTTACCTCAAACCCGTGAGGGTATGATAGAGCAAAGATATTGGGCCATAAACCAATGAACCCAAGGAATATTCATACAAAATAATTGCAGAGAATTATAGAGGTATATAACTGTTTATTCAATGAAATTAAGAATTTTTTCTCTTGAAAGAACTCGGAGTATAGCTTCTTTAATTCATGCAATTTCTTTTAGAAGTGACTTTAGTTCGATTTCTATCAATTGCATCTTCTTCCCTTATTCTCGTACTGTGACTTAGATTTTGTAAAAAGGAAAACTCTTCTTGAAGCCAAAATGTGTTAATATGAGGATTAGGCCCATAATTCTTAGAGACATTTAAGAGTAAAATAAAAAAATTAAACATAAAGAAATCTAATTAAGCAGTAGGGAAGAATTTCAGTCCTCGGTAAGAGATCTTATCTCCTTTTTTATTCGGTGTTACATACTGCTTCTAATCAAATTATAAAAGGGTTTTTACTTTAATATCATGTATTCTTATGGGCAAAGTTTAACAGAGAAACTTGAATACACAAAATAAAGTAGACAACCAAACCTTGGAGAAGCATTTGCCCAAGGCTCAATCCCTCATGTTATATCTGAATTCCAAAACCAGTAACCAACACTAACCATATCCTAAATTACTGCAGATTGTAGGTAGCTAGCTTCCCATAATTAAGTCAGTGACTTCAAGCATGGAAGAGGTGCCAGAAAATTAAGTGGTTGTGAACTCTTGTTGGCATTGGTTAGTGTTTTTATAGTCAAACATGGAACACCTCAACAGCAGGGCTGCAAAGAAGGACATGTATGTTTACTGTTCTGCCTGCCTTTTTGAGTGCCAATGCAAGAAAAGAAAACAGGAAGTTTGTGTTCTTCCTGGGTTTTAAGATGGAATCCCCCATTCTCAATATCTGAAAGAGAAAGAGTTACAGGCTACATTCTTTTGAAGTTTTAATTGATATTCACTCAGTTTGATAAGGCAAAAAGTAATAAAAGTGATTTTTTTTTTCAACCAATTTGTAATGATTAGTGGACAGACAGACGATTGTTCATACATCACATACCTCGTGCAGGTTCAACTTAAGAAGAAATATGAAGTAGCGGATCAAAAAGGCGACCAAAATGAACAAAACACTACCTCTTTTTAATTCCTTTTTTGAAGCATTTGGCATTATTGCAGTCGAAGCTGTGTGATTACACTGACACTGCACCAAAAATGCCCGTTTCAATCATTAATCCGACTAATACTCAGAGCCTGCTAGCCAGCTTAGAGTGCCAGAAACCTCGTTACCATGTGATCAATGAATGCTCCCCAACACTGAAATCCAAGCACATTCAAAGACTGACCCAACTTACTAAACTGAACATGTTGGTTTCCTTGAAATACAAGTGATTATCGTTTGGTCATTCCTAGCTAAGATTTGGTAGCTAAACTATTGTTGTAGTCAGAAGGACCAAACAGTAAGTAAAATAACCCAAGGCATGCTACGATTGCACCGTCTTTAAAGATTATTTCACCAATATGTGTAATTTTTAGGATTCAATAGGCTCTTTTGGTATTGCCCAGGGAACAGGAACAACAAGAAAGAAAAAAATATTATTTTAACCCAGCAAGAGAAGAAGAAGCAAATAAAGTTGTGAGAAGTGAAGAAGCTGTGTTCTGTAGCTCTCTGTTTATAATAAAAATGGGTACAAAAAATCTGGAGCAAATAAAATCCTAATAAAATCGTACAAAAATGGGTACAAGATTTAGACTAAATCTGAGAGAATATTTAATTAAATCTTAAACAAATCTTGTCCAAGTTTTAGATAAACCAAAACACTAGTTTTCAAATAAAGTTAAATACTGAAAAAATAATTAAATAAAAAAAATGATAAAAGTCTTTTTAGAAATATCAAAATATCCAACAATTCCTCACTTATTTCAAAAAGGCTTTTGAAAGAAAAAATATTTTGCTGGGTTAATTATAAGAATAATGCTTCGTATGTTGTGTCTTTTGGACTCGAACTAGACCTAGAATAATAAACTTATTTTACTGAGTAATTGGTGAAGGTTTTAGCTTCTTGAACCAATAACTTGTTATTGTAAAATAGAAGTCTTATTAATCACACTATACTTTTACAATTCTTTATTGTTCAACGCCATTTTGCGCTAATAGGCCATGCGCATGTCTGGTTATTTCATGAGTGCTTTAGAAATTATGCCACAATTCCATAGCAACAGCCCACTCCACACTCACTTAGGTGTTTTCATCAAGCGTATACTGCAATGATATATACCACCCATAAGTGATATGAAAAACATTAAAAGTTTTAGCTCATCCTCTTAAAGTCATGCAATCTTGCACTAATACACATCATAGGAATGGACAAATTTATTAGCACTAGCAGGAATAACAGTGACTTGTTATTCATGGGATCTCCAATCACAAAGGTTGGGTTACCATCACCATTATTTTCAAATTGGCTTAAGTCTCATTCCCCTCGATGTTTCAAAACTTTCTCTTCAAAGGTTTAGTCAGAGGATTTCCCAAATTCACTTCTGACTTCACATAATTGATTAATATAATTTCATAATTCAGCAGCTACTTAATCACATCATGTCTCAAATAAATGTGCATATTTTTATCATTAAAAGTTTTGTTCTTTACAATAGTTGTTGCCACATGGCAATCACAATAAATAGACACAAAAGATGTTGGTTTTAAACCCAATGAAATATTAGCTAAGAGGTTTCTCAACCACTCAACCTCATTACCAACCAATTCCAGAGCTACAAATTTCGATTCTATAGTAGATTTAGCTATAATAGTCTTTTTGGTTGATCTCCATGCAAAAACACTCTCATCGAGTGTAAAAACATAACCACTAGTAGGTTTTATCTAATCTAAATCTGAAATCTAGTTAGCATCAATGTATCCTTCCAATATAACGAGAAATCTACTATATAAAATACCATATTTTATGGTACCTCTCAAATATCTCATGATCATTAATCATCCCAGCCCCGGTGATCATCTAGTAGCTGAGGTACGTGTCTCGACTAGTTGTCAGACAACTCACAGACCTATATACGTGTACATCGGTATCCATTACCACACAAGCGTAACACAGTGCGATACCGGCACATCACAATGCCATATAGGCATAACACAGTGCCACAATCACATGACCTTTTAACCTGTACAATCGTTCAATTCTAGTTGTATACAATTATTCCATAAGATATTAATATCATTTCAATCGCATTTATATCTAACTGCCAATACTAAGACCCCCACCATTACTATGGTCCTCTTAGTATCCCCAAATATTTAAGTATTATTTTACTAAAAATTCAAAGTAAATCCACAATGTTGAAAACATCAAGCAATTATTAAATTATTCAATCTATGGATTTACCCAATATCATCATTTCATAGTCAATTCTCAGCATCTCAAATCAATACAAATTATTATAAACTAAGCATTATCACACCATGGAATTATATCCAAATTTTCACAAAATATAATCATATTCGTCTCACTTTGTTTTATTTTATTGTCTTCATTTATTTGTTCACAAACCATAAATCAATTTAAATCATTGCGTATATAATCCTCAAAGACATTTAAACTCTACAATTAAATCATACAACTCTTAATGATTTGATTTAACAATATGCCACTTAACATAAATGTACATTACTTACTTTTACCTTTTTCCTCAATGATTGCGGTGGTCCCTAGAGTACGGTGCATCACAATAAGAAACATATTCAATGCTTTGAAATCTCTTGCCACATGTCAAGCTCCTGCTTCTATTGAGACTCATTTTTCAGAAAAGATTCCAAAATAAGAGAGCAACTCTGTGGCGTTTCAGATTTGGGATTTTGACAATGTTTTGGGAAATTGATCTTTAAGATTGTTGTATTCAGAAGCACCAAACAGGAAGTAAAAACTTGAGGTGTGCTGCGATCGCACTATCCTTAAGGATTATTTCACCAAGAGGTGTAATCTCCCAAGATGCAATAGGCTCTTCTGGGATTGCCCAAGGAACAGGAACAACAAGAAAGAAAGAATATTATTTTAATCCAGCAAGAGAAGAAGTAGAGAAAGTTGTGGGTAGAAGAAGCTGTGTTCTACAACTCTATTTATAATAAAAATGGGTACAAAAAATCTGGAGGAAATAAAATCATAATAAAATCAGCACATAATCTGGAGAAAATCAGGACAGGATTTTGACTAAATCTGAGAGAATATTTAATTAAATCTGAAACAAATCTTGTCAAAGTTTTAGATAAACCAAAATACTAGTTTTCAAATAAGGTTAAATACTGAAAAAATAATTAAATAAAAAATAAAAATAGTAAAAGTCTTTTTAGAAATATCAAACCTCTTCACTTATGTCGATGCTTATCAATGGCGAGCAAAGTAAAGTAGTGACTCCATCTAGGGGAATCCGACAAGGCGATCCTCTATCGCCTTATATCTTTATCTTATGCATGGAATTTTTATCTTTAAAGATTTTTGAAATATGTGAAGATAATAGTTGGGACCCTATTCAATTAAATAGAGGAGGTCCTAATTTATCACATCTTTTTTATGCTGATGATCTTTTCCTTCTTGGAAAAGCAAATAAAAAGACTGCTATTAACATAATGAGAGTTGTTGCTGAATTTTGCAAGATTTCAAGTCAAAAGCTTAATCTTGCAAAATCATCGATTATATTCTCACAAAACTTGAGTTTATCCTCTAAAGAGACTTTAAGTAACATTTTGGGAATACTTTTTGCGGATGATTTGGGTAAATACCTTGGTTTTCCAATCAAGAATAAAACTCGGGCTTCAGATTTTATGTTCATAGGAGATAAAGTGCGGAAAAAATTGATAGGCTGGAAGTCGAGAATTGTGATAACCGTAAATTTCTGAATTTTTATATTACTTATTCGAAAATTTAATTTTAAATGTGAAAGATAAATTAAAGTAAATAAAAGAATTATTTACAAGATGAAATATTGTTGGAAATTTCGTAAATAATGAAGTTAAGGAATTGATAAATTAAATGGAGGAAATTAATTTTGGATAAATGGAAATCCAAATTAAATAAGAAAATGAGAAAGAAAATATATATTGTACATACGATATATATTGTATTATTTCATTATATAAATGTTATTCTATTTTAAAGTATATATGTATGCATAATATATATTAGATATATATTTGTAATATATAATATATATACATATTTTTGTATATAATACATATATATAGTACTATACTATATATAAAATTATATATAGTATAATATATATATAGTATAATATGTATATAATAAAATTAAAACAAAAAAAAGAAATAGGAAGGAATCGGGACAGAGCCCGATCCCTTCCCAGCCAAAGCCCGTCGACAGCAGAGCTGCCGCCGCTGGCGATGGGAAGAGAAAGGAAGGGAGGAGATGATGCCGGCGAAGTGAAGCGAGGAGGCCGGTGACAGAAAGATGAAGCGAAACGAACGGAAAAGAGGTAGAAACTGGCGAAAGCCAAGAGGAAAAAAGGAAAGAGGATCTGGCGGTGTCGGCGAAATTGGACACCGCCACTGCCACTGAAGCATCGCCGGAGGGAGAGGAAGAGGATGGAGGCCACCCGAGGCGCGGTGAACGGCGGAGGAAGGCCGACGAAGAGGCGAAAGGAATCGAAGGTAAACTGAGTTGATTTGTCGCCGTGCCGCCGATCCAGGTTGAACGGAGACTACAAGCAGGTTCGCCGTGCCGTCGGCCAGTTGTGGAGCCACCGAACCGCCGGAGAACCGGCGATGAGGGGATCTGACCGGTCTGAACCGGTTCGGCCAGGAAAAGGAAAAGAGGAAAAAGAGAAAAGAAATAGGAAAAAGAAAAAGAAAAGAAAAGAAAAGAAAGAAAAGAAGAGAAAAAGAAAGAGAAGAAAGAAAAGAAAAGAAAAGAGAAAAAGAAAAATTTTTGGGATTCGGGAATTTCGACAATTACGGGAGATCCCGAGAATTAGAAAACCCGAGAATTACGGGAATCGGTAAGAAATCTCGAAAAATGCTAAATTATTTAAATAATTTATTATTTAAATAATTATGGAAAAATTCTAAATTTTAAAATTTTAATTCCAGAAAATTCCCTCGATGACTGAGCCGATGGAATCGGACGAGGTGAACACAGGCATGACGAACGAGGCAGTCGTCGACCCGAAACAGGTAAGGGATGCATGTGCAGCACTGTAAGGATACTCAGTCTGCATGTTTTAATTTTGAAATATTTTATGAAAATAATTTATGAAAATTATTATGAAAATTGATTGGTTGGAAAATTGTGGTGAAGTGCCGGTTGAAATTTTAAATTGTATTTTCCGTGCAGGAGGCTAGCCAATCGGCACCCGTTATACTGCCAAAAAATTATCGAAAGTTATCGAAAATTTTTAGAAAATTTATAAAATCATAATAAATGATTTTATTTCACAAGAAACGATTTTCAACCACGAAAATAGAGAAAATGATTATTTTTCATAAAACATGAATATAACGAAATTCATTTTAAAATATTCATGTTTTTGAAATTGGTGATAATGAGATCACCGAAAATCCTCTCGATATATGAATTATATGTGATATGAAATGGAAAATGAAAAAGGGATAAAAAAATATTTTATGAAAGTTTTCTAAATATTCTCTCGATATATTAATTATAAGTAATATGAAATGAAAGATGAAAAAGGGATAAAGTGAATATTTTATAAATATTTTCTTAAATATTCACTTGATTTATTATATAACCTTTATGGTTTTAATTATTAAATTATTATTTTTATAAATTCCATAAAGATTTTCAGATGATGAAAAATACGGTTTTGAGACTAGTTGGCATCCTATCATGCTGATATGTGATATGTGATATGTAATTCCGGTCGACACCTGATCAGTGATCCGCCGAGGACAATTATAGACTATGGCCATAGATCTGACATGACGATTTTATACCCTTCGGGGTCTATAGCATAATACGAGTAACGACCCAGTGGACGGGCTGGGCGTGCCTCAGTCTTCATAAATGAAAATGTTTTATATGATATGTAATATGTGAAATGTAAATGTTTTACATGATATGTGCCAAGTTAAATGAAAGAGATTTACAGCATTTTACAAAATGCTTATTTCAGTACTGATTTTAGTACTACGAAATGATTTTCATATGACATATGATATGAACATGTAATATGTTTTCAAAAGGAATAAGAGTTTATAAGTCTAATATTCTTACTATGATTTTAAATTGAATATTAGACTATATGTGACATGAATATGTGATTTGTTTTAAAAAGGAAAGAGGAGGAAAATAAATCTAATATTCTTATTTTAAACTTTAAATTGAATATTAGATTTAAATGATTTATATGTTATACGAAAAGGAAATTATAGCTTATTTTGCTATTTAAAGTAATGTACTAATTGTGATTGTACAGTAAAATATGAAATGAGTTTAAATGAGAACGATGATGATTTAACTAATATTCTTTTCAAGGAATATATGAATATTAGTTATTTTATTTAAATGCTTTATTTTATATAAGCATTATTTTGAAAGGAATATAGAAATAATATGAAATGAAAAGGTAAAAGGATATAGATTTCAAACGAAAAGAAATTTATTACTCTCTACAGTTGCTTCTAGGTTCTGGGACAAGATAGTTATTTCAAAATACCTACCTTACTCCATCCGGATCCCTAACCGACTGTAGTGTCCTTCCTACATGCGAGCCTAGAGCCCATAGGAAAAATGAAAAAGTTTTTCAGCATATAGATAGCTGAATATCAAGTATGCATATAATTCCCTTACTGAGCCGTGGTTTGCTCACCCCTTAATATTAACATTTCAGGTTTTCGAGGACTAAGAGTCTAACATCTAAAGGACTTCGGCTGTGCATTTGGGGACGATGCGACAGCTCGATTTATTACATAAGGTACGATCATTTATTTTCTGTATTTAGACTTATCTACAGTACTACTTCCTTATGAATGAAAATAGGGGATGTAATTCATATTATAATTTAATATGAAATTGTGTATATGTAAAAGAAAAGTAAAGTATCGCAGACAGCTCAAACATATAAGATGTATAGAATAAGATGAAAAATAGGGTCACGGGCTGTGACAGATTTAATGGTATCAGAGCATGGTTGGCCTGATATTTGTTAATACTTTTGGAGAGAAAATGTGTTGGAAATGTTAACTTCCCCTGTAGTACTGTGTAGTCTAAATATATAGAGAAAATAAATGATTGCAAATTGAGTAAAATGATTTGAAAGGAGTGGGAAAGTGTAAATTGAGAATATTAAAGAGAAATAATAGGCTCAGAAATTACAAAAAAATGGTGATCTTATGATCTCAATGAAGGCTTGTTCGGTAAGGAACCGAAAGGACTCGGTGAGGGCCCCACCAGTACTTTTCTGTCCGGATCGAACTGAGACCTAAAAGTGATGATATAAAGGAGGGGAATGAAATATCATCATTAAATAGAACTTAAGATCACCAATTGAAGGTAATTTGAAGAGAGAGAAAATTTTTGGCCAAAAATGACCAAAATACCCCTGCCTCCAAAATTTTATAGTGAGTTAAAATAAACCAACAGAGGTTGAAATTGATTGATCTAACAGAGAAATTGATGATATAAAGCTGCATTACAGGCAAAATAATCCAATTATGGATTTTAATGGATTTTTTGTCGAAATTGAATAAGATTTAAATTGCTGATATAAGTATAAGAAAGGATAATATCAGCACCTGGATAATGAGATCATTGATTTCAATGTATACTGAGAAGAAAGAAATAAATGTCGAAGTGATGAAAATGCCCCTATGTTGGGCGATGTGCTTAATAGTGATAAAACCAAGTTGATCTTGAATCCATTGATGGTGATGGAGTCATTTATGGCATATAGGATGTGATATGAATATAATGATCCCTATTATTGATTCAACTTACACCTAGATTACGGACGCGAATGGTGAGTGACCTAGTGAACGGGCTGGGCCTCATGACAAAACCTCGAGGGGGCCAGTGGGCTCGCCAAAGAGGACAATACGCATGTGTAAAGGCGGATGGCGGACGGGACGAGGCCTTGTATGATGCGATCCCATAAGTGTATAGTGGAATGTTACAAGATGATTGGCCCAATTATCGAATGTAGAGGCCTAAATTAAGAGTGTATTGAATTGGATATTTATTACGGGATCATTAGATATTATGAAAAGTGAGATGACTATAGAAAATGATTAAGAAAATGAATAGTACAAATAATGAAATCAAGGTGAAGAATATTTCAAAATGATTTGAATATTAACTTTCTCTGCCTTGAGGATACATAGTGGAAATGACAGGACATGAGGATGAAATGTCCTAGATGATAAGAGGTGAGTGATTAAAGAAAGTATCGGATGTAATGCCGGATAAATTTTTCAGAGTTGTATGGATTGGAGAAATCGAGCTAACACTGACTTGAGGGATTATATGAAATTTAATTCTGAGCTTATATCGGAGGATATAGAAAGAGTTCGAAAGCTTTACAACAACTCTGAAAAATGTGTGAATAATGAAATTCACTTGTAAAGGTGTGATTGATGGAAATACATATAGTGTGATTTGAGGTTAATGAAGTATCTGTATAAATGCAAATGAGAAAAGCACAGATGACCGTGATATGTAGATGGATTTAAATGGTATATTAAATCCTAATTATTTAATAAAGTTCTTGTGAAGAACAAGTGATCATCTACATGAAAATGGACGCTTTATTGATCTGATCAAAGATACAGGAGGAGTCCATAAGACTAGCATCAGTATAAAGCGTCATTAGAGAAAGGTTAGAGACTGATGTCCATAAGATGATAATGATTTGAACTCGATAAAATTATCACGAGTTCCTATTGAGGTTTACAAGGTTAATGAAATTCCTTACGAGGTGTATAAGCCTAATAAATGAGGCATCCATATAACGATAAGTGATGAGATATTGATATAGTCTAAGATATCAATGGAAAATAAGCAGCATGGTGGTATGACCCTGCGGACTCTCAAAGACAATGAATTATATGTTGAGTATGGCAAAAAAGAGATGTGGCTAGACAGTATCTCTATCAAAAATATATGATCTCGAATGACAGAGCGATGTGGATCTATCTATGATGAAGAGATAATGATTGAGATACGAAATGTACTGGGTCTAGCTAAATACTATTGCCAGTCTATAAGAGAGTTATGGGTTAGCTGCTCTACAGATGTGATTAATAAGTAAAGAAATTAAAGTCAGTAGATGAATAAACATAAAGATGATATGTAAAAAGTTAAAGGAGTTAATAACGAAATACTTTACCACTGAAGAAAGAGTGATCGAAAAGATGATGAAGGAAAAGATGAATGTGTAAAAAAAGAGGATAAGTACATGATAAAGAGGGAACACGAATATGAAGTAGTTCCCGAAGTTAAAAGCTAACAGTGATTTTGTGGTTATCACATGATTATGGTTGGATATAAGATCGAGCCAAACTCGATAAAGGAAAGGTAATCATACGCCAAGGAGTAAAGAAATGATCTACATTCTACTGCCAGTAATGTAAATGGAAAAATGATAAATATATATACCACTTTGAAATAATGGAAATAGTGGAATTATATGGATCATGAGATGATTAAATTGATAATTATAGATTCAATGATGAAGCTAAATAATGAGAAGATTAAATTATAATTTGATGATGCCATGATGGAATCTAAATTATTAAAAGAGTATATTCTCAGGTATATTCTAAAACCTAAGTGATATAGAGTATACCATAAGAATAAGAGATGTAATGATGAGATTACATGGAAGTAGATATGGGGAGAAAATGATTGTCTCCTGATTCAATTATGGTAAAAGGTGGTAAATAGTAAAGTCTGCAAATGAACTGCAGCCGTTGATGAAATAAATATGAAAAGAGTATTGAGGATCTAAGAATCTAAAAGAGATATGATAATATGGAAGTGATTATAGCCTGATAGTCTAATGAAATCACTCCTCCATTATCAAACTCTTAGATTCTTTACTGCCATAGTCGAAATATGATTATAAAATGATGAGAATGTATGTGAAGTTCCAATGAGCTCTATATGTGGGAATCTCTGAGTAGCTATATGTTATGGGAAATAGCAAAAGGCTCTGAGATTCCAAATTTATTGACAGCATCACTCCGTACTGACGTAAATATCTGAGCGTAGAATGGAAACGCTCGAAGATATGTTGAGAGAGCGGATGCACGAGATGTGAAAGCTACTGGGACAATCACATACTACTGGATACAATGTATAAACGACGATTATCGAAATATATCGACTTGGCACTAAATGAGAGAAAATGGATGAAAAACAGCATGAATCATATGTGATATGAAAAGAAGTGGATATGGAGAACTCCCAATTGATAAGAAATTTAAAGGAGTATAAGTATATGATGAGAAATGATATATAGTGGTATAAAAGGCGATTATAATCTTAAAGGCATACTGGCAGTATAATATGGAAGATGATCAAAAGGTCAAGAATGATGAGTATACAGAACACTACCACCTTAGGAATTAAGTTAAATTCGGGGGATCGAATTTCTTAAGGTGGGGAGAATGTGATAACCGCAAAATCACTGTTAGCTTTTAACTTCGGGAACTACTTCATATTCGTGTTCCCTCTTTATCATGTACTTATCCTCTTTTTTTACACATTCATCTTTTCCTTCATCATCCTTTCGATCACTCTTTCTTCAGTGGTAAAGTATTCTGTTATTAACTCCTTTAACTTTTTACATATCATCTTTACGTTTATTCATCCACTGACTTTAATTTCTTTACTTATTAATCACATTTGTAGAGCAGCTAACCCATAACTCTCTTATAGACTGGCAATAGTATTTAGCTAGATCCAGTACATTTCGTATCTCAATCATTATCTCTTCATCATAGACAAATCCACATCGCTCTGTCATTCGAGATCATATATCTTTGATAGAGATACTGTCTAGCCACATCTCTTATTTGCCATACTCAACATATAATTCATTGTCTTTGAGAGTCCGCAGGGTCGTACCACCATGCTGCTTATTTTCCATTGATATCTTAGACTATATCAATATCTCATCACTTATCCTTATATGGATGCTTCATTTATTAGGCTTATACACCTCGTAAGGAATTTCATTAACCTTGTAAACCTCAATAGGAACTCGTGATAATTTTATCAAGTTCAAATCATTATCATCTTATGGACATCAGTCTCTGACCTTTCTCTAATGACGCTTTATACTGAGGCTAGTCTTATGGACTCTTCCTGTATCTCTGATCAAATCAATAAAGCGTCCATTTTCATGTAGATGATCACTTGTTCTTCACAAGAACTTTATTAAATAATTAGAATTTAATATACCATTTAAATTCATCTACATATCACGGTCATCTGTGCTTTTCTCATTTGCACTTATACAGATACTTCATTAACCTCAAATCACACTATCTGTATTTCCATCAATCACACCTTTACAAGTGAATTTCATTATTCACACATTTTCTAGAGTTGTTGTAAAGCTTTCGGACTCTTTCTATATCCTCCGATATAAGCTCGGAATTAAATTTCATATAATCCCTCAAGTCAGTGTTAACTCGATTTCTCCAATCCATACAACTCTGAAAAATTTATCCGGCATTACATTCGATACTTTCTTTAATCACTCACCTCTTATCATCTTGGGCATTTCATCCTCATGTTCTGTCATTTCCACTATGTATCCTCAAGGCAGAGAAAGTTAATATTCAAATCATTTTGAAATATTTTTCACCTTGATTTCATTATTTGTACTATTCATTTTCTCAGTCATTTTCTGTAGTCATCTCACTTTTCATAATATCTAACGATCCCGTAATAAACATCCAATTCAATACACTCTTAATTTAGGCCTCTACATTCAATAATTGGGCCAATCATCTTGTGAAATTCCACTATACACTTATGGAATCGCATCATACAAGGCCCCGTCCCGTCCATCGTCTGCCTTTACACATGTGTACTGTCCTCTTTGGCGAGCCCACTGGCCCCCTCGAGGTTCTATCATGAGGCCCAGCCCGTTCACTAGGTCACTCACCATTCGCGTCCGTAATCTAGGTGTAAGTGGAATCAATAATAGGGATCGTTATATTTGTATCACATCCTATATGCCTGAATTTTTATATTAATTTTAAATGCGAAAGATAAATTAAAGTAAATAAAGGAATTATTTACAAGATGGAATATTGTTGGAAATTCCGTAAATAATGAAGTTAAGGAATTGATAAATTATATGGAAGAAATTAATTTGGATAAATGAAAATCCAAATTAAATAAGAAAATGAAAAAGAAAAAATATATATTGTACATACGATATATATTGTATTATTTCATTATATAAATATATATAAATGTTATTCTATTTTAAAGTATATATGTATGCATAATATATATAATATATATTAGATATATATTTGTAATATATAATATATATACATATTTTTGTATATAATACATATTTATATAGTACTATACTATATATAAAATTATATATAGTATAATATATATAGTATAATATGTATATAATAAAATTAAAACAAAAAAAAAGAAATATGAAGGTATCGGGACAGAGCCCGATCCCTTCCCAGCCAGAGGCCGCCGGCAGCAGAGCTGCCGCTGTCGACGATGGGAAGAGAGAGTAAGGGAGGAGATGATGCCGGCGAAGTGAAGCGAGGAGGCCGGTGACGGAAAGATGAAGCGAAACGAACGGAAAAGAGGTAGAAACTGGCGGAAGTCGAAAGGAAAAAAGGAAAGAGGATCTGGCCGTGTCGGCAGAATTGGCCACCGCCATTGCCACTGAAGCATCGCCGGAGGGAGAGAAAGAGGATGGAGGCCACCCGAGGAGCGGTGAACGGCGGAGGAAGGCTGATGAAAAGGTGAAAGGAGCCGAAGGTAAACCGAGTCGATCTGTCACCATGCCGCCGATCCAAGTTGAACGGAGACTACCAGCAGGTTCGCCGTGCCGTCGGCCAGTTGTGGAGCCACCGAACCGCTGGAGAACCGACCGCCGGCGAGGAACCGACGATGAGGGGATCTGACCGGTCTGAACCGGTCCGGCCAGGAAAAGGAAAAGAGGAAAAAGAGAAAAGAAAAAGGAAAAAGAAAAAGAAAAAGAAAAGAAAAGAAAGAAAAGAAGAGAAAAAGAAAGAGAAGAAAGAAAAGAAAAGAAAAGAGAAAATAAAATAATTTTCGGGATTCAGGAATTTCGAAAATTACGGGAGATCCCGAGAATTTGGAAACCCAAGAATTACGAGAATCGGTAAGAAATCTCGAAAAATGCTAAATTATTTAAATAATTTATTATTTAAATAATTATGAAAAAATTCTAAATTTTAGAATTTTAATTCCAGAAAATTCCCTCGATGACCGAGCCGATGGAATTGGGCGAGGTGAACACGGGTGCAACGAATGAGGCGGTCGCCAACCCGAAACAGGTAAGGGATGCATGTGCAGTATTGTAAGGATATTCAGTTTGCATGTTTTAATTTTGAAATATTTTATGAAAATAATTTTTGAAAATTATTATGAAAATTGATTGGTTGGAAAATTGTGGTGAAGTGCCTGTTGAAATTATAAACTGTATTTTCCGTGCAGGAGGCTAGCCAATCGACAGTCGTTATACTGTCGAAAAATTATCGAAAGTTATCAAAAATTTCTAGAAAATTTATAAAATCATAATAAATGATTTTATTTCACAAGAAACGATTTTCAACCACGAAAATAGCGAAAATGATTATTTTTCATAAAACATGAATATAACGAAATTCATTTTAAAGTATTCATGTTTTCGAAATTGGTGATAATGAGATCACCGAAAATCCTCTCGATATATGAATTATATGTGATATGAAATGGAAAATGAAAAAGGAATAAAGAAAATATTTTATGAAAGTTTTCTAAATATTCTCTCGATATATGAATTATACGTAATATGAAATGAAAGATGAAAAAGGGATAAAGTGAATATTTTATAAATATTTTCTTAAATATTCACTTGATTTATTATATAACCTTTATGGTTTTAATTATGAAATTATTATTTTTATAAATTCCATAAAGGTTTTCAGATGATGAAAAATACGGTTTTAAAACTAGTTGGCATCCTATCATGTTGATATGTGATATGTGACATGTAATATGTGATATGTGATATGTGATATGTAGTCCCGGCCGACACCTGATCAGTGATTCGCCGAGGACAATTATAGACTATGGCCATAGATCTGACATGATGACTTTATACCCTTCAGGGTCTATAGCATGATACGAGTAACGACCCAGTGGACGGGCTGGGCGTGCCTCAGTCTCCATATATGAAAATGTTTTATATGATATGTGATATGTGAAATGTAAATGTTTTACATGATATGTGACAAGTTAAATGAAAGAGATTTACAGCATTTTACAAAATGCTTATTTTAGTACTGATTTTAGTACTACGAGATGATTTCCATATGACATATGATATGAACATGTAATATGTTTTCAAAAGGAATAAGAGTTTATAAGTCTAATATTCTTACTGTGATTTTAAATTGAATATTAGACTATATGTGACATGAATATGTGATTTGTTTTAAAAAGGAAAGAGGAGGAAAATAAATCTAATATTCTTATTTTAAACTTTAAATTGAATATTAGATTTAAATGATTTATATGTTATACGAAAAGGAAATTATAGCTTATTTTGCTATTTAAAGTACTGTACTAATTATGATTGTACAGTAAAATATGAAATGAGTTTAAATGAGAACGATAATGATTTAACTAATATTCTTTTCAAGGAATATATGAATATTAGTTATTTTATTTAAATGCTTTATTTTATATAAGCATTATTTTGAAAGGAATATAGAAATGATATGAAATGAAAAGGTAAAAGGATATAAATTTCAAACGAAAAGAAATTTATTACTCTCTACAGTTGCTTCTAGGTTCCGGGACAAGAT
Source organism: Heritiera fomes (assembly GCA_032173925.1). Taxonomy (NCBI): domain Eukaryota; kingdom Viridiplantae; phylum Streptophyta; class Magnoliopsida; order Malvales; family Malvaceae; genus Heritiera; species Heritiera fomes. The sequence goes on from JAPDPM010000015.1 coordinate 6,119,962, forward strand.
AGGTATTTCAAAATACCTACCTGACTCCATCCGGATCCCCAGCCGACTGTAGTGTCCTTCCTACATGCGAGCCTAGAGCCCATAGGAAAAATGAAAAAGTTTTTCAGCATATAGATAGCTGAATATCAAGTATGCATATAATTCCCTTACTGAGCCGTGGTTTGCTCACCCCTTAATATTAACATTTCAGGTTTTCGAAGACTATGAGTCTGACATCTAAAGGACTTCGGCTGTGCATTTGGGGACGATGCGACAACTCGATTTATTACATAAGGTACGATCATTTATTTTCTGTATTTAGACTTATCTACAGTACTACTTCCTTATGAATGAAGATAGGGGATGTAATTCATATTATAATTTAATATGAAATTGTGTATATATAAAAGAAAAGTAAAGAATCGCAGACAGACCAACCGTATAAGATGTATAGAATAAGATGAAAAATAGGGTCACGGGCTGTGACAAGAATGCTTTCTTTATCGGGTAGAACAGTGCTCGCAATTTCTACTCTAAATGCTATCCTGGCTTACTATATGCGAGGAAATTATATCCCCAAAAGCATTTGCAATGAAGTTGATAAGATCACTAGAAGTTTTATTTGGGGATCTTCTGAGGATCATAGAAAATTGCATATGGTTAATTGGGAGACTATCATATTACCCAAAGAAAAAGGGGGTTTAGGTGTTAGAGATATGCAAAGCCTCAATGAAGCAAACATGGCGAAATTGGGTTGGCATTTTCTTAACGAATTTGATAAGCTATGGTTAATGTTCAAAAAGCAAAATACTCAATGTCGTAACGGCTTCGCGCTCGACGATTTTGAAAAAAACATTTAAAAACAAAAAAGGAGTCGCCACCAATCTTTTTTGACTATGTGTGATTGGTCACCTAAAATATTTATCTTCTTAACAAAATCTCAAAATTTATTAAGTTTTATCAAAAAGACAAATTTTTGGTCTGCGAAAACAAAATTTGGGTTCGGGGGTACGGTTACGCGTAGGGAAGGATTAGCACCCCCACGACGCCAGTTAAAAAACAGTACCATAATAATCATGTGTTATCCTTTTTGTTTTAATAAAATAGTCTCAATTTAATATTTAAAATCAATTCCTTTTTATTTCATTTTTGAAGCATTTTATTATTTATCAAAATTATTTTTCCAATTTTTAAAAAAATGTTAGATTTTATTTATCGAAAATGAATGTGAACCCTTTTGTATTGAAAAATTAAATCAAATATCTCAATACTCTGGTAACATTTGGAATAATTTTCCTCACCTAGAGATTTCCTAAGAATCACTACTTGTGAGTTCTATAGAATCTCATCATCAGAAGATTCACACTCGCTTCGAAAATTATTATGAATGCATATGATGCAAACAATTAAAAAATGATGCAAATGAATTTTTTGATTTTTTTATATAAATTTTTATTTATTTATTTTGAATAAAAATTTTTATTATTGAAAAATTGCACTAAATATCTCAATACTCTGGTAACACTTGGTGAACTCTTCTCACCTAGGGATCAGTCAAGAAATCACTACTTGTGAGTTTCATGACATCCCATCATCGGGCGATTTGTTTACTTAAATTTAAATTTTATTATTTATTTCCTTTTCTTATTTTCTTTTTAAAAAACTTATTTATTTTTATTTTTAATAAAAACAAATTATTGAAAAATCATACTAAATATCTCAATACTCTGGTAACATTTAGTACGACTCTTCTCACCTAGGGATCAGTTAAGAAATCACTACTTGTGAGTTTCATAACATCCCATCATCGGACTTTATTGTTAATTTCCTTTTTTCTATTTTCTTTTAAAACTTATTTATTTTTATTTTTTAATAAAAAATAAATTATTGAAAAATCATACTAAATATCCCAATACTCTGGTAATATTTAATACGACTCTTCTCACCTAGGGATCAGTTAAGAAATCACTACTTGTGAGTTTCATAACATCCCATCATAGGGCTTTATTATTAATTTCCTTTTTTCTATTTTCTTTTAAAACTTATTTATTTTTATTTTTTAATAAAAAATAAATTATTGAAAAATCATACTAAATATCCCAATACTCTGGTAATATTTAATACGACTCTTCTCACCTAGGGATCAGTTAAGAAATCACTACTTGTGAGTTTCATAACATCCCATCATCGGGCAATTTGTTTACTTAAATTAAATTTTTATTATTTACTCAAATTTGAATTTCATTATTCTTGAATACACTTCCTAATCAATAATAATAATTAATGAAAATATAAATAAAAGAAAATTTTTTTCAAAAAAACTTTTATTTTACAACATGCATCAATAATAATAATAATAATAATAATAATAATAATAATAATAATAATAATAATAATAATTATCAAAAACAAAAATTATAAAAATTAAAAATTAAATTAAGAAAGAATTTACCTAAATGATTTTGGGTTTTAGAAAACCCAAAGTAGTAATGCAAGCAGCCCAATCTGAAAGCCCAAAAGGGTGGGTCCAACAGGTGAATGGGCCGGATCAAGAAGCCAACCAAACCAAGCCCAATGGAGTTCGCGAGTCGGGTCGGCAGGGGCACGGGTCGGACGCGCGGGTCGGTGGCTGGAACCCGGATCTTCTCCTCCGAAGCGGGTCGGACGAGAGGGTCGGTTCGGGTCGGATCCGCGGGGCGACGCGCGGATCCTTCTTCTCCGGGCAGGCGCGCGGATCCTGGACCCGGGTCGGGTCCAGGCGCGGGTCTTCTCTATTTTTGCTATAAAAGATCCCCCTTTTTTTTTATCCATCATTTTCTAACCAAAAAAGAAGAAAAAATGCAGAGCCTTCAAAGCTCTCCCCTCGGGCGATTCCTGGCCGCCGCCTGGGCTGCCGTCGACCACCGCCTCCGATGGCCGGAAAGGGAAAAGCTTCTAACTTTCCGAAGCTTCTCTTCCTCACCTTTCCGTTTCTAACCTTCGATTCACAAAAAAAAAGCCCTAACCTAGTAGATCTGAACCCCCCGAATGCTTTTGTCCTTTTTTTGTTTTTTTTTGTTTTTTGGATGATGGTTTCAGATGTGTTTGGTTGGTTTTTATTTTGCAGGTGGGGGCTTAGATCTAGGGCTTTTGAAAAGGGTCTCGGGTTTGGTGGTGTTTGGGGGTTTCAGTGAAGCCGAGGGGTTGTGTGTTGGTTGTGGTGCTGGGGGTTTTGGGTTTGGTTTCTGATGGTGTGTATGCTGTTAGTGTTGAGGGTGATGATGAGTGAGTCCGGTTGCTGGGGTAAATGGTTTTGATCAAGGTTGAGGGAAATGGGGTTTCGGGTCTTCTGGTCCGAGGCTTGAGGGAGGGTTTGTGGTGGTGATGACGATGATGATGGTTTGGTGATGATGATGACAGTGATGATGGCGGTGAGTGGTGGCTAGATGGTGAGCGGGGGATGGGATCTAGGGTTTGGCCTCCGGTGAGGGACTCTGGTTTACGGTGGTGGCAGAGCTGGGTTCCTTTAGGTTGTTTCTGGGTTTTCAGGTAAAATGGGGAGAGCTTCAAGCTTCCCTTCCCCTCGTTGCTGGTTGAAGGAGAGATTTTTGTAGAAAGGGGACTGGTATAGATGGGATCGGGTAGAGTAGCTGGTGATCGGCGGATGGGATGGGGTAGGCAGAGGCTGACTGGTGGTGGCAGGAGTTGGCAGTGGTGACTGGCGGCAGATTGGATGGTTGATGGGAGACAGATTGGACAAAAAAAAAACAAAGAATATAAAAATAAAAATAATAATAATAATAATAATAATAATAATAATAATAATAATAATAATAATAATAATAATAATAATAATAACAACAACAAAGTAATAGAAATAACAATAAAAATAAAATAAAATAAAAAATATATAAGTAATAATAATAATAATAATGAAAGAAGAAAAAATAATAATGCTAATAATAATAAAACAAATAATAAAAATAAAAACAAATACAAATATATAAAAATAATTAACAAAAATGGGACAAAATTAGGTGTCAACAGCTGCCCCTCTTTGCTAATTGCTGAGAATCAGGAATAGAGCAAAGACAATGACACTAATTTTGTCCGACTTATGACCTGATCTTTTTTTCTTTCTTCTTCTTCTTTTCTTTCTTCTCTTTTTTTTCTTCTTCTCTTTTTTTTTAAAAAAAAGGTGTTCCTCTTACAACAGAGGCGATGAAGCTTTAAATCATCCATTTTTTTTTAAAATGTGCTCCTCTTGCAGCAGAGGCGATGAAACTTTAAATTTAAATCATCCATTTTTTTAATTAATTTTTTTTATGTGCTACTCTTGCAGTAGAGGCGATGAAACTTTAAATTTAAATCATCCATTTTTTTGTTTTTTTCCTTTTTCGAGAAAGCTCCTCTTGCAGCAGAGGCAATGTAACTTAAAATTCCTTTCTGAAAACGTGCTCCTCTTGCAACAAAGGCAATGAAACTTTAAAAAAAAAATTTTCTGGAAAATGTGCTCCTCTTGCAGCAGAGGCGATGAAACTTTAAATTCTTTTTCTGGAAAATGTGCTCCTCTTGCAGCAAAGGCGATAAAACTTTAAATTCTTCCTGGAAATGTGCTCCTCTTGCAGCAGAGGCGATGAAACTTTAAAATCTTTTTTCTGAAATGTGCTCCTCTTGCAGCAGAGGCAATGAAACTTTAAATTCTTTTTCTGAAAATGTGCTCCTCTTGCAGCAGAGGCGATGAAACTTTAAATTCTTCCTGGAAATGTGCTCCTATTGCAGCAGAGGCGATGAAACTTTAAAATCTTTTTTTCAGAAATGTGCTCCTATTGCAGCAGAGGCAATGAAACTTTAAATTCTTCCTGGAAATGTGCTCCTCTTGTAGCAAAGGCGATGAAACTTTAAAATCTTTTTTTCTGAAATGTGCTACTCTTGCAGCAAAGGCAATGAAACTTTAAATTCTTTTTCTGAAAATGTGCTCCTCTTGCAGCAGAGGCAATGAAACTTTAAAAATTCTTTTTCTGAAAATGTGCTCCTCTTACAGCAGAGGCAATGAAACTTTAAATTCTTTTTCTGAAAATGTGCTCCTCTTGCAGCAGAGGCAATGAAACTTTAAAATCTTTTTCTGAAAGTGCTCCTCTTGCAGCAGAGGCAATGAAACTTTAAAAATTCTTTTTCTGAAAATGTGCTCCTCTTGCAGCAGAGGCAATGAAACTTAAAAAATTTTGCCCGGAGGACTTATGATTTGTGCCCGGAGGACTTAAATGCTTTTTTTTGAAAAGTGCTCCTCTTGCAGCAGAGGCGATGAAACTTTAAAATTTTGCCCGGAGGACTTGATTTGTGCCCTGAGGAATTATGATTTGTGCTCGAAGGACTTAAGATTTGTGCCCGGAGGACTTAAATGCTTTTTCTGAAAAGTGCTCCTCTTGCAGCAGAGGCGATGAAACTTTAAAATTTTGCCCGGAGGACTTGAGATTTGTGCCCGGAGGACTTATAATTTGTGCCCGGAGACTTGATGCTTTTTCTGAAAAGTGCTCCTCTTGCAGCAGAGGCGATGAAACTTTAAAATTTTGCCCGGAGGACTTGATTTGTGCCCGGAGGAATTATGATTTGTGCCCGGAGGACTTAAGATTTGTACCTGGAGGACTTAAATGCTTTTTCTGAAAAGTGCTCCTCTTGCAGCAGAGGCGATGAAACTTTAAAATTTTGCCCGAAGGACTTGAGATTTGTGCCCGGAGGACTTGATGCTTTTTTCTGAAAAGTGCTCCTCTTGCAGCAGAGGCGATGAAACTTTAAAATTTTGCCCGGAGGACTTGACATTTGTGCCCAGAGGACTTATGATTTGTGCCCGGAGGACTTAAATACTTTTTCTGAAAAGTGCTCCTCTTGCAGCAGAGGCGATGAAACTTTAAAATTTTGCCCGGAGGACTTGAGATTTGTGCCCGAAGGTCTTAGAATTTGTGCCCGGAGGACTTAAATGCTTTTTCTGAAAAGTGCTCCTCTTGCAGCAGAGGCAATGAAACTTTAAAATTTTGCCTGGATGACTTATGATTTGTGCCCAGAGGACTTATGATTTGTGCCCGGAGGACTTAAATGCTTTTTCTGAAAAGTGCTCCTCTTGCAGCAGAGGCGATGAAACTTTAAAATTTTGCCCGGAGGACTTGATTTGTGCCCGGAGGAATTATGATTTGTGCCCGAAGGACTTAAGATTTGTGCCCGAATGACTTAAATGCTTTTTCTGAAAAGTGCTCCTCTTGCAGCAGAGGCGATGAAACTTTAAAATTTTGCCCGGAGGACTTGAGATTTGTGCCCGGAGGACTTATAATTTGTGCCCGGAGGACTTGATGCTTTTTCTGAAAAGTGCTCCTCTTGCAGCAGAGGCGATGAAACTTTAAAATTTTGCCCGGAGGACTTGATTTGTGCCCGGAGGAATTATGATTTGTGCCCGGAGGACTTAAGATTTGTACCTGGAGGACTTAAATGCTTTTTCTGAAAAGTGCTCCTCTTGCAGCAGAGGCGATGAAACTTTAAAATTTTGCCCGGAGGACTTGAGATTTGTGCCCAGAGGACTTGATGCTTTTTTCTGAAAAGTGCTCCTCTTGCAGCAGAGGCGATGAAACTTTAAAATTTTGCCCGGAGGACTTATGATTTGTGCCCGGAGGACTTAAATACTTTTTCTGAAAAGTGCTCCTCTTGCAGCAGAGGCGATGAAACTTTAAAATTTTGCCCGGAGGACTTAAGATTTATGCCCGAAGTCTTAGAATTTGTGCCCGGAGGACTTAAATGCTTTTTCTGAAAAGTGCTCCTCTTGCAGCAGAGGCAATGAAACTTTAAAATTTTGCCTGGATGACTTATGATTTGTGCCCAGAGGACTTATGATTTGTGCCCGGAGGACTTAAATGCTTTTTCTGAAAAGTGCTCCTCTTGCAGCAGAGGCGATGAAACTTTAAATTTTTTGCCCGGAGGCCTTAAATTTGGTGCGTTTCTGGAAAGTGCTCCTCTTGCAGCAGAGGCGATGAAACTTTAAAAATTTTACCCGGAGGACTTGAGATTTGTGCTCGGAGGACTTAGGATTTGTGAAATTTGTGCCCGGAGGACTTGGAAATTTATGCCTAGAGGACTTGAAAATTTATGCCCAGAGGTTTTTGAATTTGTGCCCGGAGGACTTAAATGCTTTTTCTGAAAAGTGCTCCTCTTGCAGCAGAGGCAATGAAACTTTAAAATTTTGCCTGGATGACTTATGATTTGTGCCCGGAGGACTTATGATTTGTGCCCGGAGGACTTAAATGCTTTTTCTGAAAAGTGCTCCTCTTGCAGCAGAGGCAATGAAACTTTAAATTTTTTGCCCGGAGGTCTTAAATTTGGTGCTTTTATGGAAAGTGCTTCTCTTGCAGTAGAGGCGATGAAACTTTAAAAATTTTGCCCGGAGGGCTTGAGATTTGTACCTGGAGGACTTAGGATTTGTGAAATTTGCGCCCGGAGGACTTGGAAATTTATGCCTGGAGGACTTGAAAATTTATGCCCGGAGGTCTTAGAATTTGTGCCCGAAGGACTTAAATGCCTTTTCTGAAAAGTGCTCCTCTTGCAGCAGAGGCAATGAAACTTTAAAATTTTGCCTGGATGACTTATGATTTGTGCCCGGAGGACTTAAATGCTTTTTCTGAAATGTGCTCCTCTTGCAGCAGAGGAGATGAAACTTTAAATTTTTTGCCCGGAGGTCTTAAATTTGGTGCTTTTCTGGAAAGTGCTCCTCTTGCAGCAGAGGCGATGAAACTTTAAAAATTTTGCCCGGAGGACTTGAAATTGGATTTGAAATTTTGCCCGGAGGACTTAGAATTATACTTGAAGTGTTAAACTTTGTGCCCGGAGGACTTGAAATTTGCTTATCTTCTGAAAATTAATCTTTAATCTTGATTAAACATGGCACTGGTAAAACTGGATTTGTAATTTTCTTTATCATGAGCAAACTTGCCCCTCTTTTTCTCTTTCTCTTTTTTCTCTCTCTCTCTCTTTTTCTCTTCTCTCTCTTCTTCTCTTTTCTCTCTCTCCTTCTTTCTTCTCTCTTTTTTCTTTTCTTCTCTTTTCTCTTTTTTCTCTCTTTTTTTCTCTCTTCTTTTTTCTCTTCTTTTCTCTCTTCTCTTTTTTTTTTCTTTTTCTCTGGAAAAGGTTGCATAACCTTTGAAATCTTGATTGAATGGTGTTGAGTTTTCAGCTTTGAGAAACATGTTTTAATCTCAAAATTTTACACAAAAACTTTCAATATTGATGCTATATGATATTGTGTATGTATGCATGTATGCATGACACTCAATCCTGTACATTCTCTAACTTTAGATCTTTTTCCTATCTTGCCAAAGAGGTACATCATTTGCCTTTTTTATCTTCTTTGCCCCCAACATGATCATGAAAGCTCCTTTCTGTTTCTTATTTCTGCAGATTTCTGGTGCTCATCATAGCCTTTTGACGAAAAGCACTGAATATTTTCTCATAACTATTTTCCAAGAGGGAATTGAATCTAAATTTCACAAGTGATATTTGATTCTTTCAAAATATTAGTGATTACTTTTCAAGATGAGTGACATAAATCCTACTCGAATCTCTTCAACTAGACAATTAAAAGTTTGATGCACCAGGTGTTTTGTTTGGGGGATACTTTGCCACTTATCCAAAAACAATGGTTTCTTTCTTGGCTCAAAATGGTTTTCTTAAAATACCATCGTTTTTCTTCTCTTCTTTTTTGAACAAAATTTTGAATGAGAAAAGAAACAAAATATTTTCAATTTAGTTTGACAATCTCTTAAATTCTCAAATAATGACATTCTACAAATGCCAAGATTGGGCATGAATGACTGACGCCTTTCCTACTTAGGAAGAGTATTTACAAGAAGGAAGGTTCAAACTTTTTCAAAAAATGTCGGGTAATCAAATGACATCAAAATCTTTGGATATCTCGAGGATTTCTCAAGGCTTGTTAATTCTTTTTCCATGTTTTCAATTCGTGTCACTGCTTGATTTGTTGCTCTAAGAGTTCATTGTTTGCTCTAGACTGCCCTTTTCGGGTTTTCACCCTAGAGCTGCACTCTTTTTTTGTTTTGTTTTCTTTCTTTTTTGTTTTGTTTTTTTTTTTTTGCATTTTTTGATGGATTGTTCCACCATGCATTCAAGAATTCAAATTCCATTCAAACCAAAGAATTGGGAGAATCTTCCAAAGAAGAGCTCTTCGATACAAGCATCCATATTTGATCAAAATGGACTTTTAAGTACGTAATGTAGGCCATGGTTCAGGGTTTTGAAAGAATAGATAAACAGGCCCAAAATGTGTTTGAAGGTGATCAATCCAAGGATCATTTCTTCTCATATAAACATCTATCATTTACATGCTTCGAAGCACCTTTTCGTTTTATACTTTTCTATGTATTTCTTCTTTTTCTTCTTCTTTTTCTCTTTTCTCCTCTCTGTCTTTTTTTTTTAAAACACCTTTCTTTGTGTATCTTCACATGTATCCTTCCTCCTTTCTCTTTCTTTTTTTCTTTTCTTTTTTTCATTGATTCATATCCAAGATTCTTAAAACATAGTAAGTCTTATTTGATCGAAAACAAAAGCTTAATCATTCATTTTCTTTGAAAAGATATTTTCTGCACATGCCCCCCAGTGTGAAGGGTGATCCTTGGAGAAGGTTTATTTTGAAAGAAACTATCAGGCTCAAAAAGGGTAGCAACAGGATAACGTTTATATTTGAGAATGGAATATGAAAGACGGTCATTCGTCATCTCAAATTAAGATGCTTCCATTGAAAAGCAATTCTTAAGATAAGTTTTTCTTTTGGCATTTGAAATCCTCTGAATATCATGTTTGCATGATGTCACAATCAATTTCAATTTTTTCTTTTTCTTTTTTTTCTTCCTTTTCTTTTTTTGTTTTTTTTTGTAATACAACACTTTAATATGACATAACTTGACCTCGCACACCACATCTTCATTTAAGGAAAAAGGTGATGCGTAACCCAAGGTATTGTATAGATGGACAACAGTGAAAAATCCTCAACTTTGGTTTTTTTTTTCGCTCCAAATCATGGGCGAAAGGCATCTCGAGAGTACAAGATTGAAGAGTTTGGGATTTGTACAAGAATCTAAGTGGAAAGGTGTTTCAAAATGATCTTGCCACATATTTGACCGCCATTATCCAGAATCTTTGAGACTGTCATTGATTTTCAAAAAAATTCTCAAAAAGTTTTACAAATCGGTTATTTCTTGAAAATCATTAACAATGAAACCCTGTCATGATCAAAGTGAAAACAAAAATAGAACTTTCAAACTCTTATGCCCCAATTTAGCTTTTTAGCTCTTAACTGACTTAGGTTTCGCTGAGATATGATCCGAGAATGATTTACGACATTCATCTTTGACAGTAATCACCAATTTTCTTGGAATCATTTTATCATTATTGTGAAGAAAAGAAGCATTCTTGTCATGCCACTGGAAAATAAATTATGCAAAAAGTTGTGCTCATACAATTATCACCTAGGCCAATGGAAATGACAAGCATTTTCCCACAACGTACAGACTTCAAAATCTCAAAATCTTCGTTTTCCTTCAGATTGATTTGCCAAAATGCCATGACTCTACACCAAAGTGGACTTCCACTGTTCCATGATTTCTTGAGTCAAGATTCCACCATTGATGAGCTCTTCAATCCTTTCCTTCAACTGTATGCATTTTTCTGTTGCATGCCCAATTGCCTCCATGTGATAGTCACATTTGCTATTCAGATCATAGCTCTTGGCCAACGGGTTTGGTGCTGTCCTCAAAGGTATAAGAGTCAAGTATTGGTTTTTCACCAAAAAGGGCAAAAGATCAGAGATTGGAATTGGGATTTTTCCTTGATTACTTCTCGATCTTTTTCTGTTGTTTGTTGATGGTTGAGGAGGTTGAGCTACTGGCCTAGGCATGAAGATAGGCGCATGAGCAACCGTTGAAGGGGAAGGGTTTGCTTGGAATCCCGGTTGCAGGATTGGTGAATAAAGATAAGGATCACAGGAAGCATTGTTCGAGGTTGGACGGTATGATGGGTGAGACAAATAGGGATTATATGGAATGGAATTTCTGGGAAATTGTCCCTCAAATGTCGCAGCTTGCACTTCTTCTTCCGTTCTTTCGGGCCTGTTATTAGCAATGTCATCTATCTTGATCTTGCCCCTCTTAATTGCATTCTGGATCATTTCTCCAAAGGCTACCATGTCGGCAAAATTCTTAGTAACATTCCCAATCATTCTATCATAATATGGTGCCTAGAGGGTACTAAGAAACAGAGTTGCAGTCTCTTTTTCTGTGAGGGGAGGCTGGACCTGGGTGGCAACATTCTTCCATCTCTGGGGATATTCTCTAAAGCCTTCAGTAGCTTTCTTCTCTATAGTTTGCAAAGATAAACGATCTGGGGCCGAATCCACAATATGCTTATATTGGGCGACAAATGCCCTTGCCAAATCTTCCCATGAGTGAATATCGCCCCTGCCCAATTGTGTATACCACTTAGTAGCAGATCCTTTAAGGCTGTCTTGGAAAACATGGATTAACAGCTTGTCATCATGTACATGCACTGCCATCTTTCTACAGTACACAGTGATATGGGCCTTTGGACAAGTGGTCCCATCATATTTCTCAAATTCTGGAGCTTTAAACTTTAAAGGAATGACCACACCAGGTACTAAGCATAATCCGGCAGCATCTAAAGATCCATGAAAATCCATTCCTTCAACAATTCGAAGCCTTTCTTCTATAAGCTCTATCTTTTGTCGGGAACTTGAGCCTCCTTCCACTTGTGGCATCCCTCGCTCTTTATGACTATCGAAATTGGCAACCTGAATTGGTTGAGGGGGTTCATGGTGGGAATTGCATGCCCTTGAAACTGACTAGGGTCGACTGCAGACGGCATATCAGGGCACACATAACCCTCGGTGGGTATTGCTTGTGGCTCTTGAGATGATTGGGTTTCTCGTGAGCCAATGTTGAGTGGACAAAAAGAATCTTCAGCGTTTCGTAACCGATGCCCCTCTTGAGTGGCTAATTGTCCTATTTCCCCATTGTTCAACTTCTTCAACAAACCTGCCATTTGTGATAATTGTTCTCTTATCTCTTGCTGTGCTTTTTCCATCCTTTCCATCCTAGTCACTTTTGTCTCTTCCATGGTCCAAAACTATCTTCAAAGTTTTCCAATGATCAAGCTATCTTTCCACCAAATCTATCACAAACTAAAATTAGATGTCATGCTTGCCATGCTAGTATGATGCTTTTATTGTATGGAAATTGTGAAATAAAAAGAAAATTCAACCTTGTTGTTATTTCAGAGTATCACAAGCTGTATACTAAAAAAGCAAAAAGGGAAATTATAAACTAAAAATTGTCATTTGTCCATTCCTTTGTTTTGATCCACTATTTTTCTTTCTCTCTTTTTTTTATATATTTTTTCTTTTTTCTTTAAGGAAACAGTTATTGTTAGCCTTATTATTTTCTGTCAAAATCATGTTATGCACATATGAATGAAGTGAATGCAAACCTATAAAAAGTTTTGTAGCCACCTCCCTTATATCGAGGACTTTACATCTATCAATCCTTTCTCCTTATATGACAAGTCGATTGGTCTCCACTTGCTGATGATTCAACATGTATTTTCTCTAGAAACAACAATGACCCTTAAGAATGAACCAATTTAGCCTCTCCAAAACTTTCAAGCATCTTCATTATCCTAGCTAGCTTTCCCTTCATCTCTCGTATATCACGTCCAAACTCCTCTCGATTATTCTCCAAAATAGTCTAGCTTTCTTAATTAATGTCCCATATCTTTGACCTATTTTACTCCAAAAAGACAAATATCTTCCTTATTATGTAATGTGAATGCATTAATGTAATGAAATATGTCATGCTAAAATTTAAGAATAAAAGAACCAAAATTTTCTCTTATTTAAATTCAATGAATGAATTCTCTCCTTTTTCTTTATTTTAAATTCTGATGATTTCTCCTTTTTTTAAGAATAAAATTTTTCTTTTTTCCTATCTTTTCTTTCAAAATTATCTTATTTTCACACCACAATTTATTTTCTTTAATTTCCTTTTTTATTTAATTTATTTTTAAAGGAATGTGACGATGCACTTACCTTTTATTTTCTCATCAAAATTCATCTTTCTTTTTAATATCTATGCATTAGTTTAAAAAATAAAAAACATTATTGTTATTTTTCAAATTGTATTAAAGAATGAATGATGTTTTCATGTTATTTTTGACAAAGGAGAGAAACCGAATAAATCTTTGTTTTTTTTTCTCTAAAATTGTAAAAATGTGAAATTTTATTTGAAAACAAATATCTTTTGATTTTGTGAGATTATGAATTTGAAAAATTATTAGAGTTATGATATGAAAAATGCAGTAAAAATGTTCCCCCATGTGTCCTAATCTTAGGATAATTTCTGAGAAAATTGGACATGGCTCTACCAAGGCTGGCCTTTTTAGGGTCCTTTTATATGCTGGGTTGTGATATGAAAATCTAAAGGTTCTCAAATTATACCTCACTGTCGTCCACACTGGACTAGTAAGATTTAATTTGAGTGAGAGTATTTCGATTACACCTTACGAGAGCAAAGGTACTTTACTCCCTCCTGAGAAGGACAGAACCCAGGTATAGAGCTCATGTTATGCAAATGCAAGTGCAAGTGTGTGTACAAGGGAACACATCAAACTCAAATTAAATTATTATCTCTATCCTAAATGTCTCAACAATTTATTAACAACAAGTATATAAAAATATAAAACATAGAATAAATAACATAAAATGCAAATGCAAACAAAATTATTTTCAAAATCCAAGTGAATTAAGTTTAAATATCAATTAAGACTATTAAATTAAAACTTTGGATAACACATGATTAATGAATGGCTTGAACCTCTAAAAGCGTCCCCAGTGGAGTCGCCAAGCTGTCGTAACGGCTTCGCGCTCGACGATTTTGAAAAAAACATTTAAAAACAAAAAAGGAGTCGCCACCAATCTTTTTTGACTAGGTGTGATTGGTCACCTAAAATATTTATATTCTTAACAAAATCTCAAAATTTATTAAGTTTTATCAAAAAGACAAATTTTTGGCCTGCGAAAACAAAATTTGGGTTCGGAGGTACGGTTACGCGTGGGGAAGGATTAGCACCCCCACGACGCCCGTTAAAAAACGATACCATAATAATCATGTGTTATCCTTTTTGTTTTAATAAAATAGTCTCAATTTAATATTTAAAATCAATTACTTTTTATTTCATTTTTGAAGCATTTTATTATTTATCAAAATTATTTTTCCAATTTTTAAAAAAATGTTAGATTTTATTTATCGAAAATGAATGTGAACCCTTTTGTATTGAAAAATTAAATCAAATATCTCAATACTCTGGTAACATTTGGAATAATTTTCCTCACCTAGAGATTTCTTAAGAATCACTACTTGTGAGTTCTATAGAATCTCATCATCAGAAGATTCACACTCGCTTCGAAAATTATTATGAATGCATATTATGCAAACAGTTAAAAAATGATGCAAATGAATTTTTTGATTTTTTTATATAAATATTTATTTATTTATTTTGAATAAAAACTTTTATTATTGAAAAATTGCACTAAGTATCCCAATACTCTGGTAACACTTAGTGAACTCTTCTCACCTAGGGATCAGTCAAGAAATCACTACTAATGAGTTTCATGACATCCCATCATCGGGCGATTTGTTTACTTAAATTTAAATTTTATTATTTATTTCCTTTTCTTATTTTCTTTTTAAAAAACTTATTTATTTTTATTTTTAATAAAAACAAATTATTGAAAAATCATACTAAATATCTCAATACTCTGGTAACATTTAGTACGACTCTTCTCACCTAGGGATCAGTTAAGAAATCACTACTTGTGAGTTTCATAACATCCCATCATCGGACTTTATTATTAATTTCTTTTTTTCTATTTTCTTTTAAAACTTATTTATTTTTATTTTTTAATAAAAAATAAATTATTGAAAAATCATACTAAATATCCCAATACTCTGGTAATATTTAATACGACTCTTCTCACCTAGGGATCAGTTAAGAAATCACTACTTGTGAGTTTCATAACATCCCATCATCGGGCTTTATTATTAATTTCCTTTTTTCTATTTTCTTTTAAAACTTATTTATTTTTATTTTTTAATAAAAAATAAATTATTGAAAAATCATACTAAATATCTCAATACTCTGGTAATATTTAATACGACTCTTCTCACCTATGGATCAGTTAAGAAATCACTACTTTTGAGTTTCATAACATCTCATCATCGGGCAATTTGTTTACTTAAATTAAATTTTTATTATTTACTCAAATTTGAATTTCATTATTCTTGAATACACTTCCTAATCAATAATAATAATTAATGAAAATATAAATAAAAGAAAATTTTTTTCAAAAAAACTTTTATTTTACAACATGCATCAATAATAATAATAATAATAATAATAATAATAATAATAATAATAATAATTATCAAAAACAAAAATTATAAAAATTAAAAATTAAATTAAGAAAGAATTTACCTAAATGATTTTGGGTTTTAGAAAACCTAAAGTAGTAATGCAAGCAGCCCAATCTGAAGGCCCAAAAGGGCGGGTCCAACAGGTGAATGGGCCGGATCAAGAAGCCAACCAAACCAAGCCCAATGGAGTTCGCGGGTCGGGTCGGCAGGGGCACGGGTCGGGTCGGCAGGGGCATGGGTCGGTGGCTGGAACCCGGATCTTCTCCTCCGAAGTGGGTCGGACGAGAGGGTCGGGTCGGGTCGGATTCGCGGGGCGACGCGCGGATCCTGCTTCTCCGGGCGGGCGCACGGATCCTAGACCCGGGTCGGGTCCAGGCGCGGGTCTTCTCTATTTTTGCTATAAAAGATCCCCCTTTTTTTATCCATCATTTTCTAACCAAAAAAGAAAAAAAACGCAGAGCCTTCAAAGCTCTCCCCTCGAGCAATTCCCGGCCGCCGCCTGGGCTGCCGTCCGCCACCGCCGGTCGCCGCCTCCGGTGGCCGGAAAGGGAAAAGCTTCTAACTTTCCGAAGCTTCTCTTCCTCACCTTTCCGTTTCTAACCTTCGATTCACAAAAAAAAAAGCCCTAACCTAGTAGATCTGAACCCCCCGAAAGCTTTTATCCTTTTTTTGTTTTTTTTTGTTTTTTGGATGATGGTTTCATATGTGTTTGGTTGGTTTTTATTTTGCAAGTGGGGGCTTAGATCTAGGGCTTTTGAAAGGGGTCTCGGGTTCGGTGGTGTTTGGGGGTTTCGGTGAAGCCGAGGGGTTGTGTGTTTGTTGTGGTGTTGGGGGTTTTGGGTTTGGTTTCTGATGGTGTGTATGCTGTTAGTGTTGAGGGTGATGATGAGTGAGTCCGATTGCTGGGGTAAATGGTTTTGATCAGGGTTGAGGGAAATGGGGTTTCGGGTCTTCTGGTCCGAGGCTTGAGGGAGGGTTTGTGGTGGTGATGACGATGATGATGGTTTGGTGATGATGATGACAGTGATGATGGTGGTGAGTGGTGGCTAGATGGTGAGCGGGGGATGGGATCTAGGGTTTGGCCTCCGGTGAGGGACTCTGGTTTACGGTGGTGGCAGAGCTAGGTTCCTTTAGGTTGTTTCTGGGTTTTCGGGTAAAATGGGGAGAGCTTCAAGCTTTCCCTCCCCTCGTTGCTGGTTGAAGGAGAGATTTTTGTAGAAAGGGGACTGGTATAGATGGGATCGGGTAGAGTAGCTGGTGACCGGCGGATGGGATGGGGTAGGCAGAGGCTGACTGGTGGTGGCAGGAGTTGGCAGTGGTGACTGGCGGCAGATTGGATGGTTGATGGGAGACAGATTGGACCAAAAAAAAATCAAAGAATATAATAATAATAATAATAATAATAATAATAATAATAATAATAATAATAACAAAGTAATAGAAATAACAATAAAAATAAAATAAAATAAAAAATATATAAGTAATAATAATAATAATAATAAAAGAAGAAAAAATAATAATGCTAATAATAATAAAACAAATAATAAAAATAAAAACAAATACAAATATATAAAAATAATTAACAAAAATGGGACAAAATTAGGTGTCAACACTCAAGAAATGGAGTATTTAGGTCTAAATCAGGTTCACGAATTTGGAATGGAATGAGCAAAGGTACAGACATCCTTAGCAAAGGACTGAGATGGGTGGTGAAATCAGGAAGACAGACACTATTTTGGTTTGATGATTGGACAGGATTAGGTCCACTATCTTCCATCATTTTTGGACCTTGGACTACAAGATCAGAAACTAATAGTGAAAGAAGTAATGTCAAGTGTTGGTGTTTGGAATTTCGATAGCTTGAATGCATATATTCCAGCAGATATTCAGAATTGTATTTCTGCCATTCCTATCCAACATGAGCTAGATAAGAATGACAATATCTCTTGGAAAATGACACACTCAGGTCAGTTTTCCTTGAAGTCTGCTTATTGTCTTTCTAAAAGCTGGGAACCTGTGACTAATATTAAATAGGAAGTTGTTTGGAAAAGCTTGACTTTACCTAAAATCCGTACTTTCTGTTGGCTTTGTTTTCACCATAAATTGGCCACACGACAACATTTAAGGGATAGAGGATTGATACTCAATCCTTTATGCCCTCGGTGTAATCTGGAAGTTGAATCCATAGCTCACTATCTTAGAGACTGTTCTCAAGTCATCAATTTCTGGAATCTGGTTCATATCCCTCAAGAAATTCTTCCATCTTTTTCCATGAATTTTACTGATTGGTTGTCCTTTAGTCTTAGTTCAAAGTGTAATTCGATGATGAGCAATATCCCTTGGAAGGTGGGTTTTGCTTTTACTCTCTGGAATATTTGGCTAAATAGAAATAAGTTGATTTTTAATGAAGAATCTGAATCAGGACAGAGTTGGTTTAATAGAGTTCAAAGATCAGTGAAGGAATTTTGGGCCACTTGTGGCGTGTTAAACTTCAGCTCCAATAAAACACAAATTAATGTATGCTAGCATCCCCCTCCAACAAATTTTGTCAAGCTAAATTCCGATGGAGCTGCTTTGGGAAATCCGAGCAAAGCAAGGGCTGGTGGCTTATTCAGAAATGTTGAAGGTTTGGGGATTTGTGGGTACAGCCGTTGTATTGGAAATACTACCAGTTTGGTTGCAGTGCTGTGGGGATTAAGGGATGGTCTTCGAATTGCTGTTAAAAGGAATTTCGACAACATTATAATCAAATGTGACTCACAAAGTGTGGTAAATTTAGTTTCTAGTGATGCTCTCCCTTCACACCCTTATAGTGCTCTTATTTGTGATTGCAGGGAGCTAATGTATAAGCTACGGAATGCCAGGATAGTCCACATATATCATGAAGCAAATAATAGTGCAGATGGACTTGCGAAATTGGGAACCTCCCTTAGTTCCTCTTTTGTGTTTTTGGATTCACCTCCTTCTTGTTTAAACCTTAGCCTTATGTATGATAAAATTGGCAGTTTGTTGCCTAGATTGGTGAACTGTAACTCCTTCAGGGAGTAACTGTTTTTGTGTTTTTTTATGAAGTTTCCTTATTCCACCAAAAAAAAATCGCCATTTTTGCTGTCTTTTTTTAACCAACAAACCACAAATGTCTCGCTCCCTAGAGATTTGGCAGTGCAAGATGCACAGCTTTTGTCTTTGGATCCAAATTAACAACTGTGAAAATTTTGAAGCCCAGTTAGACATCCTTCAGGCCTGATTCTGAACCTGAGCTGGGCTATGTTCTGTCTTGGAATGGCTTGTCAAACACTGAGAGTTGGGCTTGAATTAGCCCCCATCGTTGTCTTATGGATTGATTTTGTCATTTTGAGGTAAGTTAGATCATGCATAAACAAGGAGAAGAGAGGTAGGAGTAATTTGGTGATTTGGTCAAAGTTCCAATACCATACAAGTATGTAACCAAAAAAAAAAAAATACCATACAAGTAAGCAAAACAATTTCGTTTTGCTTTCCTTGGATAATTATAAAGGTGAAAAATGGTGTCTCAAACAGTTCTGCAACTGTTAGTTCAACTTACATGACAGCCACTTTATAGTGCAGTGCTGCTGCTTTCTAACATGGCATTTTTCATCGATTTGATTAGAGGTAGAAAGATTTGAAGATAGATCTCGTTGTTAAAGCTAAAGCCAATACCTTTACCTCAGATAGTTGGTATACATGAAATTATTTACCTGCAATCATACCAGATTCCTTATCAACTCATAGTCAATGAAAGCATTGAAATCCCGCAAAGAAAATGTAAATATCATGTAAATATCAATGGTTATTCGACACTGTCAGCCTTGCTGATCAATGCTGACAAAAACTAAATGGTTCCCCATAACTAAATCTGAAAAATCCATCTTCGACCCGCATTACAACAAGAGAAGCAGACAAAACAGTCTGCAACCACCTACAACGGAGAGTGTAACTTTTCACCAATGAAATGAAAGAAGTTTGCATTATTAGGAATCACCCACCAGCATACCAGATTGAACAATAATTTTTTTCTACTGTGTCAGGCTCAGGGAAATGATGGTTGACTTGACCAGGATTTGCTTTCCCTTGGATCCACTGGCAGCTTGACTTGTTCTGAGTTTCTTAATTACTACTACTAGTACCAACAAGGGGGCCAAGGCCAATTGTCAAACCTGATTAAAGTCTTACAGGCCAGAAGTAATTAGCTTGTGCCCCCATAACTTAAATATTAATTGCCTGCTGGTTGATCTGCCCATGATTTCTTCCACCATCTGTCATTGTTTAAGTGTCATCAACCCTCATTATTCTGATAATTTTCTCTCAGGCCTAGTCTTGAAACTTGTCACAATCAGTACAATTTCTGATCCACTCTTTTGTTTTCAGTTCAAAGTCCATTACCTTCAAAATTCTTTCCCGATCAAGGGACCCAGAAAATGTGCCATAAAATCAAAATATAAAACCAAAAAAGCCATGTTAATGCTTGGCAGGTTTCTTCCCCAGGCCATATTTAACACCATTACAGAAACATTGGGTTCCATAGCTCTTAATTATTTTGTCCCCTTCTCAAAACTAGACCAGACAAGTTCAAAAACTAGAAGGTTAACGCATGTGCTTTGCCTCTCTGTCCACTTTGATAAATTCTGCTTGAATCAACTGCTTCTGCTCTCTTTCCTCCCGCCAAAGCTCAGTTATGGTTCAAACAGCAATCAAATACACTAAAGATTTAGGTAAAAAAACGTGGGCCTAGACAAATGATCAGAACCCCACTCTGGTTTTCCTTTAACTTTCCTCCATGAAAAGCCCAATACAAGAACACACTCGATAAAAGTAAAAAACATGGGGTTGTTTCATTGATTCTCCAGGACTTGATTTCCGCCTTTGCATGTGGGAATGCGACGATTTTGTTGTTTGTCCTACTATCTATGCTATCAATATTCTTTAACTTAATGTTCTTCCCACCCATAAAAAAAACAAACCTTTAATTCTTAGCTTCATACTTTGATTAAACCACAATTTTTTCTTTGTTTCAACTTCTAATTAACTCTTGCGGACAGCACTTTCCGTCGTTTTTCCTTACTGATTTGATTAAAGATTACAGACTTTTTCAAACGAGCTTTGGCCTAGGGGCCTTTGGACTGGTCTCACCAAAGGCATGCTGCACATGCAAAGATTACATGAAATTAGCCTGCAAAAGACTGAAACTTGCCACCTTACTGTTATTATTTTGATTGAGAGGAAAACAACAGAAGGTTGTGAAACAAAGAGAAGGACCCACATTACACAATTATGAGTAATACAGTCCTAGTCCTACATGATTTCTTGATACAAGAGATCCCTTCTTTATTTCTTTTTTCCCCTTTGTTGTCTCATTCGCTAAGATAACAGATCAAACAAGTTAGTGTTGGTTTAGTTTATTCACATTTCAACACTTTTCCTCTTTATTTTTGCCTATCCAAGAAGTCATGTGGGTTGTTGGCATTCTTTTTCTAATCACAAGAACGAGTAAAATAAAAATTATTATATATGCTGATGATTGTGGTGATTTGAGCATTGAAGTATTAAAAATTCAAGCTCGTGCGTCCACACTGAAATCACAATAACTTTTATGAAAACCTCAAAACCATGGATCAGAGGAAACATGGAAGAAATTAAAAAAGCTGTGACATATTCTCCTATTTTCTAATTTTTTTTTTATGTTTTCCTTACATATTTATCAGCTAGAAAACGATGGATAGGGCGGCAAGTGGTGCAAAATACTTAACAAGCCACTTGTTGAATGGTGCATGCAAGATGAGATGAGTTGATTCTTTGTCACATATATTTTTATCTAATTCTGCGTGACAATAGTTTTGTCCATGTCATCTTAATTATAAAATAAAACCATATACATATGTATGGATGATGGCAAGAAAAAGCCATTTATTGCTAAAGCTTAGAGATTGAATTTCGTCATTCTTTTTTTTGTTTTCGAGCATTGTGGTCCTGCAGATGAAAAGATTTGGGGAATAGAAAACAATGGACATTGAAGATCATACTTTCAGAAGAATATAATGGAGTAGTACTATTCTTGGTTTCATTAGTTTGGCGCATCTCTTGAACCTGTCTTTTCTTCTAAAACCAACAAAATTGATTAAGATGGCATATGAATCTCAACTTTCTGCATTCACATTTGATTTATTAGGCTTGGTGGGCTTACATGCTTAACTACTTTCACCAAAAAAAGAGAGTAAAAAACTCAAAAGGTACATCTGGTTTATTTTTAATATTCTTCTAGTTTCGTTTTCGCCACAAAAAAAACTTACAATTATGATCAAGTATTAAAGTCATTAAAGTTCCTTATATTAACCAAATAAGCCAATATATAACTGAACTTACAAATTTAAACATGGTAAAATTTGAATCTAAATTTAAAATTTCAGAACCTCCTATTTACTAGTTAGCTAGTACATCATTGATGATAAGAAAGATGTTTATTTATTGATTTTTGCATCAGTCGTGGTCTTACAAGATATGATTCCACTGATTTGTTTTAGTTAATTAATTAATAAATTGCCGTAAAGAGTGGTTGCATGCATCATGAACTAATTTGGTGCAGTGATTAAAAAATAAGTTCATTTGTCATTGCTATACATGTTATTAATAGTTATCATATTCTATCTGATGTACGTACGACATCACCTGGTTAAAAAAATATAGTTCTTAGGCTGTATGCGATTAGAACTACATCAGACACATTATTATAGAGAGGATTAAAAATATATAGTTAATTTCTAATTTCAAAAACTTGGATTAATTGATCAGTCAAAATTAATTAGGTCAACTTCCTTGTTATTCACTCTTCATGGCTTTAAATGAACCTCCATTTGTCAGTTTTTTAGCAAAGTATATATTGTGATTAAAGTCTTGTACATTTAATTTTTTTTTCATATTTAGTTGTATTTTTAAATTTAGTTTTTAATATTTAGTGTTTTTTATTATATCATTTTCATTTCATATTTTTTATATATTAAAAAATTTATGAAGTAAAAGGCAGTGAAACGTTTTTTTCTTTCACTTTCAAGGAAAGTGTATTTATATTAATCAATTTCAATTACATTCTCTTGCTATGTGTTTTGATAATTGCATGGGTCTTCATAGGGAATTTTGAGTTTGTATTTAACCTGGGTAGGTTTGGATGGCTTGATGATTCTCGGTTAGGTTTAATACTGCAAGTTTGAATTATATATTTTATTTTCGTAAGAAGAATTTATGCTTATGCACAAGAGATATTTGTTAAAATATCACGGTTTATTAATTTCTTTAAACCACTATTAACTTGAAATAAAATTCCATAAAGTATTACTCAAATTACACTAATATAAATTATCACTATAGATTTCTGGCCAAGTTGTTGCTTAAATTTCATTAATTTGATGGATCGATTAATTCAATTGTAAATTCCAAGAACTGAACGCAACTCCCATAGACTCTAGTTTTTGCTTTGCATTGGAAATAAAAATATTGGCAAATTTATAAGAAGTTATATGCATTCCCATCCAATGAACTCCTACGTTGAAAATTAAGCAGAAAATTTTATTGAAACTTAACTGATATTACAAATTTATTTTTTAAATCTCACGGATAAAGATGTATAAAAAAATCAGAAAAGATCTTCCCTACGAATGCATTTTTAAATTAATAAAACTAAAATTTTACAAAAAAATAGAAAGTAAACCAGACAATTTAACCAACATTTCAATAAGGATCCGATGAACATAAGGTCATTAGCAATGAATTTTCCGCGAATTTGGTTTTGTGTCTATCATTGAGGTATGTGAACTGACATTGGATTTTATCAGATTTTTACCAGGCTACAGAGGCAGCGGTGCTGGTGCATGCCATGCACTGATTGCGAATACTTTACAATCTCGTGAAACATGTGGTTGTTGAAATGTCGTCATCTGCTGCTTTCTATAGTTAAGAACGAACCAAAAACATTGCATACATGACACAGCATGTGAACCAAGTTTTTGTCATTATTTTTCTCTAAACTCTTGGTGGACATGGAAAGAAATTAACTTGAGAAATATGAGAAAATTACAGGCACAATAAAGAGCAATGCCCTAGCCTGTTTAGAACGTCGACCATCTGATACTAGGTTCATTTCATGTACAAAATTTATAACAAATGAAAGGCTTTGTGATCTAACATTAAGCATTCATCATGCAAAAAGAATAAAAAACTGAAAATCAATTGAACCGTTTATTAATGTAATTCACTTTGTGATATGAAGATCACAGGTTAAAATCACGATAACAGATTCGTTGTTAATGCAAATGGAATACTGTAAGTATAGACCGTAAACCTTCTTCAAATTTCACAATGTGAAAATTTTAGGTTTTGAATTTGCCTTATCGATGTAACTGACTGTTTTCTCCCACCATAGCATTTGTTAAGAGACTTAAGACCTATCTAGATCCAGGATATCGGCTAAAAGTTTTGTATCGGCGAAGCCATCTACCAAATATATTATACCTAAAATCTTTCTTAAAGAACCAGAAATGGTTGATGTGGGTAACAAGGAATATTTGGTATTCGACAATGGGGCCTTCTTCGAAAGTGATTTTGTATTTTGTCACAGTTAAAACAATGTCTAACGTTAACTCTCCATAACCATTAAACATGCCTTCTCTACCGGTAACACGGCAAGAGGGTTTTTCTTCCTAAACAGTATATTTTGTATGAGAATCTGCTCGTAAAATTTCCTTTTCTTTTCAACGGAAAGATAATTTCCCTTTGATCAGTTATATATCTTCGACTTGTTTCACTAAGATCAATATGTTCACATAGAAATGGATCAAGGTGAGGCCTAGCTTGGGGAATGTAAGAAAATCTGTTTTGGACATCGTCAAAAGAATTAGTTTCTTTGCTTAGAATTTAGTCCAAAGAAGACCAATTCAATACGCATAGTCGATATACTTTATGAAGCACATAACCAGGTGACGTTCTATTGATCTACGGTTTCAATGATAAAGACAGATGCAAGAAATGTAACTTCGTTTTCGAACAAAAAAAAAGATGCAAGAAATGTTATCTCCTGATCTAGATAAGCTACCGAACTTCTTTTTTTTTTTTGATTCACTAATTTACATGTATTCTTGACTTGTATGTTTGGTTTGATTGTTGTCTCAACTTCTAAGAAACCGAAACCCATTATTATTAAGAAAAGGCATTTGTAGATGATTAATCCCACAATTGCTAATCAAAATTAGGTCAAAAATTTGACCTAGTAAATTTTTTTTGGCCAAAATTTGACCTAGTAATTTGTATATTTGTCCCGTTGTTCCGTATAAAAACATGTAAAATATAAAAAATTTTATCTTATAATTTATATCGATACAATAAAATTTTAATTAATTAATTACTGTATGGTGTTTAAATTTACCACAACGAAACGTAGCTATCATATTGCGCTAGTAGCCCCCAGATGAGAAACTATTTTACGTCAAATATGACGGGTGCCATCGCAATCTGTTTAACTGTTTTTCTTTAATAAATGATAACATTGACTTGGCTCGATTTTTTTTTTATCAGTTCTTCCGATTCTTTTGTGGACGACAATGTGGAAATTTATTGAGACCAACTTGCGTTCTCACTTATATAGTACGTATACCTTGGTATTTGCCAGACGTCAAAAGCCAAAAACTAAGTGCTATGTTGTGCGGATGGCATTAAATGATTCTTCAAAACTTTCACGTTTATGTCAATTGTGGAGCAAAGAAAAGGGGAAATTTTCAAGAAATTGATACATCTCTGTCAATCAGGTTGTGATTGAATTTATGCTTGCTTGAAAATTAGGTTTTTGTGATTGTAATGATCTTGCATGATCAAACAAGTTCTTTGTTGTTTATTATCATTTTGTCATTTCAGCTAATTTCTTAGTTTATATGATTCAAAATTGCACAAAATTTTTATTTTCTTGACTAATTGGTCAAATTCAATATCATGTGGTAAAGATTACCGTGCTGCCGAAAAATAATAGAATACGGGTTTGGTTGAACAGTTCAAAAAATATTAGACGAAATTTAAAAGTCTTTAATGAAATTATCAGCTGTTTGTTTTCCTGCTTAATTCGTGGCTCATGCCACTGTACGTTTTATATAAGGTCTAGGGATAGCATTGTAGAATATGGAATTCAAGTTTGGTCATTTTTGAGCTGCCAAATTAAATTAAATTAAATATGCAAAATTGCAATGTTATTTGCTTAGAAGAAATCCTTTTTAATTTTCCATTTTTTCAAGATTTGGATTCCGTCGGCTTCAAGAATGAAATAGACATGTTAGGCAGATTCTGTGTACAAAAGCAGCTCTGCATTTATATATCTTATAGAGCTTATAATTAGTCAAAGAAAATTACCCCACAAATAGGGTTATAATTAATGGAAAAATAAAAGAAAGAAAAATCAACTAATTCAATTACATCTAGCTAGAGTTTCATTTTTCTTCTAGGGTTTTCATCATCATATCATATGAAGAAGACCAATATATATATTGATTTATGAGTAAAGCCAAAGAGTACCCACCATTAATCTAAAAATTGTTTTGA
This sequence comes from Heritiera fomes, assembly GCA_032173925.1. Classification (NCBI taxonomy): domain Eukaryota; kingdom Viridiplantae; phylum Streptophyta; class Magnoliopsida; order Malvales; family Malvaceae; genus Heritiera; species Heritiera fomes. The sequence goes on from JAPDPM010000015.1 coordinate 6,146,043, forward strand.
ACTCAAAACAAGACATATGCCACAATCTATCCGCATCATTAAAAGATTGAAAGACTGGAAAATTTGGTCCACAATGGCGTTAGTGTAACATTAATTTTGATAATATAAAGTACGTGACTAATGACAGGGTCTATAGTAATCACACACTTAATAAATTTTATTTTAGGAGCCTCCAAAAGAGAAATTAAGATCAAGAAAACGATTTGATATCACCAATCACCATCATTAGGACGGTAGGGGAGGTTTTTTTCTAAATTCTTTGTCCTTTTTCGGGGTCGAAAGCCATTGATTTTTACTCGAATTTCCTTTATTTTGTCAATTTACATGAAATTTATGTATGAACGGAATTTTTGTTGAAAAGTTGATGGAATGGAAGCTATCATCCAAAGCCAACATTGCGGGCTCTACCCGAATATGCTATACGCGTATGTCACTCGCAAAGATCGATTGGCAATATTTTCTCTCCTTGACCTGAAAGAAAGAAAAGATAAACGAAGAATTTCCTCTGTCAAATCTCTTTCTTGTGCCCATGAGAAGAACAATTTGAACAAAATTGGTTAGTTCAATCGTTTTCTTTTGACAAATTTGCAATTTGGTTTGTTTCTAGGTAACTTCATGAAGGGAAAAAAACAACAATTAATGGCCCTTAACTTCGTTTTCAACCAAAAAAGCTAAGAAATTTCAACAACAGAATAACCCTCATTTTTTTTATTTTTTATAAAAATGCATGGTTTTTTTTATTAAAAAAAAAAGCAAGAACTCGACGTTTGTAATGATGGTCATCTAATTTAGAGTAATTCTTTTTTGTATTATTCGATAGATAATTATTATATACATTGTAAGTTGAGTTTTTTTATTTCACAAGTGGAGTTAAAATAATACTACATGTTTTATTTTATTTTTTATTTAAAAAATATTTTTAAAGTATATGTATCATCATTTTAATTAAGTCCGTTTGGGGAGTCAAAAAACTCTACTAGTGGTGTATTGGATATTAATCCTTATTAGATTTGTTAGTTAAATAAATGTGTAAAAAAAAAAACTATCAATTAGGACTTTGCTACACGGGGTTGGTATAACTGTATTGTTGCTGAATTGAAAGTTTTATTTAATTTTATTTTAATTTTTTGGTTGAAGAAGTGTTTACTTTCGTCACCATTTCTAGGTTTTCTTTTAAATACGCAAACCAATCCAAATAAGTTAGGATGTATTACTTGTGTTGAATGATGAATTGAATACCTTAAATTAATAAATTTTGGCTGTTTCTTAGAAAGGACAGTCTAAAAGGGACTGAAACAATTTTCAAAAAAAAAACTGAAAAATAAATTAAAATTAAATATATATTCGTTGGTAATGAGATATTGGACTGCCTGCAAAGTTAATGAATTCCTTTCTTAGAAGTACAATTTTAGGTTTTTAACAAGCATGCAATAAATAGTTTTTTTTTTATCTTATGAATTTTACTATAAAATATCTAAAAGAGATTTTTTTAAAAAATTAATTAAAATGTTATTTATAATAATTTTAATTAAATCATCAATAACAAATTGATATTATAAATTTTAATATACATATACTTAACCTGAAAATATGCAAAATTTGTAATTTATTAATTAAAGTAAACCATAAACATCTGGCAGATTCATCTGTCACAAATTGCAGCAACATCCAATGAACTTTGTCCCCAGTCCCCACAAATGGGTTCTTGTTTTTTTTTTTTGTCTAGACCATCCGGTATTCCCATACTTTTGGTATAGGACTAATCCGGATTCGAGTCGAGCAGGACCCAAAGGGCGGCAAAGCTCTCCCTCAAGAGTTTTAATACAGCTGCATACCCAATGACTCAAACTCGAGACCTCTGGTTAAGCTAGAACAGCTTCCTGCCAGCTGATCTACATGATATTGGGTACAAATGGGTTCTTGTTGTTTCTTGGAAACCAAACCTTTAATATCTCCTCTACATGCATAAATCATATCAAAGGTGGGTGACAGAAAGAAAACAAGACAAAACACAACTTAATTAAATCAAAAATAAATTATAAACTCTTTTAAAAAAATTAAATTATAAACTGCATGATCTCTCTTTGGATACTCATATTGTGTGAACCCAAAAGGTAAATCAAATTGATTAATTTAGGGTAAACTTTGCACTAATCAACAACATTATTGTAAGTAATCAGTTGGCTAAGGAAAGTTCCATGTGAACCCAACGACCCCTTGCGCTTATTTTAGGGTTAATTAATTTGCATTTAGAAAAAGTGATTAATTAACTAATATATATTTATACATGAGCATGCTTGCTAGCTAAGGTGGTGTCAAATCATTCGATCTCAATGACAAACCTAATTTTACTCTAATTGGAATAATATTACTTTCTTTTTCTTCCTTTAATTAGGTCAATAATCACAACTCAAGCACATGTCCTAAAACTAGGGTTTTTAGAGGGACCCATTTTTGGCCCTTTTTTGCCTTACTGGAAAAAGCATAAGCACTTTATCAGTGATTTTTTTTTTCATTTTACCATCATTTAGCCACCCACTTTAAAAGGTCCCTCCACAGAATTGTACTATAAGGATGCTTTGTTTCATTTCATGTTTGCAAAGATATTTTCATTAGAAATTATGAGCATAAGTATCCAAGAGAAAAAAATCGCCATAGCCATTTCTATTGTTAAAAGAAGAATTTTTTTTATCAATCAAGATTTAAGCATTGCAAAAATACTCCGAAAATCAATCTTAAATATATCAAGCCAATCATTTGAAAAAAATAAATCCAAACAAAACTTGAAATACTAGTTTGATGTTACAACAACGAAAAACAATCAAGCAAACCCTTCAAAGGATGGATGAGAATACAACTTTTTCCCCCAAATCGGTGGCTCCCACATTTGAGAGCTTTTTGAATAATCATGGGATCTCCAAGTGGTTGGCATATATATAAATAAAACCTACCTTTGAAGATATAATAGAAAGAAAATAATAATAATAAAAGAGTGGCTGCCTAGTGGCTTTTGTTGCTATAACCCTACAAACTCTGCTTTTAAAAATGAAAAGTGAAAGTCTGCGATTTCTAGGAATCCTTTTTGAAACTTCTAGGAAATCTGCATATTTTATAATTCAGTTATCAAATAATTTTATATTAATTCCAATAATACTGGCTTTTTGTGTATGCTACTATCTTTTAAGCCATGCAAATGCAATTCCTCTCAGTTTACTTGTATGAAAGAGCATCTATACAGAGCTTCTAATATTTAATTAGTATACTAATTAAATAATAAATACCCGTTAATGGGTTTGGTTAAGTTAATTAATTTTAACAAGTATTTATAGATACCCGATAACCGATTAAATTAAGTTTTGACAGCACAATATACAAGAAATCATGAACTTAGCTAATCATCTCTCTTTATCTACAATTGTGCTTTGCTTTGCTTTGTTTGTGTGTTTCATGTGTTTTCATTGTTTCTTTTTTGGTTACTTTTTGCTATCTTTCAAGGTGGTTAAAGTAAAATGAAAAATAAAAAAAAGGACCATTGGGATATGACAAAACAATAATAATGGAGAAGATGAAAGAAAAAGTGGTAGTGAAAGATGAGAAGGGGACGGCGGTGGGATGTGGGAATCCATCTGTCTACATTGATTTGCTCTCTCGTGTTGGTGGGCAACTCATTTTCCTTTTTTGTTTTTCTGTTCTTGCCTTGCCTTTATATTATTTTGATTTCTCCTTTTTTCTACTTTTCCTTTCCAATGTGCGTGTGTGGGAGGGAATTCAATCGAGGGAAATGTTAGATGGTGTGGGACATTGTGGGAGGTGACTGTTCCATCCCATTCAATTTGGTCAATAGCCTTTCATTGTGGTTGCAAGATTTGGCCATCATTTCAATTTATTGTGGGAAAGAAGAGGGGGGGACCAATGCTTGGTTGCTAGCTAGGGAATTTGGATTATGAATAATTTGACTTTTCTTTTTTTGTTAATATCCAATGTATATTTGACGTTTTTTCTTTTTATAATGGAAGTTTTTTATTTATAGAAGAAAAATACAATTGTTGATAGTTGAATCTCAAATTTGTAAAATTTTCATATATTGAAAGCAAGAATATGATATTTTTTTCTTTATACCAATGATGGTATTTAATTTCTTTGAACTGTCTTTAATTATATTATTTTGAAAGTTTTTAACGGGGAAGAATTGAGAAATCAAAGGGATTCACTAACGGAATTATACTAGCCAGCTATCATTTCTTCAGAGCCAGCCCAGGAACCACCCCCAAGCAGATTGACCTTCAAACAGGAAAAAAAATAGTAGTCAAAGACAGGAATTCTAATTCCTTATTAGATTATAATAAAATCTAAACCGAAAAAAAATTATGGCTAAAACGTTGTCTGTCAGCTAATCAAACAATTTAGTACCTGGAAAATTCATAACTTTGCACCAATCTCAATGCATCAGTTGACCTTTAATGAATGTAGTTGCATAGTATGACACAATAATTTGAAGTAAAAATTCTGAAATTGAAAAGTTTCGCTCCACATTTTTTCCCCTTTCATCTGAAATTGAGCTGTTTGGAAAGCAAGAAAAAATATTATCCATGCACATCTACATGCATTCAGCTACTAAAAGGAACCAGAAAAAACAATTGAAGAAAAGAAGTAATTGAACATGAATTTGACAAGCAAATGTCATGTTAATTGGGGATTTCATAATTACTAAGTGATCTTTGTTTGCAATAGTTTTTGTAATAAATTCCTTATCTGAATCCACAACCCCTAAAACCCCACCTCTAGATATAGACCCCCACACTCAAAAAGCATTTTATTTTTTTTCTTTTTTAAATAACAAAAAGAATATATAAAAATGGAGTACATGAAACAGAAACAAGATAAACATTGGATTGATTATATTTGGAATCAAGATTATTACCAAAAAAATTACTGATTTGATAGCAATTTCACAATCAAGTTTTTATTAGAGATATTTGTTGACACCTAATTTTGTCTCATTTTATTATTATTATTATTATTATTATTATTATTATTACATATATATATATATATATATTTGTATTTGTTTTCACTTTTATTATTATTTGTTTTATTATTATTATTATTTATGTTATTATTATTTGTTTTATTACTATTATCATTTATGTTATTATTATTAGTTTTATATTATTATTATTATTATTATTATTATTATTATTATTAGTTTTTAGTTTTTATCTTTTTATTTTTATTTTCTTTGTTTTTCCGTCTAATCTGTCCATCACGCAGCCGCAGCCACTGCCACCTGACACCACCGCCGGTCACCAACTTTGTCTCCTCATCCCATCATAGCAGAAGCCCCATGCCAACCCTTACAAAAATCCACCACTTTTCGGTTACCAGGGCCGGCGATAGCTCTTTCTTTTCCTCTACCAGATTCAAAACCATACTACCTAAAAAACCCAAAACCGATGGCCACTGTCATTAGCCTTTCCAACCCCATCCCTCGTAGAATCCGAAACCCCCTAAACTGAACCACCACCCAAAAATCCCACCCAAAAGTCAACATACACACCACCTCACCATCGAGCCATCCCAAGACCATTTAACCCAACCCCGAACAAAAACCACCGCAAACCACCGTTCATCATCATCATCATCATCATCATCATCATCATCATCATCACCGAAAACAGAATGCCTAGCCAAATCCCTAACAGCCCAATCAAAAAAAAGAAAAAACCAAACAGATCTCAAGCCGCAACCAAACCAACACCAGATTTAACCAAAAAATAAACCAAAAAAAAAAGAGAGAGAAAAAGGAAGCGAAAATGACTTCGGCGAAGTCAGATCTGTTGGGTTAGAGACATTTTTGAAGGAAAAGGAGGTCGGAATCGAAGAGAGTAAGTGGAGAGCTTTCGGAAAGTGGTTTCCTTTTTCGTTTTCGATCACCGGCAACGGCGGCGCACGGCGATCCACGGTGGCCGGAAATCGCCCCCTTCGAGAGTCTTCAAAGACTCTGAAATTTTTTTTTAGAGGAAGGGGAAAAATGAATTAAAAAAAAAAAGAGATAGGTTTTATAGCAAAAAAAAAGAAGGAAGACCCGTGCGCGACCAGGATCCGACCCGGGATCCACGCGCCCGACTCGTCCGAGGGAAGGAGATCAGCGTGTCGCCCAGCATCCGACCCGACCCGTTTTTGATCCGCAACCCATTGCAGCCCACCAAGCTCGGCCCGTTCGCAGCCCACCAGACTTGGACCTCCACTCTTGGGCTCTCACATTCGGGCTGCATTTCCTTATTGGGTTTAAAACCCAATTGATTTGGGTATATTTTTCTTAGCCTTTTATTTGTTTTATTATTATTATTATTATTTTTATTATTATTATTATTATTATTATTATTATTGGGTTTTATTATTATTACTATTAGGTTTTGTTATTATTATTATTATTATTATTATTATTATTATTATTATTATTATTATTATTATTATTGTGCTTTTATTATTATTATTATTATTATTATTATTATTATTATTATTATTATTGTGCTTTTATTATTATTATTATTATTATTATTATTATTATTATTATTATTATTATTATTATTATTATTATTATTATTAGTGCATGTTACAAAATAAGAAATTGAAAAAATTTTCTTTATTAGCATTTTCATTAATTATTATTATTGACTAGAAAACGTATTTAAAAATAATGAAATTTAAATTTGAGTAAATAATGAAATATCCGATGATGGGATGTTATGAAACTCACAAGCAGTGATTTCTTAACTGATCCCTAGGTGAGAAGAGTCGTATTAAATGTTACCAGAGTATTGGGATATTTAGTATGATTTTTCAATAATTTTAATTTTTATTAAAAATAAAACTAAATGAGTTTTTAATAAAATAACAAAGAAATTAATAATAAAAATTAAATTTTAAAATAAATGAAATTTGTCCGATGATGGAATGTTATGAAACTCACAAGCAGTGATTTCTTAACTGATCCCTAGGTGAGAAGAGTCGTATTAAATGTTACCAGAGTATTGGGATATTTAGTATGATTTTTCAATAATTTTAATTTTTATTAAAAATAAAACTAAATGAGTTTTTAATAAAATAACAAAGAAATTAATAATAAAAATTAAATTTTAAAATAAATGAAATTTGCCCGATGATGGGATGTTATGAAACTCACAAGTAGTGCTTTCTTAACTGATCCCTATGTGAGAAGAGTCGTACTAAATGTTACCAGAGTATTGGGATATTTAGTATGATTTTTCAATAATTTTAATTTTTATTAAAAATAAAAATAAATGAGTTTTTAAAAAGAAAATTGAAAAAGGAAATTAATAATAAAAATTAAATTTAATTAAATATTTTTTCGATGATGGGATGTTATGAAACTCACAAGTAGTGATTTCTTAACTGATCCCTAGGTGAGAGAAGTTCACTAAGTGTTACCAGAGTATTGGGATACTTAGTGCAATTTTTCAATAATAAAAATTTTTATTTAAAATAAATAAAGAAATGTTTATATAGAAAATAAAAATGCATTTGCATCATTTATTATTTGTTTGCATCATATGCATTCATAATAATTTTTGAAACGAGTGTGAATCTTCTGATGATGAGATTTTATAGAACTCACAAGTAGTGATTCTTAAGAAATTTCTAGGTGAGGAAATTATCCGAAATGCTACCAGAGTATTGGGGTACTTCGGAATAATTTTCAATACAAAAGATTTTCACTTATTTCAAATAAAAAAATAAAACTTAAATGTTTCAAAATTAAAAGAATAAAATTGATTGCAATAAAAATAGGAATTATTTTTAAATATTAAGTTAAGACCATTTTATTAAAACCAAAGGATAACACATGATTATTATGGTACCGTTTTTAACGGGCGTCGTGGGGGTGCTAATCCTTCCCCACGCGTAACCGTACTCCCGAACCCGATTTTTGTTTTCGTAGACAAAAAATTATCTTTTTAATAAAACTTAATTAATTTTGAGATTTGGTTAAAAAGATAAATATTTTTAGGTGACCAATCACACCTAACAAAAAAGATTGGTGGCGACTCCCTTTGTTTTTTAAATGTTTTCAAAATCGTCGAGCGCAAAACCGTTACGACAATATTCTTCTTTCTGACTGATTTATTTATTTGTGTGCGGTCATTGCCTTAATTATTTTTCATACGAATTCAGTTGAAAAATTAAGTGCATCAAAATTAGGTGCTCTTTCATAATTAATAATGGCAGATCTCAGAATTAGGTATTGTTCATTAATTTGGTTGATTTCCAGACAATTTCAGTTCATGAATTCATGTATGAAACATGCCGCTATTTATTTTTTTTAAATTGAAAGATTAATATAAAAAATGGCAAGTAGCATTGTCAGATCTTATTCTGAAATGAAGAAATGATTTTGTTAGGAAGGGGAAGATATTAAATGGATGTTTTACAGAATGCCACTGAGGATAGCCAATGCAGGTGTTGATCATGTATTTCCATATATAATAATTAATTAACACAATAAGTTAAGCATGGCCATGAATATGATACATAATTAATCAGCAAATCTTGGTATATTGTTGGAGCTATTTAAGGTAAAAAGATTGAGATCTCTCACATTTTTTTTGTGTAGACCACAAGTATTTTCATCTGTTTTAACGGTTTGAGATTAATGCTGTTCGGAGTTTAGTCACAATTAAGACTCTTCACCTGTTCCCAAAGATGTGTTTAGTAGGAGTCGACCCGAGAGCTTTTCCCACAAACTTAATCTGCGTTGTCAACTGAACCACAACCCTTGGATAGATCTCTCACATGTTACATTGGCAAATTAATGAATATATATAAAAGGAATAAATGAAATGAAAAGAGAAAATAAGAACAAACTCCAAATTCAACATGGGAAATTTGCAATTTGCATGTACTCTGTGGGAAATTCACAATATTTTTTTAGTATCCCTTCTTTTCCTTGTCACCATAATTATTCTTTGTATTGAATGAAAGATTTTTAAAATTTCATGAGTATGTTTATTTAATAATTTTTTATTTTATTTATTTTAAAAATATTTTCTAATGATATGCCTAATCAACCCTATGAATTTTTTTTTTTAAAGTTTAAGAGCTCCATCACACCTGTCCATAGGATGATTTTGCTTTTCAATTACATATGTTAAAATAAGGATATTAAAAAACGAAAAAAAAAAAAGAGACATGATTATATAGATCAACTATTATTTAAACTTTAATGTATTGATTTAATTGGTATTAAGTCTTGTGATTGAAGTTAGAGCTTTTTTTTTTAATACAATCAGAAATATCATTAAGTTTTATTCAAATCTAATTTATATTTGTCAAAAGAAGTCATACTCATAACTATACATTAAACATTATTGGGAAGTTTTTTAAAAAGTTTGTATTATATCTCTAAATTGAAAAATCAATTACTCTTGTAATCAATAATTCAGCTCATTTGCAATTTAATACATGAAACAAAAACCTTTTTAACAGTTCTAATTAATTCTGTTGTAATAATGATGTCAATACTTTATTGCTGAAACCATTGCTTTTAATGCATCTTATTTCATGTTTGAAAATGCAATTTAATTAACTTAAAATTTTCTGTTATTTCATTAAATCAATATAAGAAATTTTCTTTACTAAAAAGTAAAAACTGGTCCAATTAATAATATCACATAAAAATCTCTTACTTCTTTGACTATAGCATGCCAAACCAATTGAACTCGTAGCCTGTCACACAAAATTGTCTTGTTGCATGTCTTGAAAATAAAAAATTCTTCTTTTATATTGAAAATTAGTTCAAATGATTAAATCATCACTTTTAAAGTATAAGAATTCGACAGTTTGAAATTTAAATCTCAACATTTAATTTTTGTTTTTCCAAAAGAGAAGCTTAAATTCTGTAATATATAATATATATACCATATAAAATTTTTTAATTTCATTATTTCAGTCCATACAATTAATTGGTTACTTTAATTAACCCATTAATGAATCCAAACAAAATGAGACAAATGGCAATTATCAATGTCTATAAGCATAAATGGTTGGCTAACCCAAGTATGATTCTTTGTAATTATCATCCATATATCAATTCTATTTTAACTAATTCAGGAATCAACTTGCACAAACTATTTCTTTGAACCAAATACAAAATAAATTATAACCACTTCCGCTTAACAAAATAATCATCGAAAGATTGATAACAACGTTGTTCATCTCAAAATAAAATGATTGTAAATACAAAATTTATCGATAATACAAGTAAATTTGAATGTTTAGACTTTAATTTGAAGAAAATTTAATGGACTATATATAACACAACGCAATAATAACAAAATTATAAGAATTTATAAATAAAATCCGTAATGTAAGAAAAGGGTCCCACGACATGAAGAGATTATTCAGTCGCTGCCCACTCCATGCCTGTTGTCCGTACACAGACAGCGGCTGGAGAAAGGGGACAAAGGTAGCAAAACCGGGAAACAGTAACTGGGCCCCACAAACGTGGGCTAGCAACAGCAAGAGACGCTTTTTTTTTAATAAAAAATAAAATTGATATTAAAAAAAGGAAAGATCCCACACTTCGCACGTGCGATAAGGTAGTGGGGTCTATCTTTGGGTCACGTTCACAACGGGCATTTCACCTGTCTCTTTTTTTTTTATGGGGTTCTTGCCTTCTTGGACCGTAGCGATCGGCTTACGTGGCAAAGGCTGCATGGAGCAGATACGTGGCAGATATGCCGCATGTCAGTTACTGGGATTAAAATCACAGCCACATAGATTTGGTTTAAAACAATAAATCCAGACCAGCGCTTGGCAGACAAAAAGGGTATACTAAAATTCCATTAATACCCCGTTCATAGGAAATAAAATAAAAAATTTATCGAATTACCATTTATGTACAGTGTATCGTAATTCAAACAACAAAAATATAAGATTGTTTTTGTAATTTTATCACATTCATAAATGATTTAACTCATTAATTTTTTTTCATATAATTTTATTGATAAATATGGTATGAAAAGATTATTTATGTTTGCATATATTCATTTCATTCAAATCATATTACGTAATGTAAATCATTTATTATTAGCACAAGTAATAATTAAATTATGTGTATTTATTTTAAAAAATTTATTAATAATTCTGATAATAAATAATTATTTTATTTCAATAATATAATTATATTACATTTTAGTTTCCTCCTGTAATAAAAAAGATAATTACATTATATGATTTAAATAAAAATATATATACTGACGTAAAATAAGTATACCTATCTTCTTATTCTACCCAGATCTTAGCTGTTTAAAATTAAGAAGATACTTAATTTTTTTAAATAGTAATAGTAGTATGTATTGTGAAAAACGAAATAACCTTAAGTGTTGTGGCTTAGTTGGCAATGCAAGTTGACTTTGTAGTAAGAGCTCTCGAGTTCGACTCTCACTAAACACATCGTTGGGGAAGGGTGAAGAGCCTTAACAGTGATTAAATCCTGAACAAGATTAATCTCAGATCGTTAAAACGGATAAAGATACCTATAATATATAAAAAAAAAGAAAAACGAAATAGAAAAAGGATAATTATTACATACATTGATAGTAGAATTTTTTACTCCACAAGCAGCGTTAAAATCATAACATGTGTCTTATAAAAATATTAAAATAAATAAAATAAAATATATGTTACTATAATAATATTACTCGTAAAATAAAAAACTCTACTGTATATGTAATAATTATCTATAGAAAAATCCCCTGAAGTTAAAAAAGAAAATAAAACTTATATGGAAATGAAATCCAAAGACAAAATCTGACACCTCATGTTTTGCTAATACACGAAGAAAATTGGTGTACAATAAATAACTATTTGATTCCCTCGTTCTTTCTTTCTCTCTCCTTCTGTCTTTTTATTTATAAACAAGTCTTTTTTGACTTTCCCATCTGTTACAAACCCAAGCCTCGATAAAACCCGATTCATTGAGGGAGAGCCTCCCTAGTCGCCACCTATATCTCTTTGTCTTCTTTATTTTCGCATGCTCATCTGATCTTCCCATTCTCCAAACCCAACTCCCTTATATCTCTCTCTTTCGCTCTGTGTTTCTATAAGGACGACGACAACAACAACGGCAGATCAAAGCAAAGCAGAGGAAAGGAAAACGCTTAGAAGCAAAGAACAGAAAACCCACAGCTTTATCCAATGGCAGTCGAAGCTCCGCATATGAATCTTTTTACTCCTCAGTTAATCGCCAATAGGTGCTTGAAGATATCTATATGGCTATCATTTTCTGTATCAAACATGGGTTTTTTTTTTAACATGGGTTTTTTTTTTAACATGGGTTTTCTTTTTCTTCTCCTTTTGTTGTAGCAGAGATCTTATCAAGACAAATCAAGGGAGTGGCAATATGTACAACACGCAGATGGATTCTTGTATTCCTTTGGTTGATACGATGCAAGAAGCCTCACAGCTTTTTCCATTTCATGAATATTTTGTTTGTGATCCGATTTCGGCCAAAACTTCAATCAACAAGGCTGATAGTGGACTTACCTACAATATGAATATCCCAGTCTCAGCTCCCAGAAAGAGGACTAGAGATTCATTCATCAATGGCTTTGATTCATACGTAGTCCCTCAAAAGAACAAATTTTCCGGTGTTCCTTCTGTTCTTGATGATGATATCTTCTCCCAGATCCAACAACAGCAACAAGAAACTGACCGCTTCATTGCTGAACATGTAAGTTTTCTGAAAAAGCCAACGGCCAACGTTTTCTTAATACAGCTGTTTCAATGATAAAAAAAAAATCCTTCTTTCCTTTTTAATGCTCAGTTAACATGGCAAGTTATTGATACCAACTTATTGTTGGTGCATTAATTACAGACAGAAAAAGTGAGGTTGGAACTTGAAGAAAGAAGGAAGAGGCAATCAAGAATGTTGATTACAGCAATCCAAGAAGGCGTTATGAAGAAACTGAAGGAAAAAGATGAAGAGATACAAAGAATGGGGAAACTAAACTGGGTTCTTCAAGAGAGGCTGAAAAGCCTCTGCGTGGAGAACCAACTGTGGAGAGACTTGGCACAAACAAATGAAGCCACGGCCAATTCCTTACGCACCAATTTAGAGCAAGTCCTGGCTCATGTCGGCGATGAACGCCATGTGAGCGGTGGAGGCGCAGCAGCGTTGGCCGATGACGCGGAGTCTAGCTGCGGCAGCAGTGATGAAGGGTGGCGCAAGGTGGCGCCACCGCAACCACGAGGGCGGGGTGTTGCTGGTTGTGAGGCCGGTGGTTGTGGCGGTGCTTCTCAGGATAAGGCGGTAGTGGTTGGGGATAACAGGAAGTGTAGGAAGTGTTGGGAGAAAGAGTCAAGCGTGCTGTTGCTGCCATGCAGGCATCTTTGTCTCTGTACAGTGTGTGGGTCCACCCTGGTATGCACTTGCCCTGTTTGTGATTCCGTCACCAATGCCAGTGTTCACGTTAACATGTCATGAACCAAAATTTTCTTTGTTTTTAGATTTCTTAGTGAAACAAAACAGAAAAAAAAAACAAAAAAAAGATGAAATGCAAATATCTCTTTAGAAATGGAGCATAGAAATTTTTTTCATTATATTATCTGTTTCATCTCAATCTTTCATCTATTTCTTTATTCAATTTCTTATGAATGTTCATGTTCTGATTTTCACCATTGAGAACGGTGATTCTTAGTGGTTGGAAGAAGGCCAATTGGGTTTGATATTGCCTTTTGTTTTTAGTTCATTTGGCAGCGAAAAGGCTGAAAAAGCTTATACAAACAAATAGTAGTTCACTCTGCACTCTGCAAACACAACTCTTGTAAGAGAATCTTGAGTGAAGGAGTTCATGACCAAACTGTAAAGTAAAATTGTCAAAGTTCAAGCATTGGTGCTCTTCATTCATCAACTGGGGACAATGATTCATTCTGTTCTCTGGAACACGACACTTTATTTTCTACCTTTTCTTTTTCTCTTCATAAAAGCAAATGGTAGATATTATTTGATTTTGAGGCTTAGCTTCATTCATTGATTTATTCTTTTTACTTTTTTTTTCTATCCTTTGAAGCTTAAAGGCACCCCTATGGAGTAATGGAGGTGGTCATGAGCTAGCTATTTGCCTTTATTCTGTCTGGTTTTAAATTCCCATCCCCCCAGGGAAAAGGCAAGTATTGGTGGGGTTAGTCCTCCCACATCCACCCATCATTTTGTATCAAGTCCCTTGAATCCAAACATTCATCTTTGCATAGTCTAACAGAGTAACAGTAACAATGAATTCTATCATGTTGGATTTCTTCTCAATATCTTGGTTTTTCATTTAAAGAGAATGAACATAGTGGCAAATTAAAGAGGCAATTCATGTCTTACTATACATGCATTTATGAGAATACGAACAATTTGGGTTTTAGATTAGAGAAATTATCAAATATATTGTCATACATTGTTGTCGAAGTTTTTAAAATTTTCAAATGAATGATATATTTTTTAAAAAATTAAAAAAATAAATGAATCAGTTTTTTAATTTTACTTATATTGAAATTAAAAATTTTCGATGCCGAAATCTAATCGTTTAAATTATACAAAGAATCTTAAAATAAGTAACAACATTAGCATCTATAATCTATGAAAAAAGTTAACCCAACAAGATAATTATGTGGCCAATCCAGGAAATGATAACCAAGATCTAGAGCCATCTTCTAGGAATCCCCCTCTCCATTTTTTTTTAATTTTTCAAAAGAATTTCGATCATTATTCATTTCTAATAAGTGGTCTTCTTTTCTATCAAAAAGAAAAAAAAAATTATGATTTGAGTTTGTACTTACTCCTCAATTGAAATTGAAAGAGAAGAAAAGATTTTTCTTTTGGCCATAATGAAAATATGTCATTTATTATAATTTGTCAATGTCATTACAATTTTCAGCTCCCACCAAACTAGGATTAGTATGATGTAATCATATCATTAAGAATTGGACAGAAGATCCAAGGCACTTCTTCACAAAGATTATCACAGTAATTATGGGACTCCACTTTGGCACACAAACAGCTAAAGAATTAACCTAGAGCTATCATTTTTTCTAGGCAACAAATGTTAGTTGCCTTTCCTTTCCCACGATTAAATTGGCCATGGAAACAGTCTGTCAGCACACCACTTCGAAATTGTAGAATTAACTACTACTGCCCAACAAGCTAGCTATCCTAGTTGTTGTAGATTTGCCCTGGCTTGCCATGGTACTTGGCTTGTAGGATATCTAGCTATCCTAACTATCTAAGAGAGGTTTGGTTCCTTAGGTTTATTATTGTTGTCATATTTTGATTAAGAAATTGCAATATTTATTGTTAAATATGGATAGTTAGATGATCGATTCTTGAATGCTTAAACTACTAGGATAGCGTCTAAATTTTGTGTAGCCTTAAATTCTAACACACTCCTTTACCTACAAGTTGAATAAATTATTAATGAGGAAAATGTTGGATTCTTAAATTAGAATTTGACATTTCAATTCTAATGTTGTTGAGTGATCAATTATCTCAAAAATTAAATTCATAAAATGGACCCACCTATGAACTATCCATTTGTTTTATTATTATTATTATTTCCCAATTATTCATTAAAATTAAACTAATTCTTTCATTTCCATCAAAACCATATATAAGAGAATTTATTTAGATAAACTATTTTTACTACAATTATAAGTCTAATAGATCAAAATTTGACATACCATCACTAATTTTCTTTTATAGACTTATGAGCTTCAAATAAAGTCTAGTTAAGTACTAGTACTTAATTTAAAATAAATTTAATTAAAATAATTAATTCGATAAAAAATAATTATATACATTTTAAACTCTATAAACAAGTTATGAAATTATCACATGTCAATTAGATTATAAACAAAATTTTTTTTTAAAAATATTGTTAGTGGTCAATAAATACGAATCAATTTTTTTAAAACTTTTGCTCAAGTGTATAATATAAATGTGGCAATAGTTATGGTTGCGTTGTGCATTAACATAAGAGAACGTGGCAAGTGGCATGAAAAAAAGAGTAGTACTGATGATATTTTAGAGTAGGGCCATCCCCATGTGTAATTTATTCATACAAAAATAATTATAACAGCAGATGTGGGAAATCTGCACGGCAATGGCAGTACGATTGTAAGTTCTGCTTCAAACGAAACAGTGTGAAATGCAAGGTAAAATGAAAGAGAAAGCAGAAAAAAAAAAGAAGAAATTGAACAGATAATAATAATGTTCGAGTATGACCAATCAAAAAATTTAAAGTAAATGTCTCTGTCAGCATAACCCCACACCACATACCTATTAAATGATAGTTAAAATAATTAAATGTAATTCTTAAGTCTGAAAATAGATAAAAAAAATTTTCTGGTGGTGGTGGTGGTGGGATTTAAATTTTAAGTTTATTAAGAGAAATTTTTTAAAATAAATGCATGAATAGATCAGATTAAATTCACATATATATATATATATATGTAACCCTCCTTTTCTATTTATTTGATTCTCCACTTGCTCTTGTTTGTATTTGTATATTGGTTCTAATCTAGTTGTAACAAACAACTATGATTATTTGTTTGTATTTGTATATGTTATTTCTAACCTAGCTGTAACAAATAACTATGATCATGTATACATATCATCGTTTCTCCACAACTATTTCCATTGATTTAACAATAGCATTTCTATTAAACCAACCTGCTAATTATTTACAATATCACACACATATACATATACATATGAAATATATTCAAAAAATATCATGAATTTAAATTTCTTGAAAGATTTCGATAAAAGTTTATATTTGATAAATTGTTAATATATAAATATTATACATTGTTATTGAATCATATCATTTCATGATATTTTATCAATTAATGAATTTAATAATATTTATTTCTAAAAATTTTTCATATTAAAATTTATAAATTAATGAAGTGACATATCTTACATGCATCTTATAATGTATCAAATATAAATATTTTATGTAGTTAAAAAAGATAAATATTTATTGAAGACATTATCTCATGAACACAAATCATAGAGCTGATATATGTCAAATATTTATCTTTTTAATATATACACATCTAGATTACTGAATTGAAAGGTGCACCTCAAATGGCACATATGTCACTCATAGCTAAAGACCAAACATCATCCTTTGTCATCACCTTCTTATTTTCCATATACATAAACAAGGGCACTGTCAAAGGGAGGTGAAAAAAAAAGAACCCTAGAAACACGCCGAGGACCTGCAGCAGCAAAGGTGTACGACAGTGGGGCTAGGGTTCCTGTGAGCGTGAGAGAAAGTCATGCGTTGAAACTTTGGCGTTTCCCGTCTTTCTTTCTGCTGATGATAACATACAATACCACAATAATAAATACTACAACAAAACCACTTTTCTTTTCTGTGCTGGGTTTTGGCTGAGAGCTGTGATGCTTATCTTGGAGGGTGCAAAGCCGACAAAATCACAGAGAGAGAGAGAGCCTGAAAAGCTAAGCTAGTAGTAAAAAATAGGGTAACGCACAAACAAGAAGACCATAACCTGCTAAATTTGGCACTTTTGGTCAGTTTTAAGTGTCCCATAAATTATTTGTCCTCTTAATAATGACAAAACCTCTTTCATGGGGGGATCCACGTGAAAGGACTTTGCTATGCTTTGCTTTAACCTCCCCTTTGTGGGCTCCCTTCTGGGTATCCGACACGTATAATCTTTGTCATCTTTGTTCACTGTTCTCTTCACTCCTCTTCTTTCATGTTCTGTCAAGCTTTTGGAACCCACTTTATGATTTTTCTAAGTTTCATCTCAGTTACTTATTGGATTGAAATTGCTTTCTTTTTTGATATCAGAAATTGCTTTCTAGAGTTCTAGTTAAAGTTTCTCGGTGATAGAAGACTCTGACCGATTATAAGAAACATTATTGATCAAGAAAGCATGAATTTAATTAATATATATAGAAATTTTCTCAGCAGTTTCCAATATGTTTTTTTTTCCTTTTGTTTTGTTTGGTGCGGCCAATTTGCCATGAAATTTCAACATGTACGAAAGGCGAGTAGATAAACCCTATTTGACCAGGTTTTGTACTTGAAGAAATTTATGTAAAAGCAAGGAAATTAGGTTAATTTAGTAAGGTTGATTGGAAGAAGACAGAACCAAATGAGGATGAGACATATCAAAAAGAAAGCATAGATCTGTCAATTGCCCCTTATATTGATTTTGATCTTTGAATAAGTAGCTGAAATTAGAGGGTTTCTGTCTTCTTCTTTTGTTGGTGAATGATAAAGAAAGATAACTGATATTGAAGCAAAGTCTCAATGACTGCTTGCTTGCTGGTTAGCAGGAATTCGCGACCAAATCCCATGATTCTTGAACAAGCCACGGTCCAAGTCTTCAAAATAAGATCAAGGAAGCTTCCTTTGTGATATTATATTGTTGCATGGAGTGGAGGCATTGTCTCTTAGCAATGAAGCATGATTCATTATGAAAGTGAACTGATGTCGCCTCCAAATTAGACTGTCTGATCAATTTCTTGTTCCTTTTGGAAGTTTGTTTCATGGAAATACCTTCAATGAGAATAATTTAGTAGCTGTCAATTAGGAAAGCCTAATTTCATATGCACCATCATGATCGGTTGGTAGATTAACCTTCCAAAATCAGATTCATTCATTTGCACATGCAACTAAACCAAGAAATTGAAATATGAAATGGAAATTTATAGTCAAGTTCTTCTTTTTAGAGAATATGTAATTAACATTATATCTCGATTTGACCTAAATTTCTTTTACATAAAGTTAATTGTCAATGATAAACTATAGGTAAAAGTAGAGTTTCTTTAATCAAACCGAACCAACTTTCGCTCACCTTCACTAATGTATGAGACTAAGGGCTAGTTTGGATGAGCGGTGCGATTGATTCCGGTGAGATTAAAAAATGTAAAATGACCACCATGTGTATATGTTTTTTAATAAAATAATAAAAATAAAATATTCAAAAGGTACAATAATAATTTTACACATTTTTGTTTTTTCTTTTTGTGATTTTTTTTTGTCTTTTAGCTAAAGATGCCATCGCACCGGTGCTAAACGCACAGGCCCGGGCATCCAAACTAAGCCTAATTTAGAGACTCCAAAGTATATGAACCCCAAAATAGGGACCTTATTAGATTCATGACATAAGTGAATAACCACCCTTTACACATTGCTGACCATGGCCTATCACCAACTGGCTTAATTATAAAACTTTTGTAATAAGCCAATTCAATTGATGACCCTTTCTTTGTCTCTTTTTATTCTTTTTTTGGGTACTTTCTTTTGTAACATCTAAGAGATATATATATATATATATATATATATATATATATATATATATATATATATATATATATGAGATTTACTCCGTCTAAAGGGACAAAGCAGATGCTGCGTTAATTTCATCTAACCCACAAAGAGATACATGCATGATTGCCTTGATCATGAATCATATTCCTCATCCATCCACATAAATGTGTACTTGGAAAAAAGAGGAAATTTTTGGTTCAATTATTTGAATCCTAAGTTAAATTCAGGTAACCTACAAACAAGATTTGATTCAATATTAAGAGTGCATGTGCATGCGCGCGCACACACACACACACATATATATATATATTAAATTGAGTTAAACTAACAATTTTCAAATAAACAAACATATAAGTTAATTAGCCAAGTATTTACATTTAATTAGTGTAGTTCAAATATACAAATATATATATGTACTGAATTTTAATTAAAATCCTTTTAAAATACTATACATAATCTTTTATATATATATATATATATATATATATATATATATATATATATATATAAACCAAAGCAATTAACTCAAAGTAAAACTTTTTATGTGGATTGTATATATTTATGACACATGTAATTTATTATAATTAAATAATAATTATCCTTTTTCAAGTTTAAAATAGATAAAATTATCTTTTTAAATTCATTATCTATTTTAATTTTTTAAAAGATAAACATTTATATCTATATATAAATTAAAATTAATAAAAATGACATATCATTTTAATATTACAAAATATAATATCTATATCTATTGTTTTTACCAATTAAATTTTTTTAATTGTGTAAATGATAACGTTTATATATATTAAAAAATTTAATTATCCTTTTTCAAGTTTCAAAAGGATAAAAATCTCTCATTATTTATAAAAATATTATTATCTTTTAGATATATATATATATATATATATATATATTTATATATATAAGCCAAAGCAATTGACTCAAAGTAAAACTTTTTATGTGGATTGTCTATATTTATGACACGTGTAATTTATTATAATTAAATAATAATCATCTTTTTTCAAGTTTAAAACAGATAAAATTACCTTTTTAAAGTCATTATCTATTTCAATTTTTTAAAAGATAAACATTTATATCTATATATAAATTAAAATTAATAAAAATGACATCATTTTAATATTACAAAATATAAAATCTATATCTATAGCTTTTATCAATTATTTTTTTAATTTTTAAAAGAAAACATCTATATCTATATATGTATATATATTAAAATCAATATAGACAATACAATATAATATGCAATATTAATATAACAACATGTTACGTATTGTTAGATTACCAATTAAATTTTTTTAATATTCTAAAAGCTAACATCATTTTTTTATTTTTAAATATTTTTAATCAATATGTAATATATAATCATTTTTTCCACATTAATATTACAAAATATAATATCTATATCTACTGTTTTTACCAATTAAACTTTTTTAATTGTCTAAATGATAACATTTATATATATTAAAAATTTTAATTATCCTTGTTCAACTTTCAAAAGGATAAAAATCTCTCATTATTTATAAAAACATTATTATTATAAAATAAAAGTTTTATCGTGTTTTTAATATTGAATTATTTATCTTTTTTCAGTTACTTTATTCTTGTATATTAATTTTATAAAATAATACCACATATTTCTTTAAATTTTTTAACTTAAATCTATGTAATATCAATAAAATTTTAAAAAAAAAATTAATTATCCATGCTACAACATACTGTGATAGGCAAAATTCAAAAACTATATGTGAAATTACTTTCACACATTGTAAATTACCATCATAAAAATTACTCATAGTATATGTTAAAATTGAGACTCAAGCTTTGAGTTTTAAAGCGTAAAATTTTGAAAAATTGTTTGTTCACATTGACATGATGTTAATACATTTTATTTTTTGGTATAATAGAAACAACTATTTAATTAAATTTATTTTTTTAATGTGTTAACATTTAACTTAAATAAATAGAATATTAATAAAATATCTTAAGAGACAAATTATAATTTTGAGACAAAAAGTACTTAGTTTACCATGTCTAAGGTGTATCACTTTAATCCTTAACTTTAATATCGAAACTTTTTGAAACAGGTATGTATAATTTATATAATATGACTATTTTTGTTATATTTTCATATTACATATTTTATAGCTGAAAGTCAATTTAATCATATTGCATATTAGTATTTTATTAGTGTCTTCTATACTATATGTGAAATCTATTTGGATCATCCAGTAAAGTGATATACCATTCAAGGATAGCAAGGATATGTAAAAATCATTTGTTACCTTTTCAGCTCAATAATAATTCATTAAAAAATCTCCATTTAAGAAAAATTATATACGAGATTGATTTTAAGATGGAAAAAATTTCAATTTCTTTAAATCAAAGCCATGTTAAATATTATTTATATATTATTTTCATTCAATAAATTACAATATAAGTTTGACTTAATTTTTACAAAATTTACATACTTATATCTAATATATAATTTTTTTATATTACAGTATTGTCATATACAAACAAATAAAAATATAAAATATACAAATGTTATCTTTTTCATAAACATAATAATTTATATTATAAAATTTCAAAAAATATATATTATCAATAAATTTATTATTTAATTAATGTATTTTTGTGCATTGCACAGGTTTAAAACTAGTACACTTTTATTTTTTGTGCGCCAACTTTTCCTTAATATTGTCAGCTTAAAAGCTGATGGACTTCATTAGAATCCTACTAATAACATTCTTATAAATTAAAGGACAACATTACATGTAGTAAAGTATATATTGCATTTACACACACACGCATGCAGTCAAGCAAAGCTTGGTCACACGATAACACACACATCGCACACAGAGCAACATACATATGTTTTTTTTCTTCAGAGAAGGAACACACCACTAACACCAAAACGCTAACCCACATCGTTTGCTTTGTGGTGTGTGTGTGTGTTTATAAGGAATTCCACGCTAACCCAAACCAACGCGTTTTAGTGTTAGTGGTGTGTTCCTTCTCTGAACAAAAAAACATATGTATGTTGCTCTGTGTGCGATGTGTGTGTTATCGTGTGACCAAGCTTTGCTTGACTGCATGCGTGTGTGTGTAAATGCATGTGTGTGGGTTTTCACCGTCCCACATCGTTTGCTTTGTGGTGTATGTGTGTGTTTATAAGAAATTCCACGCTAACCCAAACCAACGCGTTTTGGTGTTAGTGGTGTGTTCCTTCTCTGAACAAAAAAAAGTATATATTGCAGGTTTTTTTTTTTGGAAAGTATATATTTCAGGTAAATGATGTATTCATGTATTTTCTTTTAATTCTAGGTATTTAGGTAAAAGTACTAAAAATTTTATGAACTACAATAGATTTTAAAATCTTATATTTTATATGAGTACATGTGTGTATTAGGGAATTTATATAACATTCTTAATTAAATATAAGGTGTAACCATCATATTTTTATTTATTTTTTAATTAAATAAGCTTTCTTTTAATATTAATAGTGTATTCTCATACAACGTGCAAGCCTTGGATGCTAATTTGTGACCAGGGGATCGAATAAAATTTTAACAAAAAAATTAATACTCTTTTCATCCCATCTATAAAGTCTTGTTTTGGTTATGCACAAATTTAAAAAATTATTATTTTCATGGATTATATAAGGTATTTTTACTTGAATTACCTTAAAAAAAAAAGAAAAAGTTTGTGGCTATCATTAAAGGTAATAAGAAAAAAATTAAAAAAATGCATCTTTTTTAAAAAAATTCAAACCATACATTTTTTTCAAAACAATTAAAGTTTTGTGAACCGGGAAAACAGAGACTAATTATTGTTACCTAACAATGGCACGCATTGAAAGCAACATTTGATGATAGAGATTTATTTGATTACTTTCCTTTTTTTGTGGGATGCACTTAATCAAGGAACCTTTTGTCCCACCATGACCGGCATCAAACTCTTGAAAAAAAAAAAGAAAAAGAAAAATCAAAGAGAATAACTATCTACTTCAAAAGGGTAAAACAAATTTACTAAGAATCCTCCATTTTTAAGTTTCTCAACTTCTTTTTTTGTCCAATCTCCATTAAAATTACCTGTAAATCTAAATAAATGGGTGTTGAGATTAATGATAAAATTATTGTGACAAAAAAATTATAAAATTATTTATCTTAAATCACAATTAGGGTGTTTGATAATGATTTGTTCCAACAATCACATTGACAGTGACCACATTTGCTAAATATTTAAACACTATACTTAATTTCTTAATTAAATAGTAAAAGCACTATTTCTTTCCCAAGAATGGAATCAGAAGCAACTAAACATCTTACTTTAAAAAGCAAACCTCTTATTTTACTCGATTAAAAATTTATTCTTCTATTTTTTTTTATCGTTGCCCACTTTATTTCTTTTAATTTTCCTAGAGATTGGTTTAGTTTGATCTCCTAATATAATTATAATATATGGTCCTTGAATGCGGTTAGCAGACGGCATTAAAGTACATGCGCTACACGTAAATTAAGGTGTAATGGCACTCTTCTATGGGGACATTTCCTAGGCCTAATTAATTACAGATAAAGTTGATCTAATTTTTTTGGCTAATTTATTCATTTTCTTTAATTATATTAAAATTTTTTTCACCACATCAACAAGCAATTGTCTGATCATAAACTCATAAAACAAGAGTTTTTTGGGCCACGCAAAACAAAATGGGAAAGCAAATTTCAACACCTATTATATATATAGATTATTATCCTATTTATCATTGGTGGAGTTTTTTAATTTCACAAACGGAATTAGGATGATGACACAAATTCAATTTAATTTAATTTTTATTTTCTCAATATTTTAAAAAAAATATATATCATCATCCTAATCCTACTTGTAAAATTAAAAAATTTCATTAGCAGTAGATAAGATAATAATCCTATATATATGAAAAATTATTTTATACATGTAGATATTGAAGCTTTATCTTTTATTTTAATGATGCTGTTAGTAACATGGCACGTATTTAATTATATATTAAAAATAAAAAATATTTAAAAATGAAATGAAATGAAATGTCTGACAATCTTTAAATATTGTTTGTGAAATTAAATTTTTTACTATTACGTATTAAATAAGAATTATATTTGTATATATAGTGATCACATTGCAACATCTCTTTCCAAATTAATACTCTAAAATTTATCTCATTTCCTCCCTTTTTCGTTTCATAATTTTGGACTCTCTTTTAATTATATGTATTCTTTTAATATTTTTGAAAATGATGTTCTTCAATTCTTGCAAATCCTTCTTTTAATATAGCCCGATGAATTGAAATCATAGGTATCTATCCCTTTCAAAAACAATACCCACAGTATCCAACTTGTTGGCTTTAGGGAAATTAAAGATAAAGTCGAAGGATGTGCCAAAATAACTTTAGTTTTCCCAACAATGACTACAATATTCCGATCAAGGCATTTCCCAATGTCCCCTTTGGTTTTTATTCTCTTTGATATGTCCCTTAAGGAAGGGCCACATCTGGCAAACACTCACACGAAGAACATAAACGAATCTAACCTTTATCAATGAATTAAGGAATTTTAGTGATGGCCCAAGTTCATGCACTAAAAGCATGAAGTAATTACCATCAAATTAAATATACTTAATGAGATCTTAATTAAAATCCGTCTTGCATTTGTGATTTAATTAAGCAATGGTTAGTTACATGGTGCACCAACTTGCCGCCCGTGACGAAGCCATGGATGATCGATGATCTATCTGTTAGTTGACAATTTCTTTATTTTTTTAATAAAAAAGATTACTCCATTTTATGCAACTATTTGTTTCTTGTTGTCATTGTTACAAAGTTTTGTCACTGATGAAAAATTATTAGGGTTTGTGAAAAGGGTGTCTCATCATCTCATTGAAACTAATTGTTTGCTTCCCAGTGGAGTGTTTTGCTTGGTTTGTGCAATGTATAAGATATACAAACATGTTCTATCAAAAAAAAAAGATATATATACATGTCTAATCTCATCTTTTGATTCTTTTGATATCTAATTATATCTTTCTAGCTAAAGAAAAAGGGCCAACCACCCTCGTGTCTATTTCAGTCTTCACTCTTGATTGAGGAAAAAGAAATGTGAATAAACTAAACCACAACAACTTTCCATTTGCGCTCTTGCCATACTTGACCAAAGTGAATTCAAACTATTTTAAAATAAAAAAAATAAAGTAACCTTAGTGTCATAGAATCACATCTTCATGTTATGTGGGCCTTGCCCTTTCTCAAAAAAAAAAATCCTTTTATCCTCAGCTCTATCACACATTAAGATAGAAAAAGTTCGTAGACTTGAAAGCTCCATGTATTCACACCATGCACCATGTCCCTTCGGTGAAAAGATGCACTCAACAGAATTTTCTTTTGCTTTGCTTAATTGCTCTAAATACTATTTTATAAAAATGAAAAATAAATCAATCAAAATATGGATTGATACATTGTTTTTGTGAAAAAAATACAATCATTCAATCAATCAATGTTTTGGAGGGTAATGGAGGGGTAGGAGAGATTTTTTGGTGTATTGTACCTTTCAGAAAAGGTCGTGGCTATGGATGCTTTGAGAACTTCGTCACAAAGAGAATAAGAGTCATCTTTTTGACAACATGGGGCATATCAAGAAGAAAGTAACACAACAGGCTATCAAGACAAGCTATTAGTTCATCCCACATGTTTTGCCAACCCTCTGTTACAAACAAGTACGAAAGTGACACATTAACCCCACCACCCCACCCCATTAATTTAAGTTTTACTGGTATTTTTCAGTGTTAGGGGACCCATTTTCTGACACAAAATACAGGATCCCAGTATCTAGGCCCATGTCTCTGTCCCTAATCTGTGAGTCTTTGATTAGGGGGCAGGGCAGTGGGCACCAATTCAATCCAAGACAATGACAGATGTCGGGTCCCAGTTGTGTAAAGAGAGATGGAAAGGTGTGTCATAAAGCAGTCCACTTTGTAGATTTATCTATATTCCATGCAGTTGGGTGGGGTTTTGAAGGGGATGGACTGCACAAAGCTGAACATGAAAATATGGATCCAATTCAGAGCCATAGGACCCAAGATGTGAATCTTAACCTTTCTTTTTCATTTTTATTAATAATTTTCTTTTGGGTTCATTTCATTGTTTAATTGTGGAATTGATGTTTGCTTCTTTTGTTCCCTAGAACACATTTCCCCTTTATGACATGGTCCCACGCCCAAACAACAAGTTGTAAGAGATAGAGATGGAAAGAGGGAAAGGAGCACTAAGCATCCAGAATCATGACCCTTCCACAATGCATATCCCTTTATTTGGGAATCTTAAAGCCTGCCATGGGTTTACTTTCAAGGCATATGGATTTGGAAGTGTGATTTATATTTATGGGGGTAGTGCAGTAGAAGTAAAGCTAAGGGATCATTATTCCATGGTTGAATCAATGGAAACCCAATAAGGATGAACCTACTGGAGGAGAGAACCAATAAAGGTAGTATTCTTTTTCTAGGGTGTTATGAAAGATGGGTGAACACATCATATTCTCCCACTAAATATATAATTCCCTCGTGCTATGCCTATGCCGAACCTTTTGTGTCCTTTTCACTACCATTAATGGGGTTTTGAAGATTGCAGCATCAAAGCTGTTTAGTGCAAATCAACCCAACTCCCATCTTGGGTAGAATGACCATGTCCTGCTTTTTTAAGTTTTTAAAACCTTAAAGTCCTAGTGACCAACATAACTCAACTATCCGCCATTAATGGTTTTGTAATGGCTGATTTTTTCATATATATATATATATATATATATATATATATATATAAGGAGAGAGAGAGGATAAAGATGGAGACTCTGATTTCATTCATCTTGTCCAAGTGGGTATACATTACATCTATAGCAAACTTGACTAAGAATAGGAACCCAAAGTGAAAATGTGGAGTTGGAATAATTTGAAACTTAGGATATAGGTGAAGTATCAAGATTCCTAGGGAACTAAATCTCCCCCTTTCTTTTTCCTATATGAACTTTCACTTTCACTTTTCTCTTCCCTTTGATTAAAAGCATTGCTACATGCTAAAATCAGAGGTTGATTTCGTGAGAAAAGTTGACCTTGGCATCGGCTTGCTTTTGGATCCAATGGCCTCACGGATTTCAAGTCACAATGAGAATGCATTTCCCACGGGGAGAGAGAAAAGGTGTGGCCCATCAAAGTAATGGGCTGAACCGAGTGCTTGGCTGCAAGCAAATGTGGTTGGACCACGATGAACTGGTCTAAACCAGAATCTTAACGTGAGGACGTGCTTGCTGAGCTGTTAAATCCAAGGCAAGAAATCTTTGCCCAAGTCAGAATAAAACTCTTTTCTGGAATATTGTCCTTCGCAAAAAGTATGCACGTAGTTATCCAAGATGAAAGTCATTTCATAATTCATGCGAGTGGAAATTTGTTGGGAAGTACCCATTTGTTCAGAGCTTTAAATTCAACCGTGGGCTAGCTAACCATGTGATGTTACTAGTCCTTGAGGTTAGAGGTTAGACTGATAAGCCAGTCTAGAAGGTAGTGGGTATTTGGCATGGAATTTATTCTAAATATCTTGGAAAGTGTAAACCTAATAACTGCCAACTTTGTACGCCCAACAACCTTCACAGGAAACATTTACACAATACTGAATTAGCGATCTATCCTTCATTTATTTAATTAAGAACCATTGTTTACTGGTCTTTATGTGGGAGTTCTTTCAGTGGGTGTAAGACATTGGCCCAAACCAAAATGATTGAATCGGAATACGGAACAACCCAAATGGTTGCGGATGGCCATTGCTCAATGGAGTCCACTCTTGGGCTCTCATACGCTTAAAGGAAAAGGGCGCAGCTAGATCAGAAGCGGGAGCCCAGGCTACATATGGTTGGGTTTGAGATAACATGACCAGGCCCTAGGTGGACCTTGGATATTAGTGGCCTTAAAAGTATTTTTCTTGGGTATAACAACCTCATTGGTGCTTTTTCTCGTGTTTAGCAAAAAATAAGAGCTTGGAAGTTTTAGATTTGACATAGAACAGGTTTAGTGGTTATTTGCCTGACGACGTGGGAACCTTGCAAACTTTAGATCTCTTGTGCTTAGGAAGAATATGTTATGGGCTGAAATCCTTCTGCCTGTTAGACTTTTGTCATCTTCACGAAAATTAAGCCTATTTCGCAACGCAATGAATGGCACCATTCCAGAGAGTATTGGGCAACTTCCATAGTTAGTTGTCATGGATTTCGGACAAAGTGCTGGGAAAGATACTGTATCAGAGGGACATTTTGTTGAACAAAAACAAATATAGGATTACAACTTTTGTCCACTTGGGGTACTATGAAGATAAAAAACTTGAACTTCTTCTTGGACTTCAACTTTTGGAATTGAACTTCTTTGATCACGAACAGTCACGAACTAAATGCAGAGAAAGACTTCAAGGCGTGCTGCTATAATGCCACTTTCCTTAAGACTTATTTCACCCCCACCAGTTATGGTATGCAACAGGGATTATGGAAATAGTCCCAGGATACAATGAAGTCAACTTGTTTAATATTACCTTGCACTTGTAATATTAAACCACTAAACACTTTAGACAAATACAAAAGTATTATGTCTTAGCCAAAGTTTTCTGCAGCAAACAATGTCTAAGAGACTTGTTTTCTATTTTGAGATTGGGAGAGAAAGAAGAATTCAGAATATTTTCGTTATATTTGTTCTATCTTTTTCTATATTCTTGAATGAACATTGTCATCTCTTTTATAGAGATAATTTCAAGATATGTGATCTTTGGTTTGAATGATACAACCTTTCAATTGTGTTGTTTCATTTAAACCAAAGATCACATATCTTGAAATTATCTCTATAAAAGAGATGACAATGTTCATTCAAGAATATAGAAAAAGACAGAACAAATATAACGAAAATATTCTGAATTCTTCTTTCTCTCCCAATCTCAAAATAGAAAACAAGTCTCTTAGACATTGTTTGCTGCAGAAAACTTTGGCTAAGACATAATACTTTTGTATTTGTCTAAAGTGTTTAGTGGTTTAATATTACAAGTGCAAGGTAATATTAAACAAGTTGACTTCATTGTATCCTGAGGCTATTTCCATAATCCCTGCTGCATACCATAACTGGTGGGGGTGAAATAAGTCTTAAGGAAAGTGGCATTATAGCAGCACGTCTTGAAGTCTTTCTCTGCATTTAGTTCGTGACTGTTCGTGATCAAAGAAGTTCAATTCCAGAAGTTGAAGTCCAAGAAAAAGTTCAAGTTTTTATCTTCATAGTACCCCAAGTGGACAAAAGCTGTAATCCCATATTTGTTTTTGTTCAACAATCTTAAGACTTATTTCTCAGAAACCATGAAGATGGAAACATTAAAAGAATTGGCATTCAACTTCCAAAAGTTGGAGAGGTTCGATGGAGGGAACTTCTTAAGGTGGCAACAAAAGATGAAGATTTTACTTACATCCGTCAATGTGCTCTATGTACTCACAACACCAAGACCAGAAGAAAAAGAATATGATACAAATGAGGAAGTGCATCAAAGACAAAAGTGGGACAACGATGACTACACTTGTAGAGGATGCATCCTAAATGGTATGTCTGATTCTTTATTTGATACTTACATCACAATCAATACATCAAAAGAGTTATAGGAAAAGCTGGATGCAAGATACATGAAGGAAGACGCAATTAGCAAAAAGTTCCTGGTAACAAGTTGGAACATTTTTAGAATGAATGATTCCAGACCTATTATGGAACAGTTTGCTGAGATTGAAGTCATCCTTAACAAGTTTAAGTAGTATTCAATGAACATGGATGAGTCAATTATAGTGTCCTCTATAATTGACAAACTTCCAGCATCATGGAAGGATATCAAGAGAACCTTGAAACACAAAAAGAAGTTACTCAAACTAATTCTAAGGAATTAGAGAATTCCACCATAATTGAAGAACAAAAACTTGTACCAAGAACAAGCAAAAGAGCAAGAAAAGCTAAGACTTATGGTTCAGATTTTCACATGTTTCTTGTGGAGGGATCAAGAGAAACCATAAGCAATCACATTGAATATTGTTTCAATATTGAATCTGATCCAAAATCATTTGAAGAGGCTATGAAGTCTCAAGATGTAGTTTTTTGGAAAGAAGCTATAAATGATGAGATGGATTCAATTATGGGGAACAATACTTGGATCTTAGTAGATTTACCTCCAGGTTGCAAACCAATTGGTTGCAAGTGGATTTTCAAAAAGAAAATGAAAGTGGATGGTACTATAGACAAGTTTAAGGCTAGACTTGTTGCTAAGGGATTTACACAAAAACATGTAATCGATTATTTCGATACATATGTACCAGTAGCAAGAATTGCTACAATAAGAATGCTAATAGCATTGGCCTCAATTTATAAATTGGAAATTCACCAAATGGATGTCAAAACAGCATTTTTTATATGGTAAATTGGATGAGGAGGTGTATATAGAACAACCCAAAGGGTTTGTTATTCCTGGACAAGAAAGGAAAGTGTGTAAATTAATTAAGTCCTTGTATGGACTTAAGCAAGCACCTAGGCAATGGCATCAAAAGTTTGATGAAGTACTCCTAGCAAATGGATACATTATAAATGAATCCGATAAATGTGTCTATAGTAAGATCATAAATGAAAAAGGTGTCATCATATGTTTATATGTAGATGACCTGTTAATTTTTGGTACAGACTTGGAACAAGTTGAAAATACCAAGAAGTTTTTATCGAAAAACTTTTCCATGAAAGACATGGGTGTTGCAGATGTGATTTTGGGAATAAGAATTCATAAAAGAGAAAACAACTTAATCTTATCCCAATCACATTATATTGAGAATATTCTCAAAAGGTTTAACCATTATGAACGTGCAACGGTTGCAACACCATATGATCCAAATTTGAAATTGAATTCAAATAAGGATAAACCAATTGCACAACTTGAATATGCAAGAGTGATTGGTTGTTTGATGTATGTCATGACATGCACAAGACTGGATATTGCTTTTGCTGTTGGAAAGCTTAGTAGATATACAAGCAATCCAGGTAACATGCATTGGAATGCCATTTCTAGAGTATTAAGTTACTTGAAGAAAACTATGAATTATGGCATTGCTTATAGTGGTGAATCTTCTGTTTTAGAAGGTTACACATATGTAAGTTGGATTAATAACATGGAGGATCATTCATCCACTAGTGGATGGATATTCATGTTTGGTGGGGGTGCAGTTTCTTGGAGATCCAAGAAACAAACTTGTATTTCTGATTCTACTATGGCTTCAGAATTTGTGGCATTAGCTTTGGCAAGTAAGGAGGCTGAGTGGTTGAGAAACTTACTCTATGAAATTCCTTTATGGCATAAACTAATGTCACCTATATCAATACATTGTGATAGTGAAGCTACACTATCAAAGGCTTATAGCCAAGTATATAATGGGAAATCTAGACATATTGGTCTAAGGCACAGCTATGTTAGACAATTGATTAAAGATGGGGTGATCACCATTAATTTTATCAAGTCAAGTGGAAACTTGGCGGATCCATTGACAAAAGGTCTCACAAGAGAGATAATGTCTAGAACTTCCAAGGGGATGGGACTAAAACCCATTTGAATTAGTCACACATAATGGAAACTCAACTCAACGCTTAATTGGACATTAAGTCTTGAGTTCAATGAGATCAAGTACGTTATCTGAATGTGGCTGCAAGTATTGTGCTGTTAAACATCCCAAAGGTTATGAATACTTGAAATCATATGAAAATAAGGAGGTTGAGTTGTTACTCTTAATGAACCCATAACACGTAAGTATAAGTGTTGGAATGCTTATATGATTGCATTTCTGATCAGTTCACCTATATGAGTGGAAGTGGTGCCGCTTCTAGGAGCTTAGGGTTTAGCTCTTAAGCACTCATGAAATGATACAAGACACATGGCCAGTATAAGTGTCGAAGTTCTACTAAATGACTTTGGACAAATTTTTGAAGTCTCATGTGAGATTTAGTCATTAGTTAATCATCATAGAACCGTTGGTTCAAGACTTAGTCTACCATACCGTTCTGATTAACTGAAAGTACTTTTTCTCTAAGATGATGGTTCAAGACCTAGTTCACCATCATTTTATGCATGAGGATTCCTCAAGTATTAGACTTGTTCTATTTTGAAATTGGTGGGGGATTGTTAGAAAATTTCAAAATATAAAGTGGAAAGATTGATTAAAATGTTGTTTAATCAATGTACAAGTAAAACTAGTGTTTGGTATGACTCCGGGTGAAGTAAAATCATGTTAAAATGATTTTTACTAATTTTATAGGGCAGTCAACTGCCCTTGCGCAGTAAGTATTCTGTTCGAAAAATGCACTTGGGCAATCGGATGCCCTGGGAGGGCAGTCGGCTGCCCCGGGATGGCAGTCAACTGCCCAAATAGGGCAGTCAACTGCCTATACAATGCGAATACTCAGATTTTAAGTTACTTTAAGGTCGTCCACTGCCATATGAAGGCAGTCGACTGCCCTCCTGGAAGTTGCATACTGTTTCAAAAATACACTAGGGCATTCGGATGCTATTTTCGGGCATCCGACTTCCTTGCCTGGAAATCCAAAGGCAGTCAACTGCCTTTTATGGCAGTCAACTGCTCTAGTGCAAAATGAATGGTAACGACTAGTTTTCTTTGAATAGGTGCAACCTCATTCAAAGGGTAATCTTTCAATACAGAATGGTTAAAAGACATAACCATTGAATTTGAGAGGTTGTGAACAATCTGAATGATGTGTTTGTTTAAATGAAACAACACAATTGAAAAGTTGTATCATTCAAACCAAAGATCACATATCTTGAAATTATCTCTATAAAAGAGATGACAATGTTCATTCAAGAATATAGAAAAAGACAGAACAAATATAACGAAAATATTCTGAATTCTTCTTTCTCTCCCAATCTCAAAATAGAAAACAAGTCTCTTAGACATTGTTTGCTGCAGAAAACTTTGGCTAAGACATAATACTTTTGTATTTGTCTAAAGTGTTTAGTGGTTTCATATTACAAGTGCAAGGTAATATTAAACAAGTTGACTTCATTGTATCCTGAGGCTATTTCCATAATCCCTGTTGCATACCATAACTGGTGGGGGTGAAATAAGTCTTAAGGAAAGTGGCATTATAGCAGCACGCCTTGAAGTCTTTCTCTGCATTTAGTTCGTGATTGTTCGTGATCAAAAAAGTTCAATTCCAGAAGTTGAAGTCCAAGAAGAAGTTCAAGTTTTTTATCTTCATAGTACCCCAAGTGGACAAAAGCTGTAATCCCATATTTGTTGTTGTTCAACACATTTCTCAAATCTCACAATGATTGGAGTCAATTGCAACATCCTGAAGTTCCGAATCTAGCAAATAATAATCTGTCAGGATGTATTCCAAGCCCTATGGGTGATCTTCATTCACTTCGATTGCTAATCTTAAGCAGCAAGTAGAAATTCCATTATCTTTGCAAAACTGTAGAAGACCGTGGAGCTTTTACTCTAAGAAAAACAGATTTTCAGGGCAGCTACCAACGTGGATAGGAGACAATACCCCATTGCTTATGATTCTCCGTCTCCGATCAGATTTATTTCGGGTAACATTCCCAGAAAACTTTACCGTCTCACAAGCCTTCATGCGATGGACATTGCAGACAACAATTTATCCGGGGTCATCCTGCCAGGAAATTTAACTGGTATGGACTCAGAATTTCAATCCGAAATGCAAAGCGATATGAAGAAACTTTGATGTGGCCATGGGAAGGGAAATCGAATATGTAGCACACTTCCATCGGTGAGGATCATAGATCTTTAAGAAAATAGTCCATCTGGTAGGGCGCCTGAGGAGATTACCAAGCTGCACGGATGGGGTACATTAAACTTGTCAAACAGTCATTTAACTGGGAGCAGTCCAAATATTGGAAATTTATGCTTCCTTGAAACACTTGATCTGTCAAGAAACCAGCTCTCTGGTTCAATTCCAGAAAGTTTGTCCTCGAACCACTTAAACCTATCTTAAACTTAGTCGGAAAATTTCAATTAGGGAACCAGCTGCAGACCTTGAACGATCCATCGATTTTATAAGGGTAATTCCGGACACTGCAGGGGTGTATTAGAAAATAAATGTATGACAGAATGTCAAGTGATCATGCTGATGGAGATGACACTGGAAAAGACAATTTGATAGAAATGAAATGGTTCTATGCTAGAATATCGATGCGATTTGTTCCGGGATTTTGGGGAGTGTGTTGACGTTGTTTTGAAAGAAGTCGACATGGAGGCTTGCGTATTTTAAACTCATTGATGAGAGGAAAGAGAGGGCATGCATGTTCATCTCAGTGAGCTTGGCTCGGCGGCAGAAAAAATTGGAGTCCGCCAGAAGCAAAACTATTCATAACGGCTTATTCAGACTGTTCAATTGCTGTTTCTGCGACTAGATGTGCAACTTGCAGCACAAAGCAGCAAGATTACGAATCTCAAGTAGCGTCTACATTCCAAATATTAGCCCTGATAACACTGTTCATCAATTTCTTAGCAAACTAACTCCTGAATCATCATTTCATTTTTTTTTCAGTCTTTCGTGGTCTCAAAGTCATGTTAATTATGGTTTAAACTACAGATATCTGAAGTAGACATGCAAACAAGTCGAGTTGAACCTCGACTTCATGAGCTTGATGAGGCTTAGATCAAGTTAATAGTCCGAAGATTAACTGATCTGAGATTAAATTCAATCGAGATTATAAAAAAGTTAATTTCGATTTGGCTCTATTATGTTATTAAGCTCGAGATTGGACAAGTACTTGATGCAAAATTATAGTTTTATATGTTCATTTGCTTACCAGTTTCATGTAAGATTAAATACAATATTAGCGTTGCTTGCTAGGTTAACTAGAGAACAAAAAAAAAGATTCTCAATTATTGATTATATATTTGTGTGTGTGTTTATATATATATATATATATATATATATATATATATATATATATATATATATATATATATATATATATATATATATATATATATATATATATATATATAGAACCAACTACTATTGGTTAATTCTTTAGAAAAATATTAATTTTGATATATTAGATTCCTCTTCCTTTGCTTAATCTATCAATTTCTAGTTGAAGTATGATTCAAAATCATTCCATTTCACCTCTTCTTCTTGCTAAACATGCTCTTGTTTTCTTTCATTTCCCCATCAAAACCTTAATTGGAGGAAATTCATTTTTCCAACCATTGTTCGAAAAGGTTTAGAGATAATTACTACAATTAAAAAAAATTACACATCCAATTTTATAACAACTGTGGTTTGATCATATATAGCATGATGGCTAAACTCAATGCTGAAACGTGCAATCATATTTTGACTTTTTGTATGGCATGACATAACCAGAGAGATCTAATTAAGTTGACATTTAATTAAGAATTTGTATATGATACACTGACAGTGTATAGTTTCTATATATACACTGTCAATGCATCAAAGGTTGATACCTTATCAATTTGCAAATTAAAAATTATATCAAGCCCTTAAAAGTAAATATAAATATTTTTTTTATTTGCTCATAAGGACTTATTGATGAGGTGTCAACTTCTGGTGTATTGACAATGTATTAAAACTATACACTGTTAGTACATTATCTATAAATCTTTTAATTAATCGGGTTTAGGTAAGGGAGAATACTAACCGATGTGGCCATGACTAATAATGACACTATCAAGATATTTAAGAAAAGAAATATATTGTTTTTTCTAATTTAATGAAAGTAATAATGTATATTAAACTTTAAATGTAAAAAACTTTCTTCTCACCAAAAAAAAAATGTAAAAAACTTTCTTTAAATAATAGTGTAATTATTTTCAATTAATGTTCATAAACACTCATTAATCAAACCCTAATTTGAGAAAGCCGCTATATATACCCCAAAAATTGCTCTTTACACTTCAGACATTTTAAAGTCAAAACTAATCCTTAAATAAAAGGACGATTTATTATTAATAAAATTACTAAATAACAAAAACAAAACAATCACTTTCTTCTTCACTGTTTCCCCTGCACTAAACCCTAATATTATTTGTTCTCATTGTTCTGTAAAATTGCTCTGCATCTACCCATGCAAGGCTAGGATCGGGGAAGGTTGGAAGCTCAACCATCAACAAAAATGCTCTGTTACTATTAAAGGTTGGGCTCTATAATAGTGTCAATCATATATGACACTTGCACAGAACAGAGCTTGCTCTTTTGTAAGGGACTTACTAATGGCGCAAACCTTTCTCTTTAGCTTGCACAGAACAGAACAGAACAGAGAAAGGAAGGTGGCAGGATAGAGAGTAAAGAGATTAAGAAAAACTGTGAGAAGCAAGCTGGGCAGGGATTTTGTGCCCGCGCAATCTTGCTTGCGCAGGGAACATATCACTGCGCAAGATCACTTGCGCATAGCATGAACAAAATCTATACGCAAGTGAGCTTGCGCGGGGATATATTTCCTGCACAAGTAAGCTTGTGCAAGGTTCATCGTCAAGCATAGATAAATGAGTGAAATGGAGTATGGATAAAATTGTAATCGTAATGAGTATAGTTAATAATTCTTGTAGTTTAGTTATAACCGTAGGTGTAAAGAGTAAAAATGGTGGTATATTTAAAATTAATCCGTACTTAAAAAGATTGATGAAGTACTGTCCTTCAATTCAATCCCATCTCATTTAAAAAAATCTTGGTGGTAATTGCTGACTTAATTCATCCTATATTAATTTTGAATTTTTGATGAATAAAACAATAGCAAAGTGAACATCAGATCCTTACCCTTCAAATGTAAGGCAACAAGAAATAAGAACAATTTAAAATCTTGATTTAAAATAAGCTAGAGAACCAACCAAAGGTAAACAAAGAAGGGTATTGTTAAATTTCTAATAATAATAATTTGCGAATGAAAAATAACAATATAAAAAAAAGAAGATAAAGAAAGACCTGACTATGATGGCCAACACCCACATAGAAACTTAAATGACTATATTGTTGATATTTTAACTTATATAATAAAGTACATAGAAAACCCTATTTATATAGGTGGTGTAGCCAATATATGAAAAAAAATAAAAAGAGAAATTTTAGAGATTACAATTAATTATGAATGATATATTATTTCGATGAATGCTTAGATTTGATCCTCATTATCAGAATCTTCTCCAATATTCTCCCTCAAGTTGAGGGACAAAAACCTGATTTGGAGTGGTCAACTTGAAAATAAATACATAAATGGACTCCGATAAGTATTCATGCGATTTGTAGGAGGAGATGTTAATTTTTTGTAGGAGCAAAAAAGGTGTTAAACATTTGTAAGAGCGATCTAGTATGAAGGAGATGCTAAGCCTTTATAGAAGCAAAAGAGAAGGTGATGGACTTTTGCAAAAAAGAAAGAAGATGTGTTTGACCTTTTTAATAGCTTGAACAATATTTGGAGATGGCATTAGCCATTGGAAAAGAAAAAAAAATATTTGAAGATGGCGTGTGCCATTGAAAAATTTAAATTTTGAGATGGCATTAGTCATTGGAAAATTAAGAAAAAAAAAAGATAGGAGATAGCGTTAGCCATTGAAAAAGAAAAAATTTGAGAATAGCGTTAGCTATTGAAAAGAAAAAAAAATATTTGAAGATTGTGCCATTGAAAAATATAAATTTTGAGATGGCATTAGCCATTGGAAAATTAAGAAAAAAAATTGATAGGAAATAGCGTTAGCCATTGAAGAAGAAAAAATTTGAGAATAGTGTTAGCTATTGAAGAAGAAAAAATTTGAGGGATTTAACCATTGGAGAAACAAAAAATTTTAAGAAGCTTGCCTTAGTGTTTATAGATGAAATTAGTCACTAGAGAAAAAAAAAATTTTTATAGGGCTTTGATACTTTATTAAAAAATATATTTGTAAGTAGAAATTTTATGAAATTAAAGCTTATAGAGTAATTACTTATTAGAGGGATTTAAAGAATATGAAAATTAAACAGATACATTTTTTAAGACAACAATTCATAAGGTAAAACCCTTTAAATTAATAGTCAATAATGGATCCCAAGAGTATTAATTTAGAGGGATTTTATTGTAATAAGGCAACAATTAATCAATCTCTTTGTTTGTTCTTGTTTCCATACCCTTTATGCTTGCTTACACCTACCAAATTGATAGAAGGAATGGAATTTGATGCTACCAATTTGCGGTACTTTCCCGCCATGCCTACAGCCTTGAATTAAATTAAAGAATCATATGCTCTTTTATATCCTTGCTAAAATGTTAATTTCTTTTTTTTGATATGGGAGAGACTTCTAAAAAATGTTAATTTCTAACTTAAAACATGATCTTTTTTGTCATTTTTTCTTTTATTTTTTATTTTTATTTTTTTGTAAACTAGGAGATATCCCCGTATGAAATTAATTTCTGTTTGTATTGCGTGATTAGCATTGATTTAAAAGAATTTGATCTGGTAAAAATTCGAACAAAAAACCTACTGTTATGGATCATCTCCACTAAAAAAACCCAGTAAAACTTTACATTATTGAACCAGTCATTCAAGTTCCTTCTATTTTTGTATTTGCCACTTATTGTAAAAACAAATTGCTAGCTAGGTTGATTTCAATTATGGTAATAGCACTGTCACTCGTCTAAAATTGCCAAATGCACATGTCGCTTGTCCAAAATAGCCAAATGTACAAACTTAAGTGGATATATAAACAGAAGGGAAAGAATGAACAAGCTTGTCCTATTGTTCTTCTTCGGAAAAAATTTACTCTACTTTCACAGAAAGATTATCATCCCAAGCTGTCATTTATAATAACATAACAAGATTTCACTTTATCTCTATATATAGAACCACAACAATACGCCATCCCCATGATTCAAAACAGCAAGTGACCAAGAAAAGAGTCAATGGCTTCTTCTTCACTTGTCAAACTCTTCTCCATCTTCTTCATTATCATCTCCATCTTCATTGAACAAGCAGTTTCAGTAGCACCAGAGGAATGCCAACCAGAAACCAATGGCTGCACCAACAAAAAGAAGGCCTTACCCCTCAAGATCGTAGCCATTTTCTCCATATTAATCGCTAGCGTTATAGGCGTAAGCTTACCTTTATTCACACGTTCGATCCCAGCTCTTCACCCCGACAGAAATTTATTTGTAATCGTTAAGTGTTTTGCTGCCGGTATCATCCTGGCGACCGGCTTCATGCATGTATTGCCGGACTCTTTCGACATGTTATCATCTAGTTGCCTGAAAGAGAACCCCTGGCACAAGTTTCCCTTCACGGGATTCGTGGCCATGCTATCTGCAATACTGACTTTAATGGTGGATTCCATGGCGACATCAGTATACAGTAAGAAATGCAATGCTGGGGTTCTCCCGGCTGAAGGCTCGCCTGTTGGGGGAGGACAACGCGAGATGGCTGTGGTGAACATGGAACAATTCCATGGACACCATCATAATCCAAAGCCCACAGGAAATGCAGATCAAAAGCTGCTGCGTAACCGAGTCATTGCCATGGTAAGATTTTCTTT
Organism: Heritiera fomes; assembly: GCA_032173925.1. Classification (NCBI taxonomy): domain Eukaryota; kingdom Viridiplantae; phylum Streptophyta; class Magnoliopsida; order Malvales; family Malvaceae; genus Heritiera; species Heritiera fomes. The sequence goes on from JAPDPM010000015.1 coordinate 6,186,053, forward strand.
TCAGCTTTGAATTAATATCATTAAAGACAAAAATATCAACAAGGATATTTTAACTAATTACAAACATATTTAATTACATCAGCTAGATTTGACTAATGCATGGTATGGATTCACATGCCAAAAGTTGCCATGGTCATAATTGCTTATAATCTGTAGACTTTTCCTGCAGAATCATAAAAACCTGTCTGATGGTAACATAAAACTAAATAAAGAATACGTCACTTGGCTGACATTAATTTCTGTGCATGTTTCATCATCAATTGTCACTTGCAAGCGGTTTATCTCGTCTGCATGTAACCCATCCCTGTCTTCACGACTCTGATAGTTAGTACTCATAGATCTTATCCAAACATGAATCCTACGAAGAAAATGTACTGTTAGAAGAGAAAATAGCAGAAAATTGCCTGTTTACCAAGGCTTGAGCACATTGAGAACATGAAATTAATTCATTGTAGCAATGAAGATGATCTCTTATATTTATAAATCTTCACGGATGGCAGGTATTAGAACTGGGAATTGTAGTTCATTCAGTGGTGATAGGCCTCTCACTCGGTGCCTCAAACAATACTTGCACCATTAAAGGCCTTGTGGCAGCCCTTTGCTTCCACCAAATGTTTGAAGGGATGGGTCTTGGCGGTTGCATTCTTCAGGTAAATTAATTAACCACTATTGAACTGATGCTTTTAATTTCTTCATACTTAAGGCCTCAACTTCTCTAATTCAATTTATCCCTCAAAACATAGGCGGAGTACAAAGTTTTGAAGAAGTCTGTCATGGTGTTCTTCTTCTCTGTAACTGCCCCATTCGGAATTGCACTGGGAATTGCTCTGTCCAGGGCATACAAAGAGAATAGTCCAACCGCCCTGATCACAGTAGGACTGCTCAATGCCTCTTCGGCTGGCCTGCTGATTTACATGGCTTTGGTCGATCTTCTGTCAGCAGAATTCATGGGATCAAAGTTGCAGGCCAGCATGAAGCTCCAAATAAAGTCCCATGCTGCAGTTCTTCTAGGTGCTGGTGGCATGTCTTTCCTGGCTAAATGGGCTTGATCATGGTCAAAATTATCTGGACAGAGATTTGATTTAGGATGAAAACAACACAACATAATAAACCATCTCTAGCTAGATAGTTCACTGTTACATTCTGCACCTTGTTCTTTTTTACCATTGCTATTGAAGTCATATATCTCTAAGATCTTCAGACTTCATACTCACATGAGCTCATACTCTTTCCTCCAAGTTGTTTGGTTTTAAGGATCCAGGTCCATTAAAAGGGTCCAGTTTTTTGGGCAAGTAGACTGAACCCAAACACGAGGTTGGGCCATGGATTTGATGATAGATGAGATCAATGCTTACGTTGACAGTTTTTTTTTTTAATTTATGAGATGTTCTCGTATAAAATCAATCCTATTCGTGTTTCATGGTTAGTATTAATCCAAAGATATTTAACTTGATGAAAATTCGAACACCAAATTTTTTGTTATAAATCATCCTTACTTAAAAATTCAATAAATTTTTACACTACTGAACTAAATTTTTGGATTAATACATTTACAATTTGACATTCCCCTAAGAAACTCAAACACCATTGAGTTTCCAACAATAAACACTGTTGTTTCTCTATAATAAAGGTGTTCCTTGAATTCTTCCTTAGAGAACTAAATTTTCAGTTCCTCTACCAAACTATGTACTCTTTTCCATTCTTTTCCCCTTCTTTTCTGGTTCATATTAATCCCAAATGCTTGCCCAAGAAGGGAAAAGAGGTTTAAAGTTGCAATCATGCAATCAAATTTTGTACCAAGCACAGAATTTCACATGGGGTTCTACAACTGCACATTTCATTTTCTATTTATTGCTGTCTGCATTGTCTTCTCATCTTGAATATAAATTCTGGATATCCAACCCAACCCCAAAGTTTTAAATGAATGGCCAGAAGCTCCCTTCAATGCTATGAATTTTGCTTTCAAGGGGCAATGAAGGACTACCTACTAGACTTGTAAATTTAGATATGATATAATGACATAACATGAAAACATTATTAAAAAAATATACATTTTAAAGTTTTGACAAAAAAGCTGAAAAATAAAATTGATGTTCGGTGTGTCATGAATTGTGAATTTTTATGTCTACATGATTTGATACGAAACAAATACAATACAAATATACAAATTACCATATTTATTTTTTTCTGAAACTAATACATAACTGACATACAATTCACATATTTGATAAGATTAAAACACAATTTGATATGAAACTAACGCAACACAAGTTTACGAATTGTCGGTTTTATTACTCACCTATGTCTTTATCATCCACATTTTTTTTTTGGCGAAACGTTTATTTCTGTTGCTATGTTTTCCAACTAAATTACCGACCATATCCACCAAATCAAAAAGGAAACAATAAGTGATGTAATAAAAATGAGAAAACCATGTCAAATAACATTAGGTATTGGAAATAATTAATTTGCACCAACCAAAAAGTAAGAAAAAACCAAAACAACACATGAGCGACCAATTTTTTTTTCGCTCAAGAGACACGCCACAATTTTCAAAACCGGTTGGTTTGGAATTGCTGTACTGATATGTATAACAAGCAAGATATTCTTTCATAGCTGTACTGATAATGTACTGATAATGCAATTTTAAAGTAATCAGTTTTAAGATCATCCCATCATTTGAAAAAAAAAAATTGATGAAATTAGGTCAGTTTGTAGGAATACCTTACCTAAATTTCAAGGGAAAAAAATGTATGTCTCAAACTTATGACAAACTCCTTTTTCTGCTAGAACTATTAATTTGCCTTAAATTTGGTAAGTCTAGCTTTTAATGTGGCTATATTAATTACTACCAATATAAATCCAAATCCAAGTATCTTAATTTATTTCTTTTACTTTAGTTTTCCTATTTCTTTTACTTGAATGATGTTCAAATTTTAAAATTTTGAATCGAATTAAATTAGAACTTAACACTGAATTTGATTACATCTATAAAGATACTTTATTTCTTAGATTATCTCTCTAAATATTTTCAATTAATTTAGAATAACTATAATTATCTTTTCTTTGAAGTGGATAATCGATTGTGTTATCCTTGAAGGATGATTGGTAAGCTTTAGAAAAATGGTGGATGAATTCATGAAAGAGATTTACAAAGAAATTGGAATTACTATTTCGTGATATAATTTCATAAACACAAACAATACCCAGTTTTCTATATGATTTTTGCTTTTGGAATATTGTCTCATTTTTTTTCCACCCCTGCTGCGGCAGTACTTCTGCAGATTTTTTATATTTGGCTATTAAGCCAAATAGACTCTCAACTACTAGCATAAAATGGAATTAAGCTCTTAACATTTTATCGCGTGAAAATCAGTCCATAAATTTATTTCATTGTAAATAAACCTTCAACTTTTTAAAATTATGTAATTAAGTTCAAATCTGTTAAATGACACTAACTGCCATTTGGACATCTAACGTGAATAGCTTAATTGGTTATCACGTGACATGTCACGTGTGCAATACTAACGAAAGTTAGTGTCATTTAATAGATTTTGACTTAATTGCATAATTTTAAAAGATTGAAAGTTTATTTACAATAAAATAAAAATTTATGAACTGATTTTTACGTAATAAAATATTAAAAATTTAATTTTATTTTGTGCTAAAAATTAAAGATTTATTGAGTTATTAAGCTTTTATATTCATAAGCACAAAAAGGGCAAAAAATGTACTGGGTTGAAAAAGTCAAAACGGTCTCATTGTTTTTTCTCATCAAACAGACAAAAGCCCATGTGCATTGATTCCTTAAGCCAATGTTTTCTCTTTCTGTTAACCAAAATAAAAAAGTTTTCTCTTTCTGGCTGAGAATCTTGTCCTTGATTATTGCATTATCCAATAGTAAATTTTTTCTTTTTCTAGGGGAAAAGGACAAATTTCTTTATTTTATTTGGTGGATTGGGACTGGGAGAGAGTTAAAAAAAAAATTGTTGAAAACAATGTTTTCATTTTTCATCCTATGTCAAAGAAAAACTATAATTTTTATAATATAATAGCATTTTTTTTAAAAACAAAAAAAATTAAATACATTCATCTTTTTCCACTTTACAACATTTTTCCTTTTAAATGAATAGTACCTCGATAAAAAAATAAGGTGGAGGAAGAAAAAAAGAAGGTGCATTTAAAAATCCTCAACAAAAAATAATTAATACAAAAAAAATTATATGAAACAAATATTTAAAATTTTAAAAATATTATTTTAAATATATTGGGTAACCATATTATTGAAAAAATATAATTTATAATCAAAATTGTTAATAAGCATATTAAAATAAATATTTACTATTTAATTATTATATATAATATGTAACAAATTGTTAATTTTTTAATAAAATAGTTACGTGTGATTTAAATGAAAAAAATATATACTAAAATTAGTGATATTTTATATAATTTTAACATTAAAAATGCTTAGTAAAACATTTGAAGAAAATAGGTTATTCTTGCGCTATTTTAATTATTTACCAACAATAACTTCTCACTTGATTCTCTTTATTTTGTTCACAATTTCAAATTGATATTATACATTCTACAATAATAATAAAAAAACTAAAATTTTATGACAATATGGTATTTTTAATGCAAAATTTTCAACCAGAGTATATTTTTTGAAAAATAAAATACAGATAGCTTTTAACCTTGTACATTTGACATTGTTTAAGGTTATTATTCCGGAGAATCTATAAAATTGTAAGAGCAGAACTGTATCTATGCCAAGCAAGAATAAAAGAATGTCATCAAAGCAAGAAAATAAGGACAATCCTTTTCTCTTATGCCATTTAACGCCAAAACAAACAGTAATTGATGGATTTTTTTTTCTCTGTTTCTATCTAGACATAATGATTATTCCTTAATCTAGAATTCTCAGTAAAATAATAGGTTTTTTTTTTATTTTCTGGCAAGAGATGCTTGTCAGAAATTAGGGTTTTTAATACCCTTCTACAAGAGAGCCCATAAATTTCCCTTCCAGATAAGGTTCCAAGCCATGGTATGGAAGTTTCGTTTCATTTTGTTAGTACTCTTATTTATTATTTTGTCGAAAATAATGTAAGGGTTGATTTTTCAGTAGATTTAACTCTTTTTTCTTTCTGGGGTAATTGGATTATAGAGGTTGGTTCTTTTAAAATAGTTAAGTTTAAATTTTTTTTTTTGCTTGGAGCTTTGAATTGATCTGTTGACGGGTATTTGTTAGTTTCTGATTTGGAATCAGGACCCGTGAGATCAACTTTTTGTGATTTCAGCTGGTTTTTGGCGATAAAATCTGGGGTCTGAGTCAATTTTGATGGGTTCTGTTGGATTTTGTTTTAGAAATTTGAGCTAGAATAGGAGGATCGCTTTGTTTTCTTTGTTCTTTCTTTGAGTGACATGCAAATTGAGATGGATTTCTTTATCCCAGATGGTTTCGCAGAGGCTTGGACATTAGTAATTACTTGAAGCATAAAGAGTAGCAGAGCCTGTTCCGATTATTCGGGGGACTTGGTCTTGATCGATGGAGGATCAAGAAGTTTCGCCTGATGAATACTCTGTATCTTTGGCTAGAGAAGTTAGAGTAGAAGAAGATGAGGAAGACTTTCGGAGCTGTTATGAAGATGATGAGGTATGGAAGGAGACTGAAGAGGTGGTAAAAGAAGAACAAAAGGAAGAGCTTGATGAATTTTCAGCGAAGATGTTCTTCAAGGGCGTCTCTTTAGCTGAGACTGGTGACTCTAGTTCTGGGTTTTCAGGAATTGGGGTGGTCATGGAGAGATCAACCGATATCCCTGTTATTCAAGTGCAGAAAAAGCTTGACTTTTATGTGGAGGAATCCGTGGCTGATTATTTAGCTTTAATGGATGGTTTGACAGAGGCTATTCAGAACAAAATCTGCCGTGTTTATGCTTTTACTGATTCGGCATTGTTATATTATCAGGTCAGTTAAGACTGCCATCCTCTTGGTGTTCTTTTGATGTACATTAAACATAGAGTTGTTCTTATGACAATTGAAACAATTACTTTCATCATATAATATGAAGTTTCATTTTGCTTTCTTATGCTCGCTACATCGTACAAGCTTATTTATATTTATCTGAAAAGCTGCAGGGTTGCACCTCCCAAATCCACTGTGTCCCTCCTTTTTTTTTTTTTAAATTTTGGAGTCATTGAACATGGCTCTTGTTTGTTGATTTTTATATCCCGGTTTTAGACTTAGATCTTTCAAGTATGCTGAATATTTGGTAGCTTAAGCTTTGAAGTTTGGTTTCTTCAAAGCTAGTGCTAGTAGCTCCTTTTCTTGCAACTTTTATCTGTTTAATGTTCAAATTAACTGAATGCAGACTTTGTTTAATCATTTATGTGGCTTAATGATGGAAGTTTGGGCAGAAAGAACAACTAGATGCATATGATGAATCACGGGAAAACACGCATAATGATTGTTTTTATAGACAATTTATCTGAAGTTCATCATCTTTGGCAACCTAAATAGCTTTCAAGTTATACCTTGAGCTATGCTTTATTGACTTGAATTTCTGGCAGATTACATGCGAGGAGAAACTTGATAATCCACTTTTGATGGCATTAAGGGAAAGAATCCTAGAGCATACCTGTAATTTGGAAAAGTTTGTTTTGAAACTTGTTCCAAGCATCAATCTCTTGAGGCCATTGCAGCTAGCCCAAGTAGCAATAGGAATTGTTTCATCTCCAGCCAAGGGAGATAAATTACTTGAAAATTGTTCTATCTGTTGCGAGGACAAGCCATCATTGATGATGATCACCATGAAGTGTTCCCATAAATTCTGTTCCCATTGTATGAGAACTTATGTAGATGGTAAACTGCAGTCGTCCCAAGTCCCAATCAAGTGCCCTCAGTTAAGATGCAAATATTACATCTCCACTGCTGAGTGTGGATCTTTTCTTCCGCTTGCTTCCTATGAGTCTCTAGAAACAGCCCAAGCAGAAGCAAATGTACTTCACTCAGATGGAATCTACTGTCCTTATCCAAATTGTTCTGTCTTGCTTGATCCTCGTGAATGCTTGTCAAATAGGGCAACTTCATCTAGTCAATCAGAAAATAGCTGTGTTGAGTGCTCAGTTTGTCAAAGGTTTATATGTGTGGAATGTGGAGTTCCATGGCATTCATCAATGAGTTGTGAAGAGTATCAACACCTCCCTCTTGAGGAAAGAGACGCTGCAGATATTACCTTGCATCGCTTGGCACAAAACAAGAGATGGAGACGTTGCCAGCAGTGCCGTAGGATGATTGAACTTACTCAAGGTTGCTATCACATGACCTGCTGGTAAGATCCATCTTCTTGTAATATTGCTTTGCTTATTAGAAAGAACTTGGCTGGAATTGATTAAATAATGGGCAAATTGAAATTTAAAAGATTAGATTTTTTATGCCAATATCCTTGTATGAGATTTTTTATATTGGTTGCAATTTTATTGCTTGCTACTGAGGCGTAATTTTAATTGCCGCACCTGAATCTAGTCACAGATCATGCAGTTTATACCATCTTTGAATTGATGTCTTTGTTTTATGCAATGATCTAATCATATGATCACCCATATTATTATACTATTTTTGGATGGTTAACTTGGGTTGGAACTCTGTCATGAATAGGTGGCAAGGAGACATAATTATATGCTGAGAATATCTCTTGATGTTTGGATTTAAAACTTTGTTGTGTATGTTTGGACTTTACTCGTTGTCCCATGCTATAACCAGGTCATCCATGACTTAACTACTTGGTTAATGGAATTGGTCATCGTTTGATCATGCAATTCTATATGCTTGTGTCCAGCTTTTCTCGTCCACTTGTGAAGAAGTGTATCTGTATGTTTTGCACACACATGAGCAATTAAGTCGTATATGACTTAATGTATTATATGGATTGAAGTTCTTGAAACCAAATTTGGTTCCATTTCCTTTTCAGGTGCGGGCATGAGTTCTGTTATTCTTGTGGTGTTGAGTATAGGGATGGTCAACAGACCTGTCAATGCTCCATTTGGGATGAAGACAACTCCGAAAACTGGGTCACACATTCCCTTCAAGAATCAGAACAATGGGCGTGGGAGACTTTCAATTCAATCCCTATGATCATGGATGCATACTCGGACCAAGAAAGATCACAGCTGGCACTAATTCAAAGGTTCCTTGCTGGAGGTTTCAGTCTGAGTGACCATTATCCATATCAATCCCCACCTCGCTGTACAGATTCCTATGTAGATGCCATGAAAGACCTTCATCAGCTTCCTTGGCTTGAGAGATTTGTCTCCGTAATAAGTGACAACTACTACGAAGACTACACCCAATGGAGCTATTCCAATGTTAGGTAATAAGTTGCTTATCAGTCCAACAAGGTTTACAAGAGAGGCAAAGACTTTCTCACTCTATTGGCTCCATTTTCATTTACACATTCTTGAAATCTGCACTCCTCCCTCTGTGTAGTGCTTGTTACTCATTAACTACATGCTGGAACATAAAATACCCTTTAGGTCTTTGCACAAGATCAGGGGAAAGATTCTATTCTATTCATGATAGTTGCTTTCTTCTTGAAAGAAAAAGAAAGAAAATAGGGTAAACATCTTAGTGATGTCATGAAATTGAAAGAAAGTTAGTGAAACAAATCTTTTCATTTTGTTTCTCCCTTCAAACATCTTCAAGTTACAGGAAGTATTTTGGTGTCACTGAGCTTGCTAATGAAGTAACGGTATTGTTGCACTCATTTTTTCTAATTGTTCTGTACTATGAAACGATCAGTCTATCTAGTCTTCATTAATTTCTATGTTGGTATGAGCGTCCCTGACCTATAGCCACGGATGTGGTTGAGCTTGTTTCAACATCCTCAGCAGCAACCGCCTGATCCACCAGCCCCGAAGGCACTGGTCATTTTACCAAAACCAGCTATTCATAGGGTTATTATTAACAGTTCAACCGTATGGTCCTCCGGATCCCATTTAGCAAACAAAAAAAGTTATAACTGGATCCAATCAACAACGGCATATTTATGAGTCAGTTTTCTGTTTAACCGGTTCAACAGCCTGTTTGACAGGGTTATTCTGCATATTAGAAGACAATTAAGTGCAGATTCTCATCATGTGTACACATGGTCCTTCTTTTGCATTAAAAAAAATATATTTCTGTTTAAACCGGTAAATTTTTTGTCACAAAAGAATAATCTTTATTATTACTAGAGTGACTCCCGCGCTTTGCTGCGGGAATAAGGTAAATCTGAACATTGACATCACAAAAAAATAATTTATTAAGGAAGGCAATATATTTTTTTCTCCAAACACAGATAGGAATCATAAAACAACAATGAAAAAGCAAGAAACATGAGCTAAATAGTGTCAAGAGAACAGCAATGTCATTGATTGGAAGTTAAACATTGATAGATATAACAAAAAATAAAACTAATTTGGTTTGATTACAAAGATCATTGCAACAAAACAATGCTGAATTCCAAAAGTAATAGTTTTGCCAAGAGCACACACTCATGTACTATTTACTTAGGGTCAAGGTACCCAAGGGTTCTTGCAAACTGCCAACTTGAAGTGGAAATGTCTTGGAAATATCAAAATCAGCTAATTTGGCTTGTATGTTTTTAATTTAGTAAGATTTTGTGCATTTCACATCTCCCTACCTAGAGAAATTGATAATTCGTTAGCAAGATATTTAAAATAGCTATGAATAATTTAACTGAGGGAGAAAAATGTTGGAATGCAAATATTGATCAACTTCAATAGAGAAGGAAAAGAATCTTTCAAGCTCCATCTGAGTCAAGCTAGGTTAATATTACATATATTCTCATATGTCCTAGTTTCGATCTTTGTCACATGTTTGATGCTATTGATGTCATCTAAACTTACAACAGAATAGTATACATTAGTCATTTGGCCTCTTAATTTAACCAAAGCCAATCGATTTTTAACCGACTATGCATATAGGTAACTACACCTTATAGCACCTTTCTAATTTACATGTAAACAAATAGAGAAATTTGCACTTAATGAGTTTGTATTTACTAAATATTAGTTTTTGGCATCTATTACATTGTTTACTTCTCCAACAATGTGTGTATTGATATGAGAGACTTTCCCAAAAGAAACATTATAGAAAGTGATTTTTCCTTTCTGTAAATTAAATTTATTGAATCAAAATGTAGAGCATAGTATACCTAAACCTGACAAATGCCCTATTAAGTTTCCTTTAGCCATATACACATATATTGGCACCAGGTTGGATACTTTTATTGCAACGCTCGATAAGGCTTGTCAAGTTTAAGTGATGAACTCTAAAAAGACTTGTCAAGTTTAAGTGATGAACTCTAAAAAGACGTTTAACCTATACAAAATAAATAAATAGAATATAAAAAATGAGAAGAAGCTTTCATATAGCTTAGGCTTTCATACCTGTGCTTGGAATTACTTATTACCTTGAACAGATGAATGAGATAGCATCCTTACTGCTCTACATTAAGGAAAATGTGAACGGCTTATTCTTTAACTCCAATTATGAATGAGTTTTTTTGTTTATTGTCCATATTTAGGCCCGATAGCTTTGCCTTATAAGCATAAATTTTTTGAGAATATTTCAAGCAATTGTATGAAAAGGGCTTGACTTAATGTTCTAACAGAATAGGTTTAGAATCATAATTTGCTTCATATATTAGATTTATTCCTTCTTATTTATCAAATACAAGTAAACATATACCATATAAGTACATTATACATATATAAATTATAAAGTAATTTAAAGATGTGAAACTTTTTGGACCATTAGCTTTTGTATTATTATATCTCATTACTGGCCATTTTACATATATAAAGTAAGTTAAAGATGTGAAACTTTTTTGACCATTAGCTTTTGTATTATTATTATATCTCATTACTGGCCATTTTATTATCTTAATTAGTAAAATTACAACTTGTAGCCCCTAATTCAAAAAACAAATTAATAAAGAAAAAATCTTTGCTTACATGCCTCAAATAAGTTCATGGTATAAGCCAAAATTAACCTTTCTTTTTTTTTTTTGAGTAAAAATTAACCTTTCTTAATGTCCATTAAAGTAATAATTTAAAAAAAAAAACAAACAATGAAGAAGATGTGGAATACCCATTAAATAATTAAAATTTCAAAAATCCATGAAACTGTACCTTTTTGAGAAAGGAAATTTGGATTTTGCAGAGTCGTAGACATGGGACGAAAAGAAAGGGGATTTTTTTTTAGGAAGAAAATGAAGGATTTAGAGGAGAAAATTAGATATTTCTTTTTCTCCTTTCCCTACGTCCTTCCTCTTTAGAGAAGCTTTCTTTGGTTAAAGAAAAGAAAACCAAAGCATGAGACTCAGTCTCCACTCTCTAGCAGTTTTTTTTTTATGGACAAAAAAACGGAAAAAGAGGAAGAAAAGACCTAAAAGTAAGTGGGTCCACGTCTTAGAAAAGAGGGCAAAACCCCAATCTAACCAAACAAATTTTATTTTTTCCCTGCTGCGAAACCTGAAAAGAATAAGACTTAAAGGGCAAGAGATGTAAAAAAGAGTGGGATTGACGTGGCTGCATGAGGGCTTGATTTTTTCTACAATTTTTATTATACTGATTTGCGTATTTTAGATTCTTAATCGGCAATAATGAAACATTACATATAGCCTCAGAGGTCGTTCGAGCAATAACTTGAGAGAGGCAAAGCAGAACCGCATGCAGGACTATCTTTTCATTTGTCGATAGAAACCAAGAGCAAGTAACCACAAACTTGTGAGGATATTAAACAAAAAATACACAAATTCATGAACTATGGCTTCAAGATGATCACGTTCTCTATGAAACAAGTGATATATAAAAGAAAAGAGAGCAAAACACCATCATTACAAAAACGAAAACTGTACCATTTCAATATTCAACTGTATCTTGATACTCTCCTATTGCTTTTCTTTGCACTAGATGTATCCTTTAAACCATTCAACCAGCACGATGACTGGAGTCAAAAATGCTGAACATGCAGTGATAATACCAGTAGCAACTGGGGAACTGCACGAAAAATTGTTATGGACACACTTCAACATGAGATGTAATTAGTACCATAACTAATCGCTTTGAGACTTGAATCAGACATATCAGTCATCCATTTCCGAGGCCGATTTGATTCCCCTGGTATGTTGTATGCATAAGACGGCCACCTAACATCGATGCCACATGAGCTTGTGATGCCCCTTCTGATCATCTTTTGTGTTCTCTCAAGTACTATGAGGCTAGAAAAGGTGGAAAAACTGTTGCCTGCAAATATATCAGCCCTTGAGCACACCTCATAGTCAATTGCTGACTGAATGAGATATGGATGCTTCTTGTATATCCCATCAACCCCTAATTTCTTCTTCTCAAAAGGAACCAGTCCTTTCTTCCAACCACTCAATATTGAAGAATCATTAAGGAGGCTATCGGCAACAGCAAGATAAACAACAATGCGGGATTCCGAGTTGACAATTCTCCCCACTCTTTCCATAATTTCTTGCTTGCTACTACAAATTTGGCTTATGCCTGATCTTTGCTCTAACTTCTTACAGTGAATCATCCAGTCTATTTCTACCCTCATATGGACTGCTACGTATGGCACCACTGGCAGTGAACTCTCTGCATCAAAATTGCTTTGTACTGTCTCAGTTTTGCTCCTAAGCGCTCTTCCTATCTGCTTAATCTTTGACACAACTTTATCTGCTTCATTTGCTATTTCATGAACCAAAACTAAGCACTCAAAGACCCTTGCATAGTCCTTAACAGGCCAATGATCATGCCAAAGAAACGGATTCTTTCCAACAATTCTAATGACTTCATACTCATCAACAGAACCTCTGCTGCTTTTCTTCAACTGCTCCAGGTCTCTTTCAACTGTCCACTTTCTTCCACTTCCCTTTGGGAGATCATATATTCCTGTTTGATTCTTAAGATCCTTGTACCGCCCCAATCGAACAAACCCATTACAAAGTGAATTAAACCTTTCAAATTGGAAGACTTTATCAAAGGAAATAGGCTGCAAGCGGTCAATTTCCTTGTAGAAAAGTGAAGCACTTAAGCTAGGCATCAAAAGAGTTCGGTTCAGCATTCTAGCAGTTAGACAAGCTCTTGCAAAGGCTATCTTCTGATTATTTAGCCCCCACACAATTTGAGGAACCTCCAGAAACTTATCTCTACGAATTCCATCGTCGGAGTAAAAAGAGCCACCCAGAAGCAAGTCCAGGTTGCTCCATTCAATCACGCCATAACCAGAGAATGAATGGAGCAAGATAGCTCTGAAAAACAGAACAATTGTGACCAAAGCAAGACATTTGCATGTTACAGAAGTGAAATGGCAGCCGAACAACCTCGAAAGCTTACATCTAGAGGACAAGTCCATTTAAACATCACAAACTCAGAGCTTTTCCTAGATCCAAACTCATTGCGAAGAGATCATAGCAGAATTAAACAACAGATCTAGCACATACCAAGTCCTAAAATCACTACAACCTTGGAAATTACAGCTATCTAGAGTTGAGAAGAAACCAAATGTGTCGCTTTGATATCAGAATCTGCATATTCAGAAAAGAAATAATCATGAGAATCTGTTCAAGCATGACAAAAGATAATAAAATTGTATGCTTGCCTAGGTGTTCAATTCAACTGTAAGAAGAAGAAGAAAAGTAAAAACGCAAGCCGAGAGGAAGCCTGCAAGATACCATACAAGAAGAATTCATAAAAGATAAAAAAACCCAATGAAGCTTATCTCTTTACCAGGCATCAGACAAACAAATTTAACAAAAGAAACCAACAGATAGTCCAAAGGGAAATACACGTGATGCAAAAAACAAAGCAATGTTGAGAGAGACAGAAGATGATGAAATTACCTTGCTTTGAAACCTGCAGTTGCCTTCCACAAGAAATCCTAACTGTCACCAAATAAACCTGAATTCTGAGCAAGACCCAGGATGGAAAACGACACAAAATTCAACACAGGAGAACAGAAGAAAAGAAAATGATGATCAGACACGAGAAAGTACCCAGAAAAGACTAAATTCCGTGGAACCAAAAGCAAGCCAACCCCTCACCATCATGACAACCAGGAAAACCTCACTGACAACATCAGCAGGTGATTAAAAAAATCATGTCCTCGCTCTTTTTATTGACTATATTCAAACAACAAACAAACCCAGAAATGAAAAAGAATGAATTGAGGACGATAATAAATACTAAAAAAAAAGGGTGGGAATCTAATGTGAAGATTGTGCAAAAATGGCAAACAACCCAACAAAAGGACTAAAAAAATGAAGGAGGTGCAGAGGAGTCAGAAGAGATCAATTTTTGCAGGCTAGGGAAATGATTGTTTTGACAAATGCACTTTAACTGTCTCATCATGTAAAGCCAAAAGAACATACGAACTACATTATTCATTTGTTTTAACCCGTGAATATACAACTGGTCCAAAATATGTAGCAGAAAATGAATCAGAAAATGAATCAAAAAGGGAAAATTTACCAGTTTTTCCTTCATTTCTTCTAAAATACTCGTTTATTTAGATCATCGTATTCTGTCCATTGCTTTCCGATTGACAGTTGGGACCCGGGGCAGGTGTTTCTGTGCATTACCCATGAGCTATGAGTTGGAAATTGGAATGGATAAATTTTTTTTTGGTGAAAGAATGGTTAAAAGTTCAACGGCCAAATACTAAAGTGTGCATGGATAAGAAATTTTGAAAAGTTTTAAAAATAAAATATTTTAAAATTTATTTATTAAAATTTTAAGTTTGAATTTTATTAAATATGACATCGATTTTAATTTACATAATATTTATTTAGTTTATTATTATTATTTAGATTCATTAGTTATCAGTTTATAAATTATAATCATTTAAAAGTTATTAATTTGAAATATTAATATTTGTAATTATATTATTTTGATAAATATTTTTTAAAAAAATATTATGTAATTATTAAATATGTAATATGAATATCATTATATTTGTACAAATGTATATATTATTAATTAATAATATAAAAAAATAATATATATTATTAAAATAAAATAATTTTTTTATAATTTTGTATTTAATGGTGAATTATGAGTGATAAAGTAAAATTATAAAGTAAAGGAATTTTTAAAAAATCATATTTTTAGGTGAATTTTTATAAAAGAATTTGAGTATCTCAAAAATTCTTTTTTAAATTTTAAAATTCTTCAATTTTTTTATCAAATAAAAAATTTAATTTTAAATATCCTAATTAAAATAATTTTTCTTCTAAAAATCCATCATCCTAACAAATCGTAGTAGATGTTTTGTCTAATCAATCCTTCCTTTCTTTTTTCTTTTTGTTCCCAAAACCAATGACTAATGATTAATTTGAATACACAGTAAAATTGATCTATTAAAAATGATAAAAAAATTATTAAATATATATATATATATATGTATTTTAATAAAATAATAAAAAGAATTTAATATCAAAGATAAAATGATAATTTGTCTTTAAAAAAATTTGTCTTTTTGTGAGAAATCTCACCGGCTCATGGCTCACTGCACTGTACCGATGAACCAAACAAGCCGGAACATAGTTTTTATTATTCGGTGTTAAGTGGTGAGAATACAATGGAAAAAATTATAACTTAGTTGCAAGTTGGATTGAATATAGACCTCATAATTTTAGAACATTATAGCATGATTTAAAAATGACATGAAAAAAATAGAAAATATTAGAGATTAAAACTAAGCAAAAATTGTATATAATTTGATAAAAACTTTAAAACAATATTTTATTTTTAGTATATCAACATAAATTTTAATATGATAATTTTTATTTTTTTGGAATAATGATAATTTTTATATTTTATATAACATTTGCAGAAGTCAACATAACATAAACATGATATATATTATTTTTTTTTTTGGTTACAATGATATATATTATATGCAAACATACAAACATGTACATCTATATATATATATATATATATATATATATATATATATATATAGGAGCTTGTCATAAATAAACACTTCAATGCCAGGGTTTATTTAGTGCAAACTTTGTTTTATTTGCTACTTTGGATTAGTTTGATCAGGCGTTCAAATATTGGGAAGTGTGTCCAAATTGTTTCCATTTCCATTCGTAATCCTGTGAAGTACCATAACTAGGGATGACAATAGCTACTCGGCACTATCCGTTCCGTTTAAGTAAGGTTATGGTAGTATATAATTGGATTAGGATAAGATTTGGGTAGTGAAATTACTACACGTCACGGATTTGGATAGGGTTCGGGTAGTTATCTTAGAGTACCCGCTATCCGAACCCGGTTATAAATAATAATTAATTAATATAATATTTATATTTTCAATATATAAATTATTTATTATTAATGTTGTATTTAATTAAATTAAGTCATTAAATATTATAATTATGATTTTAACTTTAATTTATTTTTATGAGTTAAATTAAATTTATTAATTTAATTTTTTTAAATAAGTTATTCCAAAATTAATTTTAAATTTAAATTTAAAAGTCAAACTTTGATTTAATAAACGGATAGTTAACGGGTTCGGATAGTTAAACGGGTATTTTATATTTTATAGGGTTAGGGTTCGGGTAACATAAATCAAAATAATCAAGTTCGGGTATTATACATATTAATCAGGTTCGGGTTCGAATATCTCAAATTTAGCGGGTATTCGACTCGTTTATATTCCTAACCATAACCAATGTAGCTTTGCCTGAGAAAAAAGATGCATGGTTGAATATGAATGTAAATTCTTTAATCTTTATTCTCATTTGTCATCACGTTTATTTTGAAGTTTTATTGTTTTATTTGATTGAGTTAATTACACATTTGATATCTGAATTTTGTGTAATATAGAAATTGATACTTTAAAAAAAATGTACTTTCAAAATATGTATCATTTTGATATAAATAATATTCTCTCCTTCTCATTTTGCATGTTCCCATTTAAATTTCATAGAATTAAAAAAAAATTGGTTTTAATATATTTTGTACTAATTTTATAGTATTTATTTTTTTATAAACTCGAAGTATCAAGATTTTTATGCCAAAAAGTAAAAAAAAAATCATGAAAAATAATTTTAAACATAAGAGAACTAAATATTAAAAGAATTAATGAAGACATAATATTAAGACATTTCAAATCGGAAATATGGTAAAAAAAATGAGATGAAGGTGTATTAAATCATATATCCACAGTCCACCAAGCATAATATCAACATCATTTTTAATATAAATTAAAGGATTTTTTTTTTCACTTGAATGATAAAATTTTTTGCCTAAGATAGATCGATTATCTACTGTCATGTGACATTCGCATGAAATTATGAAAAAGTTAACACTTTTAATTAATAAATGAAATGCTTATGACATAATTATGTTGGTTAAATACAATAAAGAAGTCTTACGTTAAAAAATATTGAAATTAGCTTAAAATCATACATTATTTGAAAGTTTAAGACTTAAATATACATTTCTTATCTTCAAGTAACAAATTGTATTTTTTTTCAAAGTTGAGATATTAAAAATGAATCTATATTTGGTGAGGAAGGTAAAACTTTTAAACAAAACCCAATGTGGAGAGAGATGATTTTGATCGATAGATTATTATTTAATACATTGTTAATGAAATTTTTAAACTTCATAAACGAAATTCAAATTGTGAAATATAAAGCTTTAGAAAACATTAAAAAATAAAAATAAATAAATGTAATATGTGTTATCATCATAACATTAATTGTAGAATTTTTAAAAATCTAATAACAGTATATTAGATAATAAGTCTAAAAATTATAGGATGAATAGCATTTTAAGTTGTGATGATAATGTGGATAGTGTATATCTATGATAACTCGAGAGTCAATGTCTAAGGCCAAAAAACTATTGGATAAATGGTGTATTTCTAAAAGACTTTTTATCCCACATTGCCTAGATAAATGGTTTCAAAAGATTTTATATATCAACATTGTTTTATGGGCTTGTAAAGAGCAAGCAAAAAGGAGAGCCTCGCGCGCACAAGAGAAATGGGCCGAAAGCCCATTCGCAGTTGTAAGCTGACGATTTGCCCCCCCTGCGCGAG
This sequence comes from Heritiera fomes, assembly GCA_032173925.1. Taxonomy (NCBI): domain Eukaryota; kingdom Viridiplantae; phylum Streptophyta; class Magnoliopsida; order Malvales; family Malvaceae; genus Heritiera; species Heritiera fomes. Next base: position 6,204,183 of record JAPDPM010000015.1, read on the forward strand.
AAGTAAAAGAGTCCAAGCCTAGTTTTTACATTATTTTTTATCAATTATTTTCAGTATTTTATCCTTATATGAAAACTAGCGTTTTAGTTCATCTAAAACACTATGAGCTCCAGACGTTGACTTGTTCCAGATATTTTTTTTGTACTTAACGTTACTTTAAAGATACAGTCAAATATTCTGATTTTTTTTATTTTGTCAGATTTCACACAGATTTTATTTTATTCAGATTTTATACTGATTTTATACTGATTCATATTACATTTGGATTTTCTGAACGTTACCAACTTTGCCTATAAATACAGTGTTCAAGAAAGCCTCCAAGCACTGACTTCCTCGTCTCTTTCCTTCTTCTACTGTCGCATATTGTTGGGTTGAAAATTCTCTCTCTTTCTTTCTAAGTTGTTCCTGCTTCCTGGTTATTCCAGAAGAGCCTGTTGAATCCTAGGTGCGGTGAAATAATCCTTAAGGACAGTGCGATCGTAGCACGCCTCAGGTTATTTTCGATTTTCAGTTTCTGTCTCTACCGGCGACAACAATCTTAAGGATTATTTTTCGCTCCAATGGAAAACGCCAACAACGCCAGTCCTGCTATTGCTACCAACACCAGTCCTCTTGTTACTGCTAATGCTAATTCCCCTGTTGCTGCTAACGCCAGTCCTTCTTTGCCTGTTAGTGCTCCCCCTACTGCTTCCATGCATTACGCAAAGCCATTTCCAAACATCGGTAAGATCGAAGTCTTTGACGGCCAGAACTACAAAAGATGGCAAGAACGTGTTTTCTCGATGCTTGATATGCATGGAGTAGCTGCCGCCTTGACAAATCCAAAACCTGATCAAACTGCAGATGCCAAACAACTTGAATTTGGGACGCATGCTAACAAGGTTTGTAGACATACAATTATTAGTACTCTTTCTAATGATCTGTTCGATGTCTACTGCTCTTACAAGGAAGCCAAACAAATTTGGGACTCCATGAACCTCAAATACACTGCTGAAGATGTTGGCAAGCAGAAGTTCGTGATTGGTAACTTCTATAGGTGGGAGATGACAGATGGAAAAGATATCAAAGTGCAAATCAATGAGTATCACAAGCTGTTGGAGGATTTGAGAGCTGAAAACATTAATTTGCAAGAAGAATTTGTTGCTGGTCTATTGATCGAGAAGTTGCTTGAATCATGGAAGGATTACAAGCAACAATTGAAACACAAGCACAAACAACTTTCTCTGGCAGACTTGATTACTCACATCATCATTGAAGACACTAATCGAAGGGAATTCAAGGTTGCCAAAGCAAAAGAGATGACTTCAAAGGCCAACTTGGTGCAAGGAAAAATCAACAACAAAAGGTATGATAAAAAACCTGATTACAAGCCTAAAGTTTCTAACCCTTCCTTTAAGAAAAAAGGCAACTGTTTTGTTTGCGGAAAGCCAGGTCATCATGCTCCTCAATGTAGGAAGAGAGTGAGAAATGACAACCCTCCTAAACCAAAGGCCAACCTGGTTGAAGGAGATGACATTATTGCTGCGGTCATTTCTCAAGCCAATCTTGTGGCCAATGTGAAAGAATGGGTGGTAAACTCAGGTGCTACCAGGCATATTTGTGCTAACAAAGATGCCTTTACCTCCTACAATTCTGTAGGAGATGGAGAAGAACAAGTTTATCTTGGAGATTCTAGAGCTGCAAATGTTCTTGGAAAAGGAAAAGTTCTTCTCAAGCTCACATCTGGCAAGACCTTAGCTTTAGATGATGTATTACATGTGCCTAACATTAGAGCAAATTTAATTTCTGTGGCTCTATTAGGAAAGGCTGGGTTAAAGTGTCATTCGAATCTGATCAGATTGTTATGACAAAGAATAATGTGCTAGTTGGGAAAGGTTATTGTAATCAGGGACTCTTTGTACTCAATGTTTCTGAAATAATAAAAATGAATACATCATCTTCTGCTTACTTGATTGACTCTGTTGATTTGCGGCATGCTAGATTAGGACATGTTAATATTAACTATCTTAATAAAATGCAATGTATTGGATTAATTTCTAGAATTAATAAGGCAGAATTTGATAAATGTGAAATATGTGCTGAAACTAAAATAACAAAGAAACTATGTACATCTGTTCAAAGGGAAACTGAATTGTTAAGTCTAATTCATACTGATTTGGGAGACTTAAAACAAACCATGACTAGAGGAGGTAAAAAGTATTATGTGACTTTTATTGATGATTATTCTAGATATACTAAAGTTTATTTGCTTAGACATAAAGATGAAGCCTTTGACATGTTCTTAGAATATAAAGCTGAAGTAGAAAATCAATTAAATAAAAAGATTAAAAGAGTTAGATCAGATAGAGGTGGTGAATATACGTTGATTAATGAATTTAGTGAGAAAGAAGGAATCATTCACGAAATAACTCCTCCTTATTCACCATAATCTAATGGAGTAGCAGAAAGGAAAAATAGGACCTTAAAAGAAATGATGAATGCTTTACTCGTTAGTAGTGGTGCACCTGATAATCTTTGGGGTGAAGCAATCTTATCTGCATGTCATTTACAAAATAGGATTCCTCACAAGAAAATTGGTAAGACACCTTATGAATTATGGAAAGGCTATTCACCTAATCTTAAATATTTGAAAGTGTGGGGGTGTCTTGCTAAGGTAATGCTCCCTGATCCTAAGAAAAGGAAAATATGCTCTAAAACTTCTGATTGCATGTTTATTGGTTATGCTGAACATAGTACAGCCTATAGGTTTCTTGTGTTGAAAAGTGATGTGCTAGATTGTAATACTATTGTTGAAACTAAAAATGCTGAGTTCTTTGAACATATATATCCATTAAAATCTGAAAATGTTTCTCATGTCCCTGTGGTTCAAAAGGAAGTTGAAAATAATGTTGAGGATTTGAGAAGGAGTAAAAGGCAAAGAAAAGAAAACTCTTTTGGAAATGATTTTTATACCTATCTTGTTGAAAATGACCTTGTTACATTTTTTGAAGCTGTTTCTTCTCCTAATGCACCTTTTTGGAAAGAAGCTATAAAAATTGAAATTGATTCTATTAATCAAAATAAAACTTGGACCTTGGTTGATTTACCTCTAGGAGCAAAACCCATTAGATGTAAGTGGATTTTCAAAAGAAAATACAAACCTGATGGTTCTATTGATAAATACAAAGCTAGATTGGTTGCTAAAGGTTTTACTCAAAAACAAAACATTGATTATTTTGATACCTTTGCTCCTGTGACAAGGATTGCTTCTATTCGAGTTTTGATTGCTTTAGCCTCAATTCATAAACTTTTTATTCACCAAATGGATGTTTAAACTGCTTTTCTAAATGGTGATTTGGATGAAGAGATTTATATGGTGCAACCTGAAGGCTGTGTGATTCCTGGGCAAGAAAATAAAGTTTGTAAATTGCTAAAATCTTTATATGGCCTTAAACAAGCACCCAAACAGTGGCATGAGAAATTTGACCAAGTTCTATTGTGTGATGGCTTTTCTTCTGTTGAAGTTAATAAATGTGTTTACACTAAACTTGTAAATGGTGATTGTGTAATTATATGCTTGTATGTTGATGATATGCTTATTTTTGGTACTTCTCTTGATATTGTGCATAAGACTAAGAGTTTTCTTGCTTCAAAATTTGACATGAAAGATATGGGTGAAGCAAATGTCATTTTGGGTGTTAAAATCATAAGGATGAATGATAGTATTATGCTATCACAAGAGCATTATGTGGAAAAACTTCTTAGGAAGTTTGGACACTTTGAAGATAAACCTGTGAGTACCCCTTATGATTCTAACATTCAATTAAAGAAAAATCAAAGAGATCCTGTGGATCAATCTGAATATGCACAAATCATTGGAAGTTTAATGCATTTAATGAACTTCACACGTCCTGACATAGCTTACGCTGTGTGTAGATTGAGTAGATATACTCACAATCCCAATCATGATCATTGGGGTGCATTAGTCAGACTAATGAGATATTTGAGAGGTACCATGAACTATGGTATCTTATATAGTGGATTTCCCGCTGTATTGGAAGGATACAGTGATGCTAACTGAATTTCTGATTCAGATGAGACAAAATCCACTAGTGGCTATGTTTTTACCATTGGTGGGGGTGCTATTGCATGGAAATCAGCCAAACAAACTATTATAGCTAAATCTACCATGGAATCGAAATTTATAACTTTGGAGTTGGCTAGTAATGAGGCTGAGTGGTTGAGAAACCTCTTAGCTAATATTTCGTTGGGTTTAAAACCATCATCTTCTGTGTCTATGCATTGTGATTGCCAAGCGGCAATAGCCATTGCAAAGAATAAAACTTTCAATGGTAAAAATAGACACATACGTTTGAGACATGATGTGATTAAGCAGCTGCTGAAAGATGGTATTATATCAATTGATTATGTGAAGTCAGAAGTGAATTTGGCTGATCCTCTGACAAAACCTTTAAGGAGAAAGTTAATATCTGAAACATCGAGGGGAATGGGACTTAAGCCAACTCGAGATTAATGGTGATGGTAACCCAACCTTTGTGATTGGAGATCCCATGAATAAGGTTCAATGGGTAATAACAAGTTACTGTTAGTCCTGCTAGCACTAATAAATTTGTCCTTTCCTATGATGTGTGTAAGTGCTAGATTGAATGATTTTTGAGAGGATGAGCTAAAGCTCTTAATGTTTTCATATTCTTTATGGGTGGTGTATATTATTGCAGTATACACTTGATGAAAACACCTATATGAGTGTGGAGTGGGGCCGCTCCTATGAAATTATGGCATAATTTCTAGAGCACTCATGAAAATTCCAGGCACGCGCATGGCCTATTAGCGCAAAACGGCGTTGAACAGCAAAGAACTGTGAAAGTATAGTGTGATTAATAAGATCTCTATTTTACAACAATGAGCTATTGGTTCAAGAAGCTAAAACCTTCACCAATTACTCAGTAAAATAAGTCTTGTTATTCTAGGTCTGGTTCAAGTCCAAAAGACATCAGATACGAAGCATTATACTTAAATTAACCCAGCAGCATATTTTTTCTTCTTCTTTCAAAAGTCTTTTTAGAAATATGTGAGGGATTGTTGGATAAATGGTGTATTTCTAAGAGACTTTTTATCCCACATTGCCTAGATAAATGGTTTCAAAAGGTTTTATATATCAACATTGTTTTATGGGCTTGTAAAGAGCAAGCAAAAAGGAGAGCCTCGCGCGCACACGAGAAATGGGCCGAAAGCTCATTCGCAGTTTTAAGCTGACGATTTGCCCTCCCTGCGCGCGAAGTAAAAGAGTCCAAGCCCAGTTTTTACATTATTTTTTATCAATTATTTTCAGTATTTTATCCTTATCTGAAAACTAGCGTTTTAGTTCATCTAAAACACTATGAGCTCCAGACGTTGACTTGTTCCAGATATTTTTTTTAACTTAACGTTACTTTAAAGATACAGTCAAATATTCTGATTTATTTTGATTCTGTCAGATTTCACATAGATTTTATTTTATTCAGATTTTATACTGATTTTATACTGACTCAGATTACATTTGGATTTTCTGAAAGTTACCAACTTTGCCTATAAATACAGTGTTCAAGAAAGCCTCCAAGCACTGACTTCCTCGTCTCTTTCCTTCTTCTACCGTCGCATATTGCTGGGTTGAAAATTCTCTCTTTTTTTTTCTAAGTTGTTCCTGCTTCCTGGTAAGAACCTGTTGAATCCTGGGGGATTACACCTACGGTGAAATAATCCTTAAGAACAGTGCGATTGCAGCACGCCTCAGGTTATTTTCGATTTTCAGTTTCTGTCTCTACCGACGACAACAAAAACATGGGTGGGAAGTAGGAACTAGAGAGTTTTTGAGATAAGGAACTAGAGAGTTAGGAACCATTTATTGTGGCCACCATTCACAACTCACAATTCAAAGTGTTGTTGGGGTTCATAATTTTTTAACCATTTGAATTTGATTTATATGATTCAAAAGCTTTACATTAATCATTAACCACTGTGATAGTTTCAACACATTTATGAGACATATGGTTACATAAATGGTAAAATGTTTATCTTCACTTAAAATAATAAATGAATAACAAACTATTGAAAACACTTACACATTTATATTCATTATATTTTAATGCCCTTTTAGCATGAAAGATAAATTGTTCTAACCTTTTATATTAAAATAAAATACAGCACATTTTGAGATTAATACCAATTAAAAGACACCGACAAGTCAATTCAAAATTAATCAATAAGAAGACCACAAATGACCACCCACAAGAGTTATTCTCGCTATCTTTCTATTAATTTGAATTTAATATATGTGAAAGCATTTTAAGAGTAAAATTTTAAAGGCATCATATAAAAAAATTTGACGAAGACTTGAGCATTGACTTAATATTTTTACCTACAAGTATCAAAATGGAATACACCATGGGAGAGTACAGCATTGTCCTTTGGCAGGGTAATAAAAAGAAAAGACGCTTTGGAGTCTGTTCTTTGCAGTGATGACACAAGCACTAGTGGACCATTGGGAAAGGGGAATAGGACTGCCCTAAATAAGGACACGTAAGAGGACGTTTATCCACTCCTCACTAGCTTGAAGAAGCGTTGAGAAATTTCGAGATGAAAACGATGGGTGTCCCATGTGAGGCTGCTGCCCGACCTATTGGGCTTACACTTGTGGGGCATTTGCATCTTTCCGGGTGGAAACTGACACATCGAATCTCAGTCTACTGCATGTGCTTTGGAAAAGTCTTAGGTCTTTGGGTTAGGCAAGGCAGGGGGCATGTCCTAAAAGCTAGAAGGCTGAGCCCCTGGCTCACATTTCTAGGGGGCTGGGGGCCTAGTTATATGCCCTTAGAATTTTTTTTTGTTCATTATATGCCCTTAGAATTGGATGTTGGGTCTGGGGGTCCCTCTAACTTGGGTATCTTCCGTCCCTCTGAATTTCGGATTCATTGCCCTCTTTTCAGTAACCCATTTCTTCTTGGCAAAAGAACCTTGGTTCTGTTCCTCTGTTAAAGACTCAAAGATGCCATTGCTTTTTGACATTTTTCTGATCTATTTGAGAATTAAAACTATGTTACTATCATTTGTACCATTATTGAAGGAGGACAAGTTGATACTCTATATTTATTTTTCAATAATGGTGATAATTGAACAATAATGAACTATTGCTCTGACAGGTTGTAGTACATAATGTTGTGTGCTGACAACTTACAGATAAGAGCATTCCCATGTTCTTGGATGAAGCCGACCATCTTTTAGTACATCTTGCTTCATGGATAAGTTCAGTGTAAACTGATCTGGACCTCTAGGTAACTATACAAATGGTGGAACATAAGGTTGAGCATGAAAAACTGTAACATGCATTTTCATCCAAAGGAAAGGCTTTTGAGTGTATAAAGCATGTTACTTTTTTTTATTGGCATGTCTCGGATGAAGAGGATGGTGAAACCTGGTTGCTCGCAATAAGTATTAAAGGTGGCTTTGAAATCCATGTCCTCAATAGTAAGTAGAGAGAGGGATATATAAACCATGTCAATCAAAGGCTAGACGCAGACAGTCTCTATTTATTGACCTATCACCGTGACACAGGTGTAACATAAATCTCAAATTACACGTTCACATGATTTGTTATGGGTTTATTTCGAAAGCTTTCTTCGGTGTTTTTTATTTTCTTGTTTTTTCTCGTCCTTTAACCCCAAATTATCATATTACTCTTAATAGTTTCAGTTTTAAGATTTCTTGATGAGATTTTCTGATTGATATGTAGCAATCATTGGAAATAAAAATGCGGACATTTCAAGAACGTGGGTCTCTTCCTTGTCCTTGGTAAAGCCTAGTGCATCGATCATGGTCGGCCAGCATTGATGGCTTATGGTACGAATTGCTTGGCAGCAGCTGTGTCCTAGCTCGGTCTGACCATTCAGGAAGAACATACTAGGGTCTCCAGTTCATGCATGATTGAAGCCGAGCCATGAGTCCCAGAAGTTGGGTGATTCCTCATTCAACTACAACCAAGCCATGGGGCTGTTGTTGTTTGCTTGGGTGGTCCAATGGGCTTGCCTTGGCCACGAAAAGCAACCTCAATGTTAACAGGAATGCAAGAAAGCAGACCCTGATGAACGTGGAAGCCATATCTGAGAAAGTCAGAGAGATAGAGCGGTAGTGGAAGATACATACATATACATATATATATATATATATACATATACATATATATATATATACATATACATATATATATATATATATATATATATTGGTTTATATAGAGATAGAGAGGTAATGGAGAAGACTGTGAATTGTTTTGGTTTATTCTGTTGCTATCTCCTGTCCTTTCAAATCCATCTACTCTCTACAAATCCCATGTGAACAAACCTAACTAGATTCCATTGGTAGTTTGAACTCAACGAGAAATTTAGTTTAGAGAGAGCTATGTTTCGAAAGTTGCCTCTGCTTTATGGTTTGGATGGTTTCTGCACAACACACTTTTGTTGGGATTTGCCTTGAATTACACATTGAAAGTATAGGAGAAATTATAAGCACTCTTCCCTTATAAATAATGTGTCAAGTTTGATTTGTAAAGTATTCTAGAGAGTTATAGAGTTTGGGCTATTATAAAAAGGTGTAGTTGGGCTCTTTGGGTAGTTGGGCTTTGGGTTTGTAAAAAGTTTACAATTTTTCTCTTCTAAAAATTGCACAGTTATAATTGTTTGATTGATTATTAATTTGGTTGGGTGGTTGTAGGCCAATTTGGTTGGGCCAAACCATATTAAAAAATTATTGTGTTTATTTTTGTTTTCTTCCATTTTTGTGGGTATTTGGTTTGAGGGATATTTTTTCCAACAAGTGGTATCAAGAGCTGAAAGTTCATGATCCTGCAAGAGGAGGAAAGCTATGGTTGAAGCTATGTCTGGAAGTATGCCTAAGTTTGAGATTCATTTATTTGATGGTAAAAGTAATTTTATGTTATGGCAAAGTACAATTCAAGATCTTCTGGTGCAACAGGTCTAGATTTGGCATTTGAAGAAAATAAGCTAAATGGAATATCTGATAAAGATTGGGTTGGAATTCAGAAGAGGGTTGTGAGCACAATTAGATTGACACTTACTCCAAGATTAAGTATAATGTATTGACTTAGACGACACCAATTGGATTGTGGAAGAAGCTAGGAGACATCTATGCATCAAAATCGCTGATGAATAAATTGTGTTTGAAAATGGATTTATATTCTCTGAAGATGGATAAAGGTACGAGTCTACATAATCACTTAAATAAATTTAATAGACTAGTTTCACAATTATTAGCTATTGTTTCTAAAGAGTTGAAAGAAAAAGAGAAGGCATTGTTGTTGTTGTCATCTTTGTCGAAATCCTATAAACCTTTAGTTCAGACTTTATTGGTAGGTAAAACTACTTTGACATTAGATGATATGATTGCTGTGTTGTGTGAGAATGAAAGATTTATGGGCGAAGAAGATTCTTCATCTAAGGGAGGTGTACTAGCTGCTGTAGAAGGTTCTACTCGAGGGAGGACAAATGAGAGACATGGTGGATCAAGAGAGAGATCAAGATCAAGATTCAAAAATTATAGTGAAATGAAATGTTGTTATAGTGGAGAGAAGGGTCATATCCAAACACGCTGCAAGACATTAAGGGAGGATATGACTGCATTCAAGAAGGCTCAACAAAAGAGTGATGATGGAAAGAAGAATGAGACATGTGTTGCTCTGACTGATTTAGATGATGATGTATTGGCAACTTGTTTAGATGGGTCTCATACTTATGAGAAAGGTTGAGTGTTGGATTCAGTTGCATCGATGCATATTTGCAATGATAAAGATTGGTTTGATGAATTGAATGAGGTTGAAAGTTTAGGTAATATTGTGATTGAGAATGGTAATAAAGTGAAGATTGAAGTTATTGAGAGTGTTCAACTCAAGCTTTATGATGGTGGTGTCAGGACTCTTTGTAATGTGATGTATGTACCCAGTTTTAGCTACAATTTGATTTCTTTGGGTGAGTTAGCTTCATGTGGGTACACATATGTTGATAATAATGATCGTTGCAAAGTATACAAGAATGATGATTTAGTTTTGCAAGGAAAGAGGAACGAGAAACAATTATATTTGCTTTATGATGCGAAAGATAAAGTTGTTTCCAAGAGTAAGAAGATTTAGAGGCATGTTAGTTTTTCAGATGTTGTTGAACAATTTGGTGAGTTTGGAGATTCAAGTCAATGGAAGATTTGTTGAGATTTGCTTTGAATCTTATATCGAAAGTATATGAGAAGTTATAAGGGTTTTCCTTTATAAATAATGTGTCAGATTTAGTTTGTAAAGTATCCCAGAAAGTTATCGAGTTTGGGTTATTATAAAATGGTGTAGTTGGGCTCTTCGGGTAAAAGGGTGTAGTTAGGCTCTTTCGATAGTTGAGTTTTGGGTTTGTAAGAAGTTTACAATTTTTTTCTTCTAAAAATTACACAGTTGTAATTGTTTAATTGATTATTAATTTGGTTGGGCGGTTGTAGATCAATTTGGTTGGGCATTTGTAGGCCAATTTGGTTGGGCCAATCCACATTAAAAAATTATTGTGTTTATTTTTGCTTTCTTCTGTTTTTATAGATATTTGTTTGAGAGATATTTTTTCATACAACTTTGCAGGTAAAAGCAAAACAAAAGTAAGGAATGAAACGAATTTACAGAAACAAGGTGAGTTTCTGTATAAATCAATCATTTTCTAACATTAAATTTGAATTGAAATCACATTTTCATGAATTCATCAGTTTTATCAGTTCATTGGCGGCAGACATGGGAAGTCTATTCTCATTCAACTTGGAGTTTTAAGTCCAAATGGATGTGCATTCATCTCCTTTACGAGGTGAACTGCAAAATCCAGATTCCATTCTTAGTACTTGTAATGTGAACGTGAGCTTATACAATGTGAGAGAGTCAACACTCTCTCCTCAGAAGACAAAACCCACGACACGTTTAGAAAGGAAAGTGAAACAACAACATTCGCAAGAAAGAAATCATTCTTCAACCAATATCTTTCGAAGACTTGGCATTCTTAGTATATTAGGTTTCTAACGTATTATCCTGGCACTTTCCTCATCTGATAAGAACAAAAGTCTCCATGCCAAGTCTAACGCGTCTATGTTACGGGGGCGGCCTGCCCTGTTCCCGGGGCTGGCTTCACTGGTTAATTAATGACAAAGCACTTTCACTCGGATCGTGTCTGAAAAACTAGGCCAATGACGTTGCTAGGCAGCAAAATAGAATTTCTATACTTGTTATGATTAAGTTGATATGGCAAGTTGAATTTGTAAGGAAAATTTTTGGATTTGATTTTTTCATATTTTTAGAAAAAAGTGAAAATTTTATTTGTGATTAAACTTTGAATAAATTTAATTTTATACAATTAAAATAGATGATGATGCGTGTGATTTAAAAAAAAAAAACAAACTAGAATTCCTAAACGCTGGTAAACTTCATAACTCGAGAATTGGAAATTTCCCATTTCCTTAATTGAAAGTTTCTCTCAACGTATTTTAATTGCCAAGAATGCTTTTGGAAATTTCCTATTCCCATTTTCCATCAGTTGACATTTTATAATGGATGTTTCGTTCCTGTGCTTGACTTATATCCTTTGCTTGGATTATAAATAACTCTGGCCGTTGACATTACAAACTGGTTTATTACATAACAATTGGAAGAAAGTTTAAACATGTTGGGTCGGAATCCTTCGATCAGGGCATGTTTTCCGGAAAGATTCTCTGATTCAAACTTTGATGACAGCGGGCAAAACTCAAGAACCTACCCTGCATCGTCTGCAACTGCAACTCCTAGCGAGATCCAGCATAATTCCAGCAGCGCCAGCCTCTTTGCCAGTCTAGAAGTGCCCTCCGACAAGCCTCCGACAGATGCTCAGACGCAAACCTCAGCTGCTAACCTTTTGAATATTAATAATGTCTCTAAACTCCCACTCCCAGAACATGCAAAAGCTCGATTTGTCTCGCAGCAGACTAATGCTGCAACTCCTGTTCAAGTGGTTGACAAATTTATACCTACACCTTCTCTTGCAACTCCCCCAGCTTCTACATTACCAAGTTCAGTTCCTGTAACTGGTAAGTAAAAAGGTTCCATTTTTTGTTTTTGGATTTTATTATTAGAAAGTTTTAGGGATATTCTTACAGGTTGTTGTCTAAGAAAAACTTGAAATTATAGGATAATTGGAGCTCATTTGTTGAATTCATATATTCAATTAATATAATGGCAGGCAACAATAGGAGTTGTACGCAACTTACCTTGTATGCACCTTTATACCAATCTGCACTGAAAGGTGACTGGGGAAAAGCTAAAGAGTTCCTAGACATGCATCCTGGTGCTGCGAATGTCAGGATAACAAAGGGATGGGAAACAGCTCTTCACATTGCTGTAGGGGCCAGGCACATTGGCTTTGTGGAGGAGGTGGTCAAATTGACGAGTGTGGCAGATTTAGAACGAAGGAACAAGTACAACAACACAGCGCTTTGTGTTGCTGCTGCTTCAGGTGTTACTAGGATTGCAGAGGTGTTGGTGAAAAAGAACAAATATTTGCCAGGGATAAGGGGGAACAAGGGAGTCACACCACTCTACATTGCTGCACTGTTTGGCCACAGAGACATGGTTTGGTATCTCTACAAGGTGACTGCTGCTGAGGATCTAACTCAAGAGGATTATATTGGGCTGCTTATTGCCACCATCACCACTGATTTATTTGGTATGAAGCATGAATTATGAAGTGAGTTAGATTAGGTGTTTCCATATTGTTTTCTTTAATCTGTTAAAATCTATGGCTTCTTTGCATCTAGAAAGAATTACTGACTAGTCCAGACTCCTTGGTGCATTTATTAGTTGTTACAGAGAAGTGCTTATAGGTAGAACCTTCACAAAATCATTCTCCTTTTCTGCTTAGATGTGGCTCTTTGCTTAATTCGGCACCATCCGGATTTGGCTATTCTACGTGATTCAAAGGGGGAGACAGCACTTCATGTTCTAGCTCGAAAGCCTTCAGCGTTTGCCAGCAAACATGAGCTGGGAACCTGGGAAAAGTTTTTCTACCCATGTGAGTGTTCTAATTCTGTTTTTATATTCTCCTAATTTAATTAGATGGAATTTGGAAGCCCTGGAGTTTCAATCAAATGATTAAAATTGTTGCATCTCGTGATTTTTTATAATTCTCATATTAGGCATAAATCCTTGTAACCCAAGCAAACATGTAATCATATTAATGAACACTTGTATGCTCTTGCAGGGATCTATGTGGAACCTCTAGTTAAATCTAGTTGCCCATCAGGCATGTCGAAATGCTGCTGCTGTGATGCAAATCAAGGTTTTTCTCTCATTTTACCTCATAGAGGCTTGGTTTTTATGGAAGTAATAAATCCAATTTCAGTTTTTTTGTCCCATTTAAATGTGCAATCATGAATTGCATATACAAATGATCAAGTCTTATGTTATTCCAGGCTGATCAAACCTTAAAGATTAACGAACAAGTTTTTTTGGAATGTCTGCAGAGTTCATCAGCTTAGCGGGAAAGCTTTGGCATACAATACAGAAATCAAGTACGTGTTGAATTTCAAATTTAATGTAATTTTGCTGCCGTGGTTAAAAATCCGATATCTGACCCATGTTTAACTTCAGTCCCAGGACATAAAGCAGTTTACAAGAAAAAGTTACTGCATATGCAAGCCATTGTCCTTGTGAAGCTGTTATGTGAACAAATTTTATCTTTAGAAGACTCACAAATCACAGATATTCTAAAGAACCCTTCACAGGTACTGTTTGTTGCTGCAGAAAATGGTGTTGTTGAGCTCATAACTAGTCTTATTCAGGCTTATCCTGATCTGATATGGAGAGTTGATGAGCATAGCCGAAGTATTTTTCATATGGCAGTCATTCATCGCCAAGAAAAGATTTTCAGACTTATCCATGACATAGGAGCCCATAAGGACATGATTGCTGCTTACAAAGACAAAAACAATCACTGCATACTGCATTTGGCTGGAAAAATAGCGCCTCCAAATAGACTTAACATTGTATCTGGTGCAGCTCTTCAAATGCAAAGAGAACTACTTTGGTTTAAGGTCAGTTTTCAATATTTTCTTTCCTGCATTCGCTTAAGAATTTGTAATTTAAGTTGTTTTTGACATTGCAGGAAGTAGAGAAGAATGTGCAACCATTGTACAAGGAAATGAGAGACATTAATGGTAGAACACCTCGAATGTTGTTCGCAGAAGAGCATGCGAAATTGGTCAAGGAAGGAGAGAAATGGATGAAGAATACTGCTTCATCATGCATGCTTGTGGCTACATTAATCACAACTGTAATGTTTGCCGCCATCTTTACTGTACCTGGAGGCATTGACAATGCAAAAGGCACTCCCATATTTTTAGAAGCTAAATCTTTCATAATTTTTGCTGTATCAGATGCATTTGCTTTGTTCTCTTCTGTCACTTCCATCTTAATGTTCTTGTCTATCCTCACTTCACGTTATGCGGAAGAAGATTTCCTCAGGTTACTCCCGCAGAGACTGATTGTTGGTCTTGCTACACTTTTTTTCTCCATTGCAGCAATGCTTGTAGCATTTGGTGCAACCTTTTGGATTGTCCTTAGCCAAAGACTGACATGGATTGGTGTCCCAGTAGCCTTGATTGCTTGTATTCCTGTTACCTTATTTGCCTTCTTACAGTTCCCACTCCTTGTTGATATGATCCAATCTTCATATGGTGCTGGCATTTTTGCCTGAATTAGTTAATATATTTTTGGCAGAAAATTCACTCATTTTACCTCATGGAGACCAGGTTTTTCTGGGAGATAATTTATCCCTTTTCCCCCTTATTTAACTATGCAAATGATTAATCCTAAAAGATTAACAAATACCAACTAAGTTTTGTTTCGAATATCTGCAGACTGCAGTGCTTATCCAGTTAATTAGGTAGAAAACCAAGTTTTTTAAGTTATTTTTTTTTAATTCATATTATAACAGCAAGTCCATGCAACTTCTATGTTATATTTGTAACACAAGCCCAAGTGCCTAACAACTGACTCCATGAATATGCATAAAGCCCAAGTTCCAAGCCAGCAAAGTATGCCAGAAAAGAATTGGAGATCATCAATGGAGGTAGGCAAATTTTAGAGAGTTTGAAAGACATTTCAGTAACCTAGCCCAAAAATTATGTTCAACTCAGGAAATCTTCAATGAAATTAATTCAATTGCCCATAAATTATTACATTGAAAGAAGTAAAAAGTTGTGTTTATTCTGTTAAACACTAGAATAAACTCTTACTGGTATTTTTTTCCCTAAATATTTAGGGTGGATTGCACCGTTTCATTGCGATTGAACCACTTCTTGTGGTCCAATCGCAGCAAGATGGCGTTTGGCACACCATCTCTATGGTATATTTAAAATCTTTGTCATTTTTTATTTTGATTTTATTTAATTTAAAAAAATTTTCAAATGATTTTGTTGATTTAATATAACAAGTTAATATGAGTTAATTAGAAAATAGGTAACTATATAAATAAGTATATAAAATAAAAAAAATCCTATTTGATATAATATTATCGTACTTAGTAATTTTTAATTTTTACAAAAATTAATTTTAATAAATTTTAATTTTTTATTAATTTCATAAATCTCAAATATTTACTATAGTAATTTATTTTATACAAATTTTAATATATTGCTTTTAATGATATTTTTGTTCTCATTATATTTAATCTCATTGTTATCATTGTATTTGTGGTATCTAAATCCATATTTCATCATTAATTTTAATCTCCTAATTATAATATTTAATCTTATCATCACAATGATTAATTTCGTTGCTTTTTTTTATTTTTAATCTTACAAAAATAAATCGTAAAGTAACTTTGGATAGATGAGATAAAATCAAAAGTTATTTCCACCATCAAT
Organism: Heritiera fomes; assembly: GCA_032173925.1. Classification (NCBI taxonomy): domain Eukaryota; kingdom Viridiplantae; phylum Streptophyta; class Magnoliopsida; order Malvales; family Malvaceae; genus Heritiera; species Heritiera fomes. The sequence continues at coordinate 6,220,140 of JAPDPM010000015.1, forward strand.
CTGATGGGCAAAAATTGTACTAGTACTCGCTAGCTTACAAAGCAAGCAAGCTGGCAGGCGAGCAATGTAGGCCAGTGGTAAACTTGACCGCTCCAATAATTCCACCGACATTGTCATGGCATTGGTCACTTCGTCTCATCTTTCTTCACCTTTCGCACTTTATAAAAGGATCACGTCTGCAAGCAAAGAGCTCTCAGACAAGAGATCATGAGCTCCTCCGGGAGCTCTCAACTCTTGTCTTTACCCAATTATTGCTCGGAAGAAGGAAGCAAGCAAGCAAGAAGGGATCGATTGTGCCGTTGTTTGCTGAAGTATGAGCTTTTCCTTTTTCTTTCTTGATGAGTTTGATGCAATGCTTATCTTTCTTTTTCCAACTATGAAATTGAGGGTGATCAAGCAAGCCAAGCGAAGCACAAACGACGAGTTTGCGTGTGAATCTAATTTCTCAGTCACAGGGACAGAGTTAAGACAATTTTACGTGAATCTATGCTTCAGAAGTTTAAGACAGTTTTACGTGAAGCATAGTTTCTGTTATTACAGCCCTTCCTCTTGGTTTCACACAAGCAGCCGGGGGATCAGATCTGGTAACTCAGACATCTCTTTATCTGTAATTCTCTTTGTTTTGCAGCCAACACTTCGGGATTCTGCCTGTGTTAGAAAAAAGAATTACTAGAAGTAGAAGCAGGAAATCTAGCTTACCTGCCACATACTGCAGACAACGATGAGAAATCGAAAAAACCAGGAAAAAAAAAGGTAGTTTATCTCTTTGAAGTAGTCTGTACTTCCAGCTTTCTTAATTTGATCATGGAACTTCAAGTTTGTAATGAATTTTATACTAATAGTAAAGTCTGTTAGCTACTTGGCTTGATTTTCTTCGTGCTTCCACCTGAAAAGGTGGTATTTTGAATAGTACTTAAACTGTGGGAGACTAGGTTTTTCTGGGAGATATTTAATCCATTTTCCTCCCTTCTTTAACTGTGGAAATGATGAATTGCATATGCAAATGATTAATCCTAAAAGATCAGCAAATACCAACCAAGTTTTGTTTGGAATGTCTGCAGACTGCAGTGTAATTTATCCACTTCGGTGGAAAACCAAATTTTGTAAGTTCTTTTTCTTAATGCATATGATCAGAGCAAATCCATGCAACTTCTATGATGTTTTTGTAACACAAGCCCAAGTGCCTAGCCAGTGACTCCATGAATATGCATAAAGCCCAAGTTACTAGCCAGCTAAGTATGCCAGAAAAGCATTGGAGATCATCAATGGAGGTAGGCAAATTTTAGGGAGTTCGAAAGATACTTCCAGTAACCCTAACCCATAAATTATGTCTAATTCAGGACAATCTTCAATAAAATTAATTCAATTGCTCATAAATTATAGCATTGAAATAAGTAAAAAAGTTGTGTTTACATCACTTTTTTCCAATAATTATTATGTTAAACACTAAAAAAGCTCTTACTATTGGTTTTTTTCATAAATATTTAGGTTGGATTTGGAATCCACCAAGCACGGTTTCATTAGTATTGAACCACTTTTTGTGGCCCAATCACAGTAAGATGGTGTTTGGCCCATCATCGTTGTAGTACATTTATATGTTTTTCATTTTGATTTTTTTCAATCTAAAAAATTTTGAAATGATTTTGTTGATTTAATATAATAAATTAATATAAGTTAATTAGAAAATAGGTAACTACATAAATAATTACATAAAATAAAGAAAAAAAATCATATTTGATATAATGTTATCATATTTAGTAATTTTTAATTTATTAAAAAATATTTTTAATAAAAATAATTTTAACAAATTTTAATCTTTTATTAATTTCATAAATATCAAACATTTTACTATAATAATTTATTCTACACAAATTTTAAATTTAATGATTTTAATGATATTTTTGTTCTCATTACATTTCATTTATTGTATCTAAATACATATTTTATTACTAAAATTTTAATTTTACTATTGTAATTAGTATCTAATCTCATCACTATAATAACTATTTTCATTTTTATTTTCAAAATAAAAAATTAGTTTCACCTTTGTATTTTTTACTGTTCACTCACTGGACTCACCCAAAACCACCCAAAGTCGAGAGTTATTTCCACCCTCAGTCTGATTGGCAAAAATTGAACTAGTACTCGCTAGCTTCCAAAGCAAGCAAACTGGCGAGCAATGTAGGCCAGTAGTAACTCGGCCACTCCAATAACTCCACCGACATTGTCATGTTATTGGCCATTTTCGATTAATTTGTATACACGATAAAATTAATTTTAATAAAATTAAAAATAATAAAAAATATTTTTAATAAAATAATAATAAAACTTAAAAATAAAGACAGTGATAATTTTACCTCTTATTATTTTATCTTTTTCTGTGCAAATAAACCGCATTGATGGCCACCGGCCATTCAAACTCAGCGTTCGTCTCGGCTTTCTTTATCTTTCGCACTTTATGAAAGGACCATGGCGACAAGCAAAGAGCCCTATGACAACAGATAATGAGCTCCGCCGGGAGCTCTCAACTCTTGTCTTCCACCCCAATCATTGCTCCGAAGACGGAAGGAAGCAAAGCAAGCAGGGATCGATTGCACCGTTGTTTGCTGAAGTACGAGCTTTTCCTTTTTCTTTTCGTGATGAGTTTGATGCAAAACTCATCTTTTTTTTCCAACAACGAAATTGTGGAGTGACCGAGCAAGCCAAGCGAAGCGCAAACGAAGAGTTTGCGCGTGAATCTAATGTCTTAGTCTCAGATTCAGATTCTTAGACAGTTCGTACGTGAATCTATGCTTCAGAAGTTTCTGTCAACTTCAGCCCTTCCCCTTGGTTTCGCAGGCCGGGGGTCTGGTCAGATAACTCAGACATCTCTTTGTCTGTATTTCTCTTTGTTTTGCAGCCAACACTTTGGGATTCTGTCTGTGTTAGAAAAAAGAATTACTACAAACAGAAGCAGGAAATCTAGCTTACCTGCCATATATTGCAGACAATGATGAGAAATCGAAAAACCAGAAAAAGAAAAAATGTAGTATACTGTATATGTCTTTGAAATAGTCTGTACTTTCAGCTTTCTTAATTTGATCATTTTACTGCAAGATTGTAATGAATTTTATACTAATAATAAAGTCTGTTAGCTACTTAAAGCTTGATTTTCTTTGTGCCTCCACTTGAAAGAGTGGTATTTTTAGTAGTACTTAAGCCACTTGTCCATTTTATTTGAAGTATTTCTAACTCTTAATTAATCTTTTTTTTCTAAATGAATTATTGTATATTTAATGTCATCTTTTACTTTCTTTATTAGAAAATTCAGAAACTTAAATTAGAATTAGTAATTTGTGTGTGTGTGTGTGTGTGTGTGTATATATATATATATATATATATATATATATATATATATATATTGTATTTGTTTTGCATTAAATATATGTAAAATTAAAAATTATTGTGTTATATGTTTTCATGTCAAATACGAAATATATTTTTTTAATTTTTATCAAATTTATATAATATATTTTTTAAAATTTTAATTCCTATTCTAAAGTTATCAAATTTAAAATTAATAATAGAAAACTATATTACCAAACATAGAGATTAGAGAAGCACCAAATAAAAGAGAATTAATGTAGAGAATTTGATATTAATATCTCGATTCATTTGTAGCTACTTACACATGCTTTCATTTATAGATATAATAATAAAAAACCACTTATTTTTTTAGGTTTAGTAGTCAAATATATTCTTAACCTTTTGCATAAAATAGAATTAATACTTTAAGTTTTATTGTATGAAAATCAGTCCCTAAATTTTTATTTTACTGCAAACAAACTATCAATCTTTCAAAATCATGCAATTAAGTCTAAATCCATTAAATGACACTAGCTGCTGTTAGGACATCTTCCGTGAAAGTTGACGTGGATAGCTTAGTTTGTTGTCACGTGACATGCCACGTAGTCAATACTAACGAAAGTTCGTTAGTGTCATTTAATATATTTAGATTTAACTGCATGATTTTGAATGGTTGAAGGTTTATTTATAATAATATAAAAATTTATGGACTGATTTTCGTACAATAAAATGTTAAAAGCTTATATCCATTTTGTGTAAAAAGTTAATGGTATATTTAATTATTAAGCTTTTTTTTAAAGGTCACTCAAGTTCAACTTCTTGTTAAAAAATGTTTTAATAATCTCTCATCATTCTCATGGGGCTATATATTTTTGGCTTGATGACAGCAATATCATTCTCTTTGAAACCTTTATTCGTTTCCAGGGCAAAAAAGTAAGATAATAAGTAGATAGAAACGTCAAAATGAATGACAAAATAGAGTGATGACTTGAAGATATTCATACATTGAATGAAGTTCATTTTTTTAACAAAAATTTGGGATATAGATTGTCTCAACCCCAAATTAAAGTAGATGTTAGAAAACATTTTTATCAATATCATTAATAATTGCGGAATTTGTTCATAGAATATGGATTTTTTTAATTTTAATAATCACATCATTTCTGAAAGTTTTAAATATTAAAAAAATATTTGTAAATTTCAAATCCAAAATCATTTTCCTTGAAACAAATGATCATTTCATTAATGGTGGATTTTTAATTGGAAAAAGACTTTATTAGATAGCAGAGGACAAAGACTTTTCTTCAAAAATAGTCAAAATTAGTTAAAAGTGAAATCAATAAACTGTTCTTTAGGTCAAATTAAAATTTAGACAAGTATCTTATTTAGCAAAACGAAAAGAAAAAGTTTAGACAAGTCTTAGTTCATATAAAATACTCAAAAAGCTAAATTATAATTATATTTTTTTGTGTGATAACCCTTTTAATTTGATTTTAAAATTTCACATATAATGAGAGCATGCATGATCCATGACATTGGCATCACAAGTTTGTTTTCTTATTTATGTCAATGGTCCTTTGTATTTGATTATCAAACTAAAAAAATATTTGACAAACTCAAAAGTTACGGAAAAAAGGATAAAGAAAAGGATTAATTCAAGCAAAATCATTGTCATTTTTAAAAATATTATTAATATTGTTATCTATATATTCATTGTGGACAAGTGATAACAAAAGAAAGTCGACAAGTAATTTTTATTTAATGTATAAATTATAAAACTTCATACTCCGTAAGGAAATATTTTCTTTGTACAGGATAACCATAATTTCATTTGTAATTGTAAGTAAGGTACTAAGGTTATCTATATTTGCAACTAATATCTTTCTTAGTTCTCTAATGGCAAAAGAAAGAAGGTTTCAATAAGTATTGGCAATCAAGCATGGATGATTCAACTTATAAGAGAATGAAATCTTTCCTTTTCCACTTCGTACATCATGTGTAATTTTAATCTCTTCAATTTAATCAATTTTAACCTAGATTCAAAAATTCCTATTTAAGATACAATTTGAATCAAATTAAGTTTATATATTAAACGAAGAACAAATGGCTTTAATAGATGAATTTGTATATTTTCTTGTTAAATATTTGGATTTGAACATTTTTTAGTAAAAGGTTAATAATGAAGAACCCATCTCCCCATTACTAATCAAATAACCATCACATTTTATACTTGTAAATGCATCAACCCTTTCATATTTATTATCGATGTCATAGAAATTCATGACATGACAATACCATAATTCATAATTTAATGCTCATAATAAATGTGAACATCCATTTATATCATTTTGGATGGAAATAAATTTTTTGCATTTAAACATTAGAAAAGTATCTTAATATGAGATAAAAATTATTAGCTTAATTTAATCATTATATTCAAAATTAATTATTGTGTAAAAAAATCTCAATATATAGGTTTAATAAATAAAAATATTTTTAAGAATTTATATTTGATGCCACTTTTAATAATAAAGTTAACATAGGTAATTATCTATATATTCTCTGTGGGCAGGCGTTAGCCAAAGAAAGTTGACAATTAATTTTCATTCATTTAATGTATCCATTTATATGCTACACTTACAAATGCATTTATGTTCATAATAAATGTGAACACCCATATATATCCATTTATATCGCATCATAGAAATTCTTGACAATATTTTAACTCAAAATTAATGTTCACAATGAATGTGGATATCCATTTATATCATTTTGGATGGAAATAAAATTTTATGCGTTTGTAAATTAGAAAAATATTATAATATGAGATAAAAATGTAAAATGAAATTAAAAACATGTATGAAAGTGTTAGAACACATGTGAAAACAGGCCAATGGCAAACAAAAGAATTTTTTTGTAGTGGGATTATATTAAGTGTTAGTATTAGTTCATTATTATTTATTGCAATAATAGATAAATTGACAAAATGTTTCCACAATAACATGTGTTAGTGCATAATATTTGTAGACAATAATATTTTGCGTGCTATGACTATAGTGAAAGTCAACCCAAAATTGAAATTGTAGATATAGAATCTAAAATAAAGAGGGTTTAAATTAAGTAGAATAAAACTGAATACATGAAATTTAAATTTAGTTTAGACAATATAAGTGAAAGAAGTTTAGTTGACCAGAGAAAAATGACAAGATCTGAGGACATTATAGTTGGAAAGTAAAGACTATAAATAATGAAAAAAGGAGCAAAGTTAAAGACAGATTGAAAAAAAAAACTTGAAACAAATGTTATTTGAAAAAAATATAATGCCATGAGAATTTAAAGAACATATTTTTTTTAGTAGTACATTTTCATTAAAAGTTACAATCATAATCAACATATTACATTCCATGAACAGATAACTATGAAAATCACATTACTTAAACTAGGTAAATTAGTAAATAACTACAACAAACTAGTAAATAACTATACTAATTCAAGCTCACACTTGATGAGATTCGAACTTGAGATTTTAAAGTTTCAAGACCTCTTCCTTACTACTAAATCAACGCCTCATTGGCTAAAGAACATATTGCTTTATAGAAATAATGAAGGATGATAATTTATATTGATGATTTAGCATAAATTTTTATTTTAATTAATGTAGCTTATTCCAATAATAAAATAAAGACCACGGATATAATGACGATAATGTTATTAATAAATTTTTGACTAAGTGACTAACGTTGTATTTGGATATCATTGCACCTCATGTAACGGGCTCTATGCAGTTGGGGCTAAGGTTCATTGGCAAATTGGGCCCTACGATGCTGGTAGAATCTCCACTTTACCCTTTTTTTCATTTATTTTTTATTTTATGCAATTATTTTTTTACTTGAAAATTTTAATTTTTTTTTCAACTCTCAAATTTTTACTTTTAATATTTTTTATTTTGATAATTTCAATTTACATGTATATTCATATATATACTATTATATTATATTCATAGTATATAATTGTTAAAATTTTTTATTACTTAAACATTATGTACTACTATACATTAAATAAAAATTTATAGATTTTAAATGTTAAATAACATTAAAACATGTATATAACAATAATTTTCATATATTAAATAATAAAATTATTTTTTTATAAAAATAATTTTAATAAAATTGAATATTTTTATATGAAATAATTTTAAAAATTTTACAAATATAAAAAATATATTATACATTTTAAAATATATAAATTTTAATTTTATGTCATTAATAATTGATTTTTCCTCTCACTATTATAGCTAAATTTGCACATAAACACATATCTCATTAGTGGTTTTAATTCCATCACTACAATTACTAATCACATTGCAATCGTTATTTTTATTTGCACTAAAATTAATCTTATCTTCAATTCATATGAATCTTAATAAGGTGTTGTACATGAGATAAGCTTTGGATTTGATTTCAAAGAATCTCAATTCTCAACCTTCAATTATAAAAAAAATTAATCATTATATTAAAAAATAACATCTGAATATATTATTAGTTTATAAATAAAAATATTTTTAATATTATTTGACATTTGTATTAACTAATCTTCTTTTCGTATATTTCGAGGTAAAAAGCCATGAGAACCTCCGCCCATTCCTCATACTTTCCCCACTATCAAAAACTTCCCGCCTCACTTTCCTCGAACCTATCGAAGTTTCTGGAATTTCTGAGATTCCTTTCTAGCTTTCTCACTTTCCACCCTCTTTCTTAATACTTAATTAAGATTATGATTATCTTAAACGCTCACTTTAAGCAAAGCATGTCCTAATTATTCTAATATTTACCTAATCTTTTACCAAACCGCTAAGCCCACGTAGGGTTATTTCTGTAATTTGAATTTTTCATCATTTTATAAAACCCACGATTCTCGGGCCTATGTGTTTTGTTTATTCGAAAAACAATCGCCAGCTTTAATTTATTTTTGTTGTATGATCTGCTGGTAGTTACTGAGTGAGTAAAGACCGAGTTCGAATTCCCTAGTTGTGCTCCCGAGTCCAATGGAGAGTGGCGGTGGTTATAGAGGAAGGGGAACTGGTGGAAGAGGTGGTTACCGAGGTGGTGGAAGTGGAAGAGGAAGAGGAAGAGGAAGAGGAAGAGGGAGAAGTAGCGGCGGTGATCATCAGCAGCCGCCTCAGGCGGTTTCAGGTGGTGTCACCTGGAATCCAACTATCCCTCAAGAGGGTGCCAATCAAGGTACCGGACTGGGCGGCGCCACAAGAGGTGGTTACGCTGGTGGTGGTCGTGGTGGTCCTGGAGGGAGGGGAGGGTGGGTCCCGGAGAGACCGAGTTATAGTCATGTGATGGAATCAGCCGGGCGCGGTAGTGGTGGTGGGCCTGAAGGCGGGCCATGGGGGAGGCCGTGGAGGCCTGTTGCTGCTCCACCGCCTGGGCCTCAAATTAACCCACCACGGCAATTGCCCCCTACTCCTACAGAACCTGTTACTGGTATAATTTTTTTTTTTCGATTTTACTTTCTTGATTATTGGACCTAACTATTCTTCTATTATGTTGATGAACTTGTGTAAATTATTAGCAAATTAAGGTTTTGTACTGTGAAATTTGGCTTTATTAGGAAAATAGTCAGTCATTTAGCATTTGGTTAGCTAATGTTCTATAGTGAAATTTGCTAAGACCTTAGGTTTGATTTTGATTTATAAACAATGTCTGGATTTGAGGGTTACTTTTGAAAATATTTTTGCCCTTTTTCCATTACAGAGTCTGTTGTGAAGAATGTTTCGGAACAGTTGGCTTCTACATCTTTGCAACCAGAGAATAGGAATAGATATAACCCAATTATGCGACCCGATAAAGGCGGAAGAGCAGCTGTTGCAACTGTTAAGCTTCATGTCAATCATTTTCGAGTCGAGTTCAATCCTGAAAGTATCATAAGGCACTATGATGTTGATGTCAGGCCAATGGAGCCTCCCAGGCATGGTCGCTCTGCAAAACTATCGAAGTCACTGCTGTCTATTATCCGGAAAAAGCTATTCACTGATAATGCTTCTCAATTGCCATTGTCAATGACTGCATATGATGGTGAAAAGAATATATTTAGTGCTGTTCCACTACTTGAAGGACAATTCCAGGTGGAATTGTCTGACGGGGAAGACATGAAGTCTCGTAAATTCATATTTTCTGTGAAGCTGGTTAATGAGCTCAAGCTTTGCAAGTTGAAGGATTACTTGACTAGGAACGTATCCTCAATACCTCGTGAGATATTACAGGGGATGGATGTAGTTATGAAGGAGAATCCAGTAATGCATATGATACCTACTGGCCGAAGCTTCCATCCTGCTGAATCTCGTCCTGAAGATGATCTTGGAGGCGGCATCACAGCATCCAGAGGAATCCAACATAGTCTCAAGCCCACTTTACAGGGGCTAGCACTTTGCTTGGACTATTCTGTTTTGGCATTTCGTAAGAAATTGCCTGTTATAGAATTTCTACAAGAGCACATTCGTGGTTTTAATGTGAATAATTTTGGAAGGTTTAAGCGAAATGTCGAGGACGTCTTGAGAAACTTGAAGGTTACTGTAACCCATCGACGGACCAAACAAAAATATGAAATAGTTGGGTTGACCAGTCATATTACTGGTGATATTTCATTTCCAGATGCAAATGCTCCACAGCAGCGTATTAGACTTGTTGATTATTTCTGGGAGAAATACAACAAGCATATTACCCACTTGGATATACCTTGCCTAGATTTGAGCAAGAAGAACCGGATGAACTATGTCCCAATGGAGTTCTGTGTCTTAGCTGAGGGGCAGGTCTATCCAAAGGAGAAATTAGATCAAAATGCAGCCGTAATGTTAAAGAGAATATCACTGGCAGAGCCACGAGAAAGACAGAGCAAGATTTGTGGCATGGTTCAATACGAGGATGGACCTTGTGGGTATGTATACACAACAGTCGAGCCTTTTATTTTCTGGTTGCTTTCAACAGTTCTTTGATGCTTTCATTTCTGACAAAACATTTTTTCTTTGTTATCGCAATTATTATGTTCACAACATTAATTTTCTGCTGCACAACACTCGAAAATTCTTGAACTTTTGAGCAATGGAGCACATTTGCCCTCTTTCCTTTCTTAAAAATCGTAATTAATTATTGGTTTCCATCCAGCATCATGTATATGATTAAACATTGTTGTGATGATGGAATTTTTTAACATGTTGTGAAGCCAGTTTAACTAGCTTTACATTCAGTCGTTCCTTAATTAGTAACTTTTGTTTATGCTCTTGATGGAAGGTGCATTTTTTAGCATGAATGAATGAGTTCTGTTCACTCTTTTGGGTGCTTTATATAATCCAAATTGCTGTTCAAATGGCTTGGTACATGTACAAGTTTTTTCTTGTTTTCATGCTAATATGATTATTCTGTTTGTACGATGCTCAGATATATATATATATATATATATATATATATATATATATGAAAGCAATATGCTTATTATTATTGCTATCCGAAAGTTGCATGCATCATCATGTAGTAATACAATAATCCTAACTAACTGAAATGGTCACCTGTAATATGAATCTGGTTTTGCATTATTGAAATTTTCTCTTAAAATCTTATACATTCATTTCTGGCAGTGGAAACATTATCCAAAATTTTGGAATTGAAGTTGATAAAAGGATGACATCAGTGATAGGACGTGTGATAGGGCCTCCAGTTTTGAAGCTGACGGTTCCTTATACTGGCAAATTGTTGAAGACAACAGTTGACAACAGATGCCAGTGGAACCTGGTTGGCAAAGCTGTTGTGGAAGGCAAAGCAATTGAGCGATGGGCTGTGATTGACTTCAGTTATGCTGATCGAGTAAGACTGAATTATGATTCATTCATTCCAAAGCTGAGAGATAGGTGTGGGAGTCTTGGGATGAGAATGGAGAAACCTCTCTTGTGTCAAACGTCCAGAATGCAAATACTTTCTGATGGTAATGCAATTCGTCAACTGCTTGAAAAAGTTATTAGTCGAGCTTACGACCTTTGTAGAGGAAATTTACAATTTCTACTTTGTGTGATGTCGAGGAAGGATGATGGCTACGACTGTCTTAAGTGGATCACAGAGACTAAAATTGGTGTTGTGACTCAGTGTTGTCTGTCCACCCATGCAAACAGAGGGCAGGACCAGTACCTTGCTAATCTTGCCCTCAAAATCAATGCCAAGGTTGGGGGCAGCAATGTGGAGCTGCATGACCCGCTTCCACACTTCCAGGGCGAAGGCCATGTTATGTTCATGGGAGCAGATGTTAATCATCCTGGTTCTCATAATAAGAGTAGCCCATCTATAGCAGCTGTAGTAGCCACAGTAAACTGGCCAGAAGCTAATCGTTATGCAGCAAGAGTTTGTCCCCAACTCCATCGCAAAGAAAAGATTGTACAGTTTGGGGAAATGTGTTTGGAGCTTGTTGAATCTTACGATCGTCTAAATAATGTTAAACCAGAAAGAATTGTGCTCTTTCGTGATGGGGTTAGTGAGGGTCAGTTTGATATGGTTCTCAATGAAGAGTTAATGGATCTCAAGTGTGCATTCCAGAAAATCAATTACTTTCCTACAATCACCCTTATTGTTGCTCAGAAGCGGCACCAAACTCGCTTCTTTCCAGAGACCCGGAGGGATGGGGGTCCAAGTGGTAATATTTCTCCAGGCACAGTTGTTGACACTACAATTGTGCACCCTTTCGAGTTTGACTTCTATATTTGTAGTCACTATGGAAGTCTGGGTACTAGCAAGCCCACGCACTACCATGTCTTATGGGATGAACATGGATTCTCTTCTGACCAGTTGCAGAAGCTTATTTACGACATGTGCTTTACCTTTGCACGGTGCACAAAACCTGTATCTCTAGTCCCGCCTGTGTACTATGCTGACCTCGTTGCTTATAGGGGACGTTTATACCATCAGGCGATGATGGGAAGACAGTCTCCCATTTCAACATCATCCTCATCTTCATCATTTACATCATCATCATCACTGTCGTCTGCAGCTTCATTGCATGATTGGTTCAAGCTGCATGCTGACCTGGAAAACATGATGTTTTTTGTTTGACTTAAGATGGCCAAATCCCCTTTGACAACGGGGATGAAGGTGGCAGCTGTTTGAAAGAAATGCCCTGAACGCAGGTTTACTCCTTTCCTAAGCTCCTAGTAAAGGGGTTTGTGCGTGAATCTAATGGGTTTGAATACTAATACTGTTTACTCTTTTGTTTTATTGGTGGTTTGTGCATGTGATTTGGGGGTGTTTTATATTGTATTTCCTTAAGATAAGTACTGAAATTGTGTATGTTTTCTCTTTTCCTGCTTTCTGGAATTCCCTCATGGGCTTGGTTTTTATGCATTGGGTTGTTGTATCTGTGCTTTCTTTACTCCAAAGCAAAACTTGAATTGGGGAAAGAGTACCATGATTAAAGGTCTTCATGTTCTTTTATTGTTGCATTTGAATGGACCATGTATTTTGTTTGTCGGCAATGCTTGGTCCTTTATTGTTTCTTTCATTTTTGCGTTTCTTCTTGTGATTGGTTAATACATTTTCTTATCATTCCCGATTCACTCTGTCGGAAAGAGAAAATGGTTATTCTAAAAAGTTTCTTTCACCCAAAAAGAAAGAACAAAAAAGAGGGTGGTTTCAGAATTCCTTGCGTTTGATATTTTTTGTAGACACGATACCGTGAAAATGATAAGTTAATATGAATTTGATAAAATTTTATAAAAGTTTATTGTAGTAGACTTATGACATGAATTTTGTAATAAAATTTTTTTTTTTTTACATAAAAACAAATTATATGTAAATATTCTTCAAGTTTAGTGCAAGTCGTTTGCAACTTTGCATGAAGAGTCAAAGGAAGGTTCTTGCTTTGATGGGATTAAAACAGATAAAGAAATTATGAATAAAAATAAATTTAGGTCTTTCAGTTTTAATATTAATTCATGATTAGTCCATTATATTGAGAAATGAACATTTTGATCTTAAATTATCAATTTGATAATGTAAAAAAATTATTCTATTAAGTCACTACAAAAAAAATTCATTAACTTAAACATTTGTTATTCATTAAATATTCATAATATCTTTTTTAGCATTAAAAAATAAAAATCTTACATAAAACAATTTTTTTTAAAAAAATACTTAAAAATAATAAATAGTAATGAAATTCATTTTTGATATTTGAGGATGTGGTATATTGGATTAAAGTGTTTATGTTCAAAATTAATAAATTAAATTGAATTATGTAAAATTTAAGGTTTTCAAAAAAAAAAAACAAAAAAAAAATTCCAACATATCTGTTTGTTTCAACACGTAGTCACGTCACGCCTTTAAGGTACTTTGACGAGAAATCCATGAAAACAGCCCGAGCAGTCCCACACTTGCCTTTGGACGAATGAATGATTGATTTGCCTGCTCGCTTCAGCCCTCAACTACTTAAATTTTTACAACTACGATAAACAATATGATGAATCTTCCATCATTATCGAACAATATAATTATTGTTCTTTTTTTTATGAAACAAACTTTCATTCTTTTATGTAAAGAATGAGAAAAACATTGGTTGGGTCTAAGTATTAATAATATTATTAGATATTATAATAGGATCCCTCTTTTTTTTTTGGTGAAATATATATAGGATACCTCTAAATTAATTTATTTTTTATATTTTTTAAACTTCTCCAATAACTTTATAGCATTTTTTCTAAATCTCATTTTAATTGATAAATTCTATAAAGATCTCATTGCAAATATATCTTATATAATATGTTTTGTACTTTTTTAATTATTGAAATAAAAAATATTACAATGGTTTTTTAGTTCCTGAAATTATGTAATATAATTTGTTTTTTTTACTAAGTTATTAATTTATGCGACAGTTGAAATTGAAAAATCATATTAAGTTTTAGAAAAAATTATTAATTACTATGATAGAGAATTGATTAATTAATTTTCTATATTAACTCAAATAAAGACCATAATTTTTTATTAATTTAAAGAGATTATTAATTTAAAATATATTAATTTGAGGAATTTAAAATTTAATTTGGATTTCATTAAATTCAAAATCCTTTTTTCTATTTTACGTGGGTATAAGATTGAAAAAAAATATACAGGTGCTGTGCTATTCCCGTACTTGATTTTTACTCCTTCAGTCCTAATAAATTTGTCACTTTTGACTAAATAAACTGTCTCATTAAAAATGTCACATTGAAAAAAAAACAAATTTTAATACTATATTTTCTCTTTTATCCTTTATTATACTTCAGTTTTAATCATTAAAAAGTTTAATGCCTACCATTTTTAAAGATAATTTGGTCAATTTGATTCATTTATATGATATGACATAAAAAATCTTTAACATCCTAAAACTACGTGTTTTGTCAACAAATGACAATTTTAATGGAACGGAGGGAGTATTGTTTATCGCATACCTTTAACAATTATTATTATTATTATTATTATTATTATTATTAGGGAATGTAATAACTGAAAATTTTCTCTAGTCCTACATTAGTTGTTTAATATTTAATAAAAAAAAAAAATAATAATAATAAATGAATAAATAAAGTAAAATTTTTAAATAGCATTATGTTATAATTTAACTATACTATTAACACTTAACTATAAATATATATATATATAGAACTAACAAATGAAATATACTTAATTATTTAAGAGTTGATAGAAGAGTGCAGTAAAAAAAAAAAAAACGTATAAAATATATATGTACAAAAAGACAAAAGTGTGATTAAAACATAAAATAAAAGAAATTGTGAGTGGCTTCTCCGAGAAGCCAAATTTTCCTTACCTACCTCCACTCACATTTGCATCCTTCGGCTGAAGGAAATTGAGAAGGAAAGGGGAGCACAAGTCACGGCAACAACAGGATAGGCGCAGATCAGGAGAGCCAAATAGAAGCAGATCTCGGCAGTAGCATTAGCAGCTAGTGTGGGCTGTTCTTGGCCTTAAAAAGGTACGGGCATGGTACTCATT
This sequence comes from Heritiera fomes, assembly GCA_032173925.1. NCBI lineage: Eukaryota > Viridiplantae > Streptophyta > Magnoliopsida > Malvales > Malvaceae > Heritiera > Heritiera fomes. The sequence goes on from JAPDPM010000015.1 coordinate 6,235,514, forward strand.
TTTTTGCTAGATAAGGGACGTTAAACGTGGGTTTGGCATTCGGGAAAACTGAAGCAAAATAGGGGAATAAAAAGAAACGAAAATGGAGGCTATTCCAGTGTAGAAGGGATGTGAAGGAATAGTTGAAATTCTTAGAAACATCAGCTGTGAATGGAAGCCAAAGAGGGGCATTTGGAAAATATTCTGCTTTTGAATCCCTCAACAGAATCGCACTTTGGTTGGAAAGAGACAACACCGGGGAAGAAGAGGGGATGCGAGAAAGGGCTAGGCTGGTTGAGAAACTGAGTTGAGTGTGAAGTAAAGTAGGGAATAAGGGTTGCTCCTCGTGATACAAGGCTGAAACAATAGTGGAAACGGTGCTACTGCAGTGGTCGGAAGCTACTGGTTAGCTTCATTCTCGGCTAAACAGAAACATTTTCCTCGAGTAGCAAGAAACATGGTGATGAGGGAGATTTAAAGGATTGAATTAAGTCAGCCACTAAAGGAGGAAAAATAGCTGAGAAAGAGATAGTAAACAAGAGGAAGAGGGATCTCGACAATTACCAGCAGCAAAAAGGGGGCTGTTTGGAGAATTTCAATAGCAAGAAAAATAGGAGAAAAGCTTGGTGTAAGTTTAAAGGTAAAGGCTTTTCTTTTGTGTAAACTTAATGTAGATGAATTTTATGATAATATGGGATTATGATATGATGATAGGCGGCTGAAGAATTTGAAGGATAAGGATGTTACAAATAGGATTAATAATAAGATATATATATATAGGTGTATTTGTGTTAATATATCTAACTAATGAGACATTGTTAGTAGGGATGAACTTATAATGTGTCTTATGAATATTAATTTTGAAGTGTGGATGGTGTAGGTTCTTGGTGGGAGCCTTGAATAAATATATACCAAGAAAGAGCTAGAATTGGGAGATCTTCGAAGGTAAAGAACTAAGGTGGATAAAATAAATTATTAGAATGATATAGTATGAACTAATAAAATTTGAGTGAGATATAGTTCTGAAATTATAGTATGAATAATTATTAAATGGGATTTATGTATTGACATTATAGAGAAAAACTTCCAAGGAGGTGAAGTTGAACAATTGGCTAAGGAGTGCAAAAGTGACGTTATCTAGGTAAGGGAATTTACGGTAAACGTTTATTAGTCTGCTATGTTGTGTATGTCCAAAGTTCTGTTATTTAATACTTATTGATTTGAAATGCATCCTTAGTTGAATTTCATATGTATTGAACTGAATTGAAGTACAAATGGTCTTGAATTTGAACTGTGTTGGATTTGTGGATAAAAATGCTGTTGGTTGGCGTTTTATGCAGGTTATTTGGTTGTGGATTATGATGCTGGGTAGTGTCCTACCTATGCCGTCATAATGCCGAAATTTCGTTAGAAATTATTCAATGGATTTTGGTGTTAAATTTAAATCCTACAATGTATTTAAAAACCTCATATATTTTAAGCACTATTTCTTGTCACCGAAATATTGTCTTTCTAAAATGTGTTTTGTACTACGAGGTTATCAAAACTAGAGTGTTTACTACAATTCATGCCTCCTATACTCTGGATACGTATAAAAGTATTTTCGCATGAATTTTGGCATAAGAGACGAGGGATGCTTGGAAGTTGCCTGTGTGGCACTTAACTCGCCTATGTGGCGTAGATGAGCCTGTGTGGCACCCGCCTGTGTGGCGTTTAAATTATGCCTATGTGGCATTTAGTAAGCCTGTGTGGCAATTAACGTAAAATATCCTGGATTGCTTTGTGATCTTCCAGGTCCTGGATTGCTTTGTGATCTTCCAGGTGTCCGACAAATAGTCGTGACTTGTACCTCAGCTACTAGATGATCACTAGTGCTGGGATGATTCATGATCATGGATAGAATCTTGGTTCGGAACGGTAACCACTGCTAGCTACAGTGGACGCTTTCATAGAACGCTTTTGGTTATTTCCAAAGATCCCGATTATATTGCGATACCTTATCAGAGAAATCCTGTCTCTTGAAAATATTTTGATTGTGTATTTCGATTTTATAAATGCGTGGGTGCAGGTGTTTTTATAGCTTATAGAACAATGAATTGTCAACTTGCATTTTCCGTAAGACACACTTAAGCATGAGTTTTGACATACTTATTCACGCATACACATGCACGCACATAGCAGAACATCTAATATCACTTAGCGTATGTTTTCTTACTGGGCTTTCCCCAAAGCTCACCCCCTTCCACCTCAGATTATTTCAGGTAGACTTGGCACGAGCGTGGTGCATTGGGAGTCTTTTTGTCGAGCTACAGAAAGTTATATCTCGAGCCAAGGTATAATCTTTTGTTCTTTTGTTTATATCCCAGACTAAATTCTTTTGTGTACACAGTGTATAGGATTTTGGGATGTAAGTACTAGGTGATATCGAGTCTGTAAACACGGTGTGATCGTAATTAAGTTGTAGTCTCGATATGTTTATATATTGAATCACATGGATGTTTAGTATTCTAGTAGTTACATGGGGATTTAAAATTTCTACAGGTGGAGATAGTGATGTACATTAGTAGGGGGATGAATACTAGACCAAAATAGGGGGGAGTTTTTCAGTTTTGTTTTCGACATGTCTTACGAGAAGACTATAATGGGACCTTAGACAACTAGTCTTAAACAAATATAAGAGTAGGACTACTCATTAGGTATTTAGCTACATTGAGCGAGAGACAAACATAGGAAGTGAAAGAAAAAGTTAGCCCGAAAAATCCGGCTTCCGAGGGCGTGACAGATTGGTATCAGAGCAGAGTTTGTCTAGCCTCGTGTCAGTGTAGATAGACTAGAACTAGTCTTACATCCCATATAACTGTGTGCGTCTGGATATAAACTGCGAATGATGTTTTGATACGATGTTACTGTGTGTTTTTCGATTAGAGTACTAAACATGTTTATCATAATTAGGTATATCTGAAATGAAAGGACGGTATAGAAGCGTGAGGAAAGTTGGGAGGAGACAAGAGGAGCAGGCTCCCGAAACACCGATTCCAGAGCCACCGCCACCTCCTCCTCCTCAGCCAGAAGCTGAAGGAGACCGTATTACTCGAGTTGAGAGGAGTTTAGACACCATGTCCCGAAACATGGATGCCATGTCTACCATGTTCACTCAGTTCATGGCGAGGTTTAATCCGGATCAGGTGGTGCCACCCTTGGCCCCAACAGTACCGCCACCTCCTCCATCAGTTGTACCTCCTCAAGCACCTCCGCCACCACCACCGAGCACTCAAGTACCTCCGCCACCACAAGTGGGTACCCCACAACCACAATCTGAGCCTCCACAACCACCAGTATCATCTTCTTCTACTGGGGACGCAGTTAAGAAGAATATGGAACTCCTCAAACAGTTTCAGAAAATGAATCCCCCGGTATTTAAGGGAGTAAGGGATCCAGTGCAAGCAGAGGAATGGGTCCTACAAATGGAGAAGTCATTTAAGTTTATGGGCTGTAGTAGTACAGAAAGGGTGTCCTTAGCCACTTTTATGTTGCAATCGGATGCTGAACATTGGTGGACATCCACTGAGAAAATATTGAGTGCGCAACACTCGGAGATTACATGGGAAGTCTTCCTACAGTACTTCCAAAATCAGTATATTCCCGAGACAGCCCAAAGGAAGAGGCAAACAGAATTTTTGAGCTTGACTCAAGGGAGTATGACGGTGGACCAATATGAGGCCAAGTTTACGGCCCTCTCTCGATATGATTCTGACATTTCCTGTAATGAGACTAAAAAGACTTTAAAGTTTATTACGGGATTGAGACCGTCCATCCGGAGTCGATTGGCAGTATTGGACATCACTACTTACCCAGAAGCCCTAAGGAAGGCCCAACTAGCGGAGCATGATATAGAACTCACACAGAATGAGTATGGCTCCAAGGGAAAGAACTATGGAAGGAGTCAGGGGAAGAGGCCAGACATGGGGAGACATAAGCCAAATCAAACTCCCTTTAAGAGACAGAGGTTTCCTGACACTCGACATCAGCCTACGAGACCTACACCATTCCATGCCACACCAAAAGCTCAAACTTGTGGAGTATGTGGTAGGTTGCATGGGAATAGGCCTTGTTACATGGCGCCTCGGGGTTGTTATCACTGTGGGAAATATGGGCACATGATGAAGGATTGCCCGACACTTACTACCACACCTTCGGCTCCACCGAAACCAGTTGAAGGACAAAGTAGTCAACAGAAGGTCACAGACAAGGGGAAGAAACCAGTGACACAGGGGCGAGTCTTTGCCTTAGATCAGGAAGCAGCTGACGCTTCCACCAATGTGATCAAGGGTAAACTTCTAATCCATGACTTAGAAGCATTCGTTTTAATTGATTCAGGTTCCACGCACTCATTCATATCACCTGCATTTGCTAAGAGACTACATATAGAGCCTGAACACTTAGACTACATATTGCGTGTTAGTACCCCTATGAAAGAGTCACAAACAACCGACCTAGTATATAAGAATTGTAAAGTTAAGGTGGGAGATAGGAATTTAATAGTAGACTTAATCATGTTGAACATGTTAGACTTTGATGTTATTTTAGGCATGGATTGGTTGACAGCTAACCGTGCCAATGTAGACTGCTATAAAAAGATTGTAACCTTCTCCTTACCTGAACCACTTGTAATACATTTTGAAGGTAAGAAATGAAATATAATTAACATCTTTTGTGAATCTTACTTGTGGAAATGTTATTCTTGTGAAGGCTATTTAGCATTCGTTGAAGATGCAAATAAGGACCATCCGACATTGTCTGCAATTCCCATTGTGAGAGACTTTCCAGATGTCTTTCCGGATGACCTACCAGGGTTACCCCCAGAAAGAGAAATTGAGTTCGCCATTGACCTTTTTCCCGGCACTCAGTCAATCTCCAAGCCTCCGTATAGAATGGCGTTGGTAGAGTTAGAGGAGTTGAAGACTCAGCTTCAGGAACTTTTAGACAAGGGGTTTATACGCCCCAGTGTGTCTCCGTGGGGCGCTCCAGTACTATTTGTGAAGAAGAAGGATGGGAGTATGAGGTTATGTGTGGATTACCGGCTATTAAACAAGGCCACTATAAAGAACAAGTACCCGCTACCTAGAATAGATGACTTATTTGATCAGTTGCGAGGTGCAGAGGTATTTTCTAAGATTGACTTAAGATCGGGATACCATCAGTTGAGGATCAGAAGTCAAGATATCCCGAAAACAGCCTTTAGAACACGTTACGGCCACTATGAATTCTTAGTGATGCCGTTTGGTTTGACAAACGCACCCGCAGCATTTATGAGTTTGATGAATGAAGTCTTTAAGCCGTTTTTGGACAAGTTTGTGATAGTGTTCATCGACGACATCCTAGTGTATTCCAAGTCTCATGATGAGCATGCTCAACACTTACAGATTGTTTTACAGACACTTAGAGAAAAGAAGTTGTATGCCAAGTTTAGTAAGTGTGAGTTTTGGCTCGAGCAGATTTCCTTCTTGGGTCATATTGTGACAAAGGATGGAGTATCCGTAGATCCGTCCAAGGTTGAGGCCGTGGTTAATTGGGAAAGGCCAAAGACCGTCACAGAGATCCGAAGTTTCTTGGGCTTAGCGGGGTACTATAGGAGATTTGTTGAAGGATTCTCTAAGATAGCAGCTCCATTAACACGTCTTACACGCAAGGAAGTCAAGTTCCAATGGACTGATGCGTGTGAGCGTAGTTTTCAGGAGTTGAAGCAGAAGTTGACCACAGCCCCAATCCTAGTTATCCCGAGTGGATCAGGAGGTTTTACGGTGTATAGTGATGCATCCATTCAGGGTCTAGGGTGTGTGCTAATGCAAAATGGCAAAGTAGTAGCTTATGGTTCTAGACAGCTTAAGGACCATGAAAAGAATTACCCTACTCATGATCTTGAGTTGGCGGCCATAGTGTTTGCATTGAAGATTTGGCGCCACTATCTTTATGGAGAAAAGTTTCAAATATTCACAGATCATAAGAGTCTCAAATACTTGTTCTCTCAAAAGGAGTTAAACATGAGACAACGGAGATGGATGGAATTGTTGAAAGACTATGATTGTGAAATTTTGTACCATCCTGGTAAGGCGAACAAGGTGGCTGATGCTTTGAGTCGGAAGAGCATGGGCTTGGTTTCATACATGATGGTCAAGGAATGGGATTTGATGAAACAGTTTTCCGAGCTGAGCATGAATGTAAAGCCTTCCGAAGGTTTTCTAATTGCTAGTCTAAGAATCGAACCGGGTATAGTGGAGCAGCTCAGACGAGCACAGAGAGAAGACTCTAGATCAGTGGAGATGGTAAACCAAGCTGCACAGAATGAAAATTCGGAGTATAAAGTAGGCGAAGATGGACTACTAAGGTTTAGAGGTCGAATATGTGTCCCTAGTGATGATAACTTGAAGAAGCAGATCTTGGAGGAAGCTCACAGTTCTAAGTATACCATGCATCCGGGGAGTACAAAGATGTATCGGAATTTATGCCGAGTGTATTGGTGGTCAGGGATGAAGAAAGATATAGCTGAGTTTGTATCAAGGTGCTTAGTTTGTCAGCAAGTGAAGGTTGAACACCAAAGGCCAGCGGGATTACTTAAGCCTTTGGAAATTCCAACATGGAAGTGGGAACATGTCACCATGGATTTCATCATGGGATTGCCGAGAACTAGAAGGAATCATGATGCAATTTGGGTGATAGTAGATCGATTAACTAAGTCGGCCCATTTTCTTGCCATGAAATCTACTGATCCCTTAAGTGCATTGGCAAACCTTTATGTGAGAGAAATAGTTCGATTACATGGTGTCCCAGCAAGTATTACTTCAGATAGAGACTCAAGATTTACGTCTCGGTTTTGGGAACACTTTCAAGAAGCTTTGGGGTCACAACTCAATTTCAGTACTGCCTTTCATCCTCAGACTGATGGACAATCTGAGAGAACTATACAGACCCTAGAAGATATGTTGAGGGCATGTACTATTGATTTTAGAGGCTCATGGGATGACCACTTACCCTTAGCCGAATTTGCCTACAACAATAGTTACCATGCTAGTATTGGAATGGCGTCATATGAGGCCTTGTATGGACGGAGATGTCGATCTCCAATCGGTTGGGAAGAAGTGGGTGATAGAAAGTTGTTTACTTCTGAGCTTGTTGAGCGAGCTTCAGAAGATGTTAGATTGATATGTGAGAGACTTCGAACAGCTCAAAGCCGACAAAAGAGTTACGCGGACACTAGGAGGAGAGAATTGGAATTTGAAGTAGGGGATAGTGTCTTCTTGAAGGTCTCTCCATCAAAGGGCATCATGAGGTTTGGCACGAAAGGGAAGTTAAGTCCTCGATTTATTGGTCCATTTGAGATTTTAGAGAGGGTTGGAGACGTTGCATATCGATTAGCCTTACCGCCACAGCTATCGAGTGTGCATAATGTCTTCCACATATCCATGTTAAGGAAATACCATCCGGATCCCTCTCACGTGATAGCACATGAACCACTTGAGATTAGAGAGGACTTAAGTTATGTAGAGAGGCCAATCAGAATCGTAGATAAAAAGGAGAAAGTGTTGAGGTCAAAGACTATTCCTCTGATAAAGGTTCTTTGGCAACATCACTCATCTGAAGAAGCTACTTGGGAACTTGAGAGCTTAATGAAGGAGAAGTACCCCCACCTATTCCAACTCGACATGGAAAATTTGGAGGACCAAATTTCTTAAGGTGGGTGGAATGTAATAACTGAAAATTTTCTCTAGTCCTACATTAGTTGTTTAATATTTAATAAAAAAAAAAAATAATAATAATAAATGAATAAATAAAGTAAAATTTTTAAATAGCATTATGTTATAATTTAACTATACTATTAACACTTAACTATAAATATATATATATATAGAACTAACAAATGAAATATACTTAATTATTTAAGAGTTGATAGAAGAGTGCAGTAAAAAAAAAAAAACGTATAAAATATATATGTACAAAAAGACAAAAGTGTGATTAAAACATAAAATAAAAGAAATTGTGAGTGGCTTCTCCGAGAAGCCAAATTTTCCTTACCTACCTCCACTCACATTTGCATCCTTCGGCTGAAGGAAATTGAGAAGGAAAGGGGAGCACAAGTCACGGCAACAACAGGATAGGCGCAGATCAGGAGAGCCAAATAGAAGCAGATCTCGGCAGTAGCATTAGCAGCTAGTGTGGGCTGTTCTTGGCCTTAAAAAGGTACGGGCATGGTACTCATTTTTTTGCTAGATAAGGGACGTTAAACGTGGGTTTGGCATTCGGGAAAACTGAAGCAAAATAGGGGAATAAAAAGAAACGAAAATGGAGGCTATTCCAGTGTAGAAGGGATGTGAAGGAATAGTTGAAATTCTTAGAAACATCAGCTGTGAATGGAAGCCAAAGAGGGGCATTTGGAAAATATTCTGCTTTTGAATCCCTCAACAGAATCGCACTTTGGTTGGAAAGAGACAACACCGGGGAAGAAGAGGGGATGCGAGAAAGGGCTAGGCTGGTTGAGAAACTGAGTTGAGTGTGAAGTAAAGTAGGGAATAAGGGTTGCTCCTCGTGATACAAGGCTGAAACAATAGTGGAAACGGTGCTACTGCAGTGGTCGGAAGCTACTGGTTAGCTTCATTCTCGGCTAAACAGAAACATTTTCCTCGAGTAGCAAGAAACATGGTGATGAGGGAGATTTAAAGGATTGAATTAAGTCAGCCACTAAAGGAGGAAAAATAGCTGAGAAAGAGATAGTAAACAAGAGGAAGAGGGATCTCGACAATTACCAGCAGCAAAAAGGGGGCTGTTTGGAGAATTTCAATAGCAAGAAAAATAGGAGAAAAGCTTGGTGTAAGTTTAAAGGTAAAGGCTTTTCTTTTGTGTAAACTTAATGTAGATGAATTTTATGATAATATGGGATTATGATATGATGATAGGCGGCTGAAGAATTTGAAGGATAAGGATGTTACAAATAGGATTAATAATAAGATATATATATATATAGGTGTATTTGTGTTAATATATCTAACTAATGAGACATTGTTAGTAGGGATGAACTTATAATGTGTCTTATGAATATTAATTTTGAAGTGTGGATGGTGTAGGTTCTTGGTGGGAGCCTTGAATAAATATATACCAAGAAAGAGCTAGAATTGGGAGATCTTCGAAGGTAAAGAACTAAGGTGGATAAAATAAATTATTAGAATGATATAGTATGAACTAATAAAATTTGAGTGAGATATAGTTCTGAAATTATAGTATGAATAATTATTAAATGGGATTTATGTATTGACATTATAGAGAAAAACTTCCAAGGAGGTGAAGTTGAACAATTGGCTAAGGAGTGCAAAAGTGACGTTATCTAGGTAAGGGAATTTACGGTAAACGTTTATTAGTCTGCTATGTTGTGTATGTCCAAAGTTCTGTTATTTAATACTTATTGATTTGAAATGCATCCTTAGTTGAATTTCATATGTATTGAACTGAATTGAAGTACAAATGGTCTTGAATTTGAACTGTGTTGGATTTGTGGATAAAAATGCTGTTGGTTGGCGTTTTATGCAGGTTATTTGGTTGTGGATTATGATGCTGGGTAGTGTCCTACCTATGCCGTCATAATGCCGAAATTTCGTTAGAAATTATTCAATGGATTTTGGTGTTAAATTTAAATCCTACAATGTATTTAAAAACCTCATATATTTTAAGCACTATTTCTTGTCACCGAAATATTGTCTTTCTAAAATGTGTTTTGTACTACGAGGTTATCAAAACTAGAGTGTTTACTACAATTCATGCCTCCTATACTCTGGATACGTATAAAAGTATTTTCGCATGAATTTTGGCATAAGAGACGAGGGATGCTTGGAAGTTGCCTGTGTGGCACTTAACTCGCCTATGTGGCGTAGATGAGCCTGTGTGGCACCCGCCTGTGTGGCGTTTAAATTATGCCTATGTGGCATTTAGTAAGCCTGTGTGGCAATTAACGTAAAATATCCTGGATTGCTTTGTGATCTTCCAGGTCCTGGATTGCTTTGTGATCTTCCAGGTGTCCGACAAATAGTCGTGACTTGTACCTCAGCTACTAGATGATCACTAGTGCTGGGATGATTCATGATCATGGATAGAATCTTGGTTCGGAACGGTAACCACTGCTAGCTACAGTGGACGCTTTCATAGAACGCTTTTGGTTATTTCCAAAGATCCCGATTATATTGCGATACCTTATCAGAGAAATCCTGTCTCTTGAAAATATTTTGATTGTGTATTTCGATTTTATAAATGCGTGGGTGCAGGTGTTTTTATAGCTTATAGAACAATGAATTGTCAACTTGCATTTTCCGTAAGACACACTTAAGCATGAGTTTTGACATACTTATTCACGCATACACATGCACGCACATAGCAGAACATCTAATATCACTTAGCGTATGTTTTCTTACTGGGCTTTCCCCAAAGCTCACCCCCTTCCACCTCAGATTATTTCAGGTAGACTTGGCACGAGCGTGGTGCATTGGGAGTCTTTTTGTCGAGCTACAGAAAGTTATATCTCGAGCCAAGGTATAATCTTTTGTTCTTTTGTTTATATCCCAGACTAAATTCTTTTGTGTACACAGTGTATAGGATTTTGGGATGTAAGTACTAGGTGATATCGAGTCTGTAAACACGGTGTGATCGTAATTAAGTTGTAGTCTCGATATGTTTATATATTGAATCACATGGATGTTTAGTATTCTAGTAGTTACATGGGGATTTAAAATTTCTACAGGTGGAGATAGTGATGTACATTAGTAGGGGGATGAATACTAGACCAAAATAGGGGGGAGTTTTTCAGTTTTGTTTTCGACATGTCTTACGAGAAGACTATAATGGGACCTTAGACAACTAGTCTTAAACAAATATAAGAGTAGGACTACTCATTAGGTATTTAGCTACATTGAGCGAGAGACAAACATAGGAAGTGAAAGAAAAAGTTAGCCCGAAAAATCCGGCTTCCGAGGGCGTGACAGGGAAGATCTGGATTAAGGAACTTGATTCCCACGTTCTTTATATTTTTGGAGTAATTGATTCCTACGTTCTTGTTACCGCGCTTTTGTTCATCTTTGCTTAACGCGTTGGATTGTACGGACTCAACAGAAGAATCTTTTTGGTGTTCTTTTCTTCACGCGTTGGATTGTAGTCTCAGCTGTAAAATCCTTGCGGACCAAGAAACTACAAAAAAGGGCGAGTCCATCGGTTTAGGACATCACTATATAGCAGGCTTATTTATTCTCAGTCTCAGCCTTACTCGTCTGCATTCAATTCAGAGTACTATAAAAAAAATTACGCAGTTGTTTTAGAGAGATCGAGATATTAAGTTTTAGCATTTAGAATTCCTCCTGTAAGTGTTGTTTCTGGTATGATTTCTTACTTCAGATTCCGCCTTTTATCTTTTGGTTTATCCATGAAATTCTGCTGTTTTATGTTTGGGTCATCAATGGCCTGCGAGTATAAGAAATACGGGTTAATGGGCTTGCGCGTCTTGGGAATGGGAGTTTGTTTTGTCTTGTTGCCATTAGAATTCTAAGTTGTTGCTGAGATAAACTGACTAATCTAGTTTGTTTTTGCTTATATATTCTGTTAATGCTGCCAAATAATAGTCAGCTTATAATACATTACTTTTCTACAACTTAGTTTCAAATCTTTCATCTTTCCAGATCCTGTTGTTTCTGCGATGGCGTCGGTGAATATTTCAGAGCAGGTGCTGCCAACGTCGTCGTTATCTCCAGAAACTAAGGCAAGGCTTCTGCCTATGAAAAGACCAGATAATGGAGGCACGCGTGCTGTTAAGACGCTTAGGCTTCGTGTCAATCATTTTCCTGTCAAGTTTGATCCTGAGAGGATCATATGGCAGTACGATGTTGATGTTAAGCCGGAGGATGCTTCCAGGAATGGACACCCAGTCAAAGTATCAAAGTCAGACTTATCTCTGATACGGAGACAGATGTCATTGGATGATCCTAAGCAGTTCGCTTTGAATATGACTGCTTACGATGGTAAAAAGAGCATCTTTAGTGCAGTAGAGTTGCCCACCGGAGAATTTCGCGTGCAACTCTCTGAATCTTCATATCTGGTGACTTTAAAGCTCGTGAATGTGCTCAGGCTTTCTCAGCTGGAGGATTATCTTAGTGGGAAAGGATCTTCAGTTCCTCGTGATGTATTACAAGGGCTGGATGTGGCAACGAAGGAGAATCTGAAGAGACGTGTGATTTCTTTCATTCATGGTTCCCGTCCTATGAGATTTCATCATGGAGTTGATCTTGGCCATGGGATCGTTGCATCTAGAGAACCTAAACAAAGTTTGAAGCTGACTTCTCAGGGTTTAGCTTTGTGTCTGGACTACTCATTGTTGCCAGTTCGAAAGTCAATGCCTGTTATCGACTACTTGGGGGAGCACATTGATGGTTTTAGTATACAGGAGTTTGGAAGATTTAAGTTTGAAGTTGAATCAGCATTGATGGGATTGAAAGTTTACAAAACTCATGTTCGAACCGACCGAAAACTTACAATTGCCGGATTGACTTCTGAGGATGTACAAGACATTTCATTTTGCATTGAGGACCAACAAGTCAGACTTGTAGATTACTTCAAGGACAGGTATGGCATTGATATCATGTACAAAGATATTCCCTGCTTGGAGTTGGGGAAAAAGAAGGGAAGTCATTCTGTACCCATGGAGTTATGTGTCATAGCTGAAGGGCAGCGATATCCAAAGGAGTGGCTGGAATGGGATACTGCAAAGAAATTGAAGAATTTGTCATTGGCTTCGCCCATGGATAGACAGAAAGTGATATGTGACATGGTGCGGGATAAAGATGGGCCTTGCGGGTAAGTACTGATAAACTTCAACCTTCACTTGGATTTGTTTGTGGAACATTCATTTTTGCATTCAAGTATAACATAGTTTTCTCATATATCTGATGGGAATCGGGATAGATCGTTAAACCTAATTTCCATCTCTTGCCTCATTGCTTAATGCTAAAAGTTTAAACTTATGGTGCTCTTGGCTTACGTTTCTCTTCACTTCTTTTTCCTTTTTAAGTAATGTTTAGTTTATAGACATATGCCCTTTTTATGATTTGTGGTAATGCACCTTGTTAATGTTGTGAAAAAGAGGAACAAAATCCCAAGTTACGTATGAATGACTACAAAAAATTGATTAACCATTTTTGATGTATCTTTGACAATGTTTTAGATGATTGCAAGTGTCTTTACTATGTGACTCTGTCTCTGTTCTGGAATTGAAACCCCTGTAATTTGCTACCTCTTTGTGGTAAGAACCAAGTAACTTTCTAGCAATTTGAGGTTTGAATTTGGGAACTAAAAGGACTTAAAGTGGTAAGGGCCTCATTAATATTAGCTGGTTGATCATTAGTTGGGTGGTATATAAGCTTCACGCCTCTTGTACTTTCTGATTTGTGTATTTAAAGACTGATTTTACAATATGAGCTTACAGTTTTCTGTTGCCTAATAGAATACGATATTCCTTGCTGTACTGGACTGTGACTTGGAATATACCTGATTAATAAGACAATGCGATGTAATGGTTTTGTTCATCGAATTTTTTTCTTGATCTTATATGTTTTACTTTTTGCAGTGGAGAAGTTGTGCAAAATTTTGGCATGGAAGTGAGCAGGTACATGACAAAAGTGGCAGGTCGTGTTCTTAGCGCACCTGAGTTGAATGTTGGTGCTCCTAGAGGGGGGAAGATAAGAATAAAGCCTGATAATGAGAAATGCCATTGGAACCTTGTCGATAGATGTTTGGTTGAAGGAAAAAACTTGGATCGTTGGGCTGTGCTTGATTTCACGTTGAATGCTGAACCACCCAAATATAGATTGAGGCAAACACCATTCATTCCAAAGCTCATAAGGCGGTGCAATAATCTTGGGATCCGTATGGGGGAACCTCTCTATTATCAGAAGGCTAGAATGGGTGATTTAAATAATGTGGATGTGCTTCAGAAGATGCTTGAGTATATTCAGCGCCAATCTTATGAAAAAGGGAAAGGGCGTCTAGAGCTTCTTCTTTGTGTGATGTCTAAACGGCATCCTGGTTACAGTTGCCTTAAATTTGTTCCTGATAGAATAGTTGGTATGATGACACAATGTTGTCTTTCTTCCGGCGCCAACGATGGGAAAGACCAGTATCTTGCTAATCTTGCTTTGAAGATTAATGCCAAGCTTGGAGGCCACAATGTGGAGATCATTGAGCCCCTCCTCCACTTTAAAGGTCAAGGCCATGTTATGTTTGTGGGTGCTGATGTCAATCATCCTGGTTTTAAGAACTTGACAAGACCATCAATAGCAGCTGTCGTAGCTTCTATGAGCTGGCCTGCTCCGAATCGCTATGCATCGAGAATTCGCCCACAAGATCCCAAGACAGAAAAGATCCGGGACTTTGGGGCGATGTGTTTGGAGCTTATTGAGTCTTATGTTAAGCTCAATAACGTCAAGCCAGACAAAATCATTATATTTCGAGATGGCGTTAGTGAAAGCCAGTTTGATATGGTTCTTAATGAAGAGTTAGATGGAATCAGGAGAGCCTTCCAAGCTATGAATTACTACCCAACCATCACAGTTATTGTAGCCCAGAAAAGACACCACACTCGTTTCTTTCCGGAGACCGAGGAAGATGGAAGTGCCTCTGGCAATGTGCCTCCAGGAACTGTTATTGACTCAGCTGTTGTTGATCATTCTGGGTTTCATTTCCATCTTTTTAGTCAGTATGGCAGCATTGGGACCAGCAAGTCAACACAATACCAAGTCCTCTGGGACGAACATGGGTTTAGTAGTGACCACATCCAGCAGCTTATACATAGCATGTGCTTCACTTTTGCTCGGTGCACCAAGTCCGTCTCCTTGGTCCCCCCAGTGATCTATGCCGACTTTGCTGCATATAGAGGTCGGCTTTACCAGCAGGTTCTGGACTTAGAGTCTCAAGCTTCATCGAGATCATCTTCATCTTCTTCAACATCACAACCATCATCAGCTGCATTTGATATAAGCTCCTACAGGGTCCATCCTTACCTGCAGGATTCAATGTTTTTCCCCTGAAAGGGGCTCCTAGAACTGTCCCGTAATAAACTCCTTGCCTGATCGGCAGAGCGATGGGGTTTGTGCGTGAATCTAATGGGTTTCCAGTTATATAGTAAGTGTCATGCTCAGCGTATCCTCCAAGTTGTCATGGTTTATGCAGGCCATGGAATTTAGAGGATTTCCATTGTTATGTTTTGATTTTAAATCTGTTTAATCTACAAAAAGATGTCGATACCTAGTGATTTGCCTTCAAGTCTTGTAGAAGTATTTTCTGGACATTTTCCTCTTCTCCAGTTAGCTTAGCACTGGCCTGGGATTGAGTTACAATGTCTAGAAGTATTATGAAACGATATTTTATATGAATCAATAAAGGAGGTTTGTTTCCTTTTGAATTTCTGATGCATCAGCTCATCACATACTTGCCTTTACATTTGAGCCTTTTTATCTTATTGTGACACTTTATATTTCATCCATAAAATATTCTTCATTACATTAAAAAATCTTTTTTTAGAAAAATTAAAGAAAAGAAAATGATTTTTTAAACTAGTTGGTATTTCTTGGTAAAGTTGAGAGAGATGATATTTCTCTTGCAGTCAAAGCCATGATATGTTCTTCAAGGAAAAAATGCAATGGGATTATTCTTGGCTCAGAATGGGTTTTAACCAAGAAACTCAAGAAGAACTACGATCTCATTTTTAATTGGTAAATTAAAGATAGACATTTGCCATGCTAGAGAAAAATAAATGATCTTTTATCTTCTTCCACTTGATCCTGACAAAGTAAGCAAGTAGTGGATGCAATTAAAATTCCCCAGGCACTTGATTCTAGAGAGAATAGTGTACTCAAACGATTAAGGATTGCCTGCCAACCAAGTAATCAGGGAAAAGTCTGGCAATTGTTTGGGAATCAGTACTAGCTTATGCCGATGGACTTGACAATTTAGACAAGACATGAAAATGATGCAAATACTAGACATGATAATACGAATTAAAATTAAGTAAAAATTATGAGACGACGCTGTTGGTCCCGCCTGTGTTCAAGACCTGTATCTTTTGTCCCGCCTGTGTACTATGCTGACCTTGTTGCTTATCGGGGGCAGCTATACTATCAGGCGATGATGGGAAGACAGTCTCCCATTTCAAGATCTTCCTCATCTTCATCATTTACATCATCATCATCATCACTGTCGTCTGCAGCTTCATTGCATGAGTGGTTCAAGCTGCATGCAGATCTGGAAAACATGATGTTTTTTGTTTGACTTAAGATGGCCAAATCCCCTTTGATGGGATTAAAACAGATAAAGAAATTATGAATGAAAATAAGATCTAAATTTCATTTAGGTCTTTCAATTTTAACATTAATTCATGATTACTCTATTATATTGAGAAATGAACAATTTGGTCCTAAATTATTAATTTGATAATGCAAAAAAACTTATTTTATTAAGTCACTATAACAAAATCTATTAACCTAAACATTTGTTATTCATTAAATATTCATTAGACCTTTATTAGCATTAAAAAATAAAAATCTTACATAAAATAATTTTTTAAAAAATACTTAAAAATAATAAATAGTAATAAAATTCATTTATGATATTCGAGGATGTGATATATTGGATTAAAATGTTTATTTTCAAAATTAATAAATTAAATTGAATTATGTAAAATTTCAAGGATTTCAGAAAAAACAAAAAAAAAATTGTAACATATCTGTTTGTTTCAACACGTAGTCACGTCACGCGTTTTAAGGTACTCTGACGAGAAATCAAACAAAGCAGCCATTGCAGTCCCAAAATTCGGAAACGTCTTGCCATTGGACTAATGACACGTTACAAGGTCATCAGTCATGACTCATGAATGAATGATTTGTCTGTTCACTTCAGCCCTCAACCACTTCAATTTGCCTGTTCTCATCATTGCAAATATATCTTTTATAATATGTTTTGTACTTTTTTGATTATTGAAATAAAAATATTACTGTGCTATTTTAGTTCTTGAAATTATGTAATATATTTTGTATTTTTTACCAAGTTATTATTTTATGCGGCAATTGAAATTGAAACATTATATTAAGTTTTAGAAAAAATTATTAATTATTATGATAGAGAATTGATTAATTTTCTATATTAACTCAAATTAAGACCATAATTTTTTATTAATTTAAAGAGATTATTAATTTAAAATATATTAATTTGAGGAATTTTAAAATTTAATTTGGATTTCAGTAAATTCAAAATCCTTTTTTCTATTTTACGTGGGTATAAGATTGAAAAAAAAATACAGGTGCTGTGATATTCCCGCACTTGATTTTTATTATTTATCGCATACCTTCAACAATTATTATTATTATTATTATTATTATTATTATTATTATTATTATGGAAGATGTGGATTAAGGAACTTGATTCCCACGTTCTTCTTTATATTTTTTGAGTAATTGATTCCTACGTTCTTGTTACCGCGCTTTTGTTCATCTTTGCTTAACGCGTTGGATTGTACGGACTCAACAGAAGAATCTTTTTGGTGTTCTTTTCTTCACGCGTCGGATTGTAGTCTCAGCTGTAAATTCCTTGCGGACCAAGAAACTACAAAAAAGGGCGCGCCCGTCGTTTAGGACATCACTATATAACAGGCTTATTTATTCTCAGTCTCAGACTTACTCGTCTGCATTCAATTCAGTATACTATAAAAAAATTACGCAGTTGTTTTAGAGAGATCGAGATATTAAGTTTTTGGTTTGTTTCTTGCTGTAATGGAGAGAGGTGGGTTTAGGGGAAGAGGTCGTGGGCGTGGTGCTGGCGGAGGAAGAGGCGGCAGAGGTAGAGGCCGAGATGGTCAGCACTATCAGCAGGAGCCGCAGGGAAGAGGATCAAACCAGGGCTGGAGCCGAGGTCAGGCGGCTCCAATTCAAAGTGGAGTCCAACAGGGTCATGTTCACACAGGTCTCAACAGAGGCGGTTGGACCTCTGGTAGAGGCTGGGGAACTGGAGCTGCTGCTGGTGCTGGTCCTTCTTTCGCTCAAGTTCTGTCAACGGAAACCCATAAATCTTCTTCTAGTTTTCCTCCTGCAAGTGTTGTTTCTGGTATGATTTCTTACTTCAGATTCCGCCTTTTATCTTTTGGTTTATCCATGAAATTCTGCTGTTTTACGTTTGGGTCATCAATGGCCTGCGAGTATAAGAAATACGGGTTAATGGGTTTGCGCGTCTTGGGAATGGGAGTTTGTTTTGTCTTGTTGCCATTAGAATTCTAAGTTCTTGCTGAGATAAACTGACTAATCTAGTTTGTTTTTGCTTATATATTCTGTTAGTGCTGCCAAATAATAGTCTGCTTATAATACATTACTTTTCTACAACTTAGTTTCAAATCTTTCATCTTTCCAGATCCTGTTGTTTCTGCGATGGCGTCGGTGAATATTTCAGAGCAGTTGCTGCCAACGTCGTCGTTATCTCCAGAAACTAAGGCAAGGCTTCTGCCTATGAAAAGACCAGATAATGGAGGCACGCGTGCTGTTAAGACGCTTAGGCTTCGTGTCAATCATTTTCCTGTCAAGTTTGATCCTGAGATGATCATATGGCAGTACGATGTTGATGT
The DNA here is from genome assembly GCA_032173925.1 of Heritiera fomes. Lineage (NCBI taxonomy): Eukaryota > Viridiplantae > Streptophyta > Magnoliopsida > Malvales > Malvaceae > Heritiera > Heritiera fomes. The sequence continues at coordinate 6,254,175 of JAPDPM010000015.1, forward strand.
TAAGCCGGAGGATGCTTCCAGGAATGGACACCCAGTCAAAGTATCAAAGTCAGACTTATCTCTTATACAGAGACAGATGTCATTGGGTGATCCTAAGCAGTTCGCTTTGAATATGACTGCTTATGATGGTAAAAAGAGCATCTTTAGTGCAGTAGAGTTGCCTACCGGAGAATTTCGCGTGCAACTCTCTGAATCTTCATATCTGGTGACTTTAAAGCTCGTGAATGTGCTCAGGCTTTCTCAGCTGGAGGATTATCTTAGTGGGAAAGGATCTTCAGTTCCTCGTGATGTATTACAAGGGCTGGATGTGGCAACGAAGGAGAATCTGAAGAGACGTCTGATTTCTCTCATTCATGGTTCCCGTCCTATGAAATTTCATCATGGAGTTGATCTTGGCCATGGGATCATTGCATATAGAGAACCTAAACAAAGTTTGAAGCTGACTTCTCAGGGTTTAGCTTTGTGTCTGGACTACTCATTGTTGCCAGTTCTAAAGTCGATGCCTGTTATCGACTACCTAGGGGAGCAGATTGGTGGCTTTAGTATTAAGAAGTTTGGAAGATTTAAGAATGAAGTTGAATCAGCATTGAGGGGATTGAAAGTTTATAAAACTCATGTTCAAAAAGACCGAAAACTTACAATTGCCGGATTGACTTCTGAGGATGTACAAGACATTTCATTTTGCATTGAGGACCAACAAGTCAGACTTGTAGATTACTTCAAGGACAAGTATGGCATTGATATCATGTACAAAGATATTCCCTGCTTGGAATTGGGGAAAAAAAAGGGAAGTCATTCTGTACCCATGGAGTTATGTGTCATAGCTGAAGGGCAGAGATATCCGAAGGAGTGGCTGGATAAGGATACTGCAAAGAACTTGAAGAATTTGTCATTGGCTTCGCCCATGGTTAGACAGAGAGTGATATGTGACATGGTGCGGGATGAGGATGGGCCTTGCGGGTAAGTACTGATAAACTTAAACTTTCACTTGGATTTGTTTGTGGAACATTCATTTTTGCATTCAAGTATAACTTATATAGTTTTCTCATATATCTGTTGGGAATTGGGATAGATTGTTAAACCTAATTACCATCTATTGCAACATTGCTTAATGGTAAAAATTTAAACTTACGGTGCACTTATGTTATGTTTCTCTTCACTTCTTTTTCCTTTTTAAGTACTGTTTAGTTTATGAACATACCCTTTTTATGATTTGTGGTAGTGCAACTTGTTTATTGTTGTGAAAAAAGAACAAAATCTCAAGTTACTTATGAATGATTAAAAAAAATCGATTAATCATTTTTTTTGTTACAAGTGAAATATTAAATAATTGGGGATGAGGGTGTTTGGGTTCGAATCCAAGATTTACAATATACCACAATTCATCTTTAGCCACTAGGTCAAGAGGTTGTTGGCTCGATTAACCATTTTTGATGTGTCTTTGACAATGTTTTAGAAAAATGTGAATACCTTTATTACCCCAATTATATTCAGTTTTGTTTTGTGCGACTCTTGTCTCTGTTCTGGAATTGAAACCCCTGTAATTTGCTACTTCTTTGTAGTAAGAACCAATGTAACTTTCTAGCATTTTGAGGTTTAAATTTGGGAACTAAAAGGACTTAAAGTGGCAGGGGCCTCATTACTATAAGCTGGTTGACCATTAATTGGATGGTTTATAGGTACATGCCTCTTTTACTTGCTGATTTGTGTATTTAAAGACTGATTTTACAATAATGAACTTACAGTTTTCTGCTGCCTAATAGTATACGATATTCCTTTTTGTGCTAATACCTGATTAATAAAACAATGCGATGTGATGGTTTTTGTTCATTGAGTTTTGTCTTGATCTAACATGTTTTACTTTTTGCAGTGGAGAAGTTGCGCAAAATTTTGGCATGGAAGTAGGCATGAACATGACGAAAGTGGCAGGTCGCGTTCTTAGCCCACCTGAGTTGAATGTTGGTGCTCCTAGAGGAGGGAAGATGAGAATAAAGATTGATAATGAGAAATGCCATTGGAACCTTGTTGATAGATGTTTGGTTGAAGGAAAAAGCTTGGATCGTTGGGCTGTGCTTGATTTCACGCCTGCTGAACCACCCAAATATAGATTGAGGCAAACACCATTCATTCCAAAGCTCATAAGGCGGTGCAATAATCTTGGGATCCGTATGGGGGAACCTCTCTATTATCAGAAGGCTAGAATGGGTGATTTAAATAATGTGGATGTGCTTCAGAAGATGCTTGAGTATATTCAGCGCCAATCTTATGAAAAAGGGAAAGGGAGTCTAGAGCTTCTTCTTTGTGTGATGTCTGAACAGCATCCTGGTTACAGTTGCCTTAAATTTGTTTCTGAGACAAAAGTTGGTATGATGACACAATGTTGTCTTTCTTCCGGCGCCAACGATGGGAAAGACCAGTATCTTGCTAATCTTGCTTTGAAGATTAATGCCAAGCTTGGAGGCCACAATGTGGAGATCATTGAGCCCCTCCTCCACTTTAAAGGTCAAGGCCATGTTATGTTTGTGGGTGCTGATGTCAATCATCCTGGTTTTAAGAACTTGACAAGACCATCAATAGCAGCTGTCGTAGCTTCTATGAGCTGGCCTGCTCCGAATCGCTATGCATCGAGAATTCGCCCACAAGATCCCAAGACAGAAAAGATCCGGGACTTTGGGGCGATGTGTTTGGAGCTTATTGAGTCTTATGTTAAGCTCAATAACGTCAAGCCAGACAAAATCATTATATTTCGAGATGGCGTTAGTGAAAGCCAGTTTGATATGGTTCTTAATGAAGAGTTAGATGGAATCAGGAGAGCCTTCCAAGCTATGAATTACTTCCCAACCATCACAATTCTTGTAGCCCAGAAAAGACACCACACTCGTTTCTTTCCGGAGACCAAGGAAGATGGAAGTGCCTCTGGCAATGTGCCTCCAGGAACTGTTGTTGACTCAACTGTCGTTGATCATTCTGGGTTTCATTTCCATCTTTTTAGTCAGTATGGTATCATTGGGACTAGCAAGTCAACACAATACCAAGTCCTCTGGGACGAACATGGGTTTAGTAGTGACCACATCCAGCAGCTTATACATAGCATGTGCTTCACTTTTGCTCGGTGCACCAAGTCCGTCTCCTTGGTCCCCCCAGTGTTCTATGCCGACCTTGCTGCATATAGAGGTCGGCTTTACCAGCAGGTTCTGGACTTAGAGTCTCAAGCTTCATCGAGATCATCTTCATCTTCTTCAACATCACAACCATCATCAGCTGCATTTGATATAAGCTCCTACAGGGTCCATCGTTACCTGCAGGATTCAATGTTTTTCCTCTGAAAGGGCCTCCTAGAACTGTCTTGTAATAAGCTCCTTGCCTGATCAGCTGAGCGATGGGGGTTTGTGCGTGAATCTAATGGGTTTCCAGTTATATAGTAAGTGTCATGCTCAGCGTATCCTCCAAGTTGTCATGGTTTATGCAGGCCATGGAATTTAGAGGATTTCCATTGTTATGTTTTGATTTTAAATCTGTTTAATCTACAAAAAGATGTCTATACCTAGTGATTTGCCTTCAAGTCTTGTAGAAGTATTTTCTGGACATTTTCCTCTTCTCCAGTTAGCTTAGCACTGGCCTGGGATTGAGTTACAATGTCTAGAAGTATTATGAAACTATATTTTATATGAATCAATAAAGGAGTTTTGTTTCATTTTGAATTTCTGATGCATCAGCGCATCACGCACTTGCCTTTACATTTGAGCCTTTTTTATCTTATTGGGACACTATATATTTCATCCATAAAATATTCTTCATTATATTAAAAAAATCTTTTTTTAGAAAAATTAAAGAAAAGAAAATGATTTTTTAAACTAGTTGGCATTTCTTGGTAAAGTTGTGAAAGATGATATTTCTCTTGCAGTCAAAGCCACGATATGTTCTTCTAGGAAAAGAATGCAATAGGAGTATTCTTGGCTCAGAATGGGTTTTACCCGTGAAACTCAAGAAGATCTACAATCTCATTTTTATTGGTAAATTAAAGATAGACATTTGCCATGCTAGAGAAAAATAAATGATCTCGATCTTCTTCCACTTGATCCTGACAAAGTAAGCAAGTAGTGGATGCAATTAAAATTCCCCAGGCACCTGATTCTAGAGAGAGTAGTGTACTCAAACGATTAAGGATTGCCTGCCAACCAAGTATTCAGGGAAAAGTTTGGCAATTGTTTGGGAATCAGTACTAGTTTATGCCGATGCACTTGACAATTTAGATACGACATAAAAATGATATAAATAAAAGATAAAATAATGATATGAATTAAAATTAAGGAAACATAATATATAATATTGTAAAAATTAAAAATAAGATTTTGTGTTTTACATATGAACACGAATTTTGACTCAAAATTTTTATATTTTACACGACACAAATACGATCTTATATGACACAAAAATGAATTATAAACACAAATTATCAAATCTAGATGAATCTTATGTAACTTTGTCGGAGACAGTTCCAAGTGTCAGCAGAGCTGAACTTCCCTGAACTTGAAGCATTGTATCAGATTCCAAAATCAAACTTATAGAATCTAGCCAGCTGCAGCTGCTTAGTCTAGGAGTTCAAAGTTCTTACTTGCCAAAACCCATGCCGTCTTAATCAGCAAGCAAGAACACATACAACTGACAACCCAAATAGGATAAATTGCCCAAATACGTTTCAAGATGCAGGCTGTGTTCCAAACTTCAATGTTCTTGAGACCCAAACCTCCATCATTGTTGGGATGGCAGACCATTTCCCAGCTAACCTTTGCACCCTTTGCTGTCCCTTCTCTCCCCTCCATAGATAGGCAGCACACATTCGATTCTATTTTCGGAAAACTCTTCCTGGCAGAATAAAAGGACCACCAAAAATTCTGCAAATTGAACAACACAGATTGATTCTAGCGGTTGTAATCTACCTACATAAGAATGCCTCTTGCAAGCCCCACTGTTGATACGAGCAAGAATTTTTTGGAGCAGTAACTCGCAATGCTTGTCAAATCATCAGCAAAACACAAATGTCCTAGATTAAAAACGGAAATCCAATGCATAAGACTTTTGTATTGTAAGGTTTAACAAAGATCATCTGTAAGCAATCTTCCAGCTAGATTAAACCCTCATATCAATAGAGAGGCTATTTTTATGAATTGAATTATGATTTTCGATTAGAAAAACAATTTTGTTATTACACCAAAACTTACCTTCAAAATAAATGTCTTAAATTTACCCTGTGTAAAATGCCAGGCCCAGTGTAGTGTGCATCACATTGAATGTTGGACCTAACATGTAATTAAACTAACAATGAACAATGGTGTCAGCCATGGTCGGCAGGCCTTAACATTAATGGTTGACTGCCATTCCAGAGCACCACAGAAAAAGGGAAAACCACATATTGGCCATTTGCAAAAAGCACCAACTCTTGTTCCCTTTCTCCTAATTTGCGTATTATCAACACATGAGAGGATGATTAAGAATATTTGATTAACACGCGTCATTTAAGATTCTTAGTATTAAGCTTTTTAAGCAATATTAGAATTGCAGTGGAAGCATATTTTACCCAACTTTGCTTAGTGTTTCCTTTATACTTTGTTCAATATTAAGCTAAGATGACATAATTGGAATCTAATTAAATAATGATATTCTTAAGGTGACTAATGACTATCTTTGGTTGTGTTTAATTATTTTTTCTTTCAAACTAATTTAATCAGCTTTATTCTTTTAATTTTTTTCATAAATTTCATTTGGTTCATTTTTAAATAAAAATATTAAACTCTAATGGCCGGTCTTTGTAGATCTCTTAGAGACACTATAATCAACTACTACAAGTGATACATGAATGTCAGATTTTGATAAAAGGCAATTAGAGCCATTCATTTTTAAAACATATTTACAGAGAAGCAAACGTCTGTATTGATTTCTTAACAAACCTGACATATGCTAACGAGTTTGATATTTTAAAACTTCATTCTCCTCCAACTGATTTGGTTAGAATGTTAATTTTTTTTTTTTGCGTAAACTATAAGTATCTTCATCCGTTTTAACTATTTGAGACAAATCATGTTCAAGATTTAATCACAATTAAAGCTTTTCACCCCTCTCTAAAAATATATTTAGTGAGAATTGAATCCGAAAGTTCTTCCTATAAACTCAACCTGCTTATCAACTGAACTACAACCCATGAATTAAAATATTAGTGACAAGATGGTCCTTTGCAATTTATAAAGCGTGAAACTACTCCTATTTACCAAAAAAAAATTGTTTTCTTCAATGGAGGGGTATATATATATTTTTTATCCATAATAACGTGACATTAAACAAAATATTAATTTAAATAGTCATATTTCGATTTTTAAAGTTTAAAAATTTTGTCGGTATAAAATTCGGAGCATTTACATTTATCCTTTTTTAAATCAATTTTTTTATTGTTTTAAAAAAATAATTTTTTTTTAATTTTAATGCTTATAATTCATTCTCCAATGACTTTAATTCTAAAAAAAAATTATAATATTATTCGTGAGTAAAACTAGAATTCTCTCGCAACTTCATGACTGTTATGGATGTGATTTCTTAGCTGCTTTTGCGAGTAAAGTTCTTTATTCCAACTTGTGGCTCAAGCAATGTCTCAACTTCCCATTTTATTCTTTTTAGTCTCGATTAAATGAAACAATATTTCCCCTCATATGTTGAAGGATATTAATAATAAGTTCAAACAAGTATAATTAAAGAATCAAAAGCGTAAAAGTAATTGAGTTGAAGTCAAAACAGAGTAATTTTCCAATGTCAAGACTCGGCAGAGTTTCTTTGCTAGATTTTCGTGTACATTACAGTCGATTTTTTTATCCACACGCCATATTATGAGATTGACACTTGTTTTGCTTTTTTTTTTTTTATAAATTTGTAAATATATTTTAAAATGTATGTATCACATTACTAAATTTGTCTATAAAATTTAAAAATTTCATTAATTATATATGAGAAAATTTCTCTAGTTATAAACTTGGATGATATAAACATAACTCAAGTATCAAATAACTTTAAAAAAAATCAAGTTTTAGATTTCTTAATAACCATTGCATTCAATAAAAATGGAGTACTTCAAAAACTAAGTAAAAAAACATTATAAAATTTCATTTTAGTTGGTGTGTCAAGAATATTCGTATTAATCACTCATATCCAATTCACAGATTTGGGTCATATATTATTATTATTATAAATATGAAAATATAGTATTTTATGTGGTTTTACAATATCAAGCATTGTAGTCCTACTAAGAACATGGAAAACAAAAAGTCAAATAAAATCTTAGTTTAGTGTCATATATGTCATAATCTTATGTACAAATCTTGTGAGTTCAAATAGTAGTTGAACAATTTGATTGGAGAAGGAGAATAAAGGAAAAAGAAAATGGAAATTTAAAGGAAGCTGTTTGCCAATGCAAGTGTGAATCGAAGGGTCTTGAAAAGTAGCACAACTTGGTCTTTTTTTCTTTGCCGACTTAGCAGTTAACAGGTGCATGCACATACGTTTTTTAACTAATGCATGCACATTTATTCATTTTTTTTAATCATGTGATGTTTTCATATCATATTGAATATAGAATTAATTTTCATTTGTGCTTACCAATGAGGCATTTACTTAGTGGCAAGGAGTAGCACTGTCAAAATGGACCAAAGCGCGTTGGATCGGATCGGCCCGACCTATTTATTCAGGGCTTGGACTTCATTTTTGTAACCCATTTAAGCAAAAAGGCTTTTTGGTTAGGCCCATTTAAGCTCGAGCCTAAATGGATTTAGCCCAGGCTTAAAATGGGCCATTAATTATATTAAAATTTTGTTTTTATTTTAATTATTTATATGTTTAACATTTTAATTAAAGTAAAATATATAAAATTAATACTATTTAGTATTACTAATTTACTTCAAACCAACCTAATGACTCACAACCTCTTACACATGCTAGTTGAAAGGGGAAGAATACATTTGCTTTAAGTGATGTAAGTTTATTTTTGTTTTTTAAGTATATACTTTATTTTAAATTCTCTTTTGTAATGACAATTAATTTATTTTGAAATATCCAAGGATATAGGCTTTTAAAAGATTTGAAACTATTCAAGTAGAAGAACCAAAACCTCAATTAGATCTTTATTTGAAAGAGTTAGAGATTATGGGTCGCATAATTGAAAATTTAAATGTGTTGTAATAGTAAAAAGATCATAAGCCAAGATTTCCAAAGCTTGCAAGTATAGCTTGTGATATCTTGAGCATTCCAATAACAACAATAGCATCGAGAGTTTTTTTAGTATTGGTTTTTGTATTTTAAATAAGTATTGAAGTTCTCTAAATCATGAGACGTGAAAACTTTCATTTGCATCCGAAATTGGATTCTTGGTTTTGAAAGAAATGTTATTAATTAGTTGACAATTTTTAATCAATTCATAAGTTTAATTATTGTGAGTTCTTATATTGTTCTTTATTTATATTTATCAATGACAAAGTTGAAAAAGAATTGATTGTATGTGATTGACACTATGGATGAGATGAATAGACATGGATCTATTTATCATGCTTTTTATTTTTAATATTGTTGAGACATGTTTTTCAGTATCTAGGTTTGTTAAAACAATTTATATTATGCTTGTTAAACTATTAATATGCAATGTTCAAATAATGTTAAATACTTGATGGATTTGATGTGAATTTATTTGATGTTTGTTTAAAATTTATTTCAAATTTTACTTTTTTTATTTACTAAAAATGCGATTTTAATATAAAATTTAATTTTTTTAATTTCTTATACGGGCCGACCCATTTAAGCCTGTTAACCATTAGGGTCATATATGGACTTCCATTTTTAGGCCCATTTAACCAAAAATGGGTTTTAGCCTGCCCGTTAAGGCCAGCACAAGCATGCCCATTTTGACAGTGCTAGCAAAGAGGAGGTCTTGAGACTTTAAGGTCTCAGGTTCAAGTCTCATCAACTGTGAGCTTGAGTTAGTCTAGTTATTTACTAATTTACCTAGTTTGAGTAATGTGATTTTCATAGTTATCTGTTCATGGAATGTAATATGCGGATTGTGATTGTAACTTTTAATGAAAATGTACTACTCAAAAAAAAATTTCGTTTGTGTTCGTGATTGACGCTAATATAAAAAAATTTAATTTGATATAAATTCAAACACGAGATTTGATCGTCTCTATAAACTCAATAGGATTTTATACCATTGATCCAGCCCTTTTAGCTTTATTTTTAATTTGTTTAGAAACAAGATTGTTATAATTAAAGGGTAAAATTCTCCAAATCAAGGGGAACATTAGAGAAATAGATTTATTTTTAGTATTAAAATAGTAATACCAGAATATAAGGATTGTTCGATTAGTATACTTGCCCACTTTTTGTTTGTTTCTTAAATTGACCTCCAATTTTATATTGCTATAATCTTATTAATAATTCAATCTAATTTTAAATATGATATCACGACAGTCAATAAGAAATGAAAAAATTATGGATTAAAGTTTCGAATTAAATTTTATTAATTTGTTAAAAATTTAAATATCATATTTATATTTAATTTATTGAAATGAATTATGATCATGATAATAATTTTTATATTTTATACATATTTAAGACAAATTAAACCTCACACAAATAAGTAAATGGAAATGGTCAGATATAATCAAATCAAAAAAATTTTCAGATCTTAAGATTTACTACTAAAATTAATAATAATCCATTTTACCATTAAAATATAACAATTCAATGACTATTATTATAGATGAGTCAGGAGACAAGGACCACTTTGCACAATATCATAAATATATGCACACCCTCATAACGATGATGGCATGGATGACGTCGGTGGAACCAAGCTCCAATTTACCACGCCATCTTCAGCGTCATCCAAACGACTTCACCTCTCTCTCTCTTTCTCTCTCTCTCTCTCTCTCTCCGTTTGAGTTTGACAATTGAAAGCGAAAAATGAAATTTCCTAATAAACATTATTTTCCGGACATGGTATGGCGACGATATACTTAGTTCTTATTTTATTATTTTATTTTTTTACCCTTCTCTTGACTCCCTTCCTTTGTCTGTCAAGTCTTAGCTATCCTTTTTTCCCTTCACATTCGCACAAAAGCAAGAAAAGGAAAAAAATCAATTCCTCTCTTTGATCTTTGCCAAGTTCCTGTTTTTATTACATCTTTATAAAGTAATTATGTATATATTTATTGGGTTTTCTGTTTTCTAGGATCTGATTTGTGATTTTCCTTTAAAGTACTTGTCTTGTTTTCTTTATTTTTCTTTATTTTTTCCTTATTATGTTAATTAAGAAGTCCTTGAAATTCAAGCAAGTTGGTTTTTTTGTGCCTTAGTATAATTGTTTTCAGTCATGTGATTTGATGAAAATAATATCAAAATTTTCAATCTGGGATCTTCAGTTTTAGCCGCTTTCTTGTATAGAGTTATTGCAATGATATTAGTCTAAAGTTTTTTTTTTTTTTTAAGACTCAGTGTTGTGTATAATTTGTCTGAATACCGGTTTTCTTAAAAAGCCATATAGGATTAATTGTTGGTTTTGATAGTTTCGATTCCTGTTTTTAATTAACTTCTAGGTTTAGTTTTTCTTTTTCTTGTTAGATCAATAACAATGGAAAGTTGGTTTTTTGGACCAAAGTTTTGATCTTTCTTGTTCATGAATTAAGTAAGATCTTAATGGCTTATTTATCTGAGCCATCATCTTCTTTGAGCTTTAGTTCATCTTCTCATCTATCAAATGGCTCAATTACTCCCAATATACCCTCCTTTTCTGTTCCTGAAAGTGGGGCTACCCTTGAAGTTATAAGTTTGACCAAGCTCAGCTCCTGCTTGGAGCAACTCGTTTCTGACAATAGTCCTCTTTTTAGTGATGCTGATATAGTTGTTGAAGGTGTTCCTGTTGGTGTTCATAGGTGTATCTTAGCTGTTAGGAGTAAGTTTTTTAATGAGTTATTCAAGAAAGAAAATGGGTCATGTGAGAAAGAAGGAAAACCAACTTACAACATTAGTGAGTTTTTGCCTTATGGCAAGATTGGACTTGAAGCTTTTCAAGTTTTCTTGAGTTATTTGTATACTGGGAAGCTCAAGCCTTCTCCTATGGAGGTTTCAACGTGTGTTGATAATGTTTGTGCTCATGATGCTTGTCGACCCGCCATTAATTTTGCCGTGGAGTTGCTTTATGCTTCATCAATATTTCAAATACCGGAGATGGTTTCACTTTTTCAGGTATGGATTATCATAGTGCTAGTTTTTTAGTTCTTTTACCAGATTTACTTACTTGTCAAGAGCATCGGTTTAGTGTTGACTTGGTATAATGGTGAGATCTATCATTGTAATAGTTTTCAATAGTCAGTAAATATATTAAACATGCACTCACTTGAAAGTTAGATATGAGCTTCTGATACTGTGAATGCTTTGACAGATGATTGCCTTGGCATCCTTCAGTGCATGTGTAATAAAAGCCATTATGTTCATATGGTAATTGAAATGGAGAAGAATGGATAGATTTTGGCCCCCTAATTTTATCCTGTAGTTAAACAACACTTTTGGCTTGAGTAGGCCAAGAGAATGTCTGCTAATTTCATTTTTGTATGTATCTGCAGCGACGCCTTCTTAATTTTGTTGAGAAGGCTCTTGTAGAAGATATTATTCCGATCCTTGTGGTTGCTTTCCATTGTCAATGCAGTCAGCTTGTTTCTCAATGTGTTCATAGAGTGGCAAGGTCAGATCTTGATAGCATCTCGATCGAGAAAGAGCTTCCTTATGAAGTTGTGGAGAGTATTCGATTGCTTCGCAGCAAGTCTACACCTGAAGATGAAGATAATGAGGCAGTGGTCGATCCTTTGAGAGAAAAAAGAATCCACAGAATACACAAAGCCTTAGACTCTGATGATGTTGAACTTGTTACACTACTTTTAACTGAGTCTGACATAACATTGGATGATGCTACTGCCCTCCATTATGCTGCAGCATATTGTGATCCCAAGGTTGTCTCTGATGTTCTTGCTATGCGTCTGGCTGATGTCAATCTGCGAAATTCTCGTGGTTACACGGTTCTTCACATAGCTGCAATGCGTAAAGAACCATCAGTGATAATGTCACTTCTAGCTAAAGGGGCATCTGCTTCAGAATTGACATTGGATGGACGAAGTGCTGTTAACATCTGCCAGAGGTTGACAAGACCAAAGGATTATCATGAAAAAACAGAGCAAGGGAAGGAAACAAATAAAGATCGGATATGCATTGATATTTTAGAGAGGGAAATGAGAAGAAATCCAATGGCTGGAGATGTTTCTGTTACTTCCCATACATTGGCTGATGATATGCACATGAGACTTCTGTACCTAGAGAACAGAGGTATTACTCTTTGTGGGGATTTCCTGTGGTTCTCTATCTCCACTATTAGTTTATCAGATTGCATTTCCCAAAATTTCATTAAATAATGGAGTATAATTGTTGTAAAGGTCAAATTTTTGACACAAGTAAATTTTTTTCCTGGATACCACAATTTCTGAATAGCTATAATGTGTCTGGACGTGTGATGTCGAATTTCTGCAAATAGTACTGCATGCATAAAGCAAGCCAACCATGTCCTGGGAAAATAGTACTTTCATGTTCTTTACTTTGTGTATATTGCTTAGGAGATTTTGAAGTGTTAATATGCCACGTAGTAGTTTGAGTGTCTTCGTGAAAAAGTCAGACACATTACCTTACGCATATAGCTGAAGATTGTATAATGACTGCTAACTATGTTTTGGATGCACCTGTTGAGGTTATCATCATTTTAGGGCAAGTAATACTGGTACTCTAGCTGAGATGAGGTGTTAGATCTCACACACACACACATATGTGTTCTTTCATTTATGATGTCCCGCTGAAAGGCTCTTTTTGTTAATTGAAAAAGTATGATGTAATGAAATACTAGGTAAAATTTGGGCTTCCTCTCATTTGACTTTTACATAGACTTATGCACGCAAACATTTTCTATTTATAATTTGGTTTAAGATGTAGTTTTGGACCTTTGGATTTATCTACTTACTTAAAAATGCATTTGATTCATTATGAGTTAATATTCTTCAGAGGATTAGCACTGAGTGGTGTTTTCTGTTGCAGTGGCATTTGCAAGGTTACTTTTCCCTAGGGAAGCAAAACTTGCCATTGACATAGCACATGCGGAGACAACCTCTGAGTTTTCTGGCCTTCCACCGAAAGGTTCAAATGGAAACTTAAGGCAGGTTGACTTGAATGAGACGCCCATTATGCAGAAGAAAAGACTTTTTGCGAGGATGGAGGCCCTTATGAAAACAGGTGATTGAAAGCTTTAAATATCCTCATATTCTGGTTTTCTTTTTCACTTTTAAATGGCAGTCTATTTTTTTGGTTTAGCACTTAGATAGTTAGGCGGTGTAAACAAATAGAACGTTCAATGAATCATTTGTGAATATGTTCAATTTCTGTTTGTTTATTATTCTTAACAAATGATCACAAACAAAGGTATGGTTCATTCATTTATGTTAGCAAACAAACTCGTTTAATGTTAATTTAAAACTCGTTCGTTTAATAAATCATTTAATGTTTGTTTACTGTTTGATAATAATAAACTTTTAAATTACATATTTACTTATAGATTATTTTAGTATGTAATTATTAAAATTACATATTTATGTAGGATTTTTTAATTTGACATCATATATATTAGGGTGAATATAATTTATTTGTATAATTTTTTTTTATTTAGTGTTCACAAGCATGTGTTTGTGAACATGTTCGTGAATGTTCGTGAACAAGCATAACGAACACGAACACGAACACGAATAGACATAAAAAATTAAAGAACGAACACGAACATAGTAACGTATGCTCATATTCAGTTAGTTTACACCCTATAGATAGTCATTTTTGTCAATGTCCTGCCAGCAGTAGCCTTTTTTTTTTTTGGCTATTGTCTAATGGTGATTGGTTGCAATAGGCTAGCTTGAACAGGGGTCATATTGGTTTGCTCTAAAAGATTGTTCTTTAGGTTCAGTAGAAAGAACATGAATAGATCAAATTACTTGTGAATTTATAAGCCAGTGCTAATCTTACCATCAAAGATAAACACAAAAAGAAAAACAAAAAGCTGATGAATAAAGTTTTCTTGCTCTCATTCCCTCTGTCATATTTCTGAAGTTGTTCTAAGTATTTAGTCTTATCTTAGGCTTTAATGGATTTTGATCATTACCTTAGTTTCTCTCAATTTTTTTTCATTCGTACTCTGTTTAACTTTGATTAAATTTTGTGTTGTCTCCCCATCTCATTTCTTCCTTGCAATTCAACTTGTTAAGGAAATTTCAGTTTGTTACTGTTGTGCCATTGATGCAGATTACTTAGAAATATACTGTTGCCCACCGACTTCATAACAATTCTGGAATGTTGTCATGAATAGATATTTACCAGTCAGCACTAATTAAGAGCTGTTGTCGTCCCTACGTGGAAAATAAGTGTTTGAAAAATACTCTGCATCTTTTATTTTCATTCCACTATGAGTTTCTGGCCTTAAAATGTGAGACTACCTCCTCATTTCAGAAAACCAACATGCATCTAGCTTTTCTGAGTTCGATCTAAATCATGTGATTATTCTTTAAAGAGTGCAACCTCAGGAGATATGAAGTTGTTGGAAATTGAAATCTGATTGTTGTGGTTGTTTGTTTCACAGTGGAGATGGGTCGGCGTTATTTCCCTCACTGCTCAGAAGTGCTAGATAAGTTCATGGAGGATGACCTTCCTGATTTGTTTTACCTTGAGATGGGCACCCTGGAGGAGCAAAAAATAAAGAGATCCCGCTTCAGGGAGCTTAAGGAGGATGTTCAGAAGGCATTTAGCAAGGACAAGGCTGAGTTTAACCGCAATGGGTTGTCGCCATCATCATCATCATCTTCTTTAAAAGTTGGTGGCCCTTATAAGCTCAGAAAATTGTGAAGAAATGTAGGTTGTGTCTACAATAAGGATGATGATCATAAGCAAAATGCTTTATAGTTTAGTGACTTACGAGAACCATGTAAAAAGAAATTTTCAACTGACTCATTCAGTTTACCTTCTATTTGCTGCATTTGAATCGTAAGAGAATGATGATGATAACTAAAATGGTGTTATATTCTTGGTTTTCTTAAAATCATACATATGTATATCTTTTGTGAGTAGAAGTTTCTGAGATTAGGTCAAACTATTATCGTTAAGAATTCAACACTCTATCGCATCATGCAACTGTTGGATAAAAGCAACAATTTTAGTTCAACAGGTGGAGCAATATACGTGACCGAAAATGTCTTTGACGATCGTGCCATGATTCCAAGCATCTTGGCATTTTCATTAATGTTTTCAGCTTAGCTGCAATGGTTCCACTTCTTTCCACGCTGATTTTGCATGATGGCGTTGGTGGAATTGTTCCGCAATTTCTTGCACTAAACAATTCCAGAACTTTGATAGATACCATCCAAAATGTGAACTCCTGTTTCTGGCGAGCGTATCAGATACCAGCAGAGTGTTCAATCCGTAAAAAGAATAAATTGCATCAGAAATGTTTTCTGGAAAGTAGAATCGTCATCTGGTATCAAAGAGTTGTTGGTTTAGGAAAGAGAAATCCACCTTGCATGCAGCAATTTTAGCCGTTCACAACAGAAAGGAGGCTTCTTTATTCTGCAACTTTTACCATAGCCATGCAGTCATCCATTCACCATCTGTCACTAAAAAACTTGGATGCTAAGATACATACTCTGTGAAGTACATCTGACACGAAAAAGCACAGCAGAGAGTAAACCTTTTAGCCTTTTACCTTGCAGCAGCTTGGTAAAGCTGCTATCATCCTAGTAAAGCTTCCAAGGGTGGAACTGAGATGGTTTAATGGCTGGAGATGTAGCTGTCAGCATTGTCTTCCTAATCGCATGTAGCTGTCAGCGTTGTCTTCCTAATTGCTGAAAGTGCTGGATAAAGAGGGTATTGAAGAGGTATTTGATGAGAAGAAGGCTGAGCTTAACTGCACAAGGATGATGGCAATGTATGAAAAATAAGCCCTGTAAAACATTCCTGGGAGGGAAGTAAAGCTAAGCTGTCCGTCCGAATTTTATGTCAAATGTGCCTCTTATCAGAAACCAATTTGTTTGTTGTTGACACCTAATTTTGTCCTTTTTTGTTATTATTACTCTTATTATTATTATGTGTTTATATTTATTTTTATTATTATTATTATTATTATTATTATCATCATCTTTGTTTTTTGTCTAATCTGTCCATCAGCCCACTGCCACCATCCTGCCAAGCCATCCCATCGTCGGCCACATCCCCTGCCAGCCGCCATTCCCAAACCCCATATACCAACCCCCTACAAAGGCCTTCCCAGAAGCCTCGGACCACAAACTCGAAACCCTCTTTTTCCCTCAAAAATCACCACAGCCCGGAACCCAAAATGATGACCCCTTGACTAACCCACAACCAAACCCCATCGCCTTCGCTAACTCCCACCAGACAACTTGTGACCCTCCAAACGAAGCATCATCCTCACCACCCAAAAACCGAGACCACCACCAACATCATCCTCACCATCCGAGACCATCCAAACCAGCATCACCCTTAACCCTCCTCACTACCCGTAACCCTCACCAAACCCCCATCACAGAAGCCCCAAAAACACCACTACCCTTAAAACCGATCCCAAACCAAGCCCATCAAACACCCACCTGCAAAAAAGGAAACAAGGCACAAAAACAACAAGCCACAACCAAACATCATCAACCAGATCTGAAAAAAAAAAAGAAAAGAGAAAAAATCGAAAACAAAAGGGGGAAGGGTTTCGGTCAAGTTCAAATCTAAGGGATTAGGAGGCTTTTTAGGAGAAACAGGAGTTGAAAACGGAAATAGAAAGCTTGGAAGCTTCGAAAAGCAACTTCCTTTTCAATTTTCACCGTCGGCGAGTGGCGGTCGACAGCGGCGCATGGCAGGTCGGCGGTGGCCGGGAATCGCCCGAGGGGAGAGCCTTTGAAGGCTCTAAGTTTTTTGTAAAATAAAGAAGAAAAAGTGAAAGGAAAAAAAAAAGAGAAGGCTTTTATAGAAAAAAAAGGAAAGAAAAGGGCCAGATCAGCGCGTGGACCTAGACCCGATCCAGGACCCGCGTGCCCGTCCGCCCGAGGAGAGGGGAGACCCGCGTGTAGGCTTGACTCAACCAAGAACCGCATGATTGACCGCCCGCCAAAAGCAAGGAGATCACCCGCCCGTGGAAAGAAGCGTGAGTTCACTTGCTCTTTCACGAGATCGCCCGCCAGACAAAAAGCCGAATCCACGAGCACATTTGTCAGTCCACGTGTCATGTCGCCCGCCTAAAAGAAGAGGGAGGATCTGCGAGCTCACTCGCTCGAGCTCGCCTGCCCGTGGAAAAGGAAGCCACGCGCTCGTTTGAGGATCTCGCTTGCTCAAAGAGCTCATTCGCCCGAGTAAAAGGTCCGCGTGTTCGCCCGTCAGCGAGTTCGCCCACCCGTGGAAGGAGAGTAGGATCCGCGAGCTCGCCTGCTCAAAGCTCTCGCCTGCTTAAGGAGCTAGCCACTCAAAGAGATCGCCCGCCCGTGGAAAAGAAGCAGGACCCGCGAGCTCGCCCGTCCAATCAAGGAGCTCTCTCGTTCAAGGAGTTCGCCCGCCCGAGGAGGGTATATTTCCTTTTTTGTTTTATTTATGCATTCATTTATTTAGGTATTTTTAATGTATTGGTAGAAAATAATAAGTAAATAAATAAACATAATAAATATTAATTGAAAATGGAATTTTTCCAATAATGGGATGCTACGGAAGTCATTAGTAGTGATTCCTAGCTGATCCCTAGGTGAGAAGAGTCATACTAATTGTTGCCAAAAGTATTTGAATATTTAGTATGATTTTTCAATAATTTAATTTTTTGATTAAAAATAAAAATAAGTTTTTTAAAAGAAAATTAATAATAAATTTTAAATTCAATTAAAAATTGTCCAATGATGGGATGCTACGAAAGTAACAAGTAGTGATTCCTAACTGATCCCTAGGTGAGAAGAGTCGTATTAAATGTTGCCAAAAGTATTGGAATATTTAGTATGATTTTTCAAGAATTTAAATTTTTATTAAAAATGAAAATGAATAAGCTAAAAAAAAGAAATAAATAAATAAACAAATAAATAAGGAAATTTAAAATTAAAAAATTCATTTGCATCATCTTTATTTGTTTGCATCATGTGCATTCATAATAATTTTCGAAGCAAGTGTGAATTTTCATTAAGTTAATAAATCTAAATAAATAAAGACAAGAATTAATGGAGTTCGTCCGATGATGGGATGCTACGGAAGTCACAAGTAGTGATTCATAGCTGATCCCTAGGTGAGAAGAGTCGTATTAAATGTTGCAAAAAGTATTGGAATATTTAGTATGATTTTTCAAGAATTTAAATTTTTATTAAAAATGAAAATGAATAAGCTAAAAAAAACAAAGAAATATAAATAAATAAACAAATAAATAATGAAATTTGAAATCAAAAATTCATTTGCATCATTTTTATTTGTTTGCATCATGTGCATTCATAATAATTTTCGAAGCAAGTGTGAATTTTCTGAGGATGAGATTTTATGAAAGTCACAAGTAGTGATTCTTAAGAAATCTCTAGGTGAGAAAAATTATTTCGAATGCTGCCAAAAGTATTGAAGTATTCGATTTAATTATTCAATACAAAAAGGTTCACATTTACTTTCGAAAAATAAAGTTTAACCTTTTAAAATAAAACAAAATAAATTCACAAATAAAAAATGATTGCAATAAAAAGGAATTAATTTTAAATATTAAATTAAGACCATTTTATTAAAACCAAAGGATAACACATGATTATTATGGTACCGTTTTTTAACGGGCGTCGTGGGGGTGCTAATCCTTCCCCACACGTAACCGTACTCCCGAACCCAATTTTTGTTTTCGCAGACCAAAAATTTGTCTTTTTAATAAAACTTAATTAATTTTGAGCTTTTGTTAAAAAGATAAATATTTTTAGGTGACCAATCACACCTAGACAAAAAAATATTGGTGGCGACTCCCTTTGCTTTTAAACGTTTTTCAAAATCGTCGAGCGCGAAGCCGTTACGACAACTTGGCGACTCCACTGGGGATGCTTTTTGAGGGTCAAGCCATTTATTAGTCTTGTGTTATCCTAAGTTTTAATTTAATGGTCTTAATTAATATTTAAATTTAATTTTTTTAATTTTAAATAATTTATTGTATTTGTGTGAATAAGTTATTATGTTTATTTTATAGCATTCTTTATTTGTATATGTTATTCTTAATAAATTGTTGGGGTAGAATAAGGGTTACGGTTTGATAAATATTCTCTCATACACACACTTGCACTTGTATTTGCATAACATGAGCTCTACACCCGAGTTCTGTCCTTCTTAGGAGGGAGTAAAGTACCTTTGCTCTCGTGAGATAATCACCTCCGCAATGGCAATCGAAATACTCCCACTCGAATTAAATCTTACTAGTCCAGTGTGGATGACAGTGAGATATAATTTGGGAACCTTTAGATCTTCATATCCCAACCCAGCATGTAAAAGGCCCTAAGAAGCCAATCCTAGCTAGAGTCATGTCCAATTTTTGTAGAAATCATCACGAGATTATGACACATGGGGGAACATTTTTACTACTTTTTTCATATCATAACTCTAATAATTTTTCAAATTCATAATCTCACAAAATCAAGAGTTATTTGTTTTCAAATAAAATTTTGCAATTTTACGACTTTAGAGAATAAAACAAAGATTTACTCGGTTTTTCTTCTTTGTCAGAAATAACATGAAAATATTCCTTCATTCTTTAATACAATTTGAAAAATAACAATAATGTTTTTTATTTTTTTAAAACTAATGCATAGATATTAAAAAGAAAGAGGAATTTTGATAAGAAAATAAAAGGTAAGTGCATCGTCACATTCCTTTAAAAATAAATTCAATAAAAAGGGAAATTAAAGATAATAAATTGTGATGTGAGAATAAGATTTTTTTAATAAAAAAGAGAAAAAGAAAAGTTTATTCTTTACAAAAAAAGAGAGGAGAAATCATCAAAATTTAAAGTAAAGAAAAAGGAGAGAATTCATTCATTGAATTTAAATAAGAGAAAATTTTGATTCTTTAGCATGTCATATTTCATTACATTAATGCATTTGCATCACATAATAAGGAGAGTAGTTGTCTTTTTGGAATAAAAGAGGTCAAAGATATAGGAGATCAATTAGAAAGCTAGACTATTTTGGAGAATAATCGAGAGGAGTTTGTACATGATATACGGGAGATGAAAGGAAAGCAAGCTAAGATAATGCAGATGCTTGAAAGTTTTGGAGAAATTCAATTGGTTCATTTTCAAGGGTCATTGTTGTTTCTAGAGCAAATACATGTTGAATCATCAGCAAGTGGAGACCAATCGACTTTTCATATAAGGAGAAAGAACTGATTGATAAAAATTCCCTGATATAAGGGAGGTGGTTACGAAATTTTTTTATAGGTTTGCATTCACTTCATTCATATGTGCATAACATGATTTTGACAGAAAATAATAAGGCTAGCAATAATTCTTTCCTCAAAAAATGAAAAAATGAAAATGAAGAAAGTAAATAAACGGTCAAAAAAAATTTGTTTATAATTTTTTTCCTTTTGATGTGTAACTTGTGATATTGTAAAATAATAACAAGATTGAAATTTCTTTTACATGTAGATATACCATTTCAATACAATGAAAGCTTCACATTAGCATGGCAAGCATGACATCTAATTTTAGGTTGTGACAGGATTTGGTGTAGATATAGCTTGATCATTGAAAAGCTTCAGAGATAGTTTTGGGACATGGAAGAGACAGAAATGACTCGGATGGAAAGGATGGAAAAAGCTCAACAAGAGATGAGAGAGCAATTGTCACAGATGGCAGGTTTGTGGGAGAAGCTGAACAATGGAAAAATGGGAGAACTAGCTACCCAAGATGGGCATCGGTTCCGAAATACTGAGGATTCTTTTTGTCCAGTTAACATTGGCTCACGAGAAATCCAATCATCTCAAGAGCCATAAGCAATGCCCACCGAGGGTTATGTGTGCCCTAATATGCCGTCTGCAGTCGACCATAGTCAGTTTCAAGCACATGCAATTCCCACTATGAACCCCCTCGAACCAATTCATGTTGCCAATCTGTATAGTCACAAAGAGCAATGGATGCCACAAGTGGAAGAAGGCTCAAGTTCCCAACAAAAGATAGAGCTTATAGAAGAGAGGCTTCGGATCGTTGAAGGAAAGGATTTTCATGGATCTTTAGATGCAGCCAAATTATCTCTAGTACCTGGTGTCGTCATTCCTTTAAAGTTTAAAGCTCCAGAATTTGAGAAATATGATGAGACCACTTGTCCAAAAGCCCATATTAGGGGTGTAAAATGGGCCTTAAACCGCGGGCTGACCCGTTTAAAAAGCGGGCTTTAAGCGGTTTGGGTTTATAAATTGCGGCTCGTTTAAAAACGGGCCTAAACGGATTGGCCCGTGCGTGCCACCAATCCGCACGAGCCAGTTCACGTGGCCCGCGGGCCAACCCCTTTAAGCCATTTTTTTTGTTTTTTTATGTAATTAGCTTTTAAACTATATTATTAATGTATTTTTATTTCTTATCAAAATAATACATAACATGATTTTATTGTATTCTAGCAAAAAAATGAATTCATATAATTTTACTTTGAATTCAAACCATGACATTATATGTATAATAGTGAAAAAAAATGTTGGAAAAGTTTAATGTTTAATAAAAATTTATGTTTTTTCAAGTTTGTAATTATTTATTTTAAAATATTGTAAGTGAATTGTAATTGTATTTAGATTGTATTTATATATGAATTTTAATAATTTTTTAAAATTTAATTTGATTTAATTTTTATTATTTTTATTTAAAAAATGCTTTGCCCGCGGGCCGGCCCGGTCCGTATTAAAAACGGACCGGGCATTTAATATTCAGCCCGTTTAAAAACGGGCCCGTTTAAGCCTGCTTCCGTACGGCCCGGCCCGTACCCATCCCGCCCCGCCCCGCCCGTTTTACACCCCTAGCCCATATCACTATGTACTGTAGAAAAATGGCAGCACATGTTTATGATGACAAACTGTTGATCCATGTCTTCCAAGATAGCCTTAAAGGATCTGCTGCTAGGTGGTATACACAGTTGGGCAAGGGCGATGTTCACTTATGGAAAGATTTGGCAAGGGCTTTTGTCGCCCAATATAAGCATATTGTGTATCTAGCCCCAGATCGTTTATCTTTGCAAACTATGGAGAAGAAAGCTACTGAAGGCTTTAGAGAATATGCTCAAAGATGGAAGAATGTTGCCACCCAGGTCCAGCCTCCCCTCACGGAAAAAGAGACTGCAACTCTGTTTCTTAGTACCCTCCCGACACCATATTATGATAGAATGATTGGGAATGTTACTAAGAATTTTACCGACATGGTAGCCTCTGGAGAGATGATTGAGAATGCAATCAAGAGGGGCAAGATTAAGATAGGTGACATAGTCGATAATAGGCCCGAAAGAATGGAAGAAGAAGTGCAAGCTGCGACATTTGAGGGGCAATTTCTCTGGAATCCCACTCCACATAATCCTTATTGGTCTCACCCATTATACTGTCCGACCTCGAACAATGCTTCCTGTGATTCTTATCTTTATTCACCAGTCCCACAACCAGGACTTCCAACAAACTCTTGTCCTCCAACGATTTTTCATGCGCCTATCTTCATGCCTAGGCCAGTAGCTCAACCTATTCAACAATCAACAAACAACAGAAAAAGATCGAGAAGCAATCAAGGAAAAATCCCAATTCCAATCTCCGATCTTTTGCCCTTTTTGATAAAAAACCAATATTTGGCTCCTATACCTTTGAGGACAGCACCAAACCCATTGGCCAAGAGCTATGATCCGAATAGCAAATGTGACTATCACATGGGGGCAGTTGGGCATTCAACAGAAAAATGCAGACAGTTGAAGGAAAGGGTTGAAGAGCTCATCAATTGTGGAATCTTGACTCAAGAAATTATGGAACAGTGGAAGTCCACTTTGGTGTAGAGTCATGGCATTTTGACAAATCAATCTGGAGGAAAACGAAGATGTTGAGATTTTGAAGTCTGTATTTTGTTGGAAAATGCTTGTTGTTTCCGTTGGCAAAGGTGATAATTGTATGAGCACAACTTTTTGCATAATTTATTTTCCTGTGGCATATGACGAGAATGTTTCTTTTTTTCACATTAATGATAAAAATGATTCCAAGAAAATTGGTGATTACTGTCAGAGATGAATGTATTAAATCATTCTTGGATCACATCTCAATAAAATCTAAGTCAGTCGAGAGCCAAGAAGCTAAATTGGGGCATAAGATTTTGAAAGTCCGATTTGTTTTCACTTTGATCATAATAAGGCTTTATTGTTAATGATTTTCAAAAAATAACCGATTTGCAAAACTTTTTGAGATTTTTTTTGAAAATCAATGACAATCTCAAAGATTCTGGATAATGGCGGTCAAATATGTGGCAAGATCATTTTGGAAACACCTTTTCACCTAGATTCTTGTACAAATCCCAAATTCTTCAATCCTGTATTCCCTAGATGCCTTCTGCCCATGTTTTGGGGCAAGATAAAAAAAAGAAGAAAGAAAAAGAGAAAAAGAAAAAAGAGAACCAAAGTCGAGAATTTTTCCATCAATGTCCATCTGCGTAATACCTCGAGCTGCATATCACCTGTTTCCTTAAATGAAGATGTGGTGTGTGAGGTCAAGTTCTATCATATTAAAATGGTACATTACGAGAAAATTTTGTTCAAAAAAAAAAGAAAAGAAAAAAAGAAAGAAAGAAAAAAAGAAAAAATGAAATTGATTGTAACATCATGCAAATATGATAGTAAGATGATTTCAAAAGCCAAAAGAAAAACATATCCTAAGAATTGCTTTTCAATAGAAGTATCTTAATTTGAGATGATGAATGGTCGTCTTTCATATTCCATTCTCAAATATAAATGTTATCCTAATGCTACCCTTTTTGAGCCTGATAGTTTCTTTCAAAATAAACCTCCTCGAAGGATCACCCTCCACACTGGGGAGCATGGGCAGAAAGTATCTCTTCAAAAAAGATGAATGATTCAACTTTTGTTTTTGATCAAATAAGATTAACTATGTTGTGGGACAATTTGGGGCAAATTGTTTTTGAAATCCTGGGACATAAATAAATGAAAAAGGAAATAAATGAAAAAAAAGATAGAAAGAAGAAAGGATACATGTGAAAGTACACAAAGAAAGGTGATTCAAAGAATGAAAAAGATTAAAAAAAGAAAAAAAAGAAGAAAAAGAAAAAGGGAGAAGAAGGAGGAGAAGAGATACATGGAAAATTAGAAAAAGAAAGGTGCTTAGAAGAGTGAAACTGATAAACATCTATGTGAGAAGAAATGATCCTTGGATTGATCACCTTCAAACACATTTTTGGGCCTATTTATCCATTCTTTCAAAATCCTGAACCATGGCCCACATTACATACTTAAAAGTCCATTTTGATCAAATATGGATGCTTGTATCGAAGAGCTCTTCTTTGGAAGATTCTCACCATTATTTGGTTTGAATGAAATTTGAATTCTTGAATGCATGGTGGAACAATCAATTAAACAAAAAATGAAGAAAAAAGAGAAAACAAAAGAAAAAATGAAGCTCTAGGGTGAAAACCCGAAAAGGGCAATCTAAAGCAAACAATGAACTTTTCGTGCAACCAAATCAAGCAGTGACATGAATTGAAAATGTGGAAAAAGAATTAACAAACCTTGAGAGATCCTCGAGATATCCAAAGAGTTTGATGTCATTTGATTGCCCGACATTTTTTTGAAAAAGTTTGAACCTTCCTTCTTGTAAATACCCTTCCTAAAATAGAAAAGCCTTCAGTCATTCATGCCCGATCTTGGCATTTGTAGAACGTCATTATTTGAGAATTTGAGAGATTGTCAAATCAAGTTGTGAATATTTTGTTTCTTTTCTCATTCAAAATTTTGTTTAAAAAAGAAGGGAAGAAAAACGATGGTATTTTAAGAAAACCATTTTGAGCCAAGAAAGGAACCATTGTTTTTAGATAAGTGGCAAAGTATCCCCCAAACAAAACACCTGGTGCATCAAACTTTCAATTGTCCAGTTGAAGAGATCCGAGTAGGATTTATGTCACTCATCTTGAAAAGTAATCACTAATATTTTGAAAGAATCAAATATCACTTGTGAAATTTAGATTCAATTCCCTCCTGGAAAATAGTTATGAGAAAATTTTTAGTGCTTTTCGTCAAACGGCTATGATGAGCACCAGAACCCTGCAGAAATGGGAAATAGAAAGGAGCTTTCATGATCATGTTGGGGGCAAAGGAGACAAAAAAGGCAAATGATGTGCCTCTTTGGCAAGATAGGAAAGAGTTTTGAAGTCAGAAAATGTACAGGATTGAGTGTCATGCATTCATGCATACATACACAATATCATATAGCATCAACATTGAAAGTTTTGTGTAAAATTTTGAGATTAAAACATGTTTCTCAAGCTGAAGACTCAACACCATTTAATCTAGATTTTAAAAGTTATGCAACCTTTTCCAAGATTAAAAAAAAGAAGAAAAAAAAGAGAGAAAGAGAAGAGAAAAGAGAAGAGAAAGAAAGAAGAGAAAAGAGAAGAGGGAAAAAGAAGAGAAAAGAGAAGGAAAAAAAAGAAGAGAAAAGAAAAGAGAAAGAAAGAAGAGAGAAGAGAAGAAAAAAAGAAAAAAAGAGAAAGAAAAGAGAAGAAAAACAGAGAGAGAAAAGAGAAGAAAGAAGAGAAGAGAAAGAAGAAGAAGAATAGAAAAAGAAAAAAAGAGGGACAAGTTTGCTCATGATAAAGAAAATTTCAAATTTAGTTTTACCAGTACTATGTTTAATCAAGATTTAAGGTTGATTTTCAGAAGATAAGCAGATTTCAAGACTTCCGGGCACAAATTCTAAGTCCTCCGGGCAAAATTTTTAAAGTTTCAATACCTCTGCTGTAAGAGGAGCACTTTGCAGAAAAAGAATCTAAGACCTCCGAGCATAAATTTCAAGTCCTCCGGGCACAAATTCTAAGTCCTCCGGGCAAAAGTTTTAAAGTTTCATTGCCTCTGCTGTAAGAGGAGTAATTTCCTGAAAAAGCATTTAAGTCCTCCGGACAAGATTTTTAAAGTTTCAATGCCTCTGCTGTAAGAGGAGCACTTTCCAGAAAAAGCATTTAAGTCCTCCGGGCATAATTCTAAGTCATCTGGGCACAAATCATAAGACCTCCGGGCACCAAATCTCAAGTCCTCCGGGCAAAGTTTTAAAGTTTCAATGCCTCTGCTGCAAGAGGAGCACTTTTCAGAAAAAAGAATTTAAGTCCTCCGGGCACAAATCATAAGACCTCCGGGTAAAATTTTTAAAGTTTCAATGCCTCTGCTGTAAGAGGAGCACTTTTCAGAAAAAAGAATTTAAGTCTTCCGGGCACAAATCATAAGACCTCCGGGCAAAATTTTTAAAGTTTCAATGCCTCTGCTGTAAGAGGAGCACTTTCCAGAAAAAGAATCGGAATTTAAGTCCTCCGGGCACAAATCATAAGTCCTCCGGGCAAAATTTTTAAAGTTTCAATGCCTCTGCTGTAAGAGGAGCACTTTCCAAACAAAGAATCTAAGACCTCCGGGCATAAATCTCAAGTCCTCCGGGCACAAATTCTAAGTCCTCAAGGCACAAATCTCAAGTCCTCCGGGCACAAATTCTAAGTCCTCCGGGCAAAATTTTTAAAGTTTCAATGCCTCTGCTGTAAGAGGAGCACTTTCCAGAAAAAGAATCTAAGACCTCCGGGCATAAATCTCAAGTCCTCCGGGCACAAATTCTAAGTCCTCCGGGCAAAAGTTTTAAAGTTTCATTGCCTCTGCTGTAAGAGGAGCACTTTCCAGAAAAAGCATTTAAGTCCTCCGGGCAAAAATTTTAAAGTTTCAATGCCTCTGCTGTAAGAGGAGCACTTTCCAGAAAAAATATTTAAGTCCTCCGGGCATAATTCTAAGTCCTTCGGGCACAAATCATAAGACCTTTGGGCAAAATTTTTAAAGTTTCATTGCCTCTACTGCAAGAGGAGCACATTTTCAGAAAGGAATTTAAAGTTTCATTGCCTCTGCTGCAAGAGGAGCTTTCTCGAAAAAAAAAGGAAAATTAAAGTTTCATTGCCTCTATTGCAAGAGGAGCACATTTTCAGAAAGGAATTTAAAGTTGCATTGCCTCTGCTGCAAGAAGAGCTTTCTCGAAAAAAAAGAAGAAGAAAGAAGAAAAGAAAAAAACAAAACAAATTTAAATTTAAATTTAAATTTAAAGTTTCATCGCCTCTGTTGCAAGAGGAGCGCATTTCAAAAAAAAGAAAAAGAAAAACAACATTTTAAGTTTCATTGCCTCTGCTGCAAGAGGAGCTTTCTCGAAAAAGGAAAAAACAAACAAAACAAAAAGAAATTTAAAGTTTCATCGCCTCTGCTGCAAGAGGAGCTTTCTCGAAAAAAAACAAACAAAACAAAAAGAAATTTAAAGTTTCATCGCCTCTGCTGCAAGAGGGACGCATTTTAAAAAAAAGAAAGAAAAAAAACAAAAAACAAAAATGGATGATTTAAATTTAAAGTTTCATCGCCTCTGCTGTAAGAGGAGCGCATACAAAAAAAGAAGAAGAAAAAAAAGGAAGAGAAATGAGTCATAAGCTGGACAAAATTACTGTCAATTGTCTTTGCTCTATTCCTGATCCTCAGCAATGAGCAAAGAGGAACAGCTGTTGACACCTAATTTTGTCCCTTTTTGTTATTATTACTCTTATTATTATTATGTGTTTATATTTATTTTTATTATTTGTGTTTTTATTATCATTATTATTATTATTATTATTATTATTATTATTTTCTTTGTTTTTTGTCTAATCTGTCCATCAGCCCACTGCCACCATCCTGCCAAGCCATCCCATCGCCGGCCACATCCCCTGCCAGCCGCCATTCCCAAACCCCATATACCAACCCCCTACAAAGGCCTTCCCAGAAGCCTCAGACCACAAACCCGAAACTCTCTTTTTCCCTCAAAAATCACCACAGCCCCGGAACCCAAAATGATGACCCCTTGACTAACCCACAACCGAACCCCATCGCCTTCGCTAACTCCCACCAGACAACCTGTGACCCTCCAAACGAAGCATCATCCTCACCACCCAAAAACTGAGACCACCACCAACATCATCCTCACCATCTGAGACCATCCAAACCAGCATCACCCTCAACCCTCCTCACTACTCGTAACCCTCACCAAACCCCCATCACAGAAGCCCCAAAAACACCACTACCCTTAAAACCGATCCCAAACCAAGCCCATCAAACACCCACCTGCAAAAAAGGAAACAAGGCACAAAAACAAGAAGCCACAACCAAACATCATCAACCAGATCTGAAAAAAAAAAGAAAAGAGAAAAAATCGAAAAGAAAGGGGGAAGGGTTTCGGTCAAGTTCAGATCTAAGGGATTAGGAGGCTTGTTAGGAGAAACAGGAGTTGGAAATGGAAATAGAAAGCTTGGAAGCTTCGGAAAGCAGCTTCCTTTTCAATTTTTACCGCCGGCGAGTGGCGGCCGACAGCGACGCATGGCAGGTTGGCGGTGGCCGGGAATCGCCCGAGGGGAGAGCCTTTGAAGGCTCTAAGTTTTTTGTAAAATAAAGAAGAAAAAGTGAAAGGAAAAAAAAAGAGAAGGCTTTTATAGAAAAAAAAATGAAAGAAAAGGGTCAGATCCGCCCGTGGACCCGAACCCGATCCGAGACCCGCGCGCCCGTCCGTCCGAGGAGAGGGGAGACCCGCGTGTAGGCTTGACTCAACCAAGAACCGCATGATCGACCGCCCGCCAAAAGCAAGGAGATCGCCCGCCCGTGGAAAGAAGCGTGAGTTCACTTGCTCTTTCACAAGATCGCCCGCCAGAGAAAAAGCCGAATCCGCTAGCACACTTGTCAGTCCACATGTCATGTCACCCGCCTAAAAGAAGAAGGAGGATCTGCGAGCTCACTCGCTCAAGCTCGGCCGCCCGTGGAAAAGGAAGTCCAGACGCTCGTTTGAGGATCTCGCTTGCTCAAAGTGCTCATTCGCCTGAGTAAAAGGCCCGTGTGTTCGCCCATTAGCGAGTTCGCCCACCCGTGGAAGGAGAGTAGGATCCGCGAGCTCGCCTGCTCAAAGCTCTCGCCTGCTTAAGGAGCTAGCCACTCAAGGAGATCGCCCGCCCGTGGAAAAGAAGCAGGACCCGCGAGCTCGCCCGTCCAATCAAGGAGCTCTCTCGTTCAAGGAGTTCGCTCGCCCGAGGAGGGTATATTTCCTTTTTTGTTTTATTTATGCATTCATTTATTTAGGTATTTTTAATGTATTGGTAGAAAATAATAAGTAAATAAATAAACATAATAAATATTAATTGAAAATGGAATTTTTCCAATGATGGGATGCTACGGAAGTCACAAATAGTGATTCCTAGCTGATCCCTAGCTGAGAAGAGTCATACTAATTGTTGCCAAAAGTATTGAAATATTTAGTATGATTTTTTAATAATTTAATTTTTTGATTAAAAATAAAAATAAGTTTTTTAAAAGAAAATTAATAATAAATTTTAAATTCAATTAAAAATTGTCCAATGATGGGATGCTACGGAAGTCACAAGTAGTGATTCCTAGCTGATCCCTAGGTGAGAAAAGTCGTATTAAATGTTGCCAAAAGTATTGGAATATTTAGTATGATTTTTCAAGAATTTAAATTTTTATTAAAAATGAAAATGAATAAGCTAAAAAAAAGAAATAAATAAATAAAAAAATAAATAAGAAAATTTAAAATTAAAAAATTCATTTGCATCATCTTTATTTGTTTGCATCATGTGCATTCATAATAATTTTCGAAGCAAGTGTGAATTTTCCTTAAGTTAATAAATCTAAATAAATAAAGACAAGAATTAATGGAGTTCGTCCGATGATGGGATGCTACGGAAGTCACAAGTAGTGATTCCTAGCTGATTCCTAGGTGAGAAGAGTTATATTAAATGTTGCCAAAAGTATTGAAATATTTAGTATGATTTTTCAAGAATTTAAATTTTTATTAAAAATGAAAATGAATAAGCTAAAAAAAACAAAGAAATATAAATAAATAAACAAATAAATAATGAAATTTGAAATCAAAAATTTATTTGCGTCATTTTTATTTGTTTGCATCATGTGCATTCATAATAATTTTCGAAGCAAGTGTGGATTTTCTGAGAATGAGATTCTATGGAAGTCACAAGTAGTGATTCTTAAGAAATCTCTAGGTGAGAAAAATTATTTCGAATGCTGCCAAAAGTATTGGAGTATTCGATTTAATTATTCAATACAAAAAGGTTCACATTTACTTTCGAAAAATAAAGTTTAACCTTTTAAAATAAAACAAAATAAATTCACAAATAAAAAATGATTGCAATAAAAAAGAATTAATTTTAAATATTAAATTAAGACCATTTTATTAAAACCAAAGGATAACACATGATTATTATGGTACCGTTTTTTAATGGGCGTCTTGGGGGTATTAATCCTTCTCCACGAGTAACCGTACTCCTGAACCCGATTTTTATTTTCGCAGACCAAAAATTTGTCTTTTTAATAAAACTTAATTAATTTTGAGATTTTGTTAAAAAGATAAATATTTTTTAGATGACCAATCACACCTAGACAAAAAAAGATTGGTGACGATTCCCTTTATTTTTAAACGTTTTTCAAAATCGTCGAGCGCGAAACCGTTACGACATTTGTAAAATATGCAAGCGAAGATTTTCCCTGTAAATTTCTGTCACCCCTAAAAGATTATTATGCCATCATGCCAATCATTGAAGCCACACCTTTTCCAACATTTTCCCTGTAAATTTATGAGTTTATATTTGATGCACTTTGTGTATGGACTATGAATTAATGAAGTTAAATTCACTGATAATGCATAAGATTGACGAAATGAAATAAGCTTAAATATAAGAACAAAAACAGAAAGAACCCTCTATCAAGCAGCCATAATTAGTAGACTGGAGCAATTCATAATCATAGATAATATGACACGAAAATTTTGTATGCTTTGCATTTTAGATTCCATTTTCTCCATTATTTATCAATTTCAAAGGAAAAAAAACTGTATAATGAGTACAAATAATGAATGGAATTAACTTGAATGTAATGATTTCTTTAGACTCTCCCATTTGGCTGGACCTTCAGGATGGACTCGTACAAAATACTTCACAAATCGTGCATCTGAACAGGCAAGGATGGTGCTCAAGGACAACATGGGCTTGGCTGCTCCTCTCTCCCTCAGCCACACATACATCGAAAATCTGTGATTAATTCTTTCCATATCATAACATAAATATGCTGGAAATGCCACAACAGATTCAAGTGGATAGCCTAGCCAGTTCTTTAAGCAATCGATTTTCTTGTCAATTACATCCTTTGATTGGTTAAGCACCATCGGAGCATGTTTAATTAGGTTTTTGACAACATTGTAGTCTAAACCAGCATCTACCAGGCAATCAAACCTCTCCTGCAATTGATCCCCTCTGCCTCGGAACTGCTTCAATGCTTTCAACATCTCATCTGAGTTTTCCAGATAACCCAACCCCAATAAGAATGTTGTTTTCTCTAGATAATTACTTGGGTCTTTCGGAGCTAACTGCCCACTGCTTTGGACCACAGATTTAGAAGCCACACTGAACAATTTCAGTGGATCTTCCTTTATGATTTGGCATAATTCATCCTTCTTAACATTTAACTCTCTACAAACTGTTTTAGGACCTTTCAGAGAGCACAAACCCATTAATTCGATATCTGTAGATACAATGTGTGCAATATCTTCTATTGGCATTGCAATATCAAACAAGAAATCCAATGCCTTACTAAGATTTTTGGTGCAGTTAACTGACAAGATATGCGGATTCTGCATAAACAAGTTATAAACCTCATTCATCCTGAGACCTGATTTGAGTAAGCGGCCAAATAGTACATAAACCTTCTTCCCTGAACCCTGAAACAACAATGCAGGATTTTTTTTAAGTAAATTACTTAATTGCTCCTCAGTATAACCCACTCTATCAAGAAAATTGAGTGTGTCCAGCATTCTGCCCCAATCATACATGCCCTTACCTGATAAGAACCCTCCTATATCATCATTCTTCATTCCTAATACTTTAAATCTCTCAAGAACAGCAGCAAATTCAGGATCGACACCACCAACCAAAAGAGAAGGGAAAGAACTAACAAGCTTTATAACTACTGGTCTGCTGAGACCCAAATTCTCATAAGCCTGAAGTTTCAAAGCCAATAGCCCATAATCATAACCAAAAATCTCCCTGGCCTCCTTGTACATCTTACCCATCTTAATATGAGGAACGCCATAATCGCGTAAAACATGAAAATTGTCGAGCATGACACCATCATCCTTTAAATACATTAAGTGCTGTGGAACAAGGGATGCTACCTCCGAAGGGCTAAATCCCAAACTCTCAAAAAATGGTTCAAACTCGTTAATAGGATTGTATCTAAGGAATTTAGATAAAGACTTTGCTACATCTTTCTCAGGATCAAACTTGGACAACAAGTTTTGAAGAAAACGAGGCGAGTTCTTGCTAATATGCTCAGCATCCATGAAGCTTAAGTTCCTAGTAGAATGCAAGTAATCAGATAGGACATCCTGAGCCTCAGTTTTAGCCGCCCGTGAGATACGGCTAGCTAAACCAGAACTTGATGATTGTGTAGACTCAGACAAAAATGATTTTGGTTTAAAGACAAGTCCCGAACTCCTAAAGTATCTAACATTCAGTGAAACAGAACATGGGTTTTGAACAACATTGGATTTACCAGAGACAACAGGAGACAGCACAACAAACTTGTCCAAATGGGCAATCATTTTAGACAACTTACAAACCTTTCTACTGGTTCTGCCTATAAACATGGCAAGATAAAAGAAGCTAACCTGAAATTGGTTTTTTTAGAGAAACAACAGAAAATATTTGTGGGTTTATCATTTATTTTGCAATAAAAGCTTAAATAAAAGGAAAGAACATGAAAAGAGAAGTCGGTGGACTACAGAGTTAAGTGGGGGTCGCTTACCTGATAAGGGGTTTATCACCAAACAAGCTTCTTTAGTTTAAGAAGAAGAACAACAACAGAAAATGACCGAGGTTTTTTAAGAATATCAGCCAGTGTCTTAAGGGAATTTTGAGCCCTGTTTGGACGTTTGATCCTAGAACCCTATTTTAGGGTTTAGCTCCTTGGCAACGATTACACTCGAACATTTTCATTTCCATTTTTCTATTTATTTTTTAAAATTAAATAATATTTCCCCGTTTTAACTTCCTATTTCGTCGAAATAAAAACCAGATAAATACTAAAGGGAGGTACAGTAAAAATATATATTTATTATTTATATTATATTTAAAGATTTATATGCGATATATTAACAGTACTAAAACTTAACTCTTCATAGATAAACAAATTTAAAAAAATCAAACTTTTAAAAATTAATACAAATATTTTTTTAATTTACTCATAAAAATTTATTGATAAGATGTCAATTTTTTATGCATCGATAGTATATTCTATCTATATATTGTCACTGTATTGTATATAAATTTTACATTTAATTGAATTGATAGAAAGCTGTTAATGAAATAAAAGTTTTTTTTATTACATTAATATTAAACTTTTTTATTATCTTATAAGTGAAATTAAAAAATTGTCACATGTCATTCTTTTTAATTATTTTTAATATATTTTAAAAAATTATCATTTTATTAATTTGTAAATTTTAAGAGTTTTATCGAAAATATGTATAATCATAAAAATAAAATAAAATTTTAACAGTGACTTAGTTGGAGACATGGGCCTTGGGGCCTGTGGTTACTATGTTTGAGGTTTGTCCAAACTGTCACCAACCCTTGAAAAGCAGCCCACTAAAACTTCATTCTCAAGTATCGGTCAAAGCCCAACTTAGCTGGTTGGTCTGATGTGGGTTATCCCAGTGAGAATACATTATATTAGGATAATCATAAAAATTTACTTTTTAGGCATTAATTAAAATTTGTCACATCATATTTTTTTAAACCTATACAATACTTATTTTACACATTCCCTTATCAAACCAACACCTTAACTAAATAATTTAAATCTAGTTAATCTAATTAAAATTAATAATTAATTTTATTAAATTAAAAGTGTTAATCAAAAGGAAATTATCTCCGGTAAACTTGAGTAAACAAGAAACTCTTGAATGTTTAAGAGAAAAAATTCCTAAACTTGATTACTATCTAGGGTTTGAGAGAATAAATTCTTCACAACAAAATTCCAAAACCCCTTTGCTTCTCTTATTGATTTTTTTACACCCAACTATTTCTTGACATCTTCTTTTTATAAAATTTAGACTTGTTCAACAACAGGGTTATCTGTTCAAATTCAAAAGTTCGTTCATATTTTTAATAGGTTTAGCAAAAATATTATGCTTGTTAAATGAGCTTGGGCTTGAAAATTGAAGTCCATTAAAAAATGGACTAAGCTTGGATTCATTGTTTTAAGCCCAAATCTAGTCTTGCTCGGCTTGTTTATTATATTTTTATTTTTTTATAGTAATGTATTTTTAATTATTTTTATTTTTTTGTGAAATTTATTTTGAGTTTGTATTTTTTATACTTTAATTTGAATTTTCATGTTTCTTGTAATCTTTTTGTAAAACTTTATTCAAACTTATTGTGTTATACTTATTAACTCTTATATATTTTAATATTTTAGTACAGTTATTTTTAAAAAATTAATGATATTTGGGCCGGCTTGGGCTAATACATTATATATAAAAACGGGCTTAAACAAAAAATTAGGCTTGAAAAATGAGCCAAGCTGGACTTAAGCTCATTTTCACTTCCTTAATACTTTGCCTAAGCCCTCTCAAATTCAGTCAGATCCATGAATAGGTCTAAAAAATTCATATAATATTCAAGGTCAACTCTAAATTTGTTTTTTTAATTATATAATAAATATAAAAATAAAAAGTTAATAAAAAAATATTAAATATTATAAAAAAAATTTAGTTACATTGGTGAGCTACTTGAATTAAGCATTAAAATATTTAAATTTGACTCACTCGTTACTCAAATAATTTAAGTTTGATCTTGATTAAAAAATAAAACAATTAATTTTGAATAATTATTGAATTAAACTCGAATAATTTTAGTTTCACTCCTTTACTTCCCTATCCACGATAAAAAAATAAAATAAAATCATGTATGAAATAAGCTCAAAACGAGTTTTTGGCTAATTAATTTTGCCGAAGTTTCTTCAACCTCCTTGGGTGGGGTTGGGTTGGTTGGATGGTTGGGGGAAGCATTCATGTGCTTCTTGTTTATTTTCACAAGAATGAGAAAGAAGCAAGTGAAACAAAAGAGTGATTATTGCATTCTCCTAACTACTTAAAATATGAAACATGTTGATGCCCAACGCAAAATGATGGGCTGCAAAATTAAATACCAATCATCATTAACTCGAGGAACTCGTTTCCACTACGTAACATGCTCCATGCTATTACTATAAGACTTACTTCAATGTTTACTATAGATTTTTTTTTAAAGATTTTAATCCCACTTTATGTGAATGAAACATATTAGCGACTAAGTATGCTAAAATCTAAACCCTAAATCTTATAGAAATATAAATCAACTTAATGAGAATTATTTGATTTCGAAACATTGATTTTAGTATTGAGGTAAGATCTATTGGTC
This sequence comes from Heritiera fomes, assembly GCA_032173925.1. Lineage (NCBI taxonomy): Eukaryota > Viridiplantae > Streptophyta > Magnoliopsida > Malvales > Malvaceae > Heritiera > Heritiera fomes. The sequence goes on from JAPDPM010000015.1 coordinate 6,290,077, forward strand.
GTGTTTAAAGTTATAGTAGTATCAACATGATAAAGTTGGGATAAAAGGAAAAGAAAAATTAGGATAGAGAGAGTCAATGCATTGTATATGTTATCTTGTATTATTAATCAAAAAATTATTTTGTAATGTGAAAATTTAAATCTCAAATTTGTATAAAATAATTATCACATCTTATGAATATAATTATACAATGCACATTTAGTAAGAACTTATGAAGTCATATAAAAGTTGGGTCATGATAGCATTTAAGATGAGTTTAATTTCCTGCAACTACAAAAACCAATATCAATGAATTCATAAAATTTTCAAATAAACTTAATTTTAAGTAAAAGAAGACATGATAAAATATATCACAATCTTTTGAATCAAAAATCAAAAATCAAACTCAAATACTAAATTACTTATTTTATTTTATTTTTGGCCTGAATTTCTTTTTTATTTGATAAGATGGGAAATGGTGATCCATATCACATGAAGGGCATAAATACAAAAAAAAAAAAAGATTGGAAGCACCAGTTACATATTTCCAAGGAAGAACAAAATCCAAGTTCCAACATAACCCACAAAACTAGTGTCACACATTTCTTCATTCTGTTTTCTCTTATCTTCCCAAGGATAAAATTGCAACCTCCACTCTACAAGAGTCCCTAAGCAACAAAAAGGCTACATACCTTTCACCAAAAAAAAAAAAAGCTACATACCAAACGACTTTATCCTCCAATCCATCACCCCACGTACAACAATCCCCACCCCTTTCTTCAATTTTATACCGTATCAGTGGTTTGGGTTTGGTTTATTTATTGAATTTTTTTTTTATAAATCACATGTATTTTAATTTATTTTTCGAAGTTTAATCACAATTAAAATTTTTTACTTCTTTTCAAAATGTGTTTAGTAAAAATCGAATCCGAGAGCTTTTATCACGAACTCAACTTGCGTTACCAACAACCTTTAAGTTATTTATTGAAATCTTTCACCCCCGTTGATTAAACCTTATGGTTGGTGCCACATTTTTTTCTTTGGTATCCAAATATAGAAATTGTTTCCCTTTATTCTACCTTACATTTTGGTTTGAGCCTTCTTCTTTCATGGGTTGTTATTCCCTTTTGTATTCACTAAAAAGCTTTGGTTTTCTTCTCATGGCAATTTGTTTTTTTGCATTGATTACGTCCTTCTTTTTCTGTTGTTAGCCATTTTGTCACGTGCCCATTTCCATTTGCTTCTTGTTTATGGGTTTTAAAGTTTTCTCCTTTCTAGCTCTCAGGCATTAACTGGCCTTGGTTTTTCTTCAAGCACCCATTTTTCCTGGTCCCTGGTCTGAGGTTTCTCTTTTCTCTTTCAAAGGTTAGTTTTTTTTTTTTCCGTTTCCCTTTAAATACCCGTCTGCATTTCGTTTGGATTTCATGGTTCTTCTTCAAATATGTAGACTATGCTTATGGTAAGCACATTAATATCATTTCTTAGATTCGTTGCTTTATTGTGTTACACTTTGATGGCCTTATGTTGCTTTTCAGTTTTCACGCCAATGTTAATTAGGTGTTTTCCACTTGGATTTCTTCAAATTTCAATGCTTTTTTATTGTATTTACATTTGCTTATCTGAAATGGAAATGTTTATTTGTATCTGTCTTGCGATTATTTGCTTTCTTCGTTTTAATTAAGCTTTCAGAGTCTTGGTTGGTTTCTTGTTTGCTTCAACTTGACTGAATGGGGAAGATTTTATATCTGATATTTCTTGGAATAGGTTGGGAATTGATATCTCTTTTGATTTTTTATCTCCTTGTAGTGTTTGCTTGTAGACTATATGGTTGGTAGTAGTATCAAATGTCGAAACTTCACCAATATCAAATTTTCTTCTTTAAAACTTTTATTCTAAAATGGACATGATTGAAGGTTTTCTTTTCGTTTCTTTTTCCTGACTACGGATTTGTATTTGTATGGAATTGATGAATGAAGGAGGGAGGAAACTAGGAGAAGGTACTCTTGTTACTAAGGTGATTTTGAGATTGCAATATGACAGCAGTGCCTAAACATGCAGTTATGGCTATAAAGTCTTATCAAAACCAGGCTCAAATGTTGGTTAAGAACTACTTGTTGGCTGATCCTTTGATTCCATACACTTCCATTCTTGGTGGCATTCTTGCTTGCAAAGTGGTATACTTACTTTTGTCCCCTAGTAGATATGTTTTAACTTTTGAATTCAGCATCATTGAATCCTAAGGCAGGATGTTTCCTTATGCCCTTTAAAGAATTGCAGGAATGAATTTACATATTTTAAAATTAGATCATATCTATTTTGACGTTGTTATATCATTACATGGTTGCATTTCCCTTGGTCTGCTTTTTTGAAATTCAGTTTACTTGTTTTTCCCATCCCTCAGGCCTATGATCTTACCCAGTTAATCAGCAGCTTTTTCATCAAAACCTACCCTGGTCTTACAAAAATTCAACGAGTAGAGTGGAACAATCGGTTAGTGTAGTGCATGATTTAGTTTTTCCTTATTTTTCCTCTCCTGTTATCATTTTCATCTCTAATTGGTCAGTAACATTTTTTTTGCAGTGGCATCTCTACAATTCATGCCTTTTTTGTTTCCGCTTTGTCATTGTACTTCGTTTTCTGGTCGGATCTCTTTTCTGATCAACAGCTTGCCGACCTTGTCTTCCGAAGCTCACCACTCTCTACTTTTGGATTAGGGGTAAGTGCTAACCTTTTTATGTGGTCTTCAAGAGGTTCAACCATTTATCTTGTGGACAATTTATCCATTGAATATAGATTCTCAACTGTGAACTAGGATAAATGTCCTATGTATATGCTTATGGCTTTTCAGCTAATTCATTAGGATGAGACATGCTTATAGTGTCTTTGAAGAAGGAAGATTCTTTTATCATTTTCATCTTTTGGATGAAAGTGATTTGCATATGTTCAGAGCAAACTGCATAATGGCAACCAGAAGGGACATCCCTTATTTTTAATCTATTTCACTCAAAACATTTTGAAGATGCATGTCATCCTTAGTTGTTCACAGCTGTCTTCAAGCACTTTCCTTGACAAATTTCGTGTGCTAACTTTTGGTTCAAATCCTAGGACTTTTTAAAATATTTGTTACAATATTTAACAGGTTTCTGTTGGATACTTCCTTTCGGATCTTGGAATGATTTTGTGGCTATATCCCTCTTTAGGTGGAATAGAGTATGTAAGTGTATTCTCTATGTTGAAAGCACTCTCACTTACATTTTACTTTTTTGTTTATTTTGTTACTGTTGTAAGGAATGATGGTAACAGTTTAACTGTTGCCACTGTCCCTAAACATATGAGTGACACCTGCAACTTCTTTTTAAACTGTATCTTTGAATTCTCGGCTGTTTTCCTTACACCATTCTACTTAAGACAAACCATTTGGTTCATTAACTGAATATGCAAGAGAAAGCTTGCAAGCATAGGGTAAGTTAGACTTCTAGATCAGAGGATTCAATTTAATTAATTTATTGAACAACTTTGACTGCTGTCATTGTTATATTGAGTAGAGTTGAATCCTTCTTAAACTGGTGACTGTTTAAAAGCATAGTAGGCGACAAATTATGAGGTGTTGCATGCCTAAAGTGCTTATTTTCATGGAGTATAAGGATCGCTATGGGATGACTAACAAGATACTAGCATCTGATTGCAGGTTATCCATCACTCCTTTTCTGTAATTGCAGTGGCTTATTCAATGTTTACTGGAGAAGCACAACTTTATACATATATGGTTCTTATATCTGAGTTGACAACTCCAGAGATTAACATGAGATGGTAAGTTCTGACAAGTTGGGTTTTATTTTTTCAAATTCTGATTTTAAACCATCTCTTGTTTCTGTGATGAAGGTATCTTGATACCGCTGGTATGAAAAGGTCCAGTGCATATCTCATTAATGGTGTTGTTATCTTTTTTGTTTGGCTGGTAAGCTAAATTTTTCTTAAGTTTTCATTATTAAAGGACATGTGTTGTTATATGTCACACCATAAAACCTGTGCCATAGAATAGGAAAAAGAAGGGGAAGAAAACAAGCTTTTGAAACAAGCTAACTGAAGTTTCCACATCAGTTATAGAAGCTTTTTTGTGTATGTTGCATATCTTTGTGAGCAAAGATAGCAGAAGTTCCTTAGTTTTGGTTTTTCTTACCGCTGTTTTTCATTTTTAGTAAGTTTCTTTTCCTTGAACTTTATACCCTTTCTAGAAACTGAAGTAAACCATAAATTGCAGATTGCAAGAATTCTGCTATTTGGCTACATGTTCTACCATGTGTATTTACATTATAATCAGGTAATATCTCCTCCCTGATATTTTAGCTTTAACCGAATGTGTTTGTTGTCTTCAACTACTATGCTTTCATATGTTTTAGATTTTCATGAGTCGATTTTTCATTACTATCTCGTTGTTGCTAAGGAGACTGAAGAGAAATAGCATTAAAAGTAGGAATCTATCATTTCTTTATTCACCAACGATTCCAAAATTTTTAGTGGCTTTTAGATACCAGCTTTGCTCAACCCCCTTCTCTGTTTCTTTTTTGGAGCCAAACAGGGCATTATCTGCATTTTATTTAAGTTCTTATTGATTCATGAGTTCTAAGTGTTGCATATCTGTACTTTAAGGATGGCTCTTGTCGTGTCGGTCTCATTTCATCGTGAAATTCACCCTCTTTTGTAATTCTCTTTGAATTTATTCTGTAATATTGCTACTTTCTTGTTGATTGATCTTGTACTTCCTGCAGTAACCAACTCTTTAGAAATTCCTCGCCCCAACTTTAAACTAGTTGAACGAGTCTTGTACAAGCGTTTGGTAAGAATCTGTTCTGACTTGTTTGCCTCATTAGGTGATCAAGATGCATACCTTTGGCTACGTCTTGGTTTTTGGGGTGCCATCGGTATTAGCTACCATGAACTTGATGTGGTTTTGGAAGATTATTAAAGGTTTGATTAAGACTTTAGCAAAGAGGCAATGACGGATGCAGGCATGATTCTAATATCTTCGGATATTGTTCTGCCCCAGGATTTGTATATTTGTCCATGTCTGCAATGTATAAATGATAGAAAAAAGGTCAAAATCTGAGTACTAAAGAAAATGAAGAATGAATCTTATCTGACTTTCGGGTTGATGAAGTAGCATCCGTCACTTCCACCAAAACTAAGAAAGCAAAGTTCTCAAGCATAAATTCCTTTCCTCTTGAGTTCTGGCTCTCCTCTCATTTCATTTACGTGTTTCATGATAACAACTAATTCTAATTCTAAACCATTCTGCCTCTAGAGCAATACTTGTATTCAACATTGATAAAACACCAAAAGCTGTAAGAAAGATGTAAGCTAATGTAGTTTCAACAGTTTTCTATTCAATTTGTTCCTACAACCACCATTGCAGAAAGTGGTTTTACTCTGAGATTATGCAAATGGATGTATAAACTTTTAGTGCTGAAAACTCAGGCCTAATACTTAACATCAAGCATTAAAGCTTTTAGAGGCACACCTTTGTTAAAATTGAGACAACATTGCGACATAAAACAATAAACTGAACTGATTATGAACAAATGCATGGGAGGAAGTTTGGCCATAGCACGGCTTTCCTTGCACAAGTAATGAACACAACGGAACCAGGCAGACAGGCAATGATCCATGTTGGTGGCTACAAGAAGTCATTTTTCTTGAAGTTTCGTCTAAAAACTAGATAGGGGTTGGCGGAAATAAGATGGATTCTTCATTAAGCGCATATCGTAGAAGAGATTTGTTCATTAGAGATCAGAGGTTGCTTGATCAATTATTCTATACAAAAAGCAGCTTTATAAATTTCCATAATCCATTAAGTTAAGCCCCATATATTTTACCTACTCTCTGATTAATGGTTGTTGACAAAGAAAATGCGTTAGGACAAATCTTGAACTCCATTGTAATCTTGACAAAGACAATGCGTTAGGACGAATCTTCTTTCATGTTTTGTCCTTTTTTCCTGAATTTGTTTTTCCTTTGCCGTATAAGAGCAATATCTATTGTCGCAGCAGCTCCAGCTTGTCTACGCCTGTATCAAATACAAGGAAGAAAGATAAGTGGAACTGAACAAGCAGCTAGCAAGCTTTCAATTTAGATGCCATATTTCCTTGACTAGTTGTAGTCTTCCTTTCTTGATTTCACCATAAATATGGTGAACTGATCAGGCTTTAAACTTTCAAAGCCTTGAACCAGCTTTTCTGTTCTCTTTTTCACTAGAAGTTGAAAGAGACCTAGCCGCATATCCACATAATCAGGTAGGATCAGTGCGGTAACCCAAACAAAAAAAAAACCTTAAAGCTCTTTAATGTATTACTTTGCTGAAAGAATGCCATTGTAGAGCTGAATAAAATACAATCTAAAACAGAGTGCATACAAGCAGTTAATGTATTTGCAATATTGAGAAAAGATTGAAGCTTTTTGCATTTGCAGTGTTTCGGAGGAGATGCAGGTATCGCTCCATGCTCTAAAGAAATTAGATAGCAAAATCGAATATAAAAAAAAAAGATTGTTAGAATATAAGTATTAACGTTACACATTCCAATAATTTGGTTTTGTGAAAAAAGAGCGATGATTATGTGATAATGATCTCAAAATCAATCCTTGACCATCTAACACACTTCGAATGCTACAATGGAATAGGCAATATGAGCCTAGTTCCATGCCGGAGTGGCCCAGCAGAGCAGTGAGGCCAGGAAAGTTGGTTAATGTTGACAAAAACACCACGAGATACTGTAAAAGAGAGAATGTCACTCTATATGTTTCAAAGGAAGTAAGGTACATTTAATCTTATATCGAATACGAAAAATAAAGATTAATATATCAACGTAAAGGGTACACCTCATAATAAATTGATTTTAAGCGGAAAAGATAAAGAAGACAGGACAGAAGGCATTGCTTTTAAAATTTAACATCTGAAAGCAAACCAACTTCTTATAATAATCTGACAAGTACATTTCTTTAGTTGTAACACTAAATAAAATAAGAACTATTAATGTTTTCGAAAGTAGTCTGATATTGTAATCCAACATCATTTATACTAAATTTAGATATATAATTTTGCCAAATGAAGTAAAACGCATGTGACAATTCCAGTCATATGCGACGGCTGATAGTCAGTTTGTGCCTAAAATATACATGCTGGAGTCTAAGGAACTTGGCGTCATATCCATATCATTGGCTGCAGAAATGAAGGATTTGGTCGGAAGAATGTTCTTATTACTTTACAGATTAAAGCTCCCAAAGCCGCATATTCAATCTTTTGGCGCATTCAGTTAATATTCAGTGGCATGGCGGCCACTATCGCCCTTTATTCTGTGAGCCCGGGCCCATGACTATATCCAAGGCAATGAATTCACTCCCATTATAATGAGAGTAGAGTCAATCTAGTCAGCAAGTTTTGAATCAAGTTGGAGACCGATCAGACGAAATTTTCTATCCCCATTCATTGAGTCGAAATAAACAAGGATGACATTGTTGTCAGAAAATTTTCATAAGAACAGATTTCGAAACTCGTATTGTAAGTTATAACTCTGCTACATCAGTTTCAACTTCCAAGAAAATAAAATCTCATAGTTTAAGCATCTTAAAAAGGTTTAGCACATGCATTCGCAAAAAAGGCATGCTTTTCATGAAAATGTATTCCTTTAAGAGCAGCTGTTTTCATTGATTATTGATACGTGCTGGCCACTATTATAAGTGTTAAGTTTCAAAGACATAATATTCCATGGAAGCTTCTGTGCTTCACATGAAAACTGAAACATGGGTTCCTCTCTGCTTTCTTGAATCAAAGGGATAAACAAAACTTTGATACCATATAAAACAAATTATAATATTTGGCATGCGCACTTCAACTAGCTTCAAAGGGGTTTTATTTGCAGTACTATCATTTAATATTTATCCATTCAGCGTGCGCCGCTTGCCTTCCATTTCTACATAATCCATGCACAAAACTTTTGTTTTCTTTCGTCTTAGTAATCTTTGATAATGAAACATGGTGGGGAGCATAAATGTGGATCACGCGCACACCACGTTCAAAATCCTACTCATATTGTTCTGTTGACGCAACATGCTTAAACCTAATTTCAACCATAAATTAACCGAGGTTTTCCATCTATAAATACATTCTTTCAGTAGGTGCAATTCATCTCAGAACACAAACAAACAGTTTCCGATGGCAATTTCTTGCTCTACCACCACCATTCTTTTCCTCCTACTCATTGCATTGTTCATTTTCAATCAAACCCAAGCTGAGAACAGAAACCCTAATTCAGTTGTTCTTGGTCTAACACGTTCTAGCACTTCCTTTCCTATAGCTAAACTGTCCAAATTCTCAAGAAAGAGACTTTCAGAAGTTTCAGATATGATTGAGCCCTTGAGGGCAGTTAGAGATGGATATTTGATAACTTTAAATATAGGAACACCAGCTCAGGCCATTCAAGTTTACATGGATACAGGGAGTGACCTGACTTGGGTTCCTTGTGGCAGTCTATCCTTTGATTGCCAGGATTGTGATGACTTTAGGAACAATAGGTTAATGCGTACTTTCTCCCCTTCTCGTTCTTCTTCATCTTTTAGAGATTCCTGCGGTAGCTCTTTCTGCATTGACATCCATAGCTCTGATAACTCTTTTGATCCATGCGTTGAGGCTGGATGTTCATTAAGTACCCTTCTTAAGGCCACCTGTTCTAGGCCTTGCCCTTCCTTTGCCTATACCTATGGTGAAGGTGGACTAGTCACAGGGACACTCACCAGGGATAACCTTAGGATTCATGGTACTAGCCCTGAAATCACTAGGGACATGTCCAGGTTTTCTTTTGGTTGTGTCGGCTCTACTTATCGAGAGCCTGTTGGTATTGCAGGGTTTGGTAGGGGTGTGCTTTCTCTACCTTCACAGTTGGGGTTCCTCCAGAAAGGCTTTTCTCACTGCTTCTTAGCCTTCAAGTATGCCAACAATCCGAATATCTCAAGCCCACTATCCATGGGAGATGTTGCCATATCGTCCAATGACAATTTGCAGTTCACCCCAATGTTGAAGAGTCCCATGTTCCCCAACTACTATTACATTGGTCTAGAGGCCATAACTGTGGGCAATACTAGTTCTGCAGCTCAAGTCCCTTCGAACTTGAGGGAGTTTGATTCACGAGGTAATGGAGGAATGTTGATCGATTCAGGAACCACTTACACTCACCTCCCAGAGCCATTCTATTCCCAACTTCTGTCAATGCTCCAATCAATGATAACCTATCCTCGAGCCACAGATGTAGAGGGCCAAACAGGATTTGATCTGTGTTATAAAGTTCCATGTCCAAATAACAGGTTTACAAATGATCCTTTCCCTTCAATCACTTTTCATTTCCTGAACAATGTCAGTCTCCTTCTGCCCCAAGCAAATTACTTCTATCCCATGAGTGCTCCAAGTAACTCAACTGGGGTCAAATGCCTATTGTTCCAAAGCATGGATGATGGTGATTATGGACCAGCAGGGGTATTCGGGAACTTCCAACAGCAGAATGTGAAAGTTGTCTATGACTTGGCGAAAGAGAGAATTGGGTTTCAACCAATGGACTGTGCTACAGCCGCAGCCTCTCAGGGACTTCGCAAGAACTGATTTCAGTGGCAGTTAATGGTAGTTCCTGCTGTTAGCCGATGGTGCATCTCTTGGCCCACCTAATAAAGAGGCACGACAGTTTCTAGATTTGAATAATGTGTTGTGAACTGCTGTCTTTTGTTCTTTTTAATGAAGTTAGTTTGTACTTTGTACCTGATAGGTCTGTACAAACTAGATTTTGATGCTGTAAGGTTTTGGATTTATCAAGAAAACGAGCTGTTTTTATTCTTATTGCTAGCTACAAAGTAACAAATCATGGTGGAACAACTTTATAAATAGTTTTATCAGAGTAATGGGTGCGGATGAGGATGCTGTGGTGTTGCACAAGCAAAAAAAAAAGCATAAAAAAACATTTTAAAATAGCTTGAATCTTGGGCAACTTTGAGTTATCATTGGATTCTTTTTCTAGTTTCTATGTTTCTCACGATAATGTTGATGTATTTGTTTATGATGCAATCAATCATTGGCATTGACCTAGAGATCATTTTCAAAGGAAGCTTAATTAATTCGTCGTCTGGTCAGTCCGCTTCTCGTCCTAACATAAAACTAAAGTTTCATCTTGCCAGCGAGAAATCCACTCCACAACCATGAAAAATAAAATTTTAACATACGAGACATTGTTTGTTTTAATTTGAAAATCTCATAATTGCTTTGTATAAGAGTTCTCATGAATAAAATTTTAAGTCTATGCATATATATATATATGTATATATCATGACAAATTCTCTCCAGCAAAGAACAAAAAACACCACTGCCTGGTTAGAAAAATGGAAACCCACGATATCCGGAATCCGGAATGATTATTAACCACGACCTTTTGTTTTCCACATTTTCCCCCACAATGATTTCAGAGCTATCATGACGCATGAAGAACAAATAGAGTCATGTTGGAATTGGTTTTCTTTCGTTTCTTCCAGAAAGTTGCAGGCCTTCTAGGAAAGTGACACCCCACGGCAAAAATTTATACTGCCTTTAAAAGTAAAGACAAAGGTAAAGTCTTTTCTTATGACAAGGCCGCATAAACCACGCTTTTACAAGCTACCATTGGCGGATGGAATAACAATTCTTGGCATCTTTGAGGCTTAATGAGCCAAAACCCACCGTAGTGAGCCACAACAAATACTTTGAGGCTTACCGAGATAAGAATTCATCCCCAAGATCCAGAATCAAACAATACAGCCTCGTAGCAATTAACACTTGTAAATGAGCGACCAAAACTGATTTGACACAGGAAATGGCATTTCTTATTTGAACGTGTAGGTTGAACTATGGAACTGAAACATACCATCACCACACTTTAATTACGAGAAAAACCAATCCAATCTAGGACACAATAAACACGGGTTGATATCAAGGCATTAAGACATGGATGTACAGTTCTGAATGAACCATACACAAGGTAAGGACGATAATACTTTGATTGCAGCGAGCATTACAAGAGCTAATTAGAAGATACAGGCGGAAACAACCACCAGCACCTAAGAGCAACAAGATGCACTTGCTGTCCGTTCTGCAGGTCTATCCATGAGAACCATTCCAGCAGGATTTTGTGCTGGCTGCACTCGAGGTAATCTTTTAGCTGTATGAAATAAAAATCAGTCAATTGCCAATTCATAAAACAAATTCTGCATGCCTTTTGGAAACTTAACAAAGCGACAAATAAAACACCTATTTCATAGAAAATGTCATTGACATTGGCTGCAGTCTTTGCAGAAGTTTCCATGAAGAAAAGACCATTCTCCTGAGCATAAGTTTGAGCTTCCTGAATGACCAAGGATAATAAGAAGTCAAATTGACATTTGCATATAGGTTGAAGTCAAAACAAATTTGAAGCATGAAACTATTTGACCCATCATCTTAAAGAGAGCAAGAGTTGTATTGAAATGTCAAAAAAATTGAAACTAGACAAATCCTATAAGTTATTCTACTTCACGATGCTCAGAATTACTGATTACCAGTAATCTTATAATGTTTAAATTTTTCTTCAAAATAAATATAATGATTAAATTTTATGGCAACAAAGATATGAAGACTGATAACCTTCCTCTGCTGCCACCTGCTTTGCATCTAGTAAATCAGCTTTGTTCCCAGCAAGTGCCATTACCATATTAGGATTGCCTTCACATGGAAAAGAAAGGAAGATATTTTACATCAAAAACTTAGAATTCAATCACTCTTAGCACTTAAAGAAGAACAATAGACTAGATACATTGATGATCAAGAAGGATGTCTTCAAGGAATAGAAGAGGCAAAATACTACCTTGTGCTTGAAGTTCTTGGACCCATTTTTTTGCTCTCTCAAATGATGCCTACAAAATAAGAAGAATGCTATTACTTTTCTTTACTAAATGTCATTCCACATCTCTTATTAAAATTCAACAAAGGGAATATTAATGTTTTAAACATCAAACTAAAACAAAATTTCACTCTTAGTTTTTTAAAATCCTTACAAATAAATGTTAGCTTTAATTTTGGTGGCGAGTTGCAATAGCGTAAAGAATACTGCACCAAAAATGCCTCAAATAAAACTCCTTTTCATGCCTCTCCTCCAATCCCTCCCCTCTCTTTTTATCTCTTGCAAGGAAAGCAACTTTATATACACAAGAGAAAACTCATCGACAAAAGAATTAAAGAGGACAGAAGGGTAGGGTGAGTCAGAGAAAACCAATCTAATTTACACTAATCCCACTAAACCAAATCATAACATGTAGTAACCTGAATCTAGAGAAGATAAGTTGCCTTGATTGAGGCATTAACCAGACACAACTTAAGTAAAACTTAGTGTTACAAACGTTATAAAGTTAGATTCATAGAAAGCTTGCCATTGTATGATACCAGTAATGTTTAGGGAATTTAAGTATTTAACTAAGTATGTCCTATGTTACATGTTCCCAAAGTTTTAATGCTTCAGCTCCCAGTGTCACATTTTGAGCACCAGGCAGTTTAGTTTTTACATGACCAAAACGCATGGAGAAGACATTGGCTAGCCATCATGAACTTACTTGATTTGTTATATCATATACAATGATTGCAGCTGCAGCTCCTCTGTAATACATTGGTGCCAAGCTATGATACCTCTCTTGACCAGCTGTATCCCAAATCTCAAACTTTACAGTTGCATCGTTCACAGCCAACGTCTGAGAGAAAAAAGCTGCACCGATGGTTGATTCCTACATCATTATAAGATAAATGTCAAGCTATATTCCTACCTGGGTTTTAATTAATAATGTTCTAATTTCATAACATTAACATCACCAACCTGAAATTCAACAAATTGCCCTTTAACAAAGCGCAAGACAAGACTAGATTTTCCAGCTCCAACATCCCCAAGTAGAACCTGAAGAATAAAATACACATTAACAACCATACATACATCAAAAACATCAGTTCAAAGTTCATACTAAAGTCAGAGCTTTACTTTCTGGTATAAACACAATAAGTAGGCACTCAATTCTAGATATGTTTGGACGCATATCGCAAACGAAAGCAGAAATATTTTAACCCAACAAGATACATCCACATCGAGTAAGCACTCTAATTAGAACATATGAATATTATTAGAAGCTAATTAAATGAAGTAGCTGATCTGATATCCACATGATGTCCACAATCTGAACAACAATAAATCCCAAAGAAATTAGGCATAAACATAAGCAAGTTCCTGCAAGTCAGACAGAGTCAAAATTTTAACAAAACCTCTAAGAATTAGAAATAGTAAAACAGAGAAAATTTCACAATTGAGACGATAACTACTAAGATTTTGCGCTTTCGAAACTTAACCAATCTAAATCAGTTGCAAGAAAAGAGATCAAAAGGGCAATAAAAAAAAAAAAAAAACAAAGCGAAACCCACATGGGATTTCCCCGGCCCTAAAACAAACCACCAAAAGAAAAAAAAACTGCAAAAATAAGCTAAACCCATATCAAAATTCACACGAAAAGCATTGATGCACAGTTCACCAAGACCCAAATCAGAATTCAGCATCTAAACGATGCCCAAAGCACAAAAGACTAGTAATAACAATATATATATATATATATATATATATCTTGGAGAGCAAAAGGACGGCACAAGATCAAGAGAGAGAGAAAACTGACTAATTTAGCATTGATGTTCTTGTTTCCAGTGGTGGCCATGAGATCCTCTATGAACAGATTTATGTTCCAAACAAAAATAGATCAAGAAAATACGTAGTAATTAAAAAAAAGTGAAGAGTTGTGGCTTGTTGGAGGCGTTGACGAGGAAGAACAAAAAGGATGTAAAAGGCAAACGAAAGGATCCTCCTCAACCCCTCAAACAAACCAAAACCAAATTAATTTCTCTCTTTCACAAATGACTCTCTACCCAAACACGAAAGCGATCGCTATTACTTTTTTTCTTTTATAATTAATTTATACTCCTTTTTTTTTCTAAAAAAAAAAATAATGTATTCTTTTTTTTTCTAGATCATCCGGTATCCCTATATTTTTGGTATAAGACTAATTCGGATTCGAGTCGAGCAGGACTCAAAAGACGGCAAAACTCTCCCTCAAGAGTTTTAACACAGCTGCATACCCAGAGACTCGAACTCGAGACCTCCGATTAAATTAAAACAACCCCTATTAACTGATCTACGTATTCTTGGATTTTTTTTTGTTTTTTAATGTATACTCCTTTTACAATCTCTTTTAATTATTATAGTATATTATTTTATTATTATTTATTCTATCACCATTCAACGTGGCAACAGCTGAGCCATTTTCTTTTCTCTTGTTCTTGTTTGATTGTTTTTGTGTATTGTGTACAGGATAAAATTAAAAATAACAAAAATTGAAATGCTGCTATATTTTAATATATATTTTTATATATGTTGTAAAAAAAATTTGTGGTATAATTTTATCTATTTTGAATAAAATTTTAAATCAAATGATCTTAAACACGTCTCAATTATATATCATATAAAAAATATAAAAGTATGAAAATTATTTAAATTAATCATTTGATAAAAATATATAAATTCAAAAAAAATTTACTTTATTATGTTTATTATATCTGTAACATGATAATTCGATAAATCTTATATTTTACCTGTATTTATCATGAAACAAACATATTAAAAATACGAAATTTAAGGAATCTACTATATTCAATTTACGGCAAGTATGGTAATTGGTAAAAGAAAAAAAATAAAATTTCTATGATTTTATTTAGTTATAAACATATTTATTTATTTTAAAAAAAACAGTAAAAAATGGATTTATATATAATGCATTGACAGTGTATAGTTTTTATACACTGTCAATACATCAGAAGTTGACACTTCATTAATAGGTCCTTATCAGCAAATTAAAAAAATTAATTTATATTTGTTTTTAAGGGTTTGATATATTTTTTAATTTACAAATTGATACGGTGTCAATTTCTGATGTATTGACAATGTATAAAAATTATACACTGTCAATGCATCATAAACAAATCTAACAAAAATTAGAATCCACTGTTGAATAACTCTTAACAAGCTTGGGCTTTCTGAATCCAATTTTAGGATTTGACTTTTGGTATGGGCTTTACATCTCATTACAAAGAAGGCCAATCAAGCTTCAAGGACCATAATCCATGAGGTATTTGAGCCCCTAATAATTACTCCAGGGCGTCGGCGCCCCTGAGAAGCCATTAACCTAACCGCATTGGCAATTTGCATCGTGCCATAGGCCAAGACAGCCCATGGGACCTCAATCTGCTAAAACTTTTTAACTTTATAACATGAACATCAAGTTCTGAACTCAAATCTTTCATGAATTTCCCAGACATGTTCCCCCAATAATAGAACAAATCTTAACAGAAAACGTGCCAACTTCCAACTAGAGAATTGGATTGTATTTTGTAACCTCTCATAATGTAATGAAGAAATCATAAGTTTGGAGATCCGACAATGGAGGAGCTGTTGATGATCTCAACTCAAGTTCTAACATTCTGCACCAAAGCTTCTCCATGCTCCTCCATTTGCATAATAAAAACCTTCGAATCACATGTCAAGGTGGAGGAAATAACAATATATGACACTGCTTCAACATGAATTTGATGGATACATAATTTAAAGTCTCTAATCTCTAGGGTCTAAAGACAAGACTTGATCTGACATTTTCTTAGGGCAAGAATTCTTTATATGAACATTCTCTAATCCGTAAAGGTAAGCTAAAGACCTATGGCGCCATGGCTTGTTCATGTTATTGAGGATTTTTATTTTCTTTAACTTTTTTCCCATCCTTTTTCTCAGTATGCTATGTCAGATCAGAAAAAAAGCATTTCTGGACCAAGCAAGAAGCAATCAGATTTGGCTTTTTTACCTGGAGTCTCAGCACAAGGATGGCTCTAGTAGTTATAGTTGTTTTTTCTTCTATTGATGACGCTAAGGGCATCTTTCAAGGTCATGGCCCTCCATTTCCAATTCATGCTGGGCATCAATGGGGTCCTCCCTGTCAAGCAGTGGCATTTAAATCCTCAAGTACAAAGACCGTTTGATATCTAATGTATGCAAACATTCAACATGTAATCACAGTCAATTGTCAACTGTGCAACAACTATTATCCAGTCTGATGGGGTGTTAGCTAAGTCGGCAAGTGAATTTAATAGCACTTGATTTTCCTCCTGGATTGAGTTTGCAAGCAAGCAGAGCAGAGGCTGAGCAGTTGATTTTTGTGGCGGTGTTGGGGGGAGAAATGTAAATGCCACGCAGCAGTGCCATGCTACCAAAAGAACAGAAAATGTGAAACAGTGAAAGTGTAGAAATGGCCAAAATAGAGAGATTGGTATATGGTAATTTGACTGATGATAACAGGGAAAAAGGAAACAAAAGCTGAAAATGCCCATTATATCCAGGCTCTCTATCATAACACTCTATAAAGGAAAAAGGCAGACTTTAGTACACACACCCTTTTGTCAGAAAATTACAACCAAGCCTATCAAATTAGCCAATAATGACCTCTTACTTCCTTTCTCTCTCACTTCTGGTTCTGAATTCTCGGTGGAAAATAAAGAGAAAGAAAGAAAAGAAAGGCCCAACTTTTGCCACAGACCAGCCACAGCCTTCTCAAGAGAATACAAGACCACCTCCAATAATGGCGCCCAGAATGGCATTTCTGTAAATTTAGCAGACCATGACAACCCCCAGCCCTCAGGGTTCAGAGATCCATTGACTGGTCGCCTTTGACCCGTCCCAGAGAAGTATTGGTCACTGCCCAGTTGCTGCAACGTTTCTCTCACATTTCTACCTCAAAAATGATAAGACTAGCAGCTCCCCATCCCACTCTCCACCATGGCATGTGTGCTTCACTCTCCAACCCTCTATTAGAATTGTGAACTCTGAAAGGGTTGCTTGGGGTTTTTCTGTGGACAAGGGAGAGTAGGGTTGCTGTTACCATTCCTGTCATGAGGTGCTTTGTGGAATCTCTCTGCATTTTTTTCAAAGGTGCTGTAAACACTGCCATGTCTGTAACAAATTAAGGCAAACTTAAATAAAAGTTGTAGAGTTTGTATGGCAATCCAGATGTCAAGCACTTATGGAGTGACCTACCAAGCTGCCACTTTAATTCATGTGATCAAGGACACATTCATATTCAACTTCAATCAGTTGAAGGATTTGGGTCAAGAATATATCATTTTCTCACTCTCTAGTTCATTGTTCAACTTACCTTATGTGATCAATAAGAAATGTAAAGAGGATAATCCACATTCAAGCCTTGTATACAGCATAATTTCCTTGAAGATAAACCAAAATGCACAACAAATTGGTTATATTTCAGTTTGGGTAGAATCGCATCCAACCCTAGTTTGTGCTTAAACACAAAATATGAGAGTTTAAACACTGGATATGAAAGAGATACAGAGTTTTAAGACATAATCAGAATGATCAATGAAGGTGAGTACAACATAAAATACAGTTCACAAATGGGATTACCAATTACTATATACAACTGCCAATGTGATTAATTAATCTCTCTTCCTGTCTTTGAAATTAATGGATAGTTTTCCTTTTTCATCAATAAAGAGAATCACTTTGGAGCTGACTGGTTCTTGTGGGAAGCTAAAGCAAGGATAGAATCAGCAAGTTTGTTAATGGCATCAACCAGGCCATCAATGCCTCTTTTGTTGATCTCTGTCTTGGATTCCTCAATCTGTAGTCTCCTCTCATGCAAACTAACAAGATCTCTATGTCTTCTCTCCTCTCTTTCTTCACTGGCCTGGATGGCTTCTGCTATAATGGAAGCACTTTTAGAGATTGCACTGCCCACTTCATTTGAGTTGTTTGCACTTGCAGTGCCACTGGTGCCTTCCCCATTTCCTTCTCTTCTCCTTCTCTTTGCTGGTGAGTCTGAATATTCACTTGTATGAGAATCTGAGCTACCACACATCTCCAAAACATAAAAATATGGAACCAATGAAATCAATCAATACTAACTGAGGATTTATGACACACGAAAACTGTCAATTATTAGCGATGAAATCAGCCAACTCTCTCACCCCTTCCCAGAAAAACGAAGCACAAAAATGAATGCTATCAAAAGAAGTGCATAATCGTAAACAGCAGTCTCAAACATGGCATACCAAAATCTTTGGATGTAGTACAACGCAAAAGAGAGAAAATTCAAACCCGTCAAGATTACTATGTAGTAAATTTAAAGCAACCCTCGATGTAAGGGCCATGAAAAACGTTACAGAATGTTAATAAATAGTGAAAAAAAACAAAGTGAGCAAGGCAAGCGAGAGAGAGAAAGAGAGAGTACCTACTGTGGGCAATGGCTGAGCATATGAAACGGGAAGTGGTTGTGCTACTGGTGCAGGAGCAGCTGTTAGCGGTGGTAGCTGTGGCAGTAATGGAATTGCAGGCGGAATAGGAGCTGGAAGTTGATGTTGCAATAGAGGAGGCAATGAAGGTTGCACACTAGTCATTGGTCTATCCATAACATAAGGTATGTTGGAAGTCTGACCTGACCCACCAGCAGCCACCACCCTTTGACCTCCTTTCTTCTCCACCACCTCCTCCAAAAGCTCATTTATCTGGCGCAACATGTTACTAGGCAAGTTCTTTTCTTTTCTTTCATTCTTCTCCATCTCCCAATAAGATCCTTCGTTACTATCAGTCCCTTCTCCTCTCTCAGCTATTCTTCTTTGGTACTCTCTCACTTTCTTGTAGTCCCTCATGAGATTATCCCACTTGTCATTGCACTGGTTTTGACTCCTAAAACACCTTTTTCTCCAACAATAATCTTCCACCCATTTCCATCTCAGCTCCGTTGGTTTGCCTCTCCCTTCACTGTCCCCACTTTTCTTCATTCTTCTCTCGTCATCCATCTTCTTTGCCTCAATCAATACCATTGTTTCATTAACCGTCCAGTTTCCTTTCCTGTAATCCCTCGTTACAATATTGTTACCACCTTGATCAGCCATCACCAAGTGCGTGCAATACCCTAATTAAAGCATAGGAAAAGAGGAGGGAAGGAAGAAGCTGGAGCTATCTAATCTAATGCTAAAGAAAAGGGAGCAAGAGGAACTTGAAAGAATGAAACTTGGCCCCAGGGGATTCTAACACTGAATACCCTGTGTCTTTTGCTCTCTTTTTGGAGACCTGATTTGATGTCGGATAACAAAGTTGTCAAATATTACACAAAGATTGCTAATTGAGGCAAGGCAATTAATATGGGTTCTACCTAAAAGCTAAATTTCAGTGACTCAGTAAACATCACTCTAAGAACAAAAACAAGATAAGGTCATGTTGTTCGCATGGTTTTGGTGATTTCAAGAAGAGAATATCATGTTTGCTTATGCAAATGAAAATAAGGAGAGAAGCAGCAAAGCCAAGTTAAGTTGCTGCCTGTTTTCACCGTCTATAAAGCTGTTCTTTCTCTCCACTTAAAACTCTCAACACCTTTTCCATCTGCCTCTTGCTTCCACTCCCTCCCCCTTAAAATCATCAAAAAAATCTTCAAAGTTGCAAGTTGAAATCTAAAACTACTTATTCAAACCACTGCCTCCTCCCCACAAAGTAAGGGAAAGAAAAAAATGAGAGAGAGAGAGAGAGAGAGAGAGAGAGGAAGGGTGGGAGAGAGAAAGTGTTATCAGCGCACCATTATAAGAAAAGGCCAAGCAAATCCATTCAAACTGACACATCAACAAACCCCAAAAAATTTCACAGAGAGAGAGAGAGAGAGAGAGGGTTCTTTTTCTAGGAAAGGGTAGAAATTAGGGATACAGGAAAAGATAGCAGTGCTGCCTGGTTGAGGGAGAGTGTGACCATGAAACACCACACATGTGTCTAAGCCACCAATCATCACTCTCCTTTTCAATTATACCAATATTTTTCTTCACACTTTTATAATAATTAAACACATTTTGACAACTTTCTAAACATTCTAAGCATTACTATTGCCGAAAAGAAACACTCCTACATTGACTTGCATATATTTATATATATATGTATCTACTTTAATCAAATACTAAGTAAAACTTACATGAATCACTTGCAATATGTATAGATTAACATAAAACTGTTCGTAGCGTTAAAAAATGATGATCCATGTAACATTAATATATTCGCCATAACGCGCAAAGCATCGGATATTTCCCCTGAACAAGATCAGACAAGAGATCAGATCTACATTAAAAAGACTAAACAACATGGGTGAGAACACCATAATCATTTGGTTAGCCTTCTTAAATAAATCCCACATGCCACCCTAACCATGCAAGAGATATGGTAGAGGACAAAGTAGACTCGGGGAACTTTACAAAAAGACCTAGCTCCCTCAAGGCCTTGGACATTATGGGACGAACAGGACAGTTTTGTCCTTTTGGGGAAAACACAGATGTCAATTTCGTCTTTTAAGGCAAGACATTTAAAGCCCTTAGTGCCACATCAGCAACCTTTTTCTTCTCTTTTTTTTACCTGCCAGCTGGGACCGGAAAAGGGTACCAAAAAATTTTGCCCGAGATCAGTTTGACTAGGGTTTTGACCACGAAGAGGACGAGCCACGGGGCTTGAAGTTGAAGCCCCTTGACTAGTCTCTTTCGTTCTAAGTTTTTGGACTCTAGCCTGCACTTCTCATTTTAGCTGTACAAAGACAAACCATAGGTAAATAAATCCCTTCTTATTATTATTGGTTTCATTGGTCTGAAATTTTAACCTCTTTTTTTTTTTTTTATGATGCTAATTCCCAATAACATAATATTTAAGGATATGACACATCTTGCACTGGCCCTAGTGGCTGAAGAACCTAAATTTATCACAAATTTTTTGAATTTTTGTCTTTTATCTTCATTATTTTAACTTCGATGTAATTGGAAAATTTTAAACACGTTTCAGATTACATGATAAAAAAATTAAAATAATACTAATTAAAGTTTTATTAAATATTTAATATGAATTTGACAAAATTTTAAATATTTATTTCGTTGTGTTTAGCATATCAACATGAATTGTGAAGCAACAAATTTAATATTTTATCATATTTGATTCATAATAAGCACAAGACAAATAAACCGAAAATGAAATTATTTAGGGCTTCATTGTAAAATGATATTTTTCTTTTGTTCATAGAGAGATATAATAAAGAAAGGATGATTAAACTTTAGATTTAATATTTTTTAAAGATAAATTACAATTGCTAGATCAAAATTTAAATGTTAAAAATTTGTAATTTTTTGAGAGCATCAACTTCAAAACGAAAGTTGTAACCATCTTAAAAACATAAGGTACAACTCAGATTAAAGTATATTATATTGTGAGTAAAAGAAATTGTTCTAGTAATAAAATTGTGGCAACATAAAATAAATCTGATGACAGTGAAATGATTAAAAAGAAAAAAACAAGAAAAGGCCACGGTACGAAGAAGAGCAATATCTTTAGAATAATAAAGAGTTAGGCCATCATGTACCCGAAAAAAATGAGTTACTTAGGCCATCAAAGTTGTTGTGGTACTCCCTATGGCATTAAATTTTGCAGACTGAAGAAAATGATAATAAGATTGGAAATATCCACACACTAGATTTCACAATTGGGTGTTCACAACAGTGCTATTAATAAAGCCACATTTAATGCAAGTAAGGATTATATCTAGGAGCATGGACTCATATGCTTCAAAATTTAATATTTATATAACTTTTTATTAATATTAAAAGTGCATACGGACCGAATCGAGTACCTAGAATTCATTAAGGTTGGGCCCACTCATGAAAGCCCCTATTTATCATTTAATTTAAAGTTATCATTAAAATATTAAAAAAGTTTACTAAATATTTAAATCAGTATAATTGCTAGATATAAAAATCCTGAGTTCCATGCTAACCCAAACCAACCGGTTTTGGAGTTAGTGATGTGTTCCTTCACTGAGCAAAAAAACTCATGTTTCTGTGTGTTTGATGTGTGATTTTGATGTTAAGACGCTAAGCATTTGCTTACCTTTGGGTTTGTCTCCGTCCCACATTGAGTGTGTAGTGTGTGGTGTGTGAGTTTATAAGGGATTCCATGCTAACCCAAATCAACCGATTTTGAAGTTAGTGATGTGTTCCTTCATTGAGCAAAAAAAAATCCTGAGTTATTTTTGACCTCGGCTCAATTTGTTTTCCCAATTAATTGTTGCTTAACAGTTTTTGTTTCTATAAAGACGTTTGTACGTTGTCTGAACCTTTGCCCGGTGAGAGGTTGGCTAACGGAGTCATGCCCCCTCCGCCAGCAATTAGCTAACCATTCAGCCATTTCTTACCAGTTTTTCTCACTATAATGAATCGCCATACTTCTTTGAGTTTGAGAACTAATTATGCAAACATAGCTTTAGAGATATACCATACCATACATTAACAACATATTAATAGGGTGGAGCGGAGTGGACCGAAGTACAGAGACTTATTCTTGCATAGATCTGACTTTTAAAGTAACTCTGTTTCTGCAGATCAAACCAAGTACTCAACCTAACGCTCTTGTTCAATATCCAACCATCCCTTATAGCACAAGAAAATGTTACTCGTCTATGGTGGTCACGTCTTACAATAAAATTTATTTAAAATATCAACAATGCAAAAATGTATGTGCTTACAATATCTTAATCTAGGGTGTAATTCAAAAAATCAATTATTAAAAACTATGGGTTTGTAGTAAGTACCAATGAAATGTGTGGCAATTAAAAGGAGTTTTTTAACAAAAAACCATCCACACACCACATCACTCGCCCGTAATGTCACCCATCATTCAACAAGTGTAGTTGCTAAAGGCAAGCAGCAGGATCAGTAAAGAAAAAGAAACCAGAAATAGTTTGAAGAATGAGAAAAAGGGTTATGTTTCCCTAGAAAAGTGTTTGAGGTATAAACAGAGTTTGGTGAATGATGTGAGGGATTTAGTATTAGTTATACGTATTTATTCTAACAATCAAATGCCCTGTAAGCAGTATATCACAAGCCAAAACCTAAAGAGCAAAAAAGGTCAGGGTTTCAATGACAGACCTATCAAAAATTTGAGGAATTAGTTTGGAAACATATAACTGAAGCTGTCCCAGAAGAACAGACAAAAATTGTTACGATATGAAGATGTTTAACTCGATGGGAAATTTAGAATGTTCAATGGAAATCCAAGATCTTCTGTTGCACGGGAAGTGAAGGAGCTAACGCTTTTTTCTTCCACCCTTTCCAGACTTGGAAGGTCCAGCAGCAGTTGATGCAGATGGAGCTTCCTGCTTCTTAGTCCTCCCAGGATGTCTAGGTACCAACTCTGCAACATGGAGCATCAGCTGTTTTCCTGCAACCAAAAAAATTAAGTAGGGTCTTTCATAGCGAAACTCTGTGTATTCCAGTCATAGTCCGGTATGGCACTATTCTTTTTTCCTTTTAATTTAATGAAATCAATGAGACAAAAGAAACATTTCCCCCTTCGTAATCTAATTGGGTGAAATAGAAGATGGAAAGTGCTTTTACATTTTACTTCTAACAAAGTTATGCAGCGAAGTAGGGGAAAGACTATCAAATAACTCACAAACCTAATTTATATGCCCACAAAATGGTTCTAAGAAAAATATAGCACTTTTCAAAGAATTCAATATATTTATTCTACAATTAGGCCCTGAACTGGCATTAGAATTAATTTTAAAACTATACTTACTGGAAGAAATGGCTGGATTGTACAAAGTCCCATCTTCCTTTCTCAACTGAACCCTCACTCTCCCTCTTTGCATGAAATCGCGTGGGTATGCCTTATCAATCTGCAATAGTCAGAAAAATCACAAGTTATATTTATATAACGAGCAGCAATATCTAGTTTGTTTAACTGTTGACAGAATAACATTTCAACTAAGCAAGCAACAAGAGTGAGAGGGAGAAGATATTAGGAATATATGTGTTGTTCCTGGACAAGACAACAGGCAAATGATTATTTTCATGGGAAGCAGAATTAATTTTGCTAATAAATTGCTCTAACGGTAGCAGGCCATTGAGGTTTGAGTCTTGTCAGATAAATTGATGGCTGGGAAAAGAATAAGTTTACAAGTTATAAGACATGGATAATAGTAAGCCCCAAATTTCTAGTTATTAGTAGATTTCAAAAAGGGGCAGAAGGAAGAAAAGACAGAAAGAAACAATGCGTAAAACACTGCATATGTAGAGCCACGACTTTGTGATGGATCCTTGAATGATGAAAGGAGCAATGCATGAAAAACCCAAAAACCATGCTTGTGGCAATCTGTCTTCAGAGACCATAACAGTTTTAAATCCTCAAAGGAGGCAATATATAACGATGATGAAAGCCCTTGGTTAATTTTGATCGTCAACCGAGGAAAATACTTGTAATTGTTAGAACAGTGTTGTTAGCTGTCCTCGGCAAATTTCAATCATCACTTTAGGAAAATACTTATAATCAGGCACAAAAAGGTTCATACTAGATCGGGTCTTATTCTTCCCCAGGTTTCCACATGAAAAATGAAAAGGAGATCAAACAAGAACAAACCTCAACAGCATTCGCGAGTTTGAGATGGCTGCAACAATCGGCAATTTCAACACAAGTGGGATTTTCACATGCTTTAGTCAAGCTGATTCGCCTCCCCTCAGCCACTGTTTTCTTCGAATCAATGTAAACAGGATAGAAAACTACCCATTTCTTTATGTTGAGGACTTCCCCATTCATCTTCTCCTATCTGAATTCAACAACATATCATAGAATTCAGCAAAGATATTACAAGCAAAATAGTTCATAACTAAACTTGCTATTCAGAAAGTCTTAATAAAGGTGTTAATGGCGTAAATAAAGGATTTAAACCTATTAACCAGTAACATTGTGAATAAATCAACTACCAGAAAGCTCGAAAACATATACAGATCAAACAAAACCAAAAAATTTCTAATTTTTCTACTCAAGGAAACCAGCAATATAACTAGATCTGAGCTTATTTAACCTAGATCTAAGCTTATTTAATATTTAATAAAGATCTAAGCTTATTTAATATAAATCTAAGTTTATTTACAAAAATTTTAACAAAACAACAAAGAGTTGTTAGATTATACCTGGAGGTGTGGGTATATTGAAACTGATGGAAGGCTTTGTGAGTGGAGGCCGGAGAAGATTGAGGCGTACGGAAAATGGCGGCGCCAGACCGGCAAAGACTGGACAGAGGCGTACGGCAATGGCGGCGTCGGAACGGCAAAGGCTGGACTGTGGCGTACGGCGAACACAAGAGAGGAGGCTATCAGGCGAGGAGGCTATCAGGCGAGGAGGCTGGGAGACTGCGAGTCTGCGTTTTCAACTTTCACCATTATCTGCTTTAGGTTTTTTTTTTTTGACAATCCGGTTGCTTTAGTTTAGGGCTTTAGGCTGTTTAGAGCCCACCATTCCTTACTTGCTGTAACTTTAGCCCATTAATATTTAATAATAAAACTTAAATAATAAATATAGATTATTAATAACAAAATGGTTAATAATAATAATAATAATTTATAATAACTATCTATACACACACACACACACACACACATATATATATATATATATATATTTGTCTCCTCAAATGCCACGTGTCAGCTTTTGATCGTTTTTTTTTCAGTTTTTCCCTTTTTTCTTCTTCAACCTTTTCTATTTATTTTTTTCATAAATTTAAAGAACAAAAAAATGTCATTTATATGTGAATTTTATTTTTAATAGAGAAAAAAATAAACAACACAAAAATTTGATCTTTAAATTTTATATATTTATTTTCATAAAAAATTAATCGTTCAAATAATAAATTTTTATATATTTATTTTAATATTTATTAATAATGATAATAAATTTTAAAAATATAAAATCATTCTTCAAAAATATTGTTTAACTAACACATAACAATTAACAAATACTTAATAATTAAATAATTCTTCAAATGCATATACAGTACATTTTTTTAACGATAGATTACATTTACAAATGCATTTATAGTATATATTTTGTAGATCCTTAATTTCTATATATTTAATGTTGATAATTAATAAAATAAAAATATTTTAATATTAAACATATATGTTAAAATATTTTAAAAATTAATTAAGTTAATAATATTTAATATTATTTAAATTATATAAAAATCACCCTTTTTTTCCTGCACGTCCAGTTTCATATTGGTTCTGTCTTTCACTCATTTTCTTTCACCTTTCTAACCCATACCATTCAATGTTTTATCTCTCATACGAGCCATGTGTCGTGTCTCAATTGATTTAGCATTTTATTTATGTTTTTTAAATATTTTTTTAATTATGCCTTCTAATTTATTTTTAGGTTTTCATTTTTTAGTTAAGTTCTTTAATTTTATTTTATTTTTGAATTTTTTTGTTATGCCTTTTATTCTACTTTTAAATCTTCAATTTTTTTCTTCGGCAATAATATGATTCTACGCATAAATTAAAAAAATTCAAAATAATAATATGATAGAGGGTTTAACAAATGATGCATTATAAAAATAAAGAATTAATAAAAAATAAAATAAAAAAATTCATTTATCCTTGAGTTGATTTTTAATCAAGAAAAATAAGTCAAACAACACAAAAGTTAATTGATTTAGATATTTTTAATTAAAAAAATTTAGATCTAATTTCTCTAATCCATTTTTTAAAATTATATCTCCACCTAAGAAAAAGAAGGGACTTTTAAGTACAAAAGCCTCTTTACATAACTTTGGCTGGTATACGAGTGGGAAAACAAGCTCAGTTCAAAAACCATATTTGTCTGTAGATTCACAAAATCTATCTCTCTTGGGAACTTTTTATTAACGTATATTTTTGTCTTGTCTTTCCTCGATACCGACATTCTAAGATATAGAGGTGACTTTGTCATGTAGAGGATTCAATTGCTTATTAAGGTTGAGAAAGGGCCACCCGAGAATGCATCATCTTCCAGGGAGTCATCTTCTTCTTGCCCTTGGCCTTAATCGCTTGCTCTGACTGATCCGTAGCAATTCAAAGGCTTGTCTACGATGGTGATCGATTAACTGAGTCGGGGTAGCAATCCTTACTCCACAGAAGCTGTCAATAGGGACTAGTGTAGGGTTAGTTTGTGTCGGGTCTTTAAGATAGCGCAGAAGGTATCTCAGAGTTAGGGAAGGGACCTTCGCCCGCTTTCTATTCCTTTCCAGTGCAAGTTATGCAGAAGGGTGGCTTATACCCGCTAACGAAAACTTCCCCGCTAAAGAATTGCATCACACCGGTGAAAGGCAGATGTGGAACTTATAATTTCAGTAGTTCTTTTCTAAAAAAGTATTGGCGTACAATAATTGATAAGGGCTAACGAGTTCTACTCACAGTCAGGCAGGTACTTTCATAGGTCCGATAGGAAAATAGAGCGGATATATCTGATCTTCGATCCTTCCCCAAAAAGAGCTATCGAAGGGGAATGAAAGTCTCAAGTAAAAGGGCAAGAAAAACTATAATATATTGAAGATTATAGATTTTGTGAAAAAATTCGAGATTCAGGCCAGATTTTAGGGAAAATATAAGAACAACAAAACACGATAGCAAAGGGAAAGAAGGATGGGGGCAACAATCGAGTTTGGGTTGAAAATTTTAAGGGATAATTTTATCATTTTATTTTTTCTGTTAAATATTTTTAACGATATTAAGATTTTTGGGACAGAATGTCAATTTTTAAAACTAATGGACTACAATTAAATTATAACCAAATGTTAAAGAGATGGGTGTAATTTAACCTTTCTCTTAATAAAACAGAAAAAAGTGCAGAAAGATTTAGTCTCCATTCTCAAATTCTTAAATTCTTTTCATATGGTAAAATAAAGACACCATCATAAGTCAAAGCTTGTGCTTTTGCTGTTAGCCCTTACGCAAAAGAAAGTGTCTAAATTGCCAGCAAGTTGCTTAGGTATTAACTACTTTGAACTTGGACATATTGTCTTTTTATTAAAAGATGTCTGATGTGTGTAATGTATTTGATTACAGCCCACTTTAAGACTTTGTTTTTTTTCAGCTGTCAGCATGGTGGAAGAGATAGTCAGATAGCTATGTTATTGACACGAACAGTAGATAGAAGATCGATACTTACCAGGACTTGTAGGATATTTCACTGCACATGGTAACACAACCAAATACGCTTTTTCCACTTGTTCACATTTTCATTCATAAGTGAAAATTCTACATGCATGACAAAAAAAAAGTCAAATATATCTTTTTTTAATAGATATAAGCTTTCAATGTTTTATCGCATACAAATAAGTATATAAGATTTTATTTTATTGATAATAAATCTTCAATATTTTAAAATCATGCAACTAAATTTAAATCTTTTAAATGGTACTACCTATTGTTTAGACATTCTATGAGATCGCTTACGTGAATAGTTTCATGCATTACCACATGTGCAATACAAACTGAAGTTAATAACATTTAACATATTTAGATTTAATTGTATGATTTTAAAAGTTCAAGAGTTTATTTACAATAAAATAAAATTTTATAAGTTGATTTGCATACTATTAAACCTGATCATAGACGAGCTCGAGTCGAGTTTGTGTCAGGTCCAGACTATAATATTAACTTATATACAAGTCCAAACTCGGCTCGGTCAGCAAATTCAGGCTTGATTATTTGTCCAAGCCCCTTTTTATTTTATAATGCAAAGTTCGGGTCATGCCAAATATTATTTTATTTATTTGTATTTTAATTTTTTTGTTTATATTTTTTTCTTTTAATCCATTTGAAATTTAATTTGATTTGTCAAATTTACATGTCAATTTTCATATTAAATATATATAATCATGTTTAGTAATCAATAAATGTTTTATATTAATTACATTATACTTAGTAAATAAATTTAAAAAGTTTTAAATTTAATTATCTTTGGGTTAGGACAAGCTGGGACTTTGAAGGGTTAAGCTCACACTTGGCCCGCTTTTTTCGTAAATCTAAAAAGTTTTGTTCAAACTCATTAATTACATATGATATTTTTGTTAAAATCCGATTAAATATCGAATGAGCTTTCGAGTTTGAGTGAATAGTCTAACCTTTAAGCAAGTTTACATGCAATAAAGCTTTAAAAGCTTATATTTATTTTATGCAACAAATTAAAGGGCGTATTAAACTTTTAAGAGAAAAAAAATTAAATCGAATCGATGGAATGAAGCTTTTAATGCATCGAAGAACTTTTACCGCTCACTAATCCATGTTTCCTAGCAACTTCTTAAACCATTAGCTAACATACATAATAATTACACATATCAAATTACTTGTTTTACTGAAAATCAAAGACTTCTTATATTATAATTTGATGACATGATTTAGTCATAAACATATTTCGTTTTTCTTTCTTTCTGTGTAGTTGGATGGCAATATAATTACATAATTAATTTTTGAATATGCGTTTCCTTATTTTAGTTAGCACATGGTTTTACTAATTTAAATTGATTTTGTTGATTGAGAGTTTTGCATTGTTAGAATCTGACTTTGGGTGCTAATAATGACTTACTGATATTATTAAAAAGAAGAATGTGTAGATCAAAAGGAGAAATTTTGATCCATGACAAGGACAACCTAGCAGAATCCCTAGCCTTTTGTCTTTGTTTTTCCTCCCTTGCAACAGTTTATAATTTTTACCAATTTTGAAAAAGAAAATGAATTTTTTAAATAAAATTAAACGTGCCAAGAAAAATCATAATTATAACCAAAATAATTTAATCCAGGTTTACTTTTTTAGTGCATAATAAATCACATTTTATGTTAGATCCCAACTCGTCCCATAATTTTTGGTGAATTAATTTACACTCAACAATTTATGTATATATTTTGTAATTTTGTTATGTCAAATTATATTTATGTCATCTAAAACATGAAAATTATCGTATTAAAATTTATTTTGATATGTCTAATATAAAAATATTTATATTTTTATGAAATTTTTATACAATTTTATTTTAAATTATTTTTTATATCGTACAATAATACCGTTTTTATTATTTGAAAATTCAAGTCTAGTCAACGCATTCAAATGGTCGACACTGAGCAGGCAATGGCAAGCCATATGTAAGTGTAAATTCATTTACTGATTGAGACCTAGTCGGCGGTCCGCACACCATCTCCAACACAACCGGTCTATATTTCAGACCAAACCATAAAAGCATTGTGATATATTCAAAGATGTGACTAACCCCACCTTTAATGTAAAGCCCGTATGAAAGGGATTTTCCAACATGAATCCATCCGCGGTCAAAACTCAATTAATATCATGGCCCGAGTATTCTGCAGATTTCTAGAATTCAAACATATCTACTTTAAATGCATATTTAGCACATAAGATTATTTAAAAAATAAAATGATTATCATTTAATCTCACATTTATTATTCATTTAAGTAAAAAGATAAGATTTGTGAGAAGATAAGACATGTTATACCAAAAGAATAACTTAATCCTTTAAAAAAGTGAAGGATAATTTTTAATCCATAGGATAGGATATGTTTCAAAAATTTTTTATTAATAAATTTTTTATTTTATGTTTAAATTTTGTCCAATAAAAAAAATTATCCTATTTTAATTTTAATCTTGTACATAACAAACATGATTAAGGATAAAAAAAATCATCCTATCTTATGCTTAATTTTTGTATACACCAAACATAAAATAAGATGTTATCATCTAATCTTATCCTATCCACAATATTATATTATCTTATTTTATCTTTATCCCATGCACCAAACATGCACTAAATATACTATTTTAAGATAATTTCGGCTCAATCAGATTTAAAATCTTTTCAAACTTATCTGGAATTCGAAATTCAGGAACCCACTGCTTTTAATATAAAGATAAATATGTTTGCTTTCTAATCAAATGTTCGAAAGCGTCCGAAAGTAAAATTCTGAATGTTTCAAATCGATCAGATAAAATTTAATATACCCTTCGACTCATTATAAGAAAAAAACATAAACAAAAAATGAACCTTAACCCCAGTACATGTTCAAAAGAGTGGAGGAAAATATATCAAACATAAAAAACTGGAAAAACAGATCAATCAGAAATAAGTAAGACAAAAACATCTATGTCATTGGAATCAATGGGAACCCATAAATGAAAACTGTTTGTTCACTGTGAAATGCCACAAAGTAGATGGTCAGTTTTTCATATTCAGAGGCAAATTTTTTGTCAAACTAGATGTTCCAGTCTGATGACTTTTCTTTTTCTTTTTTGCCGCTTTTAGGGCCAATAAAGATTTTAATTGTCATTCTCTTCGGTGAAAAAGATCTGAAATAAAAACAAAAACCTATATTCTTTTTTTTTTCAACAAAAACTAAAGTCTTCAAGTGTTAAGCAAGCATCTCAGGCTGCAGTCAAACACTGACTTTGACTAAGAACTAATCTCTTCTCACATGCTATAAGGTCTGTTACATAATCGAAGTGGTAGAGGAGATAAAAATGGAGGTGGAGAAGGTGATTTCTTCAGGCAACAAAGAAGATGAAGATGAAGATGTTCTGCTTCCTGGTTTTCGATTTCATCCTACTGATGAAGAGCTCGTGGGGTTTTATCTTAAAAGGAAGGTGGAGAAGAAACTCTTTAGTATTGACCTAATCAAGCATGTTGATATCTACAAATATGATCCTTGGGATCTTCCAAGTATGATTCAATATTCATTTCTTTCTTCTTTATAGTTTGTTTTGTTAACTATTATTCGTTCCCTCTTATTGTTCAAGAAAATGGATTTAATTTCATATTGATGCTAATAACTCTAACTGTGAATTGTGCAGAAGTTAGCAAACTTAGCACTGTTACAGAGAAGGAATGGTACTTCTTTTGTAGGAGAGGAAGAAAATACAGGAATAGCATAAGGCCAAACAGGGTTACAGGCTCAGGATTCTGGAAAGCTACTGGTATTGACAAGCCAATATATTCTGTCGGAGGATCTCAGGATTGCATAGGCCTGAAGAAATCTTTGGTCTATTACCGGGGAAGTGCAGGGAAAGGTACCAAAACAGATTGGATGATGCATGAGTTTCGCCTTCCCGCTGGTCAAAATCCTAGTCTCTCAAATACTAAGAAAGACAACTTGCCAGAAGCAGTAAGAATTCAGATCCATTTACTTACCATTTACAAAATTCTAAATTAGTTAATCTCTCTTGAAAACCTTATATGGTTAAAGCTGATCAATAACAATCTTTAGTGCAAACTTCTTGTAAAAGTGATGAATTTATTCTTCATGGGGTTGCAGGAAGTTTGGACAGTCTGCAGAATCTTCAAGCGTGATGTCTCATGTCGAAAGTATGCATCAGACTGGCAAAACAAGAATAATCCTTCTAAACAAAGTACTACTGCTACCAGCTCCAGAACATGCAGCGGAGAGTCAAACAATGGTGTCAAGGTTAAGAGTTTTGGAGCTTTAGATGAGAATGAGAATGAAAGGAAGCTTGTCAATGATCATTTTCTTGGAAGGAACCAGTTCTTTGCAGGAACAACTCAAGTTTTTCCATCATATTTAAGCTTTTCTAACCCAGATGGACATGAATACTTGAGACAGCAGAACTGGGATGAGCTTAGGCCAATGGTTGACTATACCTATGGTACTTCACTGCTGTATCGTGATTGGTAGATGTTAAGGGATAGACATATATATGCGGCCTCAATCCTTGTAATAACCCTGAATCTCTGAAAAATATATAACAATCACTTTCAGGTTGGAAGCTCTTGTTTTTTGGTGTAGCTAGTAAAGCTTGATGAAGACAATAATGACAGAAAATAATGTCAAGAGGGAGTTTAGGGATCATTTTTTTCTTTGATACAAGGGAATTAGTAGTAAATTGGTGCATTTTAGAGAATACCTATCTGATTTTAAACTTGGTTTTGGTAGTGAAGTTCATTAGAACGTGGCCATTTCTCTTGGTTTTAAATTGCAGCAAGGTGTAAGGGCAGAAATATATTGGTTGGAGTTACTCCCAATGCCTAATGCCTACTTTAAAGGCATGGTTTTTTTTTTGGTTATAACTTTAAAGGCATGGTTGTTGACGCATTAATATTAAAATGTCACAGTTATTATCTGGTCGAAAATTTTCATGATTAAATTCTATAAAGTCTGCCTGTAATTAGTTGGAGAAAAGGTCATCTTCTCCCTTGATGGTAGAGAGTTGGCATAGCCATCCTTATTTTCCTTTTTTTTTTTTGGCATTCAGATCAAGTTGTAATTATATTCATATTTATACCAATAAAAAGAAATTGATATTTTCAAACGAGTTTTTCTAACATCAAATAACTATATATTATATATTATGAAATATAATTGGATTTGGGTACAAATATTTTAAAAATAATAAGTACTTTACCTATTACCATCCTTGGGTTGATTAGTAAAAGGTTCTTAAGTTTCATACAATACATTTTTTTTATTGATTAAAACAGACACATCTACGTCAGATTTAGGAATTTTGAATAAATTTTAACTTATTTCAAAATTGATTTGGCATTTAAAATTAGATTGGTATTATATTCAAATTTATACTGATACAAGAAATTGATGTTTTCAATGAAGTTTTTCTCACAAACATCAGGTCTTATATATCTCTCAAAAAGAATTATATATAAAACTATTAAACAAACTATTATATAAAACTATTAAACTAACATTCAAATCCTATACATTCCTATAAAGAAAAACATTTTAAACCATTTATAACTTGATGAAAAGCTCATTATGATATCATATCCAAAGTCTTTATCTTTACATTTATTTAATGTTCTTATCCTTAACGAGAGTTATTTGGTGCTTACCCTTGATACATTTTATGATTTATAGGTCGTGTCTTTTTCCCTATTTTGCGCAGGCCAATATGTATATGCTTTTTCTCCATCATTTGTATCTAACTTGTCATTAATCTTTTTCACAACTTTCGTTTTAGCTTCTGCTATTGCTTTCTTTGCTTCCTTTATAGCTAAAATAGATTTTGCGAAGCTCTTTTCTGTATTATTCTTTTTTCAAAATCTTGTAATAATCTTGCTTAATCTTTGTAGCTTCCTTAAATACTGCAATTCACCATATGTTGCATCCTTTCCACCCATTGCTCTTCAGTTTGATACCCCTAGTATCTCATTTCTTAGCACCCATTGCTTAATCTTTTCTGTTTGATTGATTTTCTACTGATTGATTTTAGTCACGTCTTCAACACCCACAGTTGTCACCTGACTAGTGCACACTGTGGAAGTGTGGATCTTTTGACTATAGTCATATGTCTTATTTTATATCCCTTACAGGAACTTTATTCACATGATTCTATTAGGATGTTGACTGTCTCCACCAAATGTTTTATTGAAAAAAGAATGTACTAAATGTTTGATCGTTTTACTAAATGTTTGATCGTTTTACTTATTGAAATGAAACATTCGTTTTTCAAAAAGAGTATAGATAGTTTGATTTTATTGTTGAAAGTGAAATGATTTATCGAACCGTATTTGATATGATTTCATTGTTTACAATCGTTTAATGATTTACATGAATGATTGTTTTATATGGCATTGCATTGTTATTGAAGTTATGAGGTTGATGGCATCTTAGTATCTGCATGAATTCCTTCTTTGTGAAAGTTATTAGACTTCTTATAATCGAATTTAGGAGCCATGACAAGTGAGGTGCTCTAAAGTATTCTTCTTTACTTACCCTGGTAACCCTAACCGGTTGTAGTAATCTTTCCATTCAAATCGTAAGCTATCACAATTGATTGTTAGAATCATTGTAGAGCCATGATTAGGATACATGCATATAGTTCGCATGGTATTAGGTCTTTTATATATGTTTCTTATTGGGTGAAAGCTCACCCACTTACTAATCTCACAGGTGATTCAGTAGATGCTTTTGAAATCCTTCATTGAGGCTAATGGAGCGATCGTCTTCCAAAGCCTTGTCGGATTTGGCTTAAGGTATAATGAGTATCGTTTATTTGTATCTAGGCAATCTATGCACAGCTAATGTATTCATAGTTCGAGATGTAAATCATATAGTGTACTATCAGGAATGTCAAAGGAAGCTAGTGTGATGTATTTACATTAAATTGATATATACAATTACATGTTAAAGTATTTCGGTTTACACTTTGATGGTATATTGATATTCACCATTATGTGATTTTATGGTATAAAGATAGACAGTAAATGAAATGTATAAATGAACTTACACTGACGCCGAATATAAACAAAATGATAATAAATGTGAATGTTAATCGTTGTATGAGAAAAGTAAAGTTAAAGTGAAAAAGTTAGTTCGAAATTTCATGACTTCGATCGTGACATCACCAACCTTGCAGGAGCAGTCTATCCGAATGACAACTAGATAGCAAGCTAGAGGATGAGGAAAGACAATCATCTTGACACTACTTCAAATAATTTTCACCCAATCTTGAAAGATGAAATGGATAAGATTAGGTGTGCCACTTTTACGCTCATGAATGTGGTGCAACAAAAAACGATCAAGACGAAGAAACTATGAGTACCTAGTGCTAAATGGCTTCAAGTTCCCCAATACTTAAGTGGAGCTAAAACATATGCTCTTGCAGTGGTTCCATCATCATCATCAGCTCCTAAAAAATTTTACAGAAGAAACCATTCTCATTTCCCTTTAGTATCGAAAGAGCTTTGGAGTGATATATATGTAGAAAAGTGAAACTTAACTTAGTAGTGAAGTTATGTACTCATCAAGATTCAACCCAAGGAACGAAATGCCAAACAACACCAAATCTCCTTGTCGAACAAACATCACGTGGAAAGAAATTTTAAATCAAATTATCTAAGCAAAAGGACCACTAGGGCATCATATTAAATGCCATTGAAAGTAATCAAGGACCATATGGGAGTAGCCAATTAGCCATTAACCTTGCATACACAGGAAAATTAAAAAAAAAAAGCCAGCCATCCTTACCATAATTGTGTAGTTGATGCATTTCCTTTCTTGCTGAAATACCTCTAGAACTTATTTCTTTCAGAAACCTAGAAATTTAATGTCCTAGCCTTTCTACCCATATTTCTTTGTTCTAATATAATATTAAAGCCTAAACACCAATAAACTTCTGATCGACTGGTTAAGAATGAGTTGTAATATAATGTAAATTTTTGCTTTGAATCCAATTACCTTCATTACCTGTCACTTCCCTGTCACTTAATATTTCCCTTGTAACAAAAAAAGGCTAATCAATAAAGAAAGCCTTTGCTGTCATTGACATCAAGAATAAGAACTTAAAACCCAAGATGGTTTAAATCAGCATAAATAAAAGCTTCACCAAGATGGTTTAAATCGGCAGAAATCAAAATTTCACTTCAGCTCCAAAAACAATTTTAGGGAGCACTTTGATGGGTTTGTTTCCATATATCCTCCACCTCGGGATAGGGGTTGGAGGCTAATGCTTAAGAACAAAAGGGCTGGGCATAGAGCATGATTGTAGCTAGTAGCGAAGCCAAAAAATTTATTGAGTGAAGACTTCACTTAAATATATTAAATTATAAAAAAAATAACAACAATAATAATGATAATAGTAATAAATAAAAAAATAAATTTTTTTATCTAGTCATAATTGTGAAAAAAATTTTAAACATCTTTAATACGATTTTATATTTTGAAAATTATGTATAATAATTTCATCACCAATGTTTTGGAACACATAATTTTTAAGATACGCAACTAATTTATCATTCAATCATTAATCTTTCATTTCGTCACACAAGAATGTTTTTAACATATTTATTGTTAAAAATACATTATATGTTGTTATAGTAACTGATAGAATTACTATTAACGTTTACAACAAATAAACTAAGGAATACACTTTCTCTTTTTCAATTTTCACCATTCTTATAATAAAATCCTAAATTCTTTTTAACTTTAAAAACTTTATGCTAGTATACATAAACTTAAACTTTATCTACCAAATGTTTCATTGAAAAAATTTAAATAAAATATAATAAAATATGTATCTAACTATATTTATATAATATAAAATTTTTTTAGGTGGTCAGTGGGAGCTTAGCCCCATGGGGCTCCGCCCCTGACTGTCGCTCGAGACAGAGGGGCTGAGTCCAGGGAATCCAAATCATTTGGGAGAGGTCAATGGAGAGTTTACCGAAGGACTTGGCGGCAGCAATTCAAGTTGGGAAGATTCTTGGATCAGTTATAGAGAGGTTCTTGGGGCTTGAAAAGTGGGGACACATGCGGTGGTTAATGTAGTTTGGTGGGTTCAAAGAAAGGCTTCTAGTTGATGATCTTTTCTTAGCTAAAGTTGAACCTTGTAAGAATCCACCATCACCTCCGTCCAGGAAACAACCACTGCAACAAAAAAAAACCCCAAAAATTCAACAAAAATTACAACTTACATCCAATTGCTTCTGAACATAAACTGCTCGTTTCTTTGTCTTTCTATGAGGGCGGTGCCCGACCATCACCTTCTGTCAAAAAAAAAATCAAGGGTTTCCGGTCGTTTTTCTTTTTCTTTTGGATGCCAAAGATGACGATTACAGTAG
Source organism: Heritiera fomes (assembly GCA_032173925.1). NCBI lineage: Eukaryota > Viridiplantae > Streptophyta > Magnoliopsida > Malvales > Malvaceae > Heritiera > Heritiera fomes. Next base: position 6,327,658 of record JAPDPM010000015.1, read on the forward strand.
AAGGAATCAAAGCTTTGTGAAGTTGAAATGGCACGGAGGGAGGTGAATGAGACGAAAAGAGAAAGAGAACATTTTGGAGAATCAAAAATTTGACCCACGAAATGAGACATGGGTGAGAAGGGGATTAGGGTCTCAATGGGTGTTCTGCTAAAAAAAAAAGTGCCAAGCAACACTCAGCAGCTTTGTGTCGAGTTATAGAGGTGGCAAAAGTTGACCCGACTTGAAAAATTCGTCCGATTAATCCGAATCCAAATCCGACCGATCCGATTTGACTAAAAAAGTCAACAATCCAAATCCAACCCGATCCGAATCCGAATTGACCCAAAACCAAATTTATCCGAATTTACATTGATCCAAACTCGACCGAATCCGAACCCGAATTTATCCGAATCCGAATTCATCCGAATTTAGATTAACCCGAACCCGAATTGATCCGAACCCAAATTGACCCGAACCCAAATTGACCCGAACCCAAATTGATTCGAATCCAAATTTACCCAGACCTGAAAATATTCAAACTTAAATTTAATATTACCAATAAATATTTAAATGTTAAAATTAAATATCAAAGTATTTTAATATAGTAAAAATATAATTTTTTTCAATAATATGAGTGTTATATATTTTTTTAATATAGTTAAATTTAAATATTCACTTTTATATTACATTCATTTGAACATAATGTATAATTATTTAATGATTAATCTATAACAGAGTACAGAAGCTATATCATCTACACTAATGTCTCTAATTATTCTATAAAAAATCAAACTAAATTAAAGAAATATATAGTATTGTTTTATGATATTTAGTATGGATTATTAAATCACTTTGATTCAAAAGTTATTAATTATTGTAGTAATAAAAATAAAATGAAAAAACGTAATTAATTTATGAATATTGGTAAATATATTATAAAGAATACTATCATACAGATTATTAAATATTTTGATTATTTCAATCCCAATTGTACTATAGGTCATGTAAAAAGACAATTTTATTTTCATGAGTTTTGTAGTTCTTAGAAATATGGTTTTAGTTGATTTTTATACCAGATAAATTACATCAAGATGACCAAAGTTTAATCCAATAAATCTGTCAAATCGACCCGAATCCAAATCCGACCAACCCGAATTGACTAAAAAAGTCAACGACACAAACCCGACCTTATCCGAACCCGAAATGATCCAAATCCGAAATAGACCGATTTTCCTTGACCAAAACCCGACCTTATCCGAACCCGAAATGATCCAAACCCGAAATAGACCGATTTTTCCTTGACCCAAACCCGACCTTATCCGAACCCGAAATGATCCGAATCCAAAATGATCCAATTTTTTCTTAATCCGAAATGATCCGATCCAAAATGATCCGATCCAAACCCAATCCGACCCGCCCATTTGTCACCTCGAGTTCCATGCAATTCTACATTTATTTTTCATGCAATGCCCGGCTATTAAGCGTGAAGCATCTGGAACTTTTCTCTTAAAAATGGCCAAAATTAACCTCAAAATTACAATCAAACCAACCCCAGACAAAAAGGTTTCCACCGAGTCAACAACAACAATGGAGAAAAATCAACAATATTGAAAAACAATTACTCTCAAAATTGATGATGTGACAATGATAATAAAAAAGTAATACTTTGCCATATTTTCCTTTTTTTTTTTGTTCATTCATATTTTCTGAAATATATTTAATATAACGATTATATAGATTTTGGCGTGACAAGAAGAAGTTTCCCAAGACAAAGACCGCATCCATCCCATGCCATCCGGCATTCCAATAAGCTTCGTAGCTCAAGGTCAAGAGTAAACCGGATCACAGGCCGGGCTTGAGCTAGGCTCACGATAAGTAATAATAAATTTTATGTATGTTTAAATTCTTTTCGATTCGAAAATTTGAACTTGATTTTTTATTAAAATTTATTTTTATTTTTATACAACAAGTTCATGCTTGAGCTCGGCCTGATTCGAAAATAATTTTTTAAATTTAATATATTTATTTATTATTTTATACCCTTTAAAATTTAATTTAATTTGTCAAAATTCATATATCAATTTTCATATTAAATATTTATAATCATATTTATTAATTAATAATATTTTATATACAAATAATAATATTATATTTAGTAAATATATAAAAAAATTTAATTAATACTAAAAAAGAAATATAAAAAATAAAAAATATAAATTCAGGTCAGACCGGGCTTGCGCTTTGAAAGGTCAAGCTCGGGCCCAGGTCCGAATTTTAAAAAGACCTAAAAATTTTATTCAAATTCAATTATTACATCACATATTTTTATCTAAATTCGATCAAATATCGAACAAATTTTTAAATTTGGACGGATAATCTGATCTTTGAGCAAGTCTAGCCAAGAGACTTTGGGGATTAAAAGATGGTCTGTAGCTGGCTGTGTGAAAGGGTTTTAACAATATCATTGTTGAAACTGATTCTCAAATAATTGTAAGATATGTTCTTGAACATGTTAATGTTTCCCACACTCATTTTGCTATCATATCTGATTGCAGGGCACTCCTTAGCAAGCTGGAAAATGCCAGGATGATGCATGTGTTTAGAGAAATCGATATGTGCACAAATGCCTTAGCGAAAATGAAAAGATCTTTAGCTGAACCTTTTGTGTTTCTTACTTCACCGCCTGTGATGGTATCTCTTCAATTGCTATATGATAGAATGGGCTGTAAAATATCCAGAAACATTTCAAGTTGTAACCCCATAGGGGAATTGAAGTTTAATCTAATTCTATGTGCCTTTTTCCACCAAAAAAAAGTACTACTAAATTTGTTACATTATTTCTTGTTGAAGACGGCAATGTGTAGTTGAAGCCGGCGTTACGTAGTTGCGTTGCTATATTCAAATGTCCTTGTTTGTAGGCTTGTAGTTATCAAGGTCTATGCAAAAAGTCCTTTCTGTTCATCTTTGGCTACGCTCAATCAAAGCTCTCTGACAAAAGCGGCATTGAATGAATCTGGATAGGTATAACAAATGTACTTGTTTTGACAAGACAACCCTTTTGTTCACTTTGACTGTCTCAACTCCGAATCAGTTGTCTACAAATGGCAGTCTACTCTTTTGCCAGAACAACATTTTAGCCTTACCATCCATTTCTTGGTTTGAAAATTGAAATGCATTGTGGAGTTGACATGATTTCCAGTTTACGCGAGTTTTGGCTCCGTGGCTTGCCAACTCACCAGTTTTACTAGTGTTACCTCTACTTTGATTTCTGTAATAATTTAACAGCTTTGGTGAGATGCCGATCAGGGTAAAATAATCCAGGCTGAAAGCAAGAATATGAATATAATAATACGCAGATGGTTGCATGGAATTGTTTTGGTCTTCAAGACAAAGGGTCGTTTGACATGGTAGAAAGAAAATATAAAATAACACGAGTTACATCGTTTTATGAATATGAAAACTCGAATCTAGAGGCAGATGAGCATAGTTTAATTTTGCTGTTTTTTTTTTTAACAATAATTATTACTACTATTCTTGTAGGCATTGCCGCTTTGGTATTATAATGAATAATTGCAGTTGAACAGTTTGAAGTTGTCTTTTCACCAAAGAAAAAAAGCTTGAAATTGACTCATTTATTTTTGGTTTGAAAGAAAAATGGAGAATAAACCTTCCCAAGATTCAATTCTCGAATCTAGAGGCAATTCTGATTGATCCAGTAGAAATCAAGTTCACTACCTTCCTTGAACATGGAGTTAGTTTACCATGTGTTTTTTGACCTTTTGGGTATTTTTGAAGTATACTGAAAGGCAAGGTTGAAGGTGCTAATTCATGGCCTGCTGAGAGAGGAAAATGTTATTTATCCGTGAAATACGGCTAGTTGATGTCCTGCCAGATCTAGGAAAGTCCAAACTCCAGCATTGGAAGTCTCTCTCCTTAAAGTACAATGACAGAATTACTTAAAAATAAGAGCAGGGACGGTTAATAAAAGACAAACATTGAATCTTGTTTTAGCTTTTGTACCAATGCCTGAATATACATCCCATAAATATATGATGATGACAAAGGCTGGAATCTGCAGTTTGCTTTGTTGAAGGCCAGGCCGTCTACAGGTGGAATGAGCAACAAAAATCAGATTGTTGGGCGATTTCAACATGGATCGATCTGGATTTTGGCTTATGTTAATGTGATTTCCATAGCCTTTTTCATCTAGCTGAGGAGGAACTTGATTGATTGTTGAAGAGGGAGCTGGAATTTGTGAGCTTGTAAAGATGGCAGCTGCATCATCCAGGAGAAGGAAGCTGGGGAAGGTTAGATGGAGCAAACTCTATTCTTTTGCATGCTTGCGACCCTCAACATCCGAGCCATCTGCTGCTCAAGAGCTCATCGGTCAGCCTGGATTTTCTCGGGTTGTTTTCTGCAACGAACCTCACCTACACAAGAGAAAGCCTTACAAGTATCTCTATAACTATATATCCACTACTAAATACAACGTTCTGACTTTCCTTCCGAGAGCACTTTTTGAGCAGTTCAGAAGAGTCGCCAATTTCTATTTTCTATTGGCAGCAGTTCTTTCGCTCGCTTCTTTGGCTCCTTTTTCTAAAGCAAGTTTGATCTCTCCTTTGGTGTTTGTGGTGGGAATCAGCATGCTTAAAGAGGCTGTCGAAGATTGGCATAGATTTTTGCAGGTTACTTCGAGCTAAACATTTCTCTTCTTTTAAGCCTTCTTAGTTTCGATGATTTCTATAATTTGGTTTCTGATAAGCTTGCTGAGAAATTTTAATTCATCTATATTGTTACTTGACAGTTAAGATTTCAGGTACAAATTACATAGTTGTTTTTGTTCTGCTGAATATGTCACGTTGCTTGAAACCTGTTTGCAGGATTTGGATGTAAACAATCGGACTGTAAAGGCTCATGTGAGCAATGGAGAATTTGTAGATAAATTGTGGAAAGAACTTGGGGTTGGAGATGTTGTGAAAGTTAATAAAGATGAATATTTTCCATGTGATCTTCTTTTACTATCTTCCAGCTATGAGGATGGTGTTTGCTATGTAGAGACCATGAACCTTGATGGAGAAACGAATCTGAAAATTAAAAGATGCTTGGAAGCAACCCTTTGTTTGAACGAGGATGAAGAATTCAGTAAATTCAAGGCCACTGTCCGCTGTGAGGATCCAAATCCTAACCTTTACACCTTTGTGGGGAATTTAGAGTTTGAGAATAAATCATATTCTCTGTGCACTGCCCAACTGCTTCTAAGAGATTCAAAACTCCGAAACACTGATTACATTTATGGAGTAGTGGTCTTCAGTGGACATGACACAAAAGCAGTACGGAACTCCACAAGGTCACCATCTAAACGCAGCCGGCTAGAGAGAAAAATGGATCAAATCATTTACCTTCTTTTCTCAATGCTTCTGTTGGTTTCGTTGGTTTCTTCCATTGGATCTTTGCTGTTTATGAGGCACGAGATGGTTGATTGGTGGTACCTTCAGTTACGAGATGGCTCCAGCCCAGCAGAGGATGATGATAAGTTCTTCAATCCATCAAAGCCGGTAAAATCAGCTCTATTACAGTTCATACGGGCCCTCATATTATATGGATATTTAATCCCCATTTCTTTATATGTTTCCATTGAAGTTGTTAAAGTTTTACAAGCAATGCTTATTAATAAAGATATAGAAATGTATGACGAAGTAACATGCAAGTCAGTTAAAGCCCGGACTTCAAATTTAAATGAAGAACTTGGTCAGGTTGAAATGATACTGTCAGATAAAACTGGCACTTTGACATGTAATCAGATGGAGTTCAGGAAATGCTCCATTGCTGGAATTTCCTATGGGGGTGATATAACTGAAGTTGACCTTGCCGCATCAAAAAGAATGAATGCTGATTTTGAGGCATCCCAGTTCAGTGTAGATGAATCGGATAGAATAAGTCAAAGCTTTGAACTATCTGAGTTCTCGGTATCTAATTTTATTACGCAAAAGGCTGTTCTTGGATGCCGAGAAGTTCATGATAATACAAATAAAGAGAATTCAAGACTTTCAAGAATGGACGAATCTGTTATCAAGGGTTTCAACTTCAGAGATGAGAGGCTTATGAGCAAGAATTGGATCCATGAATCCAACTTACTGGAAATTACAATGTTCTTTAGAGTCATGGCTTTGTGTCATACAGGCATACCTATTGAAGATGATAACATCAGTAAGCTGAGGTATGAAGCAGAGTCACCAGAAGAAGTATCTTTTCTGATTGCCTCGCAAGAGTTTGGCTTCCAATTTTGCAGAAGAACTCAATCAGTGATGTTTCTTAAGGAGTTTGATCCTTCCTCTAGGAAGGAGGTGGAGAGGTAACTTTTGTTTTTACAACATTTACTTTGCTTCCGAAATTCCCTTCAATTTGTAAAGCCTCAAGGTTATCTTCAGGGAGTACAAGCTACTAAATCTGCTGGAGTTCAGTAGTTCACGCAAGAGGATGTCTGTGATAGTGAGCAATGAAGAAGGTCAGATATTTCTTCTTTGCAAAGGCGCAGACAGGTATATCACACAGCTCCATAAGTTGAATTTCAAGTGCTACTCCAAGAACTAATTTCATGTATTGAAATCAATATCTCTTACCTCATGTTGTATATCGGTTGGATTTTCAGCATAATCTTCGATAGACTAGCTGATAATGGAAGGACTTGTGAGCAAGCAACAACTTTGCACCTTTCAAATTATGCAGAAGATGGTTTTCGCACTCTAGCATTCGCTTACAGGGTAGTTGAGGCAGCTGAGTATGAAAGGTGGAACACAATATTTACACAAGCTAAAACCACAGTTGGCCCTGAAAGGGAAGACTTGCTGGAGAAAGCATCAGAAATGATAGAAAAGGACTTAATCTTATTGGGGGTTGCAGCTGTTGAAGACAAGTTACAAAAAGGGGTCAGTTATCTTCTCTTTTACGAGTATCTCTGTTTGTTTCTACTTGTGATGAAGAGAAGAGATTATATGGACAAAGCATCTGTCATGACCGAAAATTTGGACTGCTTTTAACAGGAGGTGAAGGCTTGTAGTTACCCTCAATTGCTCATGCTCTAAGCTTAAACCAAGTTAATTTTTGTAGATTACAGAAAACTTTAGAAAAAAAAAAGACAACGTCAATTGGTCTAGTAAAAATCTCACATGGTGGTTTTCATCTAACAAGGGTAAAAATTCTGATAAAATATTGAAAATTTGAAATCACTTTAAACTTTGTCTCTAAATTGTTGGTTATTATTCTTTAGTCATTTAGAAAATGCAGCTTTTTTGAATGCTCAATCAGAAAATGCCACTGGTGGTGACAGGAACGTGATGAATCACTTCATAGTAGAAAAATTATTGGCTATCTCTGATTTCCAGTATGTAAGCAAAATCAAAACTATTATCATTCTAATTGTTGGATGTGCTGTGAATTTCAATACACCAGCTGCTGTTCTCTGCTTGTTTCTTTTGCTAGTTGATCTACATAATTCAGCATTAATTTCCTGCAACTAACTGCTTATTCCATTTACAAACATAATAGGTTCCAGAGTGCATAGATAAACTTGCCCAAGCAGGGTTGAAAATATGGCTGCTCACTGGTGACAAGAGAGAGACAGCAATAAATATAGGGTGAGGCCGATCACAATTCCATATCTTTCTGCATTATTTGACATAGAAAGTTTTTTTGGTTAGCGAGAGGGCCTTACTTAACTATTGATTTGCTATTGCATTTCTCCGATTTGGCAGATTTGCTAGCAGTTTGCTCCGTCAGGATATGAGGCAATTTCATTTGAGTTTGAGCAGAGAAGCTGAGTCTAAAAGCCATGTAAAGGTAAAAGTTAACTTGAAAAGGCACTATTTTTTATGTGATATGCTTGCATATGTGATCACCCTTCATATGAAATAAGTATTACTCAAATCTGATTTTTGGTAGAACTTCATGCATTCACATTTCACAGGCACTTGACATTTTATGAGAACGACATTTTGCTGAGGCGTCATCCAGAAGATGTCTAATGCATTATCTGATTTGGCCAAATTTGAGTTGGTAATAACAGGACTGCCTTTTCTAGCTTTGCAGGCTATGAAAGAAGAAACTTTGCACCAAATTGAAAGTTCTTACAAAGTAATGTGTGAAGAAAGAAACAAAGAGGCTCCATTCGCTTTAGTTATAGATGGAAAAGCTATTGAAATTGCTTTGAGAGGTGACGTGAAGGATAAGTTCTTACAATTGGCAGTTAATTGTGCTTCTGTCATATGCTGCCGGGTTTCCCCGAAACAGAAAGCTCTGGTATGGCGTTTATCTTTGTTTGCTCTTACTTTCTGAATGAACTTCTTTGAATTTTAGACGGATATGAAAGACCAAATTAGAATTTCAACCCTGATAATTTCAATAAGTTTTATAACACTACCGCCTCTTTTTATTAATGATACATGGAAGCTGAGATAATTCAATGTTCATCTCCATATGATATTTTATTGTTTTGCATGAGTTGAAGTTTCCAATATTCTTTAATTAGATCTTAAACCGGGCAATTACAGATCACTCGATTGGTGAAGGAATATACTGGCAGAACAACTCTTGCAATTGGAGATGGGGCAAATGATGTTGGCATGATTCAAGAAGCTGATATTGGAGTTGGGATCAGTGGTATGGAAGGAATGCAGGTAATTTTTCATAATTCAGTTTGATCAATAGGTTGGTAAGGGATCTTTAGGCTTCAGCATTAACCTTTTGTTCCATATTCTCAGTCATGAACATTATTTGGTGAACATAAAATCTTTAAAAAGTGTTCCTCGAGAACAGTATATTATAAAAGGATAGATAACAACCAGCTAAAAGTTCTTTTCCATGAATTATCACTTATTGCAGGCAGTCATGGCGAGTGATTTTTCACTTCCTCAATTTCGATTCTTGGAGAGATTACTTATAGTTCATGGGCATTGGTGTTACCAAAGAATATCAAAGATGGTACATCTTTAATTTCTACTAAATTTTATTGAATATATATACATGTCATATTCTATGTGTTTATTTCAAGGCTTAACTGGCTTTCTCTCCTTGTGACTTGTTATAGGTTCTGTACTTTGTCTACAAGAATGTTGCATTTGGCCTCACTCTCTTCTACTATGAATTATACACAAGTTTCTCAGGGGAGGTCTTGTATGATGACTGGTATATGACAATGTTCAATGTGGTGCTGACATCCTTGCCTGTCATAGCATTAGGAGTCCTGGAGCAGGATGTTTCATCGAACTTATGCTTGCAGGTAAAGTAACCAAATACAAGATTCTCTTACCTGCTTTAGCTTGTGCCAAAACCAACAATTCTTTCAACACTTGTGTTTCTTATGAAATGAAACAGTTTCCAGCCCTTTATCAGCAAGGACCAAGGAATGTACACTTCAGCTGGAGCCGCATCATTGGGTGGATACTAAACGGGGTAGTCAGTTCTCTGGTCATCTTCCTGACAAACATTTACATACTCTCTCCCAATGCAATCCGAGAAAATGGATACGTAGCAGACATAAATTCTCTTGGTGCCATAACATACACCTGCATAATCTGGACAGTCAACTGTCAAATTGCTCTAATCACCAGCCACTTTACTTGGATCCAGCATCTCTCCATATGGGGCAGCATTATGTTATGGTACATTTTCTTGGTACTCTACGGGACATTGCCTCCAGATTTATCACGAAAAGCATTTCAGGTGTTCATTGAAGCCATTGGACCAGCACCCTTATACTGGATGGCCACCATGCTCATCGTCATCGTTTCGCTTCTTCCTTACTTCACACACATTGTCATTCAAAGATCATTTTATCCCATGGACGATCATCTCATCCAAGAAATGCAGTACTGCTTCAAGAAAGGTGGTGTGACAGACAATGAAATGTGGTTAAGAGAACAAAGAAACTCCCAGAGGTCTACTCACATTGGATTTTCAGCAAGAGTTGATGCAAAGGTTTTGACATTCAAAGAACAGTTGCAACATTCAAAAGAAAGTATCAACTTATAGATCTGTGACAAGCAGCTCCATATATAGATCAATGACTAGCCCTCCAATCCCATTTTCTAGCTCTCCCTTTTCCTTTTCCTTTTCCTTTTCAGAGGAACAATTATCAAACTTACTCATTCTTTAATTCATTCAAAGATTGAATATAGAATCGATTTCGCTCTCTGCCTTTGCCTTTTTCTTTCTTTCATATTTCAGCCATTAATAAATGAGCTCTATGCAACTGTGCTTCATGCAATATTCCATTAGTTCTTTCATTGCTTTTTCCCTTCAAGTTAAATTACTTTCCTAACCCAAAAGGCCCCTGGAGGCTGCAAGTCAGCTTTAGAGAGCTTAAGCCCCTAACTTTCATTGCTTTATTTAAAAACACAAAAAAAAAAATGAATAATACAAAATTAGCAAAAGCTTTCATAAAAAAAAATTTTTTTTTTACCATTTTATCATTATTTTTGCCTATTTTTATACATTAATATTACTATATTGGCTCAAGAATAAATAACCACCGGTTTTTCTAGAAAAAAAAAAGACAGGTTTATGCAGCGGTCATGCTACCTTCTCTGAGGACAAAGAGTAAATAAGTAAGTTTTATTTACTAAAAGAAAAAAAAATCATATTCAACTTGTTACACAACTCATAAATTTGTTTGTAAAAAAAAATCAAAATAAATCTTCAAACTTTAATCGAAAATAAAAATAAGTTCATAATATTTTTATGGATAATTATCTTATACACTATCAATGGAGTTTTTTTATTTTACAGACAGGATTAGAATCATAACATATGTCTTATAAAAATATTAAAAAAATAAAAAATAAAACAGGACATGTGCCATGATCCTAACTCCACTTGTAAAGTCAAAAAACTCTATTTGTAAATTAAAAAAACTCCACTGACGGTGTATATAATATTAATTTTATTTTTATTGCATGAAATTAGTACTCTAAAATTTTATTTTATTGTAATTAGAATCTTGCTCATATAAAATCTTAATTTTTTGTTAAAATTTTCTTAATTGTATAATTTAATGTCTATTTCCATGAATTAAATGATAAATATTTGAAAAAAAATTCTATTTCAGAAATTTTGTCAATTGAGTGTTAATCATCCATTTTTATGATTTAACAAATATAATTAATAAAAATTCACGACCTTAATTTATATAATAAAAAATCAAGAACTTATATATATATATATATTCATAATAAAATCCGAAAAATTATTTAGGTATTAAACTGTAAAGTTTTTAAGATCTTGGATTTCTTATAATAATTACAAAAAAAGGTTATTGTGAGACCCGATTGAAATTTTATTGGGCTCAAACAACCCAAAACCACAGAAAAACTTTTTGTTCAGCCCAATTATTTAAGACCTGAAAAACCCTGAACCGTCTGTTCTTGTTTTGAGTTTACTCTGCGGAGGTTTTAAAGCTTAAACGAAAGCAAAAACCTTTACACTGAGCTTTTCCAAAATACTCGGCTGTGTTATTTAAGAAAAGAAAGAGCAAATTTATTCGTTGCATTGATATGGGTAAGGAAAAAGAAGAAATTTTAGGGAATAATAGCATTGAAGATGTCAGTTGGCTTTTTTCCCTTTCTGAATCCGAGCTTGTAAGTTTTTTTTTTCTTTTTATAAATGTAAATCTGTAAGGAAATTGTGCATTGATCAAATCAATCTGAACCCAATTTGCAGGATTTGTTAATTAGCTTAAAGAAGCTAGCCATGAAACGTGCTAGTGTAATTGGGCATGTTCAATTGGCCAAGAAATTTGATTTAAAGATGCTTCGAGCCCTTGGTAATTTTTCTTTATTTCCTTAAATTTGTTTTTTTGTGCTTCAAACCTATCCTAATTCGATAATTTGTTTTGATGGGTTGGCCTTGCTTTTCTGGTTTTTTCTTTTTCATGATGTTTTGAGAATTTCGGATTTTTGAATTATCATGGCGTATTGGGTTGTTTCTGTACTTAGCTAATGCAAGCTTTTTTTTGTGAAAGATAGTGGCTTTGGCTCATTCTTCGTATTGTCTCATGGTTACAACATTTAGCACATTTTAGAGTAAAATATAAGTTTTGTAGTTTCTCAATGCATTTTGAGACACCATACTAAGTCGATTGAGTTCCAAACCTGAGCTATTGATCCATTTCTTTGTTATTCGACTGCCATCCCTTTTATGTTTTCATAAAAAAAAAAATCAAATACCAACCTATTAGGTTTCTTGATATAAGAGTATAAATAGGGGCAATTCAAGTATTACGATTTGAAGTTTTGTGGATTGGTGGCTTTTCGCATTCTCCCGGGGCCTGGCTTGTTTGAAGCCTAGAGGGTGTTTGTTGGTCTTTAGGCATTGGTGATTGTTGGGATTCTCTGCCGCAGGTATATAAGCGAGTAAGGCCCTCTTGTTCATTACGAAATCCTCGGAAGCTATCTTCTGCTGTAGTCTGCTACTCTTTGTTGTAGACTGCTACTCCCTGCGGTAGGCTTTCATATCTAGGGCTGTAAACGAATCGAACACGAACGAACGAACTGATGTTTGTGTTCGTTTGTTTTTTAGTGCCGTTCGTGTTCGTTAAGGGGTGCGTTCGTGTTCGTTCATTTGTTTGGTAGGGCTTGTTCGTTAATGTTCGCGAACACGTAAACGAACGGGTTCGCGAATACGTAAACGAACTCGTTCGCGAACACATGTTCATGAACAAGTATTCATAAGAACAAATAAATATTAAATATTAAATATTAAAAATCTTACATAAAGATTAAATTTCACATGCAAAATGAAATCATCTAATACAAAATCTTAAATACAACTTATGTCAACAATGTTTTATTAAAATTGATAATTACTATTTTAAGTACAATTTATATTATACACCTATATATATATATTAAAGTATCATATATATATATGTGTGTGTGTGTACACAAATATGTGTAACATATATATATGTAAATGGTCAATAGATAAGATCATATGAATGAAATCTTAACTTATTATGAGACTTTTATTAATTTTATTTCCATACATTATGTTTAAAATTTTAAAAAAATAATTATTTTAAGTATAATTAACTAATTTAATTTTATAATTATATTTTATTAATTTTTTAAACCAACAAAGTTATATTATATAAATATATTTAAAAATTATGTACTAATTTTTTATGTTAATGTTTTAAAAATAGAGTATATATTATATAACTCATATAATATAAGTAATTTTAGTATTTTAATAAATAACAAACGAACAATAAACAAACATAAACAAACGATCAACAAATGACACTTTAAACAAACGATCATAAACGAACGAACAACGAACGAACAATAAATGATACTTTAAACGAACGAACAATAAACGAATATAAACGAGCATGTTCGCGAACAAAAATGAACGAACCATATCTCTGTTCATGTTTGGTTCGTTTAACAAACGAATACTAAAATGTTGTTCGTGTTCGTTCGTTAAGCTTAATAAACGAACATAAACGAACAGAAACCGAATAAGTTAAGTTCACGAACGGTTCATCGAACGTTCTGTTCGTTTACACCCCTATTCGTATCTTGTCGTTGTTCTTATTTTCCCAAGGTCATTTGAGCACTCATACATGTATTTTCTTCTTTTCTTTGTGTTAGCCAGGGTCCTTAGAGTTTTCCAATGGCTATTCACTGTATTGGTAAACCGTTTAGGATAGGTTCGAACTCTACGCTTATTGCCACAAACTTAGACGTCATTAGGGTCTTGTACCCTCTTCCTGAGGATTATTCTTATAGATTGTCGGGTGATGACGAAACATCCCCCTCCTTAGTAGATAGTGGGGTAGCTATTCATAGGGCTTCCTTGGACTTAAGGTTTTGGTTTCCCCTTTCTAATTTTGGGGTTGACTTCCTAAGAGATTACAATATCGTCCCATGTTAGCTACATCCTCATGGATGGCCCAGTTGATGGGGTTTACTATATTGTGCCATGGTCACGGCATCATTTCCTCCATTTCTTTGTTCAACGCTTTTTTTAGAGTCCGAGGGTTGACAGAAGCAACTTCTTATTCCCTTCAGAGAGTTACAGAAAAAACTTTGATAACAAACTCTTTGGTGATCTTCCTAACAAGCTACATAGGTTTGAGCATGAGTGGTTGGTCGTAGAGTTCCCTAAGGGTATAGGTATTCCCACCAGGTGGAACTATCGCAAGCTCAGTTATTCAGGTAGATTGTGCCTTTCTCTTTTGATGGTGCAATATGAAGAGTCTATTAATCGACTATGCTCTTCAAGAGAGCGTAATTTATTCTTTGTCTTTACCCTAGAAAATGTAGTAGCATCAGGTTGCGGAATCGTAGGGTCTCCCTTAAGTACTCCGCTAGTTCAAGTAGATTTACCATCTGCATTGCTAGTCTTCCTTCCACCTCTAACGACTCAACCTCAGCTCCTGTTGACCCCATAGACCTGCTTGTATAGCCTATAAACCTTGTAGGAATCTTAGCTGGGGATTTTTATTTGAACCCGAATTCTGAGAGAGAAGGGTCCATTGGAGTAGAAACCACAAGTGATTCTTTCGAGGAAGACTTAGAATGGAATTAGGATAGCACTTTCGTGAGTCCCTTTTATGGTCTTCCTACGGATGAGAGCTTGGCTAATATAGATGACCTGGATGCATACTTAGGTTTTGCTGATGGTAACTTTTATCTTTTTTTATCGTGTTGCTAGCATCATTTGCATGGTTCACTGACATTGTCTTTTTGCTTTGCAAACATGAGTACATTCCAAGACACAATCCACAAGAGGAAAGCTATTGAGTCCTCCTTGAGGGCTCCCCCAGCTGTGCCTCCCCCTCGGAAACAGCCTCGTTTCAAGGTGTTTGCCCTGGGGCATTCTCGCACCCCCACTTCTTCTATGACTAGTGTTCTTGGGGATGGCCCTACTTGAGCGGTTGAAAGGGGGAAGAAGAGGCTCATTATTCGTGATCGCTCCACCATTAGCTCCAAGGGTCAAGGGGAGTCAGGCTCTCAAAGGAGCAGTCGCACCTCTCGGAAGCCTTTTCCGAAAGAATCTGAAGCGACTCTTTATCAAAGAGGCAATGATGGATAGGCCCATATTACCCAAGGTTGTGCCTCCAACACTTACACGCTACTCAATTGACGGGGGCAAGCAAGTGGATGGCGATAATTTTCAGATCTATTCGGGCGTTAATGATAATGAAACTATTGAGGATGTCGAGGTAGCTTCTCGTTTAGTGTGGAGCACTATCCTTCCTCATGATGAGAAAGAGTTGTTCAAAGGCTTCCCAAAGGGTGGGGATCAAGCCAACTATCTTGTTATGAAGGTGAGGTGTTCAACTTTTGTTCTCGTATATTTCTCACGTTTTTTCTTTTACTTATGATTTTTTTTATTCCAGGCTGCCCAGCAAATAGTGGCAGTTAATGCGCAGCACAAGTTCTATCGGGATCGAGTTGATAAAGAGTTCAACGACTCAGGGCTGAGAAAGCTAACTTGAAGAGTATGGTTTAGCCAAGGTTGTAAATATCGTACTGAAGAGCGTTTCGTTATTTCTTTTGCAATGAGATATATCGGTATCAGTTGTTTCGGTATATTATTTTGAATTTTTCGGTTTAATTTAAAAATATTTATAAACTTTTCATACATGTAATAATATTATTAATAAGTAAAATAAAATATAAAATATTTAATATTAATAATGATAAGTATAAAATTAATAAAATTACTCATACAACAAATAATAATTATTTTTAAAATTGTTAATGCATTTATTTAATTCATTATTTATGTATTTATTAGTTTTAATTTAGTATCAAAATATATAATAAAACAAAAAAAATTCAATTTTCTTGTAATGTTTGCGTACCAATCGAAATAGTAAATTTTATCGAAATTAATCGAAACAACTTGAAATTCACGAAACCAGCCGATATTACCCGGTACCAAAACTGGTACAAAAAATCAACTCAAGTGTATCGGATTTTATGAAAACTGACGTGTATCGGTCGGTATGACCAAAACCGAAACGGTATTAACAACTATGGGTTTAGCAACTACAAACGCTCTCAGATAGAGTTGAAGAGTTGAAAAGGGAGAGTGAAGATTTGAGGCTTCAAGTACTTTGCCTCCAAAATGATTTGGATACAGAGAGGGCAAAATCCGCTTCTTTGCAGCGGTTTGAAGGGGCTTTTAACCAGGCCTCTAATAAGCTGCGAATCGCAAGGGCCTAGTGCGAAGATATCCTTGCAAATAATCAAAACTTGGTCAAGGGCCAAAAAGAGTTGGAGAATGAACTTGCTGGGTTACAAAGCCAATCTAGGGTTTCACAAGACGACCGTGATCGCATTCGCGTGGAGGCGATGAAGGAATATCGTCTAATGGAATGCTTTGAGAAGAAGCAATTATATTCCACCGGCTTCGTTAAATATGGCTTTTACTTGGCTCATTCTTGGTTGGAGCTAAAAAGAGCTAGTGAAACATTCCCAGAGCTTCAATTTATTGAGGAGGTCGAGTTATATGATGCTCCATACTAGACCAAATATGAGCCGAACTCCAAAGGTGCTGAGGCGTATCTGGAGAGATGGGCTCATGATGACCTTGCAAACCTCAGTGGTCCTTGGATGCCTCGTTATCCTCATAATCGGTCTTTGTCCATCGAAGCTCTTGAGGGTTGGATAGTGAGGATATCCAATTTATGGATATTATGGTGGTTGGCCATACTTCTGATCCTCCTATTGCTGAGATTGTGCACCCTTCCAGTGATGTTCCGGTAATTAAAGTGGATGCCCCAGCGGATGCAGACCCAGCTCTAGATCCTATCCCCATTTCTCAAGCTCCTCCATCTTCTGAAGCCTATGTTCCTGAATAGCTTTACTTCTATTATATTTATGTTGATATTTTTTTTACTTTTGATATTTTCATAATTTCTCTACATGTAATTATAACAAGGGTATAACTAACTGAGATTATAATAGGGGTATGATTATAGTGCTCCCTAGTTTTTTACAAAGAGGGAATGCTTTTTGGAAAAAACTTTTTAACTAAGTTCACGACCTTTTTTTGATTCATGGCTTTGTGCATTTTTTGCTTTAAGCTTACATGTTGCCCATTTTGCTCATTTTTAGCTTAGGGACTTTTATTTTGTTTAGGGCTTATTTCGCGCATTTTTCGCTTTAAGGCTCTGTGTTGCTCATCTCACGCATTTTTCGCTTAGGGACTTTTATTTCGTTTAAGGCTTACTTCGCACATTTTTCGTTTTAAGCTTTTGCGTTGCCCATCTCGCATATGTTTTACTTAGGAACTTTTATTTCGTTTAGGGCTTATTTCGCTCATTTTTCGCTTTAAGCCTTTACGTTCCCCATCTCATGCATTTTTCGCTTAAGAACTTTTATTTCATTTAGGCTTATTTCGCGCTTTTTTTATTTTAAGCCTTTGCATTGCTTATCTTGTGCATTTTTCGCTTAGGGACTTGGTTTCATGCTGCAAAGTGGTTAGTGTATAAGCATTCATAGTAATTGGTATGTAATTTATTACGTGAATAACAAAAAAAGGTTCACAATCCTTAAACATAGATTTATAAACGTAAATAATAAATCTCAACATCCTATCACATTGATAACCAGCTATTGCAAATAGAGTTTCAATTGGTTTGCATTCCATGTCTTTGCTATTCTTTTCCCTTGTAAGCTTTCTAGAACATAGGTACTTGGTCTAAGCATTCTTTTGATTCTATATGGTCCTTCCTAGTTTGCACAAAGCTTGTTGTCTTCCCTAAGGTCATTTCATCGCCCTCGGGTTTGTGTCAACTGTGAGGTCTTCACATGTCTGGCGGGCGGGTGCTCTCGCGCTTGGTGGGAGAGTGCTCCCACCCACGGGAGGGTATACTCACGTTTGGTGGTAGAGTACTCTCACCCCCGTGAGGGTGCTCCCATAATTGGTGAGAGAGTGCTCGCGCCCACCGGAGGGTGCTCCCTTGCCGACGGGAGAGTGCTTCTATTTATGGGATAGTGTCACAGTGGGACACCTACCACGTGTTGTTCGCCACGTGGCATCGTACGTGTGGGCCTCATTGCACCCTTTAATTGGCTAAGGTTTTGTTGTGCTCTGTGCTAGCTAACACACATATTTCAACCAAAGTATCCTCTATATTAATAGTTAGATCATCATCATCATAGCCTTTATCCCAATATTGGATAGACCTGTCAGATGCTGATGCATATGAGCTAAAATACAATTGTTTGTTGAAATATTAATAGTGTTTTGTTCACCAGCTACTAGTAAGAAAAACCTTTGACAAAATTTTCACCTTCTTTATGAATCATGCATGTATAAATTTTAATTGGTGACACTATTTAATAAACTTCTTTTGTGTGTGCCCATGCATTTTGACGTTAGTTAACTCTGTGATGCTGTATCGGCATGTTGAGTAGGCCTGTTGTTCTATCTATGCCTCTTAAGAAGTCATTTAGGTCAAAGAATAGCAGTTCATTGTGGTGAAGTACTGAAGTACGTCTTGTAATTCTGGCTTTCTATTGTTAGGATTCTTACATTGCATCCTTTTATTGTAAAGGTGTAACCTTAGTTAATGTATGGAACCGCTTGTGGAAAAAAGAAAAAGCTTATATTTCCCTGCAGTCGGTTGCTTCATTGAAGCCTTGAATGAATGACTGAATTTTATAAATTTTGTTTTCCCGAATATCCCTGACTGAAAAGTGTCTCATATGGCCTTGTGTTTGACTTGTTGGGGACTCAAACAACCCAAGTGCTATCACTGTTTTGATTTGGTATTTCAGAAGCTCTATTTGTCCAAAATCATTTTCTGTTTACTCGCTTGATGTTCATAGGCTAGAAATAGCTTGGGCTTGCCTTGATCACCTATCGAGTAGGAAAGGCAGTAATCATAGAGCAGCACATTTGTATTGTATTTAAACTTGACATGGGATTTATGGTTGAACCAACATTTTGGAAATGCTTCTTATAAGATTTCTGTTGGCTTTGTTTGCTACATGACTTTTCAATGACATATCTACATAATTTTGATGAGAACAAGGTAGTTTGATTCTAGAACCTTGTATATTTGCTACTGTTCTCTGTTCTCAGTTAGGCTCCAATGATCACAATATTTTAGTTTCTCTGTTCTGTGTCTTGAATCAATTCAGTCTAGCCTTGGTTTTTACTTGTGATTCCATTATAGCAATAGTTGATCTTGATTCTTAAATTCTGAAAATTTTTTGGTTAATAGTTCCTTTTGAACTGTTTTCAGGGTTCATTTTGATGGAATGTTTGAAAGAAAAAGTCAAGGACGCGTCAATCAGTCTTGGCTTGATTGAGTCTGCTGCATTTCTTGATTGTTCCAATTTATTAAAATGTAAGCTTGATGATGTTATGAGCATTGAAGAGCTAAAGGAATATATTGCATTTAACGCAAGAAAGGAATTCTGCAAAAGGTTTGTTTAAGATTATCCATGTGAATTTATAGTTCCTAGTTAAGAATGCACTGCATCCAAGATTCTTGTACCAACAATCAACATTGTGTTCACTTTGGTAGTTTGCATTTGGGTTAATGATGAAAGTATAACAATTAGTTTTGCCGTCAACCAAAAAAAAGTATAACAATTAGTTAATGATGAAGTATTAATATGGAACTTTGGTTGAATTCGGAAAGCTGTGACAAGGAATTAGTTTCTTATTTAGCACACTCTTGGAACTTGGTTATGTTCAATAGCAAAGAATTTTAATATTGGGAATACGTGTACGAGTCTCATGTTTCTTTTGTGTGTTGTCTTAATTTGGTGCCTTTGAATCTTCTGGGATTAAGTCTTATGATCAGTTTTCAATTCCTTTTGTTTGTGTTGCTTCATTTTATCGTGCGAAGACCACCTGGGAAGGATGCGGCAATTAGAAGTAGTAAGAGACCTAAAACAGAAGATCTGAAGGAAGAAAGAGAAAGCCAGCAGCAGAAGGTATAACATCTGATCTCACCAATGTAGAAGAAACAATACATGTCATGACCAATGAGATTCATGATTAATAGATGGTTACATTCTTTTCGAAATTCCTCGTTGGCTGTGCTGAATCAATTTTTTCATTCTATTATTTTATTTTTCTCAAATGTTTGTAAATTACAATCTACAATATATGAAAAATTTTGCAAATTCCCTACTTGTAGTTTATAACTTAAAAGTCAAATCCACTAAATTAACTCAATAAAATAATTAAGCACCCAAGCTAGTTAGACTACGGAAAGGAGTTAAGTGACTAAGCACAGTATTTTATCTTTAAAAAAAAGTCAGTGATCGTGTTGCACAATTGCCTGGTTAGTTGAGGATGCAAAGCTTTCGTAAAATAGTCAATCTAAAGGACTTGGAAGAGTCCACTTTCTACAGTATTGTGTTAGAACATGGAAATTTGAACTGGATTTTTAAATGCTTTGGATTGCATGCATGGTTTGACGAAACTGAAGATCCCAAACTGGGGCTAATGGTCATGGGATTCCCTTTGCCTTTGGAGTCACAAAGTAGAAACTAGAGAAGAGATCAGCTGAAGACCGAAAGGCAGTGTGGATTGGATCAAACAACCTTTTTTATTTTGTTTTGAAGATGTGCCAAGTCATTTCCGCCGCTCTATTATATGGTTGCTTTGTGACGAGTGCATATGATTTTTCTTGTTGGCCATGCTTATGTATTTTTTTTCTTGGTATCCATTACCAACCAAGGCTGGCAATAAAGTGTCAAGAGGGTCCCCAATGTTATTAGTATTTTACAAAACATCTTTGTAGGCGTTGTCTTTTTTTTTCTTTTTAAATCTAATAATTCTAGACATGATATAATAATAAGATATGAAAAAAATACATGTTGTATGTCGATAAAAAATGATAAATTAATTTAATTTTTTTATACGTCGACACTAATCGAAATATGATAATTTTTATTTTATTTCACGGTTTGATCCAAAATAAATACAAAACAATTATACGAATTAATAATTTTTACCTTGTTTTCTTCAAAGCTTTTCTTTTTTTTTTGCTCAATAAAAAAATGTTAAATGGAATTGGAATTGTGACCCTTGACCACTTCGTACGTACCATTAATTTGTTGCATTAGAGCCCCATTCACCGTAAGAAGTTAACCAACAGAATAATAAAGGTTCAAAAAGACAAAAACTGTTTGATGGGAAATTTCTTCCAAAAAAACCAATCAACCAAATATACTTTGCTTCAACAAGCTAAAAGATGATGAGATGAGAAAGAGAGACAGAGAGTTGTGGGATTGATTTCTTTTGAAAGATTTTAAATCCACTAACACGGTTCTTGAAAAACTCTATGATATTAAGTCAAACTCATCATGCTTTTGTATACAAATACAAGAGCGACACTCAAGGCTTCACTCCCTCCCATGCTTTGCAACATTCAAAGATCAAAAGAAGAGAGCATATGTTAACATTAAAGTTGTAGTTCAAAAAAGAGTGATTAGGCCGAGAAGGAATGATTAAAAATAGCCCCCTTTTGTTCCCCCTCAACTCACAAAAATAAAAAGTTTAATTTGTTAATTTTCTTTTCTTATATATAATAAAAGCTTTTAATTTTAAAATAATAATAATAATAATAATATATATATATATATAATCATTTCAATCAATTCTCAAAATCAAATTCTTCAATTTCTTTTTCTTTGCTCATATATATTTAATTTGAAAATTAGTATTTTTGTTGTATTTCGTGTGCACCGCAAGACCTTCAAGTACAAAACAAAAGACAAAATGATCATGCAAACGTAAACAAAAACAAAACACAATTGAAAGATAAGCTTTAGGGACGATGAGATAAAGCATAAGAAAATTTTAGAGAAAATCAAGTTATCGTGTCGACAATGTGTTAAAAAAGGTAGTCTTACAAGGCATGCAAGGGAATCTTATTAAGATTATAAACATTTTTGTCGGTTAAAAACATTAAAAATAGAGGCCCCTAATCACCTTTTGATTAGTGGATAAATGGGACATTGGACCTAAAAGATTTTGCTTAAGCATCAAGCCACTCTCTCCCAATGATGTTATCTCCCAATAAAAATTATTCCCTCTCCCATTTGAGCTCATCAAACATATTTAAATGGGAAGAAAAAAAAAGCCCAATCAAAGTTCTCAACTTTGATGATAAACCTAATTATTATATCAATGCATGAGCTTATGACTTTGGGGTTTTGTTTGCTAGATGTTAATAACAGCCTTCAAATGTCAGTGTCATCAAATCATTTTTCTGATTTTGTTCATGTCAAGCTCCAGGCAGGATCTTGCCATTGTAATCAAGATAAAATCTTTGCTGACTATTGTTTTTCTTCCTGCCTTTTTAATTAATAATTGGAGGTGAATAATTAAATATCACATCTCTTTCCCGTTAGCAATTAAATTGCATAATAAAAAAGAGGTGTTGATTGAATGTCAGTAAAATTTTTTAATTTTAATAATAGATTTAGCAAATGTAACGTACCATAATGATACATTAAAAAATTAAAAAAATCATTAAAAAAAGAAGTTGGACGTGCTTCAATCTCTTAAATCCGTTTATATGATTAAAATATTTTTACTGTTAATGTATAAAAATGAATATTAATTTTCTTCTTTTTCAATCATTTGTACAAAAAAAAGGATTATTAATTTTTTGCCAGCAATATGTTTTTTTATTTATTTTTGGATTCAACTATTTTTTTAAACACCGAATGAACCAGTAAAACTTAGAAATTTATATGCATAATTTGCAGTTTGAAACTGCAGGCGTTAGGTGTTCCATAATCATGCAAATAGCAAACACAATCTGATTCGAAATAACACTTTATTTTGTTTTTAAGAACTTGGGTTAAAATGAAAGAATGAAAATGAACGAATTCAATGAACATTTGGATTTCCCATGGATTTGACAGATCCAAGAACATCAAATCTGTTCCATTAAATCTTTGATATTTGTGTTTATATATTAACAATTACGTATATTTCTTAAAACATTTTGAGTATTTTTGTAAATTTTAAAATTTAAAATTCATGAATATAAAAAATATTTAAAAATTGATTAATAATTTCTTATTTGAAAATTTAAAAAATATATCAATTAAACATCTTGCTTTTTTCAATTTTTTTCATATATTACATTAGCTCAACTCTACATAAAACAAGTTGGCATTTGTGACTGCCAGCTTATAACCTTGACACCCATGTTGAAGTTTATCTTTGGTTTCGGAAACATTCTCTGGTCTGAAATAAATATGGCATCAAATCACTAAATCATAACCTGGTTGGTAGAGGAGTGGAAAATTTAGAGCTCTGTGAATTATATTTGGACTCAAAATATGCAAAAAGAATAAAGATAAAGGAAAACAGGGTTGCTGCAATGCAAAATCAAGAGAAATCTGATAACCGATCGCGGGGCCTGACTTCTGACCCCCAATGTCTCAATTGTACGCTGCCAAATTCTTCAAAATACCCACAGATTGGTTTGGTTTGTAAGTGATTTTACAGGGGGATCCCATAAAACTGAAATGCAAAAGTTTAAAAATATATCAGATTATTCACACTCATCTGTTTAATCTCCTTTTAATCCATTATAGAAAATTAACCAGGGGTGATTTATATGTTTGCTCAAAACTCAAGTAGATAGGCAATAAAAAATCATGTGGTGTTTTAATAATCTTGAGTTCCCAAAAGTTAACTAACAAGTAGCTTTTTGGATAAAGTCATCAACATGGTTAATATGCATATAAAGAGAAATTCAAAAGATTGATTTAATGGTATAATATCCCGTTGAATTCTTAAATGAGAATGACTTATAATGAAAAGTTTTGTGTTCCAATATTCACTAACTTAAATTTTTTTGAATCAATGTGTGCCACAAAACATTAGCTGGGAAATAGAATATGATATGGGAACATCAAAACTGCACTGATGCGATGCCAATCAGGCATCCAAACTGCCCAATAAACAATTGTATTTACATTACTTCTTCTCCTTACAAACAATTGTAATTTCAAATTTTTAAATTTTATTTTTCTTATGAATTGTTGAGATTTGAACTTGACCCACATCTAAATCCCACAAACCCTTCGCAATTTTGTCTTTGGTCCTTCCTCATGATTTTTCAGGTGCTCTAATGGCTGGACTTTTTCTCACAGCAGCATATTCCAAAAGACCTTAAAAACGTGAAAATTAACAAGCAAGCATGTCTTCGAACAAGACTTAGAATCCGATTATCATTATTACCAACATGGGTTCCTTTTTTTCTTGTATGACTTTGCCAACCTTAGACTAATATTTTCAGCTACCAGACAACATTCGAACTTCAAAGTCTCCACTTCCTGCCCAGCTGGCTTGCCTTGCCTTGTAGTCTTGTTTTTCACGTAAATTAGTTTAGATTTTACATAATTGAAAAAATTGTAAGCATGCGCGTGTCACGTGATGCAGTGGAAGTTATTTGGGGAACCACAGTGCGTTCAAAATTTGTTGCTTTAATTTTCTATTATACCCGTTTCCCTCCTACACTTTGCGAACCAAAGGAAAAAAAATTTTCTTCTTTTCAACGGTCAAAGATCTGTCTGGATTTTGTGGTATGTTTGTTTCATGTCAAATATGCATAAACTATAAAAATTATCTGATAAAATTTGTAGTGAATTGTGGATAAATTAAATAGAAAATAGATTTTTTTTATTTTTGTCAAATTCATATATAATTTTTCTTAAAAATTTTGAACATGTGTCATTTTTTTATATCATTTTGTGTCTATCGTTGTATGATATTGGTACATAAATTTATCATATCTAAATGTATATATTTTCAATTGCACTATCACATGGTTTAAAGCAAAGTTAGACTTTGACTAAGATGATGATGATCATAATTTCCACTGAAAATATTAGTATAAATTTTTCCATTTCTTTGACTAAGCATTTTTGGTATTATAAAATCTAACACACAAAAAAAAATTGAATTACATTATAGGTGCATTTGTAATGCGGCCAACAATGGACAATAACTCCCCTTGAATACAGCTTACAACTTTCATTGTATTATGCTCTCCAAAGAGCAACTCTTCTCAAAATTTCTGAAGGTGCTAAATTGGAATCCCATTCTAAGTAAAGATTCGGATCCAGCTATAGGAGAACCAAGAATGGAGAGCTTTCCCCCCTTCATTGAACTTAAAAATGCTAGTTTTAAGAATGGATGATTGCTTTTCTCCGAAACCTTTCCTCTCCCCAACCATTTCAGATTAAGAATTATGTGAAAGCGCTTTTCTCTCTATAAGAACAGTGCATTTTGCGGTGAAGTGAGAGAGAGAGAGAGAAGATTTCATAATTAGGGTTTTGAATAAGACGAGCTTTTCATTTTCTTTTTTTTTTTTTATGGAATTCAAAGGCAACCCCACTCTAGTGGGGGACCGAAGGGAGGAGGGTCCAGTGAAGGAGGCGACCCTCCCCTTTTTTTTTAATTAAGTTTTATTTTATTTTTATTAGTTTATTAAATGTTATATTAGGTTTTAAAATATATTATCTTTAAAAAAATAAAATATTTTTTAAAATAATTTTTAAATATTTAATAATAAAATATTAATTTATATAAACTAATTTTATTAGTTTTTAATTATTTTATTATTTTTATAAATATAATATATTATAAAATTTATTTTATATATAAATTTTAATATAATATCTTTACTGATTTTTTTTTCACTGCACTCATCTTAATTGTGATCACATCTAAACACATAATTATTTCAATACTCAATCTCACTGCTACCACTAATTTTATCAGTATCACTGTTTTTACTCTTATAGAAAACAATCTCATTAATCATCTAAACTAATCCTAAAAATAAAAAATAAATTTTCTTAATCAACAGATGGTACCTAAAAAACCAAAAAGCTAAAATATTAAAAAAGCCTTTGAATTTTGTTACTTTATTTAAATATATCCTTGTACTTGTATTGCATCTAGATAAACCCTTAACCTTTTATTTGAGTTTGAATAAACTCTTAAACTTTAATTTATACCTAGATAAACCCTTAACATTTAATTTATATCTAAATGAGCCATTGAGTGAATAATTATTTTTTCAATTGGGTTTAAAACCTAACTTCCTACATGCAAAGAGTTGATTAGATGGAATATGTTATATAATATTTAATTATGTATATTATATATTATATATTTAAAAAATGTCAAAGTAATTAAGTTGGTTTAATTCGTAATTTTAGACATCGATTTAATCATATAAACCAACATATAAAAATTAACTTAAATCCGAAAGCAACTTAATTAAATCGATTTAATTAAATTTTGATTAGTTAAATCAATTTAAAACAATTTATATATATATATATATATGTAATCTCTTTATTTGAAATAAAAATTTATTTGAATATAAATCAAAATATAAAAATTTATTTGAATACAATAATAATACGAAAATTTATTTAAATAAAATAACAAATTTCAAGATTTTTTTAATATTTTATCCAAACCAAAAGTCAGAAAAAAAAACGAAATGATTGCTCACCTAATTAACTGACCAAAGGCTTCTGTTTTTGTCCCTTTAAACGCAGCAAAGTGTGTGGTTGTTGCATTGGACCAATTGCATTTCTCCGACTACTGTCTTGCATGCTTATTACTCTTGACTTTAGGCACTGGTTTTTTTTTTCTTGGAATCAAACTTTAAGTATTGTTTTTTTTTATCATTATTATTTTTATCCGTTTTATTATTTAAAATTAATTTTATTCGAATAAAAAATAATAAATAATACAATTTTTTTAATAACAATAACTTTGAGATTCAAATTATGTCTAAATATAAAAAAAAATTTTACTTTTATTTTTTCTGACCACTTATTAATAACTTTAAGCATTGTTTTAATAATATAGTATATAGCTACCTACATTTTTCAGCTTTTCTTTTTCCTTTCATGACAATATTTGGAATTTACCCAAGTCTCACATTGAAAATTTAATTTCCATAAAAGAAAAAAAAAGAGTTTAAACTCAAATTAAAAATACTAAACATTTTACTTGAGATTAAGAGGAGTCTTAAGGGCGTTCGTAAATATATTTATTATAACAATTTTGTATTAAATATAATAATTGATAATTAATTGAATAATTTTTAAAGCGTTAGATAAAAATATTATTCAATATAATATAATAAATTACAATAATATTATTTGTTAGGATTGTAAATTTGTAATTGAGTCAAGAAATTCTTAGCTCGATCGATGATAATTTTTGAAATTTAAGTTCAATTTGATAGAAATTTAAGTTACTTGAATTTAACCTTATTTGTTTAATTTATTATTTTTCAATTATACATTATAAAAATAAAATATTATAAATATGTATTTAAAAATTTTATTAGACTCGCAAATAGTTCGAACTGAACATTAAAACACTCCAACTCTATTTAATTTGTTACTCGAATAATTAGAATTTTTTAATTTGATTCGAAGATAAATAAATTAAATTAAATTAATTATCAGATTGAATTTAAATAATTCACGTTTGTTTACACTCCTAATATTAATTAACAATTTCTGATAAATTTTATTGAGTTTTGAACAATTTCTAACATATCTTCCTCAAATATTTTAGGTATTTACTATATCCTATAAAACTTTACAGTCAGAGAATATATTTTATCCAAAGTGGGTAAAAGATTGAACCCCATAAAGGCAGAAACCATCCTCAAAAGTATCGTAAACTGACAAACATGCCTCTGCCGCCATGAGAAAATGGCTTTCGTCTGAAACTCTCTAAATCGCAACATGTAATAATCAAAGGTTTATTTAACAATGGAAAAAGAAAATGACATTACACCAAATGTAATAAAATAATAAAATGGTCCTATTCTTTCGCTTTGTAACCAAAAAAAAAGGGTCCCAACTCCTTAATCTATAATTTCCATGTATGTTCTTGGACTGTCACAAATTTCAACTATCACTTGAGCTTTGTTTTGTAGGGTAGTGGAGCCCTAATCAGTGAGCTTTAAGGGGACATTCATTGACCCAATGGTAGGAGACCATAGTTGACCATAAATATAATTATTGGATGGCATTGAGCACTTCATTATAAGTTTTTGCATGTCATTGGGCCCATCTGCCTTTTCCCCCATTATGTTTTTCTTTTTTTTCCCCTCATTTTCTTGTTTTAATTCTGTTCATCTCCTTCGTCACCATCCTCTTTTGGTGGCATAAATGATTCGGGCATGCACCCAAAGTAGAAAATTTTTGCAATTGATGTTCTGCCTACATGTATCATAATCATAACATGCCCCTTTCTTTTCTTTGTTTTTGTTATTACGAAGGCAAGCATAAAATTGTCAACAATCTCTTGGATTTGAGTTCAGAAAACTTCAACTCCCATTTTTAATTTTTTATATATATATATATATATATAATACAAGCAAACACAAAGTATTCTAGAAGATAGAATACAGAGCATATAGATTCACACTCCAAATTAGCAAGTTATCTCTTACTTAAAAAATAACATGCAATACCTAAATATTTGTTTCAATGATATATATATATATATATATATATATATATATATATATATATATATATATATATATATATATATATATATAAAGAATCATGTTCGAATATTTTGTTTTAAACAAAAAAAAAATATAAGATGGACTACTATGAGAAAAAAATGTATAAAATCAAATGATCCAAAAATTTAGGAAAATAAAATCAATAGCGGAACATGAAAATTTAAAAGAACCAAACTATGTAGAAAAACAAAAAAGACAGATTAAACTTATGTAGCATCAAAACAAAAGATCATAGTGCTATATGATAATTACAACTTTGGGTTCATAAGGATTTCAGTAATTTATTTAGTACCAAAATTACAACTGATAAATATAAAATATGTTATAGTTTTTTAATTATGTTTATAAAATTAAAAACATTATTATTAATGTATAAAAAATGAACTTGTATAAAATATATTAACATTTACAACATCTTTCCAATGAAGTATTGATTTATAGGAAAAAAAGGGTTATAAAATTTTGAGATCCCAAATTCAAGTCTCACAATATATGAGTTTGAATTTACTTATTGAATTAAGTTATATACTAATTCAATTAGTTGAATTAAGTGATTTAATTGTGGTTACAAGTTCTAAAATTGTAATATATTGTTTTTTTGTTCTAGGAGGTAAAAGGAGAATGGAAAATATAACTTCGGATATTATCTTTTTGTTTAAAAAAAATAATCGTTAGGTTAAGTTTTGGTAGTTAAAATTGTAATGTTTGATTATGAGCATAATTTCTCATATAATCTATTTTGTCAAAAATAGTGAGTGAAATGCCAATCACAGTCATTTATCTAATTCTCATTCGTTGGTTCTCGTTAATGCTATTTTATATCAGTTAATTATTGAATTTTTTATGATTTTGTATTTAAGTAAATCCTTTTACTTATTATCAATTAATTTGAGGATGAGTGCTTAACAATAAATAGACACGTTCTATTTAAAACGGAGACACAATCCGAAAGAAAATCTTAATTTAATGTAGAAAGTTCCGGTGTCGGCACAGTACCAAATCACTGTCATTCTCAAAATCTCCACCCAAATCTCAAAGTTTCAAATCGCATTACATACCTATAGCTACCAAAAGATGCGACAGCCAGTCGATTCATGCCAACTGAAGCAGATGGCGCCAAAACCAGGCCCCCAATGCCTGGACCAAAATGGCAATTGAGTGTACACAGAAGAGAAAGAGGATCTGCCGACGGTACCAAACTCAACCGCCCACCTGGCAATTAAGGATTCGGACTTCTTCTCCTGACACCGACATCTGAACGTGCTCCCTCCCCCTATGCCACATCAATAGAGCATGTTTGCAGTTCGCTTGCTTGTTTGTCTTTACAACAGCATCAAAAATAATCCATGTGCTTATGACTTGTATATCCGTCAAAACTTTTGGTTTCTTATTGCAACGTCCAATAATGAAGGTAGATTGCCTATAAATGTTGGCATAAGTAATTAAAATTTGAAGTTTCGTGTAAAGCATCAAGGTCCAAATTTTATGATCTCTCATTGATAAATAATTTGTATGTTCGAAAAATCTACAAATAAAAATTTAATGAATTCATAAATCTTAAAATGAGTTGGTAGCTTGCTTTGATTTTAGAAGTGAGATAACCTTATCTTCTCCTTAACTTTTTTTTTACCAAAAGAAATAATAATGAAGGTAGAGTGGATCATTTTATACTCAGTATGGCTTTTTCTTAAAATGACACAAATGGTTCAAAAAAAAAAAGATAGGAGAAAATAATAGGTTAAAAGTTTTGGTAAAAATTATATATGAATTTATAAAAATTCAAAAATACACATTTTTCATTATGCTATCCAATATCGATGTATAAGAAAATGAAGAAACCTGATCAAAATGATCAGGCATTTAAACTTTATCCTTCCTATTTATACTTTCGAAAGGCAAAAGAGTTGAAATTTATAGCCAATCTAAGGAGAAACAATTTTCAAAGAGGATTGCCAAAGTTGATTATTCAAGCACTTCTAAATGTTGGAAATGATATTTTGAAGTGGGTTTCCCTTTAGTGAAATATATTTATATTTACCAATTGAAGTGGTATGGATAAAATATGCTTGTCCATTCAGATAAATTTACATTAAGCATAATGAGTAGATACCCATGATTATGTTGATTTAATATTTTAAATAGTGTTCAGGTAATCACTTCAATTTGCTCAAAAACCCATTAACAAATTAATGATAGCAAGTAGAAATCATTTTGCAGTGCAAGGTGGTATATACTACAATTAAGGGTATGTAAGCTTTCGATTACCCATAATGTAAATCAGTAATTACCATTTACTATGAATTATTTAAAGTTGTAATAAAGAAAAACAAGTCAAAATGTGTAAAAAGAAAATTAGAAATTTTAAAAAATATATTCTTGAAAAGTTGCTAATCAATTGCAGTTCTAATTTGCCAATTTAGGCAGCTAAAATGGCAAATTTAAAAGTAATGGGAATTAGATAAAAGGCTGCATATTGTAGATATTATATATACTTGTATTTTAAGTAAAAAGTTGCCCAAAATTAAATTAATAACAAAGTAACATTCCTATCTTTTAACGGAACTCAATGTTTTCAATTCAAGATCAGTTATTGTAATTGGTATTAAAGTCTAGAATGGAGGTCAATATTTGTGCATAGTTGGAGTAATTTGTAAGATAATTAAGGGTCACAAGGAAGGCATCAATAATCCTTTGATAAATTAACTAAAGAAGAATTGTATCATATTACAAAATTTGGATTCAAGTTCAACTAATTTCAAACTCCACCTCCAATCATACAAAAAAAATCACGAGGAAGGCTAAAATCAATTCTATGATAATCAAGTAATGTCTAATATTGAAAGAAAACCTGAAAAATATAAAAAAAAAAAACTATTTAAAGAGAACTGGCTTCGCCTAATATAGCAAGGGATATAAAATTATTTTAATAACCGTAATCATATATTTTTTTCCCACTGCTTTTATTTTATGTCTTAAAAAGTAAAATTATTATGTTCGAAAATTTAATTCAATGATTAACACGTATTTCACTTAAAAATTGGATTCGAATCTTTTACTTGTAAAGAAAAGTCATGGTCGAAGAAAAAAAATTTTGTTATATGTATTGTGTATATTGGCGCATGCCTAAAAATGTTAAAAAAAATTTATCATCTCAAGTTGAAATTATTGACTCTTTTTTTGGTCATATCTTGAAACCATTGACGCTGATGTGAATATAGCCTAGATGTACGCATGTTTGTACTAAATTAGTTTATTAGTTCAAATTTAAAGCAAAAGATCTAACGAATGAAAATAGAAACAGGTGAGAAAAGTTTGTTTTTTTCAAAGAATATGTCACTAATTAAATGCCTAATTGCTTGCTTAACTAATTTTATCTCATCATAACCTTGTAAGCAAATCATCACTAAGCTGACAGCCCAACTGCATCATGTTATTTACCGTTTTCTATAATGCTCAAAAGTTTTTTCATTTTAAATTTAAAACTTAATTCAAGTGATTTTTTTTTTCGAAAGTGAATTCTAAGTTCTAACAACGTAGGAGTTCAAGTTATAATATTTATAAATCTTCTTTCTTCAATTCCTCGCTTTGGGTCTCCTTAGTAAAAAAATAATAATAATAAAAGCTTTTTTGTGTTTGAAAATTTTTAATTAATCATCATAAAACGAAAATGTAAATCACTGTATAACTAACAAAATTTCATTCTGTGAAGAACCAAAAAAGAAAAAGCTGCTTTCCATTAATTTAAACCATTGCCCAACACGTACGTCACCATTGCAAATTGCTCCTGCATTGGGTTTTTTTTTTTTGGAAAAAGATTCATATAATTATATTAAACTTCAATTCCCCTGTCGGGATTACAACTTGTAATATCTCTGGATAATTTACAGCCCATTTTGTCATATAGCAACTGAAGAGATATCGTCACAGGCGATAAAGTAAAAAACACAAAAAGTTCAACTAAAGATCTTTTCATTTTCATTAAGGCATCTGCATACATATTAGCTTCTCTAAACTCCTGCATTGTTATCACTTATCAGTTGGTGCTGCTTGAAGCAGCTATCAGCAATCCTATGTTTTTTTTTAACTTAATTAATTAATTCACTGGGAAAATTCAAACATGATAAATCTGCCCTTTTCCCAAAAATGCATCTAAATTTCAAAAAGTTAACTCTCCCCTACTTTTCTTAACAAAGAATAATGAATATGCCAAATATTTTGCTTTCTAACTTTTTCTTCTCTCCTTCTCCCTTTTTTTCTTGCTATTTCTTTTGGTATAATAATAAGATAATGTGAATTAATTTTTTGCAAAATCTCTTGTTTCAAAAGTCTACATCTTCTTTCTCCATCCTTTGATCTTATGAAGAAGAAATTAGAAAAAACAATTATACTAATAAATTCTAGTACCTTGAAACTTCAGTATATTCCAATTGACTAACCAACCCATAGGTTCACACTTCACACTATCACATGAAGATGAAAAGGTGTGACAATTAATTTCTAAACATGCATTGGATCCACAAAAATATGCATTAAATAATTTTTTGTTGGCCAAACTCTAGCCATAGTATACTGATATACTGTTGAAAATATTCATTAATTACTTAGATGTTATGCTTCTAGTTAGGTATGCACATGCATCATTTTCACACTACTTAATTAAAAAAAGAGTGCTGACATGCAATATTGAAAATCCTAGAAGAAAAACAAAATCTTTCTTTTCCCCATTATAAAAAAATTTATCTGGTCTGATTAAAATCTTATTTTTGTAACATCATCTATTAGAAATGAATAAAATAAAATTATATATAGAAAAAAAGTATATAATTAATAAAATTTATTATAAAAAATTGGATATATGGAGCCAAGCGTCATGTCATTGAGATGTTTTTTGTCTACCAAAATCTAAAGGCTTTCTTAAGTGGGGTCCATCTCCGAGCATACTTTTGCTTATTTAATACCACCCACTTCTACCTTCCAAAACCCCCTCCCCTGTCCTCTTTCCACCATCAATCTCTCTCTCTCTTTGCCTGCCTCCTCCTCCTCCTTTTTCTTTACCAGCACTTTCTTTCAATTTCTTAATTTTGTCCTTCAGTTCAGCTTCTGCTAATCTAATTATATAAAGCATCTCCAAGGGAAAACAAAAAATACTCTTAAGATCATTAAATTGTGGTGAGCTTTATATTTGTACTGACAGCAAGTACTAAAACTATTGTGAGGGTAGCCTAGGATAGACAGATAGATAGAGAGCAAGTGGCAG
This sequence comes from Heritiera fomes, assembly GCA_032173925.1. Classification (NCBI taxonomy): domain Eukaryota; kingdom Viridiplantae; phylum Streptophyta; class Magnoliopsida; order Malvales; family Malvaceae; genus Heritiera; species Heritiera fomes. The sequence continues at coordinate 6,361,476 of JAPDPM010000015.1, forward strand.
GCATGAAAGAGAGTGGTGGCAGGAAGCAGGGTGCACCCTCACCATGTGCAGCATGCAAACTTCTTAGGAGAAGGTGTGCCCAAGACTGTGTTTTTGCTCCTTATTTCCCAGCAGATGAGCCACAGAAGTTTGCTAATGTGCACAAGGTGTTTGGTGCTAGCAATGTCAACAAGATGCTTCAGGTATATAACAATTACTTACTATTAATTTAAGGGGTTTTTTTTTGGTCATCAACAGACTTGGGGTGAGTTTGGAGCCCCCCTCTTGCTTAGAGAAAAATATGACTGCTTCATCCCCAGGCTTTAACTTGACAAATTAAGATTTTTCTGATTAAACCATGGGAGATTTTATTTCATTTAGAGTACTCATACTAGACTCTGCCTTGATCAAGCTTGCTCACACAGCCATGACTTAAGTAACTTGTTATACACTAATAGCTTAATTGAGCAGATAAAATGGTTTTAATGACTTCTTTTTTGTTATTTTCTGAGAGAAATCTCTGAGGAGCACATAGCTAATTTCTTGCTAATGCGTGAAGCATTTCCCTTCTAAATTAAAGAGGCTGCCATTCTTTTAGGTTAAAACAAACAATGATGATTTTGCTGATGTCTAAAACAGTCAGCAGTTATTTTCCGGTTAACAGTCACAAATTTTGGCACAAAATTAGTAAAGATTAGCTAATAACCATGTGATGCTCATTTCATTTAAGTAGGTGGTATCTATTTGTTTAAGACAAAACCAAAACTAATCAACGGCTCTTGTCCCTATATATAGAGCCTCTAGGGTGATGACAAGTATCATTCATATTTCTTTTGAAGTTCTCTGGATTTACTTGGAGTTCTCAAACTCTTGTCAAACGACAATGAACTCAAAATCACTTTTTCAAAAACATTTGAGAGAGGTAGAAACAAATGTACATGCACTAAAATATATTAGTGGTGCTATTTGTTGACTTAATTTTTTGTTATTTCTGCTTAAATTTCTAAGGGCTGTTTGGAGACCACGTGAAGATGTTTCCTTGTTGCTTTTCTCACGAAAGTTACATAAAATCTCTCTTTCATCGACTTTTTTTTTTGTCATATAGCTAGATATAAATATAATAATTTATGTATATGCATTGTATTTGTTTTTTTGTCATGAAAGTTATTATGTCATAATTCACATTGAAATATTAAATATTAAATTAAGTTTTTAATTTTGTTGAATATATACATACAGTTTTTACTAAAATTTTAATTCGTGTCATTATATTATGTTTAAAATAGTCTTTTTCACCGAATAAATGCCACTCACATTAAGATAAGCAATAAAGAATTGAGGCACCAAAATCTATAACCCCAAAAGAAAGCTTAGCGCACAGAGATAGAAGCACCTAGTAAAATACAAATCAGTAGATGGCGCCCTGGAATCTTCTAGTAAAAATAAAAAGTAAAAGAAAAAAAATACTTTTATTTATTTTTTTAAAGAGAATACCTTTGGACTGTTGACAAGTTCATGGAACACTAGCGGAGTACTACTAAACATAGAACATGACGCAAGACAAAGCTATCAAATGATGTCACCATGATCTCATACTAGCATGGGCTTCAGGCCCATGGGCCTTGAATTCAGCCCAGAACACCGACCAGTACTGTTGTTTTCCCTTCCTTTTGGGCCCTGCGAGCTGACCAATTAACCTATAAAACTTGCAGGAGTTGCCGGAGCACCAGCGGGGCGACGCCGTCAGTAGCATGGTCTATGAGGCGAACGCCAGGGTACGCGACCCCGTTTACGGTTGTGTTGGAGCCATATCATCACTACAGCAGCAGATAGACGCCCTTCAAGCCCAATTGGCCCTGGCACAGGCGGAGGTGGTGCACCTCCGGGTGCGGCAGACCGCCTCCTTTTCACTCCATGGGTTCGTCCCCGCAAGCCCAAGCGGTTCACCGTCATCTAAGTTAATGGGTTCACAAGCCAAGCCCATTTTTGACATGGATGTGATAGTGGACCATGCTAGCTTGGGAGAGTCCATGTGGTCATGCTAGCTTAATTATATTTTTATATCTAGGCTACATTTTTGTCACCCTATGCTTAATTTCCCTCTTAATAGAATCCCTTAAATCCTTTATATACAGCAGTGTTAGTAGAAAAAAAGAGAGGTGGTGGCAGCAGCGGTGGCGCTGTGGCGGCTAGAGTGGTGGTCAAGGTCATTTAGCTTATTTACTTTGGTTTGAAAAAGGTCTTCATCATTAACTTTATATAATGTACAAATGTAATTTAACCTTATATATATTTATAGTAAGTAATTTATATAATGGACTGAGGCAGCTGGTTTATGAATTGCTCTATTCTATCTCTAGCAAACAATTGACAAAAATGAGATCGTTTGAATTCATATTCAAATCTTATAACATGCTGCAACTTTGTTATTTGCTCGGTAAGAAATTGAAAATATTTCCCTTTAAATATATCGATTAGAGACATAAACATGCATGGCTTGGAGGCTTTGTCATTTGTCAAGCATGTGATTTACCATAATTCAATTGGTTGAAGATTACATAGTATCAAGCTAGGTCCCTTTTTGTGCATTAATTCCTTTGGTTCCCCAACATTAATCAAATCCATAATGATGAATCCTTGCTGAACTCATTGAAGATATATCTACCCAAAGGTCAGCAGTTTAGGGTGGTTAATGTGGCCAACATGCACTCCCTCTTATGTAGACTTATTGCCTACTTTTAATTATTTCTTTCCCATTCAATCAATTAACAAATATATATTAAGGGTTGGACTTTGGAGAAAATAAGTGTTGGATATGTGGTTGCTGTCAAATAATGCAGCATGGGATTCTACAGAAAGTCCAACCCTCAACCAATCATGTCCCTATCCAGTACTCTAACTAGACTGAAAATGGAGAATTTAACTAGATTACTTAAATTTTTTTTTGACAAATTTACCAAAACCAACTCACACATGTACCAGTTTCATTTTGCTCCCCATTAGGCTCTAATAATAAAGTGGTAGGTGTCCTTGAAACGAGGAAGAAATGATTATTTTTTATGCAACTTTAGGTATATTTTTTCATTTTACGGTCTAAGATTAATTCTGTTTTGATTGAAAGTGATAACGGTAAAATCCTTCCAATAATAACGTTTTTAGGATTCAAACCATGTCCAAATATTTGAAAAAAAAATTCATTTCCACTTTTTCCAACTACTTATTAGTAGAAAAAAAGGATTGTTGCCTCTCCTCCTCTACCCTCTGTCAAATAAGGAAAGTTTGGTGTTGGTGGAATGCACTCACCAATATGGACTTCTAAGTCAAATCACCCTCTCATTATGTCCCTTTGCTATGATTTAGACAGGCTAATTAACCCACAAACCCACATTTTATTTGGAGTCTAAAGTCTAAACCCTAAGAAGAGAAGGTGAATATGATTTTGTGTAACGCCCTCGGAAGCCGGATTTTTGGGCTAACTTTTTCTTTCACTTCCTATGTTTGTCTCTCGCTCAGTGTAGCTAAAACCTAATGAGTAGAATCCCACTCCTATAGTTATTTAAGGGAGTAAAGGATCCAGTGCAAGCAGAGGAATGGGTCCTACAAATGGAGAAGTCATTCAAGTTTATGGGCTGTAGTAGTACCGAAAGGGTGTCCTTAGCCACTTTTATGTTGCAATCGGATGCTGAACATTGGTGGACATCCACTGAGAAAATATTGAGTGCGCAACACTCGGAGATTACATGGGAAGTCTTCCTACAGTACTTCCAAAATCAGTATATTCCCGAGACAGCCCAAAGGAAGAGACAAACAGAGTTTTTGAGCTTGACTCAAGGGAGTATGACGGTGGACCAATATGAGGCCAAGTTCACGGCCCTCTCTCGGTATGATGTTGATATCTCCCGGAATGAGACTAAGAAGACTCTAAAGTTTATTACGGGATTGAGACCGTCCATTCGGAGTCGATTGGCAGTATTGGACATCACTACTTACCCGGAAGCCCTAAGAAAGGCCCAACTAGCGGAGCATGACATAGAACTCACACAGAATGAGTATGGCTCCAAGGGTAAGGACCATGGAAGGAGTCAAGGGAAGAGACCAGACATGGGGAGACATAAGCCTAATCAAACTCCTTTCAAGAGACAGAGGTTTTATGACACTCGACATCAGCCTACGAAATCCACACCATTCCATGCTACACCAAAATCTCAGACTTGTGGGATATGTGGTAGATTTCATGGGAATAAGCCTTGTCACATGTCAACTCAGGCTTGTTTTCACTGTGGAAAGTATGGGCATTGGAAGAAGGATTGCCCAACACTCACTACTCCATCTCCGACTCCTCCAAAACAAGTTGAAGGGCAAGGTAGTCAACAAAAGACGGCCACGGAGAAGGGGAAGAAACCAATGACACAAGGGCGAGTCTTTGCCTTAGACCAGGAAGCAGCTGACGCTTCCACCAATGTGATCAAGGGTAAACTTCTCATCCATGACTTAGAAGCATTCGTTTTAATTGATTCAGGTTCCACACATTCATTCATATCACCTGCATTTGCTAAGAGACTACATATAGAGCCTGAACACTTAGACTACGTATTGTGTGTTAGTACTCCTATGAAAGAGTCACAAACAACCGACCTAGTATATAAGAATTGTAAAGTTAAGGTGGGAGGTAGGAATTTAATAGTAGACTTAATCATGTTGAACATGTTAGACTTTGATGTTATTTTAGGCATGGATTGGTTGACAGCTAACCGTGCCAATGTAGACTGCTATAAAAAGATTGTAACCTTCTCCCTACCTGAACCACTTGTAATACATTTTGGAGGTAAGAAATGAAATATAATTAATATCTTTTGTGAATCTTACTTGTGCATAATGTCTTTCACATATCCATGTTAAGGAAATACTATCAGGATCCCTCTCACGTGGTAGCATATGAACCACTTGAGATTAGAGAGGACTTAAGTTATGTAGAGAGGCCATTCAGAATTGTAGATAAAAAGGAGAAGGTGTTGAGATCAAAGACTATTCCTCTGGTAAAAGTTCTATGGCAGCACCACTCATCTGAAGAAGCTACTTGGGAACTTGAGAGCTTAATGAAGGAGAAGTACCCCTACCTATTCCAACCCGACATGGAAAATTTGGAGGACCAAATTTCTTAAGGTGGGTAGAATGTAATAACCGGAAAATCCTTACTATATTAAATTAATTGTCTATTATTTAGCACAATTTTATAACTAATAAAAATAAATTTAAAATAATTATATAGGGACATGTAGACGGGTGGACATCTCGGCACGGCTTAAGTAGTCCCGGAGATAAGAGATCTTGCCTACTTTGGGCTCGAGAGCGACAAGCTACAGTAAGCCTATGAATTTGGTTAAGCCTTGTGTAAATCAACTAAGTTCATAAAGTTGATTTAATGTAGTTTAATTAGTTAAATTCGGAAATAATAGAATTATTTAATTTGAGTGTGAGTCTTGGGTGTAGTTACAGATTATGTATCATATATATATCATAATAGTAAGTATTGCATACACATATATAATAAAACAAAACAAATAAAATAAAATATACTTATATATACTATAGGAATAATATAATAATGGTAAAAGGGATGAAACTGATTGGCTCTTTAAAGAAGCCAATCGGCTTCCTTACTTTACCCATTCACGTGGGAACCAAAAGAATTAAAACAAAACAAAAGTGTAAACAAAGGAAAAGAGAGAAAACAAATCTGGCAAGGAAAGGAGAGGGGCGACGAGAGTGAAAGAAAAATTGGAGAGATTGGAGCTTTGGCTCTCGACGGAAACAGAAACAAGGTCACACTTCAGCCCAAAGAATGGAGACAACAAGTGCCCTCTCGGCTGAAGCATTTAGGGATTAAATCGAGATGAGAAGGAAAGAACGACAGCATTCACAACAGAGGAACTATTCTCTCGCAAAGATTGAGACAGAAAACCGAAAGGAAAGCTGGAGGATGAGAACGTGGGCTGGTGCGTGAAAGAAGGAGGCGTATGTGGTGTCATTTTAGATTAAGAACAGATCTACAAGAAAGGCACTAAAACAGGGTACTCCTTACTGCTACTGGACTGAAGGGGAGTGGCTTGAAACGGTGGAAAGCTGAGTGGGTAAACTAGAAAAGGGACAAAGGCCAGTGAGTACACACAGCACAAGTTCGAAGGGACAGCTGCTGAACAAGTGAGGGAAAATGGCAACAAAAATAGAAAGACAATAAACAAAGGGGAAGAGGGATCCCAACAATGGTAAGGGTAAGAGTTAATATTAAATTATGCTTTTAAATAATAGATGTAGAGTGATGAGTAAAGGTAAATATTTTTGGATGTAGGTTTAAGTGATAATTGAAAATTCAAGAAGGATAAAGCCGAAAGGAAAAGTTTGGCAGCCAAAGAAGAAGTTTTAAGGTAATGATCTTATGAAAGAAGTTAGACTATAAAATTCCTAAGAGAATAAATAATATAAATTTTTATATTTTGTGTGCTTTAATGTAGGAGGAAATTTTATGAGATAGATGATGATGTTCAATACCCTAAACTAAAGGCTAAAGTAAAGAAAATCAAAGAAGGATTAGAAAATTCAAAGTGTACAAGGGTGCGACACCAACATTAGTGTGGTACACATTAGGTAAGGGAATATACGGTAAATGCTTGTCAGTCTACTATGCTTATGCATTTTTAAATCAATGTTATTTAATATTTATGGATTTAGATGCATTCTTGGTTAAATGTCCAAATACGTTGGATTGAGTTTTAAATGCATAACGTTTTGGATTTGGATGTGTATTGGAAATTGGTGTATTGAAGATATATTGCTTGATTGAATTTTCTACAGGTATCTGATTTGTGGTTATGACGCTGGGTAGTGTTCTACCTATGCCGTTATAATGCCGAAATTTCGTTAGAAATTGTCTAAATAAGTTTCTTGATATTAAATTGGATTTATTAAATGCCTTTAAAACCTCATGCATATTAATCACTGCTATTTGTTATCGAGACTTCGTACGATTAGATTTTTTTAAACTATAAGTATGTGAGACGGTTTATGCCTTTAGTACTCAACCTATTTTGTAAGATATATTTTTAAACGAGTTTTGACCATGATACATGTGATGATGTATAATGCCTGTGTGGCTTTTGGAGATGCCTGTGTGGCACTTGGATATGCCTGTGTGGCACTTGGAAATGCCTTTGTGGCACTTGGAAATGCCTATGTGGCACTCGCCTGTGTGGCGTTTTATTATGCCTGTGTGGCATTCAGTAAGCCTGTGTGGCATTGAGGCGCCGTATACGTAATTGCGTCATGGATCCCGCCTGTGTGGCAAATGGGTAGCGGTAATTACGTATGATTGTCCGACAACTAGTCGTGACTTGTACCTCAGCTACCAGATGATCACTGGTGCTGGGATGATTCATGATCATGGATAGAGCCCTGGCATGGGACACCGACCACTGCTAGCTACAGTGGATGCTTTCATAGAAAGCTTCTTGGTTATATTTCCAAAGATTCCTGTTACGTTACCGAATCTCCTAATGTTCGTCTCATGTAAATGTTTTTAAATGTATATTTCGATACTGTTACAAAGACGAGCGAATGTATCATTTCTACTACTACTATATATATCTTGATTCGGTGAATGCTTGAGTACTAAATTGTTTTGATATTACTTGGCATAACATTTTATAGCTTATAAACTATGGTTTATCAATTTTGGTATTATTTCCAAATAAACATCTTTGAGCATGAGTTTTGGGCACGTTCATTCACGCATGCACATGCATCTAACATAGTAGAAACCTAACATCGTTTAGCGTATGCTTTCTTACTGGGCTTTCCCCAAAGCTCACCCCCTTCCATCTCAGATTATTTCAGGTAGACTCGGCACGAGCGTGGTGCACGGAGAGTCTTTTTGTTGAGTAGCTGAAAGTTGTATTTTGAAAGAAGGTATAATCTTTGTTCTTTTGTTTATATCCCAGGCTAAATTCTTTTGTGCACACAATGTATAGGATTTGGGATGTAAGAACTAGGAGATATCAAATCTGTAAACCTACTGTGTTATGTAGTTAAGTTGAATTTTCGATATTTAATTATATATGAGATCCATGGATGCTAAGTATTTTAGAAGTTATACTGAGATTTGGAAATTGCTATAGGTTGAACGATGTGGTACTTAGTATGAGGATGGATACTGAAATGAAATAGGGACAGAAGTTTTTCAGTGTCGTTTTTGACACGTCTTACGAGAAGACTATAATGGGACCTTAGACAACTAGTCTTAAATAACTATAGGAGTGGGATTCTACTCATTAGGTTTTAGCTACACTGAGCGAGAGACAAACATAGGAAGTGAAAGAAAAAGTTAGCCCAAAAATCCGGCTTCCGAGGGCGTTACATTTTGAATTGAAGTGATAATAATGGTCCATAATTTACCCTGTCATCAAGTCAACTCTAGGGAAATGACATTTTTCATGCATGCCAAGGCTGCAATTCAGATTCCATTAAGTAAAACCGATTAGATCTGTTTGTATACTTTATTGAAGTCACTTTTCATTCACTATTCTTTTCTCTAAATGATTGCAATTGTGGATGTATCAAGGGTTACTAACATCAAGAAATCACTAAAATTATCAAGGCCCAAACTGCTTTTTATGTAGTCCAATATCAATGTTGAAAACAGAACTGAAAAGAAACAACGAATTTTGCAAGTTTACAACTTCGACCAAGGTCCAGAACAGAGGGCTCTAGACAAGCGGAAAGTGGCTGAAAAGATGGGCAAACGACGGGACCCAAGTTTGCCAATTTCAACCGCTTCTTTTCTCATGCAATTATGAGGTAGAAATGCAAAGTAGACCTGCTGCCAATTGGGTTTATATTACCTATTATTAATCAATTGTGTCCAAGTATGTAGTAATCGGCAAGAGTGCTGCTGTAAATGGACTTGCCTTGACTCAATGGCGCCCTGTCTGGAATACATGAGCTTGAAGGATAAATCGGCTGTGTTTTACAGAACATATGCATGGAAGAGTATAAAAATTTCCAAGGATACCCAACTTTAGACATAGTTCAAAGCTAAAGAAAAACCAATATCCCACATCTCTATACTTCAGAGGAAACTCTAAGATGCATGAGAATGCGGCCTGTACTTTTCCTTCAAATCTCCTTCGAAGTAGCTAGGAACTGATAACTTGATAAGCTTTTAACTTGTTGGTGATTTAGTTTGTAATACTGGGGTCAGAGTAAGTTCCTGGCTCTCTATCAATCTATCGATTTATTAGTCTGCCAGAACAAGGTAACGGGAGAGGAGTGTAGCAGTTGCTGAAGGGTTGGTTATCTTTATTTTTGGCAGAGGTGCCCAAATAAGCCTAGCACGAGAGGATAATAAACCGTTGCATTAGATTCGCATTCTCCACTCTCCCCTTCATAGCAATTCTATCCTTTAACCCACTTAAACCATGCCAATTCTTGAAACATGTGTTAGTCTCTCCTTTAGATTTCCCCATCTCTTGGGGATTAAACATCCAAGTTTATAGTTTAAGATTTCATGGTATTCTAAGATTACTGTTTACAACACATTGTCACAAGAATAACAAAGATTGAAATGGAAAGTCGATCAGCTCCAACTGTTCAACACTAGCATTACATACACTCCAAGTTAAAAATTTACATTTAAGTAGAAGAAATTTCCCAAGACGCCTCCTTCCCGCAAACAATATTCAGTCTCAAGCATAGCACTCCCATTTTCCTTCCCATCCCAGCAGTCGTTCAATTCAATCTCTGTACCCCAAAAATCAGAAGAAACCAAATCAATACTGCAAGTAGTTTCTATTAATTATATCATTCATTGGAATATTCCAATGTTACGGGAAAGAAAATAAAACAAAAATCAAGGTAAACTTTCTGTGTTATACAATTCCCTTTTGTTTTAGATTCTGTAAATTTAGAATATTACAGGCTATATCACGAGTTAGATTTGAATATGTGCAACAATTTTTATTATCCTACAAATAACACTAACATAGAGTACAAAATGTAAGGCAACAACATACATAAATTAATCTAAAAACATTAAGAAAATTTTGAAGAGAAAAAGAAGAGACAGACCTTAGGAGATTACACATCCTTGACAACAAGGTCACCATTGATAAGCTCTCTGTAGGCAGCGACAGGCCAAATAAAGCCTCTGAAGAGCAGACTGGAAGCCAAAGGCACATCGATAATGATCTCCTTCATGGCTGGCTTCTTGTCATCGCTTATAGCAATCAGGTAGCTCCTTCCAACCCACCCGATCCATCCAGCGATGTACAAGAATAACAGACCTGGTGTGATGAACTCACCCCAGTGCCTCTGGTCACCGCTCACAATCAAATGAGGCAACCCATCGGAGCCACAAAGCAGCCCGTATTTCCCATAGTTGTCGAACCGTCTCTTGGTTTTCTCGATGGTCGCTTGGATAGCGAGAGCAGGAGCGCTGTCAGGGGCGTAAAGCTTCAACGATGACTCCAGCTTCTTGATCTGCTGCTTTTCACGCTTGGCGAATTGCTTGGACTCTTTGCATGGCGTGAGCCCTGAAATGTCAGCCACAGCAGGCTGCGGAGCTGAAAGAAGAATGGAAGAAAGGGCAAGAGCGGCGGAAAAGGCTTGGAGTGGCGAAGCCGACTTGTCAGTGGATGGAGTGCCGGAGCAAACCACCAATGATCTCGAAGCTTTAGGGGCGGTTACTTGGGATTTAAGGTTTGGCTTCAAAAGGGGTTTTGAGAGATTGGATGGGATTGTAAGAGACATCTTGGGCTGCTTCGTTTTGCTGGGGAGGCTTTCTTTGCTGAAGAAGAGAGAGAAAGACAGAAGGGAGGAAAACAGAGGGATGGGTTTTACATTCAGGGAGGGAGGGACCAGTGGTGGAAGGAAGGATAAGATAGAGGAAGTAGAAAGCTGAGTTGGATGGGTATGATAGGTTAAGGGGTCTTGGTTGTGAGTTTCAGATACTCTCTATATCTTATCTATCTTCTCAATGTTTGGTTAAAGAGGCTTGTTTGTTTGTCGTCAGTTCGTGTGCTTTACATGAGCAAGAGCTCGTCAGCGTGTAATTGAGCGAGTGAGAGACAATATAACATAGCCGTATAGTCTCAGGTTCGTCATCACTCAACTTGAAAATTTAGAAATTTTAAAGTTGGTTAGAACTAGAATATTTTAATTTTTAAAATTTAAATTTGATTTTATAAAATATTCAAATATTTGAGTTTAATTTAATAAATTCGAATTAAAATTGACAGACTTAATTTATCATTTTTTAATTATATATTAAAAGAGTAAAATAATAAGTTAATAATAAAATATAAAAAATATATATTAAAAATTTCAATTAGATTTATGAGTAATTTGAATTAAATTTTAAAATATTTAAATTTGATTTAACTTATTATTCAAATAATTGAAACACAAATTCGATTAAAAAAAGAACGAAATAATTTTTGAATTCAACTCGGGTACCTCGTAATTTACTTGATTTGCTATCTAGACTACTGTTGCAATACCTCTAGACATGTTACTAGAAAAAGGCCTGCAATAAACCCTAAATAAATGCTCCAGCATTCTATACAGTGGAAAAGGAAATTCACATCCTAATCAGTCAATAACCAAGACAGATCCATCTTTTAAGCTAGGATGAAATGATCCATTTCGTAGCTTCTCTAATAAGAAAACCAAGTGCGAATAGAGAGTTCATGAAGATGAACTAGTTCAATAGTTACATGTCTGAAAATGCAGGGCATAGCTACTTGGCGAAAATGTCCGAGAATTGACAGGGGTATGTACTATATACGGACATGACACCTTTTCAGATCAATCTAAACAATTAATAAACACCAAGGCAACGGTCATTCGGGGGAGTCAAAGATCAAACCCAAGTTAAAATAGGCATCTTTGGAAGTTGTTCTGCTCCAAGCGAATAACTGATCAACCAGACCATGAAAGCAAGGCAGAGAATATGACCAAGGAAAAGAATATGAAGTTCGTAAATTGTCTACGCTCAATATTTCTCTTTTAAAACATGAACCAAGTAAATTAACTGCCTCTTTACTTTCTCTTGATGCCCTTGCCTTGTAGCCACTGGAGTATCCCGGTTACTTAACATTCTGTTACAGCCAAGATATGCGCCATAGTAGGCAATAAAAATCAAATTAATTTAAGTACATTTCAGCCATTGTTTCAGTTTCCAAAGGATCATTCTGACCATTTATGGGAGCAATGTTCAAAAATATCGATAGCAATGGTCAGACATCAGTATCCAAAGATCATTTGAATCATGCAATGCCCACTATGGTAGAGTACTATAATAACACCTCACAAATGATTCTCATGTGCATGCCTTCTATGCTCTTTATCTGCATAACTACTACGACCCATTTTTTGCCCATCTTCTATGGTGTCATGACTGTAACTTGAAATGTACTCATGATGACGCTTCTTCCCTTCCAGGTGCCTGTCAGGGGGGCTTCCACCTTTTCTCTTTCGGCTGTTTACCATGGGAGAAGCATCATCCAGCATTTCTCCTTCTTCAGCGACCTCTGTTTCAAATCCCCTAGATGACTGCCCCTTTATAGCAAAGTGGTTCCCTTCCCCCATTTCCCCATGGTCCTTAACATGATCTTGATTCTCGTTCCGAGACCAGCTCTGTCGACGTTCTCGTTTGATTTTCTCGTCTTCCACAGCCAATTCAACCCCATCCTCTAGCTCCCTCTCAATAAGATCATCTTCATCCATGACATCCTTTTTCTTCATTGTTTCCCCACGAGACTTCCTCCTTTTCTCAAGTGCAGCCTTCAACTTATCTTTGTCAATTTTTATAGCTTCTTTGGGGGACTGGCCAAGTGGTCCTTCCCTAGTGTCCCAATTTCTCCCAATGACAGTGCTAGCCTTCCGTAACGCTCCATCATCTCTCCACTCACCAGTTTCCGCAATTTCATTTCTTCCCCCACTTCTTTCCTGGTCTTCTCCCCCAGTTCGCTCCATTCCGGACCTAGATTTATTCGAAACTTCCCTCATGTTTTCCTTCTGGGGAAATTGATCAGGATGTTGATTATCCTTGCTTTCTATATCCATCCTGTGATCAGTAATAACACTTCCCATCTCCCCACTCCCGTTATCATTGCTTTGATTTTGGGCAGTTCTTGATGGCATCCCATGATTGTCTGCAGATGAGTGGTCAGCTGCTGACCGTGATGATATTTGTTTTTCCTCACTTCCAGAAGGATGTTTTCCAGGGCCTCGATGAGATGTACCACCACCAGCACTTCCTTCTACTTCACTACCCTGAGATGGGGGTACTCTGTTTTGCTCATAAAGTTCCAGCATTTGATTGCTAACCTCTGCAAGATAAAATAACCACCACAGTGACCAAGTAGATACCCAACTAAAGCAACATGAACAAAGGACAGCTAAGCAATGACAGCAGCATCCATGGCATTTCACACAATATGGAAATAGGCAGAATGACTACCAAAACCAAAGAAACAACATGAAACAGACAGCTATAATCATGCATTCAATGGGTAAATTTCAAGAGAATCAATATCTGACAAATACTATAAGCAAGCAACCACAAGAAACATCAGCTCAAAGGGGCCATTTAATAACCGTCCAATTGTATCCACAAGATCTTTATTATAAAGTTAGGGAGAGGACACCAACCCTCCAATTGGCGTGGGGTGACATCAAATTCTTGCCACCAGACCTTCTCACCATCCGATGGAAGCTTCACTTTAAGGAACTTGGCAGCAAGGAAAATGGCACCTGCTGCAATATGATGGGGCTTAAATTGCAGGCACAGCGACGTCCTCAGCCTGCAAGCCGCTTTGCAGTGTGTCAAAAGAGAACAGAAGAGATCATTTTAAAAACTTGAAGAAATGCCACTTAAACGTACCCATCATTAACAAAATTCCACGCAACTTGAGCGAGAGCATTCTGTGCAACTTTGAATTTCTTTATAGCCTCAACAAGAGGTTTATATGGGTGATGAACATTGAGGTCAAAACCCAAAGTGGCAAGTACAATCCTCTCCCCAAGTAAAATTAGCTCCTTTTGTTGCTCATATACTTCCTGCAACACATATTGAGGCAAATGAGTAACTCTAATAACTAAAATTATGCAAACAAAAAATTCAAAAACAAGATAATAACTGGAATAACAAAAAAATGCTATATTTTAACAATAACTTAAAAAAAAAAAGAAGCGAGGTAGCAGGGAGATATTTTACCAAGGACACAGCTGTTGGAGGAAAAAAGTGGATTCTGTGCAAGAATTTTGAGTTCAATAGGCACAGAAGAATAAATCTGACAGAAGGGAAGAGGACACACCGCAACACTGGCAAGTTATATGTCTTCATGAAGTATTTTACACACATTGGCAATATATGACACAAAAATCAACAGATTGGACAACTATTACATGTGCCTAACATCTCAAAGGTGAAGTCCTCATACTGAACCGTGCATGGGAATTTTAGCTCGTTAGGTTTTATGAAATGAAAACATGGCTCAGTCTTATATGCCTGACGAATAAGAAAAAGAGGGAAAAAGATTGACTAGCCACAAGAGCAAATGGAATAGCAAGTGAAAGCAGGTTCGAGAACAATTGCACAAGGGAACAAGAGACACGACATGGAGGAAAGTGGCTAAAGCATCAGAAAGAGGAATACAAATAAACCGGTGAAAGAACCATTAATTTAAAGAACACCTTCTGTTTGATCCTCTGGGCTGCAGCAGGATCTTTTTTGTGTATTATCTCATAGGAAACAAGAATAACATCCTTTAATGGACGAGGTGTCTCTTCAACCTTCCCAGCTAGGAACATACACACAGTAGCAATTGTCTGTCAAGTAGAGAAATGAAGTTAAGCACATGATCATAAAAATGTTGCTTGTTAATGCTCTTTCTTAACAAAATTCGCCACAAAATATACAACGATAGGCAAGTTAACAAAAGAAATTATGTTTATCTTGTATAATAGCACTTTTCACAGTCTTTACCTCCCAATCATCCTAGTATGCATACCAAAATTATGACATCCAAAAGAAATGCTAAAAAAAAAAAACCCAGTACACAAAGCTCCCACATTGTAATGCTAATTGAATAAAAATTCAAAATGAAAGGGAATCAAAATACAAAGACTGCTTAGACTTTTAAAAGGAACTAGTTAAGAGTAAACAGATTTACCTTAAATAGAGAAGTTTTAACAAAGATTCACCAGACAATGAGAATAATAACTCACCCTTCGATCATTCTTTGCATGTGATTGTCTAATGAAGAACCGATGA
Organism: Heritiera fomes; assembly: GCA_032173925.1. Taxonomy (NCBI): domain Eukaryota; kingdom Viridiplantae; phylum Streptophyta; class Magnoliopsida; order Malvales; family Malvaceae; genus Heritiera; species Heritiera fomes. Next base: position 6,376,783 of record JAPDPM010000015.1, read on the forward strand.
CAAAAGATTATTGCTGTGGCTATTGTTACCTGGGGCCTGTATAGGATAAGAAATTGAGTCAAATTCATTCAATCCAAGCCAACAAACATAAACATCCACATGTTTATCAATACACGTAACGTCAGAAGTGCAGCTCTTTGTGTGATTAGACAACAAAATGTGAAAACAACTCCTTTCACCCACAAGATTGTAAAAAGTAAATGAAATAAAAATTAAATGGTACACTTTCAGGGTTTGATCAACACTTGATACATCAGACCTAGTCACATATGAAAAGTCCTGCTCAACTACACCCATTGGTTGTTGATATAGAACAACTTCTCCAAAAATATCATGTAGCAAGGAACAATGGATGTTCGCTTGGAGACAAACACACATATAATTCTCTCACACGCTTATGTGCATGAGTAGCTTTTGCTAGACATAACACAAATGAGTATCAAAAGGTCAATAATAACAAAATGAGCAACTGACAGATACACGCACACATGCATGAGCGCCTATGTGCACACACAAGACCATCTCCTGCAAATAACTATTTGTCGAGATTCTTTCATTACAGCAGGCCATATGGATCCAAGGATCGCTTACCAAAGGCATACAACCCAAACCAGGCAATGTTGCCTAAAATGATCAGTAGCAGCAGCTATGAATATTGAACACTACTGACACGAAAATGAAATATTATTTTATCTTTAAATGCCAGAATTCAGACCATTTCTTATACACACACACATATATATAATTATGATTAAGTGATTTCAAGTACTCATTTCAATACCAACACTGAAACAACTAGCAAGTAGCACCAAATAACATCTCAATGTTTGAACATTGAGATATAAGCATGTTAACTACACAAATTTGAAAACCTTCTACCTGAACTAAACATTAGAAGTTACTTCCATTTTTCACACTATGAACTTTACGAACAAATTTAATATTATCACAGATGAGACCAAATGCACACATTAAACATGCACAGAATTACCTAACTTTCTATTTCCATTAAAAATGATGCTTCATGTTCAGAATGGCTACTAATGAAACCCAATACTCAAGTCCAATAAGACAAATCAGACCATTTGCTGCATCCAAATGTAAACCATGAACTTACACTTTCAGCCTCATGCCCAAGTCCTGCAAAAATGTACAGTATGACTTGCGTAAGTATGTCTCTTTCTTCAAGTCAATACCATCCATTCTTGATGGGGAATTTTCTTCTATTTCTTTTCTTGAAAAATACCAACGGCCTAGTTCCTCTTGCTTTTCTTGAGAATTTCTAGATGGCCCGCTATCAGATGTTGAATGATGTGAGGAATCTCCAGGTAACATCCCAGCCATATAATATCTCCCAACACTATGATACCACCAACAAAAGACAACTCCCTATAGAAGGAGCAAGAGTTTATTTCTTCATAACCAGCCTTTAGAAATATTCTGATCAGAGATATAACAACAACGTGAGAGATCATGTTAACACGAAGAACTAAAAATGTCACACGGATGATACACCTAAAAGAAAATATTCAACAATGCCTTCACTCCAGTTTAATGACCAACAATATGACATGCTGAACCACTGAACTTGACAACAAAATAGCAAGACATCATAACAATAAACTGTGACAGATACGCCTAATTACATACCAAAAAGACTAGGATCTTAAGAATTGCCTAATTACATACCCCACCTGTTTTTTGAAGATCCAAACAGTTAACTTTTAACCTTATTATTATTAACTAACAGAAACATCCCACGCCCAAGAAATGGAAATAAACCCCTTTTTTTTTTGCAATAAATTGAAGCAGTCTATTGGTAAGGTTTCGTGTGCGTGTGTTAGGTTACAGATACTAGATTCATGTCATGGTGCCATGTGTTGCACCAAGAACTAAATCTCTCAAAAAAGTTGTAGAGACAGTTAAGGTCAAAAACATACTGTAAATGCATCTTTATTGATTGAATGGTATTTCTAAATCACATTCTTTTTGAAGGCATCCCAATCATTTCTATGACTTTACATGCCAAGAACCCCTCATTCTTCAGCGCTTACGTAGCAGAATGAAGTTAATTAGAAAAAACAGATGGTCTAGTGTCATCATTCTCAAACATTAATTACTATCAATTATAAAATTCATGAGAAACATTGCATTATCAGTACATAGAAATTCTATATTGAAAGCGAAATTTGTTGACAGATAATGATTATCTTGCACCTATCTGTATACAGTATACCCATTAGTTCAGAATAGCATAAGCACATAATTTGGAAAGACTAGTTGATCTTTTATATGAATAAACCTTAAAATCATATAATTATCCATAAACAATAAAAAATATTCATTAAAGTTAAATAAACTCTGAAAATAATACAACACAATGAAAGGAATACTACTACCAGCACTAAAAAAACATATATAATAGTTGCATGTTAAATTTCTACAAACAAATGAGGAACCACAAAAGAGACAAAAATATCATCGAATAAATACAATAGAGACAAAATCGTTCCAAACACATAAAAATGAGAGTTTTAATCGCAAAATAAAGGGAACAACCCATAACTGATATATGATTTTACAATCTTCGCGCTTAAAAAACGGCGTTTACCATTTATCATTTACATAAAATCTTTAAAAAAGCAAAAGGAAAGAGAAAAGGAAAAAGCCGTATTCCAAAAACCTAGGTCACGAACAACCCACTCGAACGAGAACCAAATTCAAGGATTCCGATTTTAGAACCCCTCCAATTTAGATATTGAATGCTTGGAGCTTAAAGTCTTCGAAATTTAGTTCCGAAACCCTTATCTCTCGAATAAAACTAAAAAAATCAATCTATCAATTCGTTTTTTGTTTTCCTATTTTTCTCAAAGATAATGAGAAGATCAAAAGCAAGAAGCATAGGCTAAAAATCAATTAAATTTGAGAAACAAAAAGGGAAAATGGAAAAAGATAATGACCTGGGGGCGGTGGCCGAAGCAGGCTCTTCGCTGCTGTTGCTCTCAAAGCTGCTCGCTTCTTTCTTTTTCTTTTCTTTTTTTCTTTCGTGTGGAAAATTAAGCGAAACCACGCGAAGAAATTCGTGGCGGTTTATATAGTAAATTAGTTTTACTAATTTACATAAATACCCCTTTTCTTTCGGAATATAGAGAATGACCCTTGCATAATTAATCCCTTGCAATTTACTCCTCTTGTTAATAATTCAGACATCCTACTTTATTTCTTCTTTTTCGTTGATTCTGTCATAATTCATAAATGATAATTATACGAGCTTCCCCTACCGAAAAGATAATTATACGAGCTTCCTCCTACTAAATTCATGCATTTTATCAGAGAGGATTTTTATTTTTTTATTAAAATGCAAAATCCAAATACAACTTTTTAATTAAAAACATATATACCAATATTGTGTTTATTTTTTACATCGAGGATAAGGAATAGGAAAACCATACATAATAACTGTTCATAAAATTGGCATACATATCTATGCTAGAAAATAATTTATTTGACTGAAAAAAAAATTATTTGTTACCAATATTTTTTATTCGAACAACTTTTTTACACATAAAAAGCCTAAAATGAAACGCAAATGCCGAAATTTAGAATTCAAATTTACAAGTTTTTGACATTTAAAAATAAAATATAATAAATGGAATCAATATTTAAAGTGCTTTACCATACTATTACATCCGATTTGTGATTTTCCTCCCATTACATATCTTACCTATTACCATGTTTAATTTTTTTTTGAACATATTACCTGTTTAACTTTTATTCTGTACATTTTAAAGGATAATTATTCTATACATCATCAATGAAGTTTTTTTATTTCAAAAGCAATGTTAAGATTATAACACATATCCTATAAAAATATTAAAAAGATAAATAAATAAAATAAGATATGTGTCATAATCATAACCTCACTTGTGGAATAAAAAAAAACTTTACCGACGGTGTATGTAATAATTATCCAACCTTAAATCTAGTTTTTGATATCATATTATGGATAATTGTTCTATATATAAAGGTAGCTAAAGCTGACCTAAGCTCGAAAATCTGCCCGAAACTAAACCAGTACCAACCCGAATTAACAAAAAAAAATCAAAGGCCCAAAACAGAAAAAATCCAAACCTAACACAACCTAACCCAATACGATCTGAAACCGAAATCGATCCAATCCGAAACTTATAAAAAAATTTATAACTCGAAAAAACCTGAATCATAATTATATGGTTATTATTTAAAAATAAATAAATAATTGATATACTTTATTAATGAAAACGTTTAAAATTTTGAAAACAATTATTATTTATTATACAATTATATCAATTATGTATTACCAGCAAAATAAATATTGAATCTTTTTAATTCAATTATTAAATAAAATTAATTTAAAATACCATAATATATGATATCAAATAATCTTTAATATTATACTTATTGTATTTATAATAATAAATATATTTGACATTTGATTTTATTATAAAAATCATTTTAACATTTCATTATTTTATTTTATAATAAAATTTTAATTTTAATTCAATAATAAATCAAATATATAAAAAATATATATAATTTCAATATTTGTTTGAAACTTTAAATTTGATATTTTGTGCAACACATTAAGAACATTATTAATAAAATTAAATTTAAACTATGTTTTCTTAAAGTTTCAAATATAGAAAGATATTAAATTTATATTTAAAAAAACATAATCTTAAAATTAAAATTCAAGTTTTTAAGATTAGAAAAAGTTAAGTAATTAAATTAAACAATACAATTACCATTTTTTTGATAAGCTTGGACATCATTGAAAGAGAAAATTATAAATTAAGCTAGTGATAATTAATTAATTATTATATTATAATAATCTTATACATAAATAAACCAATTTGGTATCTTATAATAATAATTTGTATATTATATTATAATAATCTTTTAAAAATAAATTATGTAATCCTTAGCGTGTGAGTATTATTATGGTAGAATTAAGAATTTATTAAAAATAATTTATTTATTACCTATTAAATATAAAATTAAAATGTAGATAAATATAATAATTCTAATAATAAATTAAAGTGTAATTTAATAATATATTAAAATAATGTTATTGTGTAAGCGGTGATTTTAATAAAATTTATTTTTTATATTTTATTAATATTATTATTAATTATATTTAAATAACTAGCATTATATTAATTAATTTAATAATATCTACTATTTAATATTTTAATTAGATATTTGATCAATTGGTGTATATCTAATATTATTATGTTAGTGTATAACTCTATATAATATGATTATATCAAATGTTATTATTTATAATATAATGTCAATTGGTGTATATAACTTGTTTAATTCAACATTCTAAATTTTTAATTAGATATTTGATTAATTGGTGTGCACGAGTACGATTATATTTAATGTAATAATGTTAATATTATGATTTATGTACAAACCAAAAACAAAATAAATATAAAATTGAGATAATTAATTGATCAATTATTTAAAATATTAAGTATTTTTTTAATGTATATTATAATTTTATTCAACATTAAAATTGAACAATTAGTTAACTAATTATATTGTTAGATTTAATTTAATTACCAATTATGTTGGTATTTAAAAAATAAAATAAATGTAAGATTTTAAAATTTTATTAAAAATATAATATAATTATTAAAAAAGATAATAAAACAAAGTAAAAAAAATTTATTGAACTAAAAGTGTTCAAATTTCAATGGCCCAACGTTAACCCAAAAAAATATAATAACACAATAAATTATTGTTAAAAGTATAAAGCTATCTATATAAATATTTAATTGTTTAGTGTGATTTATTTATAATTTGTTAGTTACTTATGTGTATAGCCAATACTTTTGGATTTTCACTTTCCTTTAGTTTTGCTATATATATATGGCTCACTTAAAAAGTAAAGTTTTATATAATTATTAATATATAATTATATATTTTATAACAAATGTGAACATCGCAGGAAATTAAAAAAATAAATAATAATTGTCAAGTAATAAAAGCATTCAAATGTAAAAATTTATATAAATATTTAATAAATTTTAACTTTAATTTAGCATTTCTCTTATATTTTTATTTAACTATATAAAATTAAATTAATTATTACATTCAAAATTATAAAATATTTATAACTTATAAAATTTCAAAATAATTGGACTAAGCCTATCCGGTTAAAACTAAATTGAAACCAAAAATAACCGAACCTGAAAACACCCGAAATCGAAAAAATCGAGACAAAAAAAAACTCAAAACCAAAAAAACTCGAAACGAAATAACACGAAATCGAAATAACCCATATCGAACCCACCCAGACTTGCCCGTTTGTCACCTCTATCTATATACCTCTAGTAGAGTTTTTTAACTCTACAAATGGCATTAGGATAATGGCATATGTCTTATTTTATTTATTTTTATTTTTTTTTGTATTTTAAAAGGCATATGTCATCATCCTAATCCCGCTTCTGAAGTCAAAAGACTCTACTGGTGGTGTATAAAATAATTACTTCAATACTATTAGTATATAATATATAATGAATTATTATTTAATACATTATAAGTGAAGTTTATAAATTTCAGATGCGAGATTCAAATAACAACACATACCATTTAGAAAATTTTTTTTAACTTACTTATAATACTTAAAAACTCCACTGATGCTGTATTAAATAATAATCCAAACATAATTGTCAAGATTTTATTTTATTTTCTCATTTACTTTTAACCCCAAAAGATGCAAAACCCCCAAAAGGATGTTACTACTGTTCTACTGCTTCGGCTTCACTTCACTGTACAATAATTTATTGACAATGCATCCATGACTGAATCGAAGAAATAGAGCCCCATGGCATCAAACTCAAAGACTTCCTCCCCAACTTCCTGCCAGACATTTTTTGCTGCTTAGCGGCCAACAAGGTTTGAATAAGACATCTTGCTTGAAATCATGGCCGATGACAGAAGTTGACTCACCTTGACTACGGAAACACTGTAGATAAAAGCAGATGCAATTTTCAATCAAACAATACTTCATTGAAGATGTAGCTTCAAAATGCAAATGCAATCTGATGTTACATTGAAGAACAGAACAGGTTACATCATTATGTAACAATCTTTAACACCTAGGGGTCTTTATTCGGTTAATTCAATTAATTTTGAATATTTTTTTGGTACCGAATCAATTAATTTTGAATTGAATTAATCAAAACTGAATTAACCGAAACGTAGATTTTTACTTTCGTTAACCAAGCCACAATTTGTATATTTAAATTAATCGAATCGAAATATAATTTGGTTAATTAACCAAAGTAACCAAACTTTATACAAAATTTTCATATAACATATTATTGTTGAAAAAACAATATAAAACTCACACTCTAACAGCATATATAAGAAACTAACATAAAATTTTCATATAATTCGGTTAACTGAAATTAATTCGATTTTCGAATCTAATTAACCGATAATCGAATTTTCCTAAAATTTACTTTCATTAACAGACCAAATTAAATTTAGTGACCAATCGATTAACCGAATTGAATTCGGTCGGTTGGTTAACCGAATTAGTTTCAAATTATGAACACCCCTATTAACACCTAGCCTAACTTACCTAGGTTCGCAATTGATTTAGCATATTTTTCTTTATAACAATGGAAAACTAAAAAACCATTGGGGTTTCAAAATGATATCAAGAGAATAAAAAGTCATTCATCCCTTTGGCAACTTAATATGGAAACAACACAAGCCCATTTCCAATCCAAACTTTCGAAAGATGAAATAACTGTTCTTTGTTAGATCATGGAAAGCAATCCCCATCTTCTTCTGTTGATCTGTTTGTAACGTTTAGGGGTGTTCAAAGTTTGGTTTTAATAGAATTAATCGACCGACCGAATTGATATTCGGTTAAACGAATTGATTTTGGTTAAATGATCGGCTTCTAAAATAAATTTGGTTGGTTAACGAAAGAGATTTTGATAAAATTTGAGTTATCTGTTAATTTTGATGGTTAATTCGATTCGAAAATCGAAATTAATCGATTAACCGAACTATTACCTGAATTTTATATTGTTAGTAATTGATGGTTGTTTGCTTGTTTTATTTAATTTACATTGAAGCTGGGATGTAGATTGTTACTTGTTTTATAATGATTTAGGTTGGTTGTTATTTGTTTTATATGGAAGCAAGTTAAATAGTTAAAATAGAAAATAATTTTATAAAATTTCAGTTATTTGGTTAATTAACCAAATTTTATTTCAGTTCAGTACTTCAGTTTGATTAACAAAAATGAAAATGTAAATTTCAAATAATGTTAAAAATACAAGCCTCGATTCGAAATTAACCGAATCCATCAAATGATAAGCCTAGTAACATCTCTTTTATTGTTTAATCAAAGTTCTTGCAGTTTTAACGATTGGTAGCATCAGCGACCATCGGCCACGGCTAATCATTAAATAACTGGATCAAAAGTGGGTTAAGCATAGAAAATTCACATCATAAGAAACTAAATTATGCATCAGAAAATAGATTTATATACTGATATAAATCTTATTGATTTATATTTGAACCAATATACAACAACATATTATCTCAATTTCACACAGGTATAACAAAAGCAACAAAAACACACAATCAATCAGCTTTTCTCTACACTAAATAAAAGAGGCATTGGAAAAAGATTTTTCTGAAGGAACCCAGATACAAACTCCAATTTTGGACCTTCGTGTAGTTTGGATTCTGAAATAGCCCCATCAAACATTGGCCAGGCTGTCAGGCTTGGTGTGTGGCGGAGGCGGAGGAGATGGGAAAGAGGCTGATGCACCGGGCGGCGGAGCCGGAACCCCACAAATCTGAGGGTTGGTACGGATTTCTTGTCTCCCTTTAGATCTTCCAAGGAAGTAACATCCAACGCCAAGTAATATGCAGAAGATGATTAGTGGCAGAGAAATGACTACAACCATAGCCATCTTCGCTTCCAACTCTTCTCAAGACTTCCCTGTGTTTGTTAAAATTCCTGTTTCTTTTGTTGCGTGAAAGAGGCTATGTGGGGAATATTTATAAAAAGGTTTTGGCTTCTTAAATAATCTAGAGATTTCAGTTTCAGATTCTGTCCAGAACAGGGCAGGGGATCATAAATGTGTTTGCTTTGCTAACGGTTTGCAGCTTAACGTTCAAGCCTCCAATGGCTTCCATTTTTTTGATGGGCCAGATCAGAGATCCAACCCGATGTAGACATTTGGCATTTCCACATGTTAGTGATGAGTTGGCTTGGCATATTTGTGAGTGGGGCTTTGTACGCCTACATTCTAAGATATTTACATTATGATTAGTGTATGACTATGCCTTCTCCACTACCGAAGGTTCTCCTCTAATAGTGTTTTTTTTTTGTACTATAAAAAAATGTGTTTTATGTTATTTTTTGTTACACTGTAGTTCATAATCATACATGAAACCCCATTGAAATTGATAAGAAAATACCTAAAAATTCAATCCATTACAATAGTTCTTAAATCGGGAAACCTCATCAAATGTTCTTATAAACAATAAGAATGAAGAGCTTATTGAGTTTCAGAAATCATGAAAAACACGTATGTCTGTTGGATTTTAATTTCTTGATGCCCCCACTTATTCCCTTAAGGAGAAGATTTAAACAACATTGACGCCATTTTGTTGCTTCAAGTAGATTGAATTGAGAAGATGAGGAGAAGAAGGGAATGCAGCATATTGATGAGGAGGAAGTGGAGGTGTGCCTGGGGCCAGAACACCATCTGCAACTGCAACCATTGTCTGTGACTGAGGAATGCCGAGTTCTTGAGCAGCCATTGCACGCCCTTCTTGTTGCCCCTCTTGCATCCCCAAAGCGTAGCGACCAAAGCTCGAAAGGAGGAAGAAAATCACCATGGGAAGTGAAACAATCAGAACACGATTAATCAAATTAACCAAAGTCCAAACGAGCAGATTAATCAAATTCCTGGAGTTAACCACAAGATTCTCTTAATTTGTACCAGTTAGCATGCTTTTGTATGTTCTATTTCTCCAACCTCAGCCTGTTCTTTTACCACGTCAAGGGTCAACTAGAATCAAGTGGGCTTCATTTTATAGTTTTCCTTCCAAAATCTATATGGGTTTCGCTGGCGGCATGTACTGAATCTTTTGATGTTTGTGTTTTAATTTAGTCATTTAATCATTTCTATCCGCCTATTTCTTCTCTGCGCTTCCCGTTATAGTGGAAAGGAAAATGGTTCGGAAGCACTTTTCCCACCAACCAAACAACAGGTTATGCACAAAATAAAAAAAAAAGATTCTGTTTTATATTCTCGACTTAATTTTTTTTTATATTAAGTCAGTTATACCAGGAAGAAATTGGACTTAGCTAGTAATATGATGACTTTACTGAACTCAGAGCAAATTCCAACTGAAAAAATATCATTCAAAGAATTAATTACAAGTGTTTCTTCTTCCAGGGAGGCTGACAAGGTGATAGGTCGTCAGTGCTCTTGCTGGCTTGCTAATAACGTACTACCTAACAGGGGAATGCACCATTCAAAAATTTCATTTCTACATAGAAGTGTATTCCCTTATTTTATACATCAATAATCAAAACTCTCAGTCTTTCAGAATACAAAATAATATTGCAACGTACAAGGACATAAACTTGTCATCTTCCTCCAACAATGTCACTGAATTCAGTGGCATTCAATGGAGAGTGAACTAGTGCTGCCCCAGGACTAATCTTGTTCTGATTATTGTTGTCATTTTTCTCGGATGCAGTGGATGTTTGTGTATCTTCTGTAACAAAGCTGCCTGTTAAATCCTTGAAGTCCCAGTCAGTTAGATAACTTGGTTTTGTTGTAACATTGCTCACTTCAATATCTCCAGCAAGCATACCCAAAACACGAGACATGGATGGTCGCATTAATGGTGATGCCTGAGTGCATAAAAGTGCCACTCCTATCACTCGGAGAGCTTCATTTTCATTGAACTCTACTAAAGTTGGATCCAGCAGACTCAAGCTTTGGTTATTTTCATGCAAGTTCCACGCCTAGAGACATTGTAGAGATAAATAAATCATGATTAAGTGCTTCAAATTTTAACAGGTACTTGAACAAATAATACTACAAAAGGGTTAAAGGTTTCCTTTTCATTACCCATTCAAGAAGATAGATTCTTTCATTTTCTAAGGTTCGATCAGAGTTTGGTCTACCACTGAGAATCTCCAAAGCAACAACACCAAAGCCGAAAACATCAGCTTTCTCAGTGAGGTGCCCACGCATTGCATACTCTGGTGCCAGGTAACCACTTCATGATAATTAAATTACATGGTGAGTATGTTTATTGTGAAAAATGCAAAACCTAGCTACTTGGGTACAGAATCACGTGCCATTAAGGAAGGACTACTAAACAAAAGGTCGAAAGGGCTTACATGGTTCCTGCAACCCTAGTGCTGATGTGCGTTTTCTCGTCATCATATAGCTTTGCCAATCCAAAATCAGATATTTTTGGGCACAACTCTGCATCAAGCAAAATATTGCTTGCCTTGACATCTCTATGGACGATCCTGGGCCTAGAATCCTCATGAAGATAAGCTAGCCCTCTTGCAGTTGACAAGCAGATATTAAAGCGGGTTGGCCAATCAAGATGCAAGTCATTATGTCCTGTATTTATAGAGCAAGAAGTCTAATAAGCTTGTCCATTAATTAACCTAGGAATAAATTGGATTGCAAATATACTACATTAATGTCAAAAGATTGAACAAGAGAAAATAAACCTTGCATATGTTCACACCATTCAAATCCATGGTAATATTTTTTTTTTGTTTGTAAAACAAGAGTTGTAAAATTATAGTTAGATCCATTTTGATAATTTTGGTAACTAGAAAAAAAATGGGGGTTTTAGGTTGTAAAGAGTGGAAAACATAAAAGGATTATAGAATGTTTTCATACCAAAGAGTGCCTGATCAAGGCTTTTGTTTTCAAGATACTCGTAAACAAGGAGGCGCCTATTTCCTTCAATGCAACACCCATATAGTTTGACAAGATTACGATGTTGCACTGCTGATATGGTAGCTATCTCAGTAACAAATTGATTCTTCCCTTGGTGTGATGATACTGAAAGTTGCTTCACAGCTACAACTCTCCCATCAGAAAGTGTACCCTAAAACATAGTACTATAATTTAGTAACATTAAAAAGTCATCCTCCACTGGTAATTTTCATCATTACATGTCAAAGCTACTACCATAGTTACACTCTAAAATCGTTTACCTTGTATACAGGTCCAAACCCCCCTTCTCCTAACTTATTTGAAGGACTAAAGTCTTCCGTGGCATCTTTCAACTCAGAATAACTAAATGTGTTGGGCCTAGGGCCAATACCAAGAAGCACTGCACAGTCAAGTAAGCAATTATTAAGCTATAAGTTGTGAATTTTGCTTGTGCAGGGGAAGTATATCAATATAAAGGCAGAAGACTTTTCTCTGTTCTTTAAATAATTTGCGTCTTGCCAAAGAAATTAATTCAAAAGATTAATATTTACCAAAGATCTAAAGATTAGAGCAGATGCATTAAACCTCTACATAAGACATTAGATAAATAATGCTTACAAAATTCCAAAACCAAGGAGATTAAAATTCAAATGATTCAAGCTAATTTTCCAAGATATGCAGAATGCCTTATATCTTTCTGATTTTCATATTAGCATGATAGGGTACTACTTTCTGTCAATGAGCTTTGCTTATCTCCTAATATATGGCCTATGCCCTTAAGGCATTCGAGAAAAATATGTTTGTCCATTACAATAAACTAAACCATTCCCCGTTACTGTCAAGAAAGTGTAGAGGATTATTATGCACATGGTATCCACTACCTCCTCACCTAGCTGAAAAGTGAAAAGTGACTCTTTCCTGAATTTCCTCACAAAATCTTGAATGAGATGATTCATTGCTCTGTATCAAGATGCACCTATACAATGACTACAATCACTATATAATATATATTTTATGATACAATGATACGCTTACCTTCCTCATCTTCATCTTCTTTTCTTCTCTTAACATAAATAATTGCAAATATGAGTATCAAAGTCACGACAACAACAGGAACTGTAATACCAACAATCAATCCTGTCTGGTTCTTCTCTTTAGGTGTGCTAGGTGGTATCCCACTAACAGTTGGTCTGAAATCTAAGCAATAAAATAGAAGTATTGGAAACAAAAACACAAGATAATCACATGAAACATATATTACATAAAGATTCATAAGTTCTAAGATGTCTTACTTGGATCAACATTAATAGCTGAAATGATTGGACCATAAGAACCTCGATCTGGTGTACAACAGGTCCCCTTACCAGCCCAAAACAAGTGAATTTCAAGATGGTTCTCTGTTACATTAGCAGTGAAATTCCTAGTTATTGCTTTCTGAACACCACCTGCCTCCTTTGATATATCAAAATCCCTTAATCGACGAGTTCCCTGATGAAGAATTGATGAGATATTACAGTGGTAAGATTTCTAAATGTAAAATTAAGTGAACATAATTGTGACATAGAAACACTAGAAATAGAGTAGATGAATTGTATGATATACAACTGAGAATTGTATACGTATTTCTACTTTAACAAAATATTACCTGAACATATACATCGAAAACACGCCTTCCCAAACTTTGCGAAGACTGTGTGCTTCGGGCTGGGAAAGCTGTTTCTGCAAAGAACAAGGTTACTGTATAAGGTCCATTCTCAAGGCTTAGGCCGTAGTATCTGAGTGATCCGGGAGATAGCCTTGAAGTCTGATATAGCTCCGGAGAGTTAGTACTTGACACTTGTCCCAAGTTGTTTTGCACGAACTGTTGATTTTGTTTGTCTAAAAACAAACCTACATTACTCACTGCCCATTTCTGTGTACTAGTTACATTAAATGATGCCGCGCCAAGAGTTGACATGTTGTCAGCCTCAAAACTTATCCTATTAGAAATCATACGTGGGCCACCACACTTGATCGAGAAGTTTGCATCTACCAACGCCAACATTGAAATATGTAAGCATGGTACTAAGCATTTGTCATGATTAATCTATGTATAATTAAAACCTCGATTGCAGATGGTGATTCCAAAGTTTTAGTTAAGCTTACATCGTGGAGCATTTCTATTGCATGGGAAGCTTCTTTGAAGGCATTCTAATCCCGGTAAAAGCCTGCAGAATTTCAAAAAAATTTCTGGATTAGGAACTTTAAAAGAATGCACCTGATAGCAGAGAAAACAAGAACTCTTTCCACAAAGTTTTACACAGCTATTCATGGGGAACTGTATAGGAGAAAGGTAGGGTGCTATGGAATGAAAACTTACCTTAAGTTTGAGCTATTAAGTGTGAAGTTATTGGCCACAAAATTCCTACACAAAATGCCAACAATTTCTTATCAATGTCTTTAATTATATGTGTTCTGTCTCCTTAAACAATGTGTGAACAGAGTACATGTTGAATATTGGCATTGATTTGCAATTGATTCATTCTTACATTATGATACAAAGTTACCAACTATAAGAAATTAAGCCACATATGAGCACCAAAAATCCTTAAGCTTTAAAGAAAAATTAGAAAATAAAGGTAAGTAAAGGAAGTATCATGGTTTAAGATACATACAGTTGTAAGCCTGAGTTTACCCATGAAGGTAACCTTCCTGATAGGAAATTGTATGATAAATCTCTGTGCAGAGAAGTACATTAGTAGAGAGTGAGTAACTAGTACGAACATATTACCAAAATCAGCAGCATTTAACTGTTTTTTAAATTTCATGGTTCAATAAATGGAAGATGCTGACTGATGGCTTCACAACGATGGTCAATATCATATAGTGAACGGTTAAAAGAAACATTATATGAAAATAATTTTACAATTTTGCCTCTCATTGAACTTTTATCGAGGATTTACCTGCATCTCCATCCCTAACCCTGTTCCATCAAGAATATTTATCATGCAACATACTTACCATAGTGATTGTGCATACAAAATATTAACAAATATAATAAGTTGGTGTGATCGGATGACTTACATAGTAAGAAGAGTTTCACTCTTTTGGTTGGGAATTGGACCTGACAGACTATTATTTCCAAGAAACCTGGCCATTTCAATAGCATAGAAAAGGAGAATGCTGTCAAGTGAAAAGCAGAAGGCCAGACCAAAAAGTCCAACATAAAACTGACATAACATGGTATTTTCAACTATTGAAGGGAAGGGTTTTTTTTTTTAACTTACAAGTATGTAAGAGAATTCATATTGAACAAAACACTTGGAATTTGGCCTGTTAAGTTGTTGAAACTCAAATCTCTGGAAGAGAAAAGAACTTAAGATGGGATATAAGATGGGATAAAGCAGAAGCAAATATCATAAATTATTGAAGCAGTTAATTTGTAAATAAAACTTACAGAATTTGTAAAGATTGTAATTCAGTGATATAAGATGGGATAGTACCAGTGAGTAAGACATTTCTTAGAACTCTACAGGAAATAAAAAGATACCCAAAAAAAAATTAGTTGGTAAATTAAGATAAGAACATTCATTTTCTTTTCCAAAAAACAGAAAAAGCAACTGATGAGTACAAGAAGCCAAGAGTATGCTGAACTCACAAGTCAGTCAAATTCTTTAGATTTCTTACAAAATCAAGAGAAGAACTCCCATTGTAAATACCGCCAAGTCGCCTACATGATTATGTAAAAGCATCAAACACAAATACCTAATGTATGACTATGTAGACAACCTGAGAAAGTCCTTCAGCATGAGGCAGTATTAGGAAAACAAGATATCTACTCACAAAGTCGTCAATGAGGTTAAGTTTGCAAAACTAGATGGTATAGGTCCTTCAAATGAGTTTCCTTCTAATCTCCTGCGAATTTGAAAGACAAGTGAAATTGATGAAAATTTGGGGAAAGCTATCCTTCTTGATGTTGATTCAGAGAGAAGTAATTCGAAAATTAACCAAGATGTTTCGATAACTTACAATGATGTAAGCCTTGTCCAGTTATTGCCAATAAAGTCAGGTATTTTGCCTATGAAACCATTGTCAAATGCCCACCTGAAATTCACCTAAGTTCATTGTTAATAGGATAAGGTAAGGCAATTTGCAGGTCCAGGCGAAAGAAAAGGCCATAAACATATAAAAGGATTGCAATCCCTAGTTCTTTCTTACACAATTCGCAAGCTTTCCAAATTAGCAAATGTTGAGGGAATCTCGCCGCTCAATCCACAACTGTTAATGTAACTGTCAAATTCATAAACCAATGTTATAATTCCATATAGTAAACCTGTAAACTACAAAGAACTAGAGAGAGTCAAAACTTACAGTTCTCCAAGCTCTACTAAATTACCAAGTTCAGGAGGGAGTGTTCCAGAGAAATTATTAATGCCCAAAGATCTGCATGATATAGATCAACGTAGTTATCCAAAAGAAATATGAATAAAATATTATTTGCAAAAACTTTAAAAATACATTTCTATTTGCACCATACAATGTATATAGCATTGCATATACAAACAAATCATGCAATTTTAATATAGAAGAGAACGAATAGAAAAAACCCTTTTAAGATATTTGAGGACTAACTCTTTCGAGGAGTCTCGAAGGAAAATCTAGTGTAAATAAGGTGTATTAATGAAAATATTTAAATGAATAGAACTATTTGATGCTTTATAAAGCGAGAAAATGACTCATAAGAGTTTCTTCAAGTCTTACAGCAAATATAGCTTCTTAAGATTTCCAAGTTCCGATGGAATGGGTCCCGAGAGAGAATTTTGGGCAAGTGACCTGTATAGATTAAAATTAAAAAAAAAAATCTAAAGAATCATGTCTTCTTGATAAGGAACTTAGAGACAGTAATAGTAACTTCGATCAATAGCATTTCACATTTCAGATTAGCACAAATTATCATTCTTACAAATAAATGAAATCTGAAAGAGAATAATTTCTTATTCAAATATGTCAGAAACGTCACTGCCTTGTCAATTCTTAACTAATGTTTTTGGAAACTTGTTGTAAAGGCCTGAAACCATTACAAAGCTAAATAGATTTTGAAAATTTTCAGAGAAATTATGTCTGCAAAAATTGAATGTATCTTTCAGTACTCACAGTAACCCCAGTCTAGACATATTTCCAAGAAATGCTGGCAATGGACCAGTGAAGAAGTTCCTATCAATCTTCCTGCATCACCAAACAACGAATGATTATTATTATAGTCGGCTATTGTTACTGTAAAACCCTCTCAATGTAAACAACATAGTTAACCATTTTCCATGACTAAAACACGTAACTTTACTGATATGTAATCATTTGGAATATCTTAAAAATCAATGTCAGTTTATACGGATCAAACATGAGAAGAAAAGAGATAAAAGAACATTCTTACAAGAAATTTAGATAAGGCAAATCGAGAAGCTCCTCTGGTATTACTCCTTGTTTATCTAGACCAAATACCCTCCTGACAAAAGTGTATAAACATGATGGAAACTCTTAGTACAATGATATAGAAAAGGACTCAAAAAACTTCCGAGTTCAACCAGTTCCCTGCAATATGAAAACCAAATATAGCTTAAATTTTTCCTGAAAACCCATTTTCAGCTTATTACTAGTCAATTGAATGAACCAGCTTTGGGATTGGACCTAATTGACCTTAAGTTAACTGCTACAATACTATAATAATAATGGCTTATAAAAGAGTGCGAGTGCAAGCTTATACAGTCTAGTGATGTGGCAGAGGGTGTTGCTGTTGAAAGTACAGTCACATGTGATTGCTGGGTTATTAGCAGGATCCTCGAAGTCGTTTAGACTTTGTAAGAGAGCACTTCCACTGCATGGCTCCCCACTAATGTTCCATGACTCCACTGCTTGTGCACCCCATTGTTGGAAGATTGAGTTCAGTGCTCTCACTGCTTTCCATTAATAACAATCCCCAAGTAGAAAACATGTTAGGCTATTAATTACCAACAAAACAACTATGACTAAGAACAAAAAACTCCGTCAAAATCTTATATCATAGATAAATATATATATATATATATATATATATATATATATATATATATATATATAGACCAAGGTCTTTGATGAAGTTATAGTATTAATATTTTGCGAAAGTGCATTTATCTTCTTTAGTCAAAAGCAGTAAAGCATTTGGTTAAATATGGGACCATTTAGAAACAAAACCACTCTTTGATCAAACTTAATCCTTCATTTTATTTTAATTTTTTCAAAGGTCAGGGACACGTTTGGTTAATTTGTGAATCACAGAAAAAATATGAGAAATTATTTCATATATTAAAAAATGAGATATATAACTTTTTCTTAATTTTACTTGTGAAATTAAAAAATTTTACTCTAAATATATTAAAATCAAACTTAAAATTTATTAGTCAATTTTTTTTTGCATGTGATATTTCAACCTACATATGTAACTCTTTAGAATTATTAATTATTAATCAGAGTAGAGATTTCTCAAAGAAGATTAAAATTAAAAAGAAAGAGTCAATGGAAGCCTTCATAAGTTTTTGATTAAAAAAAATAGAGAAATTTTGAAAAGAAGGTATAATAGGAAAATTTAGTTTTTGGTATTATCAAAAAATAATATTTAAAATGGAAGTGAGAGTTCTAAAATTGACAAGAAGAAAATGTAAATGATATTTACTCTTTCTATTTTAAAAAGAAATTCACATCTCTTTATTTTAAAAATTAGTCTTTCAGCATTCAAACACCTGTATTAAAACATTTGAATATTTTTATGTACAAATCTCTATAAAATATATGTACATTTTATGATAAATGTATGTATGTCATGATATATTCATATGTACATTTTTTTCAAGGGCGAAATTAATCTTAAACATTCTAAGTCTATAATAAGGCATTCAAATATTTATATCTTTCAAAAGAAAAATTAGTCTTGAGTATTCAAATACTTATATATACAAAGCTCTATAAAAATATATATTTTATATAACTATACATACATCATTATATAAACATATATACATTTATTCCAATAGAAATTAGTATTAAACATTCGAATGCTTATAATAAGGCATTCGGATACTTACACATTCAAATTTATATAAAAATATATAGATTTTATAATAACTATATGTACATCATAATATAGACATATATACAATTTCTTTCGAGAGAAATTAATCTTGAACATTCAAATACTTATAATAAGATATTTGAATATCTATATATATATATATATATATATATATGATTTTGTGAATCAATAATTACAATATTTTTAATTTATATTTAAGTTATAATTAATAATACTTAATAATTACTTATAATAAAATTAATACTAAAACAATAAGTAATAATTAATTCTTAATGAATAAATAATGATCATTTCTATTTTTTTATGAAACTCAAAACATTCATTTCCTTTTTAAATATTACTTTTTAGACAGTAACAAAAATAAATATTCTTATTATAACCTTTTTAAAATTTCCCAAAATGATATCAATCCAAGAAGAGGTGATGTAATGTAATAGATAAATGTAAGCAAGAAAAAACGTAATAGATAAAGACTTAAATGGCAGATGAATTGCTTAAAAATCAAGTCATCTTTTTGGACCACTTGACGTGTGGGACCGTTCTATATAATTAAATAACTGTGGAGTTATTACTATTAATTTCTTTTTCTTGTCAAAACAATGTGCATGGCAGATTCCTTCTGGAAATACTAATCACTTTTTTTTTTTTTAATGGGATAGTGGTTGAGATTGTTTAAATTATGTTAATTATTAAAGACATTTTGTAACTATAAAAAAAAAGACATTTTCTAAACAAGGAACAAAATCTCTTGAACCAGCTATTTTAACTTGATGAACTTTTAAATAGATTTGTATATGATGTACTGACAGTATATAGTTTCTATATAATGTCAATGCATTAAAAGTTGACACTTCATTAATTTGTAAATTCAAAAATATGTCAAGTCTTTAAAAGCAAATATAAATTAATTTTTTTAATTTGCTCATAAGAACCTATTAATGAGGTGTCAACCTCTGATACATTGACAGTATATAAAAATTATATACTGTCAATACATTATATATAAATCCCTTCTAAATATAACAGCATACCCAGATTTAGATTTTTCAGAAAAATGGATGACTGATATATGCTATAAAAGGAAAGGTATGAATCATGTTGACTGTGATGAGCAAAAATTGAATTGTAAATAGAATTTCTCCAATGTTTTAAAAGATGGTTAGAAGTTTTTATGTTCGTTATTATTTGGCAAAAGAAAATTCAGATAGGAACTGAACTAGCAGAAAGTAAATATTGACAGAACTTGATAAAAAGAAAAAAGGTAAATATTGACAGAAACGCACCAAGATCCAAAAGAAAACCAAAACTTATCTGTAAGTTCTGTCGGAGAGCTAGCTAGGTAGAGAAGAGAGGGTTTTACAAAGATTAATTAGCAAAAGACGGCTCATGATTAATCTAGGGAGTATATGAAAGAATAAAGATCTTGATACTTTCATTTGTTTCTTACTTGTTCGACAGAATTCTTCACTGACATGCTTGAAGATGCACGGCTTTGGATTTGAAAAAGACAGAAACGTACAGGTAGACAGAGAGAGTACCTTCTGAGGGGTCAAGTGTGGCATTCTGGGCATTGGATTTGCTGCACCAAAACAAAATAACGAAGAAGATGAAAAGCCAGCATGTGGAAGAAGACGGTGGCTTCAGCCTCAATTCCATCTTTTCTCCCTTCACAAACAGGATATCGGATGACTGCTTGTCAGTTCTCACTCACCGCTAATTAATATTAGCAACTAGTTGTACCAAAACAGCAATGACTCGCAAGTCTGCGTTCAATAGAAAAAGGCCAAAACTCGTTATTTAATCCATTGAATTATTGGCAGGAGTTGCGTACCGACCGTTGAAAGTGACTTGGCAATAACGTGAGGAAGCACTCTGACCATAGGCGGAAAACTCTCTGCTGTTCCTGCCTTGGAGCTTCACCCAAGTTCAGTTTATCATTATTTTTTTTTTGGTGTAAATCATCTTGTTTCTCCACACCATTTTAGTATAAACCTAATCCGGATTCGAGCCGGATAGTATCCAAAGGACGACAAAGCTCTCCCTCAATAGTTTTAACACAACTGCATATCCAAGACTCAAACTCGAAATCTCTGGTTAAGCTAGAACAGTCCCACAATAAAGCACAAATTGCATAGCTGTTACCCATCAACGTTTGCATTATAAATTGGTACAGTTTGATAAGTAATCCTGATTAATTAGTAAAGTGATCGAATAATCAAATACTTTAATTGGCAAAACATTTTGTTATCATTTTATAATAGCCTCATCTCAATGCTATTAAAAAAAGCGAGATTTTGTTATTAATTAATTCTAATGATTACACGTCTAAATTGACTGACTTGATTCACTTATTTAAATTTTAACAATTGAATCCGAATCTCTTCATTTAAATACAAAAATTACAATGATAACGATAAAAACTTAAAATTGCATAATAATTAATAGAATCTAAAAGGGTTTTTGTCTGTTTATTATCCTATACATTTAACCATATACAATAATTAATAACTAATGTTTAGTTTATTGATTATTGTCTTATTTTAAAAGAGATTAAGTTTAGGATTCGAATTTATCGAAAAAAAAACTATAAACATTAAAATGAGGCCTCAATCTGCAAAGCTGAAACCCCCGGCCGCGGCGCTAAATAAAAGGTTGAGCTAAGTTGCGAAATTTTCGAACTCAGGATCAGGTCAAGGAACATGGAAGAGAAGATGAGTTGAAACAGTGCCCCACGACCTCCATTTTGGCTGCTGACCTTGGACTTGTTCACCACATTTTTTTGTTTCTATTTTAAGGATGAGAAATTCTACAGTAAGGTTGCAAAATATCGATTTTATTGTAAGGTCATGATATCTCATGAGATATTGAATAAAATTTAAAAATTATTTAAATATGTTAATAATGGCTTAACATATTAACAGATAAATCAAAATTTAATTAAAAAGATTTAAATTACATTTTTATCCTTTTAAAAGGTAAGAAAATATTTATATTTACATCTTTAACCATTAATCAAAATTAAATTACGATATTACCCATTAATATTAAAAAATATAAGGTAATTGCCCAGAAAAGTTTGGGAAGTCGACTGCCCATGTATAGAAGTCGACTTCCCCAGTTATTTTACTCTACAGATTGATTCTAGCATATGGGCAGTCGACTGCTTATAAAAAGAAGTCGACTACCATATTTAATAAGGGATTTATTTTACTGTTAATTATCATTTCTTTGAACTCTTAGTGTTTTTATAATTAATTACTTAAAATTTATCCTAAGTTACATTAATTTTTCTGTTAATTATTATAGATTTTATTAATATAATAAAATTTAAGATGTCATATATTTTATGATAAATGTTATAAATTTTATGATCAATTAGATAAATTTTACAATATATTACAGTGAATGTAATAAATTTTACGATAAATCTCGTATTTTACGATATTTTATGATAAATGTTCATTTAATTTATGACGAATCTCGTAAAATTCATGATGAATTTCATTGAATTTATGATGAATATCATAAAATTTACTATGAATATAATAAATTTTTAGGGATTTTGGTGTAAATGGAAGAAATTTGGATTTAGAATAGGATTATGTTGATGAGAATATCTTTGGGATTTGTAAGATTGAATTAGAGAGAAAGATGAAGGAGGAGGAGTGTCTAAGAGAGAAGGCTTGGTTTAGGGATTTTCTGCCTAAAAAATCTCGTATAAAGTCCAAATTTTCATGGGGAGTCGACTTCCAGAGAAAGGAAGTCGACTTCTCATGTGAATTCTGGAAACAGAATGCACATGGGGAGTCGATTTCCTTTCTCGGGAAGTCAACTCCCCATGAAATTTTTTTTAAAAAATTGTTATTATATATTTTTTTATTTATTAATATTGTTATGATTTTTTCATTGTTATATTATTATTAATAAATATTTATTATTTTTTTGGTCGAAATTATTAGTATTATGATGAATCTTATAATATTTGTGATTATCCTTTTTAAAATTACGAACAATCTACTTAAATTAACTATGAATCCCATTATTTTTTACAATTATCCTTATTTAATTTACAAACAATATATCCAAATTTACGATGAATCTCATCATTTTTACGATTATCCTTTTTAAATTTACGAACAATCTACCAAAATTTACGATGAATCTCATCATTTTTACGATTATCCTTATTAAATTTACGATGAATCTTATCATTTTTACGATTAGCCTTATTAAATTTACGAACAATCTACCGAAATTTACGATGAATCTCATAATTTTTACGATTATCCTTATTAAATTTACGAACAATCTACTTAAATTTACGACAAATCTCATCATTTTTACGATGAACATTATTAAAGCTACAAAACATCTTCTATTAATTTATGATGATCCTTAGCTAAAGTTACATTTAATTTATTTAGTTTTACGATAATTCTAATCTAATTTACGTTAGTGATGTGAGAATTACATTTAAAATACATGGAATGTCGAATTTTCAATAATAAAAGTTGACTTAACATAAATTGAATAAGAACAGCGGGCTTAAAAAAATTAGGAAATCGACTGCCCGAGAAAGGTAGTCGACTGCCTAGATGCATTCTGGAAACAAAACAGTCAACTGCTTCGTTACCAGATGCATTCTGTTTCCAGAATGCATCTGGGCAATCGACTATCTTTCTCGGGAAGTCGACTCCCAGTATGAAACTTTTTTTATTTTGTTATTATAAATGTTTTTTTTATTTATTAATGTTGTTATGATATTTTTTATTATTATATTATTATTAATAAGTATTTATTATTTTTTTGGTTGTATTTATCATTATTATTTTTACAATAAATCCAATCATTTTTACGATAAATACAATTAAATTTACAATGAATGTCAAAATTTTTACGATTATCTTTATTAAATTTACGAAAAATCTACAAAATTTACGATTATCCTTTTTAAATTTACGAATAATCTACTCAAATTTACGATGACCCTTTTTCAATTTACGATAATCTTTTATTAATTTATGATGATCCTTGACAAATTTACGTTTAATCTGTTTACTTTCACGATGAATACAATCCAATTTACACAAGTGATGTGAAAATTATGTTCAAAATACATAGGAAGTCGAATTCTTAATAATAAAAGTCAACATTCTATAAATAAATTAAAAATAGCATGCTTAAAAAATTTGAAAATTCGACTGCCTGAAAATATCAGTCGACTTCTCATATGCATTCTGGAAACAGAATGCTTCTGGCTATTTAGCAGTCTACTGCCTTACGCATTCTAACGTTCTGCAATAAATTTTCTCTTAGGAAGTCGACTGCTTCAATTGAGCAATCGACTTCCCCGATAAATTTTATTATCAAAACACTTATAAAACCAGGCAGTCAACTGCCTGAAAACAGTCAAGAATTAAAAATCTTACTAGTAAAAAATATAATGATTCTTTGGTTGCTTGGGAGGACGTTCTTTGTAAATCATTGGTTCTTCGCACTTTTCATCGCAATTTTCATCGTTTATGCAATTCTCTTCCACAAACTTACCCATTGTTAAAAATATAAGAGGGGAATAAAGAAGAACAACTATTTGATTGAGGTTAGGCTTAAAGTTTAGGATTTATAAAATATTGAGACAGCTACAAACTGGATTAAAGGTGAAATAGACAAAAATTGGAATAAAGGGGTTTATTTAGGAATTAAGGTTTAAAAACAATAAAAAGGTTTATATAAGAAGAAGAATAGTACTACAATTATAACAAGGGTATATTAGTAATATAATAGTATAATTTTAATAATATTTAGTAAATAATGTTAATTTTACTAATTGGTTTAGCAGGTTACCAAGTTAAAGAGTTTTTTAATTTTTAAAATTTCATCAACGGTTTATATTAGATTTGACTAATCCAATGATTCTAATTCAATGACCTTAAAATAAGGTCAATTTTTATGACCTTACTGTAGAATTTGCCATTTAAGGATCACTTCAATTGAACAACAGAACTAGAGGTGGCAAACGGGCAGGTTCGGGCGGGTTTCGGTCCGGGTTTTTTCGGTTACGGGTTTTTTCGGTTACGGGCTTTTTCGGTTGCGGGTTTTCTCGGTTGCGGGTTTTTTCGGTCTCGGGTTTTCTCGGTTGAGGGTTTTTTCGGTTGCGGGTTTTTTCGGTTGCGGGTTTTCTCGGTTACGGGTTTTCTCGGTTTCGGTCCGGTTTCGGGTTCGGTCTGGTTTTAATCGAGCGGGCTTAGTCAAATTATTTTAAAATTTTATAAATTATAAATATTTTATAATTTTGAATTTAATAATTAATTTAATTTTATATAGTTAAATAAAAATATAATAGAAATGCTAAATTAAAGTTAAAATTTAATAAATGAGAATTGTATAATATATATATATATATATTGAGAAATTTGGTTGGAATGATTTTGAAAACATTGGGAGTGGACCAATGAAGAATATAGTTATCTACAATAATAAAAGAGAACATATCATCTATAATTATGACATTATAATTAATTAATCAAAATTTAAAGTTACATGAGATCTATCAAAATAATACATAAAGTTCGCATTTGTAAATAATGGACCAGTACATAATTCTTAATTATAATTGATTAATTATCGTAAAAAAATTACAAGTAAAATACTCGAAGACGTAAAAGACATTGAAAAAGTTTTAAATCTTGCATTGCATTTGCAAGAAATGAAAGCACTTTTGCTATTGTAAACTTCTGCCTTGGAAGCATATGGATTTCTGTACTAATTAATTTTTTTGTCCACAAACTCCAACTACTAAAAATCATATTTGAATTGCCAACAACCTCTTAGCTTAGTGGTTAAAGATGAGTTGTGACATATTGTAAGTCTTGGGTTTGAATCCAACACCCCATCCTCAGTTATTTAATATTTCCCTTATAATAAAAAAAATCATCTTTGAATTTCGATTATAATTAAAACGATTATAATAGACATTTCATCATATTAGACTTAATAATTCATATATATATTGTATTCGTATTACATCAAATATATTTGTATCATATAAAATATAAAAATTATTGTATTAAAATTTATATTGATATACCAAACACAATTTTTTTTCTAATTTTTATCAAAATTTGATCCAATGTCACGTTCATTTTTTTTAATTATCATATCTACATTGCATGACAGTATATTGAGATAAAAATATTTCAAAGTTTGTTTTTAAAGTTTTTTCATGTGATTCTCAAGGGAGGGAAAAGACATATTCCCAAAGAATTTGAAATTTTTTGGTAATGTGGGAAAAGCTTGTTTGGAGGAAATTGAAAAATGAAAATCAAACAGATCTCTTTTCACACGAAATTCTCATAAATAAAATATTATTATTCATTATTTTTAATTTCTTTTGTTGTTTTGACTAAATTTATATAAATATAAAATTTTACATTTTAATGTTTTTATTACTTGATAATTATTATTTATTTTTTTAATTTCCTGTGATATTTACATTTGTTATAAAATATATAATTATATATTAATAATTATATAAAAATTTATTTTTTAAATGAGCCAAATATATATAGTAAAACTAAAAGAAAGTGAAAATCCAAAAGTATTAGCTATACAAATAAATAATGAACAAATTATAAATAAATCACATTCAACAATTAAACATTTATATAAATAGCTTTATACTCTTAACAATAACTTATTGAGTCATTGTGTTTTTTTTTTGTCAATATTGGGTCATTGAAATTTAGATACTCTTAGTTCAATAAAATTTTTTTTACTTTGTTTAATTAGCTTTTTTAATAATTATATTATATTTTTAATTAAATTTTAAATTTTTAAGAATCTTTTTTACATTTATTTTGTCTTTTAAATACCAACATAATTAGTAATTAAATTAAATTTAACCGCATAACTAGTTAACTAATTCTGCTATTATACTGTTGAATAAAATTATAGTATACATTAAAAAAATAATTAATATTACGAATAATTGGTCAATTAATTATCTCAATTTTATATTTATTTTGTTTTTAGTTTGTACATAAATCATAATATAAAATTATTTTTATTAAATATAATCATACTCAAACACATTAATTAATCAAATATCTCATTAAAAATTTAGAACGTTAAATTAAACAAGTTATATACACCAATTGACATTATATTATAAATAATAACATTTGATATAATGTACAAAAAACATTTGATATAATGATATAAATGGGTAATATATAATCAGGTACCCAACACTACCTGACTCTATAATCAAATAATTATAAGGTTCGGATAGTGTTCTTATTACTCGTATCGGATTCGGGTAGTACCCTTAGGGTACGCTATACGCGATTAACTTTTGATCAAGTAGCATCTGGTAGCTGAACTTGTTCATCAATTATATGAAAGTAATCAAAATTATATGCTTGTATAAAGATTTGAACCATGACCTCTTATATTTATTGTTATATGTTTAACCTAGATTGAGAATTTGTTATATTTGTTGTAAATTTTATTTTTATTTTAACACAACTTGCAATTTAAAATTTAATGAAACATTGTTGGCCAAAAAAATAGTTTGCTGAATAATAATAATAATAATTTATTCTTAAGATAATAAGATTTTGAAATTTTAGACATAAAGTACTAAAATTAAATTAATAGAAATTTCATAATATGTTAAGATACAATTCTTAAGATATTGATAATTTAACATATATGTCATTTTATTATAATGTAAATCTTAATATATATATATATATAGTATATTATGTTTATTATTTTATTTGTAACTCATTATAATAAATTAAAAAAAACACTTTTTTTGACTAAAAAAGTAGTTGAGAAGGTCAATATCTATTTAATCATCCAATATTATGATTATTAATTGATAAAGTTAAACTAAATTACATGAATACATCATAAGAGATTAAATGTTTGAAATTAAAAACAAGAGTATATTCTAAAAGCATGATAAGAAATTGGAATGAAAAATGTCTGAAATTAAAACTATAATATGCTATGAGAGATTGTTTAATTTATTCTATATTACATGGTAAGAGATTATTATAATGTAACATACAAATCATTATGATAAGATAAACATATTAATAATCTATTTTGTATAATTAAGAGCTTGTATAGTTGATTATATATCACATGATAAGATATTATTTTCAAAGTTATAATAACATACAAATCATTATGATAAGACGTTATTTATTAACTATATTATGTATTTTATTTGCTATCAAAAAAACTATTCCAAATTGAGTACTGATTTTTTTTCATAGTCACATTAACATAATAATATTAGATTAAAATAATAATATTAGATATACACCAATTGATTGAATATCTGATTAAAATGTTAAATAATAGATATTACTAAATTAATTAATATAATGTTAGTTATTTAAATATAATTAATAATAATATTAACAAAGTATAAAAAATAAATTTTATTAAAATTACCACTTACATAGTAATACAACTCTAATATATTATTAAATTACACTTTAATTTACTATTAGAATTATTATTTTTATCCACACTTTAATTTTACATTTAATAGATAATAAATAAATTATTTTTAATAAATACTTAATTCTATCAAAATAATACTTACACACTAAGAGGTTACATAATTTATTCTTAAAAGATTATTATAATATAATATACAAATCATTATTATAAGATACCAAATTAGTTTATTCATGTATAAGATTATTATAATATAATAAATAATTAATTATCACTAGCTTGATTTTTTAATGTCTTTTGTTTTAAGACCAAAAATAAAATTACCACTATAATTTTCTCTTTTAATGATACCCAAGTATAAAAAAATTGTACTTGTATTGTTTAATTTAATTACTTAACTTTTTCTAATCTTAAAAACTTGGATTTTAATTTTAAGATTAGGTTTTTTTTAATCTAAATTTAATATCTTTCTATACTTGAAACTTTAAGAAAATATAGTTTAAATTTAATTTTATTAAAAATATTTTTAATGTGTTGCACAAAATATCAAATTAAAAGTTTCAAACAAATATTGAAATTATATAATTTTTATATATTTGATTTATTATTATATTAAAATTAAAATTTTATTATAAATAAAAATAATGAAATGTTAAAATGATTTTTATAATAAAATCAAATGTCAAATTAATAATATATTTATTATTATACATGCATTAAGGATAATTTTAAAGATTATTTGATATCATATATTATATCATATATTATGGTATTTTAAATTAATTTAATTTAATTAAAAATATTCAATATTTATTATGCTGGTAATATATAATTGATAAAATTGTATAATAAATAATAATTGTTTTCAAAATTTTAAACTTTTTAATTAAAAAAGTGTATCAATTATTTATTTATTTTTAAATAATAATTATATAAATATAATTCGGGTTTTCTCGGGTTATAAATTCGGTTTTTTCCGGTTTTCGGTTCGGGTCGGTCTCGGTTTCGGATCGTATCAGGCTCGGATTGTGTCGGGTTCGAGTTTTTTCGGTTTCGAGCTTTTTCGGATTCGAATTTTTTCGGTTCCGAACTTTTTCGATTACATACCTTTGACTTTTTTGATCAATTTGGATTGATCCCGATTCAATTTCGGACGAATTCGAACGAATTTTCGGGTTCGGATCAATTTTTACCACCTCTATACAAAACGGAGGCATTAATTGGACAATTCAATCTTCGTTTTTAGTGTTAAGGGCTATCCTGCCACCTATGACCATTGTTGAGCTCAACATTTGACAAACTGCCTCCACGTGGCACAGTTTAGAGCACGTGGCACGAAAATGCCATTTTCAAGTTCTTTAGTTCTCGCAGTGGGATATATCAGATATCCTAGCATTTCTATTTTCACGTATGGATCGATCATTTGATTTTTTTTAAATAAGTTTAAATTTTATTTTAATTTTTGTAAGTATTTAAGTAATTTTGAGCTTTATTTTAATTTTTGATTAGAATTTTTAATTAAATATAAAATTGATCTTTTGATTTAAATAATAAAAATTACTAAATATTAAATAATAAAATATTCAAATATTATTCAAATATGAATCGAATCGAACCGAATCTGAATCAGATCGAATAAATTCGATTTAATAGTATCACGGTTCGAATCCACACCGATTTTTTTAATTATCCAAACCGAACCGAACTGATCCCAAACCTTCGGTTCTAAACTGTTTGTTGGTTTTTTATTTTTTTCAGTCCTAGCCTCATTCAACGTATCCTGGACCACCACCACTTCCAAATCTGGGCTTTCTTTGAGAAAGAATGGTTCTTTTTTTTTTTTTTAAGGCTGGCGAGGTAAGTTTTGTGGCTGTAGTTGTCCATGCTTATTTCTCATGTCTAAATTTCGTACAATTTATATGCATTATCAAGCATGCTACAAATCTGATGTTCCCCAGTTATGAATAAGAAATGATTTAATGAACGAATTGAGTTAAATTTTAAATCCTATATAATTGTTTTTCGTGAAGAATTATCTTAATAAAAATAGGTGTTATTGTTGTTTGATATTGCTGGATGGCTCTGAAGTTTTCTTCTTTCTATGTTACTTTAGGAAATCTTGTGATTTGTTAATAAATAGATTAAATTCTTTGGTTTTTAAAACTGTAACAAAAAACAGACAGGAAGAGCTTCAAGGTAGAAAAATTCAAAGATAGTTTCTTTCTTTTGTTCTTTCTATTCCATCTTTGTGAAAATATTGATGCTCTTTCAAATGTGAAAACCTCAACTATAACCAATAACAACTCTCTTAACATCAATGTTATATATTATATTTTTATTAGGTTAGATGTGAAATGTTAGTATGAGTTTTTTTATGATAAAGATAAAAAAAATCGAATCTTAAACTTAATTTTCTTAAACAATGATGACAACTATTTAACCAAGTTGTAATTGTTATTTATATGAGTTTCTTTTATCACGATTTTGTTGAGTATTTAAAGGATTTATTTATTGGAATAGCTTATTCTTTCTACAAATCCGAAGTCAAAATGTTTGTAAAGTTAGAAAAATTTATTTGTTGTGTATTTTAGATGTGAATTTAATGTATTGATCAAAGGATGTTTTATGGCTATTAATGTTGGAATAAGATGGTTGGTACGATATCTTGTCTCGCTCTATATCTTCCAAACAAATAACATCCAACACCACGTAATATGCAGAAAAAAAAATAGCAATAGAGATTTGACAATTTTAAATACTATAAAAAACGATACAAATAAAAAATATAAATCTAATACGAGTTAAAAATTAATAAAAATTGTATATAAATATTTTAAAAGTTAAAAAATAAACTTTATATTTAACGTGTCGGTTTAAATTTTGATACAACATTTTTATATTTTATATTATATAAATATAATTTTATATGACATGAACATAAAATTTATACACAAATTAAATAAAAATCAGTCAAACAGCCACCAGATTTGGGTTGCTTGGCCTACGCACCTTCCACTTATAATACATCCACCATATCCACTTGCCAAAGAACTTCCTAATTTTGTCAAACAATTATACCCGATATTTTATACATATATACCAATCGAAGGATGGAAGTAATGAACAAAAAAAAAATCGAAGGATGGAAGTCAATCTTGTACAAAGCTTCGCCTACACCCAATTTCAGCATGTTATTTCACGAGTCAAATCCGTATATTTTATTATGGGTTATTATTAGTTAACTGCCGTGTCATTTATGAAAGACATAAGGCAAAAATTACCGAGTATTTTAATGAACAAACCATTTCTTATCTTCCTGAAAGCTCAATTCTTAGCCAAAAGACAGATTCTTGATCGTAAAATTCATCTATAAAGAAAAAAAAATAGAAGCTACACATTGCACATTACAGTTTCTGAAGTTGGAAAAGTTATATTTGAGAAATATTGAAGAAGGAAGACTGCTTTTAATGGCCAATCTTTAGACCGCATAAGTTGAACACCACAGAGCAGAATGACAGTGATAATGAAGTAATGCTTTTCATGCTTTGAAAAGTAGTATTTCCTTGTATTTATAATATACACATCTAGAATCCAACGACCACAAGTCTTTGTGGCCTGAATTTCGAAATATTTCTATCTTATAGTAAAAGATCATAACACACTATATATATACACACATATATGAACAGAAAGGATATATGGGTTCTTCTAAAACTTCAATGTAGGCAGTCGGAGAAACAGCATAAGAAAGACACCAAAATTCTAATTTCTAACAGAGCAAGTGGAACCATGGTATAAGTAGCAGCATGGAACAAACAACTTTTACCTTCCTTCTCCAAGAATGTCATCGAATTCTGTATCATTTACTGGAGAGACATCTGGTTCTGTCCTGGATTTCTTGTTCTTGCCTTTGATGTCGCTGCTTTCAGATGCAACGGATGTTTGTGTTTCTTCACTCATAAAGGTGCTTGTTATATCCTTAAAATCCTAGTCAGTTAAATAACTTGGTTTTGATGTTACATTGCTCACTTCAATATCTCCAGTAAGCACAGCCACAACACGAGACATGGATGGCCGCATTAACGGTGATGCCTGAGTGCATAAAAGCGCCACTCCAAACACTCGGAGAGCTTCATTTTCATCAAACTCTACTAAAGTTGGATCCAGCAGACCCAAGCTTTGGTTATTTTCATGCAGGGTCCACGCCTGGAGACATTTTAGAAATATTAAGTCCTTCAAATTTTAACAACTACTTGAACAAACAGTACTACAAGGGGGTTAAAAACTTCCTTTTCATTACCCATTCAAGAAGATAAATTCTTTTATTTTCTAGGGTTTGGTCAGAGTTTGGTCTACCACTGAGAATCTCCAAAGCCACAACACCAAAGCTAAAAACATCAGCTTTCTCAGTGAGATGCCCACGCATTGCATACTCCGGTGCCAGGTAGCCACTTCACGATAATTAAGTTACATGGTGAGTATGATTATTGTGAATATTCCTATCTAGGTACTTGGGTACAGAATCACATGCCATTATGGAAGGACTACTGAACAAAAGGTCGAAAGGGCTTACATGGTTCCTGCAACTCGAGTGCTGATGTGCGTTTTCTTGTCATCATATAGCTTTGCTAATCCAAAATCAGATATTTTCGGGCACAGCTCTGCATCAAGCAAAATATTGCTTGCCTTGACATCTCTATGGACGATCCGTGGCCTAGACTCTTCGTGAAGATAAGCTAGCCCTCTTGCAGTTGACAAGCAAATATTAAATCGAGTTGGCCAATCAAGATGTAAGTCAGTATGTCCTGCATTTATAGAGCAAGAAGTCTCATAAGCATGTTCATTAATCCAAGGAATAAATCGGACTGCACAAATAAACCTTTTACATGTTTATCATACCATTCAAATACATTCTTTTATTTTTTTGTTTGTAAAACAAGATTGTACAATTGAAGTTAAATCCATTTTGATAATTTTGGTAACAGAAAAAAACTTAGGGGTTTCAGGTTCCAAAGAGTGCAAAGCATGAAAGGATTATAGAATGTTCTCATACCGAACAAAGCCTGATCAAGGCTTTTGTTTTCAAGATACTCATAAACGAGGAGGCGCCTATTTCCTTCAATGCAGCACCCATATAGTTTGACAAGATTACGATGTTGCACTGCTGATATGGTAGCTATCTCAGTAACAAATTGATTCTTCCCTTGGTGTGATGCTACTGAAAGTTGCTTCACAGCTACAACTCTCCCATCAGAAAGTGTACCCTAAAACATAGTACTATACTTTAGTAACATTATAAAAAATCATCTTCTCCTGGTAATTTTTATCAATAAACGTCAACCATAGCTACATGTTAATATAGTTTACCTTGTATACAGGTCCAAACCCCCCTTCTCCTAACTTCTTTGAAGGACTGAAGTCTTCTGTGGCGGTCTTCAACTCAGAATAAGTAAATGTGTTGGGTCTAGGGCCAATACCAAGAAGCACTGTAGAGTCAAGCAAGACAATAAGTTGTAGGGATGAAATGTAAGGCTAACTAGATTTAAAGGTTAGAACAGTTGCATTGAACCTTTACACAAGGCATTAGAAATGTATAGTTAATAAAATTTCAGAACCAAGAAGACTAAAACTCAAACTATTCAAGCTAATTTTCTAAGATAGGCGGAATGCCTTGTTTTTTTTTTTTGATTTTCTTATCAGCACGTGACGGGTACTACTTTTTGTCAATGAGCTCTGCTTATCTCTCAATCCATGGCCTATGCCCTCTAGGCCTTCGAAAAAAATGTTTGTCTATTGTAATAAACTAAACCATTCCCCATTACTATCAAGAGAGTGCAGAGGATTATTGTATGAATAGTTTCCACTACCTCCTGCCTTGATGAAAAGTGACTAAAATTTCCTCACGAAATCTTGAATGAGATGAATCATTGCTCTATATGAAGTTGTACCTATACAATGACTACATTATATAATATATATTTTATGATACACTGATGCTCTTACCTTCCTCATCTTCGTTTTCTTTTCTTCTCTTAACATAAATAATTGCAAGTATGAGTATCGAACCCGCAACAATAATTGGAATTGTAATACCAAGAATCAATCTTGTGTGGTTCTTCTCTTTAGGAGTGCCTGGTGGCAACCCACTAACGGTTGGTGTGAAATCTTAGCAACAAAATAGAAAGCATAAGATAATCACATGAAGCATATGTTACATAAAGATTCATAAGTGCTAAGGTGTCTTACTTGGATCAACATTAATTGCTGAAATGATTGGGCCATAATAACCTTGTTCTGGTGTACAGCAGGTCCCCTTACCGGCCCAAAACAGGTGAATTTCAAGGTGGTTCTCTGTTACATTAGCAGTGAAATTCCTGGTTATTGCTCTCTCAACACCGCCTGCCTCCTTTGATATATCAAAATCCCTTAATCGGCGGGTTCCCTGGTGAAGCATTGATGAGATATTATAGCAGTAAGATTTCTAAATGTAAAATTAAGTGAACATAATTGTAGCACAGAAACACTGCAAATAGAGGGCATTAATTGTATGATCAACAACTCAGAATGGTATGAATTTCTACTTTAAACAAAATATTACTTGAACATAAACGTTGAAAACACGCCTTGCCAGACTCTTCCGAGATTGTGTGCTTCGGTCTGGGAAACCTGTTTCTGCAAAGAATAAGGTCACCGTATAAAGTCCATTCTGGAGGCCTAGGCCATAATATCTGAGTGATCCAGGGGATAGCCTTGAAGTCTGATACAGCTCTGGAGTGTTGGTAGTTCTCACTTGTGCTAAGGTGTTCTGAAAGTACTGTTGATTTTGTCTATCTGCAAACATACCTACATTGCTAACTGCCCATTTCTGTGTACTGGTTACATTAAACGATGCGGCACCAAGAGTTCTGTTGTCAGCCTCAAAAATTATCCCATTAGAAATCATCTGCCGGCCGCCACACTTGATCGAGAAGTTTGCATCTGCCAATGCCAACATTGTAATTTGTAAGCTGGTACTAAGCATTTGTCATGATTAGTCTATATATAATTCAAACCTCAATAAAAGATGGTGATTCCAAAATTTTAGCTAAGCTTACATCTTGGAGGATTTTTATTGCACAGGAAGTTTCTTTGAAGGCATTCTAATCCTGGTAAAAGCCTGCAGAATTTAAAAACAATTTCTAGATTAGGAACTTTAAAAGAATGAACTGCATAGCATAGATAATAGGGAGCATTTGGTTTTCATAGATGTGCTAGAACTCTTTCCACAAGTTTTACACTTTTATTCAGGGGAAAATATATAAGAGAATGGTTAAACAGGGTGCTGCGAAAGGATAACTTACCTCGAGTTTGAATTGTTAAGTGTGAAGTTGTTGGCTACAAAATTCCTACACAAAATGCCATGAAACAATCTCTTATCAATGTCTTTAATAATAAGTCTTGTGTCTCCTCAGACAATGTGTGGCTGTGATTGCATAGCAAGTGATTCAATTCTATTATGACATCAACTGTAAGAAATTAAGCTCAATATGAGCACCAAAAAGCCTTAAGCTTCAAACCAAAGTGTTCGAACTTAGAAACTAAAGGCAAGTAAAGAAAGTTTCATGGCTTAAGATACATACAGTTGTAAGTCTGAGTTTATCCATGAGGGCAAGCTTCCTGATAGCAAATTGTATGATAAATCTCTGTGCAAAGAAGTACAGTACCAGAAAGTGAGTAGGGAGTATGAACATATTACCAGAATTAGGAGGATTCAACTGCTTTTACAATTCCATGGTTCAATAGATGCAAGATGCTGACTGATGACTTCACAACTATGATTCAGGGTTTAGGATTTCCATGCAACATAATTACCAATAGAAGGAGCTGACAGGAAAAATTCTTATAGAGAAATTTATTTGAAACCTGTCAAGACGATGAACCAATTAAGCAAATCAAGCACTGCAACCTACAAGAGTTATTTGTTTTTTCAACTCATATATTTCCTTTTTCTCCTTTTAATAATGTGGCAAAGGTACTTTTTCACTATGGTGCCATTATAAAATAATAAGTGGTTGCAATACTAAATGGCTATCCTTGGTCAAGTCACGCCAACCAAGGCATGCAACAAACGATAGTAGCCCCTGATGCAATGAATAAGTTGGTGTGATAGGATGACTTACATAGTCTGAAGAGAATCACTCTTTTGGTTGGGAATTGAACCTGACAGATTATTATTTCCAAGAAACCTGCTCATTTCAATGGCATGGATAAGGAGAAAAATGTTAAGTGAAAAGCATAAGGCCAGACCCAAAAGTCTAACATAAAACTGACATCACATGATATTTTCAACTATTGAAGGGGATGTGTTGTTTTTTTTTCTTTTTTTTTTTTGTAGCTTACAAGTCGCTAAGAGAATTCAATGTGAACAAAGCATTTGGAATTTGGCCTGTCAAGTTGTTGAAACTCAAATCCCTGGAAGAGAAAAGAAATTAAAAACATAAAACAGAAGCGAATATCATAAATTACTGAAGTAGTTAACTTGTAAATAAAACTTACAGCTTTTGTAAAGATTGTAATTCTGTGATATAAGATGGGATAGTACCAGTGAGTACGACATTTCTTAAAACTCTATAGGAAATACAAAGAAACAAAAAAAAAAGAATATAATAAGTCTGATAATTGATAAATTAAGACAAAAACATTCATTTTCTTTACCATAAACAAGAAGCAACTTATGAGTACAAGAAGTCAAAAGTATGTTGAACTCACAAATCAGTCAAATTCCTTAGATTTCTTACAAAATCAAGAGAAGAGCTCCCATTGTAAATATCGCCAATTCGCCTGCATGATTATGTAAAAGCATCAAACACAAGTGCATAAGTATGAATATGCAGACAAAGCAGGAGAGTCTTTTGCTGTAAGGGAGTATCTGGAAAAACAAGATATCTACTCACAAAGACGTCAATGAGGTTAAGTTTGCAAAACTGGATGATATAGGTCCTTCAAAAGAGTTCCCTTCAAATCTCCTGTGTAATTTGACAGACCAATCAAAATGATGAAAATCTAGGCAAAGCTATCCTTCGTGATGATTCAGAGAGAACTTGTTTGAAAATTAACCAAAATGTTCTGAAAACTTACAATGATGTAAGCTTTGTCCAATTATTGCCAATAAAGTCAGGTATTTTGCCTGTGAAAGCAATGTCAGATGCCCACCTGAAATTCACCTCATCAGCTCACTATTAATAGGATAAGGTAAGGCAATCTGCAAGTCCAGGCCATAGAAAAGGCCATAAACATATAAAAGGGTTGCAATTCCTAGTACTTTCTTACACAATTTGCATGTTTTCAAGGTTAGCAAATGTTGAGGGAATCTCACCACCCAAACCACAACTGTTAATGTAACTGTCAAATTCATAAACCAATGTTATTATAATTTCATATAGTAAACCTACCAACACAATCATATGGTTCCCTGCAAAGAACTAAAGAAAGACTTACAGTTGTTCAAGGTTGACCAAATTACCAAGTTCTGGAGGGAGTGTTCCGGAGAAATTATTAACGCCAAAGGACCTGCATGACATTGATCCACATATGATATATATATCCAAAAGAAATCCAAATAAAATATTATTTGAAGAAACTTTAAAGGCCCATTTGTATTTATACCATACAATGTATACCTGCAAATGCATACAAATCATGCAATTTTAACATAGAAGAGAACGAATAGGAAAAACCCTTTCAAGAGATTTGGCAACTAACCAGAGTCTAACAGGAAAATCTAGTACAAATGAGGTGTATAATAGAAAATATTTGAGTGACATACCCAATTTTCTGTTGTTTTGATTATATACCTAATTATTTTAAATAATCGTCATTACAAAAACAGTGATGGAGTAAAAGAAGAAATATATATTTGCTATATCCATAAATTTAATAGAGAGAAGAACTGATATTAAAGCAACAGAATTGTTTCATGCTTTATATGATGAGAGGACTCATTAAGAGTTTCTTCAAGTCTTACAGCATATTTAACGCCCTAAGATTTCCAAGCTCCGCTGGAATTGGTCCAGAGAAAGCATTATGGGCAATTGACCTACACAAATTAAAACAAAATTAAATAAATAATCCAAAGAAAGATGTTTCTTGAAAAAAGAAATTAGAGATAGTAATAGTAATTTAGATCAGTAGCATTTCACATTTCAAATGAGCACAGATACACATGAAAAATCAGGAAAAAGAATGCTCTCCTATTCAAGTATGTCAGAAACTCTATTGTCTTGTTAATTCTTAACAATGTCGTTGGAAATTTGTTGTTAAGGCCTGAAAACAATTACAAAGCTAGATAGATTTTGAAAATTTTCAGAGAAATAATGTCTGCAAAAATTGAAATGCTTTTATGAGACCATCTTTCAGTACTCACAGTAACTCTAGTCTAGACATATTTCCAATAAATGCTGGCAAAGGACCAGTGAAGAAGTTCTGATCGATCTTCCTGCATTACCAAACAATGAAGGATTATAACCGGTTAATGTTACTGTAAAACTCTCACACTGTAATGGCATAATTAACAATTTTCCATGACTAAAACCCATAACTTTACTTATATGTAAATATTACAAAAAAAAATTTATAATCATTTGAAAATTCTTAAAAATCAGCGTAGGTTTATACTTTATACAGATCAAACGTGAAGAGAAAAGAGATAACAGAACATTCTTACAAGAACGTCAGAAAAGGCAAATCCAGAAGCTCCTCTGGTATCACTCCTCGTCTATCTAGAGCATATACCCTCCTGAAAAATGTGTATAAATATGTAAACTATTAGTAAAACGGTGTAAAGGTTATCTACTGTTACTGCATAATAATGATAAGAAGAAAATAAATATAGTAAAACATGAAAAGAAAAGAGTGAGAGTGCAAGCATATACAGTCTAGTTATGTGGCAGAGAGTGCTATCGTTGAAAGAACAATCACATCGGATAGCTGGATTATTAGTAGGATCCTCGAAGACAGAGTCACTTTGACTGAGAGCAAGTCCACTGCATGGCTCCCCACTGATGTTCCAAGAACCCTCAACTGGTTGTGTATCCCATTGTTGGAAGATTGAGTTCAATGCCCTTACTGTTTCTCATTAATGATAATTTCAAGTAAAACAACATGTTAGGCGATTAACTACCAACAAAACAACTATGGCTAATAACAAGCAACCCTATCAGTCTTGAACCTTACATAAATATATAAAAACCAAATCCTATCAAATTTTATTCAAATTTTGATTCGATTTGAGTGGCTTGGATATATGTTTATATTTTTAGAATATTCACATTTTGGCACACGAAGGTACCAATTCTTTTTAGTCGGGATTAAAGGAAAATTCTAAAGTAAGGTGATATTGCACAAACTCTACTAACTCAATCTAGTAATGCATGTAGGTATGCTATTTGGGCATTTTCAACATTTGGTACTTTCAATATTGCAGATACCTGATAATATTTGACGAAAAAAAAAAACATACGCGAGTACCATGGCACAACTTGATATCGTTTTCTCCAAAGTAGCCACCATTATCTTTCATCGTCTGGCTAGCTATCTTGGACAAGTTACGTACTTTTGCTAAAATAAAATCTTGGGACATTCATTTTCAACATGCAGTTTGCTTGCTTTGTCAAAAGGAGGAAAATGAGAGGGATCACTTTTTTTTTTTAATTGTAATTTCTTTAGGCAGGTCTGGCAGGAAGTACTACACACATATTTAGTCAACAGAATTTTTAAGAATCGGGATAATGATCTTCAATGGGGAATTTCTACATTTAAAGGTTAATCTCTTAGGACTATTTTGCTGCGTTTTGTTTGAATTTTTTATCTACTATATCTAGTGGGAAATGAACTTTAGGAAGCACACAATGAAGAGAAGATCTCTAGAAAAATTATTTCAATTAGTTGTTCCGGTTGTGAGAATTCTTTTTTTTTTTTTGCTATTTCTACCACAATAGTTAATTTTGTATAGGTTACACACTAAATTTACTGATGTAACGGACTATTATATTTTTTTTATTTATACAAATTTCAAATTATCCAAAAAAAACCAAAGTCTTTGGAAAAAGAAAAATATTAAATATGGAAGAATTCTTCTAAATTATTTTTCTTAAATTAATAACCTCTCTAAATTAATTAAAAATTATGTACCCATCTAGGCCATTATAGAAAATTAATAAATCCATTTATCGCAATAATTAATAATTTTATTTTAAAATCAATGTAATAAGTCCCAATTGTAGCATAAATTAATAAATTTACAAAAAAATATAAAATATATTACATAATATTCAATAATTAAAAGAAACATTTCAAGATTTTTTATTTCAAGAACAAAAAAAAATATAAAAAAATGTTATATAAGATATATAAGCAAGGAGATTTTTAAGAAATTTATCAATAAAAATGAATTTTTTTTAGGAAATAAATGTTCCAAAATTTTAAAGAATGTG
Organism: Heritiera fomes; assembly: GCA_032173925.1. Classification (NCBI taxonomy): domain Eukaryota; kingdom Viridiplantae; phylum Streptophyta; class Magnoliopsida; order Malvales; family Malvaceae; genus Heritiera; species Heritiera fomes. The sequence goes on from JAPDPM010000015.1 coordinate 6,417,837, forward strand.
AAAAACTAAACGAACATGTTTTCTAACTTCTAAGACAAAACAAAAATTTAGTAAACGGTAAACCCCTTCAAATTAATAGCTCTTCTAAATTAATACTCAATGATGGATTTCAAGAGTATTAGCTTAGAGATATTCTCTTACATGTACAATATCCTACATCTAATTATTTTGATTTAATATAATGTAAATTGTAAAATATTTTATATGATAAACTATATTTATTTATTTTTTACATTTTTAAGTGACTTATTTTTTACATAAATGAAAACATTTAAAGAGATTTTTTTTTTCATATCTACCAAAAGACATTAAATTAAATTTTAGGCTAAATTCCAATTTTTTCTTATGTCATATGCGAACTTTATATTATAATTGGCTAGAATTTTAATGTAAATTTATTAATTATAATATAATTAAAGGTTTATATATACGATGCACTGACAACTTTATATGCTATTTGCGCATCTGATATTGACATTTCATTAATGAATAAACTGAAAAAATGTTAAGTTCTTATAAATAAATATAAATGTTTTTTTTTGTTTTTTCTAAGGCTTAGCATTTTTTAATTTTGTTTTTTAATAAATTTATCAACCTTTAATACACTGAAAATACATATAGGACTATATATTATTTGTGCATCATATATATATATATATATATATATATAAATATATAAACACTATAATTTTTTGAATAAAAAAAATTTACATAATGATGCACCAGCTTAAAAAAACTCGTTAAACAATTATAAGAAGAGAGGAAACTTATTCCATCTAATGCTAATAAATCATAGGGATAAACATTCCATAATAAAATATATGTAGTTAGACACGATCAAAACAATTTTTAATTACTATAGTTTTTTTCCTTGTAATTACTTTATTCAGTTTTTTAAGTGAAGTAGAAGACCATTTAGAAGCAAAACCGAACTTTGATCAAACTTAATTCTATATTTTATTTTATTTTTTAAAAGGACAGAGACACATGTTAACATGCTAAATATCATACTCATTCCTTTTTCCTTCTATACCTTTTGTTCTAGAGCTTCTTAATTAATGGGGAAATTAAGGTACAAGATAATTGGCTGTTGCAGCTTTAGAATAGAAGGTTACAACCTACAATTGATCTACTAATACATATATAAATTAAAAATCCAAATCTCAGTTCATAATAAGCTAATTAATTAAAAAGTAGAGAACGTTTAGTTAACCTATGAATCACAATAAAAATATTTTAAAAATTAAGAAATTATCTCATACATCATGATGTAGACATATTCAAGAATCAAGTTGCACGTTCGAATCCAAATATCTACTATTTTTTTGAGTAGGCTAAGATAAAAATAAAAAACTCATTAAATAAATTTGGATTTAAAAATCGAGACCTATTAAAAAAATGAATCGGGTTTAGATTTATCGTTTCAAGCCCAAACTAAACCCATTAACTATAATTTTTTACTTTTTTTTTACTCATGCATTTTTAATTACTTTTAATTTTTGTGTAATTTAATTTTTTTTGAAAGGCAAAAAATATGTTGAAGGTAGCCAAAGAAGTTCTGGGGAGAAAAGACAAAACATCCCAAGAGGCCCGGCAAAGGCACAATCCAGCCCAGTAAAAGAACGATGCAATGGGAATTGAGAAGTACAGATAAAAGACCAAAGTCAACAGAACAGCGAAAGCCCGAAAATCAAAAGGAAACGCAGACGGTCACCAAAAACAGAAACAGAGTTAGCGGTGAAACGGACAGAAAAGCAGCAGGAGACAAAGCAGAGTCCATGAACGGTGGGAACCAAAAGCTGAAGTGCAATTCTCACCAAAATCAAAACAGAAACCGAAAGGAAGTACCCAAGGCCAGCATCCATTAGAAGAAAAAGGAAAGGCAGAGGGAAGACACAGAGCAGGAAAAACCAACAGGCAGCAAGCCAAAGGACCTGGACAATAATTTTATTTTTTAATTTAATTTGAGTTTGTATTTTTTTTACACTTTAATTTAAAATTTTATATTTCTGATATTTTTTAAAGAATTTATTCAAAATTATTACGTTATAATAATTATTAACTATTATGAATTTTAATATTTTATTATAATTTTTTTTAAAAAATAATAATATTTGTATGAATTTAGACAAATTTTGATTTATTCATTATATATAAAAACGGATTTAAATAAACAAACCAAATCAATTTTGAACTCACTTTCAATTCCTTAAAATATCTTACTTAAGCCTGACTAGTACTTGGTCCAACCCGTCTCATATACAGGATTATCATGATGATAACAATAATTGTAGAATAAGAAAAATCTTCTCAAATATATTTAAAAATTTATTTAAAAAAAGAGATATATAATAGTTTTTTAATCACTAACACGTTTATGAAAATAAAAATTTCATTATATGAACCTATACGTAACCCTTTAGCACTAGTAAGTATAATTAGATTAGAGATTATTAAAAGATGAAAAATATTTCTGTTGACATTAATAACCAATTAAAGTCATCGTTTCGTTCATAAAGTAAAAGCTCAAACAATTCACATTTGGTAAATGAAAACGACGCTTCTAAATTCTAAAGCTTGGCTGCGGGGAGGATAAACTATAAAAATACTAATTACACTCTTCTTGTTTTTTTTCTTTTTTTAAAATGTTAAAGCACGAATGAAATTATTTTAACTTTGGAAGATTAATAGTAACTGTCAACAACCTAAAATAATATGCTTTACAAAAAGATCAATGAGAGATATCTTGATGGACAAACTTCTTTATCAAAGACGAAAATGTCAATTGAATATTATTTCGTTTTGAAAAAATTTAAACCAATAATTTTTTTGTATGAATTAAATTGATAAAAAAATTGGAATTTAAAAGAAAATCGTTAATGGGAGCCTTCAAAAGTTTCAGCATGCTTACCCACTCTTATAAAAAAAATGATTTAAATTCTAAAAAAATGGTGTCAATTCCATAAGAGATGATGTAATTGATAAAGACTTAACTGGCCGATGGAATTAGATACTTTTATATTATATGTAAATTTTAAAATTAATTATTGTGAGTTAATACTGTTAATTTCTTTTTCTTTTTTAACCAGTACGTATACGACAAATTCCTTTTGCAAATACTAATCTCTTCTTAATAAGTATTTTTAAAAACAATCAAAATTTGATATTACGATAATTACTATTCTATCTTACAAAATGACTGTTTATAGACTACGGTCAACAAGGTAATTAAGTATTTAGTTGAATTTGCATCTCAATTATTGAAGATATTTTTGAAACAAGCAACAAAATCGATCCTCTGAAACCGGTTTTAACTTCTCAAAATATAAAACAAACCACACCTAGATACGAATTTGTCTGGATGATCAGAAAAACGGATGAATATATGCAATAAAAGTTTAGATCTATAAACTGAACAAACTAATGATTTCAATGTAGAAAAGGAAAGCTATGAATTATGTTGTTTCACAAAAGAATTTTCATGTTAAAAAAAACAAAAATGTAATATGATGTTTCAGATAATATTTTAATAGATCATTAGTTTTAGTGTTTGTAATTATTAGGAAAAAGAATATTCGGATAGAAACTAAACCGGTAGAAAGTAAGTACCATGTAAAATATTTATTGACAAAAACCCGTCTCGATCGACACGATCAAAAACTTATCTGTAACTTCTGTCGGAGAGCTATGCAGAGAAGGGAGGGTTTTACAAAGATTAATTAGCAAGAGACAGCTCATGATCGGATATATATGTATATATAGAGTATATAGAAGATCTTAACAGTTCTACTGATTTCTACACTGACATGCGTGCTTGAAGATGCATGGCTTTGGATTTTTTTTAAAGACAGAAACGCAAAGGTGGAGAGAGAGAGAGAGAGTACCTTCAGAGGGGTCAGTTGTGGCATTCTGGGCATTGGATTTGCTGCACCAACACAAGACAACGAAGAAGAAGGAGAGCCAGCGTGTGGGAGAAGACGGTGGCTTCAGCCTCAATACCATCTTTTCTCTCTTCACAAACAGGATATCGGATGACTGCTTCTCAGTTCTCACTCACCGGCACCGCGCATTAATATTAGCAACTAGTTGTACCAAAACAGCAATGACTCGGAAGCCTTCGTTCAATAGAAAAAAGGCAAAAACTCTTTATTTTATCCATTGACTTATTGGCACGAGTTGCGTACCGACCGTTGTCCCAGTGTACCTAATCTATAACTACTATATATAAAAAGAACGTGAAAGGGGTTCTTTGTATGACATGTGTTCTTTTTTTGTTTTTTAGTTCGTTTGGTAGGTTTTTTTTAATTTTTTAAATTTATAATTAATTTTAATTTTTTTCTTAACACTAAAATATTAAAAATAAATTTAATTATGTGGTAACTTTTAGTTTTATATGTAGTATTTTTTAATGGAAATAAAAATATCTATTTTTAAAATTTTTTTAATGCTAAAATACTAAATATATGACAAAAAATAAACTTACTATGAAGAGAATAGAAAGAGAATAAAAGTTAAAAAAATTTGAAAAAAATTAAATAAAATATTCATAATTTTTTTATATAAATAAGTATTATTTTTTCAAAGTTAAAATAAAAAAATGAAAGATGTGAAAAGGAAAGAGAGAAAAAAATTTAAAATTCAAAGATTTTTTTTAAGGAACTAAACCAAGTATCATGTAAAAAAACAAATATTCCAAATACGTATTAAAAGTTTCTAAAAATTTAAATCAAATACTCGAGAAATTTGGTTTACAAAAATTCAAATGAAATACTAAAAATATTACAAATAATATAAAAATTCAAAAAATGATAAAATTATAGTATAAAGCAAAAAATTTCAAAAAAATAATTTTTTAAAACTTTAACACAAATAAATATAAAAAATTATGAAACATAAATCTATGAATCAAAAACTTTCAAAGAAATTCTCTAAATATGAAAATCGAATGATATAAAAGAGAAAATAAAGTAATAAATAAATAATTTTAACATTAAACACTTAGAGACTACGACAAATAAAAATAAAAAAGTGATATTGGGATTAGTTTAATATGAGTTTATCTTGAGACAAATAAATTAGCGTCAAATTGTATGAAAATTTAAATATTTTATAAACTTTTTTTTATTTTGGTCTATTTAATTTTCTAACCTTATATTAGAATTTTATTTTATTTTATTTTAAAAAATAAAAATAGAAATTAAATAAGATGATTAATTGATGAATTAAAAATTATCATTTTCATTTAATAAATCAATATTTTAAAAATAATTATCTTGATTTATTATTTTTAATACTATTTATAATATAAATATTTATAATAAAAATATTTTTATTTCAATTTTCTTAAAAAAATTTAAGAAAACATATATAATACAGTTATTTTTAAAAAATAAATTATACAAATAATATTCTTTTAAAAAGAATAATTGTGTTATAATTGAAATTTGAGAGTATCATACGCCAACTTTATTTTTTTCGTTCTATCTAATATAAATTAAGAATTACAAATATAAGTTCAATGTAGTTTCAAGAATGTGAACTTATGCTTGATTAATAATGATACGATACACACACTTTAATATTTTAATATCAATCATTTAATAAACCGTTAAAATATATACACACGTCTATTATTGTAGATGAAAATAGGTAATATGTATCTATTTTTTATTTATAAATATTTTAAATAAAAATACTATAATTTAGAATATTTTAAGGACGAAATGTAATATGTACATTTAGTATATGAAATTGCTTTTTTATTTAAAAAAATTTTGAAAAAAAAATTTAAATATATATACTCATTAATTAAAATGAAATATATGCATGTATATATATATTTAAAAAACTCCTTTTGAGATTAATGTTTATTTTTATGCTTTGAGTTAATGATCAAATTTTTTTTGAAAATATGTTTTTTAAATAAGCTGAATTTTATTTTGTTAAGTTAAAATAAATCCTTGAGGGTATTTAAGTACCATATTTTTGGTACTCACACTTTCAATTTAATATATTTTAGGTAAACAAGTTCAACAAAAAAAAAGCAATTAGTTTAATTTTATTTTCCCTTCTTTTACAAACATGTTCACTTATTAAATATATATATTCTTAACTTTTATGTTAAATAGTAAAATAAAAACAATTATTTGAAAAATCTCCAAAGAGTCAAGAATATTATTTTAGAATTTATAATGGCAAATTTAAAAATATTTTTTTTGTTTCATATAGTCAACTTTACTAAAGTGTATGAAATTTTTTAAAATTTACTCCAATTAAAAAATAATTTCAAATGATCATAAAAATAATTTATTTTTATTATTAAAATTAAAATTTTTTAGTTTATTAGATAAATAAAATATCACTAAAAATAATAATAAGAATATAATATAATATACTTTTTTAATGATTATAATATATAAAAAATAAATCTTATTAAAAAATATTTATTTTAAATAATTAAAATAATATGAGAGAATATCAATATTTTAAAAATAAATTTATTTTTATTAAAATAATTAAACCAAAATCTCAAATTGAGTAAGATGTATCATTTTAAAAAAAAAATTATTCCATACATTATTGGTAAAGTTTTTTTACTCTACAAGTAGGATTAGAATCATGACACATATCCTATTTTATTTATTTTTTATTTTTTTAATATTTTTATAAAATATGTCTCACGATCATAACACCGCTTGTAGAATAAAAAACCTTTATCGACAATGTATGTAATAATTATCATTTAAAAAATTTAAATAAATAATTAAATTTAAAGTTCATATATATATTTTTAAAATTTTTTGTTCGGAGTGCGGGTAACTTACTAGTATATGATAAAAGAAAAGGAATATCTATTACAAAAGAGATAGAGAGAGTGAAAGAAAAGAGTATGATCGTAATTATAGTCAATCACAATTATCATAGAAATTTGAAAAGTGCTTAGTAATAATTATACTCAATTTGAGTAGGTAATTTTTTATTTTCATTTACATGATTATTGATACCATTTTTAACAAAACCCATTTATCAATTTAGAATTTACAACTCTCAAATCCATCTTCAATAACAGGCAGATCAACCCAAAAACTTTCAATACAATTCGACCAATTCAAGTTTGTTCAAGTTCTTAAGCTATAATTTATCATTGTAATTTACTTTTATTTTAAGCATTAAACACAAAAAAAGAAGAAGAAACTTACCTATAGGTATAAGACATTGATAAACACTTTCTTTCTTTGTCAAATCTATCGCCAAGAAGTAGTATAACAATACAGCCAAAACATCAGATTTGTGCAAATTTCTTTTCATATTCTATAACTTAATAAAACAAAGCACATTTAAATAAAAAAATTTCTAGCATCAACAAACACATTTAAATAAAAAAATCTGTGCATTGCAATTTGGCACCGGTCATAAACTAGTTATTATATAACTGGAAAGTTACTTTGGCAATAACGTGAGGAAGCACTCTGACTAAAGGCGGAAAACTCTGTGCTGTGCCTGCCTTGGAGCTTTACCCAAGGTCAGTTTATCATTATTTTAAAGACACCACTGTAGAGCACAAATTGCATAGCTGTTCTCCATCAACTTTTGCATTATAAATTGGTAGAGTTTGATAAGTAATCGTGATTAATTAGTAAAGTGATCGAATAATCAAATACCTTAATTGGCAAAACACTTTGTTATCAGTTTATAATAGCTTCATCTCAATACTATTAAAAAAAGAGAGATTTTGTTATTAATTAATTCTAATGATTACACATCTAAATTGACCAACTTGATTCACTTAGTTAAATTTCAACAATTGAATCTGAATCTCTTCATTTAAATACAAAAATTACAATGATAACGATAAAAACTTAAAATTGCATAATAATTAATAGAATCTAAGAGGGTTATTGTCTGTTTATTATCCTATACATTTAACCATATACAATAATTAATAACTAATGTTTGGTATGAATATGACTGTCCATTTCCATTGAAAACATTTCCTCATTCAGAGGTGGTAACGGATCAGATCGAATAAAATTTTTATAAAAATTTGATTCAATTTGTATTATTTAATCTGTATTCGATCCGAATAAAAAATTATCTAATCTGAATAAAAAATTATCTGATCTAATATGAATTTATGCATAGTTAATTAGATCGGTCAGTCAATTTCTTTGTTTAAATAATTTTAAACTTTATTTTAATTTTTTTAGGTATTTAAGTAATTTTGAACTTTATTTCAATTTTTTATTAAGATTTTTAATTAAATATAAAACTGAGCTTTTGATTTAAATAGTAAAAATTACAAAATATTAAGTAACAAAGTATTTAGATATTATTTGAATCCAAACCGAATCGAATCTGAATCGAATTGAATAAATTCGGTTTAATGACATAAAAATCTCAATCTAAACCGATTTTTTGTAATTATCCAAATCGAACTGATTCAAAGCCCTCAATTTGAAACTGTTTTTTGGTTTCTTTTTTTTTTTTTTAAGTCCTACCCTCATTCAACGTATCCTGGACCACCACTGCAAATCCATCCATACCGCTTTTCCTTCTATCAATATTTAATAGTCAAGAGATAATTTTCTGGTATGGCACGAGAACATTTAATGGCCAGATGTGAGGTTATCAAAGTTAACTATCCGTGTAATACATTACATAATATTTATTCAAAACAATTTTTATTAGTTAATACATTATATAATATTCATTAAAAAATTCTTTATTTGCTATATTTCGAATAAATGAAATTCTAGTATGTCATAATTGAAAGGCTAAGTTTTGATTCAAACAATCCTACAGACGTAGGACATTAAATTAAGCTTTTAGCTTACTAATTTTTTTTTAATTTTTGGCAAATCTTAGGGGTTGAAATGGATTCACAAGGCATACACCTTCAGCCTGGATTTTCTTTGACAAACAATGATTTTTTTTTTAATGCTGGAGAGGTAAGCTTTGTGGCAGTAGTAGTGTTGTATGAAAAAATCTTCTTAGTGTGGATGGTGTACTGTTGCAAACAAGTTGAAAAAGAAATTTGGTAAGCAAGGCATTTTCAGGAAGCTATCTTAAGAACAATAGTTTCCCCACACTGGTGCAAATGGTTTAGGAAACGTTGTTCCTAGGATACAATGCCTACTCCAAGAGAAATTTAATTACACTTTGAGTTTCTTTCTTGAACTCACTTAAACCAAACTAAAGAAAAAAGAGTGCAAGAAGATAATATGATTTTGAGTGAAAGAATGTAGAAGATTGTATTAAATTCCATGAAAGTGAAAGTATTTATAGACTCAAAACGGTGTTATAAACACTCTTTAATGATTAGACATCATTTGAATGAAGAACTATGACTTTTGGAATGAAGAAACATGTCCAACAGACATATTTTTTGAGTTTCCAGAATGGGAAGTCAGATGCCCAAGAAGGGGAGTTGACTTCCCTAGTGTGTTTTTAAAACAGAACCTAACTTTACTTGGGATAGCTGGCTGCCCTTTTAGGGCAGTCAACTACCATATATGTAAGTCAAATTCTCATGCGAAAATTATTTCCAGAAAGTCCCGACACATAGAGCAGTTGACTGCTCTTTTGGGTAGTCGACTAATCAAGTTTTTTCTTCATTCCAACTCATTTTTCATACTTCTAATTTCATTTTCTTTAACATATATGCAATCTAAATGATTTTAAGATATAACTTTGGTAATATATACAACAAGTAGTCCATTCCTTTTTCTCTTGTCTAACTTTCGTACAATTTGTTAGCTTTAAATTGACATATATATTTTGAAATGACAAAAACTTAAGTAATCTTTAATGTTTTAATTCATATTGTAAATTTGCCTTATCACACATGATTTTCTCAATACATTTCAAGTGATCATATCAAACATTAAGACCATGATTTAATGATGCATACTCTTATTGGTCTTAATACTTTGTAAATGTTTTGAATATTTTAGAAAATCACTTGATGAATTTTTAGACCATGTTTTCATTTGAGAAAGTCAAGAAAAACTCCCACAAAAATGCCAAAATGTTTTGGGTTGGATTAGGATCAAAGACCACATCATTTCTAACTCAAAAAGTGCAGGAAATCACCTTCTGGAGAGAAGGGATCGATCCCCTAAGGGATGGGATCGATCCCCTTTTGGCAGTAAGCTCCCAACGGCTAGAAAAGGTCCCTCAGCCCAGAAGATTCAGATTTGGAATGAAGGGATCGATCCCCTATGGGAAGGGATCGATCCCTTTGCCTGAAAATAGCTTATAACGGCTAATTTTTGTGAGACAACCGTAATATCCGAGATTTGGCTCCACCCAATGGCTAGAATACATCCAAGGGACTATAAATAGAGGCTTAGAAGCTAAAGAAAGCAAGGGGAACCACTCAGCAACTTCAAATCTCATATTCCTCAAATCTACAAGCCTCAAACAACAAATCAAGAGCTCCAAAGTCTACATATTCTATCATTCATCTATTTCTTGTATTGCTTAGCACAAATCTTGTATAGGCTTTTACTTGTGCTTAATCTCTGTAATCACTTGCCTATCTAGAGGCCTTCTTTGATTACTTCTCTTGTAAACCAATTCATTCCTTGTAAAAGGGGAGGTTTCTCTTTAGCCTTGAAAAAGAGGGAGGTTTCTCTTTAGCCTAAGAAAAGAGGGAGGTTTCTCTTTAGCCTAGAAAAAGAGGGAGAAGAGGTTTCTCTTGAGCCTAGAAAAAGAGAGAGGTTTCTCTTGAGCCTTGAAAAGAGGGATTGTAAAGACAAATTCAAGGATAGTGAATTTGGGGAAAATCCTTGGGAGCGTCTCAAGGTAGAGGACGTAGGCAAGGTAGCCGAACCTCTATAAATCGATTGTGTAAATCTCTCTCTCCCTACTCTTTGTTTACTTGCACTTGTATGGTGTTTATTTCATTGAACTTGAATTGCATGCTTGAATAGCCTAGAGAACTTAGAAAATATTCATATAGGCTAGAGAATTTAGAAGAATCGAAAAACGGGCTTAAGGCTAGCTAAGAACCGATTCACCCCCCTCTCGGTATTGCCTATAAGAGCCAACAATTGGTATCAGAACTTGGGCTCGAGATCGATTTAAACTAACCTCTATCGAGCAAAACGATCATAAATGGCTTTAGGTGATGATTTTGAGACTATCTCACAAACTTTAGAAGAATATTCATTTGATGAGCTTCAAGATGCATTTAATGAGCTAAGTGATGAATATAAATCAATGCATGCAAAATATAATAAAAAGTTAAATAAATTTAGAAAAGAGAATGAAATTTTGATGAATACTAATGTTGAGTTGGAGGAAAAAATAAAAGATCTAGGCTCAAGGAATGATGAACTCAACAAGGTGAAATTAGAGCTAGAAAAGAAATTAGAAGACATTAAAGATAAATTGGCAAATCCTAGCTCTTTGACTATTGAGGATGAAAAGGAGAAACCTAACTCTAGTGAATGTAATGACCATTCCTATGACGATTTACAAAATGCCTTTGATGAGCTAGCTAGTGAATTTGAATGCATGAACTCAAAATACAAGAAAATGATTACAAAATTAAAAATAGAAAATGATGAGCTATTGAATGCTAAGTTAGAATTTCAAAAGAAATTAGAAGATGCTAACTTAGAGATAAATGAGTTGAATGAAAAGAATACAAATTTGCATAACTCATTTACTAGGTTCTATATGGGTCAACAAAAATTAGATCACATGCTAGAGACCCAAAGAGCCTTCTTTGACAAAGATGGGTTAGGCTATAATGCAAAACAAAAAGAAACTTATCTTAAGAACTTCCTAGTGAGCAAAAATTCTATGCATGATACATCTCTCACATGCTCACTATGCAATAAGATAGGCCACTCTTCACAAGCATGCACATATAGAAAAACTACTTTTAGAGGAAAAGTAGTTAGGAAGATGTGGATCCCAAAGCATGTTATAAATGATGATGAAATGAGCTTAAAATGGATCCCAAAAGGATCTAAAATTGTTTGCACTAACTCTCATGGACCCAAGAAAATTTGGGTACCACAGCATGCTTGAAAATGTGTTTGTTGTAGGAGTGTTAGAGCATGGAATTACAAAGAAACAATGGGGGTTGAATGCTCTACACACCTCATGGAGATTGCTTGTGCCAATGAGAAAAAGGAAGAGCTTGGAAATCCATCCTTAGCAAGGTGACAACAATCTCTCAAAGAATGGCTAATGGTGGATCCCAACACATCAAGGCAAAGCATTCTCTAGCAAAGGAGTATTGTAAGCTTAATTCCTTACTCCTTAAACTTTTTGTGCTTTAATAAGAAAATATGTTAATGATTCTTGGTGCATTGTGAGTTGAATGAATAAAGAAAAGGCATGTTGAATGATTGTTGATTGGTTAATGGATAGTTCTTGAGGCATTGGATTATTGGATGAAAAGCATGTTTAGTAATTTTGAAATGATTATTGGATTTCTGCATTTTGAGCAAGTTTTCTATGTGTTAATAATGTATTTACTTGCCTCAAATTGCCAAATATGTCATATATGCAAAATGCCATGTCATATGCATTAATGAAGAACTTGTATGTTGGAAATCATGGCATAATGTTCACAAGTATGATGATTTGATGTTATATGTGCTTAAAATCTATGTGAATAAGTTTGTTTTGGCATATTTGTGGTTTCTAATGTCTTGGTTTTGTCAAAATGTGCTTAACTCTCAAAATGACATCCTTTGAGGCCAAAAATGCATTTTATTGTGAAAATCCTTCCAAAATTGCAAAATCTTTTGTAAAATGGTTTTTCATTCAGATTTTTCATTCATACAAGTCCAAAATCATGTTTTACAAATGTTTAAACATTTACTTGGACTTAAATTACTCAAAAACAAAGTTTGGACACCTCAAAGATTGGATTTTCTGTCAAAAACTGCAGAAACAAGATGTCACGACCCGAAGACCGCGACTTTCACTTGATTCTTATACTTTTCTTAGTCCACAAATTTATGGACTAAATTTTTCTTTTTCATTTTAAGGTTTGTATTCGGTGTCAGTGTAGTTACTATACTATCTAGGCGACCTATAGTCATTCCCTTTAAATATTAAACAAACACGGAAACGGTTCTTAGTTACATCCCGACTTGTTAAACAGAATATGTACTGTGCATCAATTTAAGTCTTACATGTAAACAAGTCTTTTATAAGGAACATATACCTCAAAAGACTAGTACCAAGTCCATACACCGTCTCCGATGCCCACTGAGCAGCTCACATGGCAGATGTTAACTTCAATAATCTGAAAGAGATGAAATTTAGTGGGGTGAGCAAAACCACGGCTCAGTAAGATACTAATATAAATACATGAGTAGGATTACACTGTCTTAAACTGGAATGCTTAAAACTTGTAAGGATGCAATTACAGTTAATCCTTTCTCATCGATACATCTCATTATTACTTCTCATTTTCACTTTTCATTTCATAATCATACTCTGGTATGCTATCATCTCTTATCAGTTCTCATATTTACCTTTCATTTCATAATCATATTTCTGTATTCTATCATCTCTTATCAATTCTCATATCATCTCTTATCAATTCTAATATTGTGGATCATGATCACGGTGGTACGAAGTCATAATTCTCTTCGTGTATTTCTATATTCATGTTTCATATCATATCATGACATCATATCGATGAAATATCGCTACCACCGAGTCATGACACTCCTCATATATTCTCCATATTTAATGCAGATATCCTATCGAATTCACTTTACATTTAACAATCATATTCCCGTATTACATCAATTCATATCACTTATCGTTTGGGAATTTATGATCACGATAGAGTGAGATCAGAATTCTCTTCATATCAATCTCATGTTCATATATCATATCATCTCATGTCATCGTATAGATGAAACATCATTAACGTTGAGTCACGACATTCCTCATGGAATTCTCATATACTAAGCATATTATCATATCAGAGTTTAATATGCAAATCATGTAATTTTTCTGTATAAACCTCTATCATTTCAAATCATATCATATATACTTTAGGACATGCTCAACATATGAATTTTCAATTCATTTTCAAATTGCCTTTAAGGCATGATAGAAACATGTTCAATTTCAGTTCATGTATTCGTTTCGGAGCATGTCTAAAACGTGTGCAGTTTTAAAACATTTTTCATATACTATAAATCATATCAGGTTTAGAGTTCATATCAAATCAGTCTATACTCTAAACCGCATGTCATTTCAATTTCGACACAAAATCTTATATAAATCATGTAAGTGTCGAAATCATTTATCATATACTTTTAAAACATATTCTGTAAATCATATCAGGTCTAGAGTTCATATCAAATCAAACTATACTCTAGACCGCATATCATGCCATGTTCGACACAAAATCACATATAAATCATATAAGTGTCGAAATCATATCTCATGGACTTTTAAAACATGTTTAAAACATGTACTGTTTCAAAACATATTTCATTTCAAATCTGTTTCATGTACAGTATAAATCATGTCAAGTCTAGAGTTCATATCAATAAAATCATACTCTAGACTTCATATTATATCAGTTAGAGACTAGGCTACATCCCTATCATCTCTCTATCAATAAAGACTTAAATCACTGTAGCTAGCAGTGAAAATCATGTCATCGTCCCCTGGAAACCAACTAGGGCGCTATCTATGGCCATAGACCTCATCTCTCTCAGCCCCACTGATCAGGCGTGACTGAGACCTGTCCACGACTATTGTCGGACAAGCATATCTGCCTAATGAGCAAAGCTCCAATTAGGCGGTTTCCACTATGCTTTATTGAATTTAATTCTTTTAAGGTGCCTACAGTCTCATAAAACATTTAAATCTATAGCTTTATTTTCAATATCATGTAAAGCATATGGTAAAATTCTGTATGATATTTCATATATCAAAAAATATATATATATATATCTACCATATACTTTCATTTCAAAACAAATCAATTCTTTTCAGTATTCATATAAACATTATTAAAATGTTTCAAGTTGCAAGAAAGCATGCTTAAATGCGATGCTATAAAACATTTCAGTATGCAACTTCGGTATTATTTCTATCAAATACGCTGGAGCGATTCATTTAACTTTATCACCATCAGTTATTCGATTTCAAGACTTTCTTTCTGTCAAATCAGTAAATCATTATTCAAATCATTCAAGATTCATTTCATTCAGTATTTAGATTGCTCAATACTCTAATTATTTAATAACCAGATCACTTGGTATTCAAACCATTCGGTATTCAATATCCTTTTTCGATAATTATCGACTATAATAATCAATTGTACTTTTATTACCGATACTAGAACCACATCATCAGTGTGAATCCTCTTAGTATCTATGAGCATCTAAATATCATTTTTCCATATAGCCATCATGTTTCCATATAGCCATCATGATACTGAAATTATGAAATACTAATATCCTCATTCGATATTTATTCCAGAGTCGACATCGAGGATCATAGAACCACAAGATCAATAATCGTTTATCAAATCCATCTATGATTTGATCTATTGATACATGTTCATCATTTTCGATTTGAGGTTCAATTTCATTTACTATTACAAAATCGTATCTAAATCCTCAAATTAATTTTCATGTGGCCTTTATGATTTTATCCGAACTTATGCAATTGTCGATCTTATTATTCAAGATCTATTCTAAGGTTATAAGCACAATCATCTTTTCACATATTTATCACTCATTTCTTTGAATCCATAATTGATCGGATTGTCTTGTAATTCAATCTCCATTTTGATCTCTCGAGTTTGTCCATTTTATCACATTCGAATTATTTCAAAATCATGAAACCGGACTCGATAAATTCTGTAAATCATTACTCCGTTAATAACTTCACAATCCAATCATTCGACCATCGAAATTTCAACTGTGATCTTCTCTTCCAAGCTATATTATATAATTATCATCACTTTTATCCGTGATCCGTCGAATTAATAATTCCACCTCAATCTCAACTTGATACCATTTGTGATATTAAAATTACTTGATTTATCGATTCTATAAGGTTTAAACCATGTAATTCACCACATTATCGTTTTCAACGATCTATCTTCTCATCGATTTCAATATCAAACATTTTCGGTAATACCATAAAATCCTTTCAATATTTATTTTCAATAATTATCTCCAAGATTCCATTTATGTGAGAAACTTAATCTTTTTCCTCAAATATTTTCGTGGAAATTCTGGTAGCATAACGGCTTAATTTCCTCTAAACCTCCTGCAAGGAAATACAATTTATAATTGCAGCCGTTGATTCTCACCAATTTTTACCTCTTACTAAGACCCTCACCATCAATTGTGGGTCCTCTTAGTATTTTTAATATCAATTAAATCAATTCATCATATATAAAAAAATCATAATTCCATTAAAAATCATTTCATCAGAGCATTATATAAGATCATAAATCCCACATACAATATAATGCTACTAATGCTTTATAAAAGTATCTTACCTATTCGCCAAGCTTGGCACACTTTCTGATTTTTTCGAGCCTTGTCGAACTCCACCATTCGTCTCATTTCCGCTTTACTACAATTTCAATATCAATGCACTACATCAATATAACCATAATTTATTCAATGAATACCATCAATTTATTTTCTATATTTTCCTTACCACATTTTTTTTCTCTTTCTTTTTCCTTTCCTTCTTCTTCTTCTTCCTTCTTTTCTTTCTCCTTTTCTTTTCTTCTTTCTTTTCTTCTTTCTTTTCTGTTCTGTTTTTTTTTTCTGGATACCTATATTTATTTAGAAAATTCTCGGTCTTCACACAAGATGAGGGATCGATCCCTTAGCAAGAAGGATCGATCCCCCTTGAGCAGAATGCAGGAAATCTGCATTCTGGACTGAAGGGATCGATCCCCCTCCCAAAGGGATCGATCCCCCCAGGCCAAAAATGGCTTTTCTGCACTTTTTCAACCGAATTTGAGAAGGATTTTTCACTTTCTTGATATCTTCTTTCTTCTCAACTTAAAATTCATTGTTTTAACTTCTTTTTGATGATCTTTAAACTATGAAAATTCATTTTCCATTGATATCATGCCTCAATTAATATCATTTCCAACAAATGGTATCACTTTCAACAATCAATACCATTTTTCTTGAGCTCACAAGTGCAAAATCATTTTTCTTGTTGAAAACATTCATGATTTGCATATCTCTTGAAATAATCTTGAAACATACTTTCAATGAATACTTAAACATAATTTTGAGATTTATTTCAATGATTTATGGATATATTTGAGAATTTGATGAACTTGTGCATAATGAGTGTTTTTCATATCTTTTGTTCATCTTAGTCAAGCATGCTTATAGGATTATATGTATTAGCTTGACTCAACTACTCCACTCTAGGTTTCATGATCATTATACATCTAGTGGATTGATTTCAAATGTAAATTCATCAATTGGTAATGGTCATTGGCCTATAATTTGTGATGGTAAATGGATCCTAAATGTTCAAATGCATGAAACTTTATCATCCTTGTACTTAAAGAACTAGGGTCTTAATGACAACACCAACATTCAAAGATAAATGCAAACTTGAACAAACTTGATATCCATGCATTTATTATTTGAATCTTTCCTTGCTCATAATTGGTTAAGGACTTGAATTGGAAAATGAGCATAAGATTTTTGTGATTGAAAACATGGAAGAAAATGTGTTTGCTTGAATACTTTGATTTTATGAATCTTCCATATGATATAACTTTGTGAATATGAATATGGATTAATACTTTATGATTGTATGCTTATGTATAATTAATCCATATGCATATTTGATGATGTATGTTGTGTTCTTGCATATTTAGAATGACTATTTTATTGACATGAACACACTACACATAAAAATTGGATTCATGCAAAATATGTAAGTCAACCATTAGTAACAATTGGTATTTAGATTGAAATAACAATTAGTATCATTGGCAACCATATTTTCAATAATTGGTAAGCCAAATCTAAATTGCCAATTGGTATGAGCTTTAACTTGACAACTCTTCTCATGCTCCTTAGATTGAAATGACAAATAGATAAGAATTCTCTTAGGATATTTTTGCATGAAACTTTTGTGTGCTAGAATTTATAGTTAATTGCTATATATCTTAATTCTAAGCACAATATTTCTTGAAAATGATTTATGAGCACATGCATATGATATGTATCTAATTTTAGCTCATAATCATGATGTATTACCATGCACCTTAGTTGGACCTTAGAGAACAATTGATATACTTAGGTGCTTGCTTAACTTCTTACCAATTGGAACCTTTTTGCAAAATTACTTATCAACAATTGGTATCAAAATTATTTATAAACAATTGGTATAGGATCATAAGTCATATTCATTGCATGAATATTTCATACTCTTTGTGAATATTGACTTATTTATTTGTGCTATGAGTCCCATGTACTAACATGTTTCTTGTTGGATGGAGCATATTTTTTATCTCTTCTCACATAGCCATGATTTTAGGGGAAGCATATTTTTATTATTTTTCATTTCTTTTTGCTATGACAAAAAGGGGAAGAGATAGATATTAAAAGCGAGAGATATTAAGGGGGAGAGATAATGGGGGAGAAATAGTTTGAAAATTCATTTTCAAAACCCATGCTTATATTAAGGGGAAGCTTTATAAAATCCTGCTTTATTTGAGGGGGAGTATTTTATCAAAGAATTTTCAAAGCAAATTTACATTAAGTTTTGTCATATCAAAAAGGGGGAGATTGTTAGCTTTAAATTGACATATATATTTTGAAATGACAAAAACTTAAGTAATCTTTAATGTTTTAATTCATATTGTAAATTTGCCTTATCACACATGATTTTCTCAATACATTTCAAGTGATTATATCAAACATTAAGACCATGATTTAATGATGCATACTCTTATTGGTCTTAATACTTTGTAAATGTTTTGAATATTTTAGAAAATCACTTGATGAATTTTTAGACCATGTTTTCATTTGAGAAAGTCAAGAAAAACTCCTACAAAAATGCCAAAATGTTTTGGTTGGATTAGGATCAAAGACCAAATCATTTCTAACTCAAAAAATGCAGGAAATCACCTTCTGGAGAGAAGGGATCGATCCCCTAAGGGAAGGGATCGATCCCCTTTTGGCAGTAAGCTCCCAACGGCTAGAAAAGGTCCCTCAGCCCAGAAGATTCAGATCTGGAATGAAGGGATCGATCCCCTATGGGAAGGGATCGATCCCTTTGCCCGAAAATAGCTTATAACGGCTAGTTTTTGTGAGACAACGGTAATATCTGAGATTTGGCTCCACCCAACGACTAGAATACATCCAAGGGACTATAAATAGAGGCTTAGAAGCTAAAGAAAGCAAGGGGAACCACTCAGCAACTTCAAATCTCATATTCCTCAAATTTACAAGCCTCAAACAACAAATCAAGAGCTCCAAAGTCTACATCTTCTATCATTCATCTATTTCTTGTATTGCTTAGCACAAATCTTGTATAGGCTTTTACTTGTGCTTAATCTCTGTAATCACTTGCCTATCTAGAGGCCTTCTTTGATTACTTCTCTTGTAAACCAATTCATTCCTTGTAAAAGGGAAGGTTTCTCTTTAGCCTTGAAAAAGAGGGAGGTTTCTCTTTAGCCTAAGAAAAAGAGGGAGAAGAGATTTCTCTTTAGCCTAGAAAAAGAGAGAGGTTTCTCTTGAGCCTTAAAAAGAGGGATTGTAAAGACAAATTCAAGGATAGTGAATTTGGGGAAAATCCTTGGGAGCGTCTCAAGGTAGAGGACGTAGGCAAGGTAGCCGAACCTCTATAAATCGATTGTGTAAATCTCTCTCTCCCGACTCTTTATTTACTTGCACTTGTATGGTGTTTATTTCATTGAACTTGAATTGCATGCTTGAATAGCCTAGAGAACTTAGAAAATATTCATATAGGCTAGAGAATTTAGAAGAATCGAAAAATGGGCTTAAGGCTAGCTAA
The DNA here is from genome assembly GCA_032173925.1 of Heritiera fomes. NCBI lineage: Eukaryota > Viridiplantae > Streptophyta > Magnoliopsida > Malvales > Malvaceae > Heritiera > Heritiera fomes. The sequence continues at coordinate 6,437,856 of JAPDPM010000015.1, forward strand.
GAACCGATTCACCCCCCCTCTCGGTATTGCCTATAAGAGCCAACACAATTTATATGCATTATCAGGCATGCTACAAATCTGATGTTCCTCGGTTATGAACAAGAAATGACTTAATGAACGATTTAACTTAAATTTTAAATCTTATATAATTGTTTTTCGTGACACTACAAAAAAAGAGGTTTTTACCGTCACTTCTCTCCCGAGGGTTATACAAAATGTCACTATTACTTTTAATTAATTAAATTTTATTGACACAAAATAAAAAGCCAGTAAAAGTAGACAAAATACCGACACTTTTCGCTTAAAGCTTTTCACTCTTCAAAGCCTTTTATTTTCAAAACCTTCTCTTCTCCTTATTAGCCGATTCTCTAGAGTTTTTTTTTAAAATTTTGTTTCCAATCTTCAGAGAGCTTCATGATCATCATCAATCTCATTTTGTTGTTTCTTTTTTTAATTTCAAAATTCCATTCCCTCTTTTTTACCTTTTCACTAATCTTTTTTTTTAGAATTTTGTTTACCCATTCAGATTTCTTCATCAGCTCTCGATCACTGACTTCATTCAGATCTAGCAACTGTCTGCATTCATTTGAAGCAAGATACCCTATGTTTTCAGCCATCCAAGGTGCAATTTCTTTCAAGAACCCCAGTCTTTGATTTTGATGTTTGGCAGTCTAACATTTTCTTCAATTCAGATTGTAAGGATCGGATAGACTGATGAAAGGATGGCGTTTGTGAACAAGAGATTTGACTGAGCTTTGTGATCGATTCATGTGAGTATTCTTTCTTTTCAGACTCTCGACTAATGATTCCAACATTTTTCTATTTGTTTTGAGTTGAGATATATGATGGCATTTATACAAATTCTTGTTTCCTAGGCATTTCATGCCTCCACAATAGCAATTATGTTTTTGTTAATGCAAAGCTTGTCCATGTTGAGCAGTTTGGTAGCTTGACCAAATCAAAGAATAGGTATAACTATGCTTCATGATTTGTATTGTAAGGCTGCTATTTTTCATTAACAGGGCAGGGTTGTGTGAAATTGGAGAAACTAGGTTTGAATTGTAATAGGAGGGAGTATGGCTAATAGGCTTAGGAAAGGCTACTTATTTAAATCAAAATGGGTTAAAGTAAAAGTTGGGGTGTTTTGATAGTAAAAGAGTGGTGTTTTGATATTCATTTATATGTTTAAATGCAATTGTTGTCTTGTTGTATTTGGGGAATATTAAGTGACTTAAAGAAAAGCATGTTCAAGTGGTTTGTATGTGAAGCAATGTCAAACATGGTTTCGATCAAGAGACTGTTATGAAAGTAGTTGACTAGCGGCTTATACAGAGAATCTGGTTGTCAAAGAATTTTGAATGAGTGTATAGTCCATTAAAAGGTCATTTAATGGCTTGGCGTCTGTAAACACCTAATTTTGTCCAAAGCGGTGATATTGTTTCTCAAAAATCTTAGGTCAAATATTGTGCAATAAATTTAATTGGGCTTTTCAAAATCCAAATCAAAAGCTTGAGTTTTAAGGCCCATTGAAATGGGCTAGATTTGAATTTTATTTTTATTTTTATTTCTGTTATTATTATTTTATTTTTATTTTACTATATATTCTTATTATTATTTTTCTTATTTTATTTTATTTTATTGTTATCTTTTATTTATTTTATTTTATTTTTATTGTTATTATTATTTGTATTATTTGATTTTTTTTATTATTATTATTATTATTATTATTATTATTATTATTATTATTATTATCATCATCTATCTGATTTTCCATCACATTTAATGGGAAGCTTTTGGCCAGCTGTAGCTGATGCCAAATTGGTGCCACCAACCGCCGGTTCTCCATACCTGCACCCTAGGTCGCGGGTGGCACCCAGTGTCCATAGTCCCTATGCTGTCAATCCCATGCCTGACTGAGAGACAGTAGCAAGATCTTAAGGGTGATTTTGAAATGCCAGGCAGGAGGAGTTCCTAAATCTGTTAAAAGGAACCAAACAAAAAGATTTCGGGGAAGGCTTTTTCTTTTTGGAAACTCTGGAATACCAAAGGAGATTTACAGAAACTCTACCTGACGAACACAACTAAAAAAACCATCAAACACTACCACCCTCTTTACCCTGGCCTCACCACCAAGACCCAAAACTACCAGTTCCACCACCGAAGCCACCATTCACCACCACCGAAACCTAAACAACCACCATCGGCCACCAACCACTACCCAAATCATCATCATCACCACTAACGGAACCAAGCCACCATCGAAACCCCCGGACACCATCACCAAAACCATAACAAGCCCCTAACCCAGATCTGGAAACCCCAAACCCGAGACCCTTAGGAACCCTAAATGTAATACCTAAATCCCTATCACTTGCAAAAAAAGAGACAAACCACAACAAAACACAACCAGATTCAATACCAGAAATAACAAAACAAAACAAAAACACAAAAAAGGGGGAGAAGGTTTCGGTTTCTAGCAGATCTACGGGGTTAGGAGATTTTTAAAGAGAAATGAAGGTTAGAAACGGAAAAGAGAGGGAGAGAAGCTTTGGAAAGTTGGAAGCTTTCCCCTTTCCGGCCTCCAGCGACGGCGGCCGGCGGTGGCAAAAAAATCGCCTGGCCGAGAGAGCTTAGGAAAGCTCTGAATTTTTTTTTGAAGAGAGTTGAAAATGATTTAATAAAAAAAGGGAGGTTTTTTGTAGTGTGTGCAAAAAAAAAGGGGGCGACCATGTGTGGACTCAGGATTCGACCAGGGATCCGCGCGCTTGACCCGCGAAGGAGGCGACCCTCGTGCCATCCAGCCGACCCGACTCCACCACTCGCGCACCAGGTTCGCTGCCCGCCTTTGCGCCAGCCTACTTGCTTCAGGCCCAACTCCCGTTCTAAGGCCCAATCAACAGCCTTCATACCCATTTGTGCTTGTACTTTGGGTCCAATTTGTGGTATATTTTTGTTATTAAATATAATTGATTATTGCTATTTTATTTATTATTTTTGTTATTATTTATTGCTATTTTATTTATTATTTCTCATGCATATTTATTAAAGAAATTTATGTCTTGTTGTTGATTTATTTGATCTATTTTAAATAGTAAGGAATAATATAATTTCAATTAATTTTATTTAAAAAAAACAAATATTTGTCCAATGATAGGGTGTTATGAAACTCACAAGTAGTGATTTCTTAACTGATCCCTAGGTGAGAAGATTCTACTAAATGTTACCAGAATATTGGGATATTTAGTATGATTTTTCAATAATTTAAATTTTTGTTACAAATGAAAATAAACAATTTTTTAATAAAAAACAAAGAAATAATAATAATAATAATAATAATAATAATAATAATAATAATAATAATAATAAAATTTAAATTTAATTAAATAAATTCCAATGATGGGATGTCATGAAACTCACAAGTAGTGATTTCTTAACTGATCCCTAGGTGAGAGGAGTCTACTAAATGTTACCAGAGTATTGGGATATTTAGTATGATTTTTCAATAATTTAAATTTTTGTTAAAGATTAAATCAATAAGTTTTTTTATTAATAATAAAATTAAAACTTAAATAAACAATTATCCTGATGATGGGATGTTATGAAACTCACAAGTAGTGATTTCTTAACTGATCCCTAGATGAGAAGAGTCTACTAAATGTTACCAGAGTATTGGGATATTTAGTATGATTTTTCAATAATTTAAAATTTTTATTAAAAATGAAAGTAAATAATTTATTTTTTTATATAAAAAACAAAGATAAAAAAATAATGAAATTTAATAATTAAACAATGTCCGATGATGAGATGTCATGAAACTCACAAGTAGTGATTTCTTGACTGATCCCTAAGTGAGAGAAGTTCACTAAGTGTTACCAGAGTATTGAGATACTTAGTGCAATTTTTCAATAATAAAAATTTTTATTTAAAATAAATAAAGAAATATTTATATAAAAAATTAACAAATTCATTTGTATCATTCATTATCTGTTTGCATCATATGCATTTATAATAATTTTTGAAGCGAGTGCGAATCTTCTGATGATGAGATTCTATAGAACTCACAAGTAGTGATTCTTAAGAAATCTCTAGGTAAGGAAATTATCCGAAATGCTACCAGAAGTATTGGGGTACTTCGAAATAATTTTCAATACAAAAGATTTTCACTTATGTCAAATAAAAAATAAATTTTAAATGTTTCAAAATCAATACAAATAAAAAATGATTTCAAAATAAATTGAGTTCTTTTTAAATGTTAAATTAAGACCATTTTATTAAAAAAAAAGGATAACACGTGATTACAATAGTACCGTTTTTTAACGGGCGTCGTGGGGGTGCTAATCCTTCTCCACGTGTAACCGTACTTCCGAACTCGATTTTTGTTTTCGCAGACCAAAAAAGTTGTCTTTTTAATAAAACTTAATTAATTTTGAGATTTTGTTAAAAAGATAAATATTTTTAGGTGACCAATCAAACCTAGTTAAAAAGATTAGTGGCGACTCTCTTTGTTTTTAAATGTTTTCAAAATCGTCGAGCGCGAAACCGTTACGACAGCTTGGCGACTCCACTGGGGACTTTTTGAGGGTCAAGCCATTCAGTAATCATTTGTTATCCAAAGTTTTAATTTAATAGTCTTGATTGATATTTATATTTAATTCACTTGGATTTTGAAAATAATTTTGTTTGCATTTGCTTTTTATGTTATTTATTTTATGTTTTATATTTGTACATACTTGTTGTTAATAAATTGTTAAGACATTGAGGATAAATATAATAATTTAATTTGGGTTTATTGTGTTCCCTCATGCACACACTTACATGTACATTTGCATAACATGAGCTCTATACTTGGGTTCCGTCCCTCTTAGGAGGGGGTAGAGTAGCTATGCTCTCGTGAGGTAATAACCTCCGCAATGACAAGTGAAATACTTCTACTCAAATTATTTCTCTACTAGTCCAGAGTGGACATTAGTAAGAAATGATTTGGGAACCTTTAGTTTCTTAAAACCAAGCTCAGCATATAGAAAGCCTCAAAAGGCTAGCCTTAGATAGAGTCATGTCCAATTTTTGCAGAAATTATCCTAAGATTAGGACACATGAGGGAACATTTTTACTATCTTCTTCATATCATAACTCGAATCATTTTTCAAATTCGTATTTTCATAAAATCAAGATATATTTTTTTTATGTCATTCTCAAATAAAATTTCACAATTTTTCAATTTTAAAGAATAAAACAAAGATTTACCCGATTTTTCTTCTTTGTCTAAAAATAACATGAAAATATCCCTTCATTCTTTAATACCACAAAATATATATATATATATATATATATATATATTTCTTATTTTTTTTTTGGAACTTATGCATATACACAATTTTTTTTTTACATTATCACATTTCTTCAAAAAAATACAAAGGGAAGTTAAAGGAAATAAATCATGGTGTGAAAATAAGATTTTTTTTCTTTTAAATAAAAAAAGGAGAGAAAAAAAATCTATTCTTTAAAAAAAAAGGAAATGAGAAATCATCAAACTCTAAAAAAAAAGAGAAAGAATTCATTCATTGAATTTAAATAAGAGAAAATTTTGATTCTTTTATTCTTAAATTTTAGCATGGAATATTTCATTACATTAATGCATTCACATCACATAATAAGGAGAGTATTTGTCTTTTTAGATTAAAGGAGGTCAAAGATATGGGAGATCAATTAGAAAGCTAGACTTACTGTTTTGGAGAATAATTAAGAATAATTTGGACATGATATATGAGAGACAAAAGGGGAAGCTAGCTAAGACTAAGAAGATGCTTGAAAGTTTTGGAGAGACTAAAGTGGTTCATCCTTAAGGGTCATTGTCATTTCTAGGACAACTACACGTTGAATTATCAGCAAGTGGAGACCAATCGACTTTTCATGAAATGGCTTGCCAAGGACACTCCGATGCTCTCAACTGTCTAGATGATGATCTCGTGGTAGATGATTAAATGGCTTTCAAGTATAAGGTGAAAGGACTGATTGATGTAAAGTTGCTCGCTATAGGGGAAGTGGTCAGCCAGGAATTTGCAACGCTTGATTAGAGTTTAGAGGATGAAAAAGGTAGCTGTTGTTGTGAAATTTCTTTTTGAAAGACTTTGAATGTTGGGAGGATTAGAATAGTAGGGACTTTAGTAAAGAATTTTTGAACCTTGTAAACAATTCCTATATGAATATGAATGTTACAAGATTTTATATAAGTTTGCATTCACTTCATTCATATGTGCATAATATGATTTTGACAAAAAATAATAAGGCTAATAGTAATTGTTTCCTTTAAAAAAAAAAACAGATGATCAAAACAAAATAAATGGTCAAATGATAATTTTTTTCTCTCTTTTGGTGTACAATTTGTGATTCTATGAAATAATAACAAAGTTGAAATTTTTTTTAATTTATATTCAGATTCACAATTTCAATACAATAAAAGCTTCATATTAGCATGGCAAGCATGACATCTAATTTTGGGTCCAATTTGTGATTTGGTGTAAAGGTGACTTGAATATTGAAAAGCTTTGGAGATAGTTTTGAACCATGGAAGAGTCAGAAATGATTCGAATGGAAAAAGCACAGCAAGAGATAAGAGAGCAATTACCACAGATCGCAGGTTTGTTGGAAAAGTTGAATGATGGAAAAGAAATAATGGATGAACTAGCTACTCAAGAGAGGCATCGGTTACGAAATGCTGAGGATTCTTTTTGCCCAATTAACATTGGCTCACGAGAAACCCATTCATCTCAAGAGCCAAAAGCAATGCCCACCGAGGGTTATGTATGCCCTAATATGCCATCTGCAATCAACCCTACTCAATTTCATGGGCATGCAACTCCTACAATGAACCCCCTCGAACCAACACATATTGCCGATTTGGATAGTCACAAAGAGCAAAGGATGCCACAAGTGGAAGAAGGCTCAAGTTCCCAACAAAGATAGAACTTATAGAAGAAAGGCTCCGAATCGTTGAAGGAATGGATTTCCATGGATCTTTGGATGCAACTAGATTATGCTTGGTACCTGGCGTGGTCATTCCTTTAAAGTTTAAAGTTCCAGAATTTGAGAAATACGATGGGACCACTTGTCCAAAGGCCCATATCACTATGTACTGTAGAAAGATGGCAACGTATGTGCATGATGATAAGCTGTTGATCCATGTTTTCCAAGACAGCCTTAAAGGATCTGCTGCTAGGTGGTATACACAATTGGGCAGGGGTGATGTTCACTCATGGGAAGATTTGGCAAGGGCATTCATCGCCCAATATAAGCATATTGTGGATCTAGCCCCAGATCGTTTACCTTTGCAAACCATGGAGAAGAAAGCTACTGAAGGCTTTAGGGAATATGCCCAAAGATGGAAGAATGTTGCCACCCAAGTCCAGCCTCCCCTCACAGAAAAAGAGACTGCAGCTCTGTTTTTTAGTACCCTCCATGCACCATATTATGATAAGATGATTGGGAATGTTACTAAGAATTTTGCTGACATGGTAGCCTCTGGAGAGATGATTGAGAACGCAATTAAGAGAGGCAAGATCAAGATAGGTGACATAACCGATAACAGGCCTAAAAGAATGGAAGAAGTGCAAGCTGTGACATTTGAGGGGCAATTTCCCAGAAACTCCGCTCCACATCATCCCTATTTGTCTCACCTATCGTAACATCCAACCTTGAACAATGTCTCCTATGATCTTTATCTTTATTCACCAATCCCACAACCAAGATTCCAAGAAAACTCTTACCCTCCAACGGTTGCTCATGCGCCTATCTTTATACCTAGGCCAGTAGCTCAACCTCCTTAACAATCAAAAAACAACAGAAAAAGATTAAGAAGCAACCAAGGAAAAATCCCAATTCCAATCTTCGATCTTTTGCCTTTTTTGGTGAAAAACCGATGTTTGACCCCTATACCTTTGAGAATAGCACCAACCCATTGGCCAAAAGCTATGATCCGAATAGCAGATGTGACTATCACATGGGGGCAATTGGGCATTCAACAGAAACATGCAGGCAGTTGAAGGAAAGGGTTGAAGAGCTCATTACTGGTAGAATCTTGACTCGAGAACTTATGAAACAGTGGAAGTCCACTTTGGTGTAAAATTATGGCATGTTGGCAGATCAATCTGAGGGAAGTGAAGATTTTAAGATTTTGAAATCTTTATTTTGTTGGAAAATGCTTTGTCATCTTCATTAGCCTAAGTGACGATTGTATGAGCATAACTTTTTGCATAATTTGTTTTCCGGTGGCATGTGACAAAAATGTTTCTTTTCTTCACATTAATGATAAAAATGATTCTAAGAAAATTGGTGATTACTATCAAAGATGAATGTCTTAAATCATTCCCGGATCATATCTTAACAAAACCTAAGTCACTCGAGAGCCAAAAAGCCAAATTGGGGTGTAAGATTTTGAAAGTCCGATTTGTTTCCCATTTGAACATGACGAGACTTTATTGTTAATGTTTTTCAAAAATGACAGACATGCAAAACCTTTTGAGCATAATTTGGAAATCAATGACAGTCTCTAAATATTCTTGATATTGGTAATTTTATACTTGACAAGATCATTTTGAAATACGTTTCCACCTAGATTCTCGTACAAATCCCAAATTCTTCAATCTTGTACTCCCAAGATGCCTTTCGCCCATGTTTTGGAGCAAAAAAAAAGCAAAAAAAAAAAGAGGGTACCAAAGTTGAGGATTTTCCATCAATGTCCATTTGCATAATACCTCAAGTTGCGCATCACCTTTTTCCTTAAATGAAGATGTGGTGTGTGAGGTTAAGCTCTGTTATATTAAAGTGTTGCATTACAAGAGAATTAAAAAAAAGGAAAAGGAAGAAAAAAAATTTAAAAAAAAAGAAAAATGAAATTGATCGTGACACCATGCAAACATGATATTCAGATGATTTCAAAAGCCAAAGGAAAAACTTATCCTAAGGATTGCTTTTTAATGGAAGCATCTTAATTTGAAATGATGAATGGCTGTCTTTCACATCCTATTCACAAATATAAACATATCCTATTGCTACCCCTTTTGGGCTTGATAATTTATTTCATAATAAACCTCTTCCAAGGATCACCCTCCACACCGGGGGGCATGTGCAGAAAATATCTCTTCAAAGAAAATGAATTATTAAACTTTTGTTTTCGATCAAATAAGATTTACTATGATTTTGAAAACTTGGACATGAATTAATGAAAAAAAAAGAGAGAAAGAAGAAAGGATACATGAGAAAGTACACAAAGAAAGGTGATTCAAAGAATGGAAAGGATTTTGAAAAAAAAAAAGAGAGAAGAAGAAGAAGAAGAGATACAAGGAAAAATAGAAAAAGAAAGCTGCTTCAAAGAATGAAGATGATAGATGTCCATATGAGAAGAAATGATCCTTGGATTGATCACCTTCAAACACATTTTTGGGCCTGTTTATCTATTCTTTCAAAACCCTGAACCATGACCTACATTACGTACTTAAAAGTCCATTTTGATCAAATATGGACGCTTGTATCGGAGAGCTTTTCTTTGGAAAATTCTCACTATTATTTGGTTTGAATGAAATTTGAATTCTTGAATGCATGGTGGAACAATTGAAAAAAGAAAGAGAAAAGAAAGAGTAGAGCTTTAGGGTGAAAACCTGAAAAGGGCAGTCTAGAGTAAACTATGAACTCTTATTGCAAAAATCAAGCAGTGACACGAATTGAAAACATGGAAAAAGAAGCAATAGTTCTTGAGAAATCCTCAAGATATCCAAAGATTTTGATGTCACTCCTTTCTTCTTGTACATACTTTTCCTAAAACAGAAAAGACCTCAGTCATTCATATCTCATCTTGGCATTTTTAGAATGCCATTATTCGAGGATTTAAGAGATTGTCAAACCAAGTTGTAAATATTTTATTTCTTTTCTCATTCAAAATTTTGTTTAAAAAAAAGAAGGGAAGAAAAGCAATGGTATTTTAAGAAAACCATTTTGAGCCAAGAAAGGAACCATTGTTTTTTTAAGTGGCAAAGTATTCCCCAAACAGAACATCCTGGTACACCAAACTTTGAATTGTCCAATTGAAAAGATCCGAATAGGATTTATGTCACTTATCTTAAAAAGTAATCACTAATTTTTCGAAAGGATCAAGTATCACATGTGAAATTTGGATTCATTTCCCCCTGGAAAATAGTTATGTGGAAAATTTTTAGCGCTTTTCGTCAACAGGCTATGATGAGGTACAAGAACTCTGTAGAAATGGGAAATAGAAAGGAGCTTTCATGATCATGTTGGGGCAAAGAAGATAAAAAGGACAAATGATGTGCCTCTTTGACAAGATAGGAAGGAATTTCAAAATTAGAGAATGTACAGGATTGAGTGACATGCATACATGCATACATACACAATATCATACAACATCAACATTTAAAGTTTTTGTGTAAAATTTTGAGATTAAAACATGTTTCTCAAGCTGAAGGCTCAACATCATTCAATCAAGATTTTAAAGGTTATACAACCTTTTCCAAGATAAGAAAGTCAAATTTGCTCATAACAAAGAAAATTTCAAATCCAATTTGACTAGTGCTATGCTTAATTAAGATTGAAGAATGATTTTTAAAAGATAAGCAATTCTAAGTCCTCCGGGCAAAATCTCCAAGTCCTTCGGGCAAATTTTCAAATTAAGTTTCAAGCTAATTAGATAAAATAATAAGACCTCCAGGCACAAATTTCAAGACCTCCAGGCATAATCTCAAGTCCTCTGGGCACAGATTTCAAAATATCAAATCTTTCAAATCAACTCTAAGTCCTCCGGGCACAAATTTTAGACATTTGAGCAAAATTCCAAGTCCTTCAGGCATAATTTCAAGTCCTCTGGGCACAATTTCATATCCAATTTCAAAATCTAAGTCCTCCGGGCAAATGTCAAGACCTCCGAGCACAAAGTATAAATCCTCTGGGCAAAATTTTTAAGTCCTCCGGGCACCAATTTTAAACTCTTCAGGAAAAATCTTAAGTCCTCCGGACACTAATTTTAAACTCTTCAGAAAAAATTTCAAGACCTCTGGGCACCAATTGTAAGTCCGTCGGGCATCAATTTTAAACTTTTCAAGTAAATCCCAAGTCCTCCGGGCACCAATTTTAAACTCTTCTGATAAAATTTCAAGACCTTCGAGCATCAATTTTAAACTTTTCAAGTAAATCCCAAGTTCTCCAGGCACCAATTTGAAACTCTTCAGATAAAATTTCAAGACCTACGAGCACCAATTATAAGTTCTCCAAGCACAAATCTCAAGTCCTCCGGGCACAATTCTAAGTCCTCCGGGCAAAATTCAAGTCCCCCGGGCATAATTTTAAGTCCTCCAGGCATAGATCTTAAGTCCTCCGAGCATAATTCTAAGACCTCCGGGCACAATTCTAAGACCTCCGGGCATAATTCTAAGACCTCCGGGCATAAATTTTAAGACCTTCGGGCACCAATTTTAAGTCCTCTGGGCGAAAAATTCAAAATCTTAAAGCACAAATCTCAAGTCCATCGAGCACAATTCTAAGTCCTCCGGGCAAAATTCAAGTCCCCCGGGCATAAATTTTAAGTCTTCCGGGCATAAATCTTAAGTCTTCCAGGCACCAACTCTAAGTCCTCTGGGCATAATCTCAAGACCTCCGGGCACAAATCTCAAGACCTCCGGGCAAGATTTTTAAGGTTTTAAAGTTTCATGGCCTCTATTGCAAGAGGAGCACATTTTAGAAATTTTTTTTTTAAGTTTCATGGCCTCTGCTGCAAGCATAGCACATTTTAGAAAAAAAATTTAAAGTTTCATGGCCTCTGCTGTAAAAGGAGCACATTTTAGAAAAAAAATTTAAAGTTTCAAGGCCTCTGCTGTAAGAGGAGCACATTTCAGAAAAAAAAATTTTAAAGTTTCAAGGCCTCTGCTGCAAGAGGAGCACATTTTCATAAAGGAATTTAAAGTTTCATTGCCTCTGCTGCAAGAAGAGCACATTTCAGAAGAAAAATTTAAAGTTTCACTGCCTCTGCTGCAGGAGGAGCACATTTTAGAAGGAAAATTTAAAGTTTCATTGCCTCTGCAACAAGAGGAGCACATTTCAAAAAAAAAGAATTTAAAGTTTCATTGCCTCTGCTGCAAGAAGAGCACATTTCAGGAAAAATTTAAAGTTTCATTGCCTCTACTGCAAGATAAGCACATTTCAAAAAAAAAAGAAAGAAAGAATTTAAAATTTCATCACCTTTGCTACAAGAGGAGCACATTTAAAAAAAAAAGAAAAGAAAAAATTTTATTGCCTTTGTTGCAAGAGAAGCACATTTAAAAAAAAATTTCATTGCCTCTGTTGTAAGAGGAGCACAGTTCAAGAAAAATTAAAAAAAAAGAAAAAAAAATGTCATGATCCGGACAAAATTGTTGTCTATTGTCTTTGCCCTATTCCTGATTCTCAGTAATGCGCAAAGAGGGGCAGCTGTAGACACCTAATTCTGTCCAAAGCGGTGATATTATTGCTCGAAAATCTTAGGTCAAATATGGTGCAATAAATTTAATTGGGCTTTTCAAAATCCAAATCAAAAGATTGAGTTTTAAGGCCCGTTAAAATGGGCTGGATATGAATTTTATTTTTATTTATGTTATTATTATTTTATTTTTATTTTATTGTTTATTCTTATTATTATTTTTCTTATTTTATTTTATTTTATTGTTATCTTTTATTTATTTTATTTTTATTGTTATTATTATTTGTATTATTTGATTTTATTATTATTATTATTATTATTATTATTATTATTATTATTATTATTATTATTATTATTATTATTATTATTATTATTATTTGTCTAATTTCCCATCACACTTATTGGGAAGCTTTTGGTCGGCTGCAGCTGAGGCCAAATTGGTGCCGCAAACCGCCGGTTCTCCATACCTGCACCCTAGGCCTCGGGTGCCACCCAGTGTCCATAGTCCCTATGCTGTCAATCCCATCCCTGACTGAGAGACAGTAGCAAGATCTTAGGGGTGATTCTGAAATGCCAGGCAAGAGGAGTTCCTAAATTTGTTAAAAGGAACCAGACAAAAAGATTTCGGGTAAGGCTTTTTCTTTTTGGAAACTCTGGAATACCAAAGGAGATTTACAGAAACTCTATTCGATGAACACAACTAAAAAAACCATCAAACACTACCACCCTCTTTACCCTAGCCTCACCACCAAGACCCAAAACTACCAATTCCACCATCGAAGCCACCATTCACCACCATCGAAACCTAAACCACCACCATCGGCCACCAACCACTACCTAGATCATCATCACCACCAACAGAACCAAGCCACCATCGAAACCCCCAAACACCATCACCAAAACCACAACAAGCCCCTAACCCAGATCTAGAAACCCCAAACCCGAGACCCTTAGGAACCCTAGATCTAATACCTAAATCCCTATCACCTGCAAAAAAAGAGACAAACCACAATAAAACACAACTAGATCCAGTACCAGAAATAACAAAACAAAACAAAACACAAAAAAAGGGGGGAGAAGGTTTCGGTTTTTAGCAGATCTACAGGGTTAGGAGATTTTTTAGAAGAAACGAAGGTCGAAAACGGAAAGGAGAGGGAGAGAAGCTTCGAAAAGTTGGAAGCTTTCCTCTTTTCGGCCTCCAGCGACGGCGGTCGGCGGTGGCTTAGGTGACGATCGAAAATCGCCTGGCCGAGAGAGCTTAGGAAAGCTATGATTTTTTTTTTGTGAAGAGAGTTGAAAATGATTTAATAAAAAAGGAGGTTTTTTATAGTGTGTGAAAAAAAAAGGGGGGGCGACCCATGCATGGACTCGGGATTCGACCCGAGATCCGGGTGCTCGACCCGCGAAGGAGGGGACCCACGTGCCTTCCAGCCCACCCGGCTCCACGAGCGCACCCGGTCCGCTACCCGCCTCTGCGCCAGCCCACTTACTTCAGGCCCAACTCTCGTTCCAAGGCCCAATCAGCAGCGTTCATACCCATTTGTGCTTGGACTTTAGGTCCAATTTGTGGTATATTTTTGTTATTAAATATAATTGATTATTGCTATTTTATTTATTATTTTTGTTATTATTTATTGCTATTTTATTAATTATTTCTCATGCATATTTATTAAAGAAATTTATGTCTTGTTGTTGATTTATTTTATCTATTTTAAATAGTAAGGAATAATATAATTTCAATTAATTTTATTTAAAAAAACAAATATTTGTCCGACGATGGGATGTTATGAAACTCACAAGTAGTGATTCTTAACTGATCCCTAGGTGAGAAGATTCTACTAAATGTTACCAGAGTATTGAGATATTTAGTATGATTTTTCAATATTTTAAATTTTTGTTACAAATGAAAATAAACAATTTTTTAATAAAAAAACAAAGAAAAAATAATAATAATAAAATTTAAATTTAATTAAATAAATTCCGATGATGGGATGTCATGAAACTCACAAGTAGTGATTTCTTGACTGATCCTTAGGTGAGAAGAGTCTACTAAATGTTACCAGAGTATTGAGATATTTAGTATGATTTTTCAATAATTTAAATTTTTGTTAAAAATTAAATCAATAAGTTTTTTATTAATAATAAAATTAAAACTTAAATAAACAATTATCCCGATGATGGGATGTTATGAAACTCACAAGTAGTGATTTCTTAACTGATCCCTAGGTGAGAAGAGTCTACTAAATGTTACCAGAGTATTGGGATATTTAGTATGATTTTTCAATAATTTAAATTTTTATTAAAAATGAAAATAAATAATTTATTTTTTATATAAAAAAACAAAGATAAAAAAATAATGAAATTTAATAATTAAACAATGTCCGATGATGGGATGCCATGAAACTCACAAGTAGTGATTTCTTGACTGAGCCCTAGGTGGGAGAAGTTCACTAAGTTTTACCATAGTTTTGGGATACTTAGTGCAATTTTTCAATAATAAAAATTTTTATTTAAAATAAATAAAAAAATATTTATATAAAAAAATGAAAAAATTCATTTGCATCATTCATTATCTGTTTGCATCATATGCATTCATAATAATTTTCGAAGCGAGTGTGAATCTTCCGATGATGAGATTCTATAGAACTCACAAGTAGTGCTTCTTAAGAAATCTCTAGGTGAGGAAATTATCCAAAATGCTACCAGAAGTATTGAGGTACTTCGGAATAATTTTCAATACAAAAGATTTTCACTTATTTCAAATAAAAAATAAATTTTAAATGTTTTAAAATTAATACAAAGAAAAAATGATTTCAAAATAAATGGAGTTCTTTTTAAATGCTAAATTAAGACCATTTTATTAAAAAAAAAGATAATACGTGATTACAATGGTACCATTTCTTAACGGACGTTGTGGGGGTGCTAATCCTTCCCACGCGTAACTGTACTCCCGAACCTGATTTTTGTTTTCGCAGATCAAAAAAATTTTCTTTTTAATAAAACTTAATTAATTTTGAGATTTTGTTAAAAAAATAAATATTTTTAGGTGACTAATCACACCTAGTCAAAAAAATTGGTGACGACTCCCTTTGTTTTTAAATGTTTTCAAAATATTCGAGCGTGAAACCGTTACGATAGTATTAATTTAAGATCAGTAAGTATTTACTAAATTGGAGGTGAGTGAGAAAATGACTCATTTTAGTTAAAGGAAGATGGATTTTTCTGGTGTACCTTGGTTAATATTTATGCATTGATTGGAATCGAATGTGGAGGGAGTCGTTTGAAATGGAGAGTATGGAAGGAAATCGGTGCATTACAATTTACAAGGGATCTTAATATTGTGAGTTATGCAGAGGAAAGAATGGAACGTGTGTCAAATAGAGTAGGAAACAATCTGCACGTTGGTAACAAAAGATAAGTAAGGGTGGTTTGCTGTTTTTGACTGGCACTAAGAGAGATCAACAGATAAGTTTGAAAGCAATGAGGTTTTTGTGGAGTTCTTCATTGGAGAGATGGCACCTTGCTAACTTTGGTTCTAGTGCTTAATGCTGATCAGTTGAGTGAGATTTAAAGAGTTGTTTATTTGTTTGAAATGAATGGAATATCTTTTACAATTTGTTTAGCTTTTATCTTCTAGCTTATTAATTTATTTGTATTTCTCTTATGAGTTCAATTTGAATCTGCATTCTCTTTCTTTAATGATCTTCAAAGCCACTTTTCTCTTGTTTATCATTTCCTTGCTGGTTCCTAAACAAATGCCGCATTATATTTCTAGTAGTTTTTGCTTACATGTTGAAAAATTTATACGTCTTCTGGAATGTATTCTTTCGTTTTTTATTCTGATTAGACCTATAAGTATAATGTATTGTTCTCCCTTGTTACTTTTTGCTTTATAATTTTTTGTTTCTTTTATTTAGTATTCTCATACTTACAGATGTTGTTTGGGTTGACTGTACGCTTTAGTGAAGTGGATCTTTTGTATACTTATTTATTTTTGGGGGTGAGTGGTGAAATTATAAGTTACTAAGGCTTGTAAATTAGATTATTGTGATAGATATAAGAAAGGTTTATATGCATTTTATATTTCATTACTAAGAAAGATATTATTTTGGAATTAGTCCTAATTAATTTAATTATAAACTAATATTATCTCTTTGAAAAGCCAATCATGTTAATGTGGGTTGTTGTATGGTCGTTAAAACTATGCTTTCTTCATCAAAATAAAAAGCATTTGTATGCATGAGCCATGAGCTAGTGTCTTTCCACGCTAATATATATAAATGAATTAAATTTCTATGTTTCATTGAAAGAAAAGTTTAATTTTTATTTTCGAAGCTTAGTCTAAAGTCTAATTAAACAATATTTGTTTCATCAATAAAATGCTTAGGTGTATTAATTCTTGGCATTATTATAGTTTTTAAGGAAAAAAAAATCATCAGTTTATATCTCTTTTATTTGTAACTATTAATTCTTGGCATTATGATTAAGATCTGTCTTAAATATGTGTTAACATTTCTATAATTGTGAGTATTAAACAGCATGGCTTGATATTGGCAATCTCTTGTTCTGAGTGTTAATGAATTTCCATGCAGACAACCTATCCTCGTACACCAGCTGTTCGAAAAACTTGGGTGGTTCAACTATTTATCAAGTTTATAATATTTACAGGACTCATGGGATTCATAATAGAACAGGTTGGTTCTGATTCTTAAATTGCTTCTAGTGTAACTTATTCTGCCTTTTGTTTCGGAACATTTTCACCAAAATGCTAAAGTTTTAACATATTTGTATAAATCTACAGTATATCAATCCAATTGTTCAGCACTCTCAACACCGTTTGAATGGGAACCTTTTATATGCCTTAGAGAGAGTTTTGAAGCTTTCAGTTCCAAATTTATACGCGTGGCTCTACATGTTCTACTGCTTTTTTCATCTCTGGTACAGTTGCAGTTATTGTTTCTGGAAAAAAATAATCTTTTTCTCTCCTTTTTCATTATAAAGGTTCTGTTATGTAAAAAAAGAAAAAAATTTGTAAAGTAATTCATACTTTAGTTTGATAGCTATAGTTGCGTTCATTTTATATGCATTACTCCATAATTTAATAGCAGCAAGTTGCTTATTTCTGCTTTCAAGTATGCGCGTGAGTTATCTCATTGCATGATCATGCAAACAACTAATTAAAACAAGGTATATCAACTTTGATGCCAAATTACTTCCTCTGTCCACCTAATGGCCAACCAATCTCAAGCACCAGCATCTCCTTCCTTTACAATATTTAGGGATTAGGAAAGACAAATTGTCTCTCCTGAGCATGATGCATTTTGATTCTTTGTTTAACCATTTTGACAAAATTTGCTCCTGAGAATGGAGTATTTGTCGTAACGGTTTCGCGTTCGACGATTTTGAAAAACGTTTAAAAATAATATGGAGTCGCCACCAATCTTTTTTGTCTAGGTGTGATTGGTCACCTAAAAATATTTATCTTTTTAACAAAATCTCAAAATTAATTAAGTTTTATTAAAAAGACAATTTGGGTCTGCGAAAACAAAGTTGGGTCCGGGAGTACGGTTACGCATGGGGAAGGATTAGCACCCCCACGTCGCCCGTTAGAAAACGGTACCATAGTAATCTTGTGCTATCCTTTAGTTTTAATAAAATGATCTTGAATTAATATTTAAAAATAATTCTTATTTTATTGCAATCTTTTTATTCAAAATCATTTTTTTATTTGTAAATTTATTTTGGTTTTATTTTAAAAGGTTAAACTTTATTTTTCGAATGTGAACTTTTTTGTATTGAATAATTAAATCAAATACTCCAATACTTTTGGTAGCATTTGAAATAATTTTCCTCACCTAGAGATTTCTTAAGAATCACTAGTTGTGACTTCTACAGAATCTCATCTTCGGGAGGGCTCACACCCATTTCGAAAATTAAAATAAGCTTTACTTTGAAAATAAATATGAATCCCTTTTATTAAATCAAATATTCCATTACTTTTGGCAATATTTGAAATAATTCTCCTCACCTAGAGATTTATAAAGAATCACTACTTGTGACTTCTATAGAATCTCATCCTCGGTAGATTCACGTTTATTTGGAAATTAAATGAATGCATATGATGCAAACAAATAATATATGATGAAAATGAATTTTTTTTATTTCCAATTTCATTATTTATTTGTTTATTTATTTATATATTTTTTTTAAAAAAACTTATTCATTTTCTTTTTTTATAAAAATTTAAATTATTGAAAAATCATACTAAATATTCCAATACTTTTGGCAACATCTAGTACGATTCTTCTCACCTAAGGATCAGCTAGGAATCACTACTTGTGACTTCCGTAGCATCCCATCATCGGAAAAATTTCATTTAATTGAATTTAAATTTCATCATTTATTCAAATTTGAATTTCATTATTTTTGAATACATTTCCTAATCAATAATAATAATTAATGAAAATACAAGTAAAAGAAAATTTTTTATTTCTTATTTTGCAACATGCACTAATAATAATAATAATAATAATAATAATAATAATAATAATAATAATAACAATAAAAACATAATAATAATAATAATAATAATAACAATAACAACAACAACAATAAACAAAATGTTGAAAGAACGAAAGAAATTATACCCAAATAATTGGGTTTTAAAACCCAAAGGAGCCCTTTGAACTTGGTCCAAAAGTCAAAGCCCAATAGCACTTGGAATGGGCTGCAATTGTTGGGCTGAAACAGGCCACGGATAGGCCAGACGTGGGTCACGCGGATGGGTCGGGTTGGTCCGAAACGCATGCGGGTCGGAGCAGGTCAAAAGCGGGTTGCGCGAGTCGGGTCGGGTCAACACGCGGATATCCTTCCTCTCCGGGTCGGGCGCGCGAGTCCCAGTTCGGATCCCGAGTCACGCGCGGATCTTCTCTTTTTTTTTTCGGCTATAAAAGTCTTCATTTTTTTATTCTGTCATTTTTTCCTTCTTTTTACAAAAAAATTCAGAGCCTTCCAAGGCTCTCGGTCGGGGCGATTTCCGGCCGCCGTCCGCGATCGCCGGTAGTCAAAATGAAAAAGCTTTCCCTTTTCTGATTCTTTTCTACCTCCTGAACCCAATTCCGACTTCCGTTTCACCAAAAAAACCTCTTAACTACCTAGATCTGGCTCTCTCCGAAAGCCTTTCCCTCTTTTTTTTTTTTGTTTTTTTTTTTTTGTTGATGGTTTCGGATGTTTGGATCTGCTGGGTTTTTTTGTTGTTGTTTGTCTCTTTCTTGCAAGTGATAGGGTTTAGGTGTTAGATCTAGAGTTCCTAAGGGTCTCGGGTTTGGGGTTTTCGGTGTAGGGGTTGTGTTAGGGTTACCAGAAGGCTCGGGTGATGAGGAAGGGGTGATGATGGCAGTAGCTTGTGAGTGTTTCGATGGTGAGGATGGTGATGGTGAGCAATGGCGGTGGTGATGGTGGTCAAAAATGGTCCCCCCTTCCCCATTGGTAGTGACCAAATGGTGGGTTTTTGTAGAAGGGATTGGGGTTTCTATTGGTAGTGGGTGGAGTAGGCAGAGAGGGGAATGGGGCTGCAGGGTTGGTGGCTGGCAGGAACTGGTGCCGTGCACGGCACCAGTTCTTTCATCCTTTTTTTTAATTTTTAAATTTTTAATTTTTAATGATTATTTTTTTAATTAATTAATTAATTTAAAAATAAAATATAAAAAAAATCCGGACAAAATTAGGTGTCTACAGTATTAATGCGAAACATTGCTCTTGCTCTCATGCAGACACTCTTAGGCATGCACATGCATTAGGTCACATGCATAATGGACAGAGATCAACCCTCTCTGGACACTTAAAAAACTTTGGCAGCATAATGTTTATATTGCGTGCTGCACATCTCTTATTTATAATTACAAATACAGGTTAAATATACTAGCTGAGCTCCTTCGTTTTGGAGATCGTGAGTTTTATAAAGATCGGTGGAATGCAAAAAATGTCGAGGAAGTAAGTTCCAGCATCCCGTAATTATTATCTAGGGATACATTTCACTCAATTCTTTGGCGAAATTCACTGTGAACTTTTTGCGTCTCTTGCATGGATTTCCCTACCTCTTCTTTGCCACTATTTAGTTTCATTGGCTGATTTTTCTCTCCTTAATTTAATTAAGTTTTCAGAATATCAAAATGCTTCTTATGTACTCCTACCTTCTATTTTAACATTTTTTCACAATCAACGTTATTTTCCCTTTTCCTTTTCACACTCAGAAGGAAAATTTTAATTTTCCATTGCTGACTGAATTTTAATTGATTACAGGCTGTTCATAAATGGATGGTTTGCCATATCTATTTTCCATGCATAAGGAATGGTATACCAAAGGTGAATTCTTTTTCTGAAAACTTCAGTGCTTTAGTCATGATATTTAGCTCTTTGTTTTTCAAGTGATGGAAAAACGGTAACTTTCCATCAAGCTTATTGTTATCTGATGGTTATTTATTCCCAAAGGTGATGTCTTTCATTCCAGTTCTTTATTTTTGAATTAATTTGTTTTCTTTTCCTTCCTTATCAAGGAGTTGCCGTCATTATTGCATTCTTGGTTTCTGCTGTATTTCATGAGGTATGTATGTTCCCATAAGTCTTTATTCTTTTAACTTGCCTTTTGTGGATGGAAGAGACAAAGTAGAGTGGAGATTCTAATAATTATTTAATTTAAATGTGATTATTGTTGTCAGATGGAAAATATGCTCAGAGTTAGTACTTATAGTTTAGGTGTGCACCAATTGCTGCCTGTTCTTTTGTACATTTTATTGTCTTTCATTCACCTTGAAAAATGAATGTATAATTGAATTCATAACAATCGGTACCAACTTTTGCTGACTAGCCCAAACTTATGCTGTCATCATTAACTGTTTTGTTTATTGTTACCTTATCAGCGAGGATAATTAGCAATGAGAGAGGAAAGAAGAGGAGAAAAAAAGATGCCAAGCTTGTTGCCTATGATTTTTGCCATGTGCACAGATCAAAAGCATAGATTGGGAAAAAAGGGTGAAAGGAGGAAAAAGTTTACAGTATTAGTTTATAAATTGAGAAGTAGATATTCATTTCTTGTAGAATGGATATACCACCTTGCAGTATCAGATCTTATATTTGTTGATGACACAGTTCGAATATTGCTCAAGCTGATTAATTACCAGATTACCTTATGCAGTATCATGAAAGGCATTTGCTTTCTTTTTCTCTGTTTATTACCCCACAACATTAATAAATGTCAATATTTTCATGCTCTGTGCAATGAATGTCAGAACAGCCTGTTTAAATGGCTTTATTTCAGTTAATTTTTTTTTACAAAGGTTAGTGCTGAAGTTCCTGTGATTGAATTCCAGTTTATACCATGAACGTTCTTTATTTAATTCCTTCATCCTATAAATATATGCTTTACCGCATCGATTTTGCTTCTATTGTTTTATAGTTATGTTTACTATATGACAGCTCTGCATTGCTGTTCCTTGCCACATATTCAAATTATGGGCTTTTATTGGCATCATGTTTCAGGTAAGAATATTCTTGTTTCTTGTACATTAACATAGAAAAGTGAAGATAAATAGTCATTTAGCACTTTTAAATGCTGGCCTTGGAGTACATCATTGCCGACAGACTTTCACCAGCATTCACCTAGCAGGCGGTCAACGAACCGCCGATAAGGTTTTTACCAGCGGTTTATTAGTCTTTTACTGGCACTTAAGTCAGATTTTTTGTAGTGTGAAGAATTATCTTAAAAAAAAATTCGGTGCTATTGTTGTTTGATATTGCCGGATGGCTTTGAAGTTTTCTTCTTTCTATGTTACTTTGGGAAATCCTGTGATTTATTAAAAGATAGATTTGATGAGAGTCATACCAAGAATTCTTAGGCCTTGTTATGAGTCAAACTGAAGATCATTAAGCCTAAAGATAGACTGAGCCCAAGTGGAAAGAGGACTCAGGAAGATCATGGAAGATCCATTAAATGACCATTTAAGCTGTAGGTCATAAAGGTAATTACGTGCAAACTGACTCTTATAAATAAGTCACAGGTACTATTTTTAAACCATAATCTCTATTTTGCTGAGAAAAAACCCTGCTTAGATCCTGTCTGACTTAAGCATCGAAGTGCGTGCGCAGGGGAAAGCCCCTGTGCCTTCTCATCATTTTCTTTCTTGGAGAGTTCTTGGAGACAGGTTAAGAAGAAGATCGAGATTCGTATCTCATAAAAAATCATTGTTGTTTTGGGCAACAACAATTGGCGCTGTCTGTGAGAAACAAACAAAAAAGCCAAGTACAAAAGATGGTGAGAACACGATTTGCAAGAGGTGGGTACATAGGCACTGACAGGCCCACTGGGTAGAGCGATGCGGGCAAGCAAAGGTCCACGCGGTAGGCCCTTTTGGCAAGAGACAGGCTCCCGCACGAGCGAGAGAGGAGCTTCGCTAGCGATAGGCCTTGGCAAGATAGGGGCTTCCGCACGCAACAAGCATTAGGTGAGAAAGGAGCTCCGTGCGTGACAGGCCTTGGACGAGATAGGGCTCCCGCACGCGATAGGCCTTGGGGGAAAGAGGGGCTCCTGTACGCGACAGGCTTGTCTACTGCACCTAAGCTCGCTTGGTATAGTGATGGGTGAGCACAGTACTCACACGGTAGGACCTTTGGCCAGGTAGAGCAATGGGCGAACATAGATCGCACATGGCAGACTCCTTCAGCAAGAAAGTGGCTCGTCTAATAGAGCAAAGATGGTGAGCACATGGCGCCCGTGGCAAGCATCTTTGGTGATAGATTCGCTTGCCCACACAACAGAAACTTTGGTGATAGAGTGGCTTACCCATGCATCAGCCAACGCAGGCGAGCACAGGACCATGGGTACTCTTCTTTCGTGATAGATTGGCTCGCCCACGCGACAATCACTTGGGCGAGAACCTATATGGTGAGAACAGTTCCACGAGGCAGGCGACAGCCCCATTTGCCGCTCTTGGCAGGCATGTGGTTGTGGGTGGTAGGGTGTAACCCACATCAGGCATGCGGCAGGGTGCCTCAGCGAGTGATAGGCGCGGCAGGCATGTGGTCAATATGCAGTAGGGTGTAACCCACATTAGGCATGCGATAGGGTGCCTGAGCAAGCGATAGGTGTGGGACCTCCGACGACAGGGTATTACGCGACAGAGTGCTAAAGCTGTGTAGGGGTACCTGAGCAAGCGATAGACGTGACAGGCATGTCGTTAGCTTGTAGCAGGGTGTAACGCACATCAGGCATGCAGTAGGGTGCCTTAGCGAGCGATAAGCATACTGTATTCTTGTTTTAACATTTATTGCAGTGGTGACAGGGTGCGAGGCTGCAGCAGTATACCCTTCGGTGGTAGGTACGCAAGCTACAGCAGGGTTCAAGACAGAGCTTGAGCAATGAGGTCATGCTTTTGATCACCTTGGGTCGATAAGCCTTCACTCTTAGCCAACTCGAGCGAATTGTGAAAGACCTTACAAGATTAGAAATGTGATTGGACCAAGCACTTGTCCTTTGAAGGCCTTACAATGCAAGAAGGTTTCAAAGACTTGGAACACTAATCACTTGAAATCGTACTAGCACATGATATTTTTGTTTTAACATTTACTGCAGTTATTTTGTTACTTGTTCCATTTGATTGGAAATATTACATGTTATGAAATGGAAGGCCAGTTATTCATATCTTTATCTATACTATGATAATCTTCCATCTATGATAGACATGTTACAGGAGGTGCGAGATGGGCAAATCAAAAGTCCCTAAGCGAAAAAAGTGCGAGACGGGCAAATCCAAAGTCTTTAAGCACAAAAGGGTGCAAGACGGGCAAATCTAAAGTTCCTAAGCACAAAAGGGTGCGAGACGGGCAAACATAAGTCCCTAAGCACAAAAGGGTACGAGACGGGCAAATCTATAGTCCTTAAGCACAAAAGGGTGCGAGATGGGCAAATCTAAAGTCCCTAAGCACAAAAGGATGCGAGAGGAGTAAATCCAAAGTCCTTAAGCACAAAAGTGTGCGAGACGGGCAAATATAAAGTCCCTAAGCGAAAAATGCGCGAGACGGGCAAATCTAAAGTCTCTAAGCACAAAAGAGTGCGAGACGGGTAAATCTAAAGTCCTTAAGCACAAAAGAGTGCAAGATGGGCAAATCAAAAGTCCCTAAGCACAAAAGGTGCGAGATGGGCAAATCTAAAGTCCCTAAGCACAGGAGGTGCGAGACGGGCAAATCTAAAGTCCTTAAGCACAAAAGGGTACGAGACAGGCAAATCTAAAGTCTAAGCACAAAAGGCTGCGAGACGGGCAAATCAAAAGTCCTTAAATATAAAAGGTGCGAGACGGGCAAATCTAAAGTCCTTAAGCACAAGAGGTGTGAGACGGGCAAATCAAAAGTCCCTAAGCACAAAAGGGTGAGAGATGAGCAAATCTAAAGTCCCTAAACACAAAAAAGTGCAAGACGGGCAAATCTAAAGTCCCTAAGCACAAATGGGTGTGAGAGGGGTGAGCACAAAAGGGTGCGAGACGGGCAAATCTAAAGTCCCTAAGCATAAAAGGGTGTGAGACGAACAAATCCAAAGTCCCTAAGCATAAAAGGGTGCCAAATGAGCAAATCTAAAGTCTCTAAGCACAAAAGGGCGCGAGAAGAGCAAATCTAAAGTCCTTAAGCACAAAAGGGTGCGAGACAGGCAAATCTAAAGTCCCTAAGCACAAAAGAGTGCAAGACGGGCAAATATAAGTTCTTAAGCGAAAAATGCGCGAGGCGGGCAACTCAAACATACAAGTCCTTAAGTGGAAAAAGCGTGAGATAGGCACAACGCTCGAGTAAACAGTTCTTTTTTGGACAAGAAGAGTAACGTTGTCTCAAGAAAAACTGGGGGAGCAATACCATATGAAAGACAAAAGGTATGTTACGTTGTGACTCTTGAAATGGCTTTAACATTGTAATAACATAGCATATATTCTGTCACAAGCACTCTAAGGAAAAAGCCTGAAGCGAAAAATGCGCGATGTAGGCTACGCATGGACTTGAAGCGAAAAGTGTGCGATGTAAGTCATGCATGAAGGCAAAAAGTGCAAGGGCTTGAAGCAAAAAATGCGTGAGGTAAGCCATGAATGAAATAAAAGGACTTGAATCGAAAAGTGCGTGAGGTAAGTCTAAGAAGAGTTTAAATAAGTGTAAGGCCAATATGTAGTCACCGAAGGGTTCTTTATAAAAGACTGGGCACTTTCACAAAGAACTGGGGAGCGCTTACTATATACATATACATAGTAAGCTCTGTGGGAAAATGAAGCAAGAAAGTGGAATTTTTCATTCATTCAACTCTAGAGTTGTATTATAATAAGTGTATTCTAGATTGACCTCTACAGCAAGAGGAATATTGATATTAACAGGCACCCAAGAATGTGCATCCTAAGGCACTATAATGTCAAGAGCTTGATCCTTAGAAAAATTTGCCTATGGATTACCCAAATCATCTTTATTTAAGCCTGTGAGAACCTCGACCACTTTGGGTCGATGAAAAGGCTCCTAAAAGCCAGTGAGATCATGTAGATCTTTATAAGTGTCTATCCTCAGAAAAAGTTTAAAATCCTTAGCACTTGCATCAAGCTTTGACCAATCAGAAGCCTGCTAGGTACAAATCACATTTGATGAAACTGGTTAAGAATATATGCCTCCTTTTGTGGTGCTTCTTGATGATGTGCCTTCACTGCCTTAACCCAGATTTGATTTTGGTCCTTTTAGTTAAAGGAAGGCTTCAGTGGCTCTATTATCTTGTAATTTCTCCCTATAGCTCTTGGTTTCAGTCAATTAGGACCTTGAGTTCGAAGAGAAGAGTGGCATACTCCACTTGAAAAGCATTTAGCTCAGTTGAAGTGGAGGAAAATGTATTCCAGTAGTGCTTTAAACAAAGGCAATCTTAGCCTTTTTTATCTCAAATCGTCCTTAAGATGAAACAGCTCTAGCTGCTCGAGTTCTCTAACGGCTTGCATCTTAAACACTAAGTGCTAAGCATTAATAGCAATTATTTGTTGCAAGGCTTGTAAACAAGTAAAACGAGTTAGTAAACTCACAAGACATTCACGTTAACGTGAAATAAAGGATTTGCAACTTACTCTTTAAGAGGAGCAATCTGGGAAGCATATGCATGTCTCTCATTGATAACTTCATGAATAGCTACCTCTTATCTTTCATGAGGAGCTTGAATAAATTGCACTCGGCTCAATTTTGCCCTTGTGACTTTTAGTTCCTCCTGTTCACCAAAACTAATCACTAGTGATTCACTAACAACAGACTTACTCCTCCCATGGTTAAGGGATCAAGAGGAACTGAATCCCTTATAATGAACACGAGAAGAGTATAAGCTCAAATGTTTTTTGTAACCACTCCTTTAAAGCGAACTTGTTTTCTGAGAATGAGAAATTTCAGCTTGAGAGGCGGAGAAGTGCTCAATATCCTTCCTCTTGCAAGAAGCACACCCAACACTTTGGATTAATGGATCCTTGAGCTCTAAAAGAGGACTTATGGATTCGTAAGAGCATCTACCATCCCTCAACCAGCAAATAGGATGTTCTCTTGAGTGAAGAAAAGACCTTCTAAATAAAATAGGTCATTGACTCAGAGAATCCATGGGCCTTGAAAAGGCACTTAACAAAAGAAATAACAACATGACGCCGTTCCTATTACAAATTATGATGAAGTCCACTAGCTGAGCTCTCGGATGAAGATGAAAAGTCTCTTACAATAATTCTAAAAAAGGGGTAGCGAGAGAATCTGAAAAGTCTATGTACCTATAATGATTTTAATTAAAAAACAAAAACCATATATACTTTTCGACAGGGTATACCCTGCGAAAGAGTGGGGAGCAATTGATGAGAGTCATACCAAGAATTATTGGGCCTTGTTATGAGTCAAACTGAAGATCATTGGACCTAAAGATAGATTGAGCCCAAGTGGAAAGAGGACTCAGGAAGATCATGGAAGATCTATTAAATGACCATTTAAGCTGTGGGTCATAAAGGTAATTATGCACAAACTGACTCCTATAAATAAGTCACAATTATTATTTTTAAACTCTAATATCTATTTTGCTGAGGAAAACCCTGCTTAGATCCTGTCTGACTTAAGCATTAGAGTGCCCCTGCGCCCTCTGATCATTTTCTTTCTTGCAGAGTTCTTGAAGACAGGTTAAGACGCAGATCGAGATTCGTACCTTATAAAAAGTCATTGTTGTTTTGGGCAACAACAAGATTAAATTCTTTGGTTTTTAAAACTGTAACAAAAAACAAACAGGTAGAGCTTCAAGGTAGAAAAATTCAAAGAAAGTTTCTTTCTTTTGTTCTTTCTATTCCATTGTTGTGAACAGATTGATGCTCTTTCGAATACAAAAACCTCAACTATAACCAATAACAACTATCTTAACACCAATGTTATTTATTATTTCTTTTATTAGGTTAGATGTGAAATGTTAGTATGAGTGTTTTTTTTATTCATAGAGAGATAAAGATAAATGGAAAATTGAATTTTAAATCTAATTTCTTTAAAAAATGATAACAATTATTATATTAAGTTTTAGTTGTTATTTATATGAGTTTCTTTTATCACGATTTTGTTAAGTATTTAAAGGATTTATTTATTGGAGTAGCTTATGCTTTCTACAAATCCGAAGTCAAAATGTGTGTAAAAGAAAATTTAATTTGTGTAGACACCCCATTTTGTTCAGGGTCTTTTAATGTTATTAGACCTATTGGGTTTGATAATTAGACGATGAATCTAATTTTTGTATTACTATCTTGTTTATTATTAAAAAAATATATAAAAATAAAATGAAAATAAAGAAAAAAAATAACAAAAAAATAAAGTGATCAAAGAAGGAAAACTTGAGACAAAAAATAAAAAAAATCAGAATCTTAAAACAAAAGCAAAGTCAAAAATTTAAAAATTTTAGAAAGAAAATCAAAATCAATGAGTGAATCAAGTGAGAATCAATTAAGATACAAGTCAATCTCAAATTTGTGCATGGATGGAAAGCAATAAAATTGGTTTAATACACGGAAGGAAAATTAAATAAAAAGAGACAAACACATATATAAAAAGAAAGGAGAACTAGGGTTGAAGGGGGATGGAGGCGGCAATTAAAAAAAAAAAAGAGAAAAGGTCTTGGCAACTGAGCATTTTGCCGGAACCCTACTATTTGCTACTGTTTCATTCATTCACCGCCACCACCTAGCACCACCATCACCATCATCAAACCGAGTATCTGCACCTCGAGTTTCCTTCATCATCATGCCTATCTTCACCCTCTGCCATTGTCTTTGTTCAGGCTATTAAACCAGTCAAAACGAAAGCCATTTGCTTCTTGCCGCCACCAAGTTGCCACAGCCTGCTGGCCATCGTTGCCTATCACTGTCTAGAACTTCAAAACCGAGCCAGCCTATGCCATCCAAACAGCTACTATCCTTGCCATCATTAAACTGCTTGCTACGTGGTGAAGAAAGAAACTGGTGTGGTGTTCAGAGTTTCCAAAACCAGTGAGCTGCTATTTGTAACTTGGTGAGAAATCAGAGCCAAACGTGGTGTAAAGCTGTTGGAAACTGAGAATTGAAGCAATAAACTTAAGCAAAATCGGGATAAGTCAAAATCGAAAGGAGGAAAAGGAGCAGCCGCCCTTGGCTACTCGAACCTCATCACCGTCCATAGCCACGCTTTGCTACTGTTGGGTCTTCGTATTGCTGCTTGCTGCTGGTTAGGACGTGAAAACAAAGGAGAAAGCCAACACACTCACGTGGGAGAAAGACAGAAAAAAGGGGACAGCTGTTGAGAAGATTGAAGAAAGAAAATAAAGAAACAGGAAACAAAGAACAAGACAAAAGAAAAGAAAGCAAGGAACTTTCGTACCAGCCTTGCTGCTCCATTACTTACGTGGAAAGAAGAAAAGAATGTTGGGCTCAGCAAAGGTTTGATTTCTTCTATTAATCCTATTATTTCATCATTAAATTAACATGTCTAGACCTTTTTTTTAGATAAAATCGCTATAGACTATTGACTGTGGAAGTAAGTAGAAAAAAAAAACAAAAAAGGGAAATGTGTGATTTCAACAGGTATGTTTTTTTATTTCACTAATTGTTTGGTTGATTGTTCAATCGTTTGATTAATTTAGTTGGATAGTTCAATAATATAACAATGTAATGATTAATAAATATTTAGTCATTTGCATGATAAGCTAACGTGTGTTTGCATTAATAAGTTA
This sequence comes from Heritiera fomes, assembly GCA_032173925.1. Lineage (NCBI taxonomy): Eukaryota > Viridiplantae > Streptophyta > Magnoliopsida > Malvales > Malvaceae > Heritiera > Heritiera fomes. Next base: position 6,467,570 of record JAPDPM010000015.1, read on the forward strand.
ATAAATTGATAGTGATTTATAACAGCATGGGATAATTTGATATTTTTAATTGGATAATTTCACAGTTTAGTAATTTAAAAATTGTAGGATGAGGTGGATTAATATGTAATGATAGTATGCAAGCGGATTAATTTAAAAAGATTTTTTAAGTAACATAAATTTGTGTGACAAGGAGTTAGTAATTTGTTCATAAAATATTAACCTTGCACGTAAATAGGACTTGTATATTTGTATGGTTAGATTTATTCTGAATGGTTTGTATGATATTTTATTGGACTAATAAGCTTGTGTGATTTAGATGATTCATAGGATAAGACTTTTGGGAATTGAATTTTAAAGAAATAAGATTCCTTAGGAAAATATAATCATATCATTAAATTATAAAAATTATAAAATCATAATACACAAAGAAGATGAGTTATTCCAACAACGGAATACTAAAAGGACTGTGCTTGAGTAGTACTTTTAGATGTCTTAAGGTGAGGAGAGTTCTTTTAAGTCTTGCCAGCTTGATGGAAGATTTAAAAGATATTTCCAAGATTTAATAAATTTAATTAAAAATAAAAATTAAATTAGATTTAAAAATAGTAAATTAAAATTAAGTTCATTATAATAAATAATAAAAATCAAATTAATTAATTAGAATTAAAATTAGAAAAGAATTAAAATAAATAGAAATTAAATTAAATTAAATATTTTAATAAATATGAATTTCCGACGATGGAATTCTAAAAGGACTGCGCTCGAGTAATACTTTTAGATATATTGAGGTGAGGATATTTCTTTTAGGTCTTATCAGCTTGATGGAAGATCTAAGGGGATATTTTCAATATTTAATGAATCAATTTAATTATAAAAATAAAAATTAAGTTAAGTTAAAAATAGTAATTTAAAATTAAGCTCAATATAACAACCAAATTAGTTAATTAGAATCAAAATTAGAAAGAAATTTAAATAAATAGAAATTAAATTAAATTAAATATTTTAAATGTGAATTATTCCGAGGATGGAATTTAAAAGGAATTGCGCTTGAGTAATTTCTTTAAAAATTCCTAAGGTGAGAATATTCTCTTTAAGGTCTTACTAGCTTGATGGAAGGTCTTTGAGAGAATTTTCAATATAAAATAATTCATGTTTATTTAAATATGTAAAAATATAATGAAACAATAATTTATATAAAAATAATAATAGAATAAAATAAGATAAGATAATAAATAGAAGTTCGAGTAGGAATCAAGATAAGGTTTACATAATGTACTTAAAACATACGACGACGGAGCCTCTTCAAGAAAGGCGATTGGTCCTACTTGAATACTCTTGAGGTGAGAAGAACTTTTGAGTTGTCCAACTAGCTTGATGGAGGAGACTTAGAAGATTTTTTCAATATTTAATTATATCGAAATTAAAGTAAAGAGGCAAAATTAGGATAACCTTAGATTTACTCGGTACCATTTTAGGATGGGCGTTGTGAGGGTACCAATCTTTCCTCACACGTAACCGTACTCCCGAACTCAAGACTTTTAACATAGACCAAGCCTTATCCTTAGTTTGAATAGGTGACTAATCACACATAGGTTAGAATGGTTGGTGGCGACTCCATAGTTTTGTGTCTAGCTATTAGGTTTCTAGAAACTTAGTACATTATGACAATTTGTTGTGTATTTTTAGATGTGAATTTAATGTATTGATCAAAGGATGTTTTATGGCTATTGATGTTGGAATAAGATGGTTCATACGATACCTTGTATCATTTTATATCTTCCAAAAAAATAACACCGAACACCACGTAATATGCAAAAGAAAATTAGCGGTAGAGATTTGATAGTTTAAATACAATAAAAAATGATATGAAAAAAAAATATAAATTTGATACGAATTAAAAATTGATAAAAATTGTATATAAATATTATAAAAATTAAAAAAATTAAAAAAAAAACTTTATATTTAACGTGTCGATTTAATATTATAAAATTTTAAAAAAAGTTTTATATTTAACGTGTCGATTTAAGTTTGATACAAAATTTTTTATATTTTATATTATAAAAATATAATTTTATATAATACGAATACAAATTTTATATATAAATAAAACAAAAATCAATCAAACGACCGTCAGATTTGAGTTGGTTGGCCCACGCACCCTCTTATATTACATCCACCCGTATCCACTTGCCAAAGAACTTCCTTTTATATATATATATATAAAAGGAAGTTCTTTGGCAAGTGGATACGGGTGGATGTAATATAAGAGGGTGCGTGGGCCAACCAACTCAAATCTGACGGTCGTTTGATTGATTTTTGTTTTATTTATATATATATATATATATATATATATATATATATAGGGATCCATTTATACTTATGTAAAATTTAATCGTTTTACACACTTTTTTTATCTTTAGATTTAGTTAAATGAAGGGCTTAGATTAAAATCCCTATATGTAAAACTAAATCTAAAGATAAATGCAAATATATTTTTATCTTTCCTTTTTTACATATGCTCTTTTCCACCTCTTTTTTTCATGGCTATCTTCTCTTTTCTGTCTCTCTTACACCACGTCATTTCTCTCTTTTTATTGTCTCTTATTTTATTTAAACTCTTACTCAGCTGCATGGTTGAGCCAGTCTTATTTCAAGTGTCACCATGTTTTATTCAGCTGTAAGAGAAGGAAACGAAATTTTGCCTTGGTAAAGCCATCAATGTTCGATAGTTTGGCTATCAGAGTTCTACCATCTATAGTAGTGAATGAATAACACCTTTGACAAAATCCCCTTCATTGCTCCTTGACTCAATGCATGAAATCGAGAAAATAATGGCACCATGGTGAGTGGTTACAGGCTTACAGCCTTCCAGCAAGGATAGAGCAAATTTATTGAGACTAAAAACACTAAATTTTGTTTTTAAAATAATAAACATGACTAAGTGGTTGACGTTGCATAGGAAGTCAAGATAGCTACAAAGACTCATTGAATAGAATAAATATTTACTGAAAGAACAAGAAAAAGTGACAAAAAAGAGAACAAATTCCAGGAAGGATGGTGAAGACAGACGTGAAGAAGAGAGGTGGAAAAGAGCAAGTATAAAAAAAAGGAAGGATTAAAATATCTCTACATTTATTTTTGGATTTAGTTTTACATATAGGGATTTTAATTTAGGATAATTATTACATACACTGACAATGGAGTTTTTTTACTCCACAAGCAGCGTTAAGATCGTGACATGTGTCTTATAAAAATATTAAAATGAATAAAACAGGACATGTGTTACTATCTTAATGCTGCTTGTGGAATAAAAAAACTCAACTGTCAGTGTATGTAATAATTATCCTTTAATTTAAGCCGTTCATTTAACTCAATCTAAAGATCATAAAAGTGTATAAAACTATTGAGTTTTACATAGGTGTAAGTGGATCCTTGCCCTACACATATAGGAGGGATCCAGTTACACATGTGTAAAACAAATTTAGTTTTACACACTTTCATATCTTTTTATATGATTTATAATTTTTTAATCTGATCATTGAATTTTATGTTCTATTCACATAGATCATTCATGCCAAATTTCAAATTAATCGAATACATCTAACTTTATATTTTGTAAAATAAAATTTCAACCGTTTATATATATTGAAAAAAATACTATTCTCGATTAAAATGATAGAAATAGCAGATTGATTCAAAAATTTACATACATAATAAATATGAATAGGTTGTTAAATACAACGGTTGGTTTGCAAAAATATTAATTGATACATGGAAATAGAGTTAGTTGAGCTAGAAAATTATCTTAGATGAGTTGGCAGGTGAGCTGGAAGTTTGGACCATGATGACGGGTGGAAAGCTGAGGTGGATGAGTGGATAAGTCAGAAGATGAGCTGGAGACTCGGTAGCTGAGCCGGAGTTCAGTTAGTCAGTTAGTTGCTAACTGAATGGGAGGAAAATACAGTTGTAACTGCTATTAAGCACTAGATGAATTGTAATCAATCATATGGGTATAAATACCTTTTGTATGAGCGGGAATCTCAGAAATGAAGATTACAATCATCCCTTTCTCAATTTCTATTTCTTCCTTCTTATTTCCTAAGTGTTAGCTGTTAATCTACTGCTCGTGGATCACTTCTTCTTCATTTTTCTGATCTGCCAACAGTAGATTTCTTGTGCTCGATCTTACATCTATCATTTTGGTACCAGAGCCAGCCTTGGTCAAGGTATGGTTGAGGGCACACGATCCCAGGATATTAAAAAATTAGAGGAAACCATCAAAGATAGCTTGAAGGAGATTTTCCAGAGAATGCAAATTCAAGAAGACAAGTTTGTGAATAGAATGCAGGTTCAAGAAAGCAATCTTGCAGCCTTGGGAGTGCAGCAGAACAAGATAATGGAGCAACTACAGCACCATGACTTACATGGAGGTACTCACGCAGTAAGGGGCTCGGAGCACTCCTCATATTTAAGGTATGCACACAACAGGGGATATTTTGCTACTCGACAGTCAAAGGTGGATTTTCCAAGGTTTTCAGGAGATGATTTAACTGGGTGGGTTTACAGATGCCAACAATTCTTTGGAATTGATGGTACACCTCCAGAATTTAAAGTCAGACTAGCTTTTATCAATTTGGAAGGCAAGGCTTTATTGTGGCACCAGAATTTGATGAAGTACAAAAAGGATTTTGGAAGGCTTTCCTGGGAAGAGTATGTGGGGGCATTGAAGGAAAGATTTGGTGATCAGGATGCAAACCACCCTATGGCAGAACTTTTATGTTTGAAGCAAATAGGTACTGTTTCTTCTTACCATGACAGATTTGAGTTCTTGTTGGGGAGGGTAGATCTAACTGAAGAATATGCCGTGATATTTTTTCTGAATGGGTTGAAACCTGTGATACAGCAACCTGTCAAGATGTTTATGCTAAAAACCCTGAGTCAGGCCTTTTCTCTAGCTCAACTACAAGAAACCACATTGAAAACCTTACAACAAGAATTCACTCCAACCACCAAGAAATCTATACCACCACCCTTGCTACCAACTCCACCTAGCTCTACAAGAATACTACCAAGACACGTTCAAAGTACAACTAATCCTTCCAGAGAGAATAGCAAACCTTTTAACAAGGCCAAAGTTAAGTCAAGCACAGATTTCGATGAGAGAAGGGCCAAAGGTCTGTGTTTCTGGTGTGATGATAAGTATGAAATAGGCTACAAATGTCAGAGGAGACAGTTGTATGTGATTGGGGTTTCTGATGCCAGTGAAAATAATTCAATAGAAGAGGACAACCTGGTGGAATGGGAGGATGAGATAGATGACCCTACTCCACACATCTCTGTCCATGCTATGAGTGGCATAGGAGCAGCTGGCTACAAGACCATGAGAATTGTGGTGTATTTCAAGAAAAAACCTCTACACATCCTTATTGATTCAGGCAGCACCCATAACTTCTTTGATATTGCAGCAGCCAAGAAGTTAGGATGTAAGATACAGGAGATTGGTCCCATGAAGGTTGATGTAGCAAATGGCAGCAGCTTGGTTTGTGTGGCAGTATGCAAAGATTTCACTTGGAGTCTCCAGGGATCTACATTCACTACAGACGTGTTATTACTTCCATTAGGAAGTTGTGATATGGTGCTAGGCATACATTGGTTAGAAACTTTAGGGGAAATAAGGTGGGACTTCAAGCAATTGAGGATGGAATTTGAAGTAAATGGAAAAAGGCATGTGATCAGAGGAGCTTCTTCTACTGAGTTAAAGACTGTTAAGGGCAAACAATTGAATAAACTTCTCTCTAATTCCTCTGAATGTTCCTTAATTCAATTGTGTAGCCTACAGTTGCATGGTGAAAGTAAGAGTAATGTAGGACCTGTACCTATTGAAGTGCAAGAGCTACTGGGGAGGTATGGGGAACTATTTCTGGACATCAGCAAATTACCACCACACAGAAACCATGATCACAGAATCCCTCTTAAAGAAGGTGTTAGTGCAGTCAACATCAGACCTTATCGACATTTAGTTTTACAGAAGAATGTAGTAGAAGAGATGAGCAAGGAGCTTTTGGATGCAGGGTTGATCAGGCCAAGCAACAGCCCTTTCTCTTCTCCTGTGATCTTAGTCAAGAAAAAGGATGGCACATGGAGAATGTGCATAGATTACAGAGAGCTGAACAAGAACACAGTCAAAGACAAATACCCCATTCCAGTGATTGAAGAACTACTAGATGAGCTTCATGGCTCCCAATGGTTTTCAAAGATGGACCTTAGGTCTGGATACCACCAAATAAGGATGCACCCACCAGACATACACAAAACATATGAAATGATTTTCATATGATATGTGACACGAATATGTAATATGTTTTCAAAAGGAAAGAGGAGGAAAATAAATCTAATATTCTTATTTTAAATTTTAAATTGAATATTAGATTTAAATGATTTATATGTTATACGAAAAAATAAAAATGCTATAAATCTTTTCATTTCACGTATCACATATCATGTAAAAACATTTATGGAATAAAGAGGAAAGGATTTGAATTTCAAAACAAGAAAGAATATTACTCTCTACAGTTGCTTCTAGGTTCCAGAACAAGATAGGTATTTCAAAATACCTACCTTACTCCATCTGGATCCCTAGCCGACTGTAGTATCCTTCCTACATGTGAGCCTAGAGCCCATAGGAAAAATGAAAAAGTTTTTCAGCATATAGATAGCTGAGTATCAAGTGAGGCATATAATTCCCTTACTGAGCCGTGGTTTTGCTCACCCCTTAATTTTAACATTTCAGGTTTTTGAAGACTGAGAGTCTGACACATAAGGATTTTCAGCTGCGCATTTGGGAACGATGCGATAGCTTGAGTTATTTAATAAGGTATGATCATTTATTTTCTGTATTTAGACTTATCGACAGTACTACTTTCATATGAAGTAAAATAGGGGATGTAATTCATATTATAATTTAATATGAAATTGTTTATATGTAAAAGAAAAGTAAAGTATCGCAGACAGCCCAACCAAATAAGATGTATAGAAAAAGGTGACAAATAGGGTCACGGGCTGTTACAAAGCAGCCTTCAAAAATCACAATGGTCACAATGAATTCTTAGTGATGCCCTTTGGTTTAACCAATGCACCTTCTACCTTTCAATGCTTGATGAATGATATCTTTAGGCCATACCTAAGGAAGTTTATCCTAGTCTTCTTTGATGACATCCTCATCTACAGTAGGAGCTTGGAGGATCATGTACAACATCTTGAGAGCACCTTTAAATTGCTATAGAAACATTCATTGCTAGCAAAGAAGAAGAAATGTAGCTTTGCACAGAAATCAGTGGAGTATCTTGGCCATCTCATTTCCAGCCAAGGGGTAGCTACTGACCCAGGAAAAATTGCTGCCATTCAGGATTGGCCTCAACCCAAAACAGTGAGCCAATTAAGAGGGTTCCTTGGATTGACTGGTTACTACAGAAGATTCATCAAGAATTATGGCCTGATTAGTAGAGATCTCACAGAGTTGTTGAAGAAGGACCAGTTTCTATGGACTAACAAGGCTACAGAAGCATTTCAGAAATTAAAAGGTGCCATGGTATGTCCACCAGTTCTAGCTTTACCAGACTTCTCTAAGGAATTCATTGTGGAAACTGATGCTTTAAGTAAAGGCATAGGAGCTGTTCTTATGCAAGAGGGACATCCAATAGCTTATATCAGTAAAGCCTTATCCAGCACACATCAAAGACTCTCGGTATATGAAAAGGAACTATTTGCCATTGTATATGCTGTCACAAAATGGCATCCTTACCTAACAGGTAGGCATTTCTGTATTAGAACAGACCAAAACAGCCTGAAATTTCTCCTACAGCAGAGGATCACCTATCTTGGCCAGCACATATGGTTGACAAAGCTTATGGGGTATGATTATGAGATTTGCTACAAAAAGGGGAAAGAGAATATAGCCGCTGATGCTCCATCCAAGGTTCATTCGGGTGAGTTGCTTGTTATGGCAGTATCCAGTATCTCTAGTGAACTGACGGATGAGATACATAACAGTTGGGAGCAAGATGAGGAATGTGTTCAACTTATCCTTAGTTTGCAGCAACAGAAGCTGGTAAATACTCCTTATTCTTGGGAGAATGATAAGCTCTTGAGAAAAGGAAGGCTAGTGGTGGGAAGGAATCCAGAGCTATAGCTCAAGATCATTAAAATGTTCATGAAGGAGCATTGGGCAGCCACTCTGCTATGCATGCTACAGTTAAGAGAATTGCTGTGTTATTCTTCTGGAAAGGCATGGAAAGGCAAATCAGGCAGGTTATCAGGGAGTGTGATGTCTGTCAGAGATTTAAGTATGACAATCAAGCCACAGCTGGACTCTTACAGCCCCTACCTATTCCAGCTACTGCATGGAGCCAAGTGAGTATGGATTTTATAGAGGGTTTGCCTCTTTCAAAAGGCATAGATGTCATCTTGGTTGTGGTAGACAGGTTGACTAAGTATGCCCATTTTATTGGGTTAAAATACCCTTTTTCAGCGACGACTGTAGCCCAAGCCTATACTGATCATGTCTTCAAATTACATGGATTACCTGAATCCATTGTAAGTGACAGAGACCCTATCTTCACAAGCCACTTTTAGAGGGAGTTGCTCAAATTACAAGGAGTATCTTTGAACCTATCCACTGCTTACCATCCACAAACATATAGGCAGACCGAAGTAGTGAATAGGTGCTTGGAGGTCTACTTAAGATGTGTTTCTGGTGATCAACCAAAAGGCTGGGGAAAGTGGCTATCATTGGCTGAGTGGTGGTACAACTCCACATACCACTCAGCCATACAACTTACACCATTCGAGGCTCTGTATGGATACTGTTGGCTCTATAGGCTATACCGAGAGGGGGGTGAATCGGTTTTTAATTAACCTTAAGCTCGTTTTGCGATTCTTCTAAATTTTCTAGCCTATATTAATATTTTCTAAGTTCTCTAAGCTAGGCAAACATGCAATCCAAGTTCAATGCAATAAACACAATATAATTGCAAGTAAATAAAGAGTAGGGAGAGAGAGATTTACACAATCGATTTATAGAGGTTCAGCAACCTTGCCTACGTCCTCTACCTTGAGACTCTCCCAAGGATTTTCCCCAAATTCACTATACTTGAATTTGTCTTTACAATCCCTCTTTTTAAAGGCTCAAGAGAAACCTTTCTCTTTTTCTAGGCTCAAGAGAAACCTCCCTCTTTTTCTAAGGCTAAAGAGACACCTCCTTCTTTTTCTAGGCTTAAGAGAAACCTCCCCTTTACAAGGAATGATGGGTTACAAATACTGTAATCAAAGAAAGGCCTCTAGGTAGGCAAGTGATTACAGAAATTAAGCACAATGAAAACCTATACAAGATTTGTGCTAAGTGTAGACACCGAATTTTGTCCGAAGAACTTTAATTAAAAAAAATTAAAAATTAAAAAAATAATAAAAAAAATAAAAGAATAAAAAGAATAATAATAATGAAGGAAATAAATTGGGTGAAATTAAATTTGAAAATTCATTGCCCAAAATAAAAAATAATAAAAAGGAAATAAGTTAAAAGGGTCAAACAAGAAGTAAATGATAAAATAAAGATCCCATGATTTTGGGATCAATACATTAAAATCAAAATTTTTCTTTCTTAAATAAAGGAGGGATTTTTGGTTTTAAAAGGAGGCAAAAAAAAAAAAACACACAAGGGGGCTGAAAAGAAAACCTAGAGAGGAAAAACCCGAGAAAAACCTTAAAAAAAAACCTTAGAGAAAACCTAGAGAGGAAAAAAAAAGAGACAAAGGAAAAGAAAAACCCTAAAAAATTCTACTGCTCTTAGTCACCCAAAGCCACCATCACCATCCTCTGTCATTCTCGCTAGAGCTACCATCGCTGCACCTCTGCCCTGCTGTTCTGCCCATGCTTGTCGCTTCAAAGCCGCCCGTTTTTGCCCAGTTCGCTTCCATAGCTTACAGTCGATCCTCATTGCACCAACATTATCCTCATCGTGAAGCATCCTAGCCCTAGTTGCTAGCTATCCGTCACGTGGGCCACTGTGTTGTAACAAGTAAGAATTTCAAATGGAGAGGGCTATGTGAAGAAAGGAAAAAACAACTGCTTTATCCTCTAGTCGCTGCTTCTCGAGCGGTTTTCATCACAAGTCCACTGTGCTCCGTGTGCTACTGCTTCTACATCTTGCATCGCTTCAAGCATTCTCTCAAAGCCACTCCATACCTTATTGCATCATCTTCATTGTCGCACCGTGTATCATCATCATTGCTTGCTGTCGAGCTCTACTAGAAAAAGGGGAGGAGAAAAATAAAAAAAGAGAGACCAAAAGTTAAATAAAGAAAGAGAGCCACCACCTTAGACGGCGGTAACATTCATCATCATCATCTTCCTCGCCGGCCTTGTGATCCTGTCATCGCCACCTTGCTTCCACCCTTCATTGCTGTTCCATTATCATCCGTCGTACCCTGCCATTCATCGCCGGCCAGTACATCGTACACCACCCTGCTGCTCCGCTGTGAAGATTTTGGCCAGGTGTTGCGTGGAGTGTCCCCTGCTCACTGCTCCAAGACTTTCATCGTCACCAGCGTTGCTACTGCCCCTTGTCGCACTACCAACCCCTGCCATTCTTGCCGCGTCTGCATATTGCTTTGCACTGCACTTGTGCACGTTGCTGTACTGTTGTCATCAACATTCCCAGTCCACCACTACTTGGCTATGCGTCCCTAGTGTTACAACGCTCAGTTGCCGTCGCTCCTGCTTTAGTGTCCAGTCCCCCTGTAGTTGCTGCTCGGCTTATCTTCGCTACCCATGTCCCCATCTGCATCACTTCCTCTGCTGCGTGCCACACTATTGTGAAGGGATGTGGAGCTTGTTTGAAGAAGAAAAGGTTTTGATTTTTAAGGTATGCATATATTCTTTATTTTATCCTTTTCAATTTTGTTTTCTTTGGTTTATTTATTTCAAAAAAATATATATGATACAAGAATATATGCATACGTATGTATATTATTTTTTTTTCTTGGGTTGTCAAACGATTTATTTTATTTTATTTTTTTAACAAACAAATAAATAAATAATGAGTTATTTAGAAATAAATAAATGAACGATAAAAAATCATAAAAGATAAAAACATATAAATAAATAAATGATAAATACAAATTAATAAATTTAAATTTTCGATGATAAGATTTCGAAGAAATCACAAGTAGTGATTCTTCAACAATCTTTATGGTCGAGAAAAATCTTTAGATGTTACCAGCGTATTGTAACATTTAATTGGTTTTATCTCGATTTCAAAATTCTTTAAATAAATTAATATAAAAATAAAAATAAATTAATCAAATATAAAATTTAAAATAAACAAATAAATAAATATAAATAAATAAAATATAAATTTAAAAGAGTATCCTATGATAGGATTTCTTAAAAATCACAAGTAGTGATTCTTTGATAATCCTTAGGGTCGAAATGAAATATTTGAATATTACCAGCGTATTGGGGTATTCAAGTAATTTTAGTTCGATGAAATAAATTAATAAACAAATAATAAATAAATAAATTTTTTAAACAAATAAATAGGAGTACAAAATTGATTACAATTAACCTTCAAAAATAAATGATAATAAAACAATTAAAAATTAAATAAAAAGTATAAGTTTTAAAGATTGTCTGATGATGGGATGTTATGGAATTCACAAGTAGTGATTCCTAACTGATCTCTAGGTGAGAGAAATCTGTTGAACGTTACCAGCGTATTGGAATATTTAGTATGATTTTTTTCAATAAAAAAATAAATTTTATAAAATCAATGAATTTCAAAAGTAATAATATAAATATAAAAGATAATAAAAACAAAATAAAATAATATATTTCTCATGTGCATCATATCTACTTGGTTTGCATCATTTGCATTCATGAAATTCCAAAATAAGTGCAAATCTCCTGAGGATGGGATTCTATAGAAATCGCAAGTAGCGATTCTTAAGAAATCTCTAGGTGAGGGAATTATCCGAAATGCTACCAAAAGTATTGGGGTACTTCGGAATAATTTTCCATACAAAAGATTTTCACTTATTACAAATAAAAAATAAAATTTAAATATTTCAAAATAGAATAAATAACAAAATGATTTCGAAATAAATAAAGTTCTTTTAAATATTTAATTAAGACCATTTTATTAAGATCAAAAGATAAGACATGATTAAGTGGTACTGTTTTTTAACGGGTGTTGTGGGGGTGCTAATCCTTCTCCACGCGTAACCGAACTCCTGAACCCAAACTTTGTTTTCGCAGACCAAAAATTATTTTTTTTATAAAACTTAATTAATTTTAAGATTTTATTAAAAAGACAAATAATGTTAGGTGACCAATCACACCTAGTAAAAAAGATTGGTGGCGACTCCTTTTCTTGTGTTTTTCAAAATCGTCTAGCGATCGAGTCCCCGGACGAAAATCGTTACGACACTAAGCACTACAAGGAATAAGAGAATGATAGATGATGAAGACTTTGTAGCTCTTGATTTGTTGTTTGAGGCTTGAGAATTTGAGGAATATGAGATTTGGAGTTGCTGAGTGGTTCCTCTTGCTTTCTTTAGCTTCTAAGCCTCTATTTATAGTCCTTTGGATGTATTCTAGCCGTTGGGTGGAGCCAAAACTTGAATATGACCTTTGTCTCACAAAAACTAGCCGTTATAGGCTATTTTCGGGCAAAGGGATCGATCCCTTCCCATAGGGGATCGATCCCTTTATTCCATATTTGAATCTTCTGGGCTGAGGGACCTTTTCTAGCCGTTGGGAGCCATTCTGCCTTTAGGGGATCGATCCCTTCCCTTAGAGGATCGATCCCTTCTTTCCAGAATTGATTTTTTTGGGCTGAGGGACCTTTTCTTGCACCAAAAAGCTTACTGCCACTAGGGGATCAATCCCTTCCCTTAGGGGATCGATCCCATGCCTCCAGAAAGTCATTTTCCTGCACTTTTGGGTTAGAAATGATGTGACATTTGATCCTAATCCAACCCAAAACATTTTGGCATTTTTGTGGGAGTTTTTCTTGACTTTCTCTAATGAAAACATGGTCAAAAAATTAATCAAGTAATATTCAAAACATTTTACGAAGTATTAAGACCAATAAGAATATGTAATTAAATCATGGTTTTAATGTTTGATATGAACACTTAAAATGGATTGAGAAAATCATGTGTGATAAGGCAAATTTATAATATGAATTAAAACATTAAAGGTTACTTAAGTTTTTGTCATTTCAAAATACATATAGCAATTTAAGGCTAACAATCTCCCCCTTTTTGATATGACAAAACTTAATGTAAATTTGCTTTGAAAATTCTTTGATAAAATACTCCCCCTCAAATAAAGCAGGATTTTATAAAGCTCCCCCTTAATATAAGCATGGGTTTTGAAAATGAATTTTCAAACTATTTCTCCCCCATTATCTCTCCCCCTTAATATCTCTCCCTTTTAATATCTATCTCTCCCCCTTTTTGTCATAGCAAAAAGAAGGAAAAATAAAAAAAATATGCTCCCCCTCAAATCATGGCTATGTGAGAAGAAATATGCTCCATCCAACAAGAAATGTGTTAGTACATGGGACTCATAGCACAAATTAATAAGTCAATTGTTCATAAAGAGTATGAAATATTCATGCAAAGAACATGACTTATGATCCTATACCAATTGTTGATAAATAATTTTGCAATAAGTTCTCAATTGGTAAGAAATTAAGCAAGTTGTGTATAAATATCTACTAAGGTCTATGACTTGCTCATTTCAATCCTATTAAGCACCTAAGTATATCAATTGTTCTTTCTAAAGTCCAACTAAGGTGCATGGCAAGACATCATGATTATGAGCTAAAATTAGATGACATATCATATGCATGAGCTCATAAATCATTTTCAAGAATTATTGTGCCTAGAATTAAATCATATATCAATTAAATACAAATTCTAGCACAAAAGTGTTTCATGCAAAAGTGTCTTATATGAATTCTTCCCTATTTATCATTTCAATCTAAGGAGCATGAGAAGAATTGTCAATTTAAAGCTCATACCAATTGGAAATTTAGATTTGGCTTACCAATTGTTGAAAATATGGTTGCCAATGATACTAAATGTTATTTCAATCTAAATACCAATTGTTACTAATGGTTGACTTAGGCATTTTGCATGAATCCAATATTTATGTGTAGTGTGTTCATGTCAAGAAAATGATCATTCTAAATATGCAAGAACACAACACATATCATCAAATATGCATAAGGATTAATTAATCATTAGCACACTATCATAAAGCATTAATCCATATTCATATTCACAAAGTTATACCATATGGAAGATTCATAAAATCAAAGTATTCAAGCAAACACATTTTCTTCCATGGTTTCAAATACAAAAATCCTATGCTCATTTTCCAATTCAAGTCCTTAATCAATTATGAGCAAGGAGAAATTCAAAATTACCATTTTAATCATTAAGAGCCATATCCCTAGTTGTTATCATCATTTAAAGTTCTAGAGGGTATATGCTATTTTAACTAAAATGGCTTCACCTAAGTGAATCAATATTATCAAGCTAAAATATATTTTATCATTAAAATCCATAAACTATGAGTGAGGTTAAGCACATAATATCATGAAATAACTATTCTCATCTCATAGGCATGATTATTGATTCAACTTAAGCAAACATGCATGTTCATCATCAAAACAATCAAGAGTTTATGCATGTGTATCAATTGTTTGTGTTGTCATTAATGCTTAAGTTCCACAATAATTTGGCCATAAAGAATTAATTTCATGGATGATAAATTTTCATGTAACTTAGGATTCATTTATCATCACTAATTATAAGCCAAGGAAAATTATGACCTTATACCAATTGTTGAATTTACATTTGAAGTCAATCCTTAAGGTCAAGTTTTAATTATTCTTCCACTAGATGTATAATTATCATGTAACCTAGAGTGGAGTAGTTGAGTCAAGCTAAGAAACATAATCCTATAAGCATGCTTGACTAAGATGAACAAAAGAAATGAAGAATATTCATTATGCACAAGTTCATCAAATTCTCAAATATATCCATAAATTCTTGAAATAATTCTTCAAAATTATGTTTAAGCATTCATTGAAAATATATTTCAAGATTATTTCAAGATTTATGAATGTTTTCAACAAGAAAAATGATTTTGCACTTGTGAGCTCAAGAAAAATGATATTGATTGTTGAAAGTGATACCATTTGTTGGAAATGATATTAATTGATGAAGTTGAGGCATGATATCAATGAAAAATGAATTTCATAGTTTAAAGATCATCAAAAAGAAGTTAAAATACTGGATTTTAAGTTGAGAAGAAAGAAGATATCAAGAAAGTGAAAAATCCTTCTCAAATTTGGTTGAAAAAGTGCAGAAAAGCCATTTTGGCCTGGGGGGATCGATTCCTTAGGAGGGGGATCGATCCCTTAACTCTAGAATGTAGATTTCCTGCATTCTGTTCAAGGGGGATTGATCCTGCTTGCTAAGGGATCGATCCCTCATCTTGTTTCTGCAGTTTTTGACAGAAAATCCAACCTTTAAGGTGCCCAAACTTCGTTTTTGAGTAATTTAAGTCCAAGTAAAGGTTTAAACATTTGTAAAACATGATTTTGGACTTGTATGAATGGAAAACATGAATGAAAAACCATTTTACAAAAGATTTTGCAATTTTGGAAGAATTTACACAAAAAAATGCATTTTTGGCCTCAAAGGAGGTCATTTTGAGATTTAAGCATATTTTGACCAAACCAATGCATTGAATTACATAAATATGTCAAAACAAACTTGTTCACATAGATTTTAAGCATATATATCATTAAAACATACATCTAGTGAACAACATGCCATGATTTCTAACATGCATAGTCTTCATTAAGGCTCATGACAAGGCATTTTGCATATATGACATATTTGACAGCTTTTGAGCAACTAAATATATTATCTAGACATATCAAACTTGCTCAAGATGTAGAGAACCAAAAATTATTTCAAAGTCACTAAACATGCCTTTCATTCAATGTATCAAGAATTGTCCATCAAACACTCAACAATCATTTATCATGCCTTTTGCTCAATCATTCTACTTATAATGCATCAAGAATCATCAACCAAGTGCCTCAATAAAACATATAAATAATTTTAGCAAAAATGAGTTTTGAAGAGATAGGATTTAAGCTTACAAAACTCCTTTGCTAGAGAATGCTTTGCCTTGAATAGTTGAATCCACCTTGTGCCATTCTTTGAAGAATTGTTGTGACCTTGCCAAGGATGGATCCTCAAGCTTTTCCTTTTTCTCATTAGCACAAGCAAACTCCATGAGGATGTGTTAAGCATTCAAACTCCATTGTTTCATTGTATTCTCATGCTCAAACACTCCTACAATACACAAATTCAAGCATGCTTTGGTACCCAAATTTTCTTGGGTCCATGAGAGTTAGTGTTAACAATTTTTGATCCTTTTGGGATCCATTTCAAGCTCAAATCATCATTATTTATTGCATGCTTTGGCACCCATATTTTCCTAACAACTCTTCCTCTAAATGTAGTTTTTCTATATGTGCATGCTTGTGAAGAGTGTCCTATTCTATTGCATAGTGAGCATGTGAGAGATGTATCATGCATATAATTTGTAGACACCGAATTTTGTCCCAAGAACTTTAATTAAAAAAAATTAAAAAAAACAAGCAGAAAAATAAAAATAAAAAATAAATTAAATGCCCATGCATCATGCAAATTTAAGCCAAGGTTGACTTGAGAGATTTAGACCAAATTTGAATAAGTAAATAAAAGGAAGATAAATCATGCAAAAAAGGAAATAATTAAATGGAATAAAAGTTGAAAATAAATTACCAAAAATAAAATAAAAGGGTAAAACAAAAAATGATTGAATAAAAAAAATCCCACAGCCACAATCATGGACCGGAATTGAGGGGAAAAGAATTAATATTTTTGTCCTTTCCTTAAAAGATCAAAATCAAATAAAAGAGGGGAGAAGAAACGAAAAATAAAGAAAAGGAGGAGAAAAACCCTAGAGGGAGGGGGAAGAAAAAGAAAGGGAAACCCTGCTGTTGCACATCGTCCCTTGCTGCTGGCTGCTGCGCCACTGTCTTCCTCTATTGTATCATCATCTTCGTCTGCCTCTGCCACCTCCTTGCCGCTCCTTTCTACCATTGCTGCCCATCCCCGTTGCTGCTACTACACCACTGTCACCATAGCTATTTGCTGCAACGTGAAACAGAAACATAAAAGAAAAGGGGAAGGCACTATTCTTGCCCAACGACTGGCCACCTTCATCATCACTCCTGCACCATTCACGGTTCTAGCCTTGCACCGTCTTCTACGTTGTCCCTGTCCGAACCCACTGCTGGCTCCAAGTTTTCGCTACTGCGTTGCTAGCCTGCAGTGTTGCCCATTTGTTGCTGTTGTGGAGTTGCTATAGACTTTTCTCTGTTGAAAAGTACAAACAGAAACGTGAACAAAAGCATATAAAAAAAGAGGTTTGTCAGTCTGGTTTTGCAACTGAGTGCAACTTTTAAGTTTACACCTGCGTGGCTTTGCTCTGGTTTCCACCTACACCAACTTGCCGCTGTGTTGTGAATATCACGGTTGCTGGTGGCCGCCACCGTCACGTTTTGCTGCTCTACCACCCTAAGCTGCTGTGCGCCCTTCACCTCGTTGCTTCAGGCTTGGGCACGTTGAAGCCTATAGGCGAATCCCTATTGCTGCAATATTCAAAAAGAGAACCAAGGAAACAGGAAGCTTGGACACTTTGCTTCAAGCCTAAACACGTTGCTACTTGGAGGTGACTCTTGCTGCTACAATATTCAACAAAAGAAACAAGGGAATAGAAAGGTAAGATACAGTGCTCACGTACCTATATTTTAATTGCTTTCAAATATTTGTTTGATGGTTTCATGTGTATTTATGATCAATGTTTATTGATTAGATCAGAATATTCCATGATTGATTATTTAACTTAGACAAGATTGAAGTTTAATTGTTGGTGAGTAGCTTAGGTGCACGTCTAAAGTTCATTCATAATGATAAAATAATTCTTTTATTAGTTTTTTTTATGAATGGGGAATTATAAAATTTAAAAAATATATATAAACTTTGTTATATTTATTTATAAAAATATATCCACATACACGTGCAATAAAATTATTTAACAATATAAATGTAAAAAAAAAGAGGGGATTACTTCGATGATAAGATTTCGAAGAAATCACAAGTAGTGATTCTTCGATAATCTTTAGGATCGAGAAAATTCATTAGATGTTACCAGCGTATTGGAATATCTAATTTGTTTTATCTCGATATCAAAGTTTCTTATAAATATAAAAAATAAAATAAAAAAGGGTAAAAAAAATAAATAAATATAAATTTAGATATAAATTTTAATAACAAATTTTAAATTTCCAATGATAAGATGTCGAAGAAATCACAAGTAGCGATTCTTCGACAATTTTTAGGGTCGAGATAAAATCTTTAATGTCACCAGCGTATTGGGACATTTAAATGATTTTATTCCGATATAAAGAAAATATTAATAAGATTTCTTAGTACAAAAAAAATAAATATAAAAATGGTAATAAAAATAATAATATGAGAAAATAGTAAGAAATAAAAATAAATAAATAAATCTAAATACATCGATAAATGCAAATATAAGTATTAAAATAAAATATAAGAATATACATCTTAAATATAAAAGGATCCCCGATGATAGGATTCCTTAGAAATCACAAGTAGTGATTCTTTGATAATTCTTAGGGTCGAAATAAAATATTTGAATATTACCAGTGTTTTGGGGTATTCAAGTAATTTTAGTTTGATATTAAGATTTCTAATATAATTAGCTTGTATGAAATAAACTAATGATAAATAATAAGTAATAAATAAGTAAAAATTTTTAAACAAATAAGTAAACAAGATTGCAATTTTGCTTGGAAACAAAGAGTAATAATAATTAAAAGTAAATAAGATTAAATAATGTTCGATGATGAGATGTTACGGAACTCACAAGTAGTGATTCCTAACTGATCTCTAGGTGAGAGAGATCTGCTAAATATTACCAGCGTATTGGAATATTTAGTATGATTTTGCAATAAAAATAAAATTTTATAAAATCGGTGAATTTCAAAAGCAATAATATAAATATAAAAGATAATAAAAATAAAATAAAATAATATATTTCTCATGTGCATCATATTTATTTTGTTTGTATCATTTGCATTCATGAAATTCCAAAAATAAGTGCAAATCTCCCGAGGATGGGATTTTATAGAAATCGCAAGTAGCGATTCTTAAAAAATCTCTAGGTGAGGAAATTATTCAAAATGTTACCAAAAGTATTGGGGTACTTCGAAATAATTTTCAATACAAAATATTTTCACTTATTTCAAATAAAAAATAAAACTTAAATATTTCAAAAAAAAACAAATAACAAAAATGATTTCGAAATAAAGGAAGTTCTTTTAAATATTTAATTAAGACCATTTAATTAAGATCTAACGGATAATATATGATTAAGTGGTACCGTTTGTTTAACGGGCGTTGTGGGGGTGGTAATCCTTCCCCACGCGTAACCGAACTCCCGAATCCAAACCTTGTTTTCGCAGACCAAAAATTATTTTTTTGATAAAACTTAATTAATTTTAAGATTTTATTAAAAAGATAAATAATTTTAGGTGGTCAATCACACCTAGTCAAAAAAGATTGGTGGCGACTCCTCTTTTCTGTGTTTTTTCCAAAATCGTCTAGCGATCGAGTCTTCGGACGAAAATCGTTAGACAGCTTGGCGACTCCGCTGGGGACAATATTAGAGAGTCGAACCATGATTAATCATGTTTTATCCAAAATCTTAGTTAATGGTCTTAATAAATATTTAATAAAACTTTTCATAAAAAAATAATTAAAAAGAAACAAAAAAAATGTGTGAATCATCTTTATCATTTGCATTTTGTTGGGATGCACTTTAAATTTTGTTCCTTTGCATACATGACACATTGCATACATCAACCCTACACCCGGGTTTGTCCCTTTTAGGAGAGAGTATATTACCTTTGCTCTCGTGAGGTGATAACCTCCGCAATGGCAAGCGAAATACTCTCACTCAAGTTGAACCCTTTCCGTTTGTAGCCTGTCATGGGTGAGGATTGGGGTGCCTTACTAGTCTAGTGTGGACGTCAGTAAGGAACAATTCGAGAACCTTTTACCCTTTAAAGACTTAAACCAAGCATGTACTGAGCCATAGAGAAACTAACCTTAGCTAGAGCCATACCAGCCTTTTGTGGGGGTTACCTTAAATTATGGCACATGAATGAATACTTTTATGTAACACCTTTATGGGAAATATAATAAAGTGAATATTGAAATTGTGAAAAAAATAAAAATAAAAAATAAAAACCTTCTCATTCAATTTTATTTGTGATTTCAATAGCATGCATATTCTAAAAAAAAGATTTTCATTTTTTTTTAAAAAAGGTGTTTTTGTAAGATTTTAAACTTGATATATGCATCTCATCACATGTGCAATAGCTATTGAATTTCATGCACATACATGCATTTAGCATGCATACATACATTCCATCTTGTGCCCACTTATGAAAATTTTTGGTGATCATAAGTAATGACATCAAATCTTGGAAGTAAAAAGTTAAGATTTTTAAAATCCTCACCAGCGTATTGGGATGACTTTAATAGTCTTTTCTTTTATGGCACAATTTCAAACAATAATATGCTCTAAATTGTGGTAAACAAATGTCAGAGGTGCCAATATAAAGAAGCCATCGCATTCTGAACCACTTATTCGACATCGTTATAGTACTCAATAAAAGGCCAAAGCCATGGAAAATGAACATGTTGAGCGCATGGAAAAGATGGAAAGAATTCAACAAGAGCTAGCTAAATCTTAAGAAGAATCTCATAAACAAATGTCAAAGATGATGGAGATGATGATGACTTTGATGAAAGGCAAAGAGGTCACAGAAGGATCAGGAAATGAGCCTCAACCTATGAGAGAGAATCTACTGTACCCATCGGAGTTTATAGCCCCTTAAACTCAAACTTCCCAAAGAGCTTATCCCCCAGCTCATGTTTTTGTGAATCAACAACCAGACCGAGGACAGCACTCAAGATCTAGCCCTGTTGATCCTATTTTTGTTCCAAATTTACATGATCCCATGGAGCACGAAAAGTTGAGGAAAGAAAGTGGCGAGTCACAACAAAAATATAAACTGTTGGATGAAAAGGCTAAGGGCAATCGAAGGAATGGATTTCTTTGGAAATATAGATGCTAATGAGCTTAGTTTGGTCCCAGATCTAGTAATTCCACCGAAATTTAAAGTACCTGAATTTGAGAGATACGATGGGACCACATGCCCAGTAGCTCACATCACTATGTTTTGTCGAAAAATGTATGGGTATACGAATAATGATAAGTTGCTCATTCATTGCTTCCAAGATAGCTTAACTGGAACAGCAACAAAGTGGTACAATCAGCTAGATCGAAGTCATGTTCGCAAGTGGAATGACCTGGCAAAAGCCTTCTTGTCCCAGTATAAGCA
The DNA here is from genome assembly GCA_032173925.1 of Heritiera fomes. Lineage (NCBI taxonomy): Eukaryota > Viridiplantae > Streptophyta > Magnoliopsida > Malvales > Malvaceae > Heritiera > Heritiera fomes. The sequence continues at coordinate 6,489,183 of JAPDPM010000015.1, forward strand.
TATGATTGACATGGCACTAGATAGATTGTCTTTGCAGAATATGGAAATGAAGCCTTCTGAAAGTTTCAAGGAGTATGCCAATAGGTGGAGGGGCATTGCATCTCAAGTGTAGCCCCCCCTTACTGAGAAGGAAACCACGGTATTGTTTATTAATAATTTGCCATCACTGTATTATGATAGGCTTGTGGGGAGTGCTACAAAAAATTTTGCTAACTTGGTAATTTCTGGAGAAATGATAGAGAATGCTATTAAGAGTGGTAAAATTGAGGATGCTTCTGCTTCAAATAGAGTTGGGGCAAATAAGAGGAAGGAAGGAGAAACACAAGCTGTTGCCATTGAAAATCAACCACCAAGGAGTTTCGTTCCTTTTCAACCTTATACATCACCCATATCCTTATTATCCAACTATAGACAACACTACCCATAGTCCTTTTGTTTATCACCCAAGTTGGCAATCAAATTTTCAAGTCCTTACTCAATCAAACAAACCGGTGGGTAGTCAAAAAAGGGCGAGGAACAATCAAGGGAGAATCTCTGTGGACCCAATTATTATGACCTATACAAAGTTATTTCCACAATTGGTGAGAGATAATCTTGTTGCACCTGTTTATCTAGAACTATTAAAACCTCCATATCCTAAATGGTATGATGCCACTGCTCGATGTGACTATCATTGTGGGAATGTAGGCCACTCCATAGAGACTTGCCCTGCTTTTAAATACAAGGTGCAGAGTTTGATCAATGTTGGCTTGTTAAATTTTGATAAGAAGGAAAAGTAAAATGTTGGTGGGAAGCTTTCTCTGCAACAAGGCATAAATTTTGGAGGATAAGTATTCTATGAGGAAAGGCCAAAGTTTTTGTCACTTTTGAGTTCTTATTCTAAAGTAATGAAATTCCTTAAATGCTTACGCCTATAAGCTTTGGGGAAATTTTTATGCATGAGTTAGTTTATCTATTATCATTTGAATAAAATGACAGATGCATTTTGCACTACATATCCTCTTCCATACAAATCTTTGTTTTCATCTCTTTGTATTTCAGCCACACTTAACTTCCAAAAAATGAATGAGCAATCAATTATGACGATAGTCTGGGATTTTATTTTGAAAATTCTATTTCTATTGGCAAAGTCAGTGATCATTCTTGTCCCTTAAATTGCTAAAATTGTTGAAGCAATAAAGAGATAGCTCTTATCAAGAGAAGTTAAAATCACATGAAACGAGAAAGAAGTGAAGCTCTTGTATCCATTGTGTTGTTCTTGTTCAATAAATGTTCTTCAATAAGGGTATTTACATTTGAGACGAGAAATGGCCATCTTTGATCTATCCTTCGTGCATGAGTAAAATTATCCATTTGCCACCCCTATTGAGCCTATTATGTTTTTTCAAAACAAACCTACAAAGGATCACCCTTCACATTGAGGGCCAAATTTTGGAAAAGACCTATTAATAATGAAGAAATTCAGGTCATTAGTCATCTCAAGAGAAAATAAAAGAGAAAATACCCTTTGATGTTTGAGTCCTCTTGTAAAAAAAAAAGAGGGGTGAAAATGAAAAGTTATAAATAAAAAAAAAGAAAAATGGAAGAAGAAGAGAAAACGATGAAAGTAAAAATCAATTGAGGCAAAGTGGCGAGTATGCTTTGCATGATGATAAATGATCCTTTGGTTTTTAACCCTTAAAAAAAAAATTTTGGACCTGATTGTATCCCTTTTTTTTCATAACCCATCACCAGAGCCTACATTACATGCCTTAAAAGTCCATTTTGATCAAATGTGAATACTTGAAATTGGAGAATCATGCATTGAACTTGGACATACTTATGATGCCATCAAGAAACAACAAGATTGCGATTAGTTTGTTGGGAATATTAGTGAAGTTGAAAAAAAAAAGAGAATGAATGAGAAAATGAAAAAAAAAAGAAAGAAAAGACAAAAAAGAAGAAAAGAAAGAAAAAAAGGATAAAAGGGGGAGGCTTAAATTGAAAACCCAAAAGGGCGGTTTGAGTTAAAAGAATGATAATCTAGTTGAAGATTTGGGAAGATGGTTTGACATAAGGAGAACCAGCATCATTTGAGAATCTCATGGTGTAGGGGGCAACTCAATTTGATCGAGAATGTCAATTGAATAGATTTTTCAAAGAATCCGACTAGTTTGTCAAAATTGTCTGTTTTTTTATTGAGAACCTATCATTGTCATTTGCTTTAAATTATTCAGTTTCTTAATTGAGAACCTATCATTGTTATCCACTTTGAATTGTCCAATTTCTTATTATACTTTATTAAGTTTGTTCTTACATTTCTTTCTTCTCCCAAGCTTTCTAATGTTCTTTCCCAAAATGGATTGAGGAAATTGGTGACTGAACTGCATTTGTCATGGAATTGGAATGATAATAAATAAATGACAATTATACATAAAAATCTTTAGCATTACTTTAGAAAAGATTCTAAAGATGACAAAGGGCCATATACAAAAAGAGAGCAAGAATGTTGAATGTAGCTGACATCTGTGCTTCTATGAACGAGATTGGAAATACAGAAGAGAATCTTTGTGAGAAGAAGAAATGATCCTAATGAAGAAATCCATGGATTTTTGGCACCGAAAAAAAAAGAGAGAAATTTTGAAAAAAAGGAGACTTCTGTCATTTAGGCATTCACATCATTATAAAAGACACACGCATCATGGTTTTTAACTATTACATTGGGGCATATTCCAAGAAAGCATTTGCATTTATCATCATTGTGATAGACTTTTTTTAGGGGCATGCATTTTGCATTTGCATCATTGAAAAAATAAAAGAAAAAAAAGAAAATGAATGAATAAGGAATGCAATGGGGTTAGTTGTTCCTTAAAGAGTAAGAAAATTTTCTTTAAAGAAAAATGGTGCAGTCATAACAAGAGTTTAAGTCTAATGTCACTGGCATTGTTAGGTGGTTTGAAGCCCAATGAAATTAGCTTATGAGTAAATGAGATTTAGTTGGCTTCATTGTAAAATTGATGCATGATAAGGCTTAGATCTTCTATATTTGATTTACAAAACCAATGAACACTTAGGATGAGAAACTTTAAGTCAAGATGTGAAATTCTAAAGATGAGAAATTCTTGGGATGTGAATCTTTAAGTCAAGATGAGAAACTCTTAGGATGAGAAACTCCAAGTCAAGATGTGAAACTCTTGGGATGTGAATCTCCAAGTCAAGATGAGAAACTCTTAGAATGTGAATTTCCAAGTCAAGATGAGAAACTCTTAAGATGTGAATCTCTTAGAATGCGAATATTCGAGTCAAGATGTGAAGCTCTTGAGATGTGAATCTCCGAGTCAAGATGGGAAACTCTTAGGATGGGAATCTCCAAGTCAAGATGAGAAACTCTTGGAATGTGAATTTTCAAATCAAGATGTGAAACTCTTAGAATGTGAATCTTCAAGTCTAGATGCGAATCTCTTATGATGTAAATCTTCAAGTTTTTCTAGATGCGAATCTCAAAATTTTTGTGGATCATGGAATTTTTTTTTCTTTGCTCCAAATATGTGAATTTCTCTAAAGAAAAAAAAACTTTTTTCTATCAAATCCATTCTTCAAATTGAATTGATCCTTGGTAGGGAGTCAAGGTATTATGTTTTAAAGTCGAATTCACTTTTTCAAAGTGGATCGAGCCTTGGTAGGGAGTCAAGGTATCATGTGTTTCAAAATCGAATTCACTTTTTCGAAGTGGATCGAGCATTGGTAGGGAGTCAAGGTATCGTGTTTCAAAATCGAATTCACTTTTTCGAAGTGGATCGAGCCTTGGTAGGGAGTCAAGGTATCGTGTTTCAAAATCGAATTCACTTTTTCACAGTGGATCAAGCCTTGGTAGGGAGTCAAGGTATTATGTTTTAAAGTCGAATTCACTTTTTCATAATGGATCGAGCCTTAGTAGGGAGTCAAGGTATGATGTGTTTCAAAATCGAATTCACTTTTTCGAAGTGGATCGAGCCTTGGTAGGGAGTCAAGGTATCATGTTTCAAAGTCGAATTCACTTTTTCACAGTGGATCGAGCCTTGGTAGGGAGTCAAGGTATCATGTGTTTCAAAATCGAATTCACTTTTTCGAAGTGGATCGAGCCTTGGTAGGGAGTCAAGGTATCATGTTTAAAAGTCGAATTCACTTTTTCACAGTGGATCGAACCTTGGTAGGGAGCCAATGTTTCATGTGTCAAAATCGAATTCATCTTTGCAGAGTTGATCGAGCCTTGGTATGGAGTCAAGGTGTTGTGTTTCAAAGTCAAATTCACTCCTTCCAAGTAGATCGAGTCTTGATAGGGAGTCAAGATATTATGTGCTTCAAATCGAATCCATTGTTCTCATGGGTCGACCCTTGGTATGGAGTCAAGGTATTATTTTAGAGAATCAAAATTGAATTTTCCCAAAAAAAATAATAATAAAAAAATGACTTCAGACAAAATTGTTGTCTAAAGTCTTTGCCATATTCCTGATTCTCAGCAATGTGCAAAGAGGGGTAGCTGTAGACACCGAATTTTGTCCGAAGAACTTTAATTAAAAAAAATTAAAAAAAGCAAAAAAATAAAAATAAAAAATAATAAAAAATAAATTAAATGCCCATGCATCATGCAAATTTAAGCCAAGGTTGACTTGAGAGATTTAGACCAAATTTGAATAAGTAAATAAAAGGAAGATAAATCATGCAAAAAAGGAAATAATTAAATGGAATAAAAGCTGAAAATAAATTACCAAAAATAAAATAGAAGTGTAAAACAAAAAATGATTGAATAAAAAAAAATCCCATAGCCACAATCATGGACCGGAATTGAGGGGAAAAGAATTAATATTTTTGTCCTTTCCTTAAAAGATCAAAATCAAATAAAAGAGGGGAGAAGAAACGAAAAATAAAGAAAGGGAGGAGAAAAACCCTAGAGGGAGGGGGAAGAAAAAAAAAGGGAAACCCTGCTATTGCACATCGTCCCTTGCTGCTAGCTGCTGCGCCACTGTCTTCCTCTATTGTATCATCATCTTCGTCTGCCTCTGCCACCTCCTTGCCGCTCCCTTCTACCATTGTTGCCCATCCCCGTTGCTGCTACTACATCACTGTCACCATAGCTATTTGCTGCAACGTGAAACAGAAACATAAAAGAAAAGGGGAAGGCACTATTCTTGCCCAACGGCTGGCCACCTTCATCATCGCTCCTGCACCATTCACGGTTCCAGCCTTGCACCGTCTTCTACGTTGTCCCTGTTCGAACCCACTGCTGGCTCCAAGTTTTCGCTACTGCGTTGCTAGCCTGCAGTGTCGCCCATTTGTTGTTGTTTTGGAGTTGCTATAGACTTTTCTCTGTTGAAAAGTACAAACAGAAACGTGAACAAAAGCATATAAAAAAAGAGGTTTGTCAGTCGGGTTTTGCAACTGAGTGCAACTTTTAAGTTTACACCTGCATGGCTTTGCTCTGGTTTCCACCTACACCAACTTGCCACTGTGTTGTGAAGATCACGGTTGCTGGTGGCCGCCACCGTCACGTTTTGCTGCTCCACCACCCTAAGCTGCTGTGCACCCTTCACCTCGTTGCTTCAGGCTTGGGCACATTGATGCCTATAGGCGAATCCCTATTGTTGCAATATTCAAAAAGAGAACTAAGGAAACAGGAAGCTTGGACACTTTGCTTCAAGCCTAAACACGTTGCTACTTGGAGGTGACTCTTGTTGCTATAATATTCAACAAAAGAAACAAGGGAATAGAAAGGTAAGATACAGTGCTCACGTACTTATATTTTAATTGCTTTCAAATATTTGTTTGATGGTTTCATGTGTATTTATGATCAATGTTTATTGATTAGATCAGAATATTCCATGATTGATTATTTAACTTAGACAAGATTGAAGTTTAATTGTTGGTGAGTAGCTTAGGTGCACGTCTAAAGTTCATTCATAATGATAAAATAATTCTTTTATTAGTTTTTTTTATGAATGGGGAATTATAAAATTTAAAAAATATATATAAACTTTGTTATATTTATTTATAAAAATATATCCATATACACGTGCAATAAAATTATTTAACAATATAAAAGTAAAAAAAAGAGGGGATTACTTCGATGATAAGATTTCGAAGAAATCACAAGTAATTATTCTTCGATAATTTTTAGGATCGAGAAAATTCATTAGATGTTACCAGCGTATTGGAATATCTAATTTGTTTTATCTCGATATCAAAGTTTCTTATAAATATAAAAAATAAAATAAAAAGGGTAAAAAAATAAATAAATATAAATTTAGATATAAATTTTAATAACAAATTTTAAATTTCCAATGATAAGATGTCGAAGAAATCACAAGTAGCGATTCTTCGACAATCTTTAGGGTCGAGATAAAATCTTTAATGTCACCAGCGTATTGGGACATTTAAATGATTTTATTCCGATATAAAGAAAATATTAATAAGATTTCTTAGTACAAAAAAAATAAATATAAAAATGGTAATAAAAATAATAATATGAGAAAATAGTAAGAAATAAAAATAAATAAATAAATCTAAATACATCGATAAATGCAAATATAAGTATTAAAATAAAATATAAGAATATAAATCTTAAATATAAAAGGATCCCCGATGATAGGATTCCTTAGAAATCACAAGTAGTGATTCTTTGATAATTCTTAGGGTCGAAATAAAATATTTGAATATTACCAGCGTTTTGAGGTATTCAAGTAATTTTAGTTTGATATTAAGATTTCTAATATAATTAGCTTGTATGAAATAAACTAATGATAAATAATAAGTAATAAATAATTAAAAATTTTTAAACAAATAAGTAAACAAGATTGCAATTTTGCTTGGAAACAAAGAGTAATAATAATTAAAAGTAAATAAGATTAAATAATGTCCGATGATGAGATGTTACGGAACTCACAAGTAGTGATTCCTAACTGATCTCTAGGTGAGAGAGATCTGCTAAATATTACCAGCGTATTGGAATATTTAGTATGATTTTACAATAAAAATAAAATTTTATAAAATCGGTGAATTTCAAAAGCAATAATATAAATATAAAAGATAATAAAAATAAAATAAAATGATATATTTCTGATGTGCATCATATTTATTTTGTTTGCATCATTTGCATTCATGAAATTCCAAAAATAAGTGCAAATCTCCCGAGGATGGGATTCTATAGAAATCGCAAGTAGCGATTCTTAAGAAATCTCTAGGTGAGGAAATTATTCGAAATGTTACCAAAAGTATTGGGGTACTTCGAAATAATTTTCAATATAAAATATTTTCACTTATTTCAAATAAAAAATAAAACTTAAATATTTCAAAAAAAATAACAAAAATGATTTCGAAATAAAGGAAGTTCTTTTAAATATTTAATTAAGACCATTTAATTAAGATCTAAGGGATAATATATGATTAAGTGGTACTGTTTGTTTAACGGACGTTGTGGGGGTGCTAATCCTTCCCCACGCGTAATCGAACTCCCGAATCCAAACCTTGTTTACGTAGACCAAAAATTATTTTTTTGATAAAACTTAATTAATTTTAAGATTTTATTAAAAAGATAAATAATTTTAGGTGGCCAATCACACCTAGTCAAAAAAGATTGGTGGTGACTCCTCTTTTCTGTGTTTTTTCCAAAATCGTCTAGCGATCGAGTCCCTGGACGAAAATCGTTACGACATAATTTTTGCTCACTAGGAAATTCTTTAGATGAGTCTCTTTTTGTATTGCATTATAACCTAACTCATCTTTATCAAAGAAGGCTCTTTGGGTCTCTAACATATGATCTAGCTTTTGTTGACCCATGTAGAATCTAGAAAATGAATTATGCAAATTTAATTTTTTTTATTTACTTCATCAATTTCTAGATTTGCTTCTTCTAATTTCTTTTCAAAATCAAGCTTGGCATTCAATAACTCATCATTTTCCATTTCTAGTTTTGTATTCATTTTCTTCTATTTTGAATTCATGTATTCAAATTCACTAGCTAGCTCATCAAAAGCATTTTGTAAATCATCATAAGAATGGTCATTGCATTCACTAGAGCTAGGTTTCTCCTTTTCATCCTCAATAGTCAAAGAGCTAGGATTTGTCAATTTATCTTTAATGTCTTCTAATTTCTTTTCTAGCTCTAATTTCACCTTGTTTAGTTCATCATTCCTTGAACCTGGATCTTTTATTTTCTCCTCCAACTCAACATTAGTATTCATCAAAATTTCATTCTCTTTTCTAAATTTATTTAACTTTTTATTATATTTTGCATGCATTGATTTATATTCATCACTTAGCTCATTAAATGCATCTTGAAGCTCATCAAATGAATATTCTTCTAAAGTTTGTGAGCTAGTCTCAAAATCATCACCTAGAGCCATTTATGATCGTTTTGCTCAATAGAGGTTAGTCTAAATTGATCTCGAGCCCAAGTTCTGATACCAATTGTTGGCTCTATAGGCTATACCGAGAGGGGGGTGAATCGGTTTTTAATTAACCTTAAGCTCGTTTTGCTATTCTTCTAAATTTTCTAGCCTATATTAATATTTTCTAAGTTCTCTAAGCTAGGCAAACATGCAATCCAAGTTCAATGCAATAAACACAATATAATTGTAAGTAAATAAAGAGTAGGGAGAGAGAGATTTACACAATCGATTTATAGAGGTTCAGCAACCTTGCCTACGTCCTCTACCTTGAGACGCTCCCAAGGATTTTCCCCAAATTCACTACACTTGAATTTGTCTTTACAATCCCTCTTTTTAAAGGCTCAAGAGAAACCTCTCTCTTTTTCTAGGCTCAAGAGAAACCTCTCTCTTTTTCTAAGGCTAAAGAAAAACCTCCCTCTTTTTCTAGGCTTAAGAGAAACCTCCCCTTTACAAAGAATGATGGGTTACAAATAATGTAATCAAAGAAAGGCCTCTAGGTAGGCAAGTGATTACAGAAATTAAGCATAATGAAAACCTATACAAGATTTGTGCTAAGCATTACAAGGAATAAGAGAATGATAGATGATGAAGACTTTGTAGCTCTTGATTTGTTGTTTAAGGCTTGAGAATTTGAGGAATATGAGATTTGGAGTTGCTGAGTGGTTCCTTTTGCTTTATTTGGCTTCTAAGCCTCTATTTATAGTCCTTTGGATGTATTCTAGCCGTTGGGTGGAGCCAAAACTTGAATATGACCGTTGTCTCACAAAAACTAGCCGTTATAGGCTATTTTCGGGCAAAGGGATCGATCCCCTCCCATAGGGGATCGATCCCTTCATTCCATATCTGAATCTTCTGGGCTGAGGGACCTTTTCTAGCCGTTGGGAGCCATTCTGCCTTTAGGGGATCGATCCCTTCCCTTAGGAGATCGATCCCTTCTTTCCAGAATTGATTTTTCTGGGCTGAGGGACCTTTTCTTGCACCAAAAAGCTTACTGCCACTAGGGGATCGATCCCTTCCCTTAGGGGATCGATCCCATGCCTCCAGAAAGTCATTTTCCTGCACTTTTGGGTTAGAAATGATGTGACCTTTGATCCTAATCCAACCCAAAACATTTTGGCATTTTTGTGGGATTTTTTCTTGACTTTCTCTAATGAAAACATGGTCAAAAAATTAATCATGTAATATTCAAAACATTTTACGAAGTATTAAGACCAATAAGAATATGTAATTAAATCATGGTCTTAATGTTTGATATGAACACTTAAAATGGATTGAGAAAATCATGTGTGATAAGACAACTTTACAATATGAATTAAAACATTAAAGCTTACTTAAGTTTTTGTCATTTGAAAATACATATAGCAATTTAAGGCAAACAGATACCCACCTCCCTTACATCTACCTTACCTTGCTGGCATCTCTTCAGTACACCAGGTAGATGTACAACTACAATCTAGAGAAGAAATGTTGCAGCTTTTGAAGTTTCATTTAAAAAGGGCTCAAATTCGTATGAAAAAGCAAGCTGATAAGCATAGGGTTGACAGACAGTTTTCTATTGGTGAATGGGTGTATTGGAGACTTCAACCTTACAGACAAAACACTTTGGCAGACAGACAATTCCACAAACTAACCCCAAGATACTTTGGTCCTTACCAAATCCTTGACAAGATTGGCCCAGGAGCCTATAAACTAGACTTACCCTCTACAACACAAATACACTCAGTCTTCCATGTATCTCAGTTGAAAAAGAAATTAGGTCCCCACAACAAAGTCAAGTCTCACTTACCAACTCCTGGACCTACACCGGCTTTGACTCCCTTAACCATTCTAGATACACGCATGGTGCAAAGCGAAAATCGTCTTGCTACACAAGTACTTGTCCATTGGACAAATTCATTTCCAGAGGATGCCACTTGGGAGTATCTGTTTGATATTCAAGCTCGATTTTTTCCAGATTTTGAGACTTGAGGACAAGTCTGAATTTAAGGGGGTGGGAATTGATACATGGAAATAGAGTTAGTTGAGTTGGAAAATTATCTTAGATGAGTTGGCAGGTGAGCTGGAAGTTTGGACCATGATGACGGGTGGAAAGTTGAGGTGGATGAGTGGATAAGTCAGAAGATGAGCTGGAGACTCAGTAGTTGAGCCAGAGTTCAGTTAGTCAGTTAGTTGCTAACTGCTAGAATGGGAGGGAAATTCAGTTGTAACTGCTATTAAGCACTAGATGAATTGTAATCAATCATATGGGTATAAATACCTTTTGTATGAGCGGGAATCTGAGAAATGAAGATTACAATCATCCCTTTCTCAGTTTCTATTTCTTCCTTCTTATTTCCTAAGTGTTAGCTGTTAATCTACTGCTCGTGGATCACTTCTTCTTCCTTTTTCTAATCTGCCAACAGTAGATTTCTTGTGCTCAATCTTACACTTATCATTAATCCTATATAAAGATATAAAACTGCGTAAAACAAATTTGTTTTACACATGTGTAAGTGGATCCTTACTCATATATATTTATATATATATACACACACACCAATCGAAGGATGAAAGTCAATCTTGTACAAAGCTTCCCCCACAAGCTAATTTCAACATGTCATTTCACAAGTCAAATCCGTATATTTTATTTTATACATACATACATACATACATACATACATACATACATACATACATACACCAATCGAAGGATGGAAGTCAATCTTGTAAATATGAGTAAGTTGTTAAATACAACGGTTGGTTTGCAAAAATATTAATCTTATATGAAGATATAAAACTATGTAAAACAAATTTGTTTTACACATGTGTAAGTAGATTCGTACTCATATATATTTATATACACACACACCAATCGAAGGATGGAAGTCAATCTTATACAAAGCTTCCCCCACAAGCCAATTTCAGCATGTTATTTCACAAGTTAAATCTGTATATTTTATTATATATATATATATATATAAATCCTTAAAATTTGAAACTATCCGTCCTAAAAACTCTGCCTCTCAATGGTTTGAGAATCCTTTTTATAGAAAGGATTCTTTTACATCAGATGATTCTAAAGTTTGAATAAACAATGGCCTATATCTTCTCGTGAAATCACGCTTGTCTCGATTGAAGATTGATTGAAAAGTGGGACCTTTGTCTATTGATTTACGGGAATCTTTACTGTGCTTGCTAGTGGAATCTTTACTGTTTGCTTTTTCTTGATTGATTGAAAGGCGGGGCCTGTGTCTGTCGATGGAGCTTTGACTGATGGGAATCTCACTGTGCTTGCCAGTGGAATCTTTACTGTTTGCTTTTTCTTGATTGATTGAAAGGCGGGGCCTGTGTCTGTTGATGGAGCTTTAACTGATGGGAATCTCACTATGCTTGTCAATGGAACCTTTACTGTTTGCTTTTTCTTTTTGTCTTGTCAGTTTTGATTGAAGTTAAGACTTCGAAGCAGTCATCTTCATTGTCTTGAGCTAAATCCAGCGAAAGTAGAGATCCTGTGCTGCTTTCAGGATTGCTACTCTGATCACTGTTTTCTTCATCATCTGAGTTGACTGATTGGAGGATCTGTTTCATCAATTCTTTGTATTCTTTCTTTGTTTTGGCCTGTGCTAACAGTGCACTAGCATGTGACTTGGGTTGGAGAAATTGTGTGGTACCTGATGTTTGAGCTGATTTGCAGAATTCTGGGTGTTTCTGAAACCAGTCTTTGACAGTAGTCAAATTTCTCCCACTACTTCGTTTTGAATCTTCTAATGATTTGTTTGTGACTTGATACTGGATCATTTATAAATTCATAGTGCCATGAAGAAATCCAAGACAGACTAAAGATTGAGCAAAACATCAATGATTTCTGGAATCCTTGTTGAGTTTGTTCTTCTTGGAAATATTCACTGAAAAATTCATAAGCTTCCCATACTTGAGGGGGAAGGATTTCATGATTTGGTCCGTACCACTGCCACCAGTGAGTAAACCAGACTGGGAATTGGTATTTGGTGTCTTTTTGAATTAAATGAGCCATGAATGGCGATTGTATTGGTTTTCAAAGGTGAAGGTATTGAACCAAGCTTGTTGATAATCCCAGTAATTAAATGTGGCACAATGTTGAAGTCTGGTGTTATAACTGGCTGGAAATTTTTTGAGACTGTTTGGATCATTACCCCAGTCAATTGGTCTGAGGACTTTGAGAATTTGAGCAGTTGAATGGGTAATAAAGTCTGGTTGGTCTTTGTTGGCATAATGTTTGATTGCCAAGGAACCTGTTTCAATTAAAATATTTTCATAAAAACTTTGAGGTTTTTGTTGATCTCATGATTTGTAATGAAAACCGTTAAAAATCTTTTTGATAACAATGTTTGGATTTTCATGAAAATATTCAGGCTCAACAAGAACCATATGTTGAAATTGCTGTTTTGAAAAATATTTTTGATCAGCTTTAAGACGTGGATATGTAATCACCACTCCTTGTTTTGGGAAAACAGTTTGGAGAGGTTGGTTTTTTGAAATAGATTATACCTCTGAAGAGGTTTGTGGTAATGACTCGGAGAATTGACGAATCATTTCCAGTTGTGATTCTTCAAAATTGGATGATGACTCCTGTCTTTGGTGTTCTTGGGCAAAAATCTGTTGCCATGTTGGTATAAGGGATTGGGAGATGAGTGATTTTGATGGGGAATGGGTTTGCTTTTGCTTACCCTTGTCTTTTTTCTTTCTTGCTTTCTCTTTTTCTCTTCTTTCTCTGGAAGACATTGTGAAGGATTCTGAAGAAACTCTCTTGTGAGGAAATCTGGGAGAGAGTTAGAGTCCCCTTTTATAAACTCAATTTCAAAATCAAAGATTGATAAAATTGCTTGCCATCTCGCAAAAATCTGTTTGGATGCTATATTTTTCATATCTTTTTGAAGAATCTCTTTTGCAGATTTGCAATCAATTCTGAGAAGAAATTTTTGATTTAACAAGTCACTTTGAAACTTTGTGATGCATAAAACGATGGAAAGAATCTCTTTCTTTATTGTGGAATAATTCTTTTGGGTACTATTCCAGTGTTTGGAAGTATACTGAACTATACTTTCTTTGTTATCTTTTAACTGTTTGAGGATTGCTCCGTATCCTATGTCAGAAGCATCGGTTTCTACGATTTTGAAGGTATTTGGGTCTGCTAAATGTAGACATGGTAATTCTTTGATTTGGGCTTTAACAGATTGAACTACTTCTGTATGGGCTCGAGTCCATGGTGGAGGATTTTTCTTAAGTCTTTCATGAAGAGGTTTAAGAATTTTATTGAGATTTGGATAGAAATCTAAAATATAATTCAGACTCCCTAAAAACCTTTGAAGTTGGGTTTTATCTAAGATTTGATCAGGAAACTTATCAGCAAATTGGATTGACCTTTCTATTGGAGTAATGGTTCCTTGATAGACATAATGTCCTAAAAACCTTACTCGTGTTTGAAATAAACTAATTTTGGATTTGGAAACAACTAAACCATTTTGTTTGACGACTTTAATGAAAATTGATAAATGTTTGAAATGTTGATCAATAGTTGTTGAAAATATTAATACATCATCAATGTATACTATCATAAATTGTGAATATTGGTGAAATATTTCATTCATTATTCTTTGGAATTCTGATGGAGCATTTTTTAAGTCCAAATGACATTACATTCCACTCATATTGTCCAAACGGGACTGTAAACGCTGTTTTATACCTATCTTTTTCTGAAATTTGAATTTGCCAAAATCCTGATTTCATATCAAATTTTGAAAAGATTTGAGCATTGCAAAGTTTTTGAAGTAAATCTTTTTTATTTGGAATAGGATGTCTAATCCATTTTAATGCTTCATTCAGAGGTTTGTAATTAATGACAAGTCTTGGTGTTCTTCTTTCTAGTTCTGCATTTTTATTTACATAAAAAGCTGAACAGCTCCAAGGAGATTTACTTTTTCTAATAAGTTTTTTGTTTAGTAGTTCTTGTATTTCTTTTTTACAGTATTGCTCCATTTCTTGATTCATTTGTATTGGTCTTGCTTTTGTTGGAATTTGTTTTTCATCATAATCTTTTTCATATGGTAATTCTACCACATGTTTTTTTCTTTGCCAAAAAGCTGTTGGTAAATCAGAAAAAATTGTTTTCTCAATTTCTGTTTGCAATAACTTTTTTTTATTCTGTATTTGAGGATTTTGTAATTGCTGTTGGATTCTTTTGAAATTAATATCTTCTTTTAAATAGAATATTTGATTTTGTTTGTCTTTGATTATTATAGTAATTTGTTGATTTGTAATTGTTTTTGATTTTAATAAATTTATATTTCTTATCTTTGGTTTTTCTGAAAAGTTTAATATTAATTTTGTTTCAAGGATTTTTGTAGATATTCCATTAGTTGTTACTTTATATGGTTTGATCAGGGATATAAATGGTAATCCTAATATAACATTTTGACTAATATTTTTTATTATTAAAAATGGTGTCTTGAAAGTAATTTGGTCTTTACAGATTTCTGCTTTTGTTAATTTGTATTGGATTTGGAGTTTTTCATTGTTTGCTGCTTTAAACTTTCAAAAGTTTTCTCACAATATTTTGTTGGAATTATTCCTTCTTTAATACAATTTTGATCAGCTCTTGTGTCAAATAGAGCTATTGTTTCTATTAAAAATTCATTATTGATTAAAATTGATATTTTTATTAAGTATTTTTGGATTGAGACTTCAGTTAGGATATTTAAAAATTCCTGTGATGGTTGTTTGTCTTCATCAGAAGATTCACTGGAAGTGTTTCCATTTGAGTTTACTAAAGTTTTTAGTTGGTGACTGTGCTGCTGTTGTTATTGTTTAAGCAATTTTATTTCTGTTTTAATATTGTGGATTTCATGTTGGAGGTCCTGGATAGTGATTCCTTTGTTGGATGTTTGTATTTTATCAAAGATTATATCTTTTAAATTATAAGATTTTGAAGTTGATGAGATAAAGGTTGGTGTAGAGAGAGATTTTTTTTATTGTTTTAAATAATCTTTCTTAATTTGAGGATCTTGTATTTTTATCAATTATCTCCATCATCAATTCTTGGTCTTTTGTTAAGACATTTAGCGTGTCTTGATCTGAAGATGTCTCTATATCATCCATTTGATTAACTTGTATATCTGATGAAGATAGTGATTCAGTATCTGAAGTTTGTGTCTCTGAAGTTGTATATGTCAAAAGTTCACAAATTTTCTGGTTTGTTTCTTGATCAAGTTGTATTTGATTTATTCTTCTCTTTATTTTACAATATTTTGAAATATGTCCTGTTTTTCCACATCTATAGCATTTTATGTTTGGATTTTTCCATTCCTTTTTAGGTTTGTTTTCTTGGCTTTTAAATTCCTTTTTAGTTTGAATTTTATTTCTTTTGGGTTTTTGGTAATATTTGTCTTTAGAAAAGTTTCGTTTGTATTCAAATTTCTTTGTTTTACAACATTTTGTTGAAGAACATTCTGGATTATAGTTTATATCAAATTGTTTGCAAAATGTTCCTAATTCTTTCTTAGATTGTCTTTGTTCTTTTTTCAATTGTTTTTGTAGTTTGATATCCTGACAAATTTTTAATCCTTCTTTTTGGGTGTAACTAATTAGTTCATCATATGTCAACTTTTCGTAAGGAATTATTCCTTTGAAATCTTCTCTTATTTTGTTTCTAACTTTTGCTCCTAGCAAATTTGGTAATCCAGCTAGAAATTTTTCTTTCCAAAAAGGTTGGTTATTATCTGTCCTTTGCATGACTCTGGTGATAAAATTATCCTTATACCATTTAAATTCGCCTAATTTCTTACATTTGAGATTGGACAGAAGTTCTGCATTTTTATCCCTTAAGTGTGATGGATCTCCAATGAAATGTTTAGCAATTGCAAAGATTAATATTGCAACAACATTTTGTATATGTTAATTTTCTTCATCTAAGATTGAATTATTATCATTATCAGTTTTGATTACATTAAGTATTTCTTTTTGTTCTTTGGAATTGAGATAATTATCCCACCATCCTTTGAGTTGTCCTGAAAATCCAAATACTAATAAATCAGCTATTGCCCAATTAGATATTGTTTTTTGAGTTTTATAAATATTTGATACCATTGTCATTTGTTGCAAAGGATTGAGAATGTTATATTCAGACATTCCATCTATGTTCCATTCATAAAATGTATTTGCATTATATTTGTTTTGGATTAAGGGTTTTTCTTCTAATACTAAATCTGGTGCAGATGTTTTTGGGTAGTACAATTTTTGTGGTTCTTTCTAATGAAGGTTTTGAATTATCTGTTCATCAGATGATTGAAATTGTTCACTATTAGTTTCTGAATCTTTTATTGTATTAATTGACCTTTGTTGTGTTCTATCAGGTGTATCTGGTATATATCTTTCATTTTCTACAGTTATTTCTGAGTTTAATGCATTAAGTCTTTGTTGAATTTCTTGCAAGAAATTTAATTGAGTGTTTGATGATATTTCATGTGGCTTAAATAAAGGTTTTGAATTTTTTATTTTTTGTTTTTCTTCACTTGGTTTGTCTTTTTTAGAAGTTTGGATGTTTGAATTGTCTATTTTTGTTTCAATTTTCTCTAAATGCTGGCTTATTGTATGGAGATTTAGATTTGAAAATTATTTTGCTCGATTAAGAGTTTAATATCTTTATAAGTGACTTGAGAATTTTCTCTTTCAGGATTTGTAACCTTGAGTGGGGAAACTTTCAATCCAGATCCTTTATGTTCATATTGAATTTCTGTCAATGGTGGATGTTGAGATTCAACTTGAGATTTATTTGTTTGCTATACTTTAACTGTATTATTTGTGTTAATACACTTATCATAATATTGTTCATACCATTTGAAAAATTTTATTTGAATTTTATGTGTATTCATGAAATCATAATATTCCTCTTGGATTTCTTGTTTACTCTCTTGATGATTGTTAAAGAATAGTTCACGTTTGATTTTATTCTTTTCAGAATAAAATTCTTTTCTTATTTTTTCTTTATCAATAGAGAATTCTTTTTGTCATTGAAGAGTAAGTTGGGGAAATTGATAAATCTTCATCACTTTGTGATTTGGTTTGGGGAGACATGGGTGATAATTCTATAATTTATAGAATTATCATGAATTTAATGATATAATTTATCTCTAAATCATTACTATTAGATTCAAATCCCTCATTTATCTGTTAAATTTCTCTCAATGATGTAGGAACTCCAACTGATAAAGAAGTCAAAGATGTGAAGGATTTCAGTTCCAAATTTCATTCAAACACAAGACTTTGTTGATAAAGCTTCATGCATGGATATTTCTACTGGCTGCCAAGAAAGATAAATTGTTGCATTTATCTTTTATGAAGATAAATTATCAAGATGGACTTTTTGCTAAGGATAGAAATAAACAAGAGAGCTGATAAAAGATAAATTTTCTTTAAAGATAAAGATCGAGCCCTATCAGCCAAGATTTTGACCTAATCATCATCTCCACTGCCTCTATAAATAGCCAGCTTCACCACCATGAAGAGCATCCAATCCTACTAGGAGATATAGAGTAGTTTAGTTTTATTCTCTTTGTTTTAGTTTTCAAGTTTTCATCTAAATTTCTTTTGGTTTTTATTTTGGAATATTTTAGAAGTTTTATTTAAATAAAGATTTTTTTATTATTTTCACTTTCTTGCTATTTTAAATACATTAGTGTTTTGATAAAGAAAAAAATTTTCTTTCGATCGTTTGAATAAAATTAGGGTGTGAAATTTTAGTACTTAGAAAGCAATTCACAAATTCAATCCTCGTGGGAACGATACTCTACTCATTACTTTATTACTTGCTACGGTCCGTACACTTGCGGTACACTTATCGAGAATTCGGTAACAAGTTTTTGGCGCCGTTGCCGGGGACTGAAGGATTTGTTTTGCTAATATTAATACCAAGCATACCTAGTTTTAATTCAAATATTTTTTTTCTTTTCTTTTTCTCTTTCCTTGATACTAATATCTTCTCTTGTTTTTCTTTCGAGGTACATCGGCCTAGTGCATGAGTCGTGCAAGGAGTTGTGAATTGGCTCCTCTTGACCTTGAAATTGAAAAAACTTTACGAAGAATCAAGAAGGAGAACCAAGAAGACCTTGTTGAAATAAATACCATGGAAGAAGTAGACACTAAGGCTCTTCGAGATTATGCCATGCCTACAGTTAATGGATTCAAGATGAGCATAAGATATCCAACCATTCAAGCAAACAATTTCGAGATCAAACCAGCCATCATCCAAATGATCTAAACTTCTGTACAGTTTGGGGGTTCAATCAATGATGGTCCTAATGCTCATTTGAAACACTTTTTACAAATTTGCTCTACTTTTAAGAATAATGGTGTTTCTGATGATGCGATAAGACTGAGATTATTTCCTTTTTCTCTCAGGGATAAAGCGATGGATTGGTTGAACTCATTGGCACCAGGATCAATCATAACATGGGAGGACTTAGTCCAGAAGTTCTTGGCAAAATTCTTCCCACCAGCCAAAACAGCTAAGATGAGGAACGACATCACCACTTTCATGCAACACGATTCAGAGTCACTTTATGAAGCATGGGAGAGGTACAAAGAAATCTTGAGAAGGTGTCCTCATCATGGGATTCCAAATTGGTTACAAGTGCAGATATTCTACAATGGGTTGATAAGCCAGACCAGAACTACTATAGACACAGCTGCAGGTGGTGCATTAATGAGCAAGTCTATAGATGATGCCTACAATTTGATAGAAGACATGGCTGCAAACAGTTATCAATGGTCAGCTGAGAGGCTAACATCAAAGAGAACAGCAGGTATGTATGAGTTAGATGCACTCACCACTCTTACCTCTCAAATCTCAGCCTTGACCAAAAAGGTTGATTCTCTTGGAGTCAATCAACAACCCAACCCAATTCATTCCATTCAAAACCCTTTCGTAACTTGTGATAATTGTGGGGGTAATCACTCTGGCGATAGGTGTTCTATTCGAGCCGAACAAGTCCAATATGTTTCCCATCCAAATAGGAACCATAACCCATTCTCAAACACCTATAACTCTGGCTGGAGAAATCAACCAAATTTGTCTTGGAACAATAATCAAGGGCAACCATCTAACCCAAGACCTTCCTATCCTCTTGGCTTCCATACTCAATCACCACTTCCACATAATCCTCCACCACAAGTCCCACCACAAGAAAAGAAGCCTTCCTTAGAAGAGATGGTCACCACCATCTTACAAAACCAAGCTGCTTCTATAAAGAACCTAGAAATTCAAGTAGGTCAGATTGCTAATGCCATTAGTAACCGTCCCCAAGGTACCCTGCCTAGCAATACTAAACCTAATCCAAGAAGGGAAGGTAAAGAGCACTGTAAATCAATCACCTTGAGGAAGGGTAAAGAAGTGGGTTACATTCCTAATGACTCAGATGAAGATGTTAGAGTTAAAGTCCAGGCATAAGAAGAAGATAAGCAACAAAAGAACATTGAGCAGACTTCATCTCAATCTGGTAAGACCATTGAATCACCTCCTCAACCTATCCCTTTTCCTCAAAGATTGAAGCAAAAGAAGACAGATAGGCAATTTGCTAAGTTCCTAGAGGTATTCAAAAAGCTGCACATCAACATCCCTTTCTCTGATGCATTGGAGCAAATGCCAATTTATGCCAAATTAATGAAGGACATCATCTCCAAGAAAAGGCAAATTGAGGATTTTGAAACTGTTGCTCTTACTGAGGAGTGCAACACCATTTTGCAAAGGAACTTACCACCTAAGCTTGAAGATCCAGGGAGTTTTACTATTCCTTGCACTATTGGTAACTTATTTTTTGATAAAGCTTTATGTGATTTAGGTGCAAGTATTAATTTAATGCCTTTTTCTATTTTCAGGAAACTTGGACTAGGAGAGACTAAACCAACCAAGATAACACTCCAATTAGTAGACCGATCTCTCAAGTATCTAAGAGGCATTATTAAGGATGTGCTAGTGAAGGTTGACAACTTTTTTTCCAGCTGATTTTGTAGTGTTGGATATGGAGAAAGATTGTGAAGTCCCAATTATCCTTGGGAGATCCTTTCTGGCAACTGGTAAGGCTCTTATTGATGTGCAAAAAGGAGAGCTCACCATGCGGGTCAATGATCAAGAGGTAACATTTAATCTTTTCTCTACAATTAAATTCCCAAGTGAGACTGATGATTGTTTTGAAGTGAATGAAGAGGAAAGTATAGTTCAGGGAATATTCATCAATCAACAACCAATGGACACCATAGAAGCAATTCTTGATGAAGAGACGTCCAATTGTGCTGAGGTAAAAGCTGTGACGATTCCCAACAAACAATTTGAAAGGTTAGGTGCTTCTGGATTTTCACATCTCAAGTCATCGATTGAAGCACCTCCAACTTTAGAACTCAAACCTTTACCTCCTCATTTAAGGTATGCTTATCTAGGTGAGTCTTCTACTTTACCAGTTATCATTTCTTCTGCTCTAACTAATGAACAAGAAGAAAAGTTGTTGAGTGTCTTGAAGGAGCATAAGAAAGCATTGGGATGGACCATAGCTGATATCAAAGGAATAAGCCCATCCATATGCATGCACAAGATTCTGTTGGAGGAAAATCACAAGGCCACTATTGAGCACCAATGAAGGTTAAACCCAACCATGAAAGAGGTAGTGAAGAAAGAGATTATCAAGTGGTTGGATGCGGGTATCATATACCCGATTTCAGATAGTTCGTGGATTAGTCCTATCCAGTGTGTGCTGAAAAAGGGAGGTATGACTGTGGTAACTAATGAAAATAATGAGCTCATTCCTACTCGAACAGTCACTAGTTGGAGAGTGTGCAAGGACTACCGTAAGCTCAATACGGCCACTAGAAAGGATCACTTTCCTTTGCCTTTCATCGATCAGATGCTTGATAGACTAGCCGGGCATGAATTCTATTGCCTATTGGATGGGTCTTCCGGGTACAACCAGATTGCCATCGCTCCAGAAGATCAAAAGAAGACGACATTCACTTGTCCAAATGGTACGTTTGCTTTTAGGAGGATGCCATTTGGATTGTGCAATGCTCCTGCCACATTCCAGAGATGCATGATGGCCATCTTTTCAGACATGGTAGAAGAATTTCTCGAGGTATTTATGGATGACTTCTCTATTTTTGGTGATAATTTTGATTTATGTTTGAAAAATCTAACTCTTGTGCTCAAGCATTGTGAAGAAACCAACTTAGTCTTAAATTGGGAAAAATGTCATTTTATGGTCCAAGAAGGTATTGTGCTAGGCCATAAGGTTTCTTCTAGAGGAATTGAAGTTGACAGAGCCAAGATAGAGGTAATTGAGAAGTTGTCACCACCAACTTCAATGAAAGGGGTAAGAAGTTTTCTTGGACATGCAGGCTTCTACAGGAGATTTATTAAAGATTTCTCAAAGATTTCCAAACCATTGTGTAATCTTTTAGAGAAAAACACAACCTTCAGGTTTGATCATTCCTGTTTAGAAGCATTTCAAACTTTAAAAGATAAATTAATTTCTGCTCCTGTAATTGTAGCCCCTGATTGGAATTTACCTTTTGAACTAATGTGTGATGCGAGTGATTATGCAGTTGGTGCAGTTTTAGGACAACGACGAGGTAGATTTTTCACATAATTTACTATGCGAGCAAAACCTTGACAGATGCACAACTCAACTATGCAACTACTGAAAAGGAGTTGTTGGCAGTTGTCTTTGCGTTCGATAAGTTTCGTCCTTATCTTATTGGCACCAAGGTGATAGTCTACACCGATCACTCTGCCATCAAGTACTTGATTGCCAAGAAGGATGCCAAGCTAAGATTGATTAGGTGGATTCTCCTTTTACAAGAGTTTGACCTGGAGATTAGAGATAAAAAGGGGACAGAAAATCAAGTGGCAAATAATCTTTCCAGACTAGAGAATGATGGTGTTAGAGATGCAACTATCATCAAAGAGTCTTTCCCTGATGAGCAACTATTCAAGGTTAGGCATAATAACTTACCATGGTATGCAAATTATGTCAACTTTATAGTAGGTAAAGTGCTTCCTCCTGATTTATCATTTCAACAAAAGAAAAAATTTTTGCATGATGTCAAATATTTTGTTTGGGATGAACCCTATTTGTTTAAGCAATGTAGGGATCAGGTTTTAAGAAGATGTGTACCTATGGAAGAGACGGAGGATATCCTCCATCATTGTCATTCTTCAAATTATGGAGGACACTTTGGAGGGGAAAGAACAGCTGCTAAGGTGCTTCAATCAGGATTCTATTGACCTACGCTGTTCAAAGATGCCTATCTATATGCCTTGAGATGTGATCGATGCCAAATGGTTGGCAATATATCCAAGAGACATGAGATGCCCCTAAACACCATTTTGGAGGTGGAAATTTTTTATGTTTGGGGAATAGACTTCATGAGACCATTCATCTCCTCCTACAACAACCTTTACATCCTTGTAGCAGTGGACTATGTATCCAAATGGGTGGAAGCAAAGGCTTTACCTACAAATGATGCCAAGGTAGTTATGAAGTTCTTGAAAAAGAACATCTTCACTCGTTTTGGCACCCCCAAGGCGATCATTAGTGATGAAGGGACTCACTTCTGCAACAAGTCCTTTGAAGCTCTGCTTGCTAAGTATGGTGTCAAACACAAGGTGGCTACAGCCTATCAACCTCAGACAAGTGGCCAAGCAGAAGTCTCCAACAAGGAGATAAAAAGAATTTTAGAGAAGACAGTGAACCTTTCAAGAAAGGATTGGGCCATGAAATTAGACGATGCATTGTGGGCCTACCGAACTGCATTCAAAACACCTATTGGAATGTCTCCATACCGATTAGTGTTTGGGAAGGCTTGTCACTTACCTGTGGAATTGGAGCACAAGGCATTTTGGGCGATCAAGAAATTAAATTTTGACATGATGGCTGCTGGTGAAAAGCGTTTATTGCAGCTCAACGAGTTAGATGAATTCAGAGAGCAAGCATATGAGAGTGCTAGACTCTATAAGGAGAGAACAAAGAGCTGGCATGACAAGAAGATAATGGAAAGACAATTTGAGCTGGGGCAACAGGTTTTACTCTATAATTCTCGTTTGAAGCTGTTTCCAGGTAAGTTGAAATCAAATTGGTTTGGACCATTCATTGTTACTCGAGTTTTTCCATATGGAACTGTGGAAATAAAAGGAGAGTTTTTTAAAGAACCATTTAAGGTTAATGGTCAAAGATTGAAGCATTATTGGGGAGGAGCAATTGATCGTCAAAAATCGGTCACTCATCTTAATGATCCAACTTGAAATCAACAATGGTAGTCAAGCCGAAGACTATAACTCAAGCGCTTATGGGGAGGCAACCCCAGTTTTCAATTCTTTCCTTTTCAGATTTTGTTATTATATTTTACTTTATTTATTCATTTATTTATTCATAGGTGATGATCTCAGCTCTGGATGTTGCATGGAGCTAGTCACGAGCTATGCTATTGTTTAACAAGCTATGTAGCACAGCAAGGCTGGAACGGTGAAGATTGCCGCTCACGAGTTATCATCCAACTCTGTGTAATAATGGCTGGAGGCGCAATGCGTAGACAGCATGGCAAGATTAGTCTGCTCTGGGCGATGTTGCGGCTGTCGTATGCTGGGCAATTTTCGTGGTCTGAAACTGAAGAAGAAATGGAAGCTGCTGTGGTATCTTGCTATCCGTAGTATGCATGGCTTGATATGGTGCACGATGGCATAAAGAAACTGCAGAAACGTGGCGTTGCAAGAAAAGTACACGGGCTAAAGCTTGTTCGTTGTCAGCAGAACGTGGCTCTCATTTGGTGCTGGTGAAGCTTGTTGGGAGACGTGGACAGAAGCTGGCTGTTGTGTGCTGGCTATGTACATTGTCAATTGAAGCTAATGCGTGGCAGCGATAGGACAAAGAAGAGGAAGGCAGAGCTGCGTGGATGCATAAGGAGGGGCTGAAGCTGAAGTAGTGCTATAGGTGCGGCTGGGAGACGTGGCTGTTGAGAACGGCAAAGCAGTGCATGACGTGAATACTTGGCTGGCAGTGGTGTTCGTGACGTCTAGACAGATCTGGTTTCCCTGTGTTTGTCAGATTGATAGCATAAGCAGGAGACATGTGGACCATCGGCTTGGCTTGGTGCATGGACTACTTAGCCAAATCTTCACGGTTTTGGATGCAATGATGAGATTTGGCCGAATGTTGCTATTTCATCTCTGTTTTGCTCAATATCGGTTTGTGCAGGGGACAACTTGCTGGTCCGTGTCAAGTACATTTAATGGGCAGCTGCAGAGGAAACGTGTCTAATGAAGTTTCATGAACATGTGGCATTTCAATCACAAGTCAGGGGAGTATTTCTTTCTCATTCTTATTTTTCATTTTTATACATTGAGGATAATGTATGTTTCAAGTTGGGGGAAGAGCAAAAATTTTTATTTTTAAAGATTGAGCAAAATTTTTTCAATTTTCTTTTGAAATCTTTGTAAAAATTCTGTGCTTTAAAATGGTTTTTACCTTAAAATGATTATATGCTTGCTTGATAATTCCTTGATATTTAACTATTGATTGAGAATGCTATAGCAAGATGAAATTCATGAATATGTGCAAAGTATGTGAATGAATTCTTTAGTGAATTATCTTTTTGATTGAGATTTTTCCAAAAATTGAATGCACCATGTTTTTATCATTGAAGTCATGCATATTTAGAGAAGATTTATGTGAATAGGAATAGACAATAGTCTTTAAAGTTTGTTATTTGTCTAGAATTTGTTCTATCATCTCTCAAGGCGAAATCCTAGAACACACTTAGCTAAAGAGGTGATTTAGGCCATCTTTGGACCGTTTGAGCTTTTCAAGACTACCATGATATATTCTATCCTTAGTCACCCAATTTGAGCTTAAAGTAGACCTTCTTTCTTGTTTTACCTACATTCATAATTAGCCTAGCCTATAAAAAAAGAAAAAAAAATTTTCCTATACCCCATTATATGCATGAGGACTATGTCAATATATATTTAAAGCTATGCATACATGGAAGAAAGGGTGAAATTCAAAAAAAATACATATATATATATATATATATATTCAAATGATTCAAAAAAAAATTGAAAAAAAAGGGAAATTCAAAAAAAGAAGAAGAAGAAATCAAGTTGGGGGAATTATTTGAAAGCTTTAAAAAAAAAAGTCCAAGAAAAAGAATGCATGATTAGGGATTAAGCCTAAAAATCCCATTTCTCCTACCTATTACCCTAGCCATACATTACAAGCTTATAAAGTCCTATTGATCTTTGGCTATGCGTGTCTACATTAGTGGAGAGAAGATGAGAAAAGCAAACTTATGGAAGATAACTATTCTTTGAGATCTTTTGTTATGTTCATATTTGTATAAATTCATCCGGATTGCATGAACTAAAATGAAGAAACATTTATACACACACGGAAAAATTCAATTGAATTGATACTATCTTTTGAATGAGTTTATATATATTTAGCTAATGTTTATGGATTTTCATGGAGTTGTAATGTTTTCAAAATCTTTGGGGAAATTAAGGGAAAATCATTCTTGCAAGTGTATTTGACCTTTAGGTACATTTCTTTGTGAAGTTTATTTTGCTCGAGGACAAGCAAAAATTCAAGTTTGGGGGTGTGATAATTCTATAATTTATAGAATTATCATGAATTTAATGATATAATTTATCTCTAAATCATGACTATTAGATTCAAATCCCTCATTTATCTGTTAAATTTCTCTCAATGATGTAGGAACTCCAATTGATAAAGAAGTCAAAGATGTGAAGGATTTCAGTTCCAAATTTCATTCAAACACAAGACTTTGTTGATAAAGCTTCATGTATGGATATTTCTACTGGCTGCTAAGAAAGATAAATTGTTGCATTTATCTTTTATGAAGATAAATTATCAAGATGGACTTTTTGCTAAGGATAGAAATAAACAAGAGAGCTGATAAAAGATAAATTTTCTTTAAAGATAAAGATCGAGCCCTATCAGCCAAGATTTTGACCTAATCATCATCTCTACTGCCTCTATAAATAGCCAGCTTCAGCACCATGAAGAGCATCCAATCCTACTAGGAGATATAGAGTAGTTTAGTTTTATTCTCTTTGTTTTAGTTTTCAAGTTTTCATCTAAATTTCTTTTGGTTTTATTTTGGAATATTTTAGAAGTTTTATTTAAATAAAGATTTTTTTATTATTTTCACTTTCTTGCTATTTTAAATACATTAGTGTTTTGATAAAGAAAAAAATTTTCTTTCGATCGTTTGAATAAAATTAGGGTGTGAAATTTTAGTACTTAGTAAGCAATTCACAAATTCAATCCTCGTGGGAACGATACTCTACTCATTACTTTATTACTTGCTACGGTCCGTACACTTGCGGTACACTCATCGAGAATTCGGTAACAATGGGCTATCTTTGCCTTTGGTAGATTGGTTTAGGAACACTTGTAGATGTATTT
Source organism: Heritiera fomes (assembly GCA_032173925.1). Classification (NCBI taxonomy): domain Eukaryota; kingdom Viridiplantae; phylum Streptophyta; class Magnoliopsida; order Malvales; family Malvaceae; genus Heritiera; species Heritiera fomes. The sequence goes on from JAPDPM010000015.1 coordinate 6,516,064, forward strand.
ACAGATTGGAGATTAGTGGCTACAGATTGAAAATCTTGTAAAGTTGAAGGAATAGATGATGTTGAATATCTAGGAGTTTGAAAACTTGAAGTTGATCTCAAACTTTGATATGGTAGATGTATCGGAATATGGGAGGGATGTCCAAAGTTTATAGAATTTGTTCTATTAAAAGAAATCTTGACGTCTCCATTATCAGTTTGAGAGACAACTCTTAATTCAGTTGTTTCTTGTGTCATAGGTTGGACTGCTTTTTCTAAAACCCATTCTTCTGGAAAAGAAACTTCATTCCACTTAATTGGTTTGGGAATATGTATCCTGGATCTAGTCATGTCTGTTTGGAAAAGAAGTGTCTCTCCTTTTGGGCTATGGATTAAGGCTCCTGAACCTAAAGCTGAAATCATGGCTTTATAATATATTCTATAAGCTAAAGCCAAAGGTACAGATCCTGGTTTCATTTTATAATTATGGGTTTTTATTTGAAGAGTTAAAACATCTAAGATGTTTTTATCTTGTAAAGAAATAGTATAGTTTGGAAAACAATTAAAATAAATTGGACCATTACAGAGACTTGATTCAATAGTTCCTAAGAGGGAATCATTGAAATCTTCAAATCTGGTGTCTCTTAATGTCATAAAGATTGAAGTGTTTAGACCTTCTTTTAAGAGTGATTTAACTGCGACTTGAATTAATCCTATATGAATATATTTATATTTTCTTTGAATATGTTTGTTAATTGATTCTCTTTCTAATAATTGGATTGATTCATAAGAATTTGTAATTGGGAGATCTTTTTCTTTTAATTGGATTGTATAGTCTGTTTTTAACAGATGACTTATTAAAGATTTATTTTGTTTGTATATTTCGTTTAGATATATTTTAGGAATTTTTTAATTATCTATGTCTTGAATTATGTTTGTATATATATATATACACACCAATAGAAAGATAGAAGTCAATCTTGTACAGAGCTTCCCTCACAAGCCAATTTTAGCATGTCATTTCACAAGTTAAATCCGTATATTTTATTATGAATTATTATTAACTACCGTGTCATTTATGAAAGACAGAAGGCAAAAATTACCAAGTATTTTAATGAATAAACCATTTCTTATCTTTCTGAAAACTGAGTTCTTAGCCAAAAGAGAGATTCTTGATCGTAAAATTCATCTATAAAGCCAATAAATAGAAGCTGCACATTGCACATTACAGTTCCTAAAGTTGAAAAAGTTAAATTTTGAGAAATATTAAAGAAGGAAGTCTGCTTTTAATGGCCAATCTTTAGACTGCATAAGTTGAACATCTCAAAGCAGAATGATAGTGATAATGAAGTAATGCTTTTCATGCTTTGAAAAGTAGAATTCCCTTGTATTTATAACATCTAGAATCCAACGACCACGAGTCCTTGTGGCCTGAATTTCGAAATATTTCCATCCTATAGTAAAAGTTCATAACACACTATATATATACACGCACACATACATATATGAACGGAAAGGATATATGGGTTCTAGAAATTCAATGTAGGTAGTCGGAGAAACAACATAAGGAAGATACCAAAATTCTAATTTCTTACAGAGCAAGTGGAAACATGGTATAAGTAGCAGCATGGAACAAACAACTTTTACCTTCCTTCTTCAAGAATATCATCGAATTCTGTATTATTTACTGGAGAGACATCTGGTTCTGTCCCGGATTTCTTGTTCTTGCTTTTGATGTCGCTGCTTTTGGATGCAACGGATGTTTGTGTTTCTTCACTCATAAAGGTGCTTGTTATATCCTTAAAAGCCCAGTCAGTTAAATAACTTGGTTTTGATGCTACATTGCTCACTTCAATATCTCCAGTAAGCATAGCCACAACACGAGACATGGATGGCCTCATTAATGGTGATGCCTGAGTGCATAAAAGCGCCACTCCCATCACTCGAAGAGCTTCATTTTCATTGAAATCTACTAAAGTTGGATCCAACAGACTCAAGCTTTGGTTATTTTCATGCAGGTTCCACGCCTAGAGACATTGTAGAAATATTAAGTCCTTCAAACTTAAATGATTACTTGAACAAATAGTACTACAAAAGGGTTAAAGGTTTCCATTTCATTACCCATTCAAGAAGATAAATTCTTTTATTTTCTAAGGTTTGGTCAGAGTTTGGTCTACCACTAAGAATCTCCAAAGCCACAACACCAAAGCTAAAAACATCAGCTTTCTCAGTGAGATGTCCACGCATTGCATACTCCGGTGCCAGGTAGCCACTTCACAATAATTAAGTTACATGGTGAGTATGATTATTGTGAATATTCCTATCTAGGTACTTAGGCACAGAATCTCATGCCATTAAGGAAGGACTACTGAACAAAAGGTCGAAAGGGCTTACATGGTTCCTGCAACCCGAGTGCTGATGTGCGTTTTCTTGTCATCATACAGCTTTGCTAATCCAAAATCGGATATTTGTGGGCACAGCTCTGCATCAAGCAAAATATTGCTTGGCTTGACATCTCTATGGACGATCCGTGGCCTAGACTCTTCGTGAAGATAAGCTAGCCCTCTTGCAGTTGACAAGCAAATATTAAATCGAGTTGGCCAATCAAGATGTAAGTCAGTATGTCCTGCATTTATAGAGCAAGAAATCTCAAAAGCATGTTCATTAATCCACCAAGGAATAAATCAGATTGCACAAATAAATCTTGTACATGTTTATCATACCATACAAATTTATTCTTTTATTTTTTGTTTGTAAAACAAGATTGTACAATTAAAGTTAGATCCATTTTGATAATTTTGGCAACAGAAAAAGACTTAGGGGGTTTTAGGTTCCAAAGAGTGGAAAGCATGAAAGGAATATTATAGAATGTTCTCATACCGAACAGTGCCTGATCAAGGCTTTTGTTTTCAAGATACTCGTAAACAAGGAGGCGCCTATTTCCTTCAATGCAGCACCCGTATAGTTTGACAAGATTACGATGTTGCACTGCTGATATGGTAGCTATCTCAGCAACAAATTGATTATTCCCTTGGTTTGATGCTATTGAAAGTTGCTTGACAGCTACAACTCTCCCATCAGAAAGTGTACCCTAAAACATAGTACTATACTTTAGTAACACTATAAAAAATCATCTTCTCTAGGTAATTTTTATCAAAACACGTCAAGCTGCTACCATAGTTACACGTTAAAGTAGTTTACCTTGTATACAGGTCCAAATCCCCCTTCTCCTAACTTCTTTGAAGGACTGAAGTCTTTCGTGGCAGCCTTCAACTCAGAATAACTAAATGTGTTGGGTCTAGGGCCAATACCAATAAGCACTGTAGAGTCAAGCAAAAAAATAAATTGTAAGGATGAAATGCAAGGGTAACTAGATTTAAAGGTTAGAATAGTTACATTAAACCTTTACACAAGGCATTAGATATGTATTGTTTACAAAATCATAGAACCAAGAAGACTAAAATTCAAACCATTCAAGCTAATTTTCTAAGATAGGCGGAATGCCTGGTGTCCTTTTTGTTTTTCTTATTAGCACATGACGGGATACTACTTTCTGTCAATGAGCTTTGCTTATCTCTCAATCTATAGACTAGCCCTCTAGGCCTTTAAAAAAATGTTTATCTATTGTAATAAACTAAACCATTCCCCATTACTATCAAGAGAGTGTAGAGGATTATCGTATGCATAGTATCCACTGCCAGCTGGCCTAGCTGAGAAGTGACTAAAATTAACTCATGAAATCTTGAATGAGATAATTCATTTCTCTATATCAAGCTGCACCTATAAAATGACTACAATCACTATATAGTATATATTTTATGATACATTGATGCTTTTACCTTCCTCATCTTCGTCTTCTTTTCTTCTCTTAACATAAATAATTGCAAGTATGAGTATCAAACCCGCGACAACTATTGAAATTGTAATACCAAGAATCAATCCTATGTGGTTCTTCTCTTTAAGAGTGCCCGGTGGTATCCCACTGACATTTGGTGTGAAATCTGAGCAACAAAACAGAAAACATAAGATAATCACATGAAGCATATGTTATATAAAGATTCACAAGTGTTAAGGTGTCTTACTTGGATCAACATTAATAGCTGAAATGATTGGGCCATAATAACCTTGTTCTGGTGTACAACAGGTCCCCTTACCAGCCCAAAACAGGTGAATTTCAAGATGGTTCTCTGTTACATTAATGGTGAAATTCCTAGTTATTGCTCTCTCAACACCGCCTGCTTCCTTTGATATATCAAAATCCCTTAATCGACGGGTTCCCTAGTGAAGCATTGATGAGATATTATAGTAGTAAGATTTCTAAATGTAAAATTAGGTGAACATAATTGTAGCACATAAACACTGCAAAAAGAGGGCATAAATTGTATGATCAACAACTGAGAATGGCATGAATTTCTACTTTAAACAAAATATTACCTGAACATAAACATCAAAAACACGCCTTGCCAGACTCTTCCAAGACTGTGTGCTTCGGTCCGGGAAACCTGTTTCTGCAAAGAACAAGGTCACCGTATAATTTCCATTCTGGAGGCCTAGGCCATAGTATCTGAGTGATCCAGGGGATAGCCTTGAAGTTTGATACAGCTCCGGAGTGTTGGTAGTTCTCACTTGTGCTAAGGTGTTCTGAAAGTACTGTTGATTTTGTCTATCTGCAAACATACCTACATTGCTAACTGCCCATTTCTGTGTACTGGTTACATTAAACGATGCAGCACCAAGAGTTCTGTTGTCAGCCTCAAAAATTATCCCATTAGAAATCATCTGTGGGCCGCCACACTTGATTGAGAAGTTTGCATCTGCCAATGCCAACATTGTAATTTGTAAGCAGAGTACTAAGCGTTTGTCATGATAGTCTATATATAATTAAAACCCCATAACGGATGGCGATTCCAAAATTTTAGCTAAGCTTACATCGTGGAGGATTTCTATTGCACGGGAAGTTTCTTTGAAGGCATTCTAATCCTGGTAAAAGCCTGCGGAATTTAAAACAATTTCTAGATTAGGAACTTTAAAAGAATGAACTGCATAGCAGAGATAACAGGGAGCATTTGGTTTTCATAGATGTGCAAGAACTCCTTCCACGAGTTTTACACTTTTATTCATGGGGAAAATATATAGGAGAAGGGTAAAACAGGGTGATGCGAAACAATAACTTACCTCAAGTATGAACTGTTAAGTGTGAAGTTGTTGGCTACAAAATTCCTACACAAAATGCCATGAAACAATCTCTTATCAATGTCTTTAATAATGAGTCTTGTGTCTCCTTAGACAATGTGTGGCACTGATTGCATTGTAAGTGATTCAATTATATTATGATATCAACTGTAGGAAAGTAAGTTCCATATGAGCACTAAAAAGCCTTAAGCTTCAAACAAAGTGTTCGAAATTAGAAACTAAAAAGAAAGTTTCATGGTTTAAGACATACAGTTGCAAGTCTGAGTTTACCCATGAGGGCAAGCTTCCTGATAGCAAATTGTATGATAAATCTCTGTGCAAAGAAGTACAATAACAGAAAGTGAGTAGGGATTTTGAACATAATACCAAAATCATGAGGATTCAACTGCTTTTACAATTCCAATGTTTAATAGATGCAAGATGCTGACCGATGGCTTCACAACTATGGTTCAGGGTTTAGGATTTCCATGCAACATACTTACCAATAGAAGGAGCTTATAGGAAAATTCTTTTAGAGAATTTTATTTGAAACCACTCAAGACGATGAACCAATTAAGCAAATCAAGCACTGCAACCTACAAGAGTTATTTGTTTTTCAACTCATTTATTTCCCTCTTCTCCTTTTAATAATGTAGGAAAGGTACTTCTTGACTATGGTGCCATTGTAAAATAATAAGTGGTTGTAGTACTAAATAGATATCCTTAGTCAACTCATGCCAGCCAAGGTATATAAAAAACGATAGTAACCCCTGATGCAATGAATGAGTTGGTGTGATAGTATGACTTACATAGTCTGAAGAGAGTCACTCTTTTGGTTGGGAATTGAACCTGACAGACTATTATTTCCAAGAAACCTACTCATTTCAATGACATGGATGAGAAGAAAAATGTTAAGTGAAAAGCATAAGGCTAGACCCAAAAATCTAACATAAAACTGACATAACATGAGATTTTCAACTATTGAAGGGGATATGGTTTTTTTTCCCTTTTTTTTTTGTAGCTTACAAGTGGCTAAGAGAATTCAAAGTGAACAAAGCATTTGGAATTTGGCCTGTTAGGTTGTTGAAACTCAAATCCCTGGAAAAGAAAAGAAATTAAAAACATAAAATAGAAGCGAATATCATAAATTATTGAAGCCGTGAATTTGTAAATAAAACTTACAGCTTTTGTAAAGACTGTAATTCTGTGATATAAGATGGGATAGTACCAGTGAGTACAACATTTCTCAGAACTCTACAAGAAATAAGAAAAAAAAAGAATGTAATAGGTCTGTTAGTTGATAAATTAAGACAAAAACATTCATTTTCTTTACCATAAAAAAGAAGCAACTAATGAGAACAAAAAGTTGAGTATGTTGAACTCACAAATCAGTCAAATTCCTTAGATTTCTTACAAAATCAAGAAAAGAGCTCCCATTGTTAATATCGCCAATTCGCCTGCATGATTATGTAAAAGCATCAAACACAAGTGCATAAGTATGAATATGCAGACAAAGCAGGAGAGTCTTTTGCTGTAAGGGAGTATCTGGAAAAACAAGATATCTACTCACAAAGACGTCAATGAGGTTAAGTTTGCAAAACTGGATGATATAGGTCCTTCAAAAGAGTTCCCTTCAAATCTCCTGTGTAATTTGACAGACTAATCAAAATGATGAAAATCTAGGCAAAGCTATCCTTCGTGATGATTCAGACAGAACTTGTTTTAAAATTAACCAAGATGTTCTGAAAACTTACAATGATGTAAGCTTTGTCCAATTATTGCCAATAAAGTCAGGTATTTTGCCTGTGAAAGCATTGTCAGATGCTAACCTGAAATTCACCTCATCAGCTCACTATTAATAGGATAAGGTAAGGCAATCTGCAAGTCCAGGCCATAGAAAAGGCCATAGACATATAAAAGGGTTGCAATTCCTAGTACTTTCTTACACAATTTGCATGTTTTCAAGGTTAGCAAATGTTGAGGGAATCTCACCACCCAAACCACAACTGTTAATGTAACTGTCAAATTCATAAACCAATGTTATTATAATTTCATATAGTAAACCTACCAACACAATCATATGGTTCCCTGCAAAGAACTAAAGAAAGACTTACAGTTGTTCAAGGTTGACCAAATTACCAAGTTCTGGAGGGAGTGTTCCGGAGAAATTATTAACGCCAAAGGACCTGCATGACATTGATCTAGATATGATATATATCCAAAAGAAATCCAAATAAAATATTATTTGAAGAAACTTTAAAGGCCCATTTGTATTTATACCATACAATGTATACCTGCAAATGCATACAAATCATGCAATTTTAACATAGAAGAGAACGAATAGGAAAAACCCTTTCAAGAGATTTGGCAACTAACCAGAGTCTATGTAAGATCTGATTTTACCCTACTGTAGACCTTAATCTCATAAAATGGATATTGGAAAGTAAATAAATAAAGAGTATTGATTTCCATTTAGTTGAAAAGCTCCTTAAGTTGAGTAGTAAATGGAGCAATTACGGTGAAATAATGTATGGGCGAGAATGTTGTTCAGCTCGCCAAAGGGCGAGAAGGTAGTATGTTCACCAATGGGCGAGCAGATCGACAATGGATAATGACGAGGGAGAGTATACTAGTTCGCCCAAATGATGCGAGTGCTCCTGATCGCTCATACAAATTGAGGAAATTAAAATGATAAATAAAAATTGCCAAATGTGGGGAATCATAGCAATTGGCGAGTTGAGCCATACCTGGTGATGGCCCCAAAAGGGCGAGAACTTGTGATCGCCACACAGAAGGGCAAAGAATAGCTCAGATTGGCGAGAAGGCAACTGCCATTCGCTAAGTCTCAATGAAATTGTAAAGAAAAAAAAAGAAGAGAATTTCTTTTAATTGCCAAGATAAAGCTGGCAACTGAATGGCTGGCGAACTGGTGAAGTGTGGCGAACAGACGAGGTGGAGACCGGGAATCAGCTTGTGTGGACAAGGAAAATGGCTTCAGAACCATTAGCAACCAAGATTGACTTTGTGAGATATACGATCGAGGACAATAAATGAAGGAAAGTTAAAGTCAATAAGGAAATTAGCCTTATTGGTTGAGGAAGTAAACAAAGTCTGCAGCAGAAGAAAAAGAGTGTGGAAGGAAGACTTTCTTGCCCTTTGTAAGTGCAGATTTTCTTCATGCATTAAATGCATGATAGACGTGAGGAATGATGAAAGAAACAGGATAAGATGCAGGCGGCGGCTATTGATTGGCTGAGCATGGCTATATAAGCAGAGACAATTGAGGAAAAACGAGTTAGCCAATTTCAACTTCTTCACGAAAACCATTTCTCTGCTTCTTCCATTCCTCTGCTATGGTTGATCTAATAGGCTTCACCCTTAAGCTGGCTAAACAAGCAAAACAGCTTGCAAACCTTTCCTTCTTAGTCGGTTGAGCTAAAAGAATAAGCAAAGGAGGCCAACGTGAGACAGAAAGCAGTCTGTTCTGGAAGTGCAGTTGATTGAGGTGAGTTTCATATTTCTTAGGTGTTCTTGATATTCAAGGGTAGACTTATATGTTTACAACATAGAACACAACCTTGTTTTAGTTAGATCCTTAGAGAACATGAAAACAAGGAAAATAACGAAATAAGTAACGACAATGGCGACTACAGTGATCGCCCATGTTGAAATCTAGTAATCGCCAATGAGGCGAGTAGAAAATGAGGAACTCGCCAAGGTAAAGCATGTGTTCAAGGGGCGAGAACGCCCAATTCTAGTGAAATGAATTCATGGGCGAGCTCAAATGCAGAAGCGTTGGGCGAATAGGATTGTGGGCGAACTTCCACAATTAGGCCAATGAAGGTCTCGTGAGTTGCCTGGCGGGTGAGATGACACGCGGTAGCCATACGGAGAATGGCGAGCTCGTCTGGGCGAACTAGTGAAGCTCTATTTGGGCGAGTAGTGATTTGAGTTATTTTAATTTTGCCCAAGTAATGGAAAATTATATATATTATATAAAGAAAATATTAACGGAATTTATATAATTTGCAGCCGATAATTGGGAATGGCTATGGGCGAACAAAGAGCAGGGCGAAGCAAGGCTTCGTTTCTAACAGGTAAGGGAGATATATGTGAAGTAAAATACATGCCCTGTGGAGTAGAAATATGATAAAAATATTTAGAAATTATTTTTGGTTTATGGCATGTATTTATTTTAATAAATTGTTTGATCGCGGGCGAGCTTCTAGCCGCCATATGTTGTTTTGTTGGGTGAACTGATGAAGGCGGGCGAGTATCTTTGTTATAAGCAGAAACCTGGGGCGAGCCAAGTGGCGAGCTCTCTTTCATAGAAACTGGGCGAGTGCCCTTGTTTTAAAGAGAAATTCGGGTAAGCCATAGTCGGGCGAATCATTTTTAATGTGTTTGGGCGGGCGGCCTTTGTTTTAAATTTAAAGTGGGCGAACCGCTATCAACGAGATATAGTTGTTTTGAAAAGCTAATGGCGGGCGAATACTAATTCACCGTCTTGTCGAGTTAGTTAGGGGCGAGCCGTTGAGGGCGAGCTGACTCTGGCGAACAGTTTTAAAGAATAATTTCTTAAAGGAAAAATAAGACGTTTTAAATATTTTCAAAATAGAAATATGAAATCTTTGGGGCGAGTTGATTACTGGGCGAGCCACTGAGGGCGAGCCAGTTTGCTTTCGGATTTTAAAAGCAAGAGGGCGGGCGAACACAGGTTCTCCACGTTCGGCGAACTGTCATGGGCGAGCCATATCGGGCGAGTCGACCATGTCAAACTGGTTTCGCTTTTCCAAATTTTCTTAACGAAAAATGAATTGTTTTCATTATGTTTTTGGGCAAGTTGACCAATGGGTGAGTTGACCATGGGCGAACTAGCCATTGCGAGTCAGTTTAACCCGTGTCTTTCTCACACGGAATTCAGTGAGATTGCGGGCTGTTTTTAAAACCTTTTTGGAAAGAAAACGATGACATTATGAAATGATTCCTTAAAGGTTTTTCGTGTGATATAATTTGATTTTGAGACGTTAGGCCTCTAGTTCATGCATTACTATTGCGTGACCTGCCTGGGGCGATGGCTCGGTCGATGGACCAATGAGTGCACCTCAAGGCATCACAAGGCTGATGGACCCGCCAAGTCATCAGCGGTCTCGAGGTCACTTGGCAAGTGGACCCGAGGACCACTATAGATTATGGCCATAGATCTGAGATAGCCGTGAGGGGCGATGGCCTCCGGGTGCACCCCAAAAGCGACAGATTTCGTTCTCGCAAGGGGGAGGGGGAACGATGATAGCATGATTTAATTGTTGCCTAGTCTCAACTTATCAATTTTTGTTTACTGTGAGGATTTCTTGAAATCCTATATAGTGTTTACTACATTTTAAAGTAAACTGTTAGCCAGTGATTCGAAATGGTGTTTTAAGAGAGTTGTTTACTACATATCCATTGTCTTTTCTTCTGGGTTATGATTAAGAAAAGAATAAATGTGTTGTGATATATAGTTTTGCTTATTTTAAAGCAGCATATATTTCCTTTACTGAGCGTATGAATCGCTCACCCCTTTGTTTTTAACTCCACAGATAAGAAGTACACGGAGTTGAGAGAATTAGCTCTCAGATGAGTATAGCTATGCTTAAAGCACTGAGACATGGCACGTTAAATGTGACAGGTACAGTCTCTTCTCCTTTACATTTCAGACAAGTGTATACAGTATTACCTTAGTGAAATAAAGGTTAATAGGGGATGTCAAAAAAAAGGGATAATGAAAAGAAATTTCATATTCCATAATTAATAGATAAATGTTTATCATTTATCACTGTTACTGTTGAATGTTAATGGCATCGCAGACAGCCCAACCGATTAAGTTGTATGGAAATACGTGAAAAATGTGGTAACGGGATGTTACAGTCTAACAGGAAAATCTAGTACAAATGAGGTGTATAATAGAAAATATTTGAGTGACATACCCAATTTTCTGTTGTTTTGATTATATACCTAATTATTTTAAATAATCGTCATTACGAAAACAGTGATGGAGTAAAAGAAGAAATATATATTTGCTATATCCATAAATTTAATAGAGAGAAGAACTGATATTAAAGCAACAGAATTGTTTCATGCTTTATATGATGAGAGAAGAGTTTCTTCAAGTCTTACAGCATATTTAACGCCCTAAGATTTCCAAGCTCCGCTGGAATTGGTCCAGAGAAAGCATTATGGGCAATTGACCTACACAAATTAAAACAAAATTAAATAAATAATCCAAAGAAAGATGTTTCTTGAAAAAAGAAATTAGAGATAGTAATAGTAATTTAGATCAGTAGCATTTCACATTTCAAATGAGCACAGATACACATGAAAAATCAGGAAAAAGAATGCTCTCCTATTCAAGTATGTCAGAAACTCTATTGTCTTGTTAATTCTTAACAATGTCGTTGGAAATTTGTTGTTAAGGCCTGAAAACAATTACAAAGCTAGATAGATTTTGAAAATTTTCAGAGAAATAATGTCTGCAAAAATTGAAATGCTTTTATGAGACCATCTTTCAGTACTCACAGTAACTCTAGTCTAGACATATTTCCAATAAATGCTGGCAAAGGACCGGTGAAGAAGTTCTGATCGATCTTCCTGCATTACCAAACAATGAAGGATTATAACCGGTTAATGTTACTGTAAAACTCTCACACTGTAATGGACATAATTAACAATTTTCCATGACTAAAACCCATAACTTTACTTATATGTAAATATTACAAAAAAAAATCTATAATCATTTGAAAATTCTTAAAAATCAGTGTAGGTTTATACTTTATACAGATCAAACATGAAGAGAAAAGAGATAACAGAACATTCTTACAAGAACGTCAGAAAAGGCAAATCCAGAAGCTCCTCTGGTATCACTCCTCGTCTATCTAGAGCATATACCCTCCTGAAAAATGTGTATAAATATGTAAACTATTAGTAAAACGGTGTAAAGGTTATCTACTGTTACTGCATAATAACAACAAGAAGAAGATAAATAGCTAAGTAAAACATGAAAAGAAAAGAGTGAGAGTGCAAGCATATACAGTCTAGTTATGTGGCAGAGAGTGCTATCGTTGAAAGAACAATCACATCGGATAGCTGGATTGTTAGTAGGATCCTCGAAGACAGAGTCACTTTGACTGAGAGCAAGTCCACTGCATGGCTCCCCACTGATATTCCATAAACCCTCTACTGGTTGTGTATCCCATTGTTGGAAGATTGAGGTCAATGCCCTTACTGTTTCTCATTAATGATAATTTCAAGTAAAACAACATGTTAGGCGATTAACTACCAACAAAACAACTATGGCCAATAACAAGCAACCCTATCAGAATCTTGAACCTTACATAAATATATAAACTTTATTCAAACTTTGGTTCGATTTGAGTGGCTTGGATATATGCTTATCTTTTGAGAATAATCAGATTTTGGCAACAAAGGTATCAATTCTTTTTCGTTGGGATTAAAGGAAAATTTTAAAGTAAGGTGATATTGCACAAACTCTACTAACTCAATCTAGTAGTGCATCTAGGTATATATGTTATTTGGGCATATTCAACATTTGGTACTTTCAATATTGCAGATACCTGATGATGTTTGAGAAAAAAAAAACATACGTGAGTACCGTGGCACAACTTGATATCATTTTCTCCAAATGAGCCACTATTATCTTTCATTGTCTGGCTATCTTGGACAAGTTAAGTACTTTTGCTAAAATAATCTTGGGACATTCATTTTCAAAATGCAGTTTGCTTGCTTTGTCAAAAGGAAGAAAATGAGAGGGATCACTTGTTTTTTTTTTTTTGAGTTGTAATTTGTAAGACCTGATTCTAGACCCTAATTTCATAAAATTGATAATGAAAATTAAATAAATAATGAATATTGATTTCCATTTTGGTGAAAAGCTCCTTAACTTGAGATGTAAAAAGAGCAATTTTGGTGAAACACTATGGGCGAATACTACAATGGAAGAGCTCGCCAATGCGCGAACAAGGGTGATCGCTAATGAAGGATGAGTAGATGTATCTAACGGTCATATTGGCGAATAGGTGAGTTCGCCAATGTGTGGCGTGAATCAGAGCAAAGTTGACGAATTGAGACATAACTGGTGATCGCCCATATGGACTGAGTGAGTTATATGATAGCAAGTGTGCGAGTAGAGCAATATATGGTGATCGCCAACAATGTAACAATTGCTAAAATCGCCGAACCTCTATGTGATCGCCAAGTAAAGGAAATCAGCTTATAAATCACCAAATATTGTTGGCAAACTAAAATTGAAATAGAATGGGCGAGCTGAGGTCTCAAGTTGAATAGGCGAACTGGAACTGAAATCAGCACGTGACCATTGCAGCCAAAATTGACTTTGTAAGTCATACGATTGAAAACAATTAATAGAGAGGATGTTAAAGTCAATAAGGAATTTATCCTTATTGGTTGAGAAACAAAGTCAATAGCAGAAGAAAAAGGTGTGTGGAAGGGAGACTTTCACACCACCTTGAACTGCAGTTTTTCTTCATGCATTAAAGGAATGAAAGACGTGAAATGATGGAAGAAACAGGATAAGGGACAGGTGGTAGATTTTGATTTGGAAAGCATGGCTATATATATATATATATATATATATATATATATATATGAAGATTAAATGGAAAACCGATGCTATGTTGTTGCAAATTCATATTCGGTTCCTTCTATTTCCACCATGCTTGATTTACTAAACTTCACCCTTAAGTTGGCTGAACAAGTAAACCAGCTTGCAAAACCTTTCCTCCATCGTTGATCAGCTAAAGGAGTAAGCAAAGTAAGGCCAACGTGAGACAGAAAGTGTTCTGTTCTGGACGTGCAGTTAGTTAAGGTGAGTTTCCATATTCTACGGTTATTTTGGTATTTGATGATATAGTTCGATGTTTTACAAAGTAATGAACATAGAAATAGCCTTGTTTTAGTTAAATCTTGTTCGAATATACCAGAAACTAGAACAAGGTATAGTCTGGAAAATAATTGAGCATGAACAAAGAAAGAAATGGAAATAGTGTAAAAATAATGATAAATGGGCGAGCTCAGCCATCATTGGCGAGTTAAATAATGTGGAGTGTGATTGTGAGCGAGGTCGCCATATGTTAAGTCATTGGCGAGCCCACCTCAGAATAAAAAGCCATGTACGGCAAACTCCATGCACCGGCATGGCAAGTTGAAAAGTCGGGCGAACTGACTTGTGGCGAGCTCCCGCATATAAGCCAATATGAATGGCGAGTTGAGTTGTGGGCGGACTCCCACATTTAAGACAATATATGAGGGCGAGATGATTTGTGGGCAATCTCCCATTATAAGCCATTTAATGAATGGCGAGCTCGGTTGGGCGAGCTACTAAGAGCTCTATTGGGCGAGCTAGTAGGATGTCTGGGTGAGTTGGTTGATTTATCTCAATTCTCGCTCAAGTGATGGAAAGATATATAAGGAAAATATTAATAGAATTTATAAATTATTTTGCAGCTGGGAATTATGGACTCGGTGAATGCGATTAGGAAGGCGAGCAGAAAGCAAAGCTTCGTTGGACCAGGTAAGGGAGATGTATGTGAAGTGAATGCATGTCCTGTGGAGTAAATATTATGAAAATATTGATAAATATTTTGTTTTATGACATGCATTATTTGATAAAGTGTTTTGATCTTGGATGAGCTACAAAGCCGACCAATGTGTTGTTTTTGGGCGAATTGGTTAAGGGCAGGCGAGCCAATGTGGGCGAACCCCTTTGTGTTGTTTTTGAACGAGCAACCCTGCTTTAGTAAAAGGCGGGTGAGTTTAGTTGGGCGAACCCTTTTATATTGTCTTTTGGGCGAGCGACCCTATTTTAAATGAAATCCGGGCGAGCCAATAGAAGGCGACCCCTTTTATAATGTTTTGGGGCGGGCGACTCCTTTGTTAAGGAAATTATAGGCGAGCCACTGAGGGCGTGTCAGTTTCACCCATTGTTTTTTTATTATAATGGTTGGCGGGCGAATACTGATTCACCACATTGTTAAGTTGACCATGGGCGAGTCGGACTGGTGAGCTGACCATGGCGGGCAGATTTCGATTGTATTTTCTTAACGAAAAATGAGCTATTTTAATATTTTTGAAAATAGAAAATAAAAATCTTTTTGGGCAAGTTGACCAATGGCGAGTTGACCATGGAAAATGCCATAATAGGCGAACTGGTCGTCGGGCGAGCCATTATGGGCGAGCTAGTATTTTTGTTTCAAGTGCTATGGTTGGCGGGCGAACCACTAGTTCACCTTGATGGGCGAACTAATTTTAGGCGAGCCACCATGGGCGAGCTGACCCTGGCGAGCCGAGTTAACCCATATTTTTCATACGTAAATTGGTGAAAATGGGCTGTTTTTAATATATTTGTAAACAGAAATATGAAACCTTTTGGAAAACAAATCATTTTTGAGAAAATGATAGAAATTATGAAATAATTTCATAAAGGTTTTTCATGAGATATAAAAGTGATTTTTGAGAATTTAGGCCCTGAGTTCATGCATGATTATTCATGTAATTGCGTGACCCACCTAGGGCGATGGCTCGGGTCGATGGACCAACAGGTGTACCTCAGGGCGTTACAGGGCTGATGGACCCGCCAAGTCATCAGCGATCTCGAGGTCACTTGGCAAGTGGACCCGAGGACCACCTATAGATTATGGCCATAGATCTAGCTGAGATAGCCATGAGGGGTGATGGCCTACGGGTGCACCCCAAAAGCGGACTTGTGTTCCTGAAGGAACAATGAGAGTATGATTTGTTTATTGCCTAGTCTCAACTTATTGATTTCTATTTACTGAAAGGATCTATTGAATCCTGTTTACTGCTGAACTAATGATTTTGAATGGTGTATCGAGAGGGTTGTTTACTATATCCACTATTTTCCTATTTGATATGATTTTAGGAAGAACAAATACTTGTGGTATATAGTTTTGCTTTAATTAAAGCAGCATACGTTTCCTTTACTAAGCGCGTAGTTCGCTCACCCTTTTGTTTTAACTCCACAGATAAAAGACACGGAGTTGAGAGAATTAGCTGCCAGATGGATATAGCTAAATATAAAGCACTGGGGCGAATTATGTTAAACGTGACAGGTGCAGTCTCTTCTCTTTTACATTTCGGACATAAGTATACAGTACTACTTTAGAGAAATAAAGATAATAGGAGATGTCAGATGTAAAGAATAATTAAAAGAATTTCATATTCCGTAAATAAATGTTTATCATTTATTACTGTCACTGTTGAATATTAATGACATCGCAGACAGCCCAACCGGTAAAGTTGGATAGAAATACGCAGAAAATATGATAACGGGCTGCTACGTAATTTCTCTAGACAGGTCTGGCAAAAAGTGCTACACACATATTTAGTCAACAGAATTTTTAAGAATTGGGATAATGATCTACAATGGGGGATTTCTACTTTAAAAGTTTAATCTCTTAAGACTATTTTGCTGCGTTTAGTTTGAATTTTTTTTATCTACTATAGCTAGTGGGAAATGAACTTTAGGAAGCACATAATGAAGAGAAGAAAAATTATTTCAATTAGTTGTTCCGATGGTGAGAATTCGTTTTTTTGCTATTGCTACCATCTGTCTTTTTTTTTTTTTGCTAAGTCAAATAATTTATATATATTAAAAGGATTCGATACAATTAAAGTTATAAGCTATTCTCTAATCCCAAAAACTCAAAAGAAAACACCGCTAAACACCCATGCTTTATTTCTCCTATCTGTCATAATGATGTAAATAGCTAACAGAGGGATATAAGTCACAATAGTTAATTTTGTATAGGTTATACACTAAATTTACTGACGTAACAGACTACTATATATATTTTATTTGTGCAATTTCAAATTATCCAAAAAAAAAAACCAAAGTCTTTGGAAAAAGAAAAATATTCCATATGGAAGAATTCTTCTAAATTAATTTCTTTTAAATTAGTAAACTCTCTAAATTAATAAAAAATTATTATCCCAACTACGCCATTATAGAAAATTAATAAATCCATTTATCATAATAATTAATAATTTTATTTTAAAATCTAATGTAATAAGTCCCAACTATAGCATAAATTAATAATTTTATAAAAAAATATAAAATATATTACATAACATTCAATAACTAGAAAAAAATTTCAAGATTTTTTATTTCAAGAAATAAAAAAATAAAAAATATATTATATAAGATATACATGCAAAGAGATTTTTAGGAAATTTATCAATAAAAATGATTTTTTAAGGAAATAAATGTTATAAAGTTATTGGAGAAGTTTAAAGAATATGAAAAACTAAACGAACATGTTTTCTAACTTCTAAGACAAAACAACAATTTAGTAAGCCCCTTCAAATTAATAGCTCTTCTAAATTAATACTCAGTGATGGATTCCAAAAGTATTAACTTAGAGATATTCTCTTACATGTACAATATCCTAGATCTAATTATTTTGATTTAATATAATCTAAATTGTAAAATATTTTATATGATAAACTACATTTTTTTATTTTTTACATTTTTAATGACATTTTTTACATAAATGAAAACATTTAAGAGTTTTTTTTTTCATATCTAGCAAAAGACATTAACTTAAATTTTAGGCTAAATTCCAATTTTTTCTTATATCAAATGCGGACTTTATATTATAATTGGCTAGAATTTTTATATAAATTTATTAACAATAATATAATTAAGGGTTTATATATGTAATGTATTGACAAATTTATACACTATTAGCGCATCTAATATTGACATTTCATTAATGAATAAACTGAAAAAAAATATTAAGTCCTTATAAATAAATATAAATATGTTTTTTTTGTTTTTTTCTAAGGCTTCGTATTTTTTAAATTTCTTTTTTAATAAGTTTATCAACCTTGAATGCACTGAAAATATATATAGGACTATACATTATTCGTGCATCATATATATATATATATATATATATATATATACACTATAATTTTTTGAATCAAAAAAAATTTACATAATGATCCACCAGCTTAAAAAAACTCGTTAAACAATTATAAGAAGAGAAGAAACTTATTCCATCTAATGCTAATAAATCATAGGGATAAACATTCCATAATAAAATATGAGTTTGTAAATGATGTACTAACAACGTATAATTTTTATACATTGTTAATGCATCAGAGGTTGACACTTCATCAATTGGAAAATTAAAAAAATGGGAAGCTCTTAAAAATAAATATAAATAAAATTTTTTAATTTACTCATAAGGACTTATTGATAAGATGTTAACTTCTGGTGCATTGACAGTGTATAAAAACTATACACTGTCAGTGCATCATATATAAATTCACAAAATATATGTAGTTAAACACGATCAAAACAAATTTAATTACTATAGTTTTTTTCCTTGTAATTACTTTATTCAGTTTTTTAAGCGAAGTAGAAGACCATTTAGAAGCAAAACCGAACTCTGATCAAACTTAATTCTATATTTTATTTTACTTTATTTTATTTTATTTTTTAAAAGGTCAGAGACACATTTTAACATGGTAAATATCATACTCATTCCTTTTTTCTTCTCACTATTTGTTCAAGAGATTCTTAATTAATGGGGAAATTAAGGTCACAACCTACAATTGATCTACTAATATATATATATATATATATATATATTTATATATATATATATATATATTAAAAATCCAAACCTCAGTTCATAATAAGCTAATTAATTACAAAGTAGAGATGGGTTTTGCGTTTAGTTAACCTGTGAATCACAATAAAAATATTTTAAAAATTAAGAAATTATCTCATATATCATGATGTAGACATGTTCAAAGATTGAGTTATATGTTCAAATCAAAATACCTGCTATTTTTTGAGCAGGCTAAGATAACAATAAAAAGCTCATTAAAGGGGTTTGGGTTTAAAAATCAAGGCTCACAAAAAATGAATCAGGTTTAGATTCATCATTTCAAGCTCAAACTCAATCCATTAACTATATTTTTTTTCCTTTTTTTTTTATACTCATGCATTTTTAATTACTTTTAATTTTTTGTGTAATTTAATTTGAGTTTGTATTTGCTTTACAGTTTAATTTAAAATTTCATGTTTCTTATAGTTTTTTTTTAAAATTTATTCAAACTTCTTGTGTTGTATAATTATCAACTATTATGCATTTTAATATTTTATATTTTATTATAATTTTTTTAAAAAAATTAATTGTATTTGTATAGGTTTGAACAGACTTTAGCTTATTTATTATATGTAAAAAAAGACTCAGACAAACGAGCTAAATTAAGTTTGGACTCAATTTCAATTTATTATAATATCTTACCTAAGCTTGACTATAAGTTGGTCTAACCCGTCTCATATACAGGTCTATCATGATGATAACAATAATTGTAGAATAAGAAAAATCTTTTAAAATATATGTAAAAATTTATTAAAAAAAGAGATATATAATAGTTTTTTAATCACTAACACGTTTATGAAAACAAAAATTTCATTATATCAACCTATACGTAGCCCTTTAGCACTAGTAATTATAATTAGACTAGAGATTATTCAAAGATGAAAAATATTTCTGTTGACACTAATAACCAATTAAAGTCATCGTTCATAAAGCAAAAGGTCAAACAATTCACATTTGGCAAATGAAAACGACGCTTCTAAATTCTAAAGCTTGGCTGCGGGGAGGATAAACTATAAAAATACTAATTACACTCTTCTTGTTTTTTTTTTTGACAAAAAAATGTTAAAGCACGAATGAGATTATTTTAATTACTTTGGAAGATTAATAGTAACTGTCAACAACCTAAAAAAATATGCTTTACAAAAAGATCAACGAGAGATATCTTAATGAACAAACTTCTCAAAGACGAAAATGTCAATTGACTATTATTTCGTTTTGAAAAAATTTAAACCAATAATTTTTTTTGTTTGAATTAAATTGTTAAAAAAAATTGGAATTTAAGAGAAAATGGTCAATGGAAGCCTTCAAAAGTTTCAGCATGCTTAGCCACTCTTATAAAAAATGATATCAATTCCGAAAAAATGGAATCAATTCCATAGGAGATGATGTAATTGATAAAGACTTAACTGGCCGATGATGGAATTAAATACTTTTATATTATATGGCAATTTTAAAATTAATTATTGTGAGTTAATACTATTAATTTCTTTTTCTTTTGTAACCAGTACGTGTACGACAAATTCCTTTTGAAAATACTAATCTCTTCTTAATAGGTATTTTTAAAAACAATCAAAATTTGATATTACGATAATTAGTATTCTATCTTACAAAATGACTGTTTATAGACTACGGTCAACAAGTTTATTTTTGAAAGTAAAAAATTTTTATTTAATTGGACTAGTAATAATGTCCGAAATTGCACAGCTTACATCCTAATAGTTAACTTAGCTGCATACTACCCAGGAGTTGAATAACAAAAACAATACAATACCACCTAAAAGCAAACTTGGCAGTATACAACCCGGGATAAGGTTAACAAAAAACTAGAACAAAGCGACGATGTAAGGGGCGGCATTACAAGAAACATCTGGGCAGCATAAAGTGCATTTAGTTTAATTAAGTATTTAGTTTAATTTGCATCTCAATTATTGAAGATATTTTTAAAACAAGCAACAAAATCGATCCTCTGAACCGGTTTTAACTTCTTAAATATAAAACAAACCACACCTAGATACGAATTTGTCTGGATGATCAGAAAAACGGGTGGATATATGCAATAAAAGTTTAGATCTATAAACTGAACAAACTAATGATTTCAATGTAGAAAAGGAAAGCTATGAATCATGTTGCTTCACCAAGAATTATCATGTTAAAAAAACAAACATGTAATATGATGTTTCAGATAATATTTTAAAAGATCATTAGTTTTAGTGTTCGTAATTATTAGGAAAAAGAATATTCGGATAGAAACTAAACAAGTAGAAAGTAAGTACTATATAAAATATTTATTGACAAAAACCCATCTCGATCGACACGATCAAAAACTTATCTGTAACTTCTGTCGGAGAGCTATGCAGAGAAGAGAGGCTTTGACAAAGATTAATTAGCAAGAGACAGCTAATGATAGGATATATATGTATATATATAGTATGTAGAAGATCTTGATAGTTGATACTTCACTTGTTGATTTCTTAGCAGTTCTACTGATTTCTACACTGACATGCATGCTTGAAGATGCATGGCTTTGGATTTTGTGAAGGTAGAGAGAAAGAGAGAGAGTATATGAAAGATCTAAGAAGTTCCAGGAAGTATATTACTTTCATTTGTTTCTTACTTGTTCGACTGAATTCTCCACTGACATGCTTGAAGATGCATGGCTTTGGATTTTTTTTCAAAGACGGAAACGTAAAGGTGGAGAGAGAGAGAGAGAGAGAGAGAGAGTACCTTCAGAGGGGTCAGTGGTGGCATTCTGGGCATTGGATTTGCTGCACCAAAACAAAACAACGAAGAAGAAGGAGAGCAAGCATGTGGAAGAAGACGGTTGCTTCAGCCTCAATACCATCTTTCCTCTCTTCACAAACAGGATATTGGCTGACTGCTTCTCGCTTACCGCATATATTGCTAACTACTTGTACGGAGGCACAATAGCAATGACTCGGAGGGCATCGGTCAATATATATATATTATATAAAGAATCCAACAACTACCATTCAACGAAATTTTATATTTTATCTATTGAATTTTTGGCACGACTTGCGTGCCTCCCGTTGTCCCTTTATTCCTAATTATAACCTGAAAGTTGGCAACACCTGAGGAAGGAAACACTCTGACCCTAGGCAGAAAACTTTGTGCTGTGCTTGGCTTGGAGTCCAACTTCAGCTTATCATTACTTTAAGACACTACAATATAGCAATGGTGAGAAAAAGAGAGATTTTTTTTTATTATCATAATAACCTCAACTGTTATCAAGCTGCTTATTAACTTCATTGCTATAGGAAAAGGGAGAGTTTTTTATTAGTTAATTATAATGATAATACAACCAAATATTCCGACATGATCAACTTTACTTGAATTTCAAGAATCAAATTTGAATCTTTCTGTTTGAATGTAAAAAATTTACAATAATAATGATCAAATTTTACAATTGCATAACAATTAACTAAACTTATAGATTACATTATCTGCTTATTATATTATGCATTTAACTATATACTGTAATTGAATTTGAAGCTTAGATTAAATAGTTTATGCAATCATTCTTAATAAGTAGCATCTAATAAATTTAGGGTTTAATTTTTAATACTTTCATCCTTTCTCTTGTCCTCAACTAAATGACTTTCATAAAAAGACTATAAACAATTAATCCGATAACAAAAACTGTAGACACTAAAATGGGGTCTCAATCTGCGAATTGAAAAGTGAAGCCCCACTAAAACGAAACGGTTGAGTTAAGTTGCAATTTTTTCAAACTCGTGGAGGCAGGGAAAGTGACTGGCTACCTAAGTAGAAGAGAATATGATAGAGAATACGAGTGGCAACAGTGCACCAGGGCGTCCATTTTGGCTACTGGCCTTAGACACGTGCACGACTTTGTTTTTCATTACAAGGAACACTTCGATTGAACAGCCGATCGGAGACAGTAATTGGACAATTCAACCTTTGTACAGTGTCAACCTGCCACCTACAACAGTTATTGAACTCAACATTTGACAAACTGCCTTTACGTGGCACAGTTCAGACCGCGTGGCACAAATATGCCTCCTTCAGGTTCTTTAGTTCTAACATTGGGAAATTTCAGATATCCTAGCATTTCTTTTTTCACAATTTCTACCAAAACCATGTTTTGACTTCTTTTTTTTATTGGATTCCTCGCGTGGGGTCTCAAATGAATGCAGGTAGGAATTTTGGCAACTTTTCTTGAAGGAGTGCAGCTTCATAGCAGCCAGGCTCAAAGGACACACTTTTAAAGAGGGCAACGGATCAAGGACTTCATGGCAAACATGGCTCTAGCAATGGCTCGGGCTCGGTTGGTTTGTCAGCAGCTGCAACCACTCTTTCATTTGATGATTTTAGATAGAATACAATAACACAAAAAAATATATAAAAATAACAAGAATTAAATTTTTGATAAAATTTTAAAAAAATTAATATTAGACATATACCGATTTTCATATTTTATACAATTTAACACACAATAAACACAAACTAGATAAAGAAATGTACCTAGCCTTGTCTGGAACACCTTCTTAACAAAGGTTAAACATAATAACAATGGTTGTTTATTTTTGCTTTTGTAGTTGGGCTTAATCCCTCGTTTATGAGGAGATGTTTTAAATAAAAGAAAACAGAAGGGAAAGAAAGGTAAGCAAACTATTTATGAGGAGCATTAATGCCCTCCTAAAATGTAAATTCACTTACAAAGCGACTGATTCGTGCAAACCTTTGGGATGAGCAGGCAGTAAAAAGTTAGCAATGAGCGTCAAGGCGAACTCGTACTCGATGTAATGTCGGGGCAGACACGGAAATGTCACATCTGGATCGTGATGTCAGGGTGCCTTATAGTCACAGAATTTAGCCGCCTGTTGAGGTTGATAAGGTTGGCTTGGATTGATTCACTCCCAAGGTATATGATTCCATTTCCATCCATCACATCACATTGGCCAAAGAACCTGAAAAGATATCTTCACACTTAAAGTATTATGGACCACCACTTCAAATGGATCGAAAACTGCAATCATAGCCCGATTTTCCATCCTTCCATTGGACAATGTCATTTTCAGAATTAAGTAGTCCTTTTAAATCTTTTTTCAACGAAAATAAAAGAAAATGAAAATGTTAAAAACTCGAATGTTCAATCTACAAAACCTCCCCCAAGAGACTTGGGCTAATGGCTCGTGCTTCCACTTTGATGGGAATTTCCGATGGGCCGGGATACCCTAGTATCACCAAAAAAATACCCACATATATATTTATATATATATATATATATATATATATATATATATATATATATATATATCTACATCAATAAAAAAGTCATCCTGCAAAA
This sequence comes from Heritiera fomes, assembly GCA_032173925.1. Lineage (NCBI taxonomy): Eukaryota > Viridiplantae > Streptophyta > Magnoliopsida > Malvales > Malvaceae > Heritiera > Heritiera fomes. Next base: position 6,540,255 of record JAPDPM010000015.1, read on the forward strand.
TTACTCCATTATGTAAGCAATTGCATCACGTATCATGTCTTTTGTCAACGAGGTGCAAAACTATTCTGCAATAGCAGCTGACTCTGCGAATTTTGGTCACATGATTGTATCCTAACAGCATCCCTTGAAACTCATCAACAGTATAATATCAACAAAAGCACTTTAGCGTCAAAATCCTTCAGTCATAATCTTCCCTATGACCATATTCCTCCTCTTCCTCGTCTCCATAGGAGCATAGGTTAGCATTCTCAGGCTGAAATTCCTCACTGTAAGTGTCTTCCTCAAAGCCTTCCACGCTCGATGTTCCTCTGGGCTGCTGTGTTTCAATTTGATTGCTGCAGCTGAAGTCTATGCCACCCTTCTCAGCCCTTTCAGTGACCCCCTCCAGTAAGGAAATCAATTAAGTATTTCCACAAATTTTAGGCGTAGAATTTTCTATATAATTTGGGATTATCTCAAAGAGATTGTTGGTCTATAGTTTAATGCTTTACATTTCTACTATTCTTGTCGTTTTGGTATCAATGTAATTTCTGCTCTTAGGGAAACTGTCATTGGTCTTATGTACTTTATGCCTGCCATTTCCCAATCAAAAGCTAACTGATAGCATATTTAAAATGAAGATAAGATGAATTGTCAAGTATTAATTTACTATATCTAATGTTTCTCATACTAAAAATAGCAGATGCTTTTGTAGTAATTATGATGAAACCAAAAAGAATACGAACAAATTTCACTATGTTTCAAAAGTTTCTTGTTCTTTAGTATGAAACCTACCACCAACTTCTTTGACATGCATAGGTTCACAACATAATTAAATTCTAGAAAGATTTCTGACAACTGTATGATCTGGTTTAAGAACATTTGCATGTGCATCAGTACATGTATGTTAATATTTCTGCTACTATTTTTTCCTTCCAAGCAATCTGTTGGATGTTAATCAAGAGTGTAGATGTGCAAATATTCAGTAAAATTTGTGTAAATTCACACCTTGTGTTCAATCAAAGCATTATGCGCAAGCAATATCTAATCTAAATTTCTATAATATAATATATCATATAAAGAGAGAGAGAGGGAGGAAGGAGCATACAAATTCATCAGTTAGCTTCTCCAATGCATCATAGTTGATTTTCGAACTCAGTCTCTACAGAGGAGGACAGAGGAGAAAAAAATCCAAATCAATATGCCATGAAATAAAGGACCACAAAAATTACTCTGAAGAAAACCTAAAAATAAATTTAAAAATATAAATAACCATCTCAGCAAGAAAAGATATGAAATGTAAATAATTCATAAGATTAATAGTGAAATTTTCTTCAGCATTCTCAAGGAAGCATGCCATGCTATTAGCTACCACTTGTCTGTAAGTAAATGAAATTTCAACAAGGAAAATTTTACATAGCAAGGGGCACTTGATATAGCCAACAACTTTCCTTGTACTTGCCTTTCTATTCTCCTTTTCCTCTTCCTTTCCTTTTTCCGTCCTGCTAGCAACAGCATTTTTAGCGGAAGTTGATTTCTTCCACGTTGCAGACTTTCTTTGTTTTTATTGATAGGAAAATATGCATATAAGATATGGGTGAATTTGAATAAGTTGATAAAAATAGAATCAGTAGCTAATCCGATTTTGAAATTTCATGGAAGCAAAGCATGGAAAAGCTCGCATTCTAGTTTCAACAGATCGTCTTCAAGTAATCTACTAACCGATTTAGCATTTAGTTATCAAAATTGCAGTAACTATCAAACCAATTTATATAACTCCGGCAGCTCATAGCTTCACTCAGAAAATAGAGATTGCATATTTTGTTCATATACCTCAAACGCAAGCAAAATGCAAGAACATCGTATCCGAAAAAGTACTTTGAACCAAAGTCGCCTAAAATTATTCTGGCTAAAAGTGTTCTATTTTTATGAAACTTAACCATTAAGGAAAACAATAAGTACCTTCAGCACCTCTGCTGGCAAAGCTTCATCAATAATTTTCAGGTGCAAGACCAGCAGCTGCCTTCACGGCTCACCCTGCAAACTTATTGCTAAAAAACATAGAATATTGAAACTATATTTATCTCATCCCTACACTCCAAGTATTCAAACAAGCAGGAAGCGGTCAGTTTCATATACTTTTTGCCAAATTTCCTCCATTTCTTCCGGTTATTAACAAATGTAGCTCAAAGGCATTGACATAATAATTAAAAGAAAAATGAGAGAGAAAAGAAAACGAAAAACATTCAGATAATCTCTATTCATAGCTTCCCAAACCAACTTCTTGAAAAGCATCTCGGTCTTGTTGTTAAGATATCCGGTTATCTACGATCCACTTAGCATTAAAATTAAAATTAAGAAAAAAAAAGAAAAAAGAACAGAAATTTCGTGGGATACGTACCTCGACGTGGTCGATATAAGATAGATCATCATCAGATTCAGACAGCGATTTACGTTTACGCAACACTCTATTTATGTCTACATTGGAAGACAGAGCTCCCCTGTTTTTCTTCCCCTGAGAATTAATCAACCAACAATCAACACTTCATAGTTTTTCAAAAAAAAAAGACAATAATAAAACCAAACGATAACAGGAGGGACGAAAGCATAGATTGTTGCACCATGTTTCGACGGTGAAAACAGCAATGCTGCCGGGAGTTAACACTTGAGTCTCAACAGACCGATTTTAAACGCTGAAAATCTATTGTTTTTTTTTTTTTTTAACTTTGGTCATTCACGCGTTTATATATGGTAAGAGCATTTGGTTATTTAAATTACGAAAATAACCTTAAATTGTTTTTATATTTATTTTGTGAAACTCTTAAATTGTCAGTGTCAAAATTATTGTCTAACTTTTAAATGCAACATATAATTATTTTTTTCCAAATTTATATGCGGTTTTTATCAAATTTTAATTTGTATCATTTTTATATTTTTTTTCATATCGATTTTTTATCGTATTATTATATCATTTCATATTTTTAAATCGACTTAGATGTTCATTATAAACAAAATTTTATATAAAATTTATTTTTAAAAATAATAAAAAATTTCTTTGATTTCGAGATTTTGTATAGTTGGTTTATGTAGTTTTCAAAAAGTAGCTCTGAATACAGCATTGGTTCAAAATTCAAATCCCTCTAACACCTTGTATAATCTATCCACCATTCCATTACGCTTGCAAAAAAACTTTCTAATTTTGCCTTAGCAATACACGATATAAACGAGTCCAAGGATGGGAGTCAATCTTGTACAAAGCTTCTCATACTACAAAAAATGCTAAGGATAGTTACTTTTGATAGTCACTTTTAACACTTTTACTTTTATTAAGTCACGTAACTTTTTAATTTTATGTAAAGATCGATTATTTATAATTATAGGTTTCTTGAAAAATATTTTGTAGCATCTACATATTTTAGCTTTTTGCTTTTTACATGGATAATTCATCTTCACGTAAAACTAAAAACTGATATAACTCAATAAAAAATAAGTGTTAAAAATGATTATTTAAAACAACTGTCTTTAGCATTCCCTCGTAGAATCCAATTTTAGCATGCGATTTTTTTGCTAAATTTTTTTTTAAAATGGTGGCAAAGTGTGCAACCACTCCGAGCCGAATAGGACCTCATTGGGCGGACAAAGCTCTCCCAACAAATGCAGCTGCATTCCCAAACCTTGAACCGAGGACCTTGGTTAAGCTGGAACAACCCTAGCCATTGATCCACACATTTTGTTGGTATTTTGGCATGTGATTTTACCAGTCAAGTTTGTATGCTTTACGCACTACAAAAGAACTAACTTTTACCGGCACTTATAAGCGCCGGTAAAAGATCAACAAACCACCGGTAAAAATCTTACCGGCGGTTCGTTGACCGCCGGCTGACCGCCGGCTAGGTGAATGCCGGTGAAGGTCTGCCGGCGGTGATGTACTCTAATGCCGGTAAAAGTTTGACAAATTGCGACATGATTTTTCCCGGCACTTTTAAATGCCATTATAAATAAAAGACTTTTGCCGGCACTTTAAAGTGCCGGCAAAAGTCTTATTTAAAATTTGAAATTTTTATATTTATTAAGTTTTATTTTAAATTTAAAAGCTTTTACCGACATTTTCAAATGCCGGTAAAAGTCTTATTTGAGATTTAAAAATTTTATATTGATTGAATTTGATTTTAAATTTAAAAGATTTAAAAATCTTATTCTAAATTTTAAATTTTTATATTTATTGAGTTATTTTAAATTTAAAAGCTTTTATTAGTATAACTTAATTATTGAATTAATAATTTTTTTGTTGAAGTGCCTTGCTTACACGATTACATTAATAAGAGGTAACTTATATATCAACAATAAACTTGAAAATCATGAGTAAATTAACACGAGTAATTTATATAATTACACACGCATACACACATTGGAGTGATTTTCTCTTGTATTCGTTTGTGATAAGCTGCTAAGGTACATCAAACAAATAGCAAATTAGAGTGAATGACATTATACAAGCAACAAGAAAATTACGAGACAAGCGAATGAAAAAATTTATAGCTATCGTTACAATTACGTTGATTCAAAATTATTAGTCAAAAACAACAAAGAGCCATTTCACCTAAAACATGTATTATTATAAGTCATAACGCATTTACTTGGTTGTAGAACCGATGTCTGCAAAAGGATCATAATATCAGAATTCAAACAGTTACTAGACCAACTCATTTTTACATTTTGTCTTGGCAAGTTCAAACTTTCCCTCTTTGAAGAGTCTGTTACCATGCAGAAAAATGATATCATGATGGTTAAGTATTCATACAAATATTAATAATCTTACAGCACGAAAAATAGATGCATAAAACAATTAAATTGGATCACTAGAACAGCTTGCAACCCTAAATTCAGAGTTTTTTTTTTTTGGGGGGGGGGGGGGGGGGGGCGTGTAAAGTCTATCACCTGACATCAAACAAATGGAAATGGCTCATTGAGAAAGAATGCAACATATAATAAGTCACAGACAGTGACTCTAATTTTTTCTGCTTCATCCATTATGCTCTGAAAGTTCAAACCAGTCCAATCTTGTAATACAGATTTAATGTTAGGCACTAGACATGATTCACTATTTTTAGAACAACCTGTTGGTACAGAAAAGTTCCTAAAAGATTACTTCATTACCTTTGGCATCTCAAAACCGAGAAGCTCAATTTCCCATTGAACATGAGCACCTTCAGGAACATTAGGTGGCCTAATCCAAAAAGAGGCATTCAGGTCATGAACAAAAAGGAACATAAAACAAATTCAAAAAAGCGACCTTGAAAATTTGTCATATGCATGGTCAGGGGGGCATGTGACAAGAGCAATCTCTCTATGGTGCATCAAACGGACACACATTTCAAATCCCTCATGCACCTGTAAGGCAAAATAAAAGCTTACTATTATTAAGGCAAGATCATAGTCTTAGCATGATAATTTCAATCAAAAACAATTTGTATGCGATTGGCATTGATATGTCAATTTGACTTCAACCAGTACAAAAAGAAATATAAAGATTAATATTATTATCTTTCAAGAAACCTCTTCAACTTTACTACGGTGAACTCACCATCCCTTCTCCAGAGCTGAACTCCAAAGGTTTGCTCTGGTTATCAACTCTTGTATCATAGAAGACTGTTTGCTCTAGTTATCAACTCTTGTATCATAGAAGACTGTCTTTTCTTTGTTAAGAAGCATGCCCTTTGTAATGCACTTTTAAAAGACTGTCATGAAGTGGGCAATCCATGGGAAACTCCCCTGCTTATTCCAAAAAACAAAGAAATTCCAACTCAATAGTTCCTTTATTTATTTTTTTCTTTCTTTAAGCATTTTGGACAAACACAAATACAGTTCAGAAAACCACAAAGATAATACCATTGCCACTTCACCTTGCAACATTGTTGTAATTCCTTCCAACAACCCCAATATCATTTTGCTCTTGCCCAATACATTTCTTATTGGAATACCTTTCCCTGTTACATAAGCGAAAGTCAATTCAATACAAAAAGGGCTAATACCATTAGACAATTCAACTATGCACATACTTTAACTTGAGGCCTATTTATCAGATTTAACATTCACCGAATGGCCAAGCATACAAAATTGTCACTCAACATATCAATCAAAAGTTAAATCTAATCAAATGCTTGCTGTATATTCACCTCCATTTTCTGATCTTGTAGACTCAACAACAACGCCATCAAACATCCTAACCGTGCAATGATATATAACCTACAAAACATTAAAAGAATATATACAAATTCACAACTCAACCCTTTGCATTGCCTTACAAAATCACATTTTTCCTTTCTGAATACAAGAAATCCTGCATTTTGTAGCTTAAAATGAATAATAACCTGATCACCATCTGAAGGATTTGATTCACCACCTCCAGGTCTCATCAAAGCTTTCATTAAGCTTCCAGCAACAATTTTCTTTCTCCTATTAATTCCAAAACTCAAAATCAAAGTTGTATTTTTTTAAAAATATTAGGCGAAAGAACAAAAAACAAAGTTACCTGTTGTCATCATCAGATTCTGATTTCTTCTTCTTCGGCAAATAGTTCTGCTCAGCATCTTCCGCTACCGCCATCGTTAACTGGAGAGTTGACCAAGATTTGCCTATAATTGCAGCTCGTTGAACTAAAAACTAGCTGGATTGAGCTAAAGTAACCAAAAAAGGATAATTGTGCGATTTCGAAATGATACTCAAACTTTAAAAAAATAAAACAATTACCAGAAATTTTGAATGTTGAAGAGCGATTGACCAAATGTTGTTGATGCTTCCAAGCGTCGGGTTTGGGCAGAGATGACAATGACGATGGTGAGAGTCTGAGATTCAAAAGTTAGGGCATGTGTTTCAAATATTAGGAATATTATCTTGAAATCTAACAGGAGAAAGAGTAATTTGAGAGAGATTTTGCTTGATTTCAAGAATTAGGATTTGATTTTAAAGTTTTCGGTAAAAAGAGAGACAAAGGAGATCAGATGATGAAGATGAAGGCTGAGTTCTACAAAATTAAAGAGAAAATAAAAGAAAAATAAAAAATCATAATAAAAAGAGAGAGAGAGTCGTCTTTTATTGAGGCCCAAGTGCCTTTGAAATATTAGTAATTAACGGCGGATTTACTTTTGCCGGTAATATAGTACATATTTCAGCAGTTTTCGAAACCGTTATGCCTTTAAAACTACCGTCTTTTGTAGTGACGCCATGATGTCATTTATGAAAGACAAAAGGTAAAAATTGCTAAAAACTTTAATGAACAAAGCACTTCTTATCTTTCTGAAAATTAAATTCTTAGCCAAAAAAGAGATTTTTTTTTAAAAGAAAAATTCATCTATAATGACAAGAATAGAAGCTGCATCTCGCACATTATAGGTCCTAAAGTTGATAAAGGAAATGGGGTAGGCTAGGCTACATAGAATATTCGAATATGAAAACGTCAACTACAACCAATAAAAACTGTCTTAACATCAATGTTATTTATTATTTTTTATTAGATTAGACGTGAAATGTTAGTATGAGTGCTTTTTTTATAAAGATGACTAAAAAATCTATTCTGGAACTTAATTTTCTTAAAAAACGACAATAATTATTAGATCAAATTTTAGTTATTACTTATATGAGTTTCTTTTATCATGATTTTGTTGAGTATTTAAAGGATTTATTTATTGGAATAGCTTATTCTTTCTACAAATCTGAAGTCAAAATGTGCGTAAAGGAAAAATTGATTTGTTATGTATTTTTAGATGTGAATTTGATGTATCAGAGGATGTTTATTGGCTATTAATGTTGGAATAAGATGGTTGGTACGATACCTTGTCTCGTTTTATATCTTCCAAAGACGTAACATCCAACACCACGTAATATGCACAAGAAAATTAGCTGCAGAGATTAACAGTTTTAAATATAATAAAAAATACGATGAATAAAAAATATAAATTTAATACAAGTTAAAAATTGCTAAAAAATATATATTATAAAAATTAAAAAATAAATTTATATTTAATGTGTTGATTTAAGTTTTGATATAAAATTTTTATATTTTATATTATATAAATATAATTTTATATGATACGAACACAAATATTATAAATAAATAAAATAAAAAGCAATCGAATGGCCACCAAATTTGGGTTGCTTGGCCCACGCACCTTCCACTTATAATACAGCCACCATATCCACTTGCCCAAGAACTTCCTAATTTTGTCTAAGCAATTATACATGATATTTTATATATATATATATATATATATATATATATACACACACACACACACACACACCAATAGAAAGATGGAAGTCAATCTTGTACAAAGCTTCCCTTACAATCCAATTTCAGCATGGCATTTCACAAGCAAATCCGTATATTTTATTATGCATTATTATTAGTTAGCTACCATGTCATTTATGGAAGACAAAAGGCAAAAATTACCAAGTATTTTAATGAACAAACCATTTCTTATCTTTCTGAAAACTGAATTCTTAGCCAAAAGTGTAAGACCCGAATTTTATTATATTAGATACCATATTTGTACATGAATGATGGTGGAAAATAAATTATTTTAGTAAAATTAAAGAAAACAATTGAATATGAATTTTCACTTTTCATTTTAAGTTATGATGTATAATATGGTGTATATGCATTTGGTTGAAAAGAAATGCAAAAAGGAACCTTATTGGTTGAAATGTGGAAGCATTAAATGAGATAAGACAAAGTTAATAATTGTGGTTGGCATTGGCGTGGGAAAGAAGAAGAATAAAAGGAGAAATTGTAGTAAAAAACGTGCAGAGACCTCTGTCGCCCCGTTCTTGTTTTTTTTTTCCGTTCCTTTGGCTGGAAATTTCTTCAACATTTAATGGGCTGTAGAAAATTTCACCACGCCATGCCCTTGAACGGTTATTTTTCTTCACCAATTAATGAGTTATAAGACAAGGTAATGATGAAAGAAAACAGGATAAGAACTTGCAGTAGACTTTGAGAGATTTAAGTGATTATATAAGAAGGAATACATGAGGAGAACCCATTAACAAACTTCATCTTCTTCAAAGTCTTTCTATCATTCCGTTCCACTGCAAACTCCTACTTAGTTCTTTTGCTTCTCTAGTATATGAGCAATAAAACTTTATCTTTTAGCTAGCCAAACTCTTCTACAGTGTTGAAGAGTTAAGGAACAAGAGAAGTAAAACTAAGAAAGGCAAGAAAGCATTCTGTTGTTAGGAGAGCAACTTAGTAAAGGTGAGTTTCATAGTTTTATAGTTCTCTTGATATTTAATCATAGATATAGCTTGGTTGTAGTTGAATATTGTTGAATATATAAGAAACTAGATGGAAAAATAACCAAGAATGAGTAAGGAAACACAATGGGTGAGTAGAAAGCTGTTAGTCAAAATGGGTGAGTACTCGCCCAAAGGATAGGGCGAGTTTGAGAAATTGATGTGCGAGTTCGCCAATACTGTGGGATAGTCAGAATGGCTGTCCGGGTGGGCAAGGACCAATAATCACCAAAAGGCGAGAATGGCGACAATAGTGATCGCCCAAGAGAAATGCTGATGATTGCCAATAAGGCGAGTAGTAAATAAGAGGTCGCCCAACATTAGCTTAATACATGGGCGAGCCCATCTCTGAGTAGAAAGTCGTGTGGCGAACTCACATGTATAAGGCATTGGGCGAGTAAAATTGGGTGAACTCTTACATCTAAGAAAATGTAAGTCTGGCGAGCTGAATGTTAGGCGAGTTCCCAAATAGATGAATAGAGTATTTTTGGGCGAGCTCAGTTGGGCGAGCAAATATCTCGCCAAAGTGTCACAAATATTAGGAACATATACATAGTTTTGAGAAATATTCGAAAAAGGAACATTAATGGTTTAATGAAATTTTGCAGACGGAAATTGAGGAAGGCGGGCGAGAAGCAAGGCTTCATCAGACGAGGTAAGGAAGTAGTATGTGATGAAAATGCATGTCCTATGGAGTAAAAATGTTAAGAAAATATTAGAAATTGTTTTGTTTTCTGACATGCATTGGTTGATAAAGTGTTTTCATCTTGGGCGAGCTACAAGCCGCCATATGTTGTTTTGTTGGGCGAACTGGTTAGGGTGGGCGAGTATCTTTGTTCTAAGTATAAACTCGGGCGAGCCAAGTGGCAAGCTCTTCTTTATGAGAACCCGGGTGAGTGCCTTCATTTTAAAGAGAAAATCCAGGCAAGCCAAATTTGGGCAAACCCTTTTTAATATTAATTTGGGGCGAGCGAACCGTACTTTAAATAAAAGGCGGGCGAGCCGTTATGGACGAGCCAAATTACTCTTTGTTTTGAAAAGCTCAGTGACGGGCGAATATTAAAATGCAACCTTGTCGAGTTTGTCATGGGCGAGCCTTGAGGGGCGAGCTGATCATGGTGGACGGGTTTGAGAAGTATTTTCTCAACGAAAAATGAATTATTTTAATATTTCAAAAATAGAAATATGAAACCTTTTTGGGGCGAGTTGACCATTGGGCGAGTTGACCAATGGGCGAGTTGGCGAGCTGACTATGGGCGAACTAGCCATGGGCAAGCCAGTTAACCCGTGCCCTTCTCACACACAAAATGTTGAGATTACGGGCTGTTTTACCATTTTATAAAACCTTTTGGAAATCAAATCATTTTGTGGAAATGATAGACTTTATGAAATAATTCCATAAAGGTTTTTCATGTGATATAACTTGATTTTGAGACGTTATGCCATGAGTTCATGCATTATTATTCATGTAGTTGCGTGACCTGCCTGGGGCGGTGGCTCGGTCAATGGACCAACGAGTGCACCTCAGGGCATCACAGGCTGATTAACCCGCCGAGTCATCAGCGGTCTCAAGGTCACTTGGCAAGTGGACCCGAGGACCATCTATAGATTATGGTCATACATCTAGTTGAGATAGCCGTGAGGGGCGATGGCCTACGGGTGCACCCTAAAAGCGGATGACTGTGCTTCTTGCATGATTTAAATTGTTGCCTAGTCTCAATTAAATGATTTCTAAAAGGATCTGTTGAATCCTATTTAACATTAACTATATTCATTGTTTCTTAATGAGTTTGATCATTAGGATAATTAAGTGGTTTTGAGAATATAGTTTTTATATTTGTAAAGCAGCATACACCTTCCTTACTGAGCACGTTGTCGCTCACTCCTTATTTTTCCACTCCACAGATAACTGATTTGGATTAAGAGGCTTACCTTCCTGAGATTTGAAATCAAAGGTATGTTGGATTCCTTTATATATTCAGTAAAGTTGTACAGTACTACTTTAAATAGAAGGGAATGTATATACATCTTAAGAAAAAGACTTTAATAATTCATATTTACATATTAGTACGTGAAGTAAAAGTACCAATTTTAATAACGTAGTTGAAGTTGTTAAGCCTTACAGACAGCCCAACCGGTAATTAAGTTTAAGTTATGAGTAAGTATCACGATATACAGTAGTTTTGAGATGTTACAGATTTAATGGTATCAGAGCAGGGTTGGTCGGATGTCTAGTGATGCTTAAAGTAAATGGTGAAATGGTATACATTCCCTATAATACTGTATAATCTGAATATATAATTGATGTATTGATGATAAGTGATAAATGATCTCTGTGATACAGATATGAGTGGAAGAAGGAGGATGCGCTCAATGAGAGGCATAGGCCGAGGTAGGGCGACACAGACACCGGAACATGCCCCAAGACCTCCGCGTCCTCTACAACTAGAGAACATTGATACTCGTGTGAACCAAGTAGAGAGGATGGTAGCCGATTTTATAGCTATGTATCAGGCGGATAGAGCCGCAGATAGGGCAGAGAGGGAGAGAGCTACAGCTCCTGCAGCCCCAGTAGAGGCACCAGTACCGCCACAGCCGGCACCAGTTGTGCCTGAGCCTCAACCTATTCCACCACCGGCACCTCAGCCACCGGTAGCTCCACCACAACCATTGATTCAGCCGCCTCGAAATGTGGAGTCTTATTGTAATGTGGCATTGGTAAAATCATTTAAAAAGTTGGATCCACCCAAGTTTAAAGGTACTAGGGATCCATTGGCGATGAAGCAATGGATTATTGAGATTGATAGATTACTTCAGATTATGAGATGTTCAGAAACAGAGAAGGTAGGCCTAGCAGTGTTCCATTTGGCAGATGATGCGAGACATTGGTGGAAGGCCACTCAGATAGTATTATTTGCTCAGCATCAGGATCTGTCATGGGATATTTTGTGGAAGCTTTTAGGAGGCAGTATATTCCTGACACTGCTCAGGAAAAATTACAGCAGGAATTCATAGGTTTAGTTTAGGGTAGCATGTCAGTGGATGAGTATGAGGCCAAATTTACTACATTGAGCCGTTTTGATCCACAAACTAGTGCGAATACCCGGTATAAGATTTCGAGATTTAGAGCTAGTTTGAGGCCATCCATCAGAATAAAGCTAGCTCCATTTGTTATGCAGACTTATGATGAGATAGTTCAACGGGCTCAGCTATGTGAGAGAGATTATGAACAGTTCCAACTCGATTTCAGTAGTAAAACTAAAGGTAAAGCAAAGGGAAAGACTAAGAGGTTCATGGAGGACAGACCGGGTAGAGAGCAGTTTAAGAAGACTAGATCTACGGGCATACAAATTTCAGAGGGCAGATTTGATAGACCAGCAGTTTCTACTCCTGCTAGTGGCCCCACCACCACTCAGAGAAGTGTTGCGCCCTTATGTAGACATTGTGGAAGGTCGCATGGATCGCGCCCTTGTCTTTTAATGTCTGGAGCATGTTTTAGATGTGGACAGACGGGGCACTTTATAAAGAATTGTTCGATGCTCAGAGAGTCGACTGCCTCTACTAGACCTCCTGCATTACCTCTGATAACGGCCCCGGCAGCTCAGAGTGAGCCAGAGAAAGCGACACCCTCACAGCCTAGGCGGGTGACAGCCGTAGAGAAGGGTAAGAAGGTTGTGACTCAAGGTCGGGCGTACGCGTTAGATCAGGAGACTGCCGACGCCTCTATCGATGTGATTAAAGGTAAGGTTTATCTTTTTGATATTCCTGTAATTGCCTTAATTGATCCGGGTTCTATCCATTCATTCTTATCGCCCGCATATGCCAACAGGACCCCAGTAGAATCGGAGTTGTTAGAGTATACTTTGCAAGTGAAAACTCCTTTTAAGGATTTCCAGAGGACGGATATTATATATAGGAATTGTAAATTGACTATAGGAGAGAAGGTTATGACAGCTAACCTAATTTTATTGGATATATATGATTTTGATATCATTTTAGGTATGGATTGGTTAGCTGCAAACCATGTTAGTTTGGATTGTAATACTAAGTTTATTACCTTCTCTCACCCCCAAAAAGTACATTGTAAAGTTATTGTAAATTAATAAAAAGTATGTGAATTTATGTTATGAGATGACATGTGTACTGAAATTGTGGTTGTGTATGAATGTTTATGAAGGATATATTGCTAGTGTGGAGGATGTAGAGAAGAAACATCCCAAGATCCAAGAGATCCATGTGGTCAAGGACTTCTCGGATGTATTCCCAGATGATTTACCAGGGTTACCACCGGATCGAGAGACGGAGTTTACGATCGAGTTAGTACCCGGTACGGAGCCAATTTCTAGACCCCCATATCGGATGGCACTAACAGAGTTAGATGAGCTCAAGAAGCAGCTCTAGGAGTTACTAGATAAGGGATTTATACGTCCCAGTGTGTCACCGTGGGGAGCTCCAGTATTATTTGTTCGAAAGAAGGATGGTAGTCTCCGGTTGTGTATAGATTATCGAATGTTGAATCGGGCTACTGTTAAGAATAAGTATTCACTACCTCGGATTGATGATTTGTTTGATCAGCTCAGGGGTGCACAGGTGTTTTCCAAGATAGACCTTCGATCAGGCTATGACCAATTGAAAATTAAGGAGTCGTATGTGCATAAGACAGCCTTTCGAACTCGCTATGGCCACTATGAGTTCCTAGTGATGCCTTTTGGGTTGACAAATGCCCCTGCAGCCTTTATGAGTTTGATGAATGACGTGTTTCATCCTTTTCTGGACAAGTTTGTCATAGTATTTATAGATGACATACTGATTTATTCCAAGACTCCAGAGGAGCATGAGCAGCATTTGCAGATTGTTCTACAGACCCTCAGAGAGCGAAAGTTGTATGCTAAGCTTAGTAAATGCGAGTTCCGGCTTGACCATATAATATTTCTCGGACAAGTAGTGTCGAAGGACGGGGTGTCAGTTGACCCGTCCAAGATAGAGGCCATTGTTCAATGGGAGATGCCTAACACAGTTACCGAGATACGAAGTTTCTTGGGTCTTGCCGGATATTATCGCAGGTTTGTGGAGGGATTTTCTAGGCTTGCTGCTCCATTGACACAACTCACACGTAAGGATGTAAAGTTTGAGTGGAATGATGCGTGTGAGCATAGTTTTGGTGAGCTTAAGAAGAGATTGACTAGTGCTTCCGTATTAGCCCTTCCTAGCGGATCAGGTGGATTTATGGTGTATACTGATGCATCCGCTGAAGGTTTAGGGTGTGTGCTCATGCAGCATGGTCGAGTTATAGCCTATGGTTCTCGACAGTTGAAGGATCATGAGAGGAATTACCCGATACATGACTTGGAGCTAGCCACAGTGGTGTTTGCACTGAAGATATGGCGACATTACTTGTACGGGGAGAAATTTCAAATATATACAGACCATAAGAGTCTGAAGTATATATTCTCACAGCGAGAGTTGAATTTGAGACAGTGACGGTGGATGGAACTACTAAAGGACTATGATTGTGAGATTTTGTATCACCCAGGTAAAGCTAATGTAGTAGCTGATGCACTGAGCCGTAAGCATGTTGGCATGGTATCGTACACGATGATCAGGGAGCATGAGTTGATAGAGCAGTTCTCTAACCTCAGTCTGACAGTTGTTTCCTCTGACCAGTATGGGTTAACAGCTAGTTTTCGTGTAGAGCCGGATTTAATGGATCGAATCAAGGAAGCTTAGAGGAGTGATGATTATCGTATGGGGATGGCCAGTCAGATTCAAATGGGAGATGAGTTAGATTTTGAGATTGGCACCGATGAGATACTGAGGTTTAGAGGTCGGATATGTGTTCCCAGTGATCGGCAGATTCGAGATTTGATTTTATCATAGGCCCATACCTCTAGATACAGGTTACATCCGGGTAGTACTAAGATGTACCAGAATCTCCGGAAAGTGTATTGGTGGCCTAAGATGAAAAAGGACATCGCAGATTTTGTTACTAGATGTCTAACATGCCAATAGATTAAGATTGAGCATTAGAAGCCAGCAGGTATGCTTCGACCATTATCGATTCCTACGTGGAAGTGGGAGCATGTAACTATGGATTTTATTATGGGATTACCACGGACCCGGAAGGGGTATGATGCTATTTGGGTGATAGTCGACAGATTGACTAAGTCTGCTCATTTCTTAGCCATGAGATCTACGAATTCAGTTAGTGCCTTGGCCGAATTGTATGTCAGGGAGATAGTAAAGTTACATGGTGTCCCAGTGAGTATTACCTCTGATAGGGACTCTCGCTTCACCTCTCATTTTTGGGAGAGATTTCAGGAGGCTATGGGATCCCAGCTGAGTTTTAGCACCGCTTTTCATCCACAGACTGATGGACAGTTCGAGCGTACTATACAGACGCTCGAGGATATGTTGAGAGCGTGTGCATTGGATTTTAGAGGCTCATGGGATGATCACTTACCCCTGGCAGAGTTTGATTATAATAATAGTTTTCATACGAGTATCGGCATGGCACCGTATGAGGCCTTGTATGGCAGACGATGCAGATCCCCTATAGCATGGGAAGAAGTTGGAGATCGTAAACTGTTAGCTCCTGATTTGGTCGAGCAGGCTTCTCGTGATGTACGGATGATTTGTGAGAGGCTTAGAACGGCTCAGAGTCAGCAGAAGAGTTATGCAGATACTAGACGCCGACCATTGGAGTTTGTAGCGGGTGATTATGTGTTTTTAAAAGTTTCACTGTCCAAGGGTATAATGAGATTCGGGAAGAGAGGAAAGTTGAGTCCTCGATACATTGGGCCGTACGAGATCTTAGATCGCGTGGGAGATGTGGCATATCGGTTAACACTACCACCAGAGTTGTCAGGAGTGCATAACGTGTTCCATGTCTCGATGTTGAGAAAGTATCATCCAGATCCTTCTCACGTGATTCGACATGAGCCACTGGAGATAAGAGAGGATATGAGTTACATTGAGAAACCGATACGGATCCTGGATAGGAAGGATAAGGTGTTGCGATCTAAGACGATTTCTTTGGTTAAAGTGCTCTGGCAGTATCATAACGAGGAGGAGGCTACTTGGGAGTTAGAGAGCCTTATGCGTGAGAAGTATCCATAGCTTTTTCAGTGATAAGCCCGAGTTAAATTTGGAGGACCAAATTTCGTAAGGTGGGGAGAAATGTAAGACCCGAATTTTATTATACTAGATACCATATTTGTACATGAATGATGGTGGAAAATAAATTGTTTTAGTAAAATTAAAGAAAACAATTGAATATGAATTTTCACTTTTCATTTTAAGTTATGATGTATAATATGGTGTATATGCATTTGGTTGAAAAGAAATGCAAAAAGGAACCTTATTGGTTGAAATGTGGAAGCATTAAATGAGATAAGACAAAGTTAATAATTGTGGTTGGCATTGGCGTGGGAAAGAAGAAGAATAAAAGGAGAAATTGTAGTAAAAAACGTGCAGAGACCTTTGTCGCCCCGTTCCTATTTTTTTTTACTGCAAGCCGTTCCTTTGGCTGGAAATTTCTTCAACATTTAATGGGCTGTAGAAAATTTCACCACGCCATGCCCTTGAACGGTTATTTTTCTTCACCAATTAATGAGTTATAAGACAAGGTAATGATGAAAGAAAATAGGATAAGAACTTGCAGTAGACTTTGAGAGATTTAAGTGATTATATAAGAAGGAATACATGAGGAGAACCCATTAGCAAACTTCATCTTCTTCAAAGTCTTTCTCTCATTCCGTTCCACTGCAAACTCCTACTTAGTTCTTCTGCTTCTCTAGTATATGAGCAATAAAACTTTATCTTTTAGCTAGCCAAACTCTTCTACAGTGTTGAAGAGCTAAGGAACAAGAGAAGTAAAACTAAGAAAGACAAGAAAGCATTCTGTTGTTGGGAGAGCAACTTAGTAAAGGTGAGTTTCATAGTTTTATAGTTCTCTTGATATTTAATCATAGATATAGCCTGGTTGTAGTTGAATATTGTTGAATATATAAGAAACTAGATGGAAAAATAACCAAGAATGAGTAAGGAAACACGATGGGCGAGTAGAAAGCTGTTAGTCAAAATGGGTGAGTACTCGCCCAAAGGATAGGGCGAGTTTGAGAAATTGATGTGCGAGTTCGACAATACTGTGGGATAGTTAGAATGGCTGTCCGGGTGGGCAAAGACCAATAATCGCCAAAAGGCGAGAAAGGCGACAATAGTGATCGCCCAGGAGAAATGCTGATGATCGCTGTAGACACTTTATTTTGTCCGGTTTCTCAATTTGTAAAAATAATTAATTGGGTTAAATGACATTGTATTTTAATATAAAATTGGGCTGGAATTAAATTAGAATTTTTAGATTTAGAATTAACATTAATTAAGAAAATAAAATTAATTTTAGGATAAGATAATTAGAGTTTTTTAGGATAATTATTTGGATTAATATCAAATTTGGTAGAGTTAGATTATGATTAATATAAGAATTTGATAAATAAAATATTAAAAAATACATAAGATAAAAATAAAGAGATTCACTTAGGCTAGGATATGGATACTACTTGTGTATATAAAGGAGGGGAGGAGACCGCCTGCAGAGGAGGAGGTCCATCGCAACCGAACAAGCTTCCCTTGCTGCTTTGTTTAACGGCTAGCTTTGGCCATTTTCACCCCTGCTTGCACCGATTCCCTCTGCCGCCTCGCACCATCCTTTCACGCTAACAACTAGGCCGCGTCTCTCCTTGAATCGCTTGCACCCTCTGTTTCATTAACAATCCTGTGGCCACGCATCCATCAACGCCTCACTGCCCAATGTGCGCATCTACGTCTGGATCATCGCGCCAGCCCTCGTGCCAGCCGCAGCTCCCTGCATCACGTTGCTCGCTGCTGTTTTTCTGGTTCATTGTTATTGTTCCAGGCTTCAACGTTTGCCGCTGCTGCACTACTCTGCCTAGCTTTCAACACCGCTAAATTGCATCGCGCAACTCTTGCTGTTTTCAACGCCGCTACCCGATTGTTACTGGCCAGCCATTTCCCTTGCTGCAGCTATAATAGAAGCGGAGGGAGATATCTTTAAAAGATTAAAGAGGAGTAAAAGAGAGGAGGACGTTAGCTTCATCAGGTTTGTCTTTTTTCTTGTTTCATTAATTGATAAATAGGTTAACATTTAATTAAATAATGTAATATAGCTTGATAATTAAGTATTACATAAATAATAACTTGGTACATATATTTTATAATTCCTTGCATGATAATTTATTGATGAAGCAGGATAGGATGACATGACTTAACTCTTTTTAAATTAAATTAGCATGATCAGTGATGTGGTAATTTGCATGTATGTATATAACGTGATTCATTTGCATGATAATAATATGGTTTAATAATAAAATTCAATCAATGATTTTGTGTTATAGTTAAATAGGATTTATAGTTTGTTAAATGCAATAATTTCACATGTTGTGTATATTTGTATGATTTAGTTTGTATGAATAATGTTATGTTGTATGGGATAGATTTCAAGAACTTTTAGGAAATCAGACCCTTAAGAAAATATTATTAAAATTCAAACCACAAAAATAAAAATTAAATAAAAGCATAAAAATTTAAGGAAATAAAGATGAATTATTCCGACGATGGAATTCTAAAGGGACTGCGCTTGAGTAGTACTTTTAGATATCTTGAGGTGAGGGGAGTCTTCTTAAGTCTCACCAGCTCGATGGAAGATTTAAGGGATTTTTCAATATTTAGTAATTCATCATCAAAATTAAAATAAAATTAAAATTAATAAATTCAAATTAAAATAATTAATAGAATAAAAATAAGATAAATATTAGAAAATTAAATAATAACTTGGATAAATGTGGATTAATCCGATGATGGAATTTAAAAAGGAATTGCGCTTGAGTAGTCTTCCTAAAATTCCTAGGTGAGGAGATTTCTTCCAAGGTATGACCAGCTTGATGGAAGTTCTAGAGGAAATTTTCAATATTGAATAATTCATATTTATTTATAAAAAGTAAAATAAAAAATAATTATAAGATTAAAAAATAAATAGAAAAACAATTAGTAAAAACTGGGATAGGAGTCAAAAATAGATATTTCATAATGTATTTAAATCATCCGACGACAGAGCCTCTTCAAGAAAGGCGATTGGTCCTACTTGAATACTCTTGAGGTGAGAAGAACTTTTAAGTTGTCCAACCAGCTTGATGGAGGAGACTTAGAAGATTTTTCAATATTTAATCATATCAAAATTAAAGCAAACATATAGGCAAAATTAAGATAACTTTAGACTATTTGGTACCATCTTAAGATGGGCGTTGTGGGGGTGCTGATCCTTCCCCACACGTAACCGTACTCCCGAACCTTAGAATTTTTGAACGTAGACCAAGCCTTATCTTTAGACAAGAATAGGTGACCAATCACACCTAGGATTGAATGGTTGGTGGCGACTCTTAGAATTTTAAAGTCTAGCGATTAGGTTCACGGACCTAAACGTTATGACAGTTTAGCGACTCCACTGGGGAAACTTAAAGAGTCAGTCCATTAGATAGTCTAAGTTCATCAAAATTTTGCCTAAAAGCTTTGAATTTCATAAAATATTAAATACACACACATTTCACTTGCATGAACATGCATTAGCCCTCGACCCTGGCTTGTCCTTTTTAGGAGGGAGTGTAGTACCTTTGCCTTCGTGAGGTGGTAACCTCTACATAGGCCAGTGAAACACTCCCACTCAAATTGAACCTCTCCGTTTGTAACCTATAATGGGTGAGGATTGGGTGCCTTACTAGTCCAGTGTGGATGACAGTGAGGAACAATTTGGGAACTTTTAGACTTTCGGATTATCCAAACCATGCATATAAAAGAACCTAAGATGCCTGACCCTACATAGAATTCTGAACCCTTATTAAGACACAAAAAAAACTATCATTTAAAAGTAAGAGAAGCTATAAACATTCATATTCATACATTTTTCAAATTCTTCCAAGGTCTCATAACAATTGTTGCAAGCTGAAACCTATCTACATCCATGGAGAAATTGTTGCAGGATGAACATACGACACTCCCGTGTGAACCAGCCCTCATTGTGAAGGAGCGTTCTGAAAAGGCCCAACTCGAGAACGGCGATTGCTTACCCACAAGTTTTACCTCAACCTTGCCTGAGAAGATTCGTTTGGACTTAAGACAAAATGATTGCATTGAGTTGATCAACATCTGGAAAGGATGGGGAAATGAAAGGAAATTAGCATTCCAAGAAGGATATGGAGACCTGATGTTACTACTATTAGTGAAAGTAGACTTTGATTTGATAAGGGCCATGGTACAATTTTGGGACCCCTCTTATAGATGTTTTGTTTTTAATGAAGCAGATTTGGTGCCAACCATAGAGGAATTTTCGATTCTACTTCGTCGTGAATCAAGGAAGCCCAACAAAATTTATTGGAAGAAAAGGAAGTCTGGGT
Source organism: Heritiera fomes (assembly GCA_032173925.1). Classification (NCBI taxonomy): domain Eukaryota; kingdom Viridiplantae; phylum Streptophyta; class Magnoliopsida; order Malvales; family Malvaceae; genus Heritiera; species Heritiera fomes. Next base: position 6,560,990 of record JAPDPM010000015.1, read on the forward strand.
ATCTGTGAGACCCGATTTTTATTATACTATATAGCCTATTGTAAAGAATGGATAACCGAAATAAATTACTTAGTGGAATTAAACAAACATGGAATATGAAATTCCACTATATATTATATACATTATGGAATTTTTGGAATTTTTAATTTACCATATAGAGTATATGAATTAAAATGAGAAAAATTAGTACTTGGAATATTGACTAAATACTATTGGATGCAAGGAACATAGTGTGAAAACATTAAATGAAAGCATGGAAACTAAAGAGGAGGGCTTGGAACCGAATAGAAATTTAGGCTGATAAATTGTGCTGACCGATTGTAATGAATGGTGCCGTGAAAGTCAATAAAATGGACTAAAGTGCCGTGTACATAAGAAAGAACCAAGAAGTGAATTTATGAGAAAATGACATAAGAAACAAATAGTCAACGATTGTGGCTAAGTATAATGAAACTTAGAGAGGAAGATGGGAAGGGTGTGGAACGTGAAAGGAAGCTGGAAATTTCATGAAAATAAAATGAGATAAAAGACTGGACATAACCGAATAAAACAAGAGGATGAGGAAGACAAGAAAAAGGTGCAACACATGGTTCACACACCAACATGCTCATGTAAGGTGCCATACGGCATGATGCAAAATGAAAAGGACTTTTGGTGCATGAGATAAAAGTCCTAATCGGTAGTACAAGGAGGGAATTGTGATTGGAGGAGTGGTGGATTTTATTGAATGAAGTAGCCATCAAACAAGGAAAGACAACCGAGTCAACACCATGTAGGAAAGAAAAGAGAACTCAGCCGATTACTTGTATGGTGAAATTCTTCCATAATTAATATACTACAAGACAAGAGAAATTAATTGGAGAAGAAGCTAAGGGAACATGGTTAACTTCCATCGGTTTGAACACACCAAAAAGGGAGAACTAAGTCAACAATTGTGCAGACAAGAGAATTTGACATTTACGCCACTTTACTGCTGTATTTCGTCTCTCTTCAGCCTTTAAAGGCTGCTGCAATATGAATTTTATTGTAGAAAATACAAAGGAAAGAGTACTTAAAAGATAGAGCATTTAAGATGTACTAAGTAAAGCAATATTATTGGCTGAAGTAGGCAGATAAATTTGACTTCATACCATTTTTCTGTTGCTGTTATGCTATACGACTGAAGGAAGAATTAATATAGGATGAATTGTATTGGCTGAAGCAAAAAAAAAAAAGTCAATTACGTGGGGAACAAAATAAGCTCCCATCATCCTTTTTGCTACCGTTTTCTACCCGAATTAATGCCTGTCCGGTATGCTGGAGAATTCTACGTGATTGTAAGGCAGCATGAGACAGAAACGTTGAAAGAAATGGATTAGGAAGCTAAGTGGCAATCACCCATTGGATAAAGTTGATATAAATAAGACTAATGGGAATCAAAGCTTCGGAAATGCCTTCTTCTCGTCAACTTCCCTTGCTGTTCCACGAAAATTCTGTTTTGGCCTTGCATCCTAGCTCTGTCCTTGTTCCATTTCTTCCAAAATGATTTAATAAAAATTCCATCTAATTATTGCCTAAGCATCTAACCTTCTCTACATACCTCCCCTCCATCTTAAAACCATCTAAAAGATCAAGAAAGGAGGGCTGACGAGAAAGGAAACAATACAGGAGCTCAGTTGCTGGTTCAGTTAAGGTGAGGAGATTTCATGTTTTCTTGTTTTAAAAATTTAATCTAAAGTTATGTGTTAGTTTAATTTAAAGTTTAGAAGAAGGTTATGAAGCCAATTTTCCATATTCTTAGCTAGATAAGAATTAGCCATGGAAGAAGAATTCGGGTGATATCAAAAAGAGGAGTGCTTTACGGTCTCATGCAGAAAAATAGTATGAACTGATAAGGTGAGTAAGAATTTAAAAGAGGGAAACAATAAATCATGAAAATAGAATGAAAAGTCAAAGATGACAACCAATGAGGGTTTCGGCCATGACTTGATTGAGCATGATTCAATGCTGCAAATTATACTTTGATAGTAGAAAATTAAGTTAGAAATTAAAAGAGGAAGATTGGGGAAATTGGAACCGAAAAAGGAGGTAAAACGAGAAAGTTCAGTTTTAGCACCAGTGTAAATAATACTGGTTGTGCATGCACTGTATCATTAGTGGCTGCATTTTATGAAAGCTAGTGGTTTAAAATTAAGAGGAAAAATATTAATAATTTTGATAAAATTATTTTGCAGCCGGGAATTGAGGACTCGGTAAAGGCGATCGGGAAGCTAGGCTTCGTAAGACAGGTAAGGGAGATTTGTGTGAAGTAAAATGCATGTCCTGTGGAGTAAAAATATTATGAAAATATTGAGAAACTATTTTGGTTTATGACATGCATTTATTTGATAAATTATTTTGACTTGGGCGAGCTACAGAGATAGCCGACCCCTACGTTGGTTGTTGGGCGAACTGGTAATGGCGGGCGAGCCAAACCTTTTCTGATAGTTTGGGCGAAGAAATCTTTTTATGATATCTTGGGCGAGTAACCCTGTTTTAAATAGAAATCCGGGCAAGCCAAAAAAGGCGACCCCTTTTTATATTGTTTTGGGGCGAGCCACTGTGGGCGAGCCAGTTTTACGTGTTGTTTTTAAAAGCAAAAGTTGACGGGCGAATACAAGTTCACCGCACTGGGCGAGTTGTCCACAGGCGAGCCGTACTTGGCGAGCTGACCATGGGCGAACTGATTTATGGGTATTTTTCTCACACGAAAAATGGGCTATTTTAATTGCCATTTGTAAACATAAAGCCTAAAACCTTTTTGGAAACCAAATCATTTTGAGAAAATGATAATATGGATGAAATAATTCCATAAAGGTTTTTCATGAGATATAAAAGTGATTTTTGAGACTTTAGGCCCTGAGTTCATGCATTACTATTGCGTGACCCGCCTGGGGCGATGGCTCGGGTCGATGGACCAACGGGTGCACCCCAAGGCGTCACAGGGCTGATGGACTCGCCAAGTCATCAGCGGTCTCGAGGTCACTTGGCAAGTGGACCCGAGGACCACCTAGAGATTGTGGCCATAGATCTATTGTATCCTTTTTTGGGATGATTATGCCGTTCTCGCAAGGGGGAGGGGGAACGATGATAGCATGATTTATTTATAGAGGGATACCTAGTCTCAACTTGTTGATTTCTGTTTACTGAAAGGATTTGTTAAATCCTATTTACTGTTTAATTCATTTTATTGTAAACTGTTGAGCAAATGATTTGAATAATGTATTGAGAGTATTGGTTACTACAACCACTGTTTTCCTATTTGATATGATTTTAAAAAAAATAAATAATTTGTGGTATATAGTTTTGGTTTTATAAAGCAGCATATATCTCCTTTACTGAGCGTGTGATTCGCTCACCCTTTTGTTTTGACTCCACAGATAAAAGACACGGAGTTAGAGAATTATATTCCAAATGGATATAACTACATATAAAGCACTGGGGCAACTTATGTCAAATATGAAAGGTATAGTCACTTCTCTTTTATGTTTCAGACATATGTATACAGTACTACTTTATTGAAACAAGGACAATAGGGGATGTCAGATGTAAGGGATAGTAAAAAGAAATTTTCTATTCCATATTTGTTAAATAAATGTTTATCATTTATTATTATCAATGTCGAGTGTTAATGGCATCGCAGACGGCCCAATCAGAAAAGTTGTATAGAATACATGAAAAATGTGGTAACGGGCTGTTACAGTATCGCAAGAAGCTCTCCTCAATGACAGGCCTAGATGTACAAAAGATTGATCATCATATGAGACAAAAAGGGAAAGCCACCTATTTACCATGGAGTTTTCTACGAGGATGTTTTCATGATCAGTTGACTGAAAAACAACACATGAGTATGATGGCTTTAGCAATCTATGGGATGGTTGTGTTCCCTAAGTTTTTGGGGCATATTGAAGTCTCAGTGGTGGATTTTGTTGAACAACTTGACTATGAGGTAAGCGTGGCTCCAGTTATCCTAGCTGAGACCTTTAGATCCTTAAATTATTGCCGCCGCAATGGGGAAGGACGTTTTATTGGATGTGCACAGTTGCTATATATTTGGATGAAGAGTCATCTTGGTGGGCACGAAGAAAAGTTTCGAGAACCATACTTGAATAATATTCCGATTAAGGAATTCTGTGAGAAAACATGGCCGAAACCAAGGACGAAGAAAGAATGGGTTTCGTTTTTTCGCAAGATTAGGAGTAAAGACATTGTTTGGAGAGCACCTTGGATGCCACGAAGACCAATGCTATATTCTTGTGGTGGCAAGCCATGGGTTCCTCTTTTGGGTATATGGGGAACTATCTCTTATTCTCCACTCATGGTGCGAAAGCAATTGGGGTATGAGCAGTTCATCCCAATGACTCATGGGCTCAATTAACATGAATATGCCTATGATGAAGAAGGTTTTGTGAGGAAGATAGAAGGTGATGTCAAAGCTTGGAAAACACCTCAAGGAATAGAGCAAGGAATATTCCCAGACAAAGAGCCTCCAGAGTATTCAGTATGGCATGCAAGACGAGCAAAGGACATCACGGTTCCACTTGAAGAAAATGAAGAAGCAGAGGTGATACCACCCCAAGACCCTATGATAGATTTGGAAATTGCTAAAAGGAAATTGGAAAAAGAAAAAAAGGAGTTGGAGCGAGAATACAAGAATTTCAAGCATGAGACCGATGAGAGGATAGGAAAAAGAGATCATGCATATTCGAAAGTCCATCAAGAGAAGAACAAGTTGGTGGACGAGATTAGTTACCTGAAGAAAAAGCTCGCGAGGTCTGAGAATAGTCGTCTGATGGAAGAAAACAAACAACTAAAGGAAGAAGCTCAAAAGAACCGGGAAGAAGCTCAGAAGAACCAGGAAGAAATTGCGCGACTCAAGGAGAAAGCACAAAAGAAGGAAAATGACCTTGATGAAGCCCAAAAAGAGATAATACGATGGAAGATTCGACTGCAAGGAGTTCTCAATCAAGCCCAAAAAATCAAGAAAAGATGGCTCAAAATATGCAAACCTTAGTAGAAGAATGGAAGATCTTCAAGAAGGACTCACAACTCTTACGAATAATGTTTCATCAAATTAATTGGGTGGCTCATAGGGCCCAACAAATTGAAGATGAAATAAGGGAGGTGAAGCCTGGAGTTAACCCAATAACCGAGCATGGAGAGAGGATGCTACAATTGTTGGAAGAGATAGAAGGCCATTATAGTGCTGTTAGAGGACTCATGTGGCACCATTAGATTTCTTCATGGATGTCTTAGGATTTTTTGGTTTTGTTAAATGATTGTTATGAGGCGATTTTTTTTCTTCTCCATCTTATGCATTTAGGTTGTAAAATTCCATCTATTAATAAAATACATCTTTGAATTCTTTTACGTCTTTGCATGGTTTTCTTGAAAATAATTTCAACTTAATTGTGGCATTCAAGGTGTCAAAATTGCATCCACTAGACGATCTTCCATCCACAGATATCATACAAGGTATCAAGCACGCATAATGGAAGAGGATCAAAATATCAGGATAGAAAAGTTGGAAAGGGATAATGCAGAAATGAAGGGGCAATTGAGCGAAATTACCCAGTTGCTAAAAGATATGATTAAAGGAAAGGAGAAGGTGGGTAATCAAGAGGAGTCTATCCAAGAACCTCAGCAAAATGTGCGAGACAACCCCATTTTTGTTCCTGAAGGAAGTACCGCCAAAGCTCCAACACCTCTACAGATACAAGTTCAAAACCAAGTGGAGGTACCAAATTTAGATGATCCCACAGAATTAGAAAAGTTGAAGCATAAAGAAGAATATAGTAGTACTAAAGCTCAGCTGAGTTTGATAGAGGAAAGACTAAATGCCATGGAAGGGGTTGACTATTTTGGACCCGTTGATGCTGAAAGGTTGTGTTTGGTACCTGGTGTCATCCTTCCACCAAAATTCAAGGTGCCCGAATTTGAAAAATTCAATGGAACATTGTGCCCAAAAGATCATCTCACCATGTACTGTAGGAAAATGGTGGCATATGCATGGGATGACAAGCTATTAATTCATGTCTTTCAAGATAGCTTGACTGGGTCAGCTGCTAAGTGGTACAACCAATTGGAAAGAAGCAAAGTTTCCTCTTGGTCTGAGTTGGCAAGAGCTTTTATAGCTCAATACAAACATGTGTCTGATGTAGCTCCTGACCGCTTATCTCTCCAAGGTATGGAAAAGAAGAGGGACGTGAGCTTTAAAGAATATGCTCAACGGTGGAGAGATGTAGCATCGCAAGTTCAACCTCCTTTAACTGATAAGGAAGTCACCATGTTCTTTTTGAATACTTTCAAGGCACCTTACTATGAGCGTATGCTTAGTAGTGTAACTAAGAACTTTGCGGACATGGTGTTAACTGGTGAAGCCATTGAGAATGCCATCAAGAACGGTAAGATCGAAGCACCTGTGAATGATAGTAGGAAAGGTGGATTCTTGAAGAAAAAGGAAGGAGATGCACAAGCTGTCTCAAATAATTTACGCCACCCTTACCCACCTTCAGTGAATTACGCCTATTCCCCATCTTGCCCACAAACCCATCCCCAAAACACATCAACCTGTTTTCCCTCGACAAACTCCTACAGCCTCAACGAACCCCACTTTCCAACCTAATGACCAAAGGAACACCCGACTTAGCAGAAATATTACTATAGACCCTATACCCATGACATATGCTGAGCTATTCCCAAAGTTGGTGGAAGGTCATCTTATTGCCCCTATTTATATAGAACCCTTGAAACCCCCTTACCCAAAATGGTATAACCCCAATGCAAAATGTGCTTATCATAATGGCAATATTGGTCATTCTATTGAGAATTGTATGAGTTTGAAGGTGAAAGTCCAATCGCTCGTCAAAGCAGGACTCTTAAGTTTTGGGAAGAAAGGTGAGCCAGATGTCAATTCAAACCCATTGCTCGATCATGTTGGGGCAACAGTGAATGCGATTGAGGATCAAAGGAGAGCACAATTAAGAGGACCGTGGCCGAATTAAAAACTCCATTGGAAAAGGTGTTCGAGGTTCTGGTAGAATCTGACTTATTACAACCAGTGGTGCTTGTTGCAAACTCTTATAAGGGACGATATGATAGAAAAATGATTTGCAAATACCATTGTGAAGCAATAGGGCACTCTATTCAGTATTGCGAGGATTTTAAAAGGAAGTTGCAAAAACTAATTGATGAATCTCGCGTGGAGTTCTATGAAGAAGTTCAAGGTGAATGAGTTCATGCCATTGATGAGGAGTTTGTTTTGAAACCACTGAAAGTGTTTTATGAGGAGAAACCTACGCCATCAGTTCTAGGGCCCAAAGTAGTGATAGAGGTGCCAACTTCATTCCCATACAAAAGTGACAAAGCCGTGCCATGGAAGTACGGGTATGATGCAGTAATCAAATACGGAACAAATGTTGGACTAACGGTGGATAGCCCTGATTCCACCAATATAGTTGGAGTTGGAGGGATGATACGTATTGGACGTTGTTATACCCCTGAGATGCTACAACAGGCAAGAAAAGAGAAGGCCAAAGTGGGAGAAGAGGAAGTGGCATCAGTCCCAGATCCGGAGGAGAATCGACAAAGGCCGGTAACAGACGAAGATGCTTGTGAATTCTTGAGACTCATTAAGCATAGTGAGTACAGTGTGGTAGAACAATTGAACAAGATGCCTGCTCGAATTACATTATTGTCTCTGCTCTTGAACTCTGAACCCCATAGGAAGGCATTGTTGAAGGTGTTGAATCAAGCTTATGTGGTGCACGATGTATCTGTAGAGAAGATAGACCACCTAGTGAGCAATTTGGTGGTAGATAATTTCATATCCTTTAGTGACGATGAAATTCCAGCTGGAGGAAGAGGGAGTACTAAAGCTCTTCATATAAGTGCAAAATGTAGAGGCATCACAATTGGTAGGGTGTTGATTGATAATGGCTCATCTATCAATATCATGCCGATGATTACTTTGACAAAGATGCCGATAGATGAATCTCACATGAAACCAAGTAATATGGTGGTAAAGGCATTTGATGGAGCTCGTAGAAAAGTTATGGGAGATATAGAGCTTCCAATGCAGATTGGTCCATGTACTTTTAATATACAATTCCAGGTGATGGACATTACACCATCTTATAATTGCCTTTTGGGAAGGCAATGGATCCATATGGCAGGAGCGGTTCTTTCTTCTCTTCACCAAAAGTTAAAATTTGTGGTGGACAGCCAAATAATTATTATCTCAAGAGAAGAAGACATGATGGTAGCTCAAACTTCCGCTACACCTTATGTGGACATTGGAGATGAAGTTGTGGAATGCTTGTACAGATCCTTTAAAGTGGCAAATGCTCTATATGTGGGTGAAGGGTCAAGTCTGTATACTCCTCGCTTGTCAAATACCACTAGTATGGTTGTGAAGCAAATATTGTGGAAAGGATGGCACCCTGGTTCTGGGTTGGGCAGAAACCTGCAGGGAATGTTGGAGCCACCAGAGATCATCGAAAACAAGGACAAGTTTGGGTTAGGGTACAGACCGACAAGGACGGAAAAAATGAAGATGATGACTGAGATGAAAGAGAAGAGAATTGCTCGTTTGCATGGCCGTGATTTTGAGTCTAAGAGATTAATCATACCACACTTATATGATTCGTTTCACTCAGCAGGGTATATTTATCCAGATTCAATGATGGTGACTGAAAATGGATTGTTGAAGGTTTTCACAAATTTGTCTGTTTCCGTGGTTGAGGAAGAAGGAAGTGGAGGGTTTGACGTTGATCGTTTCGTGTACCCTTCAGACGCAGAGCTAGGAAATTGGATGGTTTATGAGATGCCAGTTGTCTATGCCACCCAAGAGGATCCAGACAATGAAAATGATGATAACAATGACATTAATTCAGAATTTAATTTTGAGAATCCTGTTCAATTTAATGAATCTGATCATGAAGAGAACCTTGAGGATTATATCGTGCCTTTTGAGTTATTAAGATTGGTGGATCATGAAAAGAAACCCATCGAACCTTATCAAGAAGAAACAGAAATAATAAGTTTGGGAGATGATGAGAATAAAAAGGAGGTTAAGATTGGAACTTCCTTACCATCCAATGAAAGGGAGGAATTAAAGGAGCTACTTCATGAATATGTAGATGTGTTCGCTTGGTCCTATCAAGATATGCTTGGACTCGATACTAGAATTGTGGAGCACAAGTTGCCATTAAAGCTCGAATGTAAGCCTATACAGCAGAAGTTAAGGCGCATGAAGCCTGATATGCTATTGAAGATTAGAGATGAAGTTAAGAAGCAATTTGATGCTGGTTTCTTGGAGGTGGCCAGGTACCCAGAATGGGTAGCCAATATAGTTCTAGTTCCGAAGAAAGGGGGGAAGGTGCGAATGTGTGTGGACTATAGAGACTTGAACAAAGCTAGTCCTAAGGATAATTTTCCTTTACCCCACATTGATACACTTGTGGACAATACTGCCAAATACTCCACATTTTCATTCATGGATGGATTTTCGGGCTATAATCAAATAAAAATGGCACGCGAAGACATGGAGAAAACCACATTTATGACAATGTGGGGGGACCTTTTGTTACAAAGTTATGCCTTTTGAGCTGAAGAATGCAAGAGCTACATACCAAAGAGCAATGGTGGCTCTCTTACATGACATGATGCATAAAGATATAGAAGTCTATGTAGACGATATGATTGCAAAATCGCGTAAAGGGGAGAATCATGTCACTAGTCTCATAAAACTATTTGATAGACTGAGGAAGTATCAATTGAAGCTGAATCCGGCTAAGTGTACATTTGGGGTTAAATCTGGAAAGCTATTGGGCTTTATGATCAGTGAAAAAGGGATAGAAGTGGATCCAGATAAGATACAAGCTATTCAAGACTTGACTCCTCCACACACCTAAAAAGAAGTGAGAGGATTTTTGAGTAGATTAAACTATATCTCTCGTATCATTTCTCAACTCACCCTCAAATGTGATCCAATATTCAAGTTGCTTCATAAGAGAGATCCCGGCGAATGGAATGAAGAATGCCAGGAAGCCTTCAACAAAATCAAAGAATATTTATCGAACCTTCCTGTGTTGGTACCACTAGTAACTGGAAGACCTTTGATTTTGTATTTGATAGTCTACGAGAAGTCAATGGGATGTGTGTTGGGGCAAAGAGATGAATCTGGGAAGAAAGAACATGCAATTTACTATCTGAGCAAAAAATTCATAGATTATGAGTCCAAATATACCGAGTTAGAAAAAATGTGTTGCGCGTTGGCTTGGATGGCTCATAGACTCAGACAGTACATGTTGTATCACACCACATGGTTGATCACAAAATTGGATCCTCTCAGGTACATCTTTGAAAAGCCTGCATTATCTAGAAGGATCGCGAGGTGGCAAGTAATGCTTTCCGAATATGATATCATATATGTGGCCCAAAAAGCCATCAAAGGGAGTGCAATTGCAGAATTTATTGTTGATCGCAAAAAAAATGATTATGAACCGATGAAGCTAGAGTTCCCAGATGAAGATTTGATGTTTGTAGAAGAAAAATGTGAGAAAAGACCATGGAAGATGTGTTTTGATGGGGCGTCGAACGCTTTGGGGCACGAGGTAGGAGTGATTCTTATATCTCCTGAAGGTAGTTATTATCCAATTACTGCCAAATTGGATTTTAATTGCACGAACAATGTAGCTGAGTATGAGGCATGTGTCATGGGTCTATAGGCGGCTATAGAAAGAAAAGTCAAGATACTTGAGGTGTATGGTGATTCAGCTCTGGTAATTTATCAACTAAAAGGAGAATGGGAAACCAGAGATCCAAAATTAATCCAGTACCAAAAGTATATCGCTGAGTTAATTGATTATTTTGAAAATATCCAGTTCGAACATTTGCCATAAGAAGAAAATCAGATAGCTGATGCTTTAGCCACCCTAGCAGCAATGTTCAAGATGGATGCAAATGCAGAGATCCAACCAATTAAGATGGAGGTGAAGAGTTCCCCAGCACACTGCTTGAGTGTTGAAGAGGAAGTAGATGGGAAGCCTTGGTATTACGATATTCTTCAATACATAAAAAATCAGCAATATCCTGAGCATGCTACTGAAAATGACAAAAGAACTATAAGAAGATTGGCTATGGGATTCTTCTTAGATGGAGAAATTTTGTACAAGAGAAGTCGAGATCAAGTACTGTTGAGGTGCGTGAATTCGACTGAAGCTACTAAAATTCTTGAAGAAGTGCATGACGGAGTTTGTGGAGCTCATGCTAATGGTCACATGATGGCCCGACAGATCATGAGAGCAGGTTACTATTGGTTGACTATGGAGAGAGATTGTATTAACTATGCTCGAAAATGCCACAAGTGCCAGATTTATGCTGATAAAATTCATGCACCTCCAAATGCCCTAAATGTGTTAGCACCTCCATGGCCTTTTTCAATGTGGGGCATGGATGTGATCGGACCAATTACTCCAAAGGCTTCGAATGGGCATAGGTTTATTTTTGTGATGATTGATTACTTTACCAAATGGGTTGAAGCTGCTTCTTATGCAACTGTAACACGAGCAGTGGTTTGCAAGTTTATCAAGAGGGAGATAATTTGTCGATACGGGCTTCCAAAAAGAATTATCTCTGATAATGCTCGAAACTTGAACAACAAGATGATGGAAGATGTGTGTACTCAGTTCAAGATCAAGCATCATAATTCAGCTCCGTATCATTCACAGATGAATGGGGCAGTAGAGACAGCAAATAAAAACATCAAGAGGATAGTGGAAAAAATGGTTGAGACATATAAAGATTGGCATGAGAAGTTGCCATTTGCCCTACATGCTTATAGAACATCAGTTCGTACTTCTACTGGGGCAACATCATTTTTACCAGTGTATGGGATGGAAGCTGTACTGCCTGTTGAAATTGAAATTCTGTCCTTAAGAGTCCTGATAGAAACGAAGTTGGAAGAGGCTGATTGGGTGAGAGATCGTTATGAGCAGCTCAACTTCATTGAGGAAAAGAGAATGGCAGCATTGTGCCATGGCCAACTGTATCAAAGGAGAATGATGAAAGCGCATGATAAGAAGGTTCGACCAAGAAAGTTCAGAGAAGGGGAAATAGTCTTGAAGAAGATTCTCCCAAATCAACCAGACAATAGGGGAAAATGGGCTCTAAATTGGGAAGGTCCTTATGTTGTGAAAAGAGCATTCTCTGGTAGGGCATTACTTTTGGCAGATATGGATGGGGATGATTTGCTAAACCCGATAAATTCAGATGCCGTGAAGAAATATTATGCCTAAAAAAAAGAAGAGAGGAGAAGAAAAAAAAAGAAAGAAAAAAGAAAAAAGAAAAAAAAAGAGATAAAGAAAAAGGAGGATTCAAATTGAAAACCCAAAAGGGCTGTTTGAGTCAATAGGGGGTGAATTCAAACTGAAAACCCGTAAAGGGCGGTTTGAATCAAGGAGGCATGTCTGAGTTGAAAACCTGAAAAAACAACTTAGGTATGAGGAGAAAAGGCATTGAAGGGTCATGATACAGAAGCACTAATATGATTTGATAGGACTTTACATGGTCAGATAACTTGAAGAGAATGAGATTTTTGGATGAGAATTTTGTATTAATTGATCAGAGTTATTTGAATTTTTGTTATTTGCCCAAAACCTTGCTTAAATATTCATACAATTCTTGTTTTTATTTCAACATTGCTTTGCCTCCACACCTAGCTACCTTTTGTAATATTTTCAGATATTGAATAATACCATTCCTTTCATTTTCACCCGTTATTTCTTTACCTTGAGGGATTGAGAAATTGTATTGCATTGATTTTGAAATTGGAATGATAATGAATGTTGGCTTGGCAAAATATGTGAAAGACTCCTATATTATTTAGGAAAATGAAAGAAAAGGAAACTTGTGAATGAATGAAAATGGAAATTAAGGAAAAAACAATGAAAAAGAAAGAGTGAATGAATGTGAAAGAAGAAACAAGGGATAAGATAAGATATAAAGGGCACGAAGACAAGAGCTTCATTGGGAAAGAAAATTGGGAGAAGGAAAATGAGAAAAGAAAAGAAAATATAAGGACAGGATGACAAATGAAAAGAGAAGAATGCATGAGATGGACTGATAAAGAAAAACCTTGTTGTTGCCACAATTAAAGTTGAAATGTTTTTCAAAGAAAACATTGCATGAACAGAATAGATTGTGTGAATGATATTGCATGAATGCAATTGCATAGATAGAATGAACTGCATAGATAGGGTAGAATGCATGCACTGTTGCATACATGATGCATTGCATGAGGAAAAATTTCCACATATAAGGTTCCTTGAATACAATCTGTAAGACCTTCGGGCATGATTCCTCCAAAAGCTTTTTAGACAAAATTTTTAAAGTTTGACTGCCTGCCTGTTTAGGAGGAGCTTTTAGACAAGATTTTAAGGTTTGACTGTCTGCCTGTTTAGGAGAAGCTTTTAGACAAGATTTTTAAAGTTTGACTGCCTGCCTGTTTAGGAGGAGCTTTTAGACAAGACTTTAAAGTTTGACTGCCTGCCTGTTTAGGAGGAGCTTTTAGACAAGATTTTAAAGTTTGACTGCCTGCCTGTTTAGGAAGAGCATTTTAGACAATATTTTAAAGTTTGACTGTCTTTCTGTTTAGAGGAAGCTTTTTGAAAAATAAAAAATAAAAAAAAGACAAAAGAATAAAGAGAAGAAATCAGGCAAAATAGGTGTCTATATCTTTGTGCAATTACTGTTTCACAGCAAACACACAAAGAGGGGCAGCTGTAGATACCTTATTTTGTCCGGTTTCTCAATTTGTAAAAATAATTAATTGGGTTAAATGACATTGTATTTTAATATAAAATTGGGCTGGAATTAAATTAGAATTTTTAGATTTAGAATTAACATTAATTAAGAAAATAAAATTAATTTTAGGATAAGATAATTAGAGTTTTTTAGGATAATTATTTGGATTAATATCAAATCTGGTAGAGTTAGATTAGGATTAATATAAGAATTTGATAAATAAAATATTAAAAAATACATAAGATAAAAATAAAGAGATTCACTTAGGCTAGGATATGGATACTACTTGTGTATATAAAGGAGGGGAGGAGACCGCCTGCAGAGGAGGAGGTCCATCGCAACCGAACAGGCTTCCCTTGCTGCTTTGTTTAACGGCTAGCTTTTGCCATTTTCACCCCTGCTTGCACCGATTCCCTCTGCCGCCTCGCACCATCCTTTCACGCTAACAACTGGGCCCCGTCTCTCCTTGAACCGCTTGCACCCTCTGTTTCATTAACAATCCTGTAGCCACGCATCCATCATCGCCTCATTGCTTAGTGTGCGCATCTGCGTCGGGATCATCGCACCAGCCCTCATGCCAGCCCCAGCTCCCTGCATCACGTTGCTCGCTGCTGTTTTTCTGGTTCATTGTTATTATTCCAGGCTTCAACGTTTGCCGCTACTGCACTACTCTGCCTAGCTTTCAACACCGCTAAACTGCATCGCGCAACTCTTGCTGTTTTCAACGCCGCTACCCGACTGTTACTGGCCAGCCATTTCCCTTGCTGCAGCTATAATAGAAGTGGAGGGAGATATCTTTAAAAGATTAAAGAGGAGTAAAAGAGAGGAGGACGTTAGCTTCATCAGGTTTGTCTTTTTTCTTGTTTCATTAATTGATAAATAGGTTAACATTTAATTAAATAATGTAATATAGCTTGATAATTAAGTATTACATAAATAATAACTTGGTACATATATTTTATAATTCCTTGCATGATAATTTATTGATGAAGCAGGATAGGATGACATGACTTAACTCTTTTTAAATTAAATTAGCATGATCAGTGATGTGGTAATTTGCATGTATGTATATAACGTGATTCATTTGCATGATAATAATATGGTTTAATAATAAAATTCAATCAATGATTTTGTGTTATAGTTAAATAGGATTTATAGTTTGTTAAATGCAATAATTTCGCATGTTGTGTATATTTGTATGATTTTGTTTGTATGAATAATTTTATGTTGTATGAGATAGATTTCAAGAACTTTTAGGAAATTAGACCCTTAAGAAAATATTATTAAAATTCAAACCACAAAAATAAAAATTAAATAAAAGCATAAAAATTTAAGGAAATAAAGATGAGTTATTCCGACGATGGAATTCTAAAGGGATTGCGCTTGAGTAGTACTTTTAGATATCTTGAGGTGAGGGGAGTCCTCTTAAGTCTCACCAACTTGATGGAAGATTTAAGGGATTTTTCAATATTTAGTAATTCATCATCAAAATTAAAATAAAATTAAAATTAATAAATTCAAATTAAAATAATTAATAGAATAAAAATAAGATAAATATTAGAAAATTAAATAATAACTTGGATAAATGTGGATTAATCCGATGATGGAATTTAAAAAGGAATTGCGCTTGAGTAGTTTTCTTAAAATTCCTAGGTGAGGAGATTTCTTCCAAGGTCTGACCAGCTTGATGGAAGTTCTAGAGGAAATTTTCAATATTGAGTAATTCATATTTATTTATAAAAAGTAAAATAAAAAATAATTATAAGATTAAAAAATAAATAGAAAAACAATTAGTATAAACTGGGATAGGAGACAAAAATAGATATTTCATAATGTATTTAAATCATCCGACGACGGAGCCTCTTCAAGAAAGGCGATTGGTCCTACTTGAATACTCTTGAGGTGAGAAGAACTTTTAAGTTGTCCAACCAGCTTGATGGAGGAGACTTAGAAGATTTTTCAATATTTAATCATATCAAAATTAAAGCAAACATATAGGCAAAATTAAGATAACTTTAGACTATTTGGTACCATCTTAAGATGGGCGTTGTGGGGGTGCTGATCCTTCCCCACACGTAACCGTACTCCCGAACCTTAGAATTTTTGAACGTAGACCAAGCCTTATCTTTAGACAAAAATAGGTGACCAATCACACCTAGGACTGAATGGTTGGTGGCGACTCCTAGAATTTTAAAGTCTAGCGATTAGGTTCACGGACCTAAACGTTATGACAATCGCCAATAAGGCGAGTAGTAAATAAGAGGTCGCCCAACATTAGCTTAATACATGGGCGAGCCCATCTCTAAGTAGAAAGTCGTGTGGCAAACTCACATGTATAAGGCATTGGACGAGTAAAATTGGGCGAACTCTTACATCTAAGAAAATGTAAGTCTGGCGAGCTGAATGTTGGGCGAGTTCCCAAATAGATGAATAGAGTATTTTTGGGCGAGCTCAGTTGGGCGAGCAAATATCTCGCCAAAGTGTCACAAATATTAGGAAAATATACATAGTTTTGAGAAATATTCGAAAAAGGAACATTAATGGTTTAATGAAATTTTGCAGACGGAAATTGAGGAAGGCGGGCGAGAAGCAAGGCTTCATCAGACGAGGTAAGGAAGTAGTATGTGATGAAAATGCATGTCCTATGGAGTAAAAATGTTAAGAAAATATTAGAAATTGTTTTGTTTTTTGACATGCATTGGTTGATAAAGTGTTTTCATCTTGGGCGAGCTACAAGCCGTCATATGTTGTTTTGTTGGGTGAACTGGTTAGGGCGGGTGAGTATCTTTGTTCTAAGTATAAACTCGGGCGAGCCAAGTGGCAAGCTCTTCTTTATGAGAACCCGGGTGAGTGCCTTCATTTTAAAGAGAAAATCCGGGCAAGCCAAAGTTGGGCAAACCCTTTTTAATATTAATTTGAGGCGGGCGAACCTTACTTTAAATAAAAGGCGAGCGAGTCGTTATGGACGAGCCAAATTACTCTTTGTTTTGAAAAGCTTAGTGGCGGGCGAATATTAAAATGCAACCTTGTCGAGTTTGTCATGGGCGAGCCTTGATGGGCGAGCTGATCATTGCGGATGGGTTTGAGAAGTATTTTCTCAACGAAAAATGAATTATTTTAATATTTCGAAAATAGAAATATGAAACCTTTTTGGGGCGAGTTGACCAATAGGCGAGTTGGCGAGCTGACTATAGGCGAACTAGCCATGGGCGAACCAGTTAACCCGTGCCCTTCTAACACACAAAATGTTGAGATTGCGGGCTGTTTTACTATTTTATAAAACCTTTTGGAAATCAAATCATTTTGTGGAAATGATAGACTTAATGAAATAATTCCATAAAGGTTTTTCATGTGATATAACTTGATTTTGAGACGTTAGGCCATGAGTTCATGCATTATTATTCATGTAGTTGCGTGACCTGCCTGGGGCGGTGGCTCGGTCAATGGACCAACGAGTGCACCTCAGGGCGTCACAGGGCTGATGAACCCGCCAAGTCATCAGCGGTCTCGAGGTCACTTGGCAAGTGGACCCGAGGACCATCTATAGATTATGGCCATACATCTAGTTGAGATAGCTGTGAGGGGCGATGGCCTACGGGTGCACCCCAAAAGCGGATGACTGTGCTTCTTGCATGATTTAAATTGTTGCCTAGTCTCAATTAAATGATTTATGAAAGGATCTGTTGAATCCTGTTTAACGTTAACTATATTCATTGTTTCCTAATGAATTTGATCGTTAGGATAATTAAGTGGTTTTGAGAATATAGTTTTTATATTTGTAAAGCAGCATACACCTTCCTTACTGAGCACGTTGTCGCTCACTCCTTATTTTTCCACTCCACAGATAACTGATTTGGATTAAGAGGCTTACCTTCCTGAGATTTGAAATCGAAGGTATGTTGTATTCCTTTATATATTCAGTAAAGTTGTACAGTACTATTTTAAATAGAAGGGAATGTATATACATCTTAAGAAAAAGACTTTAATAATTCATATTTACATATTAGTACGTGAAGTAAAAGTACCAATTTTAATAACGTAGTAGAAGTTGTTAAGCCTCACAGACAGCCCAACCGGTAATTAAGTTTAAGTTATGAGTAAGTATCATGATATACAGTAGCTTTGGGATGTTACAAAAAGAGAGATTCTTGATCGTAAAATTCATTTATAAAGACAAAAAATAGAAGTTGCACATTGCACATCACAGTTCCTGAAGTTGAAAAAGTTATATTTTGAGAAATATTAAAGAAGGAAGACTGCTTTTAATAGCCAATCTTTAGACTGCACAAGTTGAACATCACAAAGCAGAATGACAGTGGTAATGAAGTAATGCTTTTCATGCTTTGAAAAGTAGTATTCCCTTGTATTTGTAACATACACATCTAGAATCCAACGACCACATGTCCTTGTGGCTTGAATTTCGAAATACTTCCATCCTATAGTAAAAGATCATAACACACTATACACACACATATATGAACAGAAAGGATATATGGGTTCTAGAACTTCAATGTAAGCAGTCGAAGGAACAACATAAGAAAGATACCAAAATTCTAATTTCTAAAAGAGTAAGTGAAAACATGGTATAAGTAGCAGCATGGAACAAACAACTTTTACCTTCCTTCTCCAAGAATGTCATCAAATTTTGTATCATTTACTGGAGAGACATCTGGTTCTGTCCCAGATTTCTTGTTCTTGCTTTTGATGTCGCTGCTTTCGGATGCAATGGATGTTTGTGCTTCTTCACTCATAAAGGTGCTTGTTATATCCTTAAAATCCCAGTCAGTTAAATAACTTGGTTTTGATGCTACATTGCTCACTTCAATATCTCCAGTAAGCATAGCCACAACACGAGACATGGATGGCCGCATTAATGGTGATGCCTGAGTGCATAAAAGCGCTGCTCCAATCACTCGGAGAGCTTCATTTTCATCAAACTCTACTAAAGTTGGATCGAGCAGACTCAAGCTTTGATTATTTTCATGCAAGTTCCATGCCTAGAGACATTGTAGAAATATTAAGTCCTTCAAACTTAAACAATTACTTGAACAAATAGTACTACAAAAGGGTTAAAGGTTTCCATTTCATTACCCACTCAAGAAGATAAATTCTTTCATTTTCTAAGGTCTGGTCAGAGTTTGGTCTACCACTGAGAATCTCCAAAGCCACAACACCAAAGCTAAAAACATCAGCTTTCTCAGTGAGATGCCCACGCATTGCATATTCCGGTGCCAAGTAGCCACTTCACGATCATTAAGTTACATGGTGAGTATGATTATTGTGAATATTCCTATCTAGGTACTTGGGCACAGAATCACATGCCATTAAGGAAGACTACTGAAAAAAGTCAAAAAGGCTTACATGGTTCCTGCAACCCGAGTGCTGATGTGCGTTTTCTTGTCATCATACAGCTTTGCTAATCCAAAATCAGATATTTTCGGGCACAACTCTGCATCAAGCAAAATATTGCTTGCCTTGACATCTCTATGGACAATCCTTGGCCTAGACTCTTCGTGAAGATAAGCTAGCCCTCTTGCAGTTGACAAGCAAATATTAAATCGAGTTGGCCAATCAAGATGTAATTCAATATGTCCTACATTTATAGAGCAAGAAGTCTCATAAGCATGTTCATTAATCCAAGGAATATATCGGACTGAACGAATAAATCTTGTACATGTTTATAATACCATTCAAATCCATTCTTTTATTTTTTGTTTGTAAAACAAGATTGTACAATTGAAGTTAGATCCATTTTGATAATTTTGGTAACAGAAAAAAAAACTTAGGTGTTTCAGGCTCCAAAGAGAGGAAAGCACGAAAGGATTATAGAATGTTTTCATACCAAAGAGTGCCTGATCAAGGCTTTTGTTTTCAAGATACTCGTAAACGAGGAGGCACCTATTTCCTTCAATACAGCACCCATATAGTTTCACAAGATTACGATGTTGCACTGCTGATATGGTAGCTATCTCAGTAACAAATTGATTCTTCCCTTGGTGTGATGCTACTGAAAGTTGCTTCACAGCTACAACTCTCCCATCAAAAAGTGTACCCTAAAACATAGTACTATACTTTAGTAACACTATAAAAAATCTTCTTCTTCAGGTAATTTTTATCAATACACGTCAACCATAGCTACATGCTAAAATAGTTTACCTTGTATACAGGACCAAATCCCCCTTCTCCTAACTTCTTTAAAGGACTGAAGTCTTCCGTGGCAGCCTTCAACTCAGAATAAGTAAATGTGTTGGGTCTAGGGCCAATACCAAGAAGCACTGTAGAGTCAAGCAAGACAATAAATTGTAAGGATGAAATGCAAGGGTAACTAGATTTAAAAGTTAGAATAGTTGCATTAAACCTTTACACAAGGCATTAAAAATGTATAGTTTATAAAATTTTAGAACCACGAATACTAAAATTCAAACTATTCAGGCTAATTTTCTAAGATAGGCGGAATGCCTTGTGTCTTTCTAATTTTCTAAGATAGGTACATGACTCTGTTAATGAGCTTTGCTTATCTCTCAATCCATGGCCTATGCCCTTTAGGCCTTTGAAAAAATGTTTATCTATTGTAATACACTAAACCATTCCCCATTACTATTAAGAAAGTGTAAAGGATTATCATACGTGTAGTATCCACCACCTCTTAGCCTAGTTGAGAAGTGACTAAAATTTCCTCACGAAATCTTGAATGAAATGATTCATTTCTCTATATCAAGCTGCACATATACAATAACTACAATCACTATATAGTATATATTTTATGATACACTGATGCTCTTACCTTCCTCATCTTTGTCTTCTTTTCTTCTCTTAACATAAATAATTGCAAGTATGAGTATTGAACCTACGACAACAATTGGAATTGTAATACCAAGAATCAATCCTATGTGGTTCTTCTCTTTAGGAGTGCCCGGTGGTATCCCACTAACAGTTGGTGTGAAATCTGAGCAACAAAATAGAAAACATAAGAAAATCACATGAAGCATATGTTACATAAAGTTTCATAAGTGTTAAGGTGTCTTACTTGGATCAACATTAATAGCTGAAATGATTGGGCCATAATAACCTTGTTCTGGTGTACAGCAGGTCCCTTTACCAGCCCAAAACAAGTGAATTTCAAGATGGTTCTCTGTTACATTAGCAGTGAAATTCCTGGTTATTGCTCTCTCAACACCGCCGGCCTCTTTTGATATATCAAAATCCCTTAATTGGCGGGTTCCCTGGTGAAGCATTGATGAGATATTATAGCAATAAGATTTCTAAATGTAAAATTAAGTGAATATAATAGTGTCATAGAAACATTGCAAATAGAGGGCATGAATTGTATGATCAACAACTGAGAATGGTACGAATTTCTACATTAAACAAAATATTACCTGAACATAAACATCGAAGACACGCCTTGCCAGACTTTTCCAAGATTGTGTGCTTCGGTCTGGGAAACCTGTTTCTGCAAAGAACAAGGTCACTGTATAAAGTCCATTCTGGAGGCCTAGGCCATAGTATCTGAGTGATCCGGGGGATAGCCTTGAAGTTTGATACAGCTCCGGAGTGTTGGTAGTTCTCACCTGTGTTAAGGTGTTTTGAACATACTGTTGATTTTGTCTATCTGCAAACATACCTACATTGCTAACTGCCCATTTCTGTGTACTGGTTACATTAAACGATGCAGCACCAAGAGTTCTGTTGTCAGCCTCAAAAATTATCCCACTAGAAATCATCTGTGGGCCACCACACTTGATCGAGAAGTTTGCATCTGCCAATGCCAACATTGTAATTGTAAGTAGAGTACTAAGCATTTGTCATGATAGTCTATATATAATTAAACCTCCATAACGGATGGCAATTCCAAAATTTTAGCTAAGCTTACATCGTGGAGGATTTCTATTGCATGGGAAGTTTCTTTGAAGGCATTCTAATCCTGGTAAAATCCTACGGAATTTAAAACAATTTCTAGATTAGGAACTTTAAAAGAATGAACTACATAGCAGAGATAACAACGAGCATTTGGTTTTCATAGATGGGCAAGAACTCTTTCCACAAGTTTTACACTTTTATTCATAGGGAAAATATATAGGAGAAGGGTAAAACAGGATGATGCAAAACAATAACTTACCCCGAGTTTGAACTATTAAGTGTGAAGTTGTTGGCTACAAAATTCCTACACAAAATGCCATGAAACAATCTCTTATCAATGTCTTTAATAATGAGTCTTGTGTCTCCTTAGACAATGCGTGGCATTGATTGCATTATAAGTTATTTAATTATATTATGATATCAACTGTAAGAAATTAAGCTCCATATGAGCACCAAAAAGCCTTAAGCTTCAAACAAAGTGTTCAAAATTAGAAACTAAAGGCAAGTAAAGAAAGTTTCATGGTTTAAGATACATACAATTGCAAGTCTGAGTTTACCCATGAGGGCAAGCTTCCTGAGAGCAAATTGTATGATAAATCTCTGTGCAAAGAAGTGCATTACCAGAAAGTGAGTAAGGAGTATGAGCATATTACCAGAATTAGGAGGATTCAACTGCTTTTACAATTCCATGGTTTAATAGATGCAAGATGTTGACTGATGGCTTCACAACTATGGTGCATGGTTTATGATTTCCATGCAACATACTTACCAATAAAAGGAGTTGATAGGAAAATTTCTTTTAGAGAATTTTATTTGAAACCACTCAGGACGACGAACTAACTAAGTAAATCAAGCACTGCAACCTACAAAAGTTATTTATTTTTCAACTCATCTACTTCCTTTTTCTCCTTTTAATAATGTAGCAAAGATACTTCTTTACTATGGTGCCATTATAAAATAATAAGTGGTTGTAGTACTAAATGGCTATCCTTAGTCAACTCATGCCAGCCAAGGTATGTAACAAATGATAGCAGCCCTTGATGCAATGAATGAGTTGGTGTGATAAGATGACTTACATAGTCTGGAGAGAATCACTCTTTTGGTTGGGAATCGAACCTGACAGACTATTATTTCCAAGAAACCTACTCATTTCAATGACATGGATGAGGAGAAAAATGTTAAGTGAAAAGCATAAGGCCAGACCCAAAAGTCTAACATAAAACTGACATAACATGCGATTTTCAACTAATGAAGGGGATGTGTTTTTTTTTCTTTTCTTTTTTTTGTAGCTTACAAGTAGTTAAGAGAATTCAAAGTGAACAAAGCATTTGGAATTTGGCCCGTCAGGTTGTTGAAACTCAGATCCCTGGAAAAGAAAAGAAATTCAAAACATAAAGCAGAAGCGAATATCATAAATTATTGAACCGTGAATTTGTAAATAAAACTTACAACTTTTGTAAAGATTGTAATTCTGTGATATAAGATGGGATAGTACCAGTGAGTACAACATTTCTGAGAACTCTAAAAGAAATACAAAGAAACAAAAAAAAAGAATATAATAAGTCTGTTAATTGATAAATTAAGACAAAAATATTCATTTTCTGTACCATAAAAAAGAAGCAACTAATGAGCACAAGAAGTCGAGTATGTTGAACTCACAAATCAGTCAGATTCCTTAGATTTCTTACAAAATCAAGAGAAGAGCTCACATTGTAAATATCGCCAATTCGCCTACATGATTATATAAAAGCATCAAACACAAATGCATAAGTATGAATATGCAGACAAAGCAAGAGAGTCCTTTGCTGTAAGGGAGTATCTGGAAAAACAAGATATCTGCTCACAAAGACGTCAATGAGGTTAAGTTTGCAAAACTGGATGGTATAGGTCCTTCAAAAGAGTTCCCTTCAAATCTCCTGTATAATTTGATAGACCAATCAAAATGATGAAAATCTAGGCAAAGCTATCCTTCTTGATGCTGACTCAGAGAGAACTTGTTTGAAAATTAACCAAGATGTTTTGAAAACTTACAATGATGTAAGCTTTGTCCAATTATTGCCAATAAAGTTAGGTATTTTGCCTGTGAAAGTATTGTCAGATGCCCACCTGAAATTCACCTCATCAGCTCACTATTAATAGGATAAGGTAAAGCAATTTGCAAGTCTAGGCCATAGAAAAGGCCATAAACATATAGAAGGGTTGCAATTCCCAGTACTTTCTTACACAATTTGCATGTTTTCAAGGTTAGCAAATGTTGAGGGAATCTCACCACCCAAACCACAACTGTTAATGTAACTGTCAAATTCATAAACCAATGTTATTAATTTCCTATAGTAAACATGTCAACACAATCATATGGATCCTTACAAAGAACTAAAGAAAGACTTACAGTTGTTCAAGGTTGACTAAATTACCAAGTTCTGGAGGGAGTGTTCCGGAGAAATTATTAATGCCAAAAGACCTGCATATATATATATATCCAAAAGAAATCCAAATAAAATATTATTTGAAGAAACTTTAAAGGCCCATTTGTATTTATACCACACAATGTATACCTGCAAATGCATACAAATCATGCAATTTTAACATAGAAGAGAACGAATAGGAAAAACCCTTTCAAGAGATTTGGCAACTAACCAGAGTCTAATAGGAAAATCTAGTATAGGTGAGGTGTATAAGAGAAAATATTTGAGTGACATACCCAATTCTCTGTTGTTTTGATTATATACCTAATTATTTTAAATAATCGTCATTACAAAAACAGAGATGGAGTAAAAGAAGAAATATATAATTGTTATATCCATAAATTTAATAGAGAGAAGAACTGATATTAAAGCAACAAAATTGTTTCATGCTTTATATGATGAGAGAAGAGTTTCTTCAAGTCTTACAACATATTTAACGCCCTAAGATTTCCAAGCTCCGCTGGAATTGGTCCAGAGAAAGCATTCTGGGCAATTGACCTGCACAAATTAAAACAAAATTAAATAAATAATCCAAAGAAAGATGTTTTCTTGAAAAAAGAAATTAGAGATAGTAATAGTAATAGTAATTTAGATCAGTAGCATTTCACATTTCAAATGAGCACAGATACACATGAAAAATCAGGAAAAAGAATGCTTTCCTATTCAAGTATGTCAGAAACTCTAATGTCTTGTTAGTTCTTAACAATGTCATTGGAAACTTATTGTTAAGGCCTGAAAACCAGCAAACCTAGATAGATTTTGAAAATTTTCAGAGAAATAATGTCTGCAAAAATTGAAATGCTTTTATGAGACCATCTTTCAGTACTCACAGTAACTCTAGTCTAGACATATTTCCAATAAATGCTGGCAAAGGACCAGTGAAGAAGTTCTGATCAATCTTCCTGCATCACCAAACAATGAAGGATTATAACCAGTTAATGTTACTGTAAAACTCTCACATTGTAATGAACATAATTAACCATTTTCCATGATTAAAACTCATAACTTTACTTATATGTAAATATTACAAAAAAAAACTATAATCATTTGAAAATTCTTAAAAATCAATGTAAGTTTATACTTTATACAGATCAAACGTGAAGAGAAAAGAGATAACAGAACATTCTTACAAGAACGTCAGAAAAGGCAAATCCAGAAGCTCCTCTGGTATCACTCCTCGTCTATCTAGAGCATATACCCTCCTGAAAAATGTGAATAAATATGTAAACTATTAGTAAAACGGTGTAAAGGTTATCTACTGTTACTGCATAATAATGATAAGAAGAAAATAAATAGAGTAAAACATGAAAAGAAAAGAGTGAGAGTGCAAGCATATACAGTCTAGTTATGTGGCAGAGAGTGCTATCGTTGAAAGAACAATCACATCGGATAGCTGGATTATTAGTAGGATCCTCGAAGACAGAGTCACTTTGACTGAGAGCAAGTCCACTGCATGGCTCCCCACTGATGTTCCATGAACCCTCTACTGGTTGTGTATCCCATTGTTGGAAGATTGAGTTCAATGCCCTTACTGTTTCTCATTAATGATAATTTCAAGTAAAATAACATGTTAGGCGATTAACTACCGACAGAACAACTATGGCTAATAACAAGCAACCCCATTAGAATCTTGAACCTTACATAAATATATAAAAACCACACCCTACCAAATTTTATTCAAACTTTGGTTCGATTTGAGTGGCTTGGATATATGCTTATTTTTCTAGAATAATCACATTTTGGCACACGAAGGTACCAATTCTTTTTTCTTGGGATTAAAGGAAAATTCTAAAGTACGGTGATATTGCACAAACTCTACTAACTCAATCTAGCAGTGCATCTAGGTGTGTTATTTGGGCATTTTCAACATTTGGTACTTTCAATATTGCAGATACCTGATAATATTTGAGGAGAAAAAAAACAAACATACGCGACTACCATGGCACAACTTGATATGAGCCACTATCATCTTTCATCGTCCGGCTAGCTATCTTGGACAAGTTAAGTACTTTTGCTAAAATAAAATCTTGGGACATTCATTTTCAACATGCAGTTTCCTTGCTTTGTCAAAAGGAGGAAAATGAGAGGGATCACTTGTTGTTGTTTTTTTTTTTTAATTGTAATTTCTTTAGGCAGGTCTGGCAGAAAGTGCTACACACATAATTAGTCAACAGAATTTTTAAGAATTGGGATAATGATCTTCAATGGGGTATTTCTACTTTTAAAGGTTAATCTCTTAGGACTATTTTGCTGCGTTTTGTTTGAATTTTTTATCTACCATATCTAGTGGCAAATGAACTTTAGGAAGCACACAATGAAGAGAAGATTCTAGAAAAATATTTCAATTAGTTGTTCCGGTTGTGAGAATTCGTTTTTTTTTTTTTTGCTATTTCTACCGTCATAATGATGTAAATAGAAATATTTGCGAACAGTGGGATATAAGTCACAATAGGTAATTTTGTATAGGTTACACACTAAATTTACTGATGTAACAGACTAGTATATTTTTTCTATTTATACAAATTTCAAATTATCCAAAAAAAAAAACCAAAGTCGTTGGAAAAAGAAAAATATTCAATATGGAAGAATTCTTCTAAATTAATTGTTTTTTAAATTAATAACCTCGCTAAATTAATACAAAATTATGCTTCCATCTAGGCCATTATAGAAAATTAATAAATCCATTTATCATAATAATTAATAATTTTATTTTAAAATATAATTTAATAAGTCCCAACTATAGCATAAATTAATAATTTTATAAAAAAATCCATCAACAAATAATTTTATATAAAATATATTACATAATATTCAATAATTAGAAAAACATTTCAAGATTTTTTATTTCAAGAACTAAACAAAAATATAAAATATATTATATAAGATATATATGCAAGGAGATTTTTAAGAAATTTATCAATAAAAATGAATTTTTTAAGGAAATAAACGTTATAAAGTTACTGGAAAAGTTTAAAGAATGTGAAAAACTAAATGAACATGTTTTCTAACTTCTCAGACAAAACAACAATTTAGTAAACGGTAAATCCCTTCAAATTAATAGCTCTTCCAAATTAATACTCAATGATGGATTTTAAGAGTATTAACTTAGAGATATTCAATTACATGTACAATATCCTATATCTAATTATTTTGATTTAATATAATCTAAATTGTAAAATATTTTATATGATAAACTATATTTATTTATTGTTTACATTTTTAATTGACTTATTTTTTACATAAATGAAAACATTTAAGAGATTTTTTTTTTCATATCTAGCAAAAGACATTAACTTAAATTTTAGGCTAAATTTCAATTTTTTCTTATATCATATGCTGACTTTATATTATAATTTGCTAGAATTTTTATATAAATTTATTAATTATAATATAATTAAAAGTTTATATATACGATGTATTGATAACTTTATACACTATTAGTGCATCTGATATTGACATTTCATTAATAAATAAACTGAGAAAAATGTTAAGTCCTTATAAATAAATATAAATATGTTTTTTTGTTTTTTCTAAGGCTTAGTATTTTTAAATTTTTTTTATAAATTTGTCAACCTTTAATGCACTAAAAATATATATAGGACTATACATTATCCATGCATTATATATATATATATATATATATATATATATATATATATATATATATATATATATTTATATATATAAACACTATAATTTTTTGAATAAAAAAATTACATTATGATGCACCAGCTTAAAAAAACTCGTTAAACAATTATAAGAAGAGAGGAAACTTATTCCATCTAATGCTAATAAATCATAGGGATAAACATTCCACAATAAAATATATGTAGTTAAACACGATCAAAACAATTTTTAATTACTACGGTATTTTTCCTTGTAATTACATTATTCAGTTTTTTAGGTGAAGTAGAAGACCATTTAGAAGCAAAACCGAACTTTGATCAAACTGAATTCTATATTTTATTTTATTTTTTAAAAGGACAGAGACACATGTTAACGTGCTAAATATCATACTCGTTCCTTTTTCCTTCTCACTATTTGTTCAAGAGCTTCTTAATTAATGGGGAAATTGAGGTACAAGATAATTGGCTCTTGCAGCTTTAGAATAGAAGGTTACAACCTACAATTGATCTACTAATATCTATAAATTAAAAATCCAAATCTCAGTTCATAATAAGCTAATTAATTACATAGTAGAGATGGGTTTTACATTTAGTTAACCTATGAATCACAATAAAAATATTTAAAAAATTAGGAAATTGTCTCATACATTATCATGTAATGTGAAATCCCCCAATTTTATGTAATTCCTCCATAATTGTAAAATATTGTAAGCTGAAATAATTAAATAAATAGAGAAATTGATATATAAATGATATATGGGACATGGATGGAATTAGAGCAATTGATGGTCAAATAGTCACATGGTCAAAGGGTCAATGGGATAGTCAATGGCTGAGATGAGTATGGGATGAGCATGCATTAAATGAAAATTTAATGCACTTGTCATCTTCTTCATCAACCAAGGTCGACAGCCCTCCTTGCTCTCCCTCTTGTTCCATCAAGTTTTCCCTAAGTCTCCATCTCCAATTTCCTTGACAAACCACCATCTCCTATCATCTATTCGTTAAACTCCCTTGACGAAAAATGATCCTTGTCACTAGCTCTAGTTAGGTCTGTAATATAAAGAGCTGAATCCAAGTGATTAAGGAGATCAAAGTTGGTGTTATTTTGGTGATTTGTAAAGGTAAGGGATGGAAGTAGCTTTAGTTGATTTTATTGATGGTTTGGAGTTGTATAGAGCTGGTATAGTATGGTTATAAAGATTTCCTAAAGGTTTCGATTAATATGATGTTTACAGATTTGAAAAAGTGAAAGGAAAGGATTTGATGCAACCAAGCTAGTGGATCATTGATGATCAAGGTAAAGAATTTATGTAACGGACGTAGGGTGGCTATGTCCACATGTTTTAAATATATTTGAAATGTCTTTGAAAAGAAACAAAGGTTGGTTGAGTGCAGGAAAAGTTACATTTCGAGTGTAAGATCCGAATTTTATTATACTGTATACCATATGTGTACATAATCAATAGTGGAAATAAATCCTTTTAGTGAAATTAAGGAATCATTGAATGTGAATTTCCACTTTTCATTTTATGTTATAATGTACGTATGGTGTATAAAGAATAGATGGGATTTAATTATTTATTTAAGGTATGAGAGCATTTAATGAAGAGTAAGGGCTGTCAGACAAATGGAGAAAAGAATGAAAGGAAAGCCAATAAACATTGGCTGGCAGTGGCGTGGACTGGGAAGGATGAGGAGATAGCCAATCAACGTTGGCTGGAAGAGAAGTTGGCGAGGAGAAGAGAAAATTTAGTCAAAAAGGAAGGAAGAAAACGGACTGCAACGGGAGGCTTACCACCGTTCCTTTTGTCACCAATTTCTCTGGATTTTAATTGCATGAAAGACGTGCAATGATGACAGAAAACAGGATAAGAATAGGTGGCAAGTTCTAAGTGGATTTGAGGGGCTATATAAGAAGAATACCTGAGGAAAAGCCATACTATTGTTACTCGCTCATTCTGTTTGCTACAAATTTTACTTCGTTTCTTCCGTTCCTTTCATAACCATGGAGTTTTATCTTTCTGTCTGTTAAACCTTTTCCTCACCGTTGAAGAGCCAAGGAACAAGTAAAAACAAAACTAAAAGAGGCAGAAAAGCACTCGGTTATTGGGAGAGCAACTGGGTTAAGGTGAGTTCCATAAGCTCTATGGTTCTCTTGATATTCTATTCAATACTGGGTTTCTATGTGTTATAACGTAATAAACATAGATATAGCCTTGTTTTAGCTAAGTCATGCTAGAATATATATAAGAACTAGAACAAGGTGTAATCTGAATCGAGAGTAGACAATGAAAATACTGGAAATAATGATAATGAGCGAGCTAAAATCTGGAATGTAGAAGTAAGGGCGAGGACCAATGATCGCCAATGAGGCGAGGACCAATGATAACTCGCCAAGGTGTTGTTCAAGAGGGTGAGGTCGCCCAACACTAGCTTAATACATGGGCGAGCCCATCGCTGAGTAGAAAGCCGTGTGGCGAACTCAAATGTATAAGGCATTGGGCGAGTAAAATTGGGCGAACTCTTAAATCTAAGAAAATGTCAGTCTGGCGAGCTGAATGTTGAGCGAGCTCCCAATTAGATGAATAGAGAGTAATTCTGGGCGAGCTCATTTGGACGAGTTATTATCTCGCCAAAGTAATTGGAAATAGTTTTAGGAAAATTATTAGAAAAGAAGATATTAATAGTTTCATAAATTATTTGCAGCCGGGAATTGGGAATTGCTATTGGCGAGCAGGAAGCAAGGCGAAGCAAGACTTCGTGAGATCAGGTAAGGAAGTAGTATGTGATGAAAATGCAGTAAAAATGTTAAAAAAATATTAGAAATTATTTTGTTTTTCGACATGCATTGGTTGATAAAATGTTTTGATCTTGGGCGAGCTATAAAGCCTCCATTTGTTGTTGGGCGAACTGGTTAGGTCGGGCGAGTAGATTTGTTCTAGACAGAAACTCGGGTGAGCCAAGTGGCGAGCTCACTTTTATGAGAACCTGGGCGAGTGCCCTTGTTTTAAAGAGAAATCCGGGCAAGCCAATGTTGGGTGAACCCTTTTTAATGTGTTTGGGCGGGCAAACCGTTCTAGATGAGTCATACTTTTGAAAAGCTATGTGGCGGGCGAACACTGATTCGCAGCCTTGATAAGTTAACCGTGGGTGAGTCTTAAGGGCGAGCCAGGTCAATTTGTTTGAGTCACTAAGGACTGGCGGGCGAACATTTGCTCACCGTACTTGGCGAACTGATTTATGAGTATTTCTCAACGAAAAATGAATTATTTTAATATTTTGAAAATAGAAATATGAAACCTTTTTGGGTGAGTTAACCATTGGGCGAGTTGACCAATGGGCGAGTTGACTATTGGCGAGCTGACTATGGGCGAACTAGCCATGGGCGAGCTAGTATAACCCGTGCCTTTCTCACACGGAAATTGTTGAGATTTCGGGTTGTTTTACTATTTTATAAGACCTTTTGGAAATCAAATCATTTTGTGGAAATAATAACATAATATATGACTTGATTTTTAAGACGTTAGGCCATGAATTCATGCATTATTATTCATGTAGTTGCGTGACCTGCCTGGGGCGGTGGCTTGGTCAATGGACCAACGAGTGCACCTCAGGGCGTCACAGGGCTGATAGACCCGCCAAGTCATCAGCGGTCTCGAGGTCACTTGGCAAGTGGACCTGAGGACCATCTATAGATTATGGCCATACATCTAGTTGAGATAGCCATGAGGGGCGATAGCCTACGGGTGCACCCCAAAAGCGGATGACTTGTGTTCCTTGCATGATTTAAACTGTTGCCTAGTCTCAATTAAATAATTTCTGAAAGGATCTGTTGAATCTTGTTTAATGTTAAATATAGTCATTGTTTCCTAATGAGTTTGATCGTTAGGACAATTAAGTTGTTTTGAGAATATAGTTTTTATATATGTAAAGCAGCATACACCTTCCTTACTGACCACGTTGTCGCTCACTCCTTATTTTTCCACTCCACAGATAACTGATTTGGACTAAGAGACTTACCTTCCTGAGATTTGATATCGAAGGTATGTTGTATTCTTTTATATATTCAGTAAAGTTGTACAGTACTACTTTAAATATAAGGGAATGTATATACACCTTAAGGAAGAGACTTTAATAATTCATATTTACATATTAGTACGTGCAGTAAAAGTACCAATTTTTAATAACGTAGTAGAAGTTGTTAAGCCTCACGGACAGCCAACCGGTAATTAAGTCTAAGTTATGAGTAAGTATCATGATATACAGTAGCCTTGAGATGTTACATCGGGTCTTACTCCTAGTACCAATTAGGCTAGGAGCAGTCAACTACCTTAAGTAGCAACCGACTGCCTAGAGACATCCAAAGTGTAAATTTTCGAAAATCGAGACAAACCAGTTGACTGTTACATAAGCCAGTCGACTGCCATTTTCCAGAAAAACATTCTGTTTCAAACCAGTCGACTACTATATGGACTAGTCGACTGCTATTAACTTAAAAAGCTTTCTGTTTCAAAAATAGCTGACTACCCAGGGAGCCAATCGACTACCTTTTCTCAGGAAACATTCTATTTCAAAACCAGTCGACTGCTATTTGAGACCAGTTGACTGCCCTATGTGTATTTCGAAAAATAAAATATTTTAATTTCAAAAAAAGGAAAAGAAATTCAATAAGGCAAAAATATGATGTAGCAGCCGACTGCCATAGAGACCAGTCGATTGCCTCCTTTGAAAAAGAGGTTTTGAAAACCTATTTCAAGAAAGTATACTTGTATTTGGTAAAGTTATATAACAAAGGTTTTGGAGACCGTGAATGCCCTGAATGATCATGCACATTATTTGTACTTGTTCTTGGCTGAGGAGCCCTAGTCCGATCCTCAAACCCATAGTAAGGCACCTGACTAGTGAGCACTATGGGCTATAGACAATGGCCATACGTCTCTTACTTATTTCGGCTTTGGTGAGGATCCCTGGCCCATGCGTGGGTATGACACTTATTTGATATCTCTCAGGATTATCCCTCTCGGGATATATTTGTGATAACCTTATGAGATCTCTCATGGATTATCCTTTACGAGATATATTTGTTGTATCCGTATGAGAATTATTTGGTGCATGATTCTATTGGCAATTTAATTGTCTCCCATCTATTTGAAAGTATTTGAAAGCATGTGAAAGTATTTGAAATTAATTGTATTTGCATATGTGATTTCACGTGATTTGAGATCCGTGAAAGTAATTGAAAGTATAATTTTACTTGTATTTGATATTTGCCGGAAAGATATATGGTATATGATTTATAATGGTTTTACATGACATTATAGAGCCAAGCAGGAAAACTGCATATAGTGACATAGTACACTTTTTTACATATGTTTCTTACTGAGTGTAAACTCACTCCTCTACAACTATTTTTCAAATTTTTTGAATTAAATTCCGCTCCAGGTAGAGGAGCACATTTTGGGATCTTTTGATATACCTTCGAGACACGCTTCCCACTTATTTTTTGAAGGTATAATCAGTTGGCCGTGTACTTCGGCTATTGTACAGTACGATATTACATTAGTATATCTTTTGGGAAAATAGGTTATGTAAGTATTTGAGATCTCGGTGTATTTGATTTATGTGTATAAATGAAAAGTTCAATTCATGTGGTAAATCAATGTCATACTATGATAATAATGCCTAAAGCATATAAAGAAGTAAGGATGATATTAACAAACTAGTCTAAGAAATATACGTGAAAGAAAGAAGTTAGTTGGCATTTGAATAGTGACGAAGATGTCACACGTAAACATGTTTAAGGATCAAGCTATATGTTCAAATCCAAATACTTACTATTTTTTGAGTAGGCTATGATAAAAATAAAAAGCCTATTAAATGAATTTGAGTTTGAAAATCGAAATCCACTAATAAATGAATCGAGTTTAGATTCATCCTTTCAAGCCCAAATTAAACCCATTGACTATAATTTTTCACTTTTTTTTGTACTCATTCATTTTTAATCACTTTTAATCTTTTGTGTAATTTATTTTTTTTTTTTGAAAGGCTAGAATTTTATTGAAGGTAGCCAAAGAAGCTCTAGGAAGAAAAGACACAACATCTCAAGAGGCCTGACAAAGGCACAATCCAACCCAGTAAAAGAACGATACAAGGGGAATTGAGAAATACAGATAAAAGACCAAAGTCAACAGAACAACGAAATCCCGAAAATAAAATGGTAACGCAGACAGTCACCGAAAACAGAAACGGAGTTAGCGATCAAACGGACAGAAATGCAGAAGGAGAAAACGGACCTGGACAAAGAAGTTAGATCAAATTTGGACTCACTTTTAATAAAATCTTACCTATGCCTGACTAGAACTTGGTCTAACCCGTCTCATATGTAGGTCTATCATGATTACAACAATAATTGTAGAATAAAAAAAATCTTTTAAAATATATTTAAAAATTTATTTAAAAAAAGAGATATATAATAGTTTTTTAATTACTAACACCTTTATGAAAATAAAAATTTCATTATATCAACCTATACATAACCCTTTGGCACTAGTAATTACTAATTATAATTAGACTAGAGATTATTCAAAGACGAAAAATATTTCTGTTGACATTAATAATCAATTAAAGTCATCGTTCATAAAGCAAAAGGTCAAACAATTCACATTTGGTAAATGAAAACGACGCTTCTAAATTCTAAAGCTTGGCTGCGGGGAGGATAAACTATAAAAATACTAATTACACTCTTCTTGTTTTTTTCTTTTTTAAAATGTTAAAGCACGAATGAAATTATTTTAACTTTGGAAGATTAATAGTAACTGTCAACAACCTAAAATAATATGCTTTACAAAAAGATCAGTGAGAGATATCTTAATGGACAAACTTCTTTATCAAAGACGAAAATGTCAATTGAATATTATTTCGTTTTGAAAAAATTTAAACAAATAATTTTTTTTGTATGAATTAAATTGATTAAAAAAATTGGAATTTAAAAGAAAATGGTTAATGGGAGCCTTCAAAAGTTTCAGTATGCTTACCCACTCTTAGAAAAAATGATGTCAGTTCCTAAAAAATGATCAATTCCATAAGAGATGATGTAATTGATGAAGACTTAACTGGCCGATGGAATTAAATACTTTTATATTATAATTTATATGTAAATTTTAAAATTAATTATTGTGAGTTAATACTATTAATTTCTTTTGTATTTTTAACCAGTACGTGTACGACAAATTCCTTTTGAAAATACTAATCTCTTCTTAATAAGTATTTTTAAAAACAATCAAAATTTGATGTTTACGATAATTAGTATTCTATCTTACAAAATGACTGTTTAGAGACTACGGTCAACAAGTTAATTAAGTATTTAGTTTAATCTGGATCTCAATTATTGAAGATATTTTTGAAACAAGCAACAAAATCGATCCTCTGAACCGGTTTTAACTTCTCAAAATATAAGACAAACCACACCTAGATACGAATTTGTTTGGATGATCAGAAAAACCGGATGAATATATGCAATGAAATTTAGATCTATAAACCGAACAAACTAATGATTTCAATGTAGAAAAGGAAAGCTATGAATCATGTTGCTTCACCAAGAATTATCATGTTAAACAAAAAAACATGCAATATAATGTTTCAGATAATATTTTAAAAGATCATTAGTTTTAGTGCTTGTAATTATCAGGAAAAAGAATATTCGGATAGAAACTAAACTAGTAGAAAGTAAGTACTAAATAAAATATATATTGACAAAAACCCATCTCGATCGACACGATCAAAAACTTATCTGTAACTTCTGTTGGAGAGCTATGCAGAGAGGAGAGGGTTTTACAAAGATTAATTAGCAAGAGACAGGTCAGGGTAGGATATATGTGTGTGTGTAGTATGTAGAAGATCTTGATAGTTGATACTTCATTTGTTGATATCTTAGCAGTCCTACTGGTTTCTACACTGACATGCATGCTTGAAGATGCATGACTTTGGATTTTGTAAAGGAAGAGAGAGAAAGAGAGAGAGCATATGAAAGATCTAAGAAGTTCCAGGGAGTATATTACTTTCATTTGTTTCTTACTTGTTCGACTGAATTCTCCACTGACATGCTTGAAGATGCATGGCTTTGGATTTTTTTTCAAAGACAAAAACGTAAAGGTGGAGAGAGAGAGAGAGTACCTTCAGAGGGGTCAGTGGTGGCATTCTGGGCATTGGATTTGCTGCACCAACACAAAACAACGAAGAAGAAGGAGAGCCAGCATGTGGAAGAAGACGGTGGCTTCAGCCTCAGTACCATCTTTTCTTTCTTCACAAACAGGTTGTTGGATGACTGCTTCTCGCTCACGGCAAAATATTGCCAACTAGCTGTACGGCGGCACAACAGCAATGACTCGGAAGCCATCTGCCAATATATTATATAAAGAATCCAAGAACTATTATTCAGTTAAATTTTATATTTTATCTATTGAATTTTTGGCACGACTTGCGTGTAGACCTGCTCAAGGGTCGGGTTATCCCCCAAATCCGAAAGGTCGTTCGATATTTGGGAGGGCTTGGACAAAAATATTTGATACAATTACCAGGCTTGGACAAAATTTTTTAAACAGGCCGAGGCTTAGCCTTTCAAAGCCCGAGCTCTGCCCGACTCGATGTTAATGTTAAATATATATTTTTTTAATATATTTCTAATATTAAGTATATTTTTAATATATTTGTTAAGTATAATATAATTTTTTATATATATAAAACATTATTAATTAAAAAACATGATTATAAATATTTAATATGAAAATTGATATACAAATTTCGACAAATTAAATTAAATTTTAAAAGAAATAAAATAATAAAAAATAAATAAATAAATAATTAAAATATAAAAAATTATATTCGAAAGGGCCGGACTCGAGCTTATTGTATAAAAAATGGGATGGGCTTGAACTAAATTATCAAACCCGATTATCGGACCGAGCTGAACTTGGGTATTGGCTAATATCCTTATGACCTATCATGGGTCTGACCCGAACCCGATCCAGCCCATGAGCAGGTTTACTTGCGTGCCTACCGTTGTCCTTTTATTCCTAATTATAACTTGAAAGTTGGCGACACCTGAGGAAGGAAACACAAACATTATGACCATAGGCTGAAAACTCTGTGCTGTGCTTGGCTTGGAGCTTGATATATCCAACTTCAGCTTATCATTACTTTAATGACACTAGACTAGAGCACAAATTTCATAGCTGTTAATTATAATTGTGAGGAAAAGAGTGATTTTTAATTTATTATAATAGCCTTAATTTTTTATCAAGTGGCTGATTAACTAACTTCATTGTTATAGGAAAAAAAAAGAGATTTTTTTATTAGTTAGTTATAATGATAATACATCCAAATATCTCGACATGATCCACTTTACTTGAATTCCAAGAATTGAATTTGAATCTCTTCATTTGAAAATAAAAAACTACAATAATAAAGATCAAATTTTGCAATTGCATAATAATTAACAAACTTTATAGATTACGTTATCGTTTTATTATACTATACACTTAACTATATCCGGTAATTGAACTTGAAGCTTAGATCAAATAGTTTATACAATCACATTTAACAAGTAGCATCTAATAAATTTAAGGTTTATATCTTAATACTTACATCTTTTTTTTTATCCTCAACTAAATGACTTTCTTTTTTTTCTTTGTGTAGTCATAAGTATTTTTATCTGTTTTACAATCTAAAACTAATTTTGTTCGAGTCAAAAGTGATAAACAGTAAAATCTTCACAACAATGATGATTTCAATATTCGAACCATGTCAAATGCCTCGAAAAAAATCTACTTTTATATTTTTCAACCATTTGTTGATCTCAACTAAATGACTTTCATAAAAAAGACTACAATTACTCCAAGAACAAAAACTGTAGACGCTAAAATGGGGTCTCAATCTGCACACTGAAACCCCACTAAAAAAAAGGGTCAAGTTGCAATTTTTTCAAACTCGGAAGGTAGGGAATGTGACTAGCTACCTAAGTAGATTAGAAAATGGAAGAGAATGCAAGTTGCAACAGTGCAACAGGATCTTAGCGGCTGGCATAACACATCTCCACGACTTTGTTTGTCATTACAAGGATCATTTCAATTGAACAACCGAACGGAGGCCAATTCAACCTTCGTACAGTGTCAACCTGCCAGCAACGACCATTATTATTTTAACATTTGACAAACTGCCTCCACGTGGTACAGTTCAGAACAGGTGGCACGAACATGCCTTCTTCAGATTCTTTAGTTCAAACGTTGGGTAACTTCAAATATCCTAGCATTTCTTTTTTGCACAATTTCTACCAAAACCGCCCGAAAATAGTTTCCCAAAAGAAATTGTTTTGACTTTTTATTGGATTCCTTACGTACCGG
Organism: Heritiera fomes; assembly: GCA_032173925.1. Taxonomy (NCBI): domain Eukaryota; kingdom Viridiplantae; phylum Streptophyta; class Magnoliopsida; order Malvales; family Malvaceae; genus Heritiera; species Heritiera fomes. Next base: position 6,599,165 of record JAPDPM010000015.1, read on the forward strand.
TCCCAAATGACTGCAGGCAGGAAATTTGGCAACTTTTTTTTTTTTTGAAGGAATGCAGTTTCATAGCAGGCCAGCTCGAAGGACACTTTAGAGAGGGCAACGGATCAAGGACTTCATGGCAAACATTGCTCTGGCTTGTTGGTATTTCAGCAGCTGCCACCACTTTATATTTATGATTTTAGATACAATACAATAATACAAAAAATATATAAAAATAACTCAAGTTAAAATTTTGATAAAAGTTTTAAAATTTTAATATTTAATGTGTCGATTTTCAACTTTTATACAATTTAACACACAATAAACATAAACTAGATAAAAGTCAAGGATAAGAATGGTTGGTTATTTTTGCCTTTGTAGTTGGGCTTAAGCTATCGTTTATGAAATGATGTTTTAAATAAAGAAAACAGAAGGAAAGAAAGGAAAGCAAAATATTTATGAGGAGATTAATTCCTTCGCAAAATGTAAATTCAGTTACAAAGCGACTGATTCGTGCAAACCTTGGGGATAGCGGGCAGTAAAAAGTTAGAAATGAGCGCCAGCCGCCAAGGCGAGCTCGTACTCGATGTAATGTGGGGGCAGATAAGGAAAGGTCACATCTGGATCGTGGTATCATTGGTGCCTTTTAGTCACAGAGTTTAACCGTTGTAGAGATTTAATTTTATTCGAGTGATTTTAAAATATATATAATAAAAAATAAAAAAATAAAAACCCCATCTTAACTCTAGACCTTCCCATGCAAATCATACACAAATTCTAACGGATCGTTTGGTATCGTTTTTGTTTTTTGTTTGTTTTTTAAGTTTTTTTGAAAACAGAAACAGAAAACATGTTTGGCAACATGTTTTCGTTTTCAAAAAATAAAAACGAAAACAAAAATTTTCAAAACTATTGTTTCCATTATTTTTGGCAATATATTTTCATTTATGTTATTATTCATAAGTAAGTGAATAGAGTTTATATATTAATATAATATTAATATTTTTATAATAAAATATAAATAAATTAATTATTTTTTAAATAAAATAATATTAAATTTTAATATAAAATATTAATTAATATTTTAAAATTAATATATTTATTTTTATATAAAAAAGTTGAAAATGTAAAAAGCAATTAAATATAAATTGCATTGAACTATAATATTATAATATTATTTAATTTAAATTTTAATAATAATTTATTGAATATATCATATATTTTAAATAATATCATTTACTATAATTTTGATATGTAAATAATTAATATTATTATCTAATATAATTAATTTTTACTTTACTAAACAATATTATTATTTAATATTATATTTTATCTTAAATTTAAAATATATCACTACTACTATTAAATAATTTAATATTATTAAATAAGTAAATACTTAACATTAAATAATATTATTTATATTAAATATAGTATATTTTAATAACTATATAATTTATTATAAATTAATTAGTTAAATATTTTGTTTAATAATGTAATATTATTTTTACAATTAAATAAAAAATTATTATTAAATATAATTTATGATTATTACAATTAAATTAAATAATATTATTTTATTTAATATTATATTTAATTATAATATTATTTAAATTATATTAAATTTTTATATGATTAAATGAAAATATTTAATATAAGTATTAAATAATATAAAATAATATTATTTAATATTATCTACATAGTATTATTTAATAAATATATTATTTTTATTTAATTTTTAAAATTTTATTTTGTGAATTGAATTATTATATTTGCATCAATTTAAATATTTGTTTTCAAAACATAACAGTATTAAACAAACATGTTTTTTGTTTTCAGAAATTGAAAACAAAATTAAACAAAACAAAAACAGAATTTTCAAAAACAGAAAACATAAAACATAAAACAGGAAACGATACCAAACGACTCCTAAACAACCCATTTAAAGGGTTGACTCTTTACAAAAGGAAAGTAATCAATAAATAAACAAAAAAGGAAAATAAATCATTTAAAAAGGAAATAAATAAAGTGGGATATAAGTAATTAAATAAAAAATTAAAATCCCATGGAGATAGTCATAATGATAGGATTTAAGTTGACTTTTTTAAAATAATGGCTATTAAAATTGCTATAGAAAGAACCCATGAGTTGTGGTTCAATTGGCAATGTAGGTTGAGTTTGTGTGAAGAGCTCTCAAGTTTGACTCTCACTAAACACACCTTTGGAGAGGGGTGAAGAGCCTTAACTATGGGTAAACCTTGAACAGGATTAATTTCAGACCGTTAAAACGAATGAGAATAGCGATAGGGGTCTCACGCTCACCGCAACCATCTCTCGCCTAAAATGCCACGTGGTCCAATAGGATACTCGCCATGTGGCGGATTCTCTGATGTTTGGGCTTTAGCACATTGTAAATGGGCTTTGCCATATCCATATGATTTACACAAAAAAAATTGCTATAGAAGTAGACCTAGCAATCTTAGACACGATACGAATACATAACACGAATAAATGACACAAGGTGACACGAGATGACACGGGATTAAAATTAAGTAAAATGAATATATGAATGTGATAAAAGCTAAAAATAACATTTTGAGTTTTCCGTGTCGACACGAATTCACGACACGAACACGACATGAACACGCTTTTACATGACACGAAAATGAATTTTCGACACGAATTGCCAGGAAGGAGAGGAGATTTAAAAAAATAAAAAACAAAAAGGGAGGCCTACACGATTTACAGGGGGAGAGAAAAGAGAGAAAATTACAAATGGATCGAGCTTTGGTATTGGATTCAAGGTATTGTGTTTCAATGTTAAATTCATTTTTCTAATGGATCGAGTATTAGTAGGGATTCAAGTTATTGTGTTTCAAAATCAAATTCATTTTTTCTAAATGGATCGAGTCTTGGTAGGAAGTCAAAGTTTCATGTTTCAAAGTCGAATTCATTTCTTTAAAATGGATTGATCGTTGGTAAGGAGTCAAGATATTATGTTTCAAAGTCAAATTTACTTTTCTGAAGTGGATCAAGCCTTAGTAAGAAGTTAATCTATCATATGTCAAAATCGAATTTACTTTTTCAAAGTGGATCGAGCTTCAGTAGGGAGTCAATGTATCATGTGTCAAAATCGAATTTATTTTTTTAAAGTAGATCAAGTCTAGGTAGAAAGTAATGGTATTATGTTTCAAAATTAAATAAGTAGATCGAGCTTTGGTATTAGAGCCAAAGTATCATGTTTCAAAGTCAAATTTATATTTCTAAAGTGAATTAAGCCTTGGTATTGGAGTCAAGGTATTGTGTGAGTCTGACCTTAGCATGGAGCCATCAAATGTTTAAAAAAAACGTTTCAACAAAATTGTTGTCTAAAGTCTTTGTCCTATTTTCGATTCTTAGCAATGTGTAAAGATTAGCATCTGTAAATACTTAATTTTATCTGAGTAATTTTAAAATATATATAATAAAAAATAAGAAAATAATAAAAACCCCATCCTTACTCTAGACCTTCCCTTGCAAATCACGCACAAACTCGAAACAATCCCATTTAAAGAGTTGACTCTTTACAAAAGGAAAGAAATCAATAAATAAACAAAAAAAAAGAAAGAAATGGAAAATAAATCAGTTAAAAAGGAAATAAATAAAGTGGGATATAAGTAACTAAATAAAAAATTAAAATCCCATGGAGATAGCCATCATCATAGGATTTAGGTTGACTTTTTTTAAAGCAATGGCTATTAAAATTGCTATAGAAGGAGAGGAGATTTAAAAAAAAAAAATTAAAAGGGTGGCCTACACGATTTACAAGGGGGGAGAGAAAAGAGAGAGAATTACAAATACAGGGAGTGAAAAAAAAAAAGAATTTAAAAAGAGTAAGAGACGGGACCCGGTCGGAGCTATTGACTCTGCATTTTCGGTCACCATCCATGCATTTTCGCATTCACCGCATCTCTCCTGCTCTGCATCATTTCACTCTTGCCTCCCCCCTCATCCTTGCCGCCGCTTCAGTATTGTTCCCCTGCTGCACTGCAAGACGCCAAGATCGCCCTTCACCGCTTCATTGCAACAGCACGCCATCCTTCATCTTGCTTGAACACTGCTCCCGTGCGTGTCTACTTTCTCTGCCATGAGTCCCTTCATTTTGGTTTTATTTTATACTATTCATTTTATATATTATTGGCTTAATAGTCAAATAAGCTCTCAACTTTTAGCCCAAAATGGAATTCAGTCCATAAATTTTTATTTCAGTAGAAACAAACCTTCAACCTTTTACAATTATGCAATTAAGTCAAAATATGTTAAATGATACTAACTACTGTTAGTTTTGCATACGTGGCAACTGACATGGATAGCTTAGTTAGCTGCCACGTGGCATGCCACGTATGCAAAACTAACGGCAGTTAGTTTATTTAACAAATTTGGTCTATTTCCACTAAAATAAAAGTTTACGGACTAAATTTCATGCGATAAAATATTAAGGGCTGAATTCCATTTTGGGCTAAAGGTTGAGGGCTTATTTGGCTATTAAGCTTATATTATTTCGTCTATCCATGCTCTGACTTGTTGACTACTTATGAATACTTGAATATTGTTGGGAAAAATATCATTCAAACCAAACACCCACAAAAGGAAGAAAGCAAAAAACAAACACAATAATTTTTAACATAGTTTGGCCCAACCAAATTGGCCTATAACCACCTAACCAAACTAACAATCAATCAAACAACTACAACTGTGCAATTTTTAGAAGAGAAAAATTACAATCTCCTTACAAGCCCAACCATGCAATTTTTAGAGAGAAAAATTGCAAACATCTAACAAAGCCCAACCATGCAATTTTTAGAGAGAAAAATTGCAAACTCCTAACAAAGATCCCAAAGCCCAACTACACCCTTTAATAGCCCAAACTCTAGCTATTCTATCGGTGTCTACAACTCCTTGGGACACTTTACAAACCAAGTCTAACACATTATTTATAAGGGGAGAACCTTTATAACTTCTCCTATACTTTCGATGTGGGATTCAAGGCAGACCCCAACAAATCTTCCCTTGACTTGAATCCCTAAACTCCACAAACTATTCAATAACATACAAACCATTCTCAAATTGAAGAATAACTCCACCATCATCCTCATCATCTTCCTCTAATCATTATCATCAAACTCATCATGGTCATCTTCTGTCAAATCATCATGATCCTCATCATCATCATCATCATCATCTTCATCTCCATCTTTATCTTCTTCAAACATAGCTTTCGTCTTCATATTCATCTTCAAAACTTTCATATTTATCTTCATCTTCATAGCTTTCCTCCTCTCGCAGGATCACGAACCTTCAGCTCTAATACCACTTGTTGGGAAAAATATCCTTCAAACCAAACACCCACAAAAGAAAGAAAGCAAAAAACAAACACAATAATTTTTAACGTGGTTTGGCCCAACCAAATTGGCCTATAATCACCCAACCAAACTAACAATCAATCAAACAACTACAACTGTGTAATTTTTAGAAGAGAAAAATTACAAACTCTCCAAAAAATTGCAAACTCCTAACAAAGCCCAACCATGCAATTTTTAGAGAGAAAAATTACAAACTCCTAACAAAGACCCCAAAGCCCAACTACACCCTTAAATAGCCCAAACTCTAGCTATTCTATCAGTGTCTACAACTCTTTCGGACACTTTACAAATCAAGCCTAACACATTATTTATGAAGAGAGAGCCCTTATAACTTCTTCTATACTTTTGATGTGGGATTCAAGACAAACCTCAATAAATATGCCGATCATATCTTTCTTCACACGTGGCTTGGTGTTTGAAATTTATTCTTTGTTTTGGGTCTTTGCATGTACATGTGCTGGGTAAAGGTTTGAGATGGGCTTAGCTGATGGGAAATATATTATATATGTTAGCATGATTTGGTATATATCTTGACGTTGGGTTAATCATGTGCTTGCTAAACAATTAATATTGGCTTTTCAAATGCTATTGATTTAATTACTTTATTTGTTTGTAGTGTGTTGAAATTGTAGTTTTTCAGATTATGATAAGATTTTCTCATATTCAATCAAAGCATTGGGGAATATGAAGAAAATTTTAAAGTTTTTATCTAATAATAATAATAAGGAAATTATAAGTCTAAAGCAAATCCTTATAAAATTTTGGGATTTTTAATTTAAAAAAAAAAAAAGAAAATCCAACCGATGATGGAACTTTCGAATTTTGCAAGTGTGCATAGTTTGAGAAAATCTCATGTGAGAAATCATATTTCCTAGATTTGACCAAAGCGGTGAAAAATTTAGAGAAATAATTTCTATATCAAAGTTTTTTTTGACAAGATTCGAAATAACAAATAAATAAATAAATAATATTCTTAATATTAATTTAAAATAAATTTGAGAGTAAGAATTTAGAACGCAATAAAATTTAAAATAAATAAATTCAACTGATGGTGAAATTCCTAATCTTTGCGAGTGGGGTAAACTTAGGAAATTTCTAGGTGAGAAATTATTCTTCCTAAATTTAATTAGAGTGTTGAGAAATTTAGAAAGAGGTAATTTCAAAATTATGGGTTTCTAAAAATCTAAATAAAATAAAATATTAAAGTATTAAAAAAAATTAAAATATTAAATTAATCCATTGACAAAGCTTTTTCACGATAATGAGTGTGTCCCGTGAATACTTTTGAGGTGAGAAAATTTCCTAGTATATTCGATTAAAGTGTTTGAGAAATATTAAGAAATTTTCAATACTTAAATTAAGTAATAATCAAACAAAAAATATTGCAAAATTAATAAATTAAAATTAAAGGATGAATTTTAATTAATTCGACGACAAAACCTTTTTAAGAAAACGAGTGTGTTTCCTTGAATATTCTTGATGTAAGAAAATTCATTAGGTGCCTAATCAAAGCGTTGAAAGATACCTAAATGAATTTTCAATATTTAAAAGTAAAATATAAATAAATTTTGGAACAAATTTGAAAATAAAAAATTATTTAATTAAGACTATTTTAAGATAATTTATTATTAGATGGTATGGAGCATTGTAAAAATACTAATATCTTTCTTATACTTAATCGTACTTCTAAGTCTAAACTTTGATATGCAGACCAATCATTTTTTTTAGTTTCAAATAGATATCTAAACGCATTTAGATTAAATTGATTGATGACGATTTTATTGAATCATGTCTGACGATAAAATCAAGACATAAATCGTTACGACAGCCGCCTGTTGAAGTTGATAAGTTTGGCTTGGTTTGACTCACTCCCAGGTTGTATGATTCCATTTCCATCCATCACATAGGCCAAATAAGCTGAAAGAATATCTTCACATTCAAAGTATTATGGACCACCACTTCAAATGGACCTAAATCTGCAATCATGACACCGATTTTCCATCCTTTCATTGGACAATGTCACTTTCAGAAATAATCAGTTCTTTTAATATTTTTTTTTCAACAAAAATTAGAAAAAAATGAAAGTGTTAAAACTTGAATTTTTATCAGCAAAACTTCCGCCCAAGAGACTTGGGCTAATGGCTCGTGCTTCCACTTCGATGGGAATTTCCGATGGGCCGGGATACCCTAGTATCACAAAAAAAATACACAAATATATATATATATATATATATATATATCTACATTAATGAAAATGTCACCTTGCAAAATTACTCCATTATTTAAGCAGTTGCATCACTTATGATCTTTTCTCAACGAGGTGCAAAACTATTCTGCAATAGCAGCTGACTCTGCAAATTTTGGTCACATGATTGTCTCCTAACAGCATCCCTTGAAACTCATCAAAATCCTTCATAGTCATAATCTTCCCTATAACCATATTCCTCCTCTTCCTCGTCTCCGTAGGAGCATAGATTAGCATTCTCAGGCTGAAATTCCTCACTCTAATTGTCTTCCTCAAAGCCTTCCACGCTCGATGTTCCTTTGGGCTGCTGTGTTTCAATTTGATTGCTGCAGCTGAAGTCTATGCCACCCTTCTCAGCCTTTTCAGTGACCCCCTCCAGTAAGGAAATCAATTAAGTATTTCCACAAATTTTAGGCGTAGAATTTTCTATATAATTTGGGATTATCTCAAAGAGATTTTTGGTCTATAGTTTAATGCTTTACATTTCTACTATTCTTGTCGTTTTGGTATCAATGTAATTTCTGCTCTTAGGGAAACTGTCATAGGTCTTATGTACTTATGCCTGCCATTTCCCAATCAAAAGCTAAATGATAGCATATTTAAAATGAAGATAAGATGAATTGTCAAGTATTAATTTACTATATGCATTGTTTCTCATACTAAAAATAGCCAAAAAGAATACGAACAAATTTCACCATGTTTCAAAAGTTTCTTGTTCTTTAGTATGAAACCTACCACCAACTTCTTTGACATGCATAGGTTCACAACATACTTAAATTCTAGAAAGATTTCTGACAACTGTATGATCTGGTTTAAGAACATTTGCATGTGCATCAGTACATGTATGTTAATATTTCTGCTACTATTTTTTCCTTCCAAGCAATCTGTTGGATGTTAATCAAGAGTGTAGGTGTGCAAATATTCAGTAAAATTTGTGTAAATTCACACTTTGTGTTCAATCAAAGCATTATGCGCAAGCAATATCTAATCTAAATTTCTATAATATAATATATCATATAAAGAGAGAGAGAGGGAGGAAGGAGCATACAAATTCATCAGTTAGCTTCTCCAATGCATCATAGTTGATTTTCGAACTCAGTCTCTACAGAGGAGAACAGAGGAGAAACAAATCCAAATCAATATGCCATGAAATAAAGGACCACAAAAATTACTCTGAAGAAAACCTAAAAATAAATTTAAAAATATAAATAACCATCTCAGCAAGAAAAGATATGAAAAGTAAATAAAGATTAATAGTGAAATTTTCTTCAGCATTCTCAAGGAAGCATGCCATACTATTAGTTACCACTTGTCTGTAAGTAAATGAAATTTCAACAAGGAAAATTTTACATAGCAAGGGGCACTTGATATAACCAACAACTTTCCTTGTACTTGCCTTTCTATTCTCCTTTTCCTCTTCGTTTCCTTTTTCCGTCCTGCTAGCAACAGCTTTTTTAGCGGAAGTTGATTTCTTCCCCGTTGCAGACTTTCTTTGTTTATATTGATAGGAAAATATGCATATAAGATATGGGTGAATTTGAATAAGTTGATAAAAATAGAATCAGTAGCTCATCTGATTTTGAAATTTCATGGAAGCAAAGCATGGAAAAGCTCGCATTCTAGTTTCAATAGACCATCTTCTAGTAATCTACTAACCAAATTAGCATTTAGTTATCAAAATTGCAGTAACTATCAAACCAATTTATATAACTCCGGCAGCTCATAGCTTCACTCAGAAAATAGAGATTGCATATTTTGTTCATATAACTCAACCGCAAGCAAAATGCAAGAACATCGTATCCGAAAAGTACTTTGAACTAAAGTCGCCTAAAATTATTCTGGCTAAAAGTTTTCTATTTTTATGAAACTTAACCATTAAGGAAAACAATAAGTACCTTCAGCACCTCTGCTGGCAAAGCTTCATCAATAATTTTCAGGTGTAAGACCAGCAGCTGCCTTCACGGCTCACCCTGCAAACTTATTGCTAAACAACATAGAACATTGCAACGATATTTATCTCATCCCTAAACTTCAAGTGTTCAAACAAGCAGGAAGCGATCAGTTTCATTTATTTTTCGCCAAATTTCCTCCATTTCTTCCGGTTATTAACAAATGCAGCATAAACTCAAAGGCATTGATATAATAATTGAAAAAAATGAGAGAGAAAAGAAAATGAAATACATTTAGATAATCTTTATTCATAGCTTCCCAAACCAACTTCTTGAAAAGCATCTCGGTCTTGTTGTTAAGATATCCGGTTATCTACGATCCACTTAGCATTAAAATTAAAATTAAGAAAAAAAAGAAAAAAGAACAGAAATTTCGTGAGATACGTACCTCGACGTGGTCGATATAAGATAGATCATCATCAGATTCAGACAGCGATTTACGTTTACGCAACACTATTTATGTCTACAATGGAAGACTGAGCTCCCCTGTTTTTCTTCCCCTGAGAATTAATCAACCAACAATCAAAACTTCATAGTTTTTCAAAAAAAAAAAAAAGACAATAATAAAACCAAAAGATAACAGGAAGGACGAAAGAATAGATTATCGCACCATGTTTTGACGGTGAAAACAGCAATGCTGCCGGGAGTTAACACTCGAGTCTCGACAGACCGATTTTGAACGCTGAAAATCTATCGCTTTTTATTTTTTATTTTTAACTTTGGTCATTCACGCGTTTATATATAGTAAGAGTATTTGGTTATTTAAATTACGAAAATAACCTCAGACCGTAACACCGACTCCTATTCGGATGGTGGGTCACGGTAGGTTGGTTTTGGGATTCTATATGGGCTTATAACTTGTGGCCCAGGATATAAAGCCCATCCATTTGACATCTATATGATCTAACAATTCGGATATATATATTTTATATGGATAATTATTATATACACTGACAGTGGAGTTTTTATACTCCACAAGCAACGTTAAGATCGTGACACATGTTCTATTGTATTTATTTTAATATTTTTATAAGACACATGTCATGATCTTAACGCTGCTTGTGGAATAAAAAAAACTCCACTGTCAATGTATGTAATAATTATCCATTTTATATTCATTTTGTGAAACTCGTAAACTGTCAGTGTCAAAATTATTGTCAACTTTCAAATGCAACATATAATTTTTTTTCAAATTTGTATACGGATTTTATCAAATTATAATCTATATCATTTTTTTTGTTTTTTTCATGTCATTTTTGTATCGTATTTTTATATCATCTCATATTTTTAAATATACATAGATATCCATTATAAACAAAATTTTATATAATATTTATTTTTAAAAATAATAAAAAATTTCTTTGAATTTGAGATTTTGTATGGTTGGCTTATGTAGTATTCAAAAAGTAGCTTTAAGTACTGGTTCAAAATTCAAATCCCTCCAACACCTTGTATAATCCATCCACTATTCCATTCCACTTGTAGAAAAACTTTCTAATTTTGCCTTAACAATACACGAGATAAAACGATTCTAACTATTGGAGTCAATCTTGTACAAAGCTTCTCATACCAAGAGGAATATTAAGGACAATCACTTTTAATGCTCTCACTTTTATTAGGCCACTTCCTAGTTTTACATGAAGACCAGTTACCCATAATTACATGTTATTTGAAAAGTATTTTGTGGCATCTACATATTTTAGCTTTTTACTTCTCACATGAATAACTCATCTTCAAGTAAAACTAAAAAATTACGTGATCTAATAAAAATAACTATTCTTAGCATTCCCTCGAACCAATCCAATTTTAGCATGTAATTTGACCAGTCAAGTTTGTATACTTTACACCATGATGTCATTTATGAAAGACAACATGTAAAAATTGCCAAATACTTCAATGAACAAAGCACTTCTCATCTTTCTGGAAATTCAATTCTTAGCTAAAAGAGAGACTTTTTTAAAGAAAAATTCATCTATAATGACAAGAATAGAAGCTGCACATCGCACATTAGAGTTCCTAAAGTTGATAAAGGAAATGGGGTAGGCTGGGCTACATAGAATATTCGAAATTAGCACTCTGAAGATTAATATTAGTTCCAAGACTGCTTTTTATGGCCAATCTTTAGATTGCATAAAGTTGAACATCACATAGCATATAACAGTGATAATGTGATGTTTTTCATGCTTTGAAAAGTAGTATTCCCTTACATTTATGGTATATACATCTATAATCCAACAACCACAATTTTTTGTGGTCTGAACTTCAAAATATTGGCATCGTATAGTACAAGATCATAACACAATATATATATATATATTTATACATATATGAACAGAAAGGATATATGTGTTTTAGAACTTCAAAGTAGGCAGTGGGAGAAACAGCATAAGAAAGTTAACAAAATTCTGTTTTCTAACCAAGTGTGCAGTGACATGCTATAAGTAGCAGGATGGATCAAACAACTCTTACCTTCCTTCTGCAAGAATGTCACTAAATGTGACATTTGGATGGGTCTCAGAACTAGTCTCGATCTTACTCTGGATGATGTTGTCTGTTATATCCTTAAAATCAAGGTCAGTTAAATAACTTGGTTTTGCTGTAACATTGCTAACTTCAATATCTCCAGCAAGCATACCCAAAACACGAGACATGGATGGCCGCATTAATGGTGATGTCTGAGTGCATAAAAGTGCTACTCCTGTCACTCGGAGAGCTTCATTGTCATCGTACTCTACTAAAGTTGGATCTAGCAGACGCAAGCTTTGGTTATTTTCATGCAGGGTCCACGCCTAGAGATATTGCAGGAATAAATAATCATGATTAAGTGCATGAAATTTTAACAGGTACTTGAACAAATATTACTACAAAAGGGTTAAAGGTTTCCTTTTCATTACCCATTCAAGAAGATAAATTTTGTCATCTTTTAAGGTTGGATTAGAGTTTGGTCTACCACTGAGAATCTCCAAAGCAACAACACCAAAGCCAAAAACATCAGCTTTCTCAGTAAGGTGCCCACGCATTGCATACTCTGGTGCCAGGTAGCCACTTCATGATAATTAAATTACATGGTGAGTATGTTTGTAGTGAAAAATCCAGAATCACATGCCATTAAGAAAGGACTCCTAAACAAAAGGTTGAAAGGGCTTACATAGTTCCTGCAACCCGAGTGCTGATGTGCGTTTTCTTGTCATCATACAGCTTCGCTAATCCAAAATCAGATATTTTCGGGCACAGCTCTGCATCAAGCAAAATATTGCTTGCCTTAACATCTCTATGGATGATCCTTGGCCTAGAATCCTCATGTAGGTAAGTTAGCCCTCTTGCAATTGACAAGCAGATATTGAAGCGGGTTGGCCAATCAAGATGTAAGTCATTATGCCCTATATTTATAAAGCAAGAAGTCTTATAAGCATTGCTCATTAATCAACCAAGGAATAAATTGGATTGCACATATACTGCATTAATGTCAAAAGATTGAGCAAGACAATAAATCATGCACATGTTTATCATACATTCAAATCCACTCTTTTAATTTTTGTTTGTAAAAACAAGAGTTTGTACAATTATATTTAGATCCAAAGAGTGAAAAGCATTAAAGAATGTTCTCTCATACCAAAGAGTGCCTGATCAAGGCTTTTGTTTTCAAGGTACTCATAAACAAGGAGGCGCCTATTTCCTTCAAAGCAACACCCGTATAGTTTGACAAGATTACGATGTTGCACTGCTGATATGGTAGCTATCTCAGTGACAAATTCATTCTTCCCTTGGTGTGATGCTATTGAAAGTTGCTTCACAGCTACAACTCTCCCATCAAAAAGTGTACCCTAAAACATAGTACTATAATTTAGTAACATTGTAAAAAATCATCCTCTCCTAGTAATTTTCATCATTACGTGTCAAGCTGCTACTATAGTTACACACCAAAATAGTTTACCTTGTATACAGTTCCAAACCCCCCTTCTCCTAACTTATTTGAAGGATTGAAGTCATTCGTTGCAGCTTTCAACTCAGAATAACTAAATGTGTTGGGTCTTGGGCCAATACCAAGAAGCACTACAGAATCAAGTAAACATTTAGTAGGTTGTAAGTTGTGAATTTTGCCCGTGTAAGGGAAGCATATCAATTTGAAGGCAAAAGACTTTTCTCTTTTCTTTGGGTCTTGCCAAATTAATTAATTCAAAAGATTGATATTTGTTTACCAAAGATATAAAGATTGGAGTGGATGCATTGAAACTTGACATAGGACACTAGATATGTAATGCTCATAAAATTCCAAAGCCATGGAGACTAAAATTCAAATTATTCAAGCTAATTTTACAAGATATGCAGAATGCCTTTATCTTTCCGAGTTTTTTATCAGTACAGACAGGGTAATACTTTTTGTCAATGAGCTTTGCTTATCTCACAATATATGCCTATGCCCTCAAGGCCTTAAAAAAAATTATGTTTGTCTATTGCAACAAACTAAACCATTCCCTTGTACTATCTAGAGAGTGTAGAGGAATATTATACATGTAGTATTTACTACCTTCTGGCCTAACTGAAAAGTGACTCTTTCTCAAATTTTCTCACAAAATCTTGAATGAGATGATTCGTTGTTCTATATTAAGATGCACCTATATAATGACTACTATTACTATAGTATATAGTTTATGATACATTGATGCGCTTACCTCCTTCATCATCATCTTCCTTTCTTCTCTTAACACAAATAATTACAAATATGAGTACTGAAGCCACAATAACAACAGGAACTACAATACCAACAATCAATCCTATTTGGTTCTTCTCTTTAGGAATGTCTGGTGGCATCCCACCAACGGTTGGTATGAAATCTGAGCAACAAAATAGAGGTATTTGAAATAGAAAGCATAAGATAATCACATGAAGCATATATTACATAAAGATTCATAAATTTCAAGGTGTCTTACTTGGAGCAACACTAATAGCTGAAATGATTGGACCATAATAACCTATAGATGGTGTACAACAAGTCCCCTTACCGGCCCAAAACAAGTGAATTTCAAGATAGTTCTCCATTACATTAGCATTGAAATTCCTAGTTACTGCTTTCTGAACACCACCTGCCTCCTTTGATATATCAAAATCCCTTAATCGACGAGTTCCCTGATGAACCATTGATTAGATATTATAGTAGCAAGATTTCTATATGTAAAAATAAGTGAACATGATTGTGATGTAGAAACACTGCAAATAGAATGCATGAATTGTATGATCTACAACTAAGAACGGTACAAATTTCTACTTTAAATAAAATATTACCTGAACATATACATCAAAAACACGCCTTCCCAGACTTTGCCAAGACTGTCTACTTCGGGATGGGAAAGCTGTTTCTGCAAAGAATAAGGTTACTGTATAAGGTCCATTCTCAAGGCCTAGGCCATAGTATCTAAGCGATCCAGCTGATAGCCTTTGTGTCTGATATAGCTCTGGAGAGTTAGTACTTGACACTTGTCCCAAGTTAAACTGCACGAATTGTTGATTTGTTGCGTCTAAAAACAAACCTACATTGCTAACTGCCCATTTCTGTGTACTAGTTACATTAAATGCTGCTACGCCAAGAGTTGATGCGTTGTCAGCCTCAAAAATTATACCATTGGAAATTATCTGTGGGCCACCACACTTGATTGAGAAGTTTGCATCTGCCTATGCCAACATTGAAATATGTAAGCATGGTACTAAGTGTTTGTCATGATTAATCTATATATAATTAGAAAATCAATAACAAATGGTGATTCCAAAGTTTTAGCTAAGTTTACATCGTGGAGTATTTCTATTGCATGGGAAGCTTCTTTGAAGGCAATCTAATCCTGGTAAAAGCCTGTGAAATTTCAAAACAATTTTTGGGTTAGGAACTTTAAAAGAATCCACTGAATAGCAAAGATAACATGGAGCATTGGTTTCATAGATGTACAATAACTCTTTCCACAAAGTTTTACACTTTTATTCATGGGGAAATGTATAGCAGAAGGGTATGGCGCTATGGAACAAAAACTTACCTCAAGTTAGAGCTATCAAGTGTGAAGTTGTTGGCCACAAAATTCCTACACAACATGCCAACAATATCTTATCAATGTCTTTTATAATATGTGTTCTATCTCCTTAGACAATGTGTGAACAGGGAACATGTTGAATATTGGCATTGATTTGCAGTTAATTCCTTCTTACATTATGATACCAAGTTACCAACTATAAGAAATTAAGCCACATATGAGCAACAAAATATCCTTAAGCTTCAAAGCAAAGTATTAAAATTAGAAAATAAGGTAAGTAAAGGAAGTATCATGGTTTAAGATACATACAACTGTAAGCCTGAGTTTACCCATGAGGGCAAGCTTCCTGATAAGAAATTGTATGATAAATCTCTGCACAAAGAAGCATATTAGCAGCAAGTGAGTAAGGAATATGAACATATTACCAGAACTAGGAGGATTTAACTGTTTTTTCAATTTCATAGTTCAATATATGGAAGATGTTAACTGATGGCTTCACAACTACGGTGAATCTCGGATAGTAAACATTTAAAAGTAACTTTATATGAAAATAATTTTTCAATGTAGTCTTTAATTCAACTTTTATTGAGGATTAACCTGCATCTCCATCCCCAACCCTCTTCCATAAAAAATACTTATCATGCAACATACTTAACATAGTGATCGATGCATACAAAATATGATAACGAATGTAATAAGTTGGTGTGATAGGATGACTTACATAGTCTGAAGAGTTTCACTCTTTTGGTTGGGAATTGGACCTGATAGACTATTATTTCCAAGAAACCTAGCCATTTCAATAGCATGGAAGAGGAGAAATATGTCAAGCGAAAAGCATAATGCCAAGCCCAAAAGTCCAACATCAAACTGACGTAACATGAGATTTTCAACCATTGAAGGGTTTTTTTAGCTTACAAAGATGCAAGAGAATTCATATTGAACAAAGCACTTGGAATTTCGCCTGTTAAGTTGTTGAAACTCAAATCCCTGGAAAAGAAAAGAAATTAAAAACATAAAGCAGAAGCGAATATCATAAATTACTAAAGCAGTTAATTTGTAAATAAAACCTACAGAATTTGTAAGGATTGTAATTCTGTGACATAAGATGGGATTGTACCAGTGAGTAACACATTTCTTAGAACTCTACAAAAAATAAAAAGAAACCAAAAAAAAGAATGTAATAAGTCTGTTAGTTGGTAAATTAAGACAAGAACATTCATTTTCTTTTCCAAAAAACAAAAAAAGCAACTAAGGAGTACAAGAAGTCAAGAGTATGCTGAACTCACAAGTCAGTCAAATTGTTTAGATTTCTTACAAAATCAAGAGAAGAGCTCCCATTGTAAATACCGCCAAGTCGCCTACATGATTATATAAAAGCATCAAACACAAGTACCTAATGTATGAAAATACTAACAAAGCGAGAGAGTCCTTCGATACAAGGTAGTACAAGGAAAAACAAGATATCTACTCACAAACTCGTCAATGAGGTTAAGTTTGCAAAACTAGACGATATAGGTCCTTCAAATAAGTTCCCCTCTAATCTCCTGTGTAATTTGAAAGATTAGTGAAATTGACGAAAATATGGGCAAAGCTATCCTTCTTGATGTTGATTCAAAGAGAAGCTATTCAAAAATTAACCAGGAAGTTTTGATAACTTACAATGATGTAAGCCTTGTCCAGTTATTGCCAATAAAGTCAGGTATTTTTCCTGTGAAATCATTGTCAAATGCCCACCTGAAACTCACATAAGTTTACTATTAATAAGATAAGGTAAAGCAATTTGCAGTTCAAGAAGGATTGCAATTCCTAACTCTTTCTTACATAATTCGCATGCTTCCAAAATTAGCAAATGTAGAGGGAATCTCGCCACTCAATCCACAACTATTAATGTAACTGTCAAATTCATAAACCAATGTTGTTATAATTTCCATATAGTAAACCCGTAAACATAATCATGTGAACATAGCCATGTGCATCCCTACAAAGAACTACAGAAAGTTAGAACTTACAATTCTCCAAGTTGTACTAAATTACCAAGTTCTTGAGGGAGTGATCCAGAGAAATTATTAATACCCAAAGACCTGCATGATGTAAAACGTATTTATCCAAAAAAATCTGAATAAAATATTATTTGCAAAAACTTTAAAAACCCATTTGTATTTACACCGTACAATGTATATAGCATTGCATATACATACAAATCATGCAAATTTAACATAAAAGAGAATGAATAGAAAAAACCCTTTCAAGAGATTTGACGACTAACTCTTTCAAGGAGTCTTACAGGAAAATCTAGTGTAAGTAAGGTGTATTAACAAAAATATTTGAACCAATGGAACTATTTGATGCTTTATAGGGTGAGAAAAGGACTCATGAGAGTTTCTTTTAAGTCTTACAGCAAATATAGCTCCTTAAGATTTCCAAGTTCCGATGGAATGGGTCCAGATAAAGAATTTTCGGCAAGTGACCTATACAAATAAAAATAAAAATAAATAAATAATCCAAATAATAATGTCTACTTGAGTAAGGAATGTAAAGATAGTAATAGTAACTTATATCAATAGCATTTCAAATTTCAAATTAGCACAAATGATCATTCTCACATATTAATGAAATCAGAAAAAGAATAATTTCTTATTCAAATATGTCAGAAATGCCACTGTCTTGTTAATTAATGTTATTGGAAACTTGTTGTTAAGGCCTAACAACCATTACAAAGCTAAATAGATTTTCAAAATTTTCAGAGAAATAATGTCTGCAAAAATTGAAATGCAACTGTCAATACTCACAGTAACCCCAGTCTAGACATATTTCCAATAAATGCTGGCAAAGGACCAGTGAAAAAGTTCTTATCAATCTTCCTGCATCACCAAACAATGAATGATTGTAATCAATTACCGTTACTGTAAAACCCTCTCTTTGTAAATGACATAAGTTACCATTTTCCATGACTAAAACACTTAACTTTACTGATATGTAATCGTTTGGAAAATCTTAAAAATGAATGAAGGTTTATACAGATCAAACATGAGGAGAAAAGAGATAAAAAAACATTCTTACAAGAAGTTCAGATAAGGCAAATCCAAAAGCTCCTCTGGTATTACTCCTCGCTTATCTAAACCAAATACCCTCCTGACAAAAGTGTATAAACATGTGGAAACTCTTAGTCCAACTGATATAGTAAAGGACTCAAAAAAAACTTCCATGTTCAACCAGTTCCCTGCCATATGAAAACCAAATATAGCTTACATTTTTTCTGAAAACCCATTTTCAATTTATTACTAGTCAATTGAATGAACCAGCTTTGGATTTAGACCTAATTGATCATAAGTTATCTGTTACAATACCATAATAATAATAACTTAAAAAAAGAGCGAGAGTGCAAGCATATACAGTCTAGTGATGTGGCAGAGAGTGTTATTGTTGAAAGTACAATCACATGTGATTGCCGGGTTATTAGCAGGATCCTCGAAGTCGTTTTGACTTTGTAAGAGAGCAGTTCCACTGCATGGCTCCCCACTGATGTTCCATGACGCCACTGCTTGTGCACCCCATTGTTGGAAGATTGAGTTCAATGCCCTGACTGTTTCCCATTAACAACAATTCCAAGCAGAAAACATGCTAGGCTATCAATTACCAAAAAAGCAACTATGACCAAGAATAAAAAAACTCCATCAAAATCTTATAAATAAATATATTTATACACCAAAGTCTTCGATAAAAAAAATAAAAGCATATGGTTTATTCATTTTACACATGCTCAATTTTGAATTAACGTGCATATATTACGCATTCAAGTATTTTCATTTGATTTAATTTAAATTTTAAAATACTTTAAATAATAAATTATATTTATTTCCATCATATTTGACTTGTCTTTTACATGGACAATGTAGAGACCCCATTTTGTTTGGCATCTTCTAGTATTATTGGACCGATTGAGTTATTTTTAATCCGAGCTTAAATCAATTCTCATGTGAATTCAATGTTCATGATAATAAATATGGAGACTTGCTTCAAAATTGTTCTGAATTTTTCAATTAGATTTTTTTATTTGAATTTATGTTTGACTTGGGTTTTACTTTCATTTTGGATAGGAAATTACAATTTCTTTAGGTAATGCTTAGCAATGCTTTGGAAATCTTTATGTTGGCTCTTATAGGCTATACTAAGAGGATGGTGAATCGGTTCTTAGCTAAACTTATGCCCGTTTTTTTATTCTTCTAAATTTTGTAGCCTATTTGAGTGTTTTCTAAGTTCTCTACGCTAGGCAATTATACAATATAAATTCAATAAAATAAACTCAAATATAATTGCAAATAAGTAAAGAGAGTAAGGATAGAGAAATGTACGCAAGCGATTTATAGAGGTTCGGCAACCTTACCTACGTCCTCTACCTTAAGACGCTCCCAAGGATTTTCCCAAATTCACTATCCTTGAATTTGTTACACTCCCTCTTTTTCTAGGCTAAAGAGAAACCTCTCTCTTTTTCTAGGCTCAAGAGAAACCTCTCTTTTTCTAGGCTCAAGAGAAACCTCCCTCTTTTTCTTAGGCTCAAGAGAAACTTCCTTCTTTTTCTTAGGCTAAAGAGAAACCTCCCCTTTTACAAGAAATGAGTTGGTTTACAAATGGTGCAATCAAAGAAGGCCTCTAAGTAGGCAAATGATTACAGAAATTAGGCACATATGAAAGCCTATACAAGATTTGTGCTAAGCAATATAAGAGATATGTGAATGATGGAAGATGAAGACTTTGTAGCTTTTGATTTGTTGTTGAGGCTTGAGGATTTGAGGAAAATGAGTATTGGAGTTGATTGAGTAGTTCCTCTTCCTTCATTTAGCTTCTAAGCCTCTATTTATAGTCCCTTGGATGGTTTGTGAACGTTGGTTAGAGCCAAAACAAAAACTAGCCGTTGTATTTCATAGAAACTAGCCGTTGGAGACTTTCTGACATAAAGGGATCGATCCTTTTTCAAAAGGGATCAATCCCATGCTTCATTCTAGGCTTTCAGGGCATTCTGCCAAAAAGGGATCGATCTCTTTCCTTAGGGGATCAATCTCATGCTTCCAAAATGAGTTTTTCCTGCACTTTTGGGTTAGAAATGATCTGGCTTTTGATTTTAATTCAACCCAAAACATTTATAAGCTTTAAGGGAGTTTTTCTTGACTTTCTCAAATGAAAATATTATCCAAAAACTTATAAGTAATTTTCTAAACTTATGTTCAATAATTCTTGAGAAAATTACTTAATATTGAAAACCATTTTATAAAGTATTAAGACCCATAAGAATATATCATTAAATCATGGTCTTAATGTTTGATATGAACACTTAAAAATGGATTGAGAAAATCATGTGTGATAAGGCAAATTTACAATATGAATTAAAAAATTAAAGCTTACTTAAGTTTTTGTCATTTCAAAATATATATGGCAATTTAAAGCTAACACTTTAGCTAAGAAAATTTTTTTCAATGTTTGACCAACTTAATAGATGATCTAAAAGAAATTTTTGATAAAAATAATTTATATTCATAATAACAAAGTCATTAAAAATAAAATAATTAAATGATAAGTACAAAATTGGGAATAGGAGTCAGAGATTGGAAAATTCCATAAGACATTAAAATGAATATGATAATGAAACCTCTTCAAGTAAGTCATATAAAACTGTTTGAATACTCTTGAGCTGAAAAAGATTTTTTAAGTGGTCCGATTAGCTTAATGGAGGATGCTTAGAAATATTTTTTCAGTATTAATAATCTCGAAATTAAATACCAATAAAGACAAATTTAAAAGATAACTTAAGACTAAACAATACCATCTCCTACAAAGTTCAAGTCTCACTAAGTTTGAACTTGAATAAGTCTAGTTATTTACTAGTTTAATTAGTTATAATTATATACTAGTTTACTTAATTTGAATAAAATGTTTTTCATAGTTACTAATTCATGGAATGTAATATGCTAATTATGATTATAATTTCTAATAAAAATGTACTACTAAAAAAAGGTTAAAAATAGAGTGGTTCTATTCACAATCTATCCAATCTCACACGCACAACCTATTTAATTTTTTTTAATACTGAAATAGCCTTAAATAAAAAAACAACTTTACCCTTATTTTTTTAAGGGATTTCGTTACTACCCAAAATTCATGGGTTTGTCTACAGTAAAGTAGCAAATATCGATATTATTGTAAGGTCATGAGATCTCATGAGATATTCAATATCTCATAAGAAATTGAATAAATAATAAAAGTTAAAAATTTTGAAAATAATGGTTCAACAAGTTAATAGGTAAACTTTGCTTAATTAAATATAATTTAAATTACATTTTTATCCATTAAAAAAGTAACAAGATATTTAAATTAAAATTTTATCCACTCATAAAATAATCAAAATTATATATTACCCCTTCAAAGTATAAAAACAAATTATATGACATACTGAATTTCAAAATACTTTACATTAGCTTAAAATTTCAAAGAGGTAAGTTTGAAAAAAAAAACTCTCTCTGACACTGATTAATGTTCATGAATAAGAATTTTTGGAAAAATATAAAGAGAAGATGTTAGCATTCAACATATGATCAAGCTCAAAATGGACTTTTTATGTATTAATTTAATGTAATTATTAAATAAATTATAAAAATTAGTGTAAATTTATTATTTATTATAAATTTATAGAAAATATTAAAATTAAAAATTAACACATGATAATAAGAATATAAAACATATCAAATTATGCTAATGTAATTGACTGCCTTTTAGAGGCAAGCAACTAATTTATTTTCTAATAATTCTGTAAAAAATTTACTATAGGCAGTCGAATGCTCATATTGAGCATTTGAAAGCCATATTCTTTATTTAATTCTGAAAATATCATGCTTAGTTTAGCTGATTAACAATAAAAAGAAGTCAACTACCCTCCTTTACTAAATTTAATGTAAAAAAATACTACAAAGGCAATCAAATGCCATGTTGAGCATTCGATTGCCTTATTTTCTAATTCTAAACAGAATACTACAAGGCAATCGTAAGATAAGTTTATATTAAAAGATAGCTATAATTTTTTTTACTTTATGTTCAAGATCATAATTAAGCTAATAAAAAATGAAATTTAATGAATTTATGATACAAGTGAATGATTATTTATACGCAAATCTTGGTTATAATGTATAACAAAAAAAAATCTTGGTTATAATGATGGTTTATTTGATTACAAGAAAACTTTTTCTTGGAAAAATTATTTGTCATGTATTTTAATTTTACTACAAATTTTATTTTTTTATTTATATATGTTATTTGTATTTATGTTTATTATAGTGTGTTTATGTTTATTGATACTAATTTTATGCTTAATTATAAAATTTTGTGCTTATTCTTATAATTTTACAATGAATCTCAAATTTTATGATGAATATAACAAATTTTACAGTAAATGTCATAAATTTTACGGTAAATCTCATAAATTTTACAATTAGTTATCATAATTTTATGTTTTTTCTAGTGTCTTTACGCTTTCTCATCAATTTTATGATCAATCTCATAAATTTTAATGTTAATTATTATAAATTTATGCTTTATCTAATGTTTTTATACTTAATGTTTGCAACTCTATGATAAATCTTATAAATTTTACGATGAGTTTAATAAATTTTACAATTAATCTTATAAATTTTACAATGAATCTAATAAAGTTTATAATGAATGCCATAAATTTTATAATGAATCTCATAAGTTTTATGGTTAATTATTATAGATTTATGTTTTTTTTAGTGTTTTTGTGCTTATTCTCATAAATTTTACAACGAATTTCAGAAATTTTATGACAAATGTCATAAATTTTACTATAAATCTTATAAATTTTACTATGAATGTCATAAATTTTACGATAAATCTTATGAATTTTATGATAAATGTCATAAATTTTACGATGAATGTCATAAATTTTATGATAACTGTCATAAATTTTATAGTTAGTTACTATTTTTTATGCTTATTATAATATTTTTACTTTTATTTTCATTCATTTTACGATTATTATAATCAAATTAATGGTTAATCTTTCTAGTTTTAAAAAATTTAGTTTGGGCAGTCGAATGCTACTATTGAGCATTTGACTACCCATGTAATAATTTTAACCAGAAACTTTTATTTATATAGGCAGTCGATTTCTATTTGAGACAATCGACCGCCTTTTGCATGCTATCAAAGTTGCTAATATATGATAATTTTACGATAATTCTAATAATTTTAGGTCAGTTCTAAAAACTTTACATTTATTTTCATAAATTTACATTATGCTTATTCTAATCAAATATATGTTTAATTTACGCTTAGTATCATAATTTTATGTTTAATAGTTATAATTTTATACTTAATCTCGTCAATTTTATCTTGGTTATCTTAATTTCATACTTAATTAACATAACTTTTATCAAAAGGAAAATGAAAAACAACTTTGAAAACAGGCAAAACCTCCCAGGAAATTATTGTGTAGCATCTACAAATATTTATGGTGTGAGATAAAGCAAAAAAGAATTTAATTGTGGAACTTATCTGTCATAGAGTATCACTCTGATATGTAATTTTGTTCCTTTGTTCTACTACATAATTACCCAACCACCCCCAACACCATCATGTGAAAATTATATAAGCTAACATGCACGACATTCACATTTAAGCATGCAAGTTTTACCAAAATATTTGGCTTTGTTTCCTTACGTTTGAATTGTTGAGTCCGTCACTCTTTCTCTGATTCTAAACCCAAACTCTCAAAGGGAGATGCTATTTTATAGAACAAGGTAGACCCATTTTCATTTGTTGCCGATGAAATCTCACTTATTTCAAACAGGTTGCGTTCATCTGCAATTGCTAAGGTAAAAATTTTCATAAAAACGGCTTTATTTGCAGTTATAGATAAGGAAGTCAAATGCCCATTTCGGGCATTTCAGTTCCCTTGCTGTTTTATAAAACAAAAAATTTAAAGGTATTTGACAATCAACTGCTATTTACCTTCAAATTTTCTATTTGATATTATACTTAAGACAGTCGAATTCGACTGTCCATTTGTCTTGACGAGGGTAATCAGGAGCAACCTTTTAATACTAAAAACAAACTAAAAATATAAAATACTGATTATTAAAATAAAACGGTGCAGACACTTAGCAGTTTTCATTCTTTCACTGACAGTTACATTAAAGTTTCGATTATTTCACGAATTATTTAAATCGAAAACGTTCCAATAATGATTATAATAATATAGCTAAACTGACATAGAAAAAATAATATAGCTAAACTTTTAATGTTATAATAACAACAATAATAACAACAACCACCATTTGTATTTAAAAATGAATCACAAAAATATATATTTTATTTATATTATTTAACAAATAATTTTATTAATCTAGTGTTTTTATACTTATGCTCATCAAATGTATGATGAATCACATTAATTTTATGATTAATTATTATATATTTATGTTTTTTTTATGTTTTTACACTTACTCTTATCAATTTTACGATTAATCTAATGAATTTTACAATAAAATGTCATAAATTTTTACGATAAATATCATAAATTTTACGATTAATATAATAAATTTTACGATGGATGTCAAAAAAATTACAATAAATCTCATATATTTAACTATAAATGTAATAATGTTATGATGAATTATATATATATATATATATATATGTGACATCCAATACAACATTTGATTAAAAAGTAACTTAATGGGATGTGAAATCCATACAGTTGCCGTTGTCAACTATAGCGCTAAGTGCCCACACATGGAAGGTTTTTTTAATCTATAAATATTTTGTCTGTTTTTATGTTAAATATTAAAATGCAAAAACAGAAGTTAAAGAATTTTTCATTTAATAAATATTTTGTTTCTTATTATGTTAAATATTAAAATGGCAAAAAAAAACTTAAAAAATAATAATCAAAATAATATTTTCACTTTCATTTTATTGATATAATTTTATTTTGATTTTGTCATCTTTATTAACGTATATACTTGCTACAGAGTAATAAAAAATTATATATGAATGAAATTTATCATTATGAGGAAATTATGAAGAAATACATAATAATCAAAATTATTTATTTTATATTTAGCTATAAAAATATGAGGAAAAAGAAAAAATAGATTGAAGGGATTGTGCTAATAAGAAAAATAATATAAAGTAAAGTTGGGGAAATTATAAGAAAGTTAAATTAGTAATACACTACTACAATTTTTATTAATATAAGAAAGTTAAATTAGTAATAAATTACTATATTTTTTATTAATATTTAATATGTAAGGATAATTTAAAAAATTAATTTAACAGATTACCAGATTTAAGTTTTTCTTTACATTTAAAATCTAATCAATGATTTAGATTAAATATCATTAATTTAAAAACTATTATTTATTAGCTTTACAATAAAATCAAATTTATAAAATTGCCCTAAAATTCATTTCTGGAAGTAAAACTTTACTTCACGGAAGCACTGCTTCAGCGGGATAACCGTGGGGCAAACAATATTGGCCCACTGAAGCTTGTTTTTTTTTTGGTGGAAACCCACTGAAGCAATTTTGCCCCATGGAACATTGCTTCCATGGAGCATTACGTGGCGTTGATAAATTTGTAGTGTAAGTTAGCTCCAATTTCAGTCCAAAACTTAAAGAATTAATTTGTTTTTAATCCTAAATACAAGAAAATCCTAACTTAATTATAGAGATTCAAGAATTTAACACAAATTCTTATAAATTTTGAAGAAATTCAAGAGAGATTGAAGAATTGAAAACTGAAATACGAAGATATTCAAGTATTTAGGGTGAGGAGGGTAGAATATGTAAATAGATTTAATAAATAGTTTGTGAAGAGTAGTTTTAAAAATAAGATTTTAGGATTTAAGTTTTCTTAGTAGATAGGTTGTGTGGCATAATAGGTAGGTAGGCTGTAAATATAATTTCTCAATAGAATATGGTTATAATAAGCTTAAAGGATCATTTTACTCTTTTTATTAAATTAATTATAAGTTACTATAATAATAATAATTATAATTAAATAAAAAATTAAGTATTAATTAGTAATTATTAATTAAGAAATTTAATCATTAATTATTAATATTAATATTAATTAATAGAAAATAAAAATTTTCATATTTAATTAATAAAAATTACTAAATACATTATTTTTTTTCCTCTTCCTTTCTTTTCTCTTTCTTTTTCTTTTTCTTTCTCCTCCTTTCTTCCTCATTTCTCTAAACCAAAACATCTCTCTCTGAGCTTTCCCATTCCATTTACTGTTGACTGGCGTCGATCGTCATCGCCCTTCTCCGTTGACGGCCATTGACCTGCACTGATTTTATCTCAAAATCTATATTTTTGTTTCTTCCAGTCTATTCATCTCGTTTTCTCAGTTACTTTTTTCAACCAAAAAAAAAATAGAAAAGCCTAGATCTAATGTTAAAAGCCGAAACTTTTTCTTTCTCCTGAATTTTTTTTGTATTGTTTCCTCACTATATGTGAGGATTGTTGTTGGTTTTTTTTTTCTCAGGGGCACCTATCTTCCAGTCAATTTAGCCAGATCCGATTGTAAGAGTCGTCGGTTGACGCTCCAAGCAGTCAGATCTAGCCACCGGGGCGCCAATCTGGTGCTCCAAGATGCTAAATCCGGTCGTAAGGGCTCTGATCCAGCACCCCTGACAGCCAGATAATGGCAGAGTTGAATGACTCATCTTCGACGAGCTTTGGGCACCGGGGATAGTATTGCTTCAATCAGAAACAACTGTCTCTCTATACGAGGTTCGCATTGAAATTGAGTTTGATTTGTGACGGTAAAAGTGTACAAAAAAACATTGACGCAACTCCTTATAATCTCGAAATAGACATTCTTGGGTTTAGCTGAAGAATCAGCATTCCTTGTCTTCAAGGAATTGATGATTCTGTGAAATTGTTTTTCTTAGTCCAAAATTAAACCAAATTATGGAATTGGTGGAGACACAAGGAATATGGCCCGAAAAGAATCCTGGTTCTGCTAACCAAGCACGCTATAATCATGTATCAAAATATTAAATATCCTTTCATATTTAAATAAATTTAAAATTAATTTTTTATTTTAATTGGTATATTACCTTAAATATTCTTCGTAAAATTCTTTCTTCCAAAGATAATAATGGCCCTTTTTGAAATAATAATGGCCCTTTTTGATACTATCAATACCGATTCAATTGCAATATATTTTTTTAAAAGTAGATTGGAAATAAAAGAAAGGGGTGTTGGTATTAGAATTTAAACCTCACATATGCTAGGTGCTATTTTTTAAGAGTGGTTGGATGAATCATTTTGAGTATATTTTTAAATTTATTTTTGTTTTTGGTTAAAAAATTTTATATACAATCATTTTATTAATTATATTACAATTGCATAACGGAGTTTAAAACAAATTAGTACTCCTTTTTAAAATAAAAACTAGTTAGAACACTTGGTACTTGGTCTTTTCAAGTTGAAGTACCTAGCCCTGGAACGATCATAATTCCATTTAACATTAATAAATCATAGGGATAAACATTTCAGAATAAAATATATTATTAATGATTTTAATTACTATATATATAGTTTTGTTCCCTTGTAATTACCTTTTTTTTAAAGTTATAATATTAGGGTCTGTTTAATCTAGTTGAAGTTATTGTAAAAAGTGCTGTTTGAATAGAGTTTTTTTAAAAGTACTGTAAAAGAAATTAAATTAGTATTTGACAAACCTAGTATAAAAATATCGGAGAATGTTGAAAACTATTTATTAAAATTTTTATATATTTTTGATAAATGAAAAAATAAAATAATAAACTTTATTAAATTAAATCACAAGTTTTCAAGTGAAAAAAATAAAACTAAATAAAACTTTTTGTTAAATAAAAATTAAATAAATGAAATAAATATAAAAATAGGACAAAATAAATAAATTATTGTAAAATTATATGAATTCTCTTTTGTAATTTTATAAATTATTGAAAAACAAAATGAAAATGTAAAAATTTTACTAAATATATATTATCAATAATAGCATTTTTTGAAAAAGCTTCAATTTATAGATTCATTAAAAAACTCAAATTTACTTCCCGCATAAGTTAAAACTTTTAAAAACTTAAAAGTCAAATACCAGATTTTTACTTATAAAATAGATAAACTTTTTTTATGTCAACTATGCACTTAATATTTTGTGAAAGTGCGTTTATCTTATCCAAATCAAAAGCATTAAAGCATTCGGTGAAATATAGGAATGGGACCATTTACAAACAAAACCACACTTTGATCAAACTTAAATCTTTATTTTATTTTAAAATTTTCAAAGGTCAGAGGCATGTGCAGTTAATGATGACGATGATATGCACATATGTACACACTATTCATTAGATTGACAGGATAGGTAAAGTAATAGGACTTATCTTTTAAAATATATTTAGAAAATGAAGTATGATGTATCTGTTTCTTAATTTTATTTTGAAAATAAAAATTTCACTCTCAATATATTAAAATCAAATTTAAAATTTATCAATTAATGTTTTTTTTAGTAGATTAATTAATGTTTTTTGCAGGTGATATTTCAACCCACATAAACGTAACTGTTTAGCATTATTAATTACCAATTAGAGTAGAGATATTTCAAAGAAGATTAAAAATTTTAAAAAAAAGTCAATGGAAGCCTTCTGAAGTTTCAGGCTTTCAGCTGATAAAAAAAATATAGGGAAATTTTGAAAAAGGATGTATAATAGGAATATTTACTTTTGTACTATTTAAAAAAATAAAATTAAAAAGATGAAAGTTTTAAAAATGATCATTAAAATTAGATGTGTTTGCCTGAAGAATTTCAACAAGAAAATTTATTTCAATCAAAATATTCAAAAGTTCAAAATTTATTTTTTTTTTGAAAAATTTCAAAATTTAAGAAGAATTTCAAGAAAAAATTTAATATGCTCAAATTTCATCTTAAAAATCCAAAAAAATTGTGGTTTTTCAAAATTACTCTAAATCTTTCCTTCTTTTTTTACATATGACCCACTATTAATATAAAACTAAAAAAGAAAGATATTTTTTAATTAAATATAATATATATTTTAGTTTCTTAAATTATTAATAAAATCTATATAGTTTTTACAAATTTAATGATACCCATATTACATTTCTTTGGATATTTTTTAATTATTTTTTTATTTCATCAAATTCTAGTATTCAATAATTCTTTCTAAAAAAATATTTATCCAAACAAAATAATTATAAATGTTAATAGTGTGAGCCCTACTATGTGATGGACCTTGAAACTTAAGATTTTCTTCCGACCAATTCCTTAAGGATTTAATGATCATTTTTATTATTTTTTTATGAATTTCAAAACTTTCATTTCCTTTTTAAATATTACTTTTATGGATAATACCAAAAATTGAATATTCTAATTATATCCCTTTTCGAAATTTCCCAAAATGATATCAAATCCCATAAGAGATGATGTAATAGATAAAGACTCAATTTGCAGATGACATTAAGAACTCATATATATAAAATTTAAAAATCAATTCTTCTTTTTGCACCATTCCATCAAAAGATTATGGACAATATCAATTTCTTGATAAAATATCTGACCGAAAGGCTACGATCAACAAGTTAACTATGTTATTTGTATCTTAATTATTAAAGACATTTTTAAAACGATGAACAAAATCCTTGAAGTACCAGCTGTTTTAACTTGATGAACTTCAAAATATAAAAGCACAATTAGATATAGTTTTGTCTGGATGATCACAAAAATGGATGACTGATGTATGCAATAAAAATTTAGATCTATGATCTGGACAAGCTGATTATTTTGATGTATAAATTAGGATAGGTATAAATCATGTTGCTTCACCAAGAATTATCATGTTAAATAACCAACATACAATGATCGTCATAATGTTTGAGTAAATCTATTTAAAATGCTCCTCGCAACATATTTTTTAATGATATGAAAATATATCCATAAAAATGATTCTATTGACCTTATTAAATTAAAGTCCATCTCCGCGAATATATTTTTCTAAATTTCAAAAGTAAGAATATTATTTTTTATAAAAGTAATGCAAGAATCCAAAAGAAAAACTTGAGAAGAGTTTCAAGATAATTTTTTAGAGTTTTTTGATGTCGATAAAAGGTGATCAGTATGATGGCTGATCGTTGTTTCATGAATAAGAAATTTTAAATACATTCCAATTTTTTATCTTTACATTACATTTATAAGTTGACTTCAAAAACTACTAAATATAACACTCTAAATTTACAAATTTCTCCCTATGCTCTTCACCCTCTCACTGTTCCTCTCCTCTGTTTTTCCATAATCTTCATCTAACTTCCGAACCCTAAACCTAAAAATTCTCAAAGCAATTCATCTACAACTTCATTTTAGATATTATTTCTTTATATCTTATATTAAAATTGGAATATTGTTGATTTGTACATAAATTATTATTTAGAGTTTATTTTTTTGAATTGATTTATTGTTGTTGTTATTGTATGTTGATTTGGATTGATAAGTTTTTTTCTTTTGAATTTCTTTTGAAGTGTACGTTATCTTCTTCATAGGTTTCCATGCTTATATCCTTTCATGCTAGCTATTTTCATTCAAAATTTTTATTTTTTTAGTTAGAGGAAAGAAAAACAATAAAAATATTTTAAGGTTTAAAGAAGAGAAAGAACAGAAAAAAAGGAGAAGGAGAAGAACTTGAACTTTTTTAGTTTGAGAGAATAAAAACAGTAAAAAAAATATTAGGTTTAGAGGAGAGGAAGAATAGGAATAAGGAGAATAACGTGAAGGGGAGAGAATGTGAACTTAGTATAATGAAAAATTTTATTAAAGGAAAATTGTCTTTCATTCAAAAATATTATTGTCTAAATGAATACCGAGGTGTAAAGAGGAAAAAAAAAGTACAAATAAAAGGTCTCCTTATAAATTTGCTTTAGCTTTTCGATCAAATTGAGTTTTAATTTAACGAAGTTAATAGAGTATTTTTTATAAGTATTTTTGTCATTACATTACATTAAATAGAATAATTGTGAAGGAAAAGTTGAATTGTAGATAGAACTTTATATGTTTGTAATTATTAGGCAAAAGAATATTCGCATAGGAACTAAACTAGCGATAAGTACTACATAAAATATTGATAGAAACCGACCACGATGCAAAAGTAAGAGAAATTCTATTTATACCAATTTTTTTTCCTTCCCACACCCCATTTTACACTATAAACTACTGTTCATATCAGGGGAAAACGGGTGTGAGACTAAAAAAATATGGTGTATTTAGAAACCCTACAGAAGAAAACCAAAACTTATCTGTAACTTTTGCTGCGGTGCTTGGAGCTTGGCAGAGAACAGAGGGTCTTACAAAGATTAATTAGAAAAAGGCAGCTGATATCTAATTAAGTAGTTCTAGGGTCTAGGGAGTATATGAAAGATCTTGATAATTTCATTTGTTTCTTACTTGATCGACAGAATTCTTCACTGACATGCTTGAAGATGCATGGCTTTGGATTTTGCAAAAGTAGAGAGAGAGCGAGAGAGAGAGTACGTACCTTCAGAGGGGACAAGGGTGGCATTCTGGGCATTGGATTTGCTGCACCAAAACAAAACAACGAAGAGGATGGTGATGAAGCATGCGGAAGAAGACGGTGGCTTCAGCCTCAATACCATCTTTTCTCTTTTCTCTCTTCACAAACAGGATATTGGATGACTGCTTCTCAGTTCTCTCTCACCACGTATTAATATTAGCTGCAATGACTCAGAAACCATAGGTCAACATAAAAAAACCAATAACTCTTTATTTTATCTACAGAATTTTTGGCACGAGTTGCGTACATAACTGGAAAGTGGGCAATAACGGCAAGAAACACTCTGACCATAGGCAGAAAATTCTGTTCTGTGGGCTTGGGGCTTAATCCAAGTTCGGTTTATTATTATTTTAAAGACACTACAATCGAGCACAAACTGCGGGTTGGTTATCGAGGTTAGCTACTGTTCATTTTCTTAAAAGGAATTAAGTTTGAGGTTTGAGATTTGAGATTTTTTTTTTATACTTTTTATGAAAAAAATGGACCCCATCAACTTTTGCATATTACATTGGTAGAGTTTTGATAATTAATGCTGATCAATTAGTCAAGTGATTGAATAAATACCTTAATTAACAAAACACTTTGTTATCATTTTACAATAACCTCATGGCTCATCTCAATGCCATCGGAGAAAAAAAAAGCGATTTTGTTATTAATTAATTATAATGATAACGCATTCAAATTGGTCGGCATGATTCACCTATCATATTTCTAGAATTGAATTTGAATTTTTTCATTTAAACATAAAAAATTACAACGATAACGATAAGGATAACGATTAAAGCTTATAAAACTTAACCATATACAGTAATTCGTACCTGTATTTAGAACATGTGGCACGAAAATGCTTTCTTCAGGTTCGTTAGTTCACACAATGGGAAATATCAAATATCCCCAGCATTTGATTTTTCACGTTTTCTACAGAAGCCACTTGAAAATTGTTTACTAAAGAAATGCTTTTGATTTTTTATTGGATTTCTTTGGTAGGGTCTTGACTTGAATGAATGCAGGCAACTTGGCAATTTTTTTTTTTTGAGGAGAGCAGTTTCATGGCAGCCTAGCTCAAAGGACACTTTTAGAGAGGGCAACAGATCGAAGACTTCATGGCAAACGTGGCTCAAGCAATGGCCCTGGCTTGGTTGGTTTTTCACCAGTTTGATGATTTTAGATGTGTTACAGTCTTTATCTCGAACACCTGCTTAATTTTTTTTTGATAAGCACATGCTTAATTACGATTGAAGATAGCAATGATAGTTTATTTTTGCTTTTGTAGTTGGGCTTAAGCCCCCATTTACGAAGTGATGATTTAGATAAAACAAACTTATTAATTATTACGGTAGGGAGATTTATTAATTTTTTACAATAGTTCAAATTAGAACTATGAATTTTTATTAATTTAGCGAAGTTATTAAATAGAGAAAATTAGTTTAGAAAGATTTTACTATAATTAATATCATATATCTTCTTTTATTTTTTTTCCGATCTTGGGGGTTGAAATGGATACACAAGGCATAGCACCTTGGTTCTTGCTTTACTTTGACAAACAACGATTTTGTTTTTTAGTGTTGGAGGGCTAAGCTTTGTGGCAATGGAATATAGCCATCCCTATTTCTCACGTGTAACTTTAGTACAATTTATATGCATTATAAAACATGCTCCAAATCTGATGTTCCCTGATTATGTATAAGAAATGATTGTATGAACGGATTAAAATCAATTTTAAATCCCACATAATTATTTTTGGCGAAGACTTATCTTAAGAAAGTTTCGGTGTTATTGTTGTTTGATATTGCTGGACGGCTCTAAAGTTTTCTTCATTCTATCGGTTTTCTACGTTACTTTGGGAAATCTTTTGATTCCTTAGAAAATAGATTAAATTCCTTGGTGTTTAAAACTGTAATAAAAAATCAGACAGGTAGGTAAAGCTTCAAAAGTAAAACTTGTCACCTTGAAGGTAGAAAAATTCAAAGAAAGTTTGCTTCTTTTGTCTTTTCTTTTCAATTACATCTTTCTGGACATATGAAAACTTCAACTATAATAGGTAACAACTCCCTTAACATCGGTATTATTATTTTTTTTATTATGTTGGATGTGAAATTTTAGTATAAATTTCTGCTGTCCTGTCTATGTTGAGTATTTAAAGAATTGATTGGAATAGTTTATTCTTTCTACAATTTCAATGTTACAATGTGTGCAAAAGGAAGATTGATTTATTGTGTATTTTTGGATGTGAATTTAATGTATCGGTTCAAGGATGTTTGAATAATCAAAAGGCCACAAGTTGATTCATGTGGTTGTATAACTTGTGGTGGCTTTGCCTTTGGGTGGTGGCTTTTGTGAAGGCTTGTGGAGAGGGTGTGAGAAGCTCCCTTATTGTCCTCTTTCTTCCAGGTCGAGTGATTTTTTTGCAGTGAGACCTGACTTGGAAGTTGACAAGTGGGAGGGGAAAGAGGGTTGACTTTGCTTCTGAATTTTTTTAAGTGGGTTGCCTATGTTGGGAGTAGAGAAGATAAGAGAAGGTTGCCATGGCAGCCGACCCTTTTTTTTTTTAAAGTAATATTTAAAATGACCCAAGTAAATAAAACTCATGCTACTAAATTTGGGCTTTTAAAATTTAATTTGGATGTTGAATTGGGCTTTGAATTTTAGTAATTGAACTTTGGGTTTTCAAGTTTATCTGATCCCATTGTTGAATTTTTGGGCATTCCTAATAAGAACAATCTAGAAGCTGCACATTGCACGTTATAGTTTTGAAGTTGAAAAACTCATATTTTGAGAGGGATCAAAGATGGAAATGGGAAGGATAGGCTACCCTGGTGGGTTTTCACATATTAAATTTGTATTTATAAATACGAGAAAAAATCTAATCATTTGAAATTCAGTAACAGTTACCAATTTGAGATAAGCACAATGAACAGTTTGGTCCCAAGACTGCTTTTGTTGGCCAATCTGTAGACTGCATAAAGCTGAACATTGCAGAGCAAAATGATACTGATAAAGTGATGCTTTCAATGCTTTTAAAAGTAGTATTCCCTTATATTTATGGTATACACATCTAGAATCCAACAACCAAAAGTCTTTGTGATCTGAATTTCGAAATATGGTCACTGTATAGCGCAAGATCATAACTCACACCATATATGAACAGAAAGGACATATAGGTTCTAGAACTTCAAGTAGGCAGTGGAAGAAACAGCATAAGAAAGTTACCAAAATTCTGTTTTCGAACAGAGTGAGTGGTGACATGGTATAAGTAGCGGAACGGAACAAACAACTCTTACCTTCCATCTGCAAGAATGTTGCTGAATTCTTAAACATTTACTGGAGAGACATTTGGTTCTGTCCCTGAGGTCTTGTTCTTGCTCTTAATGTCACTACTGTCGGATGCAATGGATGTTTGCGTTTCTTCACTCATAAAGGTTCCTGTTATATCCTTAAAATCGCTGTCAGTTAAGTCTTGACTATTAAACGCTGGAAATCTCTCGCTCTGTTTTAAATGCGAAACCAAGACTGTAACACCGACTCCTTTCGGTTGGTGGGCCAAGCTAGGTTGGTTTTGAGATACTATATGGGCTTGTAACATGTGGCCTGGGAAGTAAAACCCATCCATTTGACACAAATATAGATCTGCAATTCGTGTTTTATTTTGTAAAATTGGTAAATTATCGTGTCAAATTTTATGTCAACTGTATTTATCAAATTTTAATGTGTCATTTTCGTATTTTTTTTGTATCATTTTTATTCGATATTATCATATTGTGTCTAAGATTTCAAGTCTATATGAATGTTTATTATAAAAAAAATTT
The DNA here is from genome assembly GCA_032173925.1 of Heritiera fomes. Classification (NCBI taxonomy): domain Eukaryota; kingdom Viridiplantae; phylum Streptophyta; class Magnoliopsida; order Malvales; family Malvaceae; genus Heritiera; species Heritiera fomes. The sequence continues at coordinate 6,635,199 of JAPDPM010000015.1, forward strand.
TTTATTGCTTCAGATCCTTCTAGTACCTGATATCAAAAAGTAAATTAATATTAATGCAATGCCATTTTCTTTTTGATATGGCCTACTAAATTGTTTAAGTAGTCATAAGTTTGGTTTTAACTTGTATTTAAAATTAAGTTTTTGTTTGTTACTACCATACTTGGACTTTATTGGCTAACTTACATATATAATGTTTGAAGGAAAAAAAAAACATGGAAGGTGATTCAAAGAAAATAGTCTACAATTTAATTTAATGAACAAAGCATTTCTTATCTTTCTGAAAACTGAATTCTTAGCCAAAAGAGAGGTTTTTTATTGGAAAATTCATATATAAAGATACTAATAGAAGCTGCAAATTGCAACTTACAGTTTCTGAAGTTGAAAAAGGCAATGAGGTAGGCTAGGCTACATAGCATATTCGAGAATAACACACTGAAGATTAACATCAGTCGCAACTGTGTCCCAAGATTGCTTTTTATGGCCAATCCTCAGACTGCATAAAGTTGAACATCACAGAGCAAAATAACAGTGATAATGTGATGCTTTTCATGCTTTGAAAAGTAGTATTCCCTTACATTTATGGTATATAAATCTACAATCCAACTACCGCAAGTTTCTGTGGTCTGAACTTCAAAAAATTGCTATCGTAAAGTACAAGATCATAACTCAGTCTATATATGAACAGAAAGGATATATAGGTTCTAGAACTTCAAAGTAGGCAGTGCGAGAAACAGCATAAGAAATTTACCAAATTCTGTTTTCTAACCAAGTGAGTGTTGACATGGTATAAGTAGCACTGTAGCATCATGGAACAAACAACTCTTACCTTCCTTCACTAAGAATGTCACTTAATTCGGTAGCATTTACTGGAGTGACATTTGGTTCTGTCCCTGATATAGTATTGCTCTTACTCGTAACAATGCTGCCAGTAATATCCTTAAAATCCCAGTCGGTTAGATAACTTGGTTTTGCTGTAACATTGCTCACTTCAATATCTCCAGCAAGCATACCCAAAACACGAGACATGGATGGCCGCATTAATGGTGATGCCTGAGTGCATAAAAGTGCCACTCCTATCACTCGAAGAGCTTCATTTTCATCGAACTCTACTAAAGTTGGATCCATTAGACCCAAGCTTTGGTTATTTTCATGCAAGGTCCACACCTAGAGACATTGTAGAAAAAAATAATCATGATTAAATGCTTCAAAATTCAACAGGTACTTGAACAAATAGTACTACAAAAGAGTTAAAAGTTTCCCTTTCATTACCCATTCAAGAAGATAAATTCTGTCTTTGTCTAATGTTTGATCAGAGTTAGGTCTACCACTGAGAATCTCCAAAGCAACAACACCAAAGCCAAAAACATCAGCTTTCTCAGTGAGGTGCCCACGCATTGCATACTCAGGTGCCAAGTAGCCACTTCATGATAATTAAATTACATGGTGAGTATTTTTATTGTCAAAAATCCATAATCTAGCTACTTGGGTACAGAGTCATATGCCATTAGGGAAGGACTCCAGAACAAATGGTTGAAAGGGCTTACATGGTTCCTGCAACCCGAGTACTGATGTGCGTTTTCTTGTCATCATACAGCTTCGCCAATCCAAAATCAGATATTTTTGGGCACAGCTCTGCATCAAGCAAAATATTGCTTGCCTTGACATCTCTATGGACGATCCTTGGTCTAGAATCCTCATGAAGATAAGCTAGCCCTCTTGCAGTTGACAAGCAGATATTGAAGCGGTTTGGCCAATCAAGATGCAAGTCATTATGTCCTGCATTTATATAGTAAGAAGTCTTTAAAGCATGTTCATTAATCAACCAAGGAATAAATTGGATTGCCCATAACTGCATTAATGTCAAAAGATTAAACAAGACAATAAATCTTGCACATGTTTATCATACCATTCAAATCCATTCTTTTATTTTTTGTTTGTAAAGCAAGAGTTGTACAATTATAGTTAGATCCATTTTGATAATTTTGGTAACAGAAAAAGACTTGGGGATTTCAGGTTCCAAAGAGTGGAAAGCATGAAAGGATTATAGAATGTTCTCTCATACCAAAGAGTGCCTGATCAAGGCTTTTGTTTTCAAGATACTCGTAAACAAGGATGCGCCTATTTCCTTCGATGCAGCACCCGTGTAGTTTGACAAGATTACGATGTTGAACCGCTGATATGGTAGCTATCTCAGTGACAAATTGATCCTTCCCATGGTTTGATGCTACTGAAAGTTGCTTCACAGCTACAACTCTCCCATCAAAAAGTGTACCCTAAAACATAATACTATAATTTAGTAGCATCGTAAAAAATCATCCTGTCATGGTAATTCTCATTATTACATGTCAAGCTGCTACCATAGTTACATGCCAAAATAGTTTACCTTGTATACAGTTCCAAACCCCCCTTCTCCTAACTTATTCAAAGGACTGAAGTCTTCTGTGGCGGCTTTCATCTCAGAATAACTAAATGTGTTGGGTCTAGGGCCAATACCAAGAAGCACTGCACAGTCAAGTAAGCAATTAGCAGGCTGTAAGTTGTGCATTTTGCTCGTGCAGGGGAAGCATATCAATTTGAAGGCAGAAGACTTTTCACTTGTCTTTAAATATTTTGGGGGTCTTGCCAAATAAATTAATTCAAAAGAATGATATTGACCAGAGATCTAAAGGTTAAAACAGCTGCATGCAACCTTGACATAGGACACTAGATATTGAATGCTTATAAAATTTCAAAACCAAGATGACTAAAATACAAATTATTCAAGCTAATTTTCCAAGATATGCAGAATGCCTTGTGTCTTTTTGATTTTCTTATCAGCACATGATAGGGTACTACTTTCTGTCAATGAGCATTTCTTTTCTCCTAATTTAGGGCTAATGTCTTCAAGGCCTTCAAAAAAATATGTTTGTCTATTGCAATAAACTAAACCATTCCCCATTAGCAATCGAGAGAGTGTAGAGGATTATGATACACAGTTTCCACTAACTCCTGGCATAGCAGAAAAGTGAAAAGTGACATTCTCGAATTTCCTCACAAAATCTTGAAAGAGAGGATTCATTGTTCTATATCAAGATGCACCTATACAGTGACTACTATTACTATATAATATATATATATATATATATATATATATATATATATACACATATATTTTATGATACATTGATTCTCTTACCTTCTTCATCGTCGTCTTCTTTTCTTCTTTTAACATATATAATTACAAATATGAGTACTGAAGCCACGGTAACAACAGGAATTGCAATACCAACAATCAATCCTGTTTGGTTCTTCTTTTTAGGAATTTCCGGTGGTATCCCACTAACAGTTGGTACGAAATCTGAGCAGCAGAGTAGAGGTATTAGAAACAAAAAACATCAGATATTCACATGAAGCATATATTACATAAAGATTCAAAAGTTCTAAGGTGTCTTACTTGGTGCAACATTAATAGCTGAAATGATTGGACCATAATAACCTCGATCTGGCGTACAGCAGGTCCCCTTACCGGCCCAAAACAAGTGAATTTCAAGATAGTTCTCCGTTACATTAGTAGTGAAATTTCTAGTTATTGCTCTCTGAACACCACCTGCCTCATTTGATATATCAAAATCCCTTATTCGGCGGGTTCCCTGATGAAGCATTGATGAGATATATAGCAGTAAGATTTCTATATGTAAAATTAAGTGAACAAGATTGTGACATAGAAACACTGCAAATATTTGATCAAAAAAAAAAAGAAACACTGCAAATAGAGGGCATCAATTGTATGATCTACAACTGAGAATGGTACAAATTTCTACTTTAAAAAAAAAAATTACCTGAACATATACATCAAAAACACGTCTTCCCAGACTCCGCCAAGACTGTGTGCTTCGGGGTGGGAAAGCTGTTTCTGCAAAGAACAAGGTTACTGTATAAGATCCATTCTCAAGGCCTAGGCCATAGTATCTGAGTGATCCAGGGGATAGCCTTGAAGTCCGATACAGCTCCGGAGTGTTGGTACTTGACACTTGTCCCAAGTTGTTTTGCACGAACTGTTGATTTTCACTATCTAAAAACAAACCTACATTGCTAACTGCCCATTTCTGTGTACTGGTTACATTAAATGCTGCTGCTCCAAGAGTTGATATGTTGTCAGCCTCAAAATTTATCCCATTAGATATCATCTGTGGGCCACCACACTTGATTGAGAAGTTTGCATCTGCCAATGCCAACAATGAAATATGTAAGCATGGTACTAAGCATTTGTTATGATTAATCTACATATAATTAAAACCTCAATAACAGATGGTGATTCCAAAGTTTTAGCTAAGCTTACAACGTGGAGCATTCCTATTGCATGGGAAGCTTCTTTGAAGGCATTCTAATCTTGGTAAAAGCCTACGTCATTTAAAAAACAATTTCTGGATTAGGAACTTTAAAAGAATGCACTGCATGGCAGAGATAACAGGGAGCATTTGGTTTTGTATATGTACAAGAACTCTTTTCACAAAGTTTTACATTTTTATTCATGGGGAAATGTATAGGAGAAGGGTAAAACAAGGTGCTGTGGAACGAAAACTTACCTCGAGTTTGAGCTATTAAGTGTGAAGTTGTTGACCACAAAATTCCTACACAAAATGCAATGAAACAATCTCTTAGCAAAGTCTTTAATAATATGTCTTGTGTCTCCTTAGAAAATGTGTAAACAGAGTACGTGTTGAATATTGGCACTAATTTGCTATTGATTCCTTCTTACATTCGGATACCAAGTTACCAACTATAAGAAATTAAGCCCCATATGAGCACCAAAAAATCCTTAAGCTTCAAAGCAAAGTGTTAAAATTAGAAAATAAAGGTAAGTAAAGGAAGTATCATGGTTTAAGATACATACAGTTGTAAGGTTGAGTTTACCCATGAGGGCAAGCTTCCTGATAGGAAATTGTATGATAAATCTCTGCGCAGAGAAATACATTAGCAGAGAGTGAGTAGGGAATATGAAAATATTACCAGAATCAGGAGGATTTTACTGCTTTTTCAATTTCACGGTTCAATATATGGAAGATGTCGACTGATGGCTTCACAACTATAGAGAATCTTAGATGGTGAATGTTTAAAAGTAACATTATATGAAAATAATTTTTCAATGTAGCCTCTAATTCAACTTTTATTAAGGATTAACCAGCATCTCCATCCCCAACCCTCTTCCATCAAGAATACTTATCATGCAACATACTTACCATAGTGAATGAAGCATACAAAATATAATAACAAATATAGTAAGTTGGTGTGATAGGATGACTTACATAGTCTGAAGAGTTTCACTCTTTTGGCTGGGAATTGGACCTGACAGACTATTATTTCCAAGAAACCTGGCCATTTCAATAGCATTGAAGAGGAGAATAATGTCAAGTGAAAAGCATATGGCTAGACCCAAAAGTCCAAGATAAAATGACATAACATGAGATTTTCAAGTATTGAAGGGGATAATTTTTCTTTTGTAGCTTACAAGCTGGTAAGAGAATTCATATTGAACAAAGCACTTGGAATTTGGCCTGTTAAGTTGTTGAAACTCAAATCCCTAGAAGAGGAAAAAAATTAAAAACATAAAGCAGAAGCGAATATCATAAATTACTAAAGCGGTTCATTTGTAAATAAAACTTACAGAATTTGTAAAGATTGTAATTCTGAGATATAAGATGGGATAGTACCCGTGAGTAAGACATTTCTTAGAACTCTAGAGGAAATAAAAAGAAACAAAAAAAATGTAATAAATCTGTTAGTTGTAAATTAAGACAAGAACATTCATTTTCTTTTCCAAAAAAAAAAAGCAACTGATGATTACAAGAAGTCGAGTATGCTGAACTCACAAGTCAGTCAAATTCCTTAGATTTCTTACAAAATCAAGAGAAGAGCTCCCATTGTAAATACCGCCAATTCGCCTACATGATTGTATAAAAGCATCAAACACAAGAGCCTAATGTATGAATATGCAGACAAAGCGAGAGAGTCCTTTGGTACAAGAGAGTATCAGGTAAAACAAGATATCTACTCACAAAGACTCCAATGAGGTTAAGTTTGCAAAACTGGACGGTATAGGTCCTTCAAAGGAGTTCCCTTCAAGTCTCCTGTATAATTTGAAAGACCAGTGAAACTAATGACAATCTGGGCAAAGCTATCCTTCTTGATGTTGAATCAGAGAAAACTTATTCAAAAATTAACCAAGATGTTTTGATAACTCACAATGATGTAAGCCTTGTCCAGTTATTGCCAATAAAGTCAGGTATTTTGCCTGTGAAATCATTGTCAAATGCCCACCTGAAATTCACGTAAGTTAACTGTTAATAGTATAAGGTATGGCAATTTGCAGGTCTAGAAGGATTGCAATCCCGAGTTCTTTCTTACACAATTCGCATGCTTCCAAAATTAGCAAATGTTGAGGGAATCTCACCACTCAAACCACAACTGTTAATGTAACTGTCAAATTAATAAACCAATGTTAAATTTTCATATGGTAAACCTGTAAACAGAATCATATGCATCCCTAGAAAGAACTAGAGAAAATTAGGACTTACAGTTCTCCAAGTTCTACTAAATTACCAAGTTCTGGAGGAAGTGATCCAGAGAAATTATTTATGCCCAAAGACCTGCGTGATATAGATCCACATAAAATATTAATTGAAACCCATTTGTATTTTTCTTTTTTGGGGTTACCAAGAGAATTATAAGCAACAAAAGAAACAGAGTAAAGAACTAATCTAATCTAAATCCCCTTGGAAAGGCCACCCCTCTAGCACCTGCCTCAAGAAATGCTCTTAAAAACCTTGGAGGTTCCTCAACACTTCATAATCATCATCCATCTCACAGGCTGATTTTTCCAGAGCATCTGCACAAAAGTTATCTTTCCTTAAAACATGATGAAAGTTACAGTCCCACTTCCTTTTACTGATCCTGCAAATGTAGTCTATGATGCATCCAAGAGGATGAGTGTCAATATCTGCTCCTTGAATTAAATCCAAAACTCCTCTTGCATCAGCCTCACAAACAACTTTCCTAAAACCCTCCTCCCAATCTAAAAGGAGATTATACCGAACAGCATATAAGTATGCAGCAACATTTGCACACTATCCTAAATAAGCTCTGAAGCCAATCAGCAAACCTCGATCAATCTGCTTGCACCTGATGTACCTGGATTTCCCCATGCTGAACCATCTATGTTCAGCCTAACTTTGTCCTTCACAGGTCCTGACCAGCTAACTGTAATATCTTCCTTGTCCATCCCTCCCTGCTTCACATTAGCTATTTGTATCTCCATAGCCCCTGTAACAATCTAGTGAAGCAACCCCTCTTCATCTATATGAGCTTCTTCTTTATTAAAAACCAAATTACATCTCATTTGCCAAATCTTCCATATTGCTGTCACGAACAAACACCTCCAGCCAATACCATTCAGCTTGCTATTTGATTCTTTATCCGGATTCACGTCCAACCATTCAGGTAATGAGGTTGTAAAGAAATTCGATGAAGCTAAATTACCCCATATTCAGTTCCATATATTTTTGGCAAACCTACAGTCTCTAAGCACATGTAGAGAACTTTCTTCTGCTAAACCACATATCTCGCATACAGGGGAACTAGGCATTCCACGTAGGAGCAGCATCAAATTAGTGGCTAACCAAACAATATATAACCATCTATGAGGTGCAGATGACTTCCATATCCAGTCAAGCTTAACCCCCTCTCCATTATAATCTCTTGTCGATGCCAAATTATCTGCTAATTTGACAGTAAATATACCATTCGCTTTATAGTGCCAGATCCATCTTCCTCCACACAGCCTAATTTTCACAAAGGCTATCCTAACACCTTCAGTGCAACCTCCCATGGCAAATGAGCAAACAAAAGTTCAGAATTCCAAAACCCATTATCTCCTATATACTCCACTGAGTTTTGCAATCAGATCTATAACCCAACAATTCCACATTTGGTTTTTCAAGCCACCAGTCAACCAAAACCATGAAGTTGTATCATCACCCACTCTACTTCTCAAACCTATGAGCACCTACCAAACCTTTCCAAGACCGCATATTTACTTTATGGCCTCCCATACAAGCATAACATAATAGATCCTCCTAAACTCCATATTTCCCTCCCAACAGCTTAACCTAAAAATTCTTCGGTTCAGTCAAAAAAACGCCATCTTGTCGTTTGCAACATCGCCTTCTTGTGAAAATTCATATGCCTCAAACCTAAACCTCCTTTCACCTAAGGAAAACACACGTCCTTCCAATTAACTAAATGCAAGCCCCTCCTATCACTATGCCTTCCCCGCAAGGAAGATCTATTTACTTTGTCAATCTACTCATTCGCATTCTTTGGTTGCTGTCATCATTTGGTAGGACGGAATTGTAGAAGTTACTGCTTGATCAATGTAGCTCAACCTGCTAAACTCAGACACTATGACTTCCAACCTGCTAGCTTCACACTAATTTATCAAGCATGTCCTGGTAAGTTTTCTTAGTCAGCCTCCCTACAACGAAAGGCACCCCCAAATATTTCCCAAGATCCTTAGTTATACCAATTTTCCAAACTCAACTAGCTCTTCTGCCACTTCCTGAGATGCTTTTGGAGAAACAAAAATTTTTTAATTTTCCAAACTCACCGCTCCTGATGCTGTGAGAATTCTTCAAGTACTCTTTTGTTTCTCCAACACTGATTTTCTGAGCTCTACCAAACAACCCTACCCCACCCCTCCCTCCCACGCGGCCACCCCCAATTACAAAATATTTCCTTTAAATGCATTTTCATTTATACCATACAATGTATATAGCATTGCATAAACATATAAATCATGCAATTTTAGCATAGAAGAGAATGAATAGAAAAACCCTTTCAAGACCCTTTGGAGGAGTCTCACAAGAAAATCTAGTATAAGTAAGGTGTATTAAAGAAAATATTTGAGTGACATACCAAAATTTCTGTTATTTTGATTATATACCTAATGATTTTAAATATATAATCATCATTACAAAAGCAGTGATCTGAGTAGAAGAAGAAATATTTAGTAGTTATATCCATATATTTAATCAAGAAAAGAACTGATTTCTACTAGTTCAGATCCATATGATATTAGAGCAACAGAGCTATTGTAGTATATGTACAAGGCAACTACAATCAAAAGCTAGACTAACTGTAGTAATTGACAAGAGATCATCAACTAATTTATCCACATATGCTAGCATATAAGAGGAAATGTTTGCTTAAAAATAGAACGATTTAATGCATTATAAGATGAGAAAAGGAGTTTCTTCAAGTCTCACAGCAAATATAGATCACTAAGATTTCCAAGTTCCGCTGGAATAGGCCCAGAGAAAGCGTTTTCCGCAAGTGACCTATACAAATTAGAGTAAAAATAAATAAATAAATAAATAATCCAAAAAATCATGTCTTCTTGAATAAGGAACTTAAAGATAGTAATAGTAACGTAGATCAGTAGCATTTCACATTTCAAATTAGCACAAATTATCATTCTCACAAATAAATGAAATTAAAAAAAAAAGATTTCTTGTTCAAATATATAAACGCCACTTTCTTGTTAATTCTTAACTAATGTTATTGGAAACTTGTTGTTAAGGCCTGAAAACCATTACAAAGCTAAACAGCTTTTGAAAACTTTCAGAGAAATAATGTCTGCAAAATTAGAAATGCTTTTATGAGACCATCCTTTAGTACTCACAGTAACCCCAGTCTAGACATATTTCCAATAAATGGTGGCAAAGGACCACTGAAGGAGTTCCTATCAATCTTCCTGCATCACCAAACACTGAATGATTACAACCAGTTACTGTTACTGTAAAACCCTCTCATTGTAAACAACATAATTAACCATTTTACATGACTAAAACACATAACTTCACTGATATATAATCATTTAGAAAATCTCAAAAATCAATGGATGTTCATACAGATCAAACATGTGGAGAAAAGAGATAAAAGAACATTCTTACAAGAAATTCAGATAAGGCAATTCCAAAAGCTCTTCTGGTATTGCTCCTCGTTTATCTAAACCAAATACTCTCCTGACAAAAGTGTATAAACATGATGGAAACATTTAGTACAACTGATATAGAAAAGGACTCAAAAAACTTCCAACCAGTTGCCTGCCATATGAAAACCATATATAGCTTAAATTTTTCCTGAAGACCCATTTTCATCTTATTACTACTCAATTGAAAGAACCAGCTTTGGATTTGGACCTAATTGACCATTAGTTAACTGTTAGAATAGCATAATAATAATAATAATAATAATAATAATAATAATAATAGCTTAAAAAAGAGTGAGAGTGGAAGCATATACAGTCTAGTGATGTGGCAGAGAGTGTTACTGTTGAAAGAACAATCACATGTGATTGCTGGGTTATTAGCAGGATCTTCGAAGTCATTTAGACTTTGTAAGAGAGCACTTCCACTGCATGGCTCCCCACTGATGTTCCATGACGCCGCAGCTTGTGCATCCCATTGTTGGAAGATTGAGTTCAATGCTCTCACTGTTTCCCATTAATAACAATTCCAAGAAGAAAACTTGTTAAGCTATTAATTACCAACAAAAGAACTATGACTAAAGCTTCATTTGAGTCACTGAAAATGACTTTCAAAAAATGATTTTTGATAAATGTTTAAATTTTCTGAAAAACTAAAGATTTTTTTGCTGTTAGGATCGATCAATGAAAAATATTTTCTGTTATTTTGTTGTTTTTTGAAAAATCTGTTTTCTTTTTTGAGAGAAATTAACATAACTAATAAGCTATTGAAAATTATTTATTATTTATTAACTTATTTATTAATATTACAAAAATAATATTAAAATATTATATTATTAGACATTTAAAAAGAAAACAGTTATTATTACTTATATTAATATTTTTATATATAATATTAATAATATATTAATATTTATTTTTGAGACTATTAAAATAATTATATTTTATATTGAAAGTATTTATTATAAAATAATAAAAATATTATTTTTTTATTATTAAAATATTAAAATAAAAATATTTGTAAATAAAATATAAAAACATTATATCTTAAACTAAAATATTAATATATTAATAAATATATTATTTATTATTAAAATAATAATATAATATTGTTTATTATTGAATTATTAAAAATATTTAAAATTAATAATATACAAAATAAAATATTAAAACTTAAAATATTGAAAGATTTTTAATGTTTATATTTTAATATTTAAAATTTTTAATCTAGTTAAATAAAAATGTTTTTATTAATTTCAATAATATTTTATGTTAGTTAAATTAAATCAAAGTTTAAAAAATCAAATCTAAAGTCTAATTTGAGTAAAATTATACTCATGAGCTTGGTAAATAATTTTACATGTAGGCAACTATTTTAAGAAAAATATATTCCCCTTTTCAAAAGTATAACATAATTTTCAGAAAAATGATATAACTTTCTGTTGATCAAGAAATCATTTTTCGTTTTCCAATAGATTTTCTATCAATCAAACACAAAAACAAAAAAGGTGGAAATCATTTTTCAAAAAACATTTTCAATGAATCAAACAAAATCTAAAAATAAAAGTATTTAGATAAATATATATTTATAAAAAAGATCCAACGTGGATTTTCTGTTCTATTGATACATGTACAAACTTGAATTATCCTTAGGTATTATGCATTCAATTATTTTGATTTGAATTAATTTAAATTTTAAGATATTTTAAATAATAAATTATATTTATTTTCCTTATTTTTTTAAATTATCGTTTACATTTACGAGAACATAAAAGAGATAAATCTTGAGCATTCAAATATAAGAATATCTATAAGTACATACAATTTGAACATGTATCAATAATTAAATATTTTTAATAATATTTAATAATTACTAATAATTAATAATTAAAAGCATTTATCAGTTAATTTTATCTATGAAACTTAATCTTAGCAATTTATTATAAAAGGTTTAATGATATTTTTTATGAATTTCAAAACTTTCTTGTCTTTTTTAAAATTATTATTTTTGGGTAGTACAAAAAAATAATTATTCTTGTTATATCCCTTCCCAAAATTCCCCAAAATGATATCAATCCACCGAGTGATGATGTAATGATAAGTATGAATTTAAATGCTTATATATTATTTAAAAGTCAAATCATCTTTTTGTACCACTTGATGTGTGGGGTCCGTTCTGTACAATTCAATAACAGTGACTTAATACTATTAATTTCCTTTTATATTTAAAACAATACGGGCATGAAAGATTCCCTCCGAAAACACCAAGTACTTTTACTTTTTTATTCAGGTGGCAGTTTGAATTATTTCATATTTTTTATATAAATCACAAATATTTTTATCCGTATAACAGTGACAATATCGATTTCTTCCCCAAGTATCTTATTGAAAGGCTACGGTCAACATATGTCAATTATTGAAGACATTTTTTAAACAATGGACAAAATCTAGGTGTTTTAACTTGACGCACTTTTAAATATAAAAACACACCTAGATATAGAGGGAATTGTATGATAAAATTATAAATTTTGATTTTATTGTAAAATCAATGTTAAAAACGTTTATTAAGAGAAAATTTGAAATCATTAGATATAAAATATATTAAAAGTATTACAAACACTTGATAATTAATTTAAGGTAATGTAAATAATATATAATTAAGCATAAATCTAAAATTATTGTGTAAAATATGTTAAAAATATGTAAATATATAAAAATTAATATAAACATATATTATAGTAAAATTACCATATGTTTAAATCTATTGGCATTAATGTTTACATTAATAATCATATTTTTACAATACTTACTAACATATTTTATGCTTAATGATCCTAAATTTACATTTAATCATGTGTTTTTTACGTTTACATTATAGTAAGATCAAAATTTGGGACATTATTATAGAAATTCCCCTAGATATAGATTTGTCTGCATGATCATAAAAATGGATAACTGATATATGCAATAAATATTTAGATCTATGATCTGGACAAACTAATTATTTCCATGTATAAAAGGAAAGGTATGAATCATGTTGACTGTGATGAGCAAATATCGAGATGCAAATAGAATTTCTCCAATGTTTTAAAAGATCACTAGAAGTTTATATGTTCGTAATTACTTGGCAAAAGAGCATTCGGATGGCAACTAAACTACCACGATCCAAAAGAAAACCAAAACTTATCTGTAACTTTTGTGGGGAGCTATTCAGAGAAGAGAGCAAAGATTAATTAGCAAAAGACAACTCATGATTAATCTAAGAAGTTCCAGGGAGTATATGAAAGATCTCGATACTTTCATTTGTTTCTTGCTTGTTGGACAGCATTCTACACTGACATGCTTGAAGATTCATGGCTTTGGATTTTGCAAAGATAGAAGAAGAGAATACCTTCAGATGGGTCAAGGGTGGCATTCTGGGCATTGGATTTGCCGCACCAAAACAAAACAACGAAGAAGAAGGAGAGCCAGCATGTGGAAGAAGACGGTGGCTTCAGCCTCAATACCATCTTTTCTCTCTTCACAAACAGGATATTGGATGTTTCAAAAAAAAAAAAGAGGATTTTGGATGGCTGCTTCTCACTTACCGCATATATTGACACAACAGTAATCAGTCGGCAGCCATCGGTCAACGCAAGGAATTCAAAAGCTATTATTGAATGAAATTTTGATTTTTTTGGATAAGCCGTAACTACCGATGTACCTGTATTCCTAACTGGAAATCTACTTGGCAATAACGCGATGAAACACTATGGCTATAGGCAGAAAACTCTGTGCCGTGACTGCCATGGAGCTTCGTCCAAGTTCAGTTTATCATTATTCTAACGACACTACAGTAGAACACTAAGCAAAATTGCATAGCTGCTATAATGACATGGGTGATGGTACATCAACTTTTGCATTTTAAATTCTCACAAGTGAAATTGGTATATTTTGATAATTAATCCTGGTTAAATGGTAAAGTGATTGAATAATCAAGTACCTTAATTAGCAAAACACTTTGTTATCATTTTATATTATCCTCTTCTGTTACCTTTTTCACATGGCTGATTAACTTCAATGCTATAATAGAAAAAGAGAGATATTTTTATTTAAAGGTTTACATATTACGATGCCGCCATCAATTTATTGACATGATTCATTTTGTTTAAAAGTTATACACGAAGAGTATATAATAATTATATACTGTCAATGCACTATAAATTAACACTTCATCAATAAATAAATTAAAAAATGTCAAGTCCTTAAAAATAAATACAAATAAATTTTTTTTCAATTTACTCATAAAGATTTATTGATAAAATGTCAACTTTTAATCAATTGACAATATATAAAAATTATATATTCTCAACATATCATTAATTATAATGATATCACAATCAAATTTACTAACATGATTCATTTTATTTAATTACAAGAATTAAATTTGAATCTCTTGATTTAAATATAAAAATTTACAATGATAATGATAAAAAATTGAAATTACAAAATAATTAACAAAATCTATAAAGATTACTGTCGGTTTATCAACTTATAAATTTAACTACATACAATAATTAATAATCAAAATTTGACTAAATGATTGTTATCTCTCAAAAAAAAATTTAAAATTCAATTTTTTTCTTTATACCTTTTTGTCAAAAAAAAATTATATACGGTATGCAAAGTTGAAACTCTCCCTAAATAAACGATTGAGCTAAATTGTAAATTTTTCAAACTCAGGATTAGGTCAGGGAGAATGAAAGAGAATACAAGTTGCAACAGTGCCTTAGGACATCCATTTTGGCTGCTGACCTTAGAATTGCTGCCCACTATTTTGTGACTTTGTCGTCCATTAAAAAGCAACCAAATGCATTTTTTCTTTCTTTCTTTCACACTTCACAAAATGCATTACTTTTTGTCTTTTCATATTGATGAATGTGAAGAAAAAAATATGGATTGCATTTAACTGCTTTTTTTTTTCTATTATAAGGACCACTTTAATTGAACAACCAACCGGTGGCATTAATTGGACAAATTCAACCTTACAGTGTTAACCTATCACCTACGATGAACTCAACATTTGACAAACTATCTCCATGTGGCACAGTTTAGGAACACGAGGCACGAATATGCCTCTTTCAAGTTTTTTAGTTCACATAGATATGTCAAATGTACCGTACTGAATCTAAATATTTTAATTCTGGCCAAAAAAAAAATCTAAATATTAATTCATATATGTCAATGAATCGTATTGACACTGCGTTATTTTTTAATGAGTTGTGTTAATACTATCCATGAAAATTAAAAATATGGTCCAACATAACACATGATTCACAACACTAATAAATCGTGCTAGACCAAACACGATATTATTTTCACGTCATGTTTTACAAAGCGCGGTTCATTAATAATTTTTCAGTTTTTTTATTATTTTTAAAGTTTTTTATTTATTAATTTAAATAATATGTAAAATAAAGAAAAATAAAATGAAGACATAATTTACTTCAGCAAATTTGTCTATATTTAGGAGAAAATATAATAAAATCTACTAAATAAATATAACAAAATTTACAATCCTAATATTTAAAAGAAAAAACACACATGCACACACAAATAAAAGATTATAAAACACAAATAATTATTATTTTATTTTTCATTATCTTCAAATGATGATTTACTTATATGTTATGATTTGTCTTAATGATCGAGCTTCTCATCTAACCAATTTTTATGTAAAATAATATTTAACAATGAGTTTTTATTAGTAATGTATTAAATAAAAAACTATATATATATATAATGTAACATATCATACATTTTGTATTCAATGAAAATATTATAAATTTATGTATCAATAATTCAAATATTTTATAATTAGATTTATGAAATATAATTTTATTTTTATAAATGGATCAATATTGCACGGCACATGGGTTTGCGTGTTGTATCATGCTAATCCACATGCCACATGCTTGCATTGGCCTTTTATGGATCCTGCCATGCCAATCCATGTACCTAAAAATTTTTAACCCAGCACGACACACATATATGTATTGTGCTTAGCCTAGCCAGCTTATTTAAGTACAGACTGTGCAAAACACGATCCAAACCATACCGAATCATGTCATATCATGGACCGTCCAGATCATTTGATGCCTCTAATTCACACTGGGAAAATCAAATATCCTAGCATTTCTGTTTTCACATATTTTCTGCCAAAACCACATGAAAAGCGGTTCCTAAAAGAGATTGTTTTGATTTTTTATTGCATTACTTAGCTAGGGTATAAAGATTCTACATTGAATTTTTCTTAGAGTAATGAGCGTCAAGGCCACTCTATACTCATGTCAGGGGCAGACGATGAAACGTAACAACTGTACAGTGAGATCATGGTGCCTTCTATTTACAAAGTTGATATGCAGAGTAAGTTTGAACAGGTTAGCTTGGTTTGACTCAATCCCACGATATGAATAATCAATATGATTCCGTTTCCAATTTTCCATTGAAAGCATATCCTGGATCGGGATCACAATAATAGGAAAGGTATGGGCACCGAGATTGTATAGCCGTGAGATGTGGGGTTGGTTAGCAATTATGGTATTTTGAGGTGTGAAACTGTGGAGAATCAAGATGTAAGGATGTTTTGAGATATAATGGAAGAAAAAGGAAAAATGATTTCCAATTTTCCACAAAAGTGACATGTCTTGAGATAAGGATTTTTTTTTTAGTGCAGATCATAACATTTGTAAACATTGTGACTGAGAAAATAGTCTAAGAAAATACATGGTATCAATTTGGAATCAAGTTTGTAGGATACATAAGGATGGAGCTAAGAATAACATAAGCACTCAAAAATTTTTAACTTTGATAAGTTGGGTGAATGACCAAATAATATTTCAAACGAAGAGATCATGCAGAATTGTACCTTTTGCATGTGATTAATATGATAAACTATCATTTCAAATGCATGTGGCCAGAATGTGAGAGGCATAGAGACATTATATAGCAAAGTGAGCCCGGTTTCAACAACATGACAATGTCGTCCTTCCAAAAAGCCACGATGTTCAAGGATGTGAGGAGAAGAAGCGAGATGAAAGATGCCATTTATGAAGAGAAATTGTTTCAAAGATTGATATTCTCTTCCGTTGTCACTAAAAAGAGTGATGATGTGCTTTTCAAAGAATTTTTCAAGAATTGATTTAAACTGAATAAATTTGAATTCAGACTTTTGTTACATTGGGTAAAGTCAATTGTTTACCCAATGCAACAAAAATCTGAAAGTGATCAACAACTAGAACATAATTCTTGAAATTATCATAAGGTGGAATGAAAGAACTCAACAAATTAGAATAAATTAATTCTAAGGATGCAGTACTTGATAAAGTTCACTAATTTGTGACTTTTATTGCAATTGCATGAATTACAAAAAAAAAAAAAAGAGGATCATGCAAAGACAAATCAAAAGCTTTTATGGAAACAAGACGATGGAGAAGTTTGTTTGATAGGTGGCCAAGAAGAAAATGCCATTGGAAGAGTGATGCTTGTATGGTGGAGGAAGCAATTAGAGGCAGTTTTCCAAGATATGGGTGAATTTGAATCAGTTGATAAAAATAGAATCAGTAGGTAATCCGTTTCTGAAATTCCTGGAAGCAGGATATAGGTACCCTCATAATCCTCAACCAAAGACATGATTAGGATAAATAAAAGAGATTATCCACGAATACCAATTGAGCAACAAATATAATAAAAAAATGTGAAAAGAAAGTTTCCCGTGTTCAATGGAGTGTCATTGAAGTGATTGCAAGTTCAAGCTAAAACCATTGCATTGATTCATCAACTTAGGTTACAAATTCAATGGAAAACAAACCAAAAGCGTAGTCTAGTAGCACTCTGACATAGAGATATGTGATAAAAAGTATAGGTAAATGCATTTTCTAGAGTCAATACAGACAAACAAAATGCATGGACAAATAAAACTCAAATGATTATAAACAGATTATGAATAAAAAGCATGTGCAAGTTGTTAAATGAATATGAAAACAAATATGACATCACCAGCAATTAAGCAGCTCTAACATTGGACTCCATAAGTAGACATGAAGCATTAGCAGCGAGCACAACAAGATTCTATTTTCCCCAATTACAATATGCAAGTGCAAATATAGAGAGAACTGAGAACGTCCACTTCTGACTCATCCCTCATTATATCTCTTCTGGTCCTTATTAATCGTTATCTTTATTTGTATATCTTGTGTTAAAAGGGGAACTACTATTTAAAGGTTAGAGAGGGCGTGGAAAAGCTCACATTCTAGTTTCAGTAGACCACCTTCTAGTAATCTACTAACCAATTTAGCATTAGTTATCAAAATTGCAGAAACTATCAAACCAATTTATAACTCCGGCAGTTAATAGCTTCACTCAGAAAATAAAGACTGCCAATTTCGTTCATATACCTCAAACGCAAGCTAAATGCAAGAACATCAATACTTTACAACTAAAGTCACCTAAGGTTGATCTGGCTAAAAGTGTTCTATTTTTTAAGACTTGACCATTAGGGAAAACAATAAGTACCTTCAGCACCTCTGCTGGCAAAGCTTCATCGATAATTTTCAGGTGAAGGCCGGCAGCTGCCTTCACGGCTCACCCTGCAAACTTCTTGCTGAAAAACATAGAACACAACAAGACATTGAAACTATATTTTTATCTCATCCCCTACCCTCCCAGTATTCAAACAAGCAGGAAGCAATCACTTTCATTTATTTCTTGCCAATTTTCCTCCATTTCTTCCGGTTCTTAACAAATTTAGCATAAACTCAAAGGCATTGACATAATAATTAAGAAGAAAAAAAGAGAGAAAAAAAATATCTCTAGATAATCTTTATTCATAGCTTCCCAAACCAATTTCTATAAAAGCATCTCCGTCTTCTAGTCAAGATATCCAGTAATCTACAATGCAGTTTAGTATTAAAATTAAAATTTAAAAAAGAATAGAAATTTCGTGAGATTTGCACCTCGACGTCATCGATATAAGATAGATCATCATCAGATTCAGACCGCGACTTACGTTTACGCAACATTCCATTTATGTTTACATTTGGAAGACAGAGAACCCTTGTTTTTCTTCCCCTGAGAATTAATCAACTAACAATCAAAACTTCGTAGTTTTTCCAAAAAAAAAAAGACAAATACTAAAATCGAAATAATACAGTTTGACAGAAGAGTAGATTATCGCATCGCACCATGTTTTAATGGCGAAAACAGCAATGCCGCCAGGTTTTTGAAGAACCAGGCGAGAGTTCACTTGTGACTTGACAGATCGATTTTAAACGCTTAAAATCTCTCTCTCTCTTTTTTTTTTTTTTTTGAAACGTTGGATTCATTTCACGCGTTCCCGTTCTGTTTATAGAGTCGGGGCTTTTGCATTTTGGTTATTTAAAATACGAAAACAACATACACAGTAAAACCCGACTTCTTTTCAGATCATGGGCTATGGTGGGCCGGTTTTGGGATATTATATGGGCTTGCAACCGATGGCCCGGGAAGGAAAGCCCATTATCTGACATGGATACAGATCTAACAATCGTGTTTATTTTGAAAAACTCGTGAGTTGTTGTGTCAACTTTCAAACGCTAAAAGGTAAAATATTAAATTTTTATCAAATTTTAATCATTTGTATTTTTTGGTGTCGTTTTTCAAAATTTTTAAATTTATATGGATATTTATTATAAAGAAATTTTTACAGTATTTTATTTTTATAAATAATAAAAAATTTTCATTGAATTAAAAATTTACACTAGTTTATTGATGTAGTTTTCATCATTCAAAAAGTGGCTTTAAATAGGTATTAGTTCAAATTCCTACGGCACCCGAAATCTTTTTTCCTTGTTTCTAAATGCAGAGGCTTCTTTAATAAACGAATTCAAATCTCTCATTTTTTAAAAAAATAATTTTTTAAAACTTATTTACTATAGTAATCTAATATTCATGCGATGCCATTTTCTCTTTGATATGCCCTACTAAACTGTTTTGAGTAATCATTTATTTAATGGTTTATAACTTTAGTTTTAAATTGTATTTAAAATTAATTAATTAATTATTATTTATTTATTACTACGATACTTGGACTGAATTGGCTTACTTACATATATCATGTTTGTAAAGGAAAAAAAAAACATGGAAGGTGATTCAATGATAAAATATTCTACCATATATTTTGTGGGTAAATTAGACAAATGTTCTATTCTTCAAGGACGTCCTTGGTATAAATCTAATTATTTTTGTAATTTTTCCACATTGAATTACTAATTGGCACACTTCTCAATCAAGCTATTTTGTTAAAATTAATTTTTCTAAATTTTTAGATTTAATATTTCAAAATTTTAATATTTACATTTTCTATACATCATTAGTGAGATTTTAAATTTTATAAATAAAATTTTATAAAAAAAATCAAGGAATTATATTTATTTTGTTATAATTAATTTTTTAGTATTTTTTAGTATAGTGTATCACTAATTCACTATACCCTTGCTTGTTTTCTCATTTAGTTGTAGTAATTCTGAGCATTCTTTCTAAGTCCCTGTTCCCCAATTCCATATCAAGAGTTTTGAAGTATATACACAATTTTATTGAAAATCTAAAAATTTTACATGAAAATTTAGATTCCATTTAATAAACATTTGATAAATGCTTTATTTTGTTTATTTTTTTTCTTTTTTGCAGCCTTAATTAGTCATGTTCTTACAATTAAAGCCATGTTCTGGTGGGTTGCTCTTTCCAATCTCTTTAGTTGTTATTTGATCTTTTGCGAATTCATTTCTTCACTTCCTAACACCTAGCGCAAGTCACCAAACCATTTTTTAGGAGAGTCTCTTACAAAAAAATTTAGGAGGTTTTTGCTTATACTAAAAAAAAAGAGTTTGTATATGATGCACTGAATAATTTCTATACACTGTCAATGCATAAGAGGTTGACACCTCATCAATAAGCCCTTATGGGTAAATTAAAAAAAATTATTTGCATTTGCATATAAGAGCCTATTGATGAGATGTCAACCTTTAGTGCACTGACAGTGTATAAAAACTATACACTTTCAATACATCATATAAAAATCCCAAAAAAATACATTGATATTAGAGTTTGTATATGATGCACTGACAGTGTATAGTTTTTATACACTGTCAATGTATCAGAGATTAACACCTCATCAATAGGCCCTTATGAGCAAATTAAAAAAAATTATTTATATTTGCATATAAGGGCTTATTGATGAGGTGTCAATCTCTGATACATTGACAGTGTATAGAAACTATGCTCTGTCAGTACATCATATATAAATCCTTGATATTAAATGCAAGTTTAATTTGAACTAATAATTGCAACAAATTAAGCATTCTTTTCCTAAGAGCCTCAACATCGAAGTTTCAATTATTGTAGTATTGACTAAAAAATTCACTTTAATAGTTATTAAATGGCTAAAAGGCTAAAAAAACCTCTAAACTATATCAAAGAATCTAAAAAATCCCCTATAAAGTTTGATTTTTCTTAATACAAGTCCTTTTGGATGAAATTTGTTAGTTGACATGAATTTCTGTTAAACAATTGACATGTTGGTTTTTACAGGATTTTTTCTCTTAAAAGTGATGTCATTTTTATTTTACTTTTTTATGGGTTTGTCATGTCACTTGTTTTATTTTTACCATGTCAGAATTTCATATTTCCTATAAAAGCCAACATGTAAATGATTAACAGATTTCATCCAAAAGGGACTTGCACAAAGAAAAATAATACTTTAGGGGTTTATTTAGATGCAATGAAAAAATAAGGGTCTTTTTAGATTCTTTGATATAGTTTAAGGACTTTTTTAATCTATTAGCCTTATTAAATCCTCTTTATTTTAAAGTTTTATTGATTTTGCAAGTATTTTCACGTTTTAGTTAGTGTATTTTTTTTAAAATTAAAATGTACCCTTTCACATCAATCTTGTTATACTCTAATTAGGCGAACCAGCCCAAACTCAAGCCCTCTGAGAAGATGCCCAAACAAGGAATGTAAGGCCACTGACCTGGATAAAAATATCAACTATATCACAAGTATTGTCATACTCAAATACTAAAGATTAAGAGACTCGTAGACGATAAGAGAGTCTTCACTGGATAACAAAGGAAAGAGTCTGACGCCCAACCAACCAAATTAAATGGCCTCCCATTATAAAGATTGGCAACTATACTACCGTATGCCCAGAAACTTAAGCTTTAATACATGGATAATTATTTCATATATTGTCAATGAAATATTTTTATTTCACAAGTAGTGTTAAAATCGTGACATATATTTTATAAAAATATTAAAAAAATAAAAAATAAATAAATGAGACATGCGTCACGATCCTAACATTGCTTGTGAAATAAAAATATTTCATTGACAGTGTATGGAATAATTATCCTTAATACATTTTCAATACCGTTTTTATCGATCACGAACTAATTTAAGCATTGGAGTGTACTCAAAAGATAAACCTCAGGCATCCCTACACTTCAAACTTAATCAATTCCAAAAAAGTCATCAACAAATCTAATAAATTTAAAATTTAATTCTCCAAAATAAAGATTGGACCATGATTAATAAAAAAATTTATTTTATCAACCAGATTGATTTCGTGGGTTTATTGATTAATTTCTCAAAATCCAGTCTCTATTCTTTTTATATAATGAAAGCTTTTAATCGGGAAAAAAAGAATGAATTAGTTAAAATTTAATAATTTGAATTTCAGATTTATAAAAGTTTTATATTTAAAACTCTTTAAACTAATACTTAAGATCAATGAATAACTTCTCAATTTGCTGACATATAAATGACTTCAACAAAACTAGGTAGGAAACTAATTAGATTTAATTGTTAAGAATGTTAATTAAATTGAAAGCAAAGCAACAATTAATACTAAGGCGAAGTGTAATACTTTTGGTAGAAAGAGACATATAACTAACATTGGTTGGCTTGAGTTGTAGCGGCTCTCGTCCCTTAATCAAGTGTCAAGAGTTCGATTTTTGATCTTGGGTATGGAGCAAACTATGTTGGAGGGGACTACTCATTTTGTGTGTGCTCTGGATCTCCGACGAAGATTAATCACTATTACCGACGGTGAATACTTCGTACCAATATCTTGATTAAAAAAAAAAAACCGAGAAACACAAGCATAAATAAGACAAGCTCTCTTCACGGAATTTGTACTGAAACGGATTACGGAAGAGAGGGACCGACAATCACGCAAGCCATGTTCCCTCTTTCTCATAATTGCTTTTTATATTATTTTGTTTGTTTTCTTTTGATGATTCTCAATTTCTCATCCATGAATCATACCAATTGCACATTTTTCTTGACCCAAAGCTTAAGAGTATGACGTTTTCTTTTCTCAAATTAAATGATTGTTATTAATTCAATTACTCAAGTTAGGGGCAAAACCACAAAGCGCGAATGTACCATCAAATTGTACGAAATTTGAAAGAAAAAAAGATCAACAAAATCTGAAAGTTTCATTAATAAAATTAATTGTTAAATATATTGTTAATTAAGATATATTTTAGAAATAATAATAATAAATTCATATTATAAACAAAATAAGTATAACAATATTTTAATATTATTTGTATTTGAAAAATTTTAAAATTTTATCGACAATCAATTCTTTTTGTATAAAACAAATATTTAAAGATTATTAATATATATTATTAACTTGATGGAATTTAAAATTATACTATTTAATTAATAATTATATATCAAATCAAGCATAAAATTTTATGAAAATTTATAAAAATGAAAAGTGATTATTTTGTCAAATGTACAAGTAGGAGTATTAGTTTCATAAATTAAATCATGATAAAGATTCTATTATGATTATCATGCAAAATTAGAAGGGCACTTTTCTTTTAAAGAATAGTTTTTTAGTTGGAATCAATCAAAACTCTTAGAAGAAAAAGATTTCAATCTTATCACATTGAAAAAGCAAAGCAAAGTTAGGCTACCCTTAGAGATGGGCATTTATGCAGATCATTTCATTCAAACATGAAGAAAAATGCTCTTCAAATCAAGTTTGTTTTCAAAATTTGGATAGAAACAAAAACTTTGAGCATAGTGTTTTTGAATTTCTGAAAAGCAAACGTATATGATAATGAACCAAATGCAACTAAAAGAAAGGGTGGTTGATCAAGAAATAAGAAATAGACATAATCTTTTGCACTTAACAACAAAATTCATATACTATAATTCTAAGATCTTCCTAAATCTCACCAAACCAATAGGGATTGTTCTCTAAACCGATAAAAGTCTTTAAGTTACATTTTAGCATGTAACATGCATCTAATCATATATTAATATAGGACCATTATTTATCATATATTAATATAGGACCATTACTTAATGTGTAGGCTCTTAATTACATTAGCATTAGTGGCTAACTGCCTAAAATATTCCCATCCCCTCACCAAATTAATTACTTAACAAATTTGCAGTAAAAACCTTGAAAATAATTAAGAACTCCCCACATGCAAGAAACCACTTTTAAAAAGTTAGGAATTGCATTCAATTCGAACATTTAGTTCAATGATGATTTTAAGATTTTTTTTGTCGTCTAGATTTTAAAACTTCTTTTCCTAAATTTTATATAAATATATATATATATATATATATATATATATATGCGCTATATAGATTCATTGAGATGAGATTATGCATGTGAGGTCTGTGGCCATCCATCACTTTCTCTTAAAAATAACGCATAGACAAAACCTTAAAATATTTATTGTTTCTCTCTTTCTTATGTACTTTTCAAGTACTCTTCTTTGTACCCTAAGTCTCTTTTATTATTATCTCTCTCTACGTGAAAAGCACTCTCTTTTTACTTCTCATCTCTCTTCTTCTGCTTCTTCGTTCTCCAATCATACTAGTTTTTTTAGGGGTTAGGAAAAAACTGATGCGGAGACTGTCACGAGTAAGGGTGGCTCACTCGTCCCAATACTCACTGCTCCGATCCGAGCCGCCTGATCTGGCGGAATCAACCAAGCAAAGATCGGACGTGCCGCATGGGCATTTCCCGGTTTACGTGGGGGTCGATCAGACGTCGACGCGGAGGTTCGTCGTCAGTGCAGACATGCTGCGGCACCCGATCTTCGTCGAGTTGCTCAACAGATCAGCCCAAGAGTACGGGTACGAGCAAAGGGGAGTGCTGAGGATCCCCATTAACGTCATTGTCTTCGAACGTGTTCTTGAATCCCTCAGGCAAGGCCAAGAACCTTCAAGTCTTGATGAACTGTTCTAAACAAAAAAGAAAGAGAAAGAATGTTTCTTTTTTCTTTCTTTTTACGATATTAAATTCCCCTTAGGTGAGTTATCTTCCTTTCGTTTGTATCGTATATAATGTGCTGAAGGCAAAGCAAGCTTTGTTGCTGTAAAATAGCAGTAATTACTTGTTTGAAAAACCAGCAACT
Source organism: Heritiera fomes (assembly GCA_032173925.1). Taxonomy (NCBI): domain Eukaryota; kingdom Viridiplantae; phylum Streptophyta; class Magnoliopsida; order Malvales; family Malvaceae; genus Heritiera; species Heritiera fomes. Next base: position 6,660,684 of record JAPDPM010000015.1, read on the forward strand.
ATTGCATTCTACTTTTTCTATATTTTTCTGGAGGACTTATATATATTTTTATCTTATTAAATAGTGTTAACACAGTTATACAGATCAGAAAAACATCCAAGGGGGGAAATTAATAGCAATTTCCTACTTTTTAGTATTCCGGCTCAATTCAATATTACTGTACAATTTACTCATCACGCTAAACACGCTGTATGGTGTATATAGTAGTAGTATATTAACAAAAAAAAAATTGAACTTCTGAAATGAAGAACAAAGAATATTCTTTTCAATACTAAGAATCTGTTTTCTCTTACTATTAGCCCCAAAATTCAATTGATTTTGATTGCACGACAAGAAAAAATCATGATGTTGAAATGTCATTTTGGTACTAATAAATTAAAGTTTCTTTTTTATGATAAAGTTATTTCAATGTATGAAAAAAAAAGAACAATGATTATTTTAAAATACATTAAAATTTTTATAATAAACTTTTAAATTATATACTTGCTTGTAGGTTATTTTAATATGTACTTATTAAAATTACAATTTGTATAAGATTTTTTAATTTGACATCATATATATTAAGGTAAATATAATTTGTTTGTATAAATTTTTTTGTTTAGTGTTCATGAACATTTTGTTTAATATTCACGAACACATATATGAATATGTTTATTTATATTCACGAACATGTATTTGTGAAATGTTCATTAATGCTTATAAACAAGTTTAATGAACACGAACAAATACAATACTAATAAATAAATGAATCAAAACGAACATAATAACATTTCGTTCTATTCGATTCATATATATTCCCATTTGTACAGTTCACATTGTATACAAAGTTTATCATTACATTTGTTTGATGTAAAATTATTAGACATAATTAAAATAATTTTTTATTTATAAAATTTTTTAATGATTCATATCTTTTGTCTGTCCCAATTCTTTCCGGATATTAATTGCAAATTTTATATTTTAAATTTTCAATTAAATATTATTTTGTAAAAACCGTGCGATTAATTAACTCTTTTTTCTAAAACATGTGCTTGAGAAACTTGGAAAAATATGTGTTATATCTTATAAATATCCTTCCAATTTTTTATTCCGATTTAGATATTTTAAATCACAATGATTTTATATTTAAAAATCAATAAACTGTAATAATTATACATCAAATCATAGTTATCAAAATCAAATCATACGTGATACGTGTTGTATGAGATAATTCGATATATTATAAATTTGATACGTATCAATACAAAAAATCGATTTTTATCATGAATCAATAATATTTCTATCGATGTATAAGCGAATTGATGTGTATTATACGATATATCGATACATTCTGATACATTTTATAGTGAAATTAGATCAAACCCAATAAAAATCTAATATGAGGCAACTAGGTAAAAATGCAATTTTAATAGTTTTTAAGCTAAAAAATACTTAAAAACATATTCTTTATATAATTTAATCTTGAAATATTGAAAAAAAAATTAAACTTTTAGTTAGTAAATTAAAAATAAAAAAATATTTAAAAATATACACTATTAATGTATATTTAGAGTTTGAAAATAATCATACTTTTTATTTTTATCGTATACTTATTTAATCCATTAATATGTGTAATATTCTTTTATTTACTATTTATCTTACATATGTATATATTATTTATAAGTAATTTTAAAATTATTTATCGTATTTTACGATAGGATACTATATTTAATTTTATAAAATAAAATTTTAATTTACTATACGTATTTTAATTTAATAATTATATATTAAATAATTTAATAATAAAAAATTGATTTATATCATTTGTCAACTGACTCTGTAAGACTGTAATATATGTATGATGTAGCGCGTGACTGCTTCTTCACGCCTAGCAAAAGTTTAAGAGGATAGTTGCCAGTTAGGCAAGAAAATTTTAAATTATTTTTTTATTCTGAACAGCTGTCAAAGGGAGAGCGTCTGCGTTTGACGATATTTTTATAATAGGTTATAGATTTTTCAAAGAGAGACTATGACTATGAGACAGTGTCGGTACGGCCACTCGGTGACCGTAGACAAAAACACTTCAACAGCCTTGTACGGAATTTTAAAACCGGCATTCTTGTCATGGGCCGGGTGGAGTCTATGACAGGTAATAAGAATTATAAGTAATGCTCAAGTCCGATCCGATTCGGTAAAACGGATCTAATACTTAGTTTAGATCCGTTTTATTTTTTATATAATAAGCTTGAGTTCGAGCCCGGTCCTTTCGAATTTAATTTTTTATATTTTTAATTATTTTTTTATTTTTTATTATTTTATTTCTTTTAAAATTTAATTTAATTTGTCAAAATTTATCTATCAATTCTCATATTAAAAATTTTATAATCATGTTTTTTAATTAATAATGTTTTTTATATATATAAAATTATATTATACTTAATAAATATGTTAAAAACATACTTAATGTTATAAATAAATTAAAAAATATATATTTAATATTAATATCGGGCCGGGTCGGGCCCGAGCTTTGAAAGGTTAAGCCCGGGCCCGTTTTTAAACCGGCCTAAAATTTTTGTCCAAACCCGATAATTACATCAAATATTTTTGTCCAAGCCCTTCCAAATATCGAACGGGCCTTCGGGCTTGAGCGAGTAGCCCGGCCCTTGAGCAGGTCTATTCTTGTTGTTGGGTTGAACATACTTAGAGCTTAATTGTTGGTTTTTGGATTTATTTAGTGGGCCAAGAAAATCGATTTTGAGTATATTTGGCTACCAATAAGTCTGTCTAATTTTAATGTTTTGGCTAAAATAATTTACAATTTGATTAAGAATTATAGAAAATTAAAAAAATAATATTATATTTGTTCAACTGACAGTAAATAAAGCTCAATGAAGCAAACGTTGGATCTTGAAATTAACAAATAAAAGGAAGGTTTTTAAGATTTTAGAATAATTAGAAAATTCTATGTTAAATAAATAATTTGATGATATATTATTTAAAAAACTTAACTGCCTGAAAGGATCACCGACTTCAGGCCATAAATACATAATGACTTTAAAGGGTTTAGCCCAAACGGAAGAAACAAGAGAAAAACACTCTTGCCTCAGCGAAGAGGAGAAATTTTACGTCAAGACCAAAATTTTGATTTTGTTATAAGATTAATATAATCACAAATGATTCAAGTGAATTTGAGTATTATTAGACGTAAAATATGTTAAAAATATCTCTAAACATATGAGAATAATAATCAAAAGACGTATTACATAATAATTTTTTTTATAAGATATGTTTATGTTTAGTTGTACGTGTTTATAAAAATTCTAATATGTTTTGCATTTAATAAGTGTAAATTTATGTTTTATTTTATGTGTTTCCCACCAAGGAGAGAAGATTTCCTCTGCTCTGTTTCTCAAGTAGGGAGGATCAGCTATTCGGTGCTGAAAGGTCATGGAAACGTAGCAGTGTTGCCGGTGGCAGTGGATTTGATGGAGACACCGTGTTTGCGCGTGACAGAGATGATCAATCTAACAATGGTGGAAGCGGAAACTTTCCTCTGTTTATTACGGATTTGATTGTGAAAACTGAGCAATTCGTAAAAAAGAAAAAAACTATTGCGGTTGGATTAGATTAGAACCATTGATTTTATGCTGCAGTGCTGTTGATTACAACCCTTTTGGAGAAAAAAAGGACAAAAAAAAAATCTCAAATCTGTGTTTTATTAATATTAATGCCTGAAATAGAAACAAACTCTCCGAGTCTCTGCAAATGAAGTAAACAGCAACTATGCATAAAATGAAGGAGAGGAGAATAATTCTACAAAATTACTAGCTGCAGCACTAGTTGATCCTTGAAATCTCGTTCAATAACTTTCTGAAACATTCTGCAGCGCATGGGATTCTAAGGATGCCGCGGTTTTCATAGCCAACCTCTTGAGCGACCACCTCGAGCAACCCAGAAAAGTATTCATTTTTGAACATGTCGATGTGGATCAAGAACTTCACAAGTTCCTTCTCCTCCGTCCCAACCATAACCGGAACATACCCTTTCGGAACAGCTTCACCACGCTGCAAATTTTGTTGTCTGTAAGAAGCTCGCCTTCTCGACAATTGCCTCAGCATTTTCTTTGTTTATCAGACGTGCTGCTGCCTAGCTGCCCAGCTACCGAATTGCCGCAACATTGCCTTTATTTTATAAGCTATATATAAGCGGATTGGCTCATGGGTTTGGTCAGCTGTACGGTCAGTTGAACTTCATCTGTACGAACGTCAGTCGGTCAAATGCAATGCATGGATGGAACGTTGATTTTCTTGCAGGAAACGTTTCCAGTCATACTCGGCAATGTCCTTTTTCCTTACGAAACTAATTATTTCCAAGAACTGAGTTGGGAGGAAGTTTCATTTGTCCAATCAGAGAAGCTTTTCGTTGGGACTTTTTATTTGATGGAATCATTAGTCTTCGAGCGACTCTCAATAATAAATGTGGGATTTGACGGAAATTTGAGATGCACGTGACACGTGTAACTTCACTTTGACTACTTCACCAACTTTTTTTTTTAATAAATTATAAATATTTTCATATATTTTAATGATTTAAAATTAATTTTATTAAAAATTTAATCACAATTAAAAAATAAAACTTTTCATTTTTTTAAAAAAATATATTTAATAAAGATCGAATTCGAAATTTTTTTTCTTCATAAACTTAAATTATATTATCAATTGAACCACAATTCATGGATCACTTCTATCAACTCGTAGCTGTAACTCTTTTGAGTCCACATTTTTTTTCGCTCAATTACGTGGTTACGAAGTTGACACGAAATTTATACGGGACGTGCACCTTACCTTAAGCAACGCACTTGCTTGTCAAAGTTCTAGAACTCAAGACGAAATGTTGCGTTTTGTAGAAATTCTAATAAATATCTAAGCAAAATGAAAATTATAATTATTCAATTAAGCTTTATGTATATATTTTTAATCCATCATTCTCCCAAACAATCTACTTAATTAAGAGAAAAACTATTGAACTATTGAAAGTCACCATGAAAATTTTTATTTTAGTAATAATTTTGGAGCAATTTGTCCAGATTTTGTCTATTATAATTTTTTTTGCGCAATATAGGTAATTTTGTGTGTATGTTGTAATGGAGTGGTATAAAATACATTTTGTAGCAACAATATATACAATGTTGTCCTTAATACTTTTTACAACATTATTATGTTTTAAAATATATACAATATTATTATTAATTTATATTTTATTTTCGTAATATATAAATTAAAAATGATAAATTAAATTTATCAAATTAAACTTGAAATTATCAAATCATATATTCAATCCCATCAAATTCAAAATTAATAAATTAAAGGCTAATGAGTCAAAAAAGTTTTCGAATAATAAAAGGTTCCCAATAAAGTCCTTATTTTTTTTCCGCAATCAATAGAATTTTTATATTTTCAATTTCACTTTATTAAATTTTTACTTAGACGGAAGCTGTTAAGTCTGTTTTTTTTCTATATGTATTATATGGATTTAATAGTGTTCGTATTGATTTAAAGGTTTCTATCTATAAAAGAGTTCAATTGAGTAAAAATTAAAATATAAAGACTCAATTATTAAGAAAAAAGTTAAAAGTTTGATTACGAATATAAATTTTTTTTAGTGTCTTTTTGATCCTTTAGTTTAAATTAAACGTCAAAGAAAATTTAAATTCCAAAAAATCAAATGAAATCCGAATATAAAAATTAGCAGTTTAACAAGTGCATCCGGCATGACCCACGACCAACGAGGAAAAGGAAGGAGAAAATGATTTGTTGGTACAAAAGCCCATGATTTAGGAGCCTACTGACAATCAGTAGGTGGCCCACTTCGATCTGACAAGATCCGGTGTGAATATTGGGTTCGTTCGTTTGTCTACTTTATCCGCCCAAAACAGCTGAGTTTCTCCACTCTCCATAGCCCACTGGAGTTATGGACTTTTTCCAAAAGTTTCACTAATTCTTGACTTACGGCTGTACGAGCTGCCGTTCCAATCCTACTTCGTATAAAACATGTTTAGCACCTTTTTTATTTTGGGTTGAATTGGAAGTTGAACATTTTGTTTAAGAAATTGGCTTCCCCTTATCTTTCTCTCTCCTTTTATTTTCTTTTGAAGTAATTTTGTTTAAGGAAAAAACATGATTAAACATAGATTTAGTAATTTTAGACATGATTAGATGGTATGATATGAAAACAAGATTGAAAAAAAGACAAAAGTGGTATTAGTTAAAAAAAATTGTATATGAATTTGAAAAAAAAAACTAAAAAAAATTTGTATTTGGCAAATTCATACGAATTTTGATATAATAATTTTGTATTTTATATGATACAAATATGATTTGACACAATATAAGTACGAAACATATCCACAAATTGATAAGTCTACTTAAATGTTTCTATGACTGCAAAAAAAAAAAAGAAGAAGAGAGAAGCTGACAGGGCTCAATGAAATCCAAGTAATGGATGTGCTAAACCCTCATAAAACTTTAACGTTATTAGTTATATTAACAAAAATTATTTGTTTTTTGGAGTCAAGTCAATGCTCAACATTAGAATCATTTGCTATCTAACTTTAACTTCTACAATCAAACTAGTTGATTTTAATTTTTTTATTTAAAAATTAAAATTTATTTTTTGAATAAAAATCATACACGTATTATCGAATTAAATGTTCAATTTAATCAGAAGTTTACGCAACAATTAATGAGAAAAAATTGACTATCTTGAAGCGGACTTTCATGTTTCCACACGTAGCATTCAAATCAATCTAGCTACTAAACATAAAAAATATTGGACGATTTAATGAGAATTCAACAATTCGTAGTTATCATCTTTGAATTTGACAAAAGGATATGGCTTTTAATTTCATCTTGAAGCTTCCTTCTTCAATGGCCTAGATTGCAGGCCATTAATGGCCGAGAGTACTTTATTTGCCCACCCGCGATGGTCTTAAAAGCATTAACTGTGCCTCCCTAGACTTGTGTTCAACGGCAAACTTGAAGGTTTCCTCACTCAAAGGGCAGACAGTGCAGCCTCTAAAGAGTACAAAAAGCATTGAATGTTGCCATTAATGACTGCTCTCTAATTTTTTCTTCATTCTTTGATTCCTACCCACAGCAATTAATGGAAGATTGTTGAATAGTCTATTCATTCTTATCAATGTAATAAAAAATCTTCGTTCTTTGCTATATTGCCAATTGGCCATCAACATTCACATTCATAGTACACGTCCAAAGGATATTTAATGTTAACCAAGTGGACCAGAAGTTTCTTGGAATAGATTGTTATTTATTCTTAAGTTTCGTTTAGTTGTATTTAAAACTTTCATTTGCTTTCTCTTTCCTCTCCCTCTGAAGCTGTGTTTTGCTAGTGAAGGCCTGGAAATGGCAGCAGAAGTGGAATTTTCATTGGTGAGGGTCTTGAGTGGACGCATGGAAGAACAACCTCAGATTCATGCTGGGAATTCAGACATTTTGCTTACAAAAGACTTGCTGGGAAGTTTGTCGGCAACCAAAGAAATGGATCTTGAATTTAAGGTGAATTTCAGATTTATGTTTCTTTAATTTCTCCTGCAACAAATCCCAAGAACTCATCCATGTCAATTCAACTCTCTCAAGTACTGTAGTTTCAGTTCACAATTAATTTGCTTTACAAACTTAACGGAGTATTTATTACGGAGACTTCTTTAATTAAAATTTAATATTTTAGTCACTGCTACATCTGAGATCTTCTGATTTTGATTTTGCCTAAGTGCGGTTCTCTGTAGTTCATGATCTCTAAGCATTTTTGTTCATACTGTTCTTTGCATGCAGTCAGGGAAAGTACAGACACAAGAATGCAGCGAACCGAAGTCGCCATTATCAGCATCACCTTCTAATTCTTCTGCAGATGGAAAACACAAGAATCAGCTGCCGGATTCGATTCAAGATTCCAAGCTTCAAGACTTGAATTTTCCCCCAATTAACTTGTTTGAAGACATGACTTCTCTGGACTTAAGGCTCCAGTCCTCAACTCCAAGCCATTACCAAAGCGTCTGCACTCTTGACAAGGTCAAATACGCCCTGGAAAGAGATGAAAAAGAAACCATGAAAAAACGTTCGTCATCACCACCAGCACCAGAACCAGAATCAGAACTAGCTTCGTTGCCCGCAACATCTTCATCGACGCCAGGAATGTTTGCAGCTGCATGCCCTCGTTGCTTGTTCTATGTGATAGCTTCCAAGACAAACCCCCGGTGCCCTCGCTGCAATTCTATTGTTCCTTCTGCCATGGCTGTGAAGAAGCCTAGGATTGATCTCAATGCATCGTTTTAACCCCTTTCTGTTTCTATCTCTTTTTGAATATTGATTGGAGTCTGGAGATAATTGTAACTCTATGCTTGAATGTAGAGTTGCTTTCCCTTTCTGTTCTGCAAATATTTTGATTTTTGTAAATTGAAAATATAGGTTTAGATTTCTGATTAGTTCAGTATAGGGGACCATAATGATGATATCACATGTTTTTATTAGTTTTAATTAGTGTATTTGGGAAATATAGAAACTTTAGATCTCCTGATCTTAATTATTTTATATATACTATATATTACATACTTCACGTTATTGTTAAAGTTATAAATTTGGGTTTATTTTATATTTATGTAAATATGGAGGATGAAAAGACTGACTTTTAGTATTTTTATAAAGTTTTAGGAATGGATGTCACAAATGAAAGTTTCAAAATTGAATCTTAGGTTTAATCCAATTAGTTCCTATAATGCTTTCAAAATATAATTTTCAGTAAATATAATATTCCAATTTCAGTGCCAGTGGCGGATCTTGATATTTGAATTTGAGGGGGTCAAGTATAAATCAATCAAGCTATTTGTAAGCTATTTAAGTTTGACATGAGTAACTTGACTCTATAATTACTCGAATTTGTCTCATTTATTTTGAGCTAAACTTAAGATTGAGTTGCTCGAGAAACTAGTTGAGTTAAATTCAAATATTTTAATACTTGAATCGAACGACTCATGAGTCTAATCGAATTTTTTTTAATATATATTTAATATTTTATTATTAATTTATTATTTTACTCTTATTATATATAATTAAAAAGTAACAAAGTGAGCCTATCAAGTTCAGTTCGAGCTTGAGCTTCACAAGTATTTTGTCAAGCCGAATTCGAACTTAAAAAACCCTCAAATTTTCGAGTCAAACTTAGCTTAAGTTTGATACTAAATCATCTCCACTCAATTACACTTCAAAACCCAAGTAAAGTTTTAAATTACATCAATTTTACATGAGTTATGTATACTAATTATAAAAAATAACAAGTTTGTAAAATTATAAATCTTATAAATTTATAAACAAAAGTGTAATGAAACAAAATACAACAAATAGATTATAATTTCATCTAAAATTGTGAACGATTTTTTTTTAATTTTCAAAAATTGAATATGAACTATGGAATAAGTAAATTATATATGGGTAAACTTTCTTGATCATTTCCTTTGAAAATTTAAAATTAAATATATATAAATAAACTAAATTATATCAAACAAAAAATATATAATATATCTTTAAAATAATAAAATTGAATATGTTTTTCTTACATTTTACAAAGTGATCCCAATCTAATTTTGGTATTGAAAAAAATTGTCAGATTTTTTAAAGAATAATTCTTCATAGGTAATCAAGACAAGTGAATATAATATTATGCTATAAAAAAACAAAAATTTAATTATTTCAATTTTTTATTAAATAAAAATAATTTAAATTGTATCAAGCATATACTTACAAGTATATAAAAAGATAAAATGACATACAAACCTTGTATAAAAAAATATTCAAATTTTTGGAGGGGCCAAAATTATTTATTATAAATAATATATTTATTAATTTATAATTATATTATACATAATTTTTTTTTCAGAAGTTTGGGGGGAGGCTTACCATCCACCTCTGTTCAGTGCCTATATCTCTTTTTATTATATTCAAGTTACAGTTTTCTTTGAAAAAAAAAACAAATTTAAAATGGAATCTCTTTAAGGATAAGTCTCAGGTTTAAACATCAAAACATGCATACTTTTTTATTATTCCTAAATCGTGACAAACTTCGTATAAAGGAAGTTTTAAAGTCTAAATGAAAAAACCATTATGTTTTAAAACTAAATTTACAATTCCCTTTTGTTTCTTCTAAATTGATGCTTAGGATTTATGATTTATCTTGAAAATCCCTTTTTTTTAAATTGTCATAAGAAACAAAATGCGCTACCTAAACTCACTTGCAGTAGCTAGGTATATTATTATGAATGTATATTTTGATTCACTGCTAGTATATATATGTCTCATATACTATCAATGAATTATAACATGCTAATGTCACCTGTTTGTGCCAAGAATGGCTTTGAGGATAGGATGGAAATGGTAGAGAGAATAGTAGGTGAAAAAAAGGTTTGGGAGTAGAAGTGAGAGCTAGGGTTTTCAGCATAGGGTCAACAACATTCATCCCCTTGCACAGTGACATTGGAAGACCTTATATAAGGGAGTTAGCCTTCCAGTCGTGTTAGATCTACATGGATTCTTCTGGATACGTAGATCTTACATGGTCGAATAGTACTAGAAAGACCTTCTCATGTCGAACTTCAGGTTCCTACCCGTTTAGACAGGAAAATAAGGCGAGAAATCGAGATAACGTGAGAGCTAAGTCTCGAGGTGACCCTTTGGTCTCGAGATGGTTGCTTCCATGTGCGGCAGGTCAGTGCTTGACATGTCGAGACCATCCAAGTATCAGGTCAGGTGACGCAAGCATCTTCTCTGTGAGGTCATTATCAGAGACAAAAGACTATATTGTTCTCAGGTGCATATACTCCCTCATCATCACTTAATCAATTCATAAAATTTAAAAAAAAATTAAAAATAAATATTACTAAATTTATTAATTAATGATGTGTCATACGATGATTGAAAAATAATGTTGAATATATACGATTTGTACATTCACAAATGCATTATATATAAACTCTAATATCATTATATATAACAACACATGTCGTTCTTTCATTAATTTTTTTTAAGAATTTTGATGTTGGAAGATCAAAATTAGAGCTTTGTGAGAGTCTAAGGAATCTAATAGTTCACCACCATAACAATCATTTCTTCTTTTTTTTTTTTGGTGCAATCACAGGTATTCTCATCCGTTTTACGGTCTGAGACTAATCCTGTTTGGATCGGAAGTGGTAAATAGTAAAGCCCTTCCAACAGTGACGATTCTAGAATTCGAAACTATGTCCAAATGCTTGGAGAAGAAATCCACCTTCAATTCTTCCAACTACTTGTTAGTATCATTTCTGTTTTTAGCCAATTATAATATAATGACAAAAATAACAACTAAGGTTTGATCAAGCAATTATTACCTCCTTTTAGGAGAAATTAAATCCAAAATTCGAATTCCCTTCCTTTTATACCTCCATATAAATAAAAAAAATAAAAAAACAAGTGTGTTATGTTTTTTTCACGTGGCTTTTTGCTTAATTTAGCTATATATTGTATGGATTAGAAACATAAAACACAAAATCGTGTTTATTTTGATTTGAAAGTTGTTATTGATGTCATCCATTTTTAATTGAATGGAGGATAAGGTTGAGGGTCTAATTCGGATAATAACAAAGATTCAATTAACAAGTATTAATAATATAAATACAAAAATTAATCAAATAATTGTTTAAATAGATTAAAGCAAAATTACATTTAAGTCGCGCTCAATAAGACTTATTTTTTTTGGTTACAATAAGACCTAAATTTGATGCTTAGAAAAAACATTCACGTATATATGTAACCTGATACAAATAAGTAAAAAATAGTGGCAAGTAAAATTAAAATAGTTGAGTAATTGAAGAAAAATAAAAAAATAAAAGAAGAAATATTTGTTGGCAACAAAAAGAGCTCACCACAACAAAAAGTATTATATTAGACGGACACTTCATATTAGTATATATTATTTTTTTAAAATTATATTATCTAATTATATTATTAAATAATTAGTTATCAAAATTATTAAAAATTTAATGAATAATATTTAATTACCACATTTCACGTGTAGGAATTAATTGAGCAATGTAATTAAGTGTTATAATTTGAATAAATAATGCAAAAACCGGATTTCTATCGCACCAAAAAAATAAAGAAACCCGATTTCTACATTTCACACTAAAAACCTGCCTGATTGTGAGCATCCAAAAAATTAATGTTGTTTGAACCTTCTCATATCCATTTGCATTTAATTTAATGATTTTTATTAATTTTTAGAAATGAATTGCCTCGTGTCTCTCTGGTTTGGTCGCACTCATTTAATGTGAATGTCGTTGGGGCACGAAAATAAAAGAGAGTTTGGTTTTATCTTTTCTAACCACCAAACTCATTAATGGAAGACTTTGATTGCTGAAGAAATGTTAATTGCAAAGGCAATCATGGCAACTAACTTTTAAGATTATTACATAAAATAATAATTTTAATATAATGCATTGAAAATCATGAATGACATTAATTATTGCATTTAATGCAAGTTTATTAACATGCGTCACCAAAACTCTCAACTTGTATCAATTTAGACGGTTGATTTTTCAATTCAGTTCATCAAATTAAATTAGATTGAATCTGCTTTAAATTATTTAATTTTAAGTTGATTGAATTTAAATTAAAATAAATCAAGTCGATAAGATTTTGTCACATTTAATTATAGATTTATAATATATCTTAAATCTCGTACAATAAAGCTTGGTAAAAAAGTTACAGAGTTTGGAAACGTATGCTTCTCTTATGTGTCTTGACAAATTGACCAAACCATTAGTAGCATTAATTTCTGAATTGAAATTTTCTTATGATTTTCAAAATTAAAAAAAAAATTATTCACGTGATTGAAGTCAGCTGATGAATATGTTTTCCATTATAAAAACATTATTAATAAAAAGAAACCAATTAAGATTGTTTGATTTTTTTCAATACAATAAAAGTTCTTGATCAAATATTGAGTTTCAAAATTTTTTTGTTCATAAAAAGTATCAAAAAGAAATAAAAAGTCAAACATTGAACTTAATCTCTCATAATGAAAAATAATAATTACTAAGCTAAATTTTAGTTGTTATCAAATTTCAAATTTAAAGCTTATACAGTTCTTGCAAATTGATCGGTTCTTTTTAACCTTAGACCTTTTTTTTCCTTTGCTTGAAAAGTAAGAGATTGTTTTTTCTCCTATCGTTTTCGGTTGTAGGTGATGCAGCCACTTGAAATCATATTATTCTTCAATATCATCCCATACCAATTTAAAAAACTCACAAAAATTAATTACTCTAAAATTGACCAATTAGTGCAAGCAATTCAACTGAGAGTTATATTAGCTTTTCAGCTTTTGAATCCACCGAAGACATAAGTGATGGTTCAAAAACCTTGTTGTGGCTTATAATATATGGTCATTGGTCAAAGGTCGTTGAAAACAATCCTAATTTTCAAAGCTTTTATTTACAATGACGAGTGAAAACGTGCTAAATTAATCTTGCGAACATGGAAACTCTGGAAAATCGTTTAGATTAACTCGAGATGGAATCCGATCAATTGAATTGATTGAGGAAAAAAATTGAACTTTACTATTTGAGTTCAATTTTGAAATAATTTGAATGAAAATAATAAATATTCAAACACCATTAGTTAAGAAATTATTTATAATATTATTACAATAAATTCATGATTTGTTAATGCATTGATACTCATTAATAAAACCCTAAAAAGATAATTATTTACAAAGAAAAATTCTCGTTGAAAAAACTCTTTTGTTCTTGGTAATAATTGAGAAACATTTTGGTCTATCATGTGTCATTAATTTAAGTACTATTTATAAAGTATGTTTTTAAAGTATTTTAAGTGCTGTTATAAGATTTAAAGCATGTAATATGTATTAATGTTGAGCATTGATGTTTGAAAGTTGATTAATAGCCTTATGAGAATTAGTTTATTGTACTTGTTTCATTTCAGAAGAGATGATTCTTCATTCTAGTCAGTGGCGTAGCCAGTATTTGCTTTCAGTGGGGTCAAAAATATATAATATCTTATATACTTAAAAATAAAATTTTTCATACATGATCTTAAAATAATAACAATGTCATAGAAGCTAAATAATAAAAAAATAATGTAAAAATATTATTTTTACAATTGTCCACGACGAGTTTTCATATTCTGAAATCGTTGTATAATTGCTTCATTATCAACACTTTCAAGTACATCTTTTTTGATATATGTAATCAAGCAATCATTCATCAAGCTATCTCCCATTCTATTTCCAATCGATTTTTGACTATTTTCATTGCTGAAAAAGCTCTTTCAACACTAACAGTCGCAACCGGCAAGATCAAAGCTAATTTGATTAGTAAAAAAACTAGTGGATAAACAATTTCTTTGTCTTCACTAATTTTTCAGCAAGATCAGCAACATCTTTGACATCCAAAAATTCAGTACTACTGTGCATATCAAAAATATAAGTCTCAAGTTGACTATCAAGTGCCAAAAGATCAACTGCTGAAAACTCAAGAGGATAAAACTGACCCAATCGAATTAATTTTTCCTTGTCAAAAGCTGAAAATGAGTCACTTGGATTAAGGCATGCCACACAAAGAAGCAATTTAGTGTTAATCTCAGTGAAACGATTGTTAAGCTCTTGAAGTTATCTATTTATGACAATATAAAATAAGTCAACTTGATAATGATGTAAATTCGAGATCTTTGCAACTTTACGTCGTGATCTCCCAGGAGCTACATAGATATCATCCATACTAGGAACCACAATATCACGTTTTTCACAAAATGAAGAAACTTCAACTATTAAGGAATCCCATCTATCATCTCGCATATTTTGTAGTCGTTGTTTGGATATTTTAACCAATTTCATAGCATTAACAATATCTTGATCTTTTCTTTGCAAAGCTTTTGACAATTCATCTGTAATTCCTAGCACACTACTCATCAAGTGAAGGTTGAAAACAAAATCAAAAGATTGAATCATTTGCAATAACACTTGGGCTTCAACTCTTTGTTTAGAATTCAAACCATTTTCAACAACATTATCAAGCACCTCAACAATAGATGCAAACAAGATGAATATGTTGAGACACGTATCATAATGAGAACCCCATCGAGTATCACCAGCGCGTTTGAGACTAGTTTCTTGATTTAAGCCACTTCTAGTTGCAATTTCACCATTCTTTATTGCCTTAGCAACTTTAATTGCTTGACTTTCTCTAAGAATATCATAACGTTTGCATGAAGCTCCAACAACATTTAGCAAAATACCAATATTATAAAAAAGTGAAGCAACTGAGTCTTCATTCCTTGCAACAGCTACAAGAGTTAATTGAAGTTGATGAGCAAAGCAATGAACATAAAATGCAAACTCATTTTCCTTCAAAATCAAACTTTTCAAACCATTGAATTCTCCTCGCATATTGCTGGCACCATCATAACTTTGTCCACATAATCTTGACAAACTCAATCCATACTTGGAAAATAATGACTCAATTGCTACTTTGAGAGATAAGGCAGTAGTATCAGAAACATGCACAATACCCAAAAAACGTTCAATTATACAACCTTTTTTATTCATGTAGCGCAAAACAAGAGCCATTTGTTCCTTATTTGACATATCACAGGATTCATCAACCAAGATAGAAAATAAATCATCTCCTAGATCATCAATGATGACCTTTCTTGTCTCACTTGCTGCAGCATTTATAATATCACATTGAATATCAGGAGCCTTCAATTTCAAATTATTAGGGTTTGATGAGTTCGGTAGTTGGTTAGAGTATAGCATAGCAAAGGATGCCGCTTTTTGTTTATGTTGTTATCTTTTTAGACAAGATATTGGAAAGCAAGGAAGTGGTGACTCTTTTGTTCTTGAAGGTTTTACCAATTGGAATAAGAAAGATAGGTTTAAAACCCATGTTGGCGGTCCTAATAGTGCTCATAATCAAGCTTATAGGAAATGTGAAGACTTGATGAATCAAAACCAACACATTCAATCTATTTTGATTAAACAATCAAATCAAGTACGAATTGAATATCAGACTAGATTGACTGCTTCAGTAGATTGTCTTCGATTTCTCTTACGTAAATGACTGGCTTTTCGTGGTCATAATGAATCGGAAGAATCAAGAAATCAAGGAAATTTTCTTGAACTATTGCATTTTCTTGCCGATCATAATGAAGCTATCAATAATGATAAACGGTAAAATTTTCTCAACAGTAGCGATTTTAGAATTTGAACCATGTTCAAATACTCAGGGAAGAACTCTATTCCCACGTTTTCCAACCACTTGTTGGTACCAAAAAACTGTTTTTGGATAGCTATTGCCTGTACTAAAACTAAATGCAAGCATTAAAATGTTAACTATTTATAATTTCCTTTTAACACTTGAAAATTGGAAAACTACGATATTTGATATCCTGCAATATATTATAAGCTAAAAAAAAAGTTATATATATATATGTTTATTTTCTATAAAAAAAATTGGATAACAATGAAAAAAAGAGTTCACATTTTGAAAGTGAAAAAAAAATAAAACTTGTTCATGTAATAAAATTTACTGCGGTTATTGAAGTGAATTTATAAAGCAAAAATATGTGGTACAGTCATGCTAATTCATGTTCTTTACATTCTAAATAAAATGGGCTCTTCATATTAAAATCACTTTCTCATTAGTTAGTTGACAGCTTTCAAGAAAGCAAAAATAATATTTAAAATGGACTCTTCATGTTATAATATCACTTTCTTATTAACTAGTTGTCAGTTTTCAAGAAAGCAAAAACAATATTGATCTGTTTTCACAATGAGTTACATAGACTTATTTTATTAGAGTGTGTCACTTAATTCAAAATTTAAAGTTTAGTTGCATCACAGAAGTGTTTAATTAAATAAAATTAACATGAAATTACAAAGGTAGCATTTTACAATAAGCAAAAATGGTGGCAAGCAAAATTAAAAAAGCAGAATAATTAAAGGGCATCCAAAAACCAGAATGAAAATATGGTTGGCAATGAAAAGTAGGGAAGTAAACAGGTTTGCTCTAAATGGGTACCGAGACTATCTGCCTTGTTTAAGTCGGGTTTAGATATCTGATAATCAGATTTTAATCGGATTAGGGTAGTAAAATCACTATCCGTAACAAGTTCGGGGAGGGTTCGAGTTTTACCCTTAAGATACCCTAAACCCAAACCCGATTACCGTTTATGGGCTTAACAAAATATGGCTTTTGTGAGGACTTGAACCCTTGCCCTTTAAGCTCCCTGTAAGGGATTTACCAAGTGGGCCATTTTTTGTATTTTTCATAGTATGTTAAGAAAATGTTTATACAATAAAATTTTGTGAGCCTAAAAAAAATAAAGCATAATAAAAAATAATTATGAAATTAAATTAATTAATTAAACTTAAGATAACAAGTTTTTTAATTTAAAGCATCAGCCAATGAAATTAAATAAATAAAAGTTTCATAATTAGTTAAAATGTAATTCTCACACATTCACTATTTCCATATATGATATTATAGTATATTTATATAATAAAAATTGTACTTAAAATTGTAATTTTCAATTTTAATAAAATATTGACTTAAAAAATTAATGAAACATAATAATAAATTAATTGTGAAATTAAATTAGTTAATTATGCTTAATATAGCATAACACTCAAATTAAAATAATAAAAGTTTCATAATCAATTAAGATACAATTCTTACACATTGACCATTGACATATATGATATTATAATATATGTAATATGATACAAATTGTATTTATATTATAATTATAAATTGGAATAAAACATTGTTAACTCAAAAAAATTATTAAAACATAGTAATAAAATAATTATAAAATTAAATTAGTTAATTATGCTTAAGATAATGTGAAATCCCCAATTTTCATATAAATTTCCCATGTTTGTAGAGTCTTACTGCTGAAAAGAATGAAATAAATATGAGAATTTGAAGTGTAAATGATATATGGGACATATGTGGGATAAATGAAATTGAAAATCAAATAGTCAAGAAATTAATTTTGATATTGTGAGAATATTTGGAGTATGGAAAGAATTAATATCAGATTTTGTGTAATTAAAGACAAGTGGCATATGAGGGAAGAAAGATAATTTAATGGTCAAATTGTCAAAAGGTTAAGGGCTTAGATGAAAAGAGATTAAGATGCATTTAATGAAATGTGCAAAGTCATCATCATCTCTATCCCAAGTCGGCAGCACCTTCAGCCATTCCCCACGTTCCCTCTATTTTTTCCTAAGTTTTCAATCCCATTCACCTTGACAAACTACCTTGTTCATCCATCAAATCAACGAGTTTCTTAAACGAAAAACGACCATTACCACTTGCTCTACTCATGCCTTTAATATGAAAGGCTGAATCAAAGTGATTAAGGATATCAAAGTTGCTGTTATTTTGGTGATTTGTAAAGGTAAGAGATGGAAGTAGCTTTAGTCAATTTTATCTATGATTTGGAGTTGAGTTGAGTTAGTATAGTATATTTATATAGGTTTCGAAAAGGTCTGAGTTATGATAATGCTTACAGCTTTGAAGAAATGAAAGGAAAGGTATTGATTTGCTACCAAGCTTGTGGAATATTGGCTATTGAGGTAAGGAATTTATGTAACGGACGTAGGGTGGCTATGTTCGCATGTTTTTAATTGTTTTGGAGAGAAGTAAAAGCTGATTTGATGTGTGAAATGGTAAATTTTGGGTTTTACTCCTAACTACCAAAATGCTAGGAGTAGTCGACTGCCTTGGGTAGCAGCCAACTGCCTAGAGACAACCAAAGTGTGAAAATTTTTGAAACCGACTCAAACCAATCGACTGCTATTTTTCAGAAAGTATTCTGTTTCAAACCAGACGACTGCTAAGGATGTCAGTCGACTGCTTTTCTCCCAAAAGCATTCTGTTTCAAAACCAACCGACTGCCTATGGAGCCAGTCGACTGTCCTGTTTTCAGAGGTATTATGTTTACGAAAACAGTCGACTGCCTTTTTCTCGAAAGCATTCTGTTTCAAAACTAGTCAACTGCCCTATGTGTTTTTCGAAAAATAAAATATTTGAATTTCAAAAAGAAAAAGAAATTCAATAAAGTAAAATATGATGTAGCAGCCAACTGCCCTAAAGACCAGCCGACTGCTCATTTGAAAAGGAGGTTTTGAAAACCTATTTCAAGAAAGTATATTTGTATTTGCCAAGAGTTATATGAATAATGTTTTGGAGACTATGAACACCTTTAATTATCATGCACATTATTTGTATTTGTATTTGTATTTGTGCTTGGCTGAGGAGCCTTAGTCCGGTCCTCAGACCCACAGTAAGGCACCTGACTAGTGAGCACTGTGGGTTATAGACAATGGACATATGTCTCTTATTTGTATTTGGCTTTGGAGAGGATCCATGGCCCATACGTGTGTACGCCACTCATTTGATTTCTCTCGGGATTATCTCTTACGGGATATATTTGTGGTATCCTCATAAGATCTCTTATGGATTATCCCTTACGGGATATATTTACTGTATCCATTATGAGAATTACTTGGTGCATGGATCTAACTGGAAGTTAATTGCCTCCCACTCATTTGAAAGTATATAAAATTACTAGTATTTGAATTATTTGTATTTGTAGATATGAACTCACGTGATTAGAGATCTGTGAAAGTATTTGAAAGAGATGATTTACTGGTATATGGTATTTGCTTTATAATGATTTTACATGACATTATAGAGCCAAGCAGGAAAACTGCATATAGTGACATAGTATGCTCTTTTACATATGTTTCTTACTGAGCGTAAACTCACTCTTTTACAAATATTTTTCATACAGATTACTTGAAGTAAATCCCGCTCCAGATAGAGGAGTTACCTTCGGGATTTTCTAGTGTACCTTCGGGATTTTCTAGTGTACCTTCGAGTCAGCTTCTCAGTAATTGTTGAAGGTATACTCATGTATTATGTGCTTCAGACTATTGTACAGTATAATACTACAGTAATGTATATTATTTGTTTTGGGGATATAAGATATGTAAGTTATTTGAGGTCCTGGTGTATTTGGTTTATGTGTATACATGAAAATCATATTTCATGAGAACTCTAACACCATATTATAAGTAATAAAGCATAAAGTATGAGAAGAAAGGATGACGTTGATGAACTAGTCTAAGTAAACGTTATATGAAGTAAAAAGTTAGTTGGTATTTGGATAGTGACGAGGATGTCACAGATAATATGTATTTAAAGTAAACATAAAGCACTAAAATTTAAATTAATAATATTTTTATAATTAGCTACCGTGCAATTCTTACACAAAACACATTGACCATTTATATATATATATATATATATATGAATATGATATTATAGTATATGTGTATATATATATATAGTATAGTATATGTATATCATACATATACTATATATATATAATACATATACATCAATCTAATACATATACCGTATATATAATATATATAATATAATATATTATAGTATATGTATATATACATCAACCTAATCTTTTAATATTATGATCATTGATCAAATTAATCAAGATTACATGAATATATCATAAGAAATCAAATGTTTGAAATTAAATATATAACATTATAATCTAATTTATGCTTGTCATAACGTATTAAGCTTTTGGATAAAACCTAATAGCTAGACACAAAACTATTGAGTCGCCACCAACCATTCTAACCTAGGTGTGATTGGTCACCTATTCAAACTAAGGTCAAGGCTTGGTCTACGTTAAAAGTTCTAAGTTCGGGAGTACGGTTACGTGTGAGGAAGGATTAGCACTCTCACAACGCCCATCCTAAAATGGTACTGATAATAATATATTTGTTATATTATTTATGTTTTAATTACCACATTTATTGCTATATTATTGTGTAAAATTAATTGTTAAATGTATTTTGTGAATTAATTTAGAGAAAGTGATTTGGGAATTAATTTTGAAAATTATGGCATGAAATCAAACAATAAATTTTGTAATTGGAATAAAATTTTGAAATATACATTGTTTGATTTTCTAAAGTTGTAATTAAATTCTGATTTGTTTTAAAGACTTTTGGACCATAGGATTAAAAGAAAATAAAGGGCTGAGATTTATTGCTTGATTAAAAAGAAACCCTAGAAATTTTTAAGGAAAGAAAACAAATGATAAAAGGAAGAGAGGGGCTACAGTAAAGGGACACAGACGAAACAACGGGGAGTAATTGCAGAAAAGAGAGAACAGAGAGGATCGGTTTTTGGGTTGTTTTGTAGGTCTCTGTTCTGTGTTGTTGCTTTCTATTCTGCAGAGATAAAAGAGAAGAGGGTGCTGTTCTTTAAAGCAGAACAGAAACTGAAAATCACGTGAACAACGAGGAAGAAAGAGCTGTTACCGGAAACTTAAAGCAGAGCCGTGGCTGACCTTGAAGCAGTCCAAACTGTGAGCTGCAGTAGAGTCGTTGCTGATCAGAAGCCCGTCTGACTTGGACGTGAGTTGCTGTTGGATCTTTGAGCAGCAGAAATTTGTCTTGAAGCAAGTGTCGAACTGTGTAGTTGCTGAAGTTAAGGCAGTAGAGCTGTCTGTTGTCGGAAGAATTTGTGCGCTAGTTTGGGATAGTTGCAACAGCATTCAAGGTAGGAAAGAATACAAAATTTGCCATGTTCAACGGGTTTGAAGAACCGAAGAATTGTGAGCTGGATAGGCAAAACGTGAGAAAAGCAAGGCTGGGTGTTTAGCTGCTGTTCAAAGTCCAAAACGTGTGAAGATTTGGAGCAATTGCCTCTTCTTTTTGCTAGATTCACGTGATTGGTTTGCTGAGCAAGGACAAATTTGTTTTACTTCATTATATTTATTTATTTATTGATATATTGAATTGGTTATTGTTTAATTTAAAGCATGTTTCAATTTTATTTGATAATGTGTTTTGCTAAATTAAATATGAACTAATTCTTTTACTAGGAATTTGATCAAGCCTACTTGCATATTTTATGTCTTTATGGTTAATTGCTTAATTCTTAAATTCTAGTATCATTCATTGTGATTGATTCAATCTTTTGATTTGTGTTATTGATTGGCCACCTTTAATATAAATTAATTGATTGTTTGAGACATGGTAAAGGTACACATCATATGCTAAGCCATGTATAGCTCTCTTGAATGATTGAATAAATATTTGATGCATACATCAAGCTAGAATATTTATTTGGTTCTTGTTATATATTCTTCTATTCTTAATGGGTTTTTAGTCATTGATTATGCTACACATCATAGATAATTTAATGATTAAAAATACTTGATTATAGCTGCCATCAAACAGAGTAATCATATATTAGGAAGAATGAACCCTAGAATTGAATTGAGATTTTTAGGATTGAAGACATAAAATTGCAATGAATTAGTGAAATCAAATTCCTAGGCTTTTCTCTATTGGTGAATTTATTTGTTTTATTAGGTTAATTAATTCCATTAGTTAATTAGATACTTAGATAATTCTTTTTTATTGGCTTTTATAATTTTTTTAGAGGATAAGTAGTTGAATTTTAATTGAATAAATTTAGCAAATCTCTGTGGGATCGACTCTTGTACTTGCACGCTATACTACCTTGATTCGTGCACTTGCGAGAATATAACTTTTTGTTCATCAAGTTTTTGGCGCCGTTGCCGGGGAATTGTCTTAAGTTTATTCAATTTTATTTTACTACGTGTGTTTTTCTTTTATTATTTTTCTTTTTAGCTTACTATTTTTCTTTCTTTCTTTTGGTAGTGGATGCAAGGTCGACGATCACTTGGTCAAGAGATAGTGCCCATCAACGATCAAATTGACAGAATCGGTAGGAGAGCAAGGGCACAAGAAGAGGAACTAGTTGAATCCAACATGGAGTTACAAGTTGGGAATCAAGCTGAAAATCAAGTTCAAAATCGAGTTGCAAATCGTCCTATGAAGGAGTTTGCACGTCCTACTGTGGGGACATCACTATCATGCATTGTTCTCAATGATGCAGCCAGAAACTATGAGCTTAAGAATATTCATTTTAATATGCTTCCTTCTTTTCATGGTGCTGCTATTGAAGATCCTTTGACATTCATTCGTGATTTTTATGCAACTGTTCAAACTTTTCCTTTGCAGGGATTGACTGAGGACCAATTACGAATGAGATGTTTTCCCTACACCTTGAAGGATGCGGCAAAGACGTGGTTCATGTCTATAACACCAGCCTCACTTACCACTTGGGATGCAGTATACAATAAGTTCATAGGTAAGTTCTACTCACATGCCAAAACCACTGAATTGAGGGGTAAGATTGCTACATTCACACAAGCAGATGGTGAGGCATTCCATGAAGCTTGGGAACGTTTTAAATTGCTTTTAATTAAATGTCCACATCATCGGTACCCATTAGAATTGCAAAATCAATTTTTTTATGATGGACTAACTCAAGCTTGTCAAGCTATGGTTGATAATGCCGCTGGAGGTGCCATGGGAGAAAAGACTGCACAAGAGACCTACGAGCTCTACGAGATGCTTGGAGCTAATTCACAACAAAAGAGTGTTAGAGGTAAACCTAGAGGTCTTTATGAGATTAACACTAACACTGAGTTGGCTATGCAGGTTTCAGAATTAACCAAGCAAATGAAGTCTATGTGTGCTATGATGATGGGTCAAAGAATGCCAGTGTCTAATGAGGTATGTAGAATTTGTGGGATTCATGGTCATGTTACTAATGCTTGTCCTTCTAGTGAAAAATTCCCAGATTTTGTTGAGCAAGCCAATATGATGAACTCTCATAACCCACGGGTGAGGAATGATCCTTTTTCAAATACTTACAACCCGGGTTGGAGAAGTCATCCCAATTTTTCATGGAGTAGCAACCAGAACCAGAATCAAGCAAGCTCTTCTTTCCAACCGCGGAGGCCAGCTTTAGAGGATACTTTGCAAAACTTCATAGAAGTTTGTCAGAATAATCAACAAAGCAATGAACAGAGATTCCAACAACTAGAGGTTTCTCAGAGGAAATTGGAGATCCAAGTTGGACAAATTGCCGAGGCGTTGCAAGGCCATGTTCCTGGAAAATTTCCAAGCCAACCTGAGCAAGCCAAATCTATTACTATTCTGAGAAATGGTAAGGTATTTGATAATAAAATGAATGATGAATCTGATGAAAGTTTAACCTTACCTGCAGGTGATGAGGTTACCAAGGAGAACCAACAAGATAAAAGTCCAAGTGGTGGCAAAAAGAAGGATATTGAGGAACCAAGTCAAAGTGAGGAGTCCAATCCATCTTGTGAAACTCCTAAGTTACACAAGGCTCAACACCCTTATGTTCCTCCTATTCCGTTCCCAAGCAGACTCAAGAAAAGCAAATTGGATAAGTCATTTTCTGCAATATATGATATTTTGTCTAAGGTTAATGTGAACTTACCTTTGCTTGATATGATCAGGAACATACCATCTTATGCAAAGTTCTTAAAGGAATTGAATACTCACAAGCGTAAGTATGAGCCAAATGAAAAGGTAATGGTTTCAGAAACGGTAAGTGCTGTGCTTCAAAGTAATTTGCCGCCCAAATTAAAAGATCCTGGGAGTTTTAACATCGACATTACTGTGGGAGGTTCAAAGAAGGAAAAGGCTATGTTGGATTTGGGTGCAAGCATCAATTTAATGCCTTATTCTGTTTACTTGCAATTAGGTTTAGGAGAATTAAAACCTACCACAATGTCTCTACAACTTGCTGATCGTTCAATTAGATATCCTAGAGGCATTGTGGAGGACATTTTAGTTCAAATTGATAAACTAATCATTCCTGTTGATTTTGTAGTTTTGGACATGGAGAGACAGTCAAAGAATGAGCATGAGCTACCCATTTTGCTTGGACGTCCATTCATGGCTACAGCAAAGACAATAATTGATGTTCAAAAGTTATATTCTCGCAAGTGCACGAATCAAGGTAGTATAGCGTGCAAGTACAAGAGTCGATCCCACAGAGATTTGCTAAATTTATTCAATTAAAATTCAACTACTTATCCTCTAAAAAAATTATAAAAGCCAATAAAAAAGAATTATCTAAGTATCTAATTAACTAATGGAATTAATTAACCTAATAAAACAAATAAATTCACCAATAGAGAAAAGCCTAGGAATTTGATTTCACCAATACATTGCAATTTTATGTCTTCAATCCTAAAAATCTCAATTCAATTCTAGGGTTCATTCTTCCTAATATATGATTACTCTGTTTGATGGCAGCTATAATCAAGTATTTTTAATCATTAAATTATCTATGATGTGTAGCATAATCAATGACTAAAAACCCATTAAGAATAGAAGAATATATAACAAGAACCAAATAAATATTCTAGCTTGATGTATGCATCAAATATTTATTCAATCATTCAAGAGAGCTATACATGGCTTAGCATATGATGTGTACCTTTACCATGTCTCAAACAATCAATTATTTATATTAAAGGTGGCCAATCAATAACACAAATCAAAAGATTGAATCAATCACAATGAATGATACTAGAATTTAAGAATTAAGCAATTAACCATAAAGACATAAAATATGCAAGTAGGCTTGATCAAATTCCTAGTAAAAGAATTAGTTCATATTTAATTTAGCAAAACACATTATCAAATAAAATTGAAACATGCTTTAAATTAAACAATAACCAATTCAATATATCAATAAATAAATAAATATAATGAAGTAAAACAAATTTGTCCTTGCTCAGCAAACCAATCACGTGAATCTAGCAAAAAGAAGAGGCAATTGCTCCAAATCTTCACACGTTTTGGACTTTGAACAGCAGCTAAACACCCAGCCTTGCTTTTCTCACGTTTTGCCTATCCAGCTCACAATTCTTCGGTTCTTCAAACCCGTTGAACATGGCAAATTTTGTATTCTTTCCTACCTTGAATGCTGTTGCAACTATCCCAAACTAGCGCACAAATTCTTCCGACAACAGACAGCTCTACTGCCTTAACTTCAGCAACTACACAGTTCGACACTTGCTTCAAGACAAATTTCTGCTGCTCAAAGATCCAACAGCAACTCACGTCCAAGTCAGACGGGCTTCTGATCAGCAACGACTCTACTGCAGCTCACAGTTTGGACTGCTTCAAGGTCAGCCACGGCTCTGCTTTAAGTTTCCGGTAACAGCTCTTTCTTCCTCGTTGTTCACGTGATTTTCAGTTTCTGTTCTGCTTTAAAGAACAGCACCCTCTTCTCTTTTATCTCTGCAGAATAGAAAGCAACAACACAGAACAGAGACCTACAAAACAACCCAAAAACCGATCCTCTCTGTTCTCTCTTTTCTGCAATTACTCCCCGTTGTTTCGTCTGTGTCCCTTTACTGCAGCCCCTCTCTTCCTTTTATCATTTGTTTTCTTTCCTTAAAAATTTCTAGGGTTTCTTTTTAATCAAGCAATAAATCTCAGCCCTTTATTTTCTTTTAATCCTATGGTCCAAAAGTCTTTAAAACAAATCAGAATTTAATTACAACTTTAGAAAATCAAACAATGTATATTTCAAAATTTTATTCCAATTACAAAATTTATTGTTTGATTTCATGCCATAATTTTCAAAATTAATTCCCAAATCACTTTCTCTAAATTAATTCACAAAATACATTTAACAATTAATTTTACACAATAATATAGCAATAAATGTGGTAATTAAAACATAAATAATATAACAAATATATTATTATCAGGTACCACTTAGTTTTAGGTCATTTGCTAAATTTGCTTATGTTGATCTTTAATCTCGATATAATTATTATAGAAAAATATTTCTAAGTGCCCTCCATTAAGCTGGTGGGACAACTCAAAAATCTTTCTCACATCAGGAGTATTCAAGTAGTACTATGTGACTTGCTTGAAGAGGCTCCGTCGTCGGATTCATTTTAATATTTTATGAAAAATTCCAACTTTGACTCCTACCCAATTTGTTCTTACTATTCTATTATTTTCTATTATTAATTATTAATTTTATTTATTTATTTTATTTATGCGAAAATGAATATGAATTATTTTTATCAAAAATTCCTTTTAGATCTTCCATTAAGCTGGTGAGACCCAAAAGAAATTTTCTTACCTAAAGATTTCCAAATTATTACTTAAGCGTAATTCTACTTGGAATCTCATCATAGGAATAATCAATATTCATTCTCAATAACTCCTATTTTTTATTGCCTTATTTTATTAATTCATTAGATTTTATTACTATTTATTATTGTTATTTTATTATTATAGTGAACACGAATTATTAAAATTTTTATCTTCTTAATTAATTACTTTAGTTTTTAATTTTAATTTAATAATGTTTTTAGATAAAAATCACCTATTTTATAATTTTAAAAGATGAATAAAAAAAATCACTTATTATTGAAAACTATTTCTAGGCCATCCATTAAGCTGGTGAGGCCTCGAAAATAATCTTCTCACCTAGAAAATTTCAAGAAAATCACTTAAGCGTAATTATCTTGATATTTCATCATCAGAGTAATTATATTCACTTTTATTATTTTAATATCTTGCTTTGGTCACTTTATTCATTTCCTTCCTTGTTTTATTCTTTACTACTATTATTTTTATCATATCATTAATAATCATTAATATCTTTCCAAATTTATAACTAATTGTTTTTATTGTAATTTTATAATAAATTTATTTTATTTATTTATTTATTAAAAAAATGAAGATGAATTATTTGTTATCAAAAATCCTATTTAGACCCTCCATTAAGCTGGTAAGGCCTTGGATAGAATTTTTTCACCTCAAGATCCCTAAAAGTACCACTTTAGCGTAGTCCCCTTAAGAGTTCCTTCGTCGGAATAACTCATATTCATTATATTTAAAATGTTTATTACTATATACTTCTAAGTATTGCAATTCTAAACTACCTAAATAAATCTTAACAGTGCTTTAACCATACATTAAATTAAGCATATCATATAAAATTTATTTGAAATCTAAAAATGAAATAAAATAAATAAAATATAAAAAAATAATAAATCATAAATAAAAACAAATCGTGCCAATTATATCAAATCATGCTAATTAAATTGAAACTTACACAATCAAGTCAATAAAAAAAAATCACATACATCAATTTATATACACAAACTACATTAATTAAATCTTATCAATACTTGTCAAATTATACTATCCATACATCAAATTAAATCTGTTAACTTATCAAATTAATTACTTAAATTATCTTATTTCATAATTTCTGTTAATTAAATTACTGTATTAATTAAAAATGTACAAAAAATCATCAAAAGAAAATAAGGAAATCAATAAATAAATAAAATAAATAAAACGAATTAAAAAACGGAAAAATGAAAATCATCAGAAAATTGGAAAAGAAAAACCTTGCGATTGGGTCGGGTCGAATGGGGGTCAACACGCGGATCTTGGCTGCTTGAAACGACGTCGTTTTGATCCTGCAATTTAAGCTTTCTTTCCGATTTTTTTTCGGATAGTTTCTGGCTTCCAGAGAAAGAGAAAAAAAAACAACAAAATGATCCGAACCCAGGCGATTTTCGGTGGCCGAAAACTTCAACCGGTCTCCAGAAACTTCAACTTTCCCAGATTCCGGCCTTTCCTCCGCCGTGAAACCACCAGATCTACTCCTTCCCCTACCCAGAAACCTTCAACTCTTCTTCCCAAAAACAGATCTAGGAACCCCGATTACCAAATCGAACTAAAAATCCCCAGATCTGAGTCCGAAACTCAAACTCTAATACTGCCTAAGCCCTCGAAACCCCCAACAGACTACCTCTGTTATTTTTGGTTTTTGATTTTCTCTCTGTGATTCTGTTGTGGATCTCTCTGCTGTTGTTGATGTTCTCCCCATTCTGATTTCCCCTCTTTTGTCTCTGTTTTGTCCTTCTTATAAAATGTTAGATCTGTATATTTTTGGGAGTTTAGAAATCGGGTCCAGATCCGATTGTGATTCTGTCTTTAATGTTCATTTTTTTTATTCCTTTTTTTTTGTCTTGATTTCCTTGCAGATCTCCGAGACCGACTTGAATTACGAAATTTCCTTTTTTGTTTCTGGCGGTCATTAGGGTTTGGATTCGTTTTGGGGTCATGGTATGGGGATCTGTTGGTGTTTAGGGTTTGGTTCGGTTTGGGGGTTTGGATTGTGTTTAGGGTTTGGGGACTCAGATTAGGGCTTGGGTTCGATTTGGGGTTAAGGTTTCATATTAGGGTTTCGTTGGGGTTAAGGGTTTGGTTTAGGGTTAGGGGTTTTGTTTGGGCTTTGAGGTTTCTGTTAGGGTTAGGGTTAGGGTTTTCGTTTTTTGTTTTGTTTCCTTTTTTAATTTTTTTGCTTTTTTTAATCAAAATAAATGAATAAACAATAAAAGAAAAATAATATACTAAAATTCATATCAATAAAATAAAAATAAAAAAAACAAAAAACAAAAATAAAAATAAGAATAAAAAGAGAAATAAAATAGAAAGAGAAATAATAATAAAATGAATAATAATTAAAAAGAAAAGAAAAGATAAAAGATAAAAATAAACTAAACAAAAATAAAAATAAAAAATAATGATAATAATAAAAAAAATAAAAATGATAAAAGTAAAAATATAAAGGAAAAGAAAAAAGAAAAAAAAGAAAGAAGGAAAAGAAAGAAAAATAAAATAAAATAAATAAGACAAAATAAATCAATTAGTCAAACATGGGTTTAATTCATTTTCGATTTTTAGAATACACGTCGAGTGACTCGAGATTCACAATATCGGACAAAAATTGGTGTCTACAATGCTAATAGATTGAATTGAAAACATTTTATATTAAACTAAAAGTTAAATAGTATGCAACATATGGATCACGATATAGCATTTTGTTATTATAAATTTATCAACTATCCTTAAGAGTTAAAATTATTTTAGAAAAAAATTAGTGCAACATATGAAATTAAATTAATTAATTATCTTTTGTAAATATAAGGTATTGATATTAAAGTTATAAAAATTTTATAATAAGTTTATGTATTATTCTTGCACACTAATAATAAGTTAGCTAAACTCCAATCAAAAAAACATATAGAAATAATTTATTAAAAAAATAAGCTCATAATATAAAAATATTTATGTATATACTATAAACTAATATTATATATTTATATAGGCTAGAGTATTTTATTTTTCACAAAATAATTAAAAGTTAAAAAAAACAAAACAACAAGTTACAACTGACCCATTCTTTCTCTTTTATTTACTTTTCAATTTCATTTCCTCAGTTCCTCACTTCCTTTACAAAGTACACCCTAACCCTAAAAGCCAAAACCCTAATCTCTGATCTGACCCCATCTATCCAGCGGCAGTGACAGTAGCAGAGCAGCTCTCTCCGGTGGTAGTAGCAGCAGCTCTTTCTAACGACGGCAGCAGCGTTTCTTTCTCTAAGGGTGGCGAACTTCATATCTAGTGGTGGTAGTGACAGTGCTTCTTCTTCTTCCTCCAGTGGCGACATACTCCAACGGTGAACTCCAAATTTAGAGGCGGCATTGAATTCTCTTCTCCCTCCAGTGGTGGCAGCGAGTACAGGGAACTCCATATCTAGTGGCGGTAAAGGCTTCTTCTTCTCCATCTAGTAGTAATGGCGACGACGCATCTTCAGATCCAATAGCGGCAACAACTTGTTCTCCCATCAGCGGCAGTGCCTCTTCAAATCTAGCAACACAACACTTGCTCTGTAAGTGAATATGCCAAATCTGAGATTTTTAGTCAATTTGTTGAAAATACTTGCTGTTAGATGAGCTTTCATTGTGTTGGAAATACTTGTTGCTAAAAAAACTGTCATTGTTTTGGAAATATTTGCAGCTAAATGAATTGTGAATGTGTTAGAGATATTTGCTGCTAAATAAATTGTCATTGTGTTGAGTATACTTGCTATTAAATGAATTGTAATGTGTTGAAGATATTTGCTATTAATTGAATTGTCAATGTGTTGAACTGTTAATGTATTGAATTTCTAAACAGAATAACCAAGTAAATATAATAGAGAATGTGGATTTTAATAATAGAGAATGTGGATTTTTTTAACTCTTAATGAGTTTACTTTCTTTTTCAAATTGTTTATAGGTCTTTCAAAAAATGGCCACATCTGGAAATAATGAGATTGTTGATGAGGATGATAAAGTTGCAACTAGTCCATCGACTATGGGTTCAAGATCGGAAAACATTGATATTCATGCTCCTAGTATGTTTATTAAAAAATAAACTATTAGAAATGTTTTTGGGTTTGGGCTAAAATCAGGTTTGTCAAAAAGTTTGGAAGTATAAACAGGTATTTAAATGGGTTCGGGTAATAAATGGATGGTAGGAAATTTAATAGTATAGGGTTTGAGTAGCGCATTTAAAAATTAGTTGGGTTTTTATAAGGTTCAGGTTTCTCTTTTCTTAAACGGGGTCAGGGTGGGTATTTCAAAATTGACGGGTATCCACTCCGTTTACATTCCTAATGAGAAGGGCTTAACACAAGGCCAAGTCTACATCCAACAGTAACATCCCAAAAATTAATGTTGTTTGAAAGTCCGTATCACATTCACAATTCACATATCCATTTACATTTAAGGTCGGTTTGGTTGGCAGAAAATGATTTCCAGAAAATGATTTCTGCATTTTTTGGTGTTTGGTTGGCAGAATATTGGTTGGTCAGTGGAAAATTAAACGATTTTTCTGAAAATTGTCTTACGCTTCTAAAAGGAAGAAGATATTTTTTGAAAAATAATTGTCTATGTCTAAGGTTATTTACCACGCTCATGAGTGTAATTCTATTTAAATTAGACATTGAATATGAATTTTTAACTTTGTTATAATTTAATCTTACATAAAATATTATTATATTAATAAAAATATGGTATTTAAATAGATTAAAAATTATATATATTAAAATATTAAGATTAAAATTATTTCAAAATTTTAAATTTAAATATTATTTTGTATATTATTAATCTTAGATAGTTTTAATATTTCAATAATAAATAATATTATATTATTATTTTAATAATAGAGACTAATTTCATAAATAATTTATTTATTATTTTAATAATTAATAATTAATAATTTATTAATATTTTAGTTTAAGATATAATGTTTTTATATTTTATTAACAAATATTTTCATATTAATATTTTAATAATAAATATAAATAAATAATACTTTTTTATGATTTTAGTAATAAATACTTTCAGTATAAAATATAGTTATTTTAATAGTATAAGTATTTTTAATATTTCAAAAATAAATGTTAATATATTTTTATTATTTTATATGTATATATTACAATAGTAATATTACTTCAAAATTTTAAGAATATTAATATAAGTAATAATAAATAGTTTTCTTTTAAATATTTAATAATGTAATATTTTAATAATAAATATTATATTCAAAATATAATTATTTTTAATATTAATAAATTAATAATTTTTAATATTTTATTAATTATATTAATATCACTTGAAAAAAGAAAATAACTTTTTCAAGAGACAACCAAATAACAGAATATATTTTTCATTAACTCAACTAAATAACGGAAAATGTTTAGTTTTCCAGAAAATGTAAACATAGATTAATATCTTATACACCGTCAGTAGAGTTTTTTGAGTCCACAAGCAGAATTAGGATGATTACAAATATTCTCTTTTTTATTTTTTATTTTCTTAATATGCTTAAAGGACATGTGTAATCATCCTAACCTCGCTTATAGAGTAAAAAAACTTCATTGATGGTGTATAAGATAATTATCCTATAAACATTTTTCAAAAATCATTTTTCGAAAATCATTTTCAGTGAACTAAACAGAGCCCTAATCCATAACTATATATAAAAAGTCTATCACCAATATGCCACAAACTAAAATCTCAAATATTTAGCTAATTTTCACATAATCAAATCACTTATGGTTGGGTTGTCTATCGTGTCGATTTAAACTCAAAATGAAATTTATTATTTTCATACAAAACGCAGGATTCAATTTCCAACATTTATGCATATCTACTATTAATCTCAAGACCAGTATACAAAATAGTTTACATCCCAAGTATTACATATATAAGATAGCATTGTACAAGTAAGTCTAAATTCATAAAAGAAAAACTAGTATACCTCGACGAAATATAATAGTCGCCTGAGGAATACTGAAATCAGGTTCTCCAGATGTAGATTCAACAACTGCAAATAATTTGGGAGTGGGAAAAGTAAAGGGGTGAGCTAATTACTCGGCAAGAAATATATATATATATATATATATATACACACACGAAAGCTGACACATGTATCCTATATGCAATGAAAATAATGTATTTTTACACGAAAACATGAATTTATGACGTAAAATCTTCTGGGCACAATTTTTAGGAAGGATACCATAGTGGATTAGATAATCAGGTGGAGTACAAAAGGATGTTTTGGAGCACCTCACGTGTCCCAGCATCCAAGTCCACTATAGGAATTTTAGTAGCACTTAATTAAATCACAAATTCTGTAAAATATCCAATAATGTGACGACCATTTCTTAAATCCTTCAAAATCATAAGTTACTCTGTAAATAATATTAACTTGTACTGGTATCATTTCCAAACAGATAATTTACATAAATAGAATTCACAAAACATATTATTCAAATCACATAACATAAAATAGCATATAAATTGAAATCAGAAATAAATCAAATCTAGGAGTGCCTGGATCTATGTTAATCATGGATTTACCACCCCAATATAAGTTTAGTGGAGACTAAGTTACACCCAATAGACTCATGCACTATAACAGACGTATGGCCATGGTCAAGGAGCCATAGTGTGTATGCTAGCTAAGTGTAACCTGTGGGAGCTAAAGACTAGACTAGAGTCAGTAGCATCAAAACGGAATGGCAATGCATGTACCCGCAAGTAGCTACGGGACTAACAATCTCAAAACATTTTATAAATATTTTTAGAGTTGTTTACAGAGATAAATTTAATTAATTCATACCTTAAATAATTTATAATAATTAAATTTATAATTTCAATATATTTAAATATAAAATAACACAATATATTCTCAAAACAATATTAACATTCAGATTAATTTATTTAAATATCACAGAATATATAAAATATATAAGTATCAGAAAATGGATAAAATAGATAAACTATCATAAAATCTATTCAATAACCGAATTTGTGATTTAATATGCATTAATTCATATTTAGAAATTTAAACTTTAAACACCTAAAATCTGTTTCTTTCTTTTCTAAAATAGTATGCCAAATGGTGGATTTAAGGGTTTAGGTTAGCTTAGGAAAAATTTTGGTAGCATAACGGTTCGTTTTAACCTAACCCCTACACGAAAACACAGCTTCAAACCACAGTTTTCATTTTCTAATTTCCAACCAAAATATCAATTCTAATTCCATAAAAGGCAACATTTATTAAAATCATGCAATGAGGTATCCCTACGCTTCATACATATATCCCTTACCTCTTAATTTCTCTATATCTGACTTGTCAGCACCAATAATAACCTCCGACCTTGGGGCTGTGAATTACCATCCCAAACTCGATAAATTTACCATACTTCAATTAAAGGAATACTTAACTGATTAAATACTAGTACATTGTCTGTTGCAACTCTAAATTCGGTCTAATTTCTACAAGTGTTAAAACTACAACTTGTGCTAAACAACTTCGTTTTTTATTTCAATCGTGCCTACAGTCTCGTATTAATTTATATATTATTTTAGAACCTAAATTACATTGAAATCAGCTCAAATTCTTCCTCCCCTTATGTTGGCCGAATAACATTCTCTTCCTTCATCTTGTATTTTCTTCCATTTAAGCTTATTTAAGCTTGTTTTCATAATTTTCATAATTTTTACATTATTTCTACACTAATTCCTCATCAAAACATATCATATTCATGCAAAATGGATGTTGGTTGAAACACCCATATTATCCAACACTTCACATTTCAACAAATTAGCTTAGTTCCATGCCTTAAACTAATCCTTCATAATTTCTACATCAATTCTACATGAATTACACATTGAATAACACCATATTCAAGCATGGGTGATGATGGTTGAGACCCTTGGGTACCCATTTTCATGATTCTAATTCGATTCAAACCAAAAGAATCATGAAAACACCTTAAACAGATGATAGTTAACTAGAAAACTATGAAAAAGTTTAAACTTTCTAAGCTTCTCACCTTGGCCAAATTGCTTGGAGGAGCCTTCACTATGCAAATTGCTACTTTAGGCCTTGATTTGAGTACCAAGAGAAAGAGCACAAAAAATAGATAGGGTTTGTTAAGAAATTTTTCAATTTTGGTTTATATTTTGTTAGGTTTTGGAAGCTTTTCTTTCTCTCAAGCTTTAGCTATGGTGGACAGGAAGAGAGCTTGAAGATGATGGCCAGCCATGGTGTAGAGAATGGTTGAAAATTCTAATTTTTAAATATCTTCCTTGAAAAATTACCAAAATGCCCTTATAATTAATGAAACTTTCCAATTTTGCCTATAAAGTTTGACTTAATTGAAAACAATCTATCCAATCTCCAAAATATTTCATTTAATCATAAAACACCTCTATTTAACTTGCTCTAATCATTGGTGGAGCTTTTGTTAAGGTTTGGGTGCTTATTTGGGGTAAAATTACTAGACCCTAATCATAAAATCACGTAAATTTATGCTTTTACACCTGATTTATTTCATCAGTCTATATGTTCTAAAACTTTATTTCATGAATAATTATCTATCATAGACAATTGGTCAAATGTCTATTTAGTTTGACCGTTATTCACAAAAATTCAGATGACCTATGGACTAAACCATCATTTCTCAAATTGTTGTACATTTTTCAAAACATGTATAAATAATTAAGTTTAAGGTTAGAATTCTTACCATCATAATTTTTCGACCCTGAATATTGAATCCATCAAGTTTCACCTCCATCGGAACCTTAAAAGATCAGTGGAGCTCACCTTCTATTTTTCCCTTAATACCTAAAATATAATTAACATTTTTAATAATTATAAAATATTCAACATTCAATATTCTTAATTATATAAATAAAAAGTAAATAGTAATTAAATTTACGGGGTCTCACATAATATTAGCTTGACATGTGTCCTTTATTATTTTTTTTGAGTTGGGTTTTCTATAAATATTTTGAGTTGGCTTTTTAATATTTTTTTACAATTTTTTTTGTTTTTGTTTGATAAAAACTATGGCACAACATAAGTTAAAATATTGGTGGGTATAAAAGTAATTTACTTAATGAGTGAGTAGTTGCTACATGGCACTTCGTTATTTCTTTAGAGGCAATTTTTTTATTTTTCAAATTTATAATTAGTTTTAATTTTTTTCCCTTAAAGTTAAAATACTAAAAATAAATTTAGCTATGTGGTCGTTTTTAGTTTGCTATATGATTTTTTTAATTGAAATAAAAATATTTATTTTTAAATTTTTTTAATGTTAAAATATTAAAAATACGAAAAAAAAAAGTGAACTTAGGATTAAGAGAAGAGAAAGAAAAGAAAGACAAAGAAAATTTCAAACAAAAAAATTTGAAAAGAACTATATCAAATATTCACATTTTTTTATAAATACTATTATTATTTTTTCAATGTTAAAATAAAAAAATAAAATGAAAAATATGAAAAGTTGAGAGAGAAAAAAAATTAAAATTCAAATAAATTTTTTAAGGAACTAAACCAAATATTCATGTAACAAAAAAAAGATGTTAAAAAATATGTATTAAAATTTTTTAAAAATTCAAATGAAATACCTAAAAAAATTAGTTTGCAAAAATTCGAATAAAATACTAAAATTCAAATATCAAATATCCAGAAAGTTCAAATCAAATCATAATCTTTTTTTTTGTTTGTATAATTCTTAAATTTTTAAAATTAAAAAACTATAAAAATTAATAAATATTACATATAATATTAAAATTAAAAAAAAAAGATAAATTATAGTGTAAAGCAAAAAATTTCAAAAGTCAATTTTTAAAACTTAAACACAAAAAAAATTATAAAAAATAAATCTATGAATTAAAAACTTTCAAAAAATTCATTAAATATGAAAATCTAAGGCTATAAAAGAGGAAATAATGTCATAAAGAAATAATTTCAATATAAGTACTTAAAGACTATGACAAATAAAAAAAAAAGTGGTTGTAAGGATTACTCTAATCTAAATTTATCTTGAGACAAACAAATTAAAATCAAACTAAATAAAAAAAATAAATATTTTATAAGTTTTTTTTTTGTTTTGATATATTTAACTTTGTAATTTTTTGTTAAAATTTTATTTTATTTAAAAAATATAATAAAAATAAGTAAAATGATTAATTAATGAATTAAATATTATCATTTTTATTTAATAAATTAATATTTTTAAAATAAGTATTTTGATTTATTATTTTTTTCATAAATACTCTTTATAACAGTTTTTAAAAAAATGCTCCCATGCGAGGTGGAGATAATGTTTTTATATTTTTCTGCTGATTGCCACGTGTCTTCCTGTTTGGTCGTACTCATTTAATGCGAATGTCGTTTCGGCACGAAAAATAAAAGAGTTTGGTTTTATCTTTTCTAAGTAACGACCAACTTCATTAATGGAAGAGACTTTGATTGATGCGAAAAACAGTTAATGCGAAACCAATTATGGCAAGCAACTATTTTTATTATAATAAGCAAATAATAGCGTTAGAAAATAATTTTATTGAATTATTATAATAAAAAAAACATTAAGTATACTAATAATCTAATGTTAATTGAACTTTTTCACAAAAAATCAAATTAAATATCAAATTAGTCCCAACTAGATAGAAACGATTTCATTGGTAAGTTGGATATTTGTCATTTTTTTTAATAGGAAACGGTGGGATATTTGTCATTTTGGTTTGATTTTGTTAATATACAAAATAATATTTTTATCAAATATATACATAGAAACTATGAATAAAATTATCGATTATTACCTTTTATTAGAACAATTGTTAACTAAAATTTTAAGTTATTTAGTTTATATGATTGACTTTTCAATTTAATTCATCAAATTAAATTATAGTTTGAAATTTAATCTTAGGTTGATTGAATTTAGAGTTTATATTTGATACAATAATGATGCATACTAGATTAGTTATACACCAGCAATACTTATAAAGTACAATTTCATTAATGAATAAAATTAAAAAAATCCAAACAATTAAAAATAAATATCAATGATTTTTTAGATTTACTAAAATTAAGTGTCACATCGTTGATATATATTTTTAGGAATTTGTATATTGTTTAACTTTACAAAGTAATAAAAGGAGTGTATAATTATTATACATTATCAATGTATTAAATATAAATATTTAAATATAAATTAATAAATTCAAATTAAAGTAATCGTGTTTGAAATGATCATTCTTCGGATAACATTTTGTCACATTTAATTATAATTTAAATTAAATTTCATAAGATCATACTTAATCAAGTCATAGAGTTTGGGAGATATACTCTTTTCATGTTTTTTTAACAAATCAACCATTACTAACATTAATTTCTGAATTAGAAAAAATTTTTAATATGTTTCATAATACAGAAAATTTTATTCAAGTGCAACAAAAAAAAAATTACAAAGGCTAGATTTCGAGTATCAAATTTGCTAAATGTAATATTTTAAAAATAATTACATAAATTTTTTGAGTTAACTTTTGAATTAAAAAATAATTCTTTTTTTTTTCTTTTGAAAAGTCAAAAACAAATGTTCTTGTGGTTTTGGTTAGGTAACGAAGTTAAGAGGATTTCTAAATATACCCCATTTTCTTCTGTGATGAACAGTAATCTCATGAAGAGATTTGAGTAGAAAAAGTACAAACAGGGGTAGGTTTAGAATTTCTCCGAAGTTAAATGATGTACTGCTGTACAATGGGAGAAACTCGTACCAATTTGGGAACTCACAAAAATTAATTACGCAAGCATTAATGAAAGTGCGCGTTATATTTGCTGTTCATGGTTTGGCTTCATCCAATTAAAGGAGGGATACAATTACCCAAAGATTGATCATATCCAAATTTTTTTTCAAATTAATATTAATTTGAAGCAGTCTTAAACACGTAATAATTTGAAATAGCGATAATACAAATTCATAATAATTCAAACTCAATTTTTTTTGAGTTTAGAACGATTTAAGGTCAAGCTTAAAATAATCCGATTTCAAAAGTAAATTAAATAGAACCAAATCCGTGTGAACTCTCCGATTACCACCTCTTAGCGAATAGTGGTAAAAATTTTTGAAGGAAAAAATGAACCCTTTTTAATATACGTAGGGCTTGAATGTTATAAAATGGGTTGCCAACCTTCGCACTCAGTTGCTACCTGA
Source organism: Heritiera fomes (assembly GCA_032173925.1). NCBI lineage: Eukaryota > Viridiplantae > Streptophyta > Magnoliopsida > Malvales > Malvaceae > Heritiera > Heritiera fomes. The sequence goes on from JAPDPM010000015.1 coordinate 6,700,132, forward strand.
AGAATCAAAGCGAAGATAGGAAAGCATTGGAAACTCGTTGCTTATTCTTCGCTGCAGCGGCCACAATACGTGTGAAAGCCTAAAAGGGTCGCTACAAATTGCAGAACTAAAAGTCTTAAAAGTTTAAAGCCAGAGTTCAAACCTAATCCATTTCAATCATAATTAATGATAACAACATATTTCTTAAGCTAATGATATTAATTAGTGAATAACATTTTGCAGTAGGAAGAAATGAAAATCACCTATGTAAACTTCTGATTGATAACAAGTCATCGCAGCATATGACAAAATAATTTATCACTTGAGATAGCAATACAAATAACAAAATTCTCTTAGCCATTGATGTCTAGAAAACTATAACTATGTCAATAGCACAATTCCATCTTAATGATAGAATTTCAAAATAGCTCATTTTATATTTTAAAATATAAAAAAAGCTCATTTTAACAGCAAAACATTTGTCAAAATAAAAATCTCTCATTCTCAGCAAGTGGGAACAGGAGCAGCTGCCGTCACATCAATGCCGGAACCGGGCATTTGTGGTGCAGTTGCGGCATCCCATTCATCAGCGTTAACAGCAGCTGCATTTGAAATTTTATTGTAGATTAAGCATAGGAAACAAATGTCAAGATTTAATTTGAAGTATAAAGCATTTCTTACCTTGATCACCCCAGTTAACAGCAGGAACACCAGAAATAGGTGGCTGAGCCACATCAGTGGGCCACTGATCACCTATTTGTGAAGGCCATTGGTCAGATGCTAAAGCACCCAATCCATATTCTGCAGCAGGGAGTCCGTAGTCAGGGGCAGCAACTGCTTCCTCCTCTTCTTGCTGTTTGGCTTCCTCAGGCTTCCTGTTGAAATATAAATCCACCTACATACAGACAGGTGTTGAAGTATGAGAACATTCAAGTATAAAACATCCACATTATATGGATACATGATCATGGTGTTTTCTCTTTTACCATCACGTCCCACTTCTGTCCAGGAGCAATTTTACCACTCATCTGAAGAACCATCCCTGCTAACAGCCAGAAAAGACAGCCAACGCTGTGCTTTCCCTTGTTATTAGCAGGAATACCAATGTCAACATAGTAAGTCGGTATCACAAAAAGCAATGGTTGGAATGTTTCCAAAGAGCTGCTTCCTTGGTAGGATGCAGATAATAAGCTCAAATGTTAGCTTATCCAAAACCATTGCATATATGAAGTATAATCAATTCCCTACATATTGATACAATTAAAACTCAACTCAACAGTCAAGCACGGTTCACCTGATGGTCAGTCCTAGGATCTGTAAGGATACGAAGGCGAGGCTCACAGAAAGATGTCTGAAGTTGGTTAGTGAAATGTACCGGGAGTGTGCCTTCCAGCAATTGCATGAGCACCAGCGTGCTGTGCAAATTTCAGTACAGCTATCTGACCACAGGGCCTTGCAGATTGACAAATGATGTCCTGGGTGCTCTCTATTGCAACAATTACACGGGCTGCAAGCTGAAGCTTCTCCCAGGTCTTGCCAAGGTTGATGATGTAGCTTCCTATAGAGGGCAAAAGGGAATTCCATCATTAAAAACAGGAACGAAAACATATGACAATGGAGCAAACTAAGAAAATTCATGCTATTCTTACACTGAACATTTAATCCATCAAGTCACTTATGTCTAGTATTCACCTTCTAATGGGTGTCTCTGCTTGTAAGCAATCAATCGCCAAACAAACATACACAAGCTTGAAAGACCCGACTTACAAATAACAAAATGCTACTTCCATAAGCAAATGGAATGGTAGAAAAACCCACAAATTGTCTAGAAACACACAAGCCAAATCAAATACTATATTACCAGAAAATCCTCCATATTTCAGACAAATTCTGCATATATTCAGACCAATTTGCGTACAATACACTAGGAAATGAGACGCTAATTTTCATCTTATAAGCTAACAAACAGCAAATACAACTACAAACATATTGAAAGAAAACAAGCCTTGCGGTTTTCATCTGAAGGATAGTTGCCCTGCGGTTGTCGGGGCAGTCGCCATGCTCTGTTAAGGATGGCTTCTCGCAAAGTAGGTAATGAAAGATTGAAAGAAGACAAGCCTGCAGTGGTTGGGTCAAAGTGAGTTTTCAGTCGATTAAAACTGTGATGTTAAATGATCGAGTTAGCCTTGTTATTTCTTTGTACTTTCCAATTTTATGTAAACAGAACTAACAGCCCAATTTCACCCCGAAAAAAAAGAACTAAAAGCCCAATGGGGTTTTATTTGTTCCCTATCAAAGCAGAGGCCCGATTATTATGTATATCCTCAAAATTTCAGGAAAAACTTTTATGAAATTTCGATCAAAAAAACCTTTATGAAATTGGATACCCCAAATCCAAGTGTATATGTTCTCTTTGATTCATACGAAATAGAAAGCTACGTTATTTAATTTTCTTTAAAATATTATAGGTTAAAAAAATGGATTATTATTCTGTCCACTGTCAGTGGAGTTTTTTAACTTTACAAGCGGAATTAGGGTGATGACATGTGTCCTTTAAAAATATTAAGAAAACAAAAAATAAATAAAATCGGACACATGTCATTATCCTAACTCCACTTGTGAAGTTAAAAAACTCCACTGATAGTGTATAGGATAATTTTTCTAAAAAAATTATGATTTTATCAAAATCTCTTAATCTAATAGATAAAGAAGAATTGTGATATATTATAATGTTTAGATTTGAATCCAAACAACTCTATAATTAGAATCAAAAAAATTTATGATTCTTATTTTGTAGAAAAGAAAATGGATAAAATGAAGAAAAAAAAGCTCATGTAAGTACAAAGGAAAAATTGTTGATGTAATAAAATATATTTTGGCTATTGAAGTGACCTTTTTTTTTTTACCTAGGCTATTGAGATGACTTTATAAAGTGGAATCAAATGGTATCTTTTGCAAAATTTATATTTTTTACATTCCGATTAAAATAGGTTTATATTATCGAGTTATTGAAAAAGTTTAAAGTACCTCTAAATTCATGTTTTTGACATTCCAATTAAAATAGTTCCATGTTATAGAGTTAATAGACGAGCTTAAAGAATGTCAAAATTAAAGATATTTTTTATAAGAAAAAATAATAATTTATCAGATAAAAACTCTTCAAATTAATTGAGAGATCTTAATAGTATTAATTTATCTCAAAATTTCAATGTCTTATGTTGCTACTAAATCAAATTCTCATTGATATTAATTTTATATATATTTAACTAATAAAAAATTATATAATTTAGATTTTTTAATTCAATTTTAAATTAAATTTGAGTCTTTTTATTAATTTAATTTAATAATTGAGTAATTAAGCAAATTCGAATAATAAATAAATATTGTTAAAAGTATTAGGGTAGAATTCAACTTGCCAATAAGAATTCCATCAACTACTAAAAAAATTAGGTCTAATGTAAAAAAAAAAAGTCAAAAATTCGATTTTTTTAAATCTCTTATGAAAAAAAAAAACAGTTCCGTCAAAACAAACTGTCCAATAACAAATTAAAAAATATTCGCATAATTATAAGACTAGAGAAACATGACATCGGTCAGGTTTAGAGTTGGATACCTCAAAACTGATATCTTTAGAAGCGTCATAGGGAAACTAGGAAAGAGAAGCAAAGATGGCAGCCGCAACCACACCCACGGCAACAACCAGAACAAGAATACATGTAGGAGGTTTGGGGCAGAGCGTTACGGGCGATGATCTCCGGAAGGTTTTCTCCGCCGTGGGAACGGTGGAAGGATTGGACATCGTTAGGACCAAAGGCCGCAGCTTCGCATACGTGGACATCCTCCCATCTTCCTCCAACTCCCTCTCCAAGCTTTTCAGCACGGTGGGCAATCTTCGTAAATCGTAGGTTGGCTTCTCTTCTTTTCTTACCATTTAATTTCTTAGTTTGTTTTCTTTTGCAATTATACAGTACAACGGGTGCTCGTGGAAAGGGGGTAAGCTGAAACTGGAAAAGGCCAAAGAACACTTTCTCACCCGCATGAAACGTGAATGGGCAGAGGCACAAGCAGAAGAAGAAGCTAAAGCAGAAGAATCACGCCATCAGCCCCTGCCATCTTCTTCGGTTAACCCCAACAACAAAAACAAGGTTCACGATTCCCAAAACAACCATCTGCGGATGTTCTTTCCTAGACTATCAAAGGTGGGATTTTTGTTTCATTTATTTGGTTTTGGGTTTGTTTATCTAATTCCTAAAGTTTCAACTTTGTATTGTAAATTGCTTTTTATATTGTCATTTTCAGCTGAAACCATATCCAAACCATGAGTGACTATATGTTGTACAGGTCAAATCATTGCCACTCTGTGGGACTGGAAAGCATAGATACAGTTTCCAACGTGTTGAAACCCCTGCCCTCCCTGTACATTTTTGTGATTGTGAAGAGCATTCTGGTCTGGATGCTGTGAAACAAAAAGAAGTTCAAGATCATGTAGAAATGAACGAGGTCATGAATGAGGAAGAGCTTAGTATGATGAGCTCAGTGATGAGCAAGCTCTTTGAGAGGAAGAATGTTTCCAACACCAGCAGGGCTTTCCTAGCAAAGGAAAGAGACGATTTCATCAAACCAGTTGAGGATTCACTGCCCAATGCTGAGGAAGAAGATGATGATGATGATGATGATGATGATGATGACGACATCATAATTAATGTTGTTTCTAATGCAAATAATCGAGCAGATATGTCTAAGAGCAGGGAGCAGGAAAAAATCTCTACTGAGGTACAATTTCATGTTCAATTAGTGCAAAGCTCTTTGTTTTTCAGGGTATATTAATGTTGTTATCCTTGTACTTAATTTCTTTCTCTTGTTGTATTCAACACACAGAAAACCAGACGTGGTGAAAACCAAATTTCTAAGGATGGTGCAATGCTGCATGCTGGCAAGGTGCAGAAAAAGAATACTTTACAGCTAACAAAGAAGAGCAAACAACTACCTAATAAAGAAGATAAACAAGAAGCTGCTTCTGTTTCACCTCGACTGAAAAGGGACTCACAGGTTGATGAGAGTGAAGCAGATTTTGAGGAGAATGAAACTGATGAAGACGACCTCATAATTAATGCGGTTTCCATAGCAAACAAAGGAATGGCTTTGTCAGGAAGCTCGGAGCCTGCTAAGGTATCATCAAAACAGGTATACCTCTCATTCAGTTGGTGCAGAGTTGTTTCTGTTCTTATATGCTACTAGCATTATTTATCTATGTACCCTCAGAGTCTCATATCCTAATTTCTTTATATTTCTGTCATGACACCTAGAAATTTAAATCCAGCAAGAAACGAACTTCTGAAGATGGATCAACTGAGAATGAGCATGGAGAGGAAAAAGATCCTGCACTTCCTAAAAAGAAGATGAAACGAATTTTTGCTGAAGAGAGGGATATAAATGAAGTTGTTTCTACTTTACCTGCAGAAAAGGGAAAATTTCAAACCCAATCAAGTGGACCTTTTGTTGCTCAAACCGCTGGAGAAAATTGTTGTCTCAAACAGTTGAGCACTAGTTGTTCATGGTCTCAAAAGTCTTCATGGAAGGCACTTGTTGGTGATACAAGCAATAGTGCATTCAGTCTCTCCAATATTCTGCAAAATGTTGATACTACCAAGGAAAAACAACCCATTTCTGATGGTCCCAAAATGGACAATACACTTGATAGCAGGATTGAGAAGTTGGCAACATCTAACAACTTGGAAGGCATGTCAGGCAAAACAGAAGTAGCGAATGTGCCTGCAGAAGTTCAGCCAAACCAACCTAACACGGCTTCAAGTAATTCAGGAAGAGGTTCTTCATGGCTCCACAAGTCCTCATGGATGCAATTGGTAAGTGATAAGAGCAATTCTTTTAGTATCTCAGAAATTTTGCCAGGCACTTCCACAATACAAGAGCTTACAAAGCCCATCTGTGAGGATGTGGTGCACTCTACTGATGGAAATTATAGCAATATAATGGAATGTAGCAAGGCTGAACCTGAAGTAGACGGTTCAACAGCTTTAGGTGTCAGAAAGGAAGGAGACTCTGTCCAGATTATACCAAATAGCAACCATCAAAGTGTTGAGGGCAATAAGGATGCTTCCCTGCCAGCAGTTGAAAATATATGCAACCCAGAACTAAACAAAGGTTTTGGTGTAGGTACTAACATAGGCGAAACTTGTTCATTTATGAGAAGCTCAGATTCACTGAAAGAGTGGGTAAAAACTAAGAAAGCCCTAAAGGGGTCACTCAAGAAAAAAAGGTGATTCGATATATAGTAGGTTGTTTCATCACTGACATTCTGCTGAAATGACTTTGTTTTGATTATTGTAACACATTGTGTTCCATAGAAATACACATTGCTAGTCTTATAATCTCTCTTTTAATGGTATCAGTTTCGTTCGGTTCATGTGTCATTGATATTCTCCGAGAATCCACTTCTACTGCTTCCCTGTTAGTTGATTTGCTCAGTTTCCCCATACCATCAATTTGAGATAACAATAAGCTTTTATTATCATCAGGTAAAAGTATACGCTGAAAAACAGCACAAGGGAAAATTGTTTGGGTTGACCTTTACACGTCCTGTGAGCGAGATTTGGAAGATTTTGAGGGTTATGAATTGTGATTGGATGGATTGGTCTGATTCCTCGGAGATGGTCAAAAGTTAAACATTGGCACTTGTGGAAGGAATTTTAAACAGGAGGGAAAATAAAGTAACACTGAATTCTGGAACCATGTCAAGCAGACAATCGGTCTGATACCCTTGGGCTTTATGCAGTTAGCTTCCAGGAAGAAAATACTAGTGGTACTTGGCTCCTGTAGGTTGGCAATTGGTATATTTGTAGGTTGAGTTTAGTGTCACAGGCTCAAGACTTGAGTCGAATTATCGTGCGGGACTTGAAACGAGTGTGTGGACTGTGACATTAGCCTCTCTTTATCACCAACAGCAGAACACTCCTCTTGTTCTATTCTAGACTAACAAACTTTTCTTATTTAGAATTTATGCCAAAGCCAAATCAAAAGACATATGATGCTTGACTTGGTTCTTCACTATCAATGCTAAAGCAAAGCAATTGGCGAGATATAACATGAAGATTGAGTAAACACGTAAATCTCCCATAGCTTGTAACTAATAAGTCAATAAAAAATAAAAGCACTGCAACTACAAGATTGTTTGCCATCACAATCTTAATAAATGAAAAGATAAATGCAATTTGCACTAGTATATTATCTAATCAATATTAAAAGTTTGAAACAACCATATTGACAGCAACTTCAACATTATGAAAATTAGCTTCTTCATGAGGTTAATTCATTAAAATATAGTTTACAAAGCAATTCTGCTGCACAGATTAAACATTGTATATGATCGACAACAAACACAAGCTGACACAAAATAATCTACTATAAATGAATTGAGTTTATTAATTTTTTTCAAATTTAAATACCCTCAAATTGCCTAAAAATGGACACCATAATAATAAAAACAACTAGTAATTTGCCATAAGCATGCTAAAGGAATTTCAGTTTTCCATGAGACAATGTCGACCTCGCATGCTGTAGTTTACACGTTGCTTTCTGCGTTCCTTTCAATCCAGAACATGTATCTGTGGCCCCTAGAGTAACAGCAAAGTAAAGATAGATAGTACAGAGGAATGCTAGGAGTCCCAAAGCTGTTAAGAGAAATCTATGCCTCGCAACAAGTGTTGACCAGCTACCCAACTCATCTTTTTGGAATTGCTTCCTCATTGATCCTGTCCTCCGATGGGGAGAAGATACAATGCTGTCAAGAACCATAACTCAGAGACTAAAAGTCCTTAGCCAATGTGACCTGAAGTCATGCAGCCAATTGTATTCAGTCCCACAGGGAAGAACCTGCTCAAAGACAAAGAACATAAAATGTAACCACTATTTTGGAAAAGACCAGAAGAACATCATGCTAAAGCATTAAACTACCAACATAACAATGTAAAAAAAAGATGGCAATCAGAAATATCTAATTTCTCAAGGGAAAAGATCAAAGCAACAAGCCATGCAAATCATGCTTCTCTAAGACAGCAGTCTGAACCTCATATTAACCAGGTATAACTATCTTTTTAAGACAGCCCCATCTCACATATAATTTAACTATTTGAAAGCGTATGCCACAAAGACTGAATCTATCAAGTCTATCGAGGCAAATATCCAAATATCAAAAAAATTGACCAATTCTTACAGGGAACTGTTAAAAGAAAATATAAGTATTAGCTAGAACTAGAGTGCAGAATCTTTTGCGGTGTCGACAGAAGTACAAATTTTTGTTCAGTTAGCTTGGCAATGATTAGAAAACATTTTACCTTCAAATGTCTCAACAGGCAGCAAAACCATAATTGTCAAATAAAACATGCACCATTAAGAATTAGCTTCATCAATTCTCATAACAGCACAGAATTAAATTTTAATTTTCCTTTCAGCTGAAAACTATGGTATGCTTTTAATTATTTCTAATAAAACAGACATTTGGCCTAAAATGTTACCATTGCCATCAGATCACAACAGATCCTTTCTATTCCTTAATCCGCTGATGAAAACATGTTACCGACACAGATGCTTAAAAACCCAAAAAGAGAAAAGCCTGAGGATCATTTCAAATCGAAAAACACATTCCAGCACAAAAAATTGACAACCTTGGTGATCAATGCATATTTGTATCAAACAAACATCAAATCCAAACAGAACCCACATCTGTAAATGAATCAAGGAGTTGAAAACACTTACAATTGAGAAAATCAAGGCTGGATCAAAGGGCAGATGCAAGCAATGGGTATATTTCTGGATGTTCTCTCTTTATAATCTATCTTCTTCCCTTGTCTTCTCCTTATGTCACGGTGCAAATGCTAAAAACGAAAGAAAAAAAGTGCTTTATTGGCAAATTCGTCAAAGAATAAAGGGTTTTGTTTGGTGACGTATCAGAATTCAGAGGGAAGCATCGAATGTTTTGAAGTGAAAGGCTTTAATTAGGCCAAAATTAGGATGAAGTTTTAACGTTTTGAAGACTCCAAAGGTCTTTTAATGATCGCAGATCAAAAACCAACGGACGGTGGGAAAGAGAAAGTGCCCTTCTCCCATTTGCCGTATTCATCTAATTTTGATTATTTTCTAATTTCATAAGCTAAGATCTAATCTTAACTATGTTTTTCATATTTAGTTCTAAATTAGAGTTTCTTCAAAAAAAAAAAGTTCTAAATTAGAGACTTTGAAGTCTCATATTTGAGTCCTATTAAATATGATATTTTTTAATTTGTTATTATTTGCATAATTTATTATTATTATTGTGTTTATCATTTTATCAAATTACTTATTTATCGGGGATTTGGCTATTATAGGATAATATCACTTCCAATCCTCTGTATTAATCTATTTAATAGAATTATTTGGTTTTTATCAAAAAAAATTACTTATTTATCGAATGTAATAAATTGTAACTTTTTCTTTTTGAGATAAATCGTAATTTTTTTTTAATCATGAATATATTGTAACTTTGAAATAAAAATGTATCCTTTCAAAAAAAATTCTAACCTAAACCGTATTAACTAATTAACCAAATTTATTTTTTTAAATATATTGATTTTGTTGACTCCCTGATGAACCATTATCATCTTTAATCTAAATTCATTCTTTTTAGATTTAAAATCTAAATAAATCATTGAACCTTACCTAAAATTGCAAATAAATTTTCGATTTTCTTACATGAAATTAAAATTAATTTTATTTCATTATAATTATGTCAATCAAATCCTAAAAATGAATGATGCTTAATTGACAAAATATTTATAATAACATTCTAAACACAACAAACCTAGACTAAGGTTTAATTAATGTAATATTGAAATTGAAATTAAAATTGAGTTATACATTTAAAAATCGATTTTGACAATTTCAGTGTCAAATAATAAAAAAAAGTATATATTATTGTCTAAAAGTATGATATAAATCCAAACAAAAAAAAAACTCTTAAAAGATGTTTTTAAGATTTAATTGTAATCTATTTTTTTGGATAAAATAATTTTAACATTTTTACATCTTTAAATCTTTATTGTTTTATAATTTTTTTAATATTTCAATTCAACAGAATAAAATTTTTTCAACCACAATGTGTCTCCATATCTTATTAGATATTCGATTAATTTCTACTCATGTTTCATGGTAAGCATTGACCTAAGAAAATTTGAAAATTAATGAGGATTTTAATACAAAACTTTCTGCTGTGTATCGTTTACACTAAATTAGATTTTGAATATGAGTTCAAATAATCATATAACTTCATTTTAATAACATTCTAAACACAACAAACCTAGACTAAGGTTTAATTAATGTAATATTGAAATTGAAATTAAAATTGAGTTTTACATTTAAAAATCGATTTTGACAATTTCAGTGTCAAATAATAAAAAAAAGTATATATTATTGTCTAAAAGTATGATATAAATCCAAACAAAAAAAACTCTTAAAAGATGTTTTTAAGATTTAATTGTAATCTATTTTTTTGGATAAAATAATTTTAACATTTTTACATCTTTAAATCTTTATTGTTTTATAATTTTTTTAATATTTCAATTCAACAGAATAAAATTTTTTCAACCACAATGTGTCTCCATATCTTATTAGATATTCCATTAATTTCTACTCATGTTTCATGATAGGCACTGACCTAAAAAAATTTGAAAATTAATGAGGATTTTAATACAAAACTTTCTACTGTGAATCGTTTACACTAAATTAGATTTTGAATATGAGTTCAAATAATCATATAACTTCATTTTAATAAATTATAAAAGTTTTACAAACTAAAAATTCAAATCTCAACATTTATATTTTTTGTTAAGTTAAAACCTTTATCATATAAAAAAATATCTTAATTCATATTTTTTTAAGCACATATTTTTTCATAGGGTTTTCTCTTTTTTTTTTTGAAAAAAGTTTTTTCTTTGAAGAATGTTAGTGACGGTTATTTTGACAATCGTACTTCAATACTTTCAATTTTATTAAATTATGTCACTTTTTAATTTTACGTAAAGATCTGTTACATACTATTACAATTACTTGAAAAGTATATTTTAACATTACATACTTCAGATTTTTTAACTTCTTATATGAGTAATCGATTTTCACGTAAAATTAAAAAATAACGTCTTAAATAAAATTAAAACCGCTAAAATATAACTGTCAAAATAATTGTCCTAACATTCTCCTTTTTATTTTTCAAGTTTCAACCACGTTAAAATAAGGTTTTAAAATAAAAAAAAAATCCGGAATTGTAATACACGGACAACCGCGTAGGATTTAAGTTTTGGGGTCTCAGTATGACAGAGAAAGCAATTCCAATTCCTCTTCAGGTGTGTATCTTGAGTTTCTCCTATAATCTTTGTGCGTCCTACCGATCATCCTCTTCGCGTAACTCTACCTCCCTTAATTCCTCAGGTAAGAAAAAAATTAATTAAATTTCTTCATATTTCGAATAAGATTTTGAGAGTTGTTCTGATTAAATATTTACTAATTAGGGTTTATTCATAATTTAATTATTAATTTAACTCCCGATGAAAATGGGTTTGTTTTATTTTAATTTTTTTTATCTGTTGTTGTTGTTTCAGTGGTTGAAGTTTTTGGGTTTCGCGGGTTGATTGATTGTTATTGTGATTGAAGAAGATGTGGGCTGCTTCATGCCTTGCATCGTGTTGTGCGGCATGCGCCTGTGATGCGTGCCGCACGGTGGTTTCGGGGATTAGCCGGAGATCTGCGAGGATCGCGTACTGTGGACTCTTTGCCCTTTCTCTTATTGTTTCATGGATCCTCCGTGAGGTTGCGGCCCCTCTTATGGAGAAGCTCCCTTGTAAGTTTCTTGGAATTTTACTTTCTTTGTTTTGATCATTGCTAAATTTATTTGATTTCCTTGTGTTTAATTATTGTTCGGAGCATAATTTGTTTGTTTCAAGATTCAAATGCAAAATATTAACAGTTAATTTGATCTGAGCCAATGATGTTGCAAAAGTAAATAGTATCCTAGCATTGACATCTTCAGTCAACAAAATCAATATATTTCATATGTCATTTCTCCTGGATCATGCTGTCTTATTTTAGACCATCATCATCTATTGATACGTGACCCTATATTTCATGTGTATAATGTTTTACATGTTTCTTGATGGGGAAAGGTGAGCATGTTGGCTGTGTCTTGCATATACTTAGTTTGCTGATGTAGTTAATATGATATTGTTATTTATGCAGGGATCAATCATTTTCATCAAACACCTAACAGGGAATGGTTCGAAACAGATGCAGTGCTGAGGGTTAGCTTGGGAAATTTTCTATTTTTCACTATCCTATCAGTTTTAATGATTGGTGTGAAAAACCAGAGAGATCCTCGTGATGGTTTGCACCATGGTGGATGGATGATGAAAATTATCTGCTGGTTTGTTTTAGTGATTCTGATGTTTTTTGTTCCAAATGAGATTATCAGCTTCTATGGTAAGCAACATTCTGTGTGGATCGTTCTAGTAAATTAAGAATACATCCTTTTGGAAAATTTTAACATGCTGTCGGAGATAATTTTCTTACACTGCATTTATAAATGATTAGAGGAAATAATAATTTGCCTAAAATCGCTTCTGATCTGACTTTAGCTGACACTTAAATGTTCCATTTGCAGAGTCAATATCAAAGTTTGGCTCAGGATTGTTTCTTTTGGTTCAAGTTGTGCTTTTACTTGATTTTGTTCATGGATGGAATGACAAATGGGTTGGATACGATGAGCAGTTCTGGTTAGTTTTGGTCTTGCGATTTTTTCATGGTGTTTCTTCTTTGTATTCTTCAGATTAGATGACATGCTTGTTTTTTCTCTATAGGTATGTGGCTCTGTTTGTTGTTTCACTTGTTTGTTATTTGGCAACATTTGGCTTCTCGGGACTTCTCTTCCACTGGTTCACACCATCTGGGAAGGATTGTGGACTCAATACCTTCTTTATCACGATGACCTTGATTCTTGTTATTTTGTTTGCCATAGCTGCCCTGCATCCTGCAGTAAGTCTCTACTTTTGGTTTTCATAATTACAATAGCCCATCAATTATCAATTCTATTAGTTTGTGTTTTTTGAATTACAAATGTGAAAGATTTAATACATTAATTGGAGTAAAGTTGATGCTACCTGTGCAAATTTCTCATCTCTTGCATTCAGAACAGCTGGATCTTGTGGATTATATACCATTAATGGAAAGTGGGTTGACCTTAGCTTGAGTTGATGGCCCCAGTTAGATTAATGGATGTTTTCATGATTGGTAAACCGGATATACCTTATCAAACATAGGATGATCATAAGCATGTAGTTACAAACATGTTTTCTGTGTTCCGTAGGTCAACCAATTGCAAATAAAGGATATAGAACCAACATATGGATGAATTTATTTCGAAGATGACTTAGATTGGAAAAACCATTTATTAAACCTTATGAGAATGCTCTTTCTTGTGTTCCATTAAATTGAAATATCGAGGTCTCATCTCTCACTCTTATCATATCACTAGCATTTAGGAAAAAAGATAAAGAGTATGGTTTTGTCACTGTTTATAGTGCCATATTTCATGGCATTTACAGAAGTTATTACAATCTATGAAGGTGATTTTTCTTTCATTTATTGTATGCATATATTTATAATTTCATGTCTTGTTATTTTGCTATGTAACAGGTTGGTGGAAGCATTTTGCCAGCTTCAGTTATATCACTATACTGCATGTACCTCTGCTACAGTGGACTTGCAAGTGAACCGAGAGATTACGAGTGCAATGGTCTTCACAAACATTCCAAAGCAATTTCTACTGGCACCCTGACCTTTGGTCTGCTTACTACTGTCTTATCAGTTGTCTATTCTGCTGTTCGTGCTGGGTCTTCTACGACTCTGCTCTCCCCACCAAGTTCACCTCGTGCAGGTATTGCTGACAAAAATATTAAATCATTATACCATATACCATTAAAATAACTGTTCATGAAGATGCAGTTTTTCTTAAAATTTGAGCCAAGAATTGTCTCTGAATTTCATATTGAGGGTAGGCATTTCAAAGGTCCAATAACCTTGGATCTTTTCTCCAACCCACACTCCTCACCCACCCTTGTTGCAGCTAACTTCTTGGGATCCTTTCGGAAAAGATAAAAGTATCATATGTTAAGAGTATAATCTAACATTCTGTTTTTGTGGGTGAAGGTGCCGGAAAGCCGCTTCTTCCATTGGACAAGGCAGACGAGCAGGAAGAGAAGGAGAAGGATAAGCCAGTTACATATTCATACGCCTTCTTCCACATCATTTTCTCTCTTGCAAGTATGTACTCAGCCATGCTTTTGACGGGATGGTCAACATCAGTTGGGGAGAGCGGGAAGTTAGTAGATGTCGGGTGGCCATCTGTGTGGGTCCGAATGGTAACTGCGTGGGCAACTGCAGGTCTTTACATCTGGTCTCTGCTTGCTCCCCTTCTGTTTCCCGAGAGGGAATTCTAAGTCTTCAAAAGAAAAGAAGTTGGCTATTATCGCAATGAATTTACTGTGTATATGCGTGTAACCAGAGTTGGATTTACATTCTAAGCGAAGTTGGATGATGTTGCAGTAAAATTGCTCTGTATATGTGTGTTGATCAGTGAAGGATTCACATCCCACCGAAATTTCAAGAACCTTCCTGATGTACTATCGTTTCCAAGAACTCTGAATATCAATACCAGAAATAACATTCAGTTCCTGTAGAAGGTTATAAGCTTGTGAATGCCATTTGTATTCCACACAATGTTCAATGAAATTAAAATAAAATGAATTTGGTTAAAGCCTATATCAGAAACAATGTGGATAAAACATTCATTACTTTCCGTGCTTAAACCCAAATAGTACCCTAGTAAACATTTCAACAAATAACTCAGATCCATCTAGGTCGACCAAAACTATAAATCAAAAAGGAAAGATTCCTCCCTTCAATCCTCAAAATCTCCAGCATTTTCCAATAAATAGTTTGCTGCCAGTTCCTCGTTGCGATCGCAAGCCAAAAAAGCTTCGATGACGAGGGCTCTATCAAATCCCATTGCTTCAAGCTACAAACAAAAAGCAAATTACTATTTATTAAAAGTTCGAGAGGATCCAAATATAGTAGAAAAGAACAGCAACTTGTTGGCATACTCGTTCGATGGCCTCCTGTTCTGCTGGGGTGACATTGATAGCATGAGGCATGTCTTGTTCAGCCTGAAATATATCCCTGAGACGCCAATTTAAATTAATGTTAATAATGATGCTAAGTCAACGCAGAGACATCCTGTACTTCAATGGTACAGTAAAACTACTCTTAATCTCAACATAGTATTTATCACCGGTGAATACAAAAAACAGTTATAAAAACAAAACAAAACAGGATAAAATAACTAACTTCACCTCTATCTCAAATAAAACTATAGATGCTTCATAAAATTTAGGTGACATCCAATAAGCACTCACCCTTCTGAACCCTCAAGAGGTTCATTTATTAGCTGAAGAAACTCTGCATGATGCTCTTGAATTAGTCTTAAAAGCTGGGGGTTTTGCTTTCCAAGCTCTTGTAGCATGGGCTATAATAGAAGAAGCAGATCAAATACAGAACAACAAACACTCCTGATGTTTAGCTGGTGAAAATGTATAAATGCAAACCTGTAGAATTTGTGGGTTTGATTGCACCATTGATCGCAATGCTTGGAACTAAAATACAAACAGAGATGCACTTAGTATTTCATATGTCAAAGAACTGAAAATCTTCATAGTTAAAGAGAAAAGGAAATGAACAAAAAGGTAAAACCAAAACCACACCTGTTGATTGTTTCTGAGAAAATCCAGGGATCCAAGTGCACCAGCAGCGGCACCAGAAAGTGTTTCCTAGTATCATTTCAGCATATTAGGAATACCAAACAAAAACCAGTTCATACAATAACTAACATACAAGAACTAACAACAATTTGTGCACAAGTACACAACAAAATCTTAGGTTTACCTGAGGAAACATATTCAAAGGTGATGAATTAGGACCACCTGAAACAGGAGCAACGGGGGCAGCACCAGCTTCAGTAGTCTGACTTGTAGGAAAATGAGCCACTGGCACAGCCACTTCTGCTGATTCAGGAATCCCCTGTAGATAACAACCACATCCAAACAAATATAGTAGTTCGATGTTAGAATTCTAGACGTAGATGCAATCATAAAGTTTCAGACATACAGAATATAGATAATCCACTGCTCGCTCTGGGTTGTTATAAGCAGCTCGAAGTGCACGAGTTACTGTTTCTTTGTCCCAGTTGCCACCACCCATATCCATCATTTGTTGGATGGTCTGTTCAAGATTATTTCCAGCAACTAAATTCGAAGCAGCTTGACTATAGTTATCACTATTTGGACTGCAACAAGTTAAGATAAAAGTTTTTCGCATTACTTTCACAATGTTCAGAAAAGACCAAAAGGGAGGTTTGCTACAGAGAGAGAGAGAGAGAGAGAGAGAGAGAGCAAGCTTAAATACACATTGTTTTCAAGAAGCAAATTACAAAAGAAAATAAAATTAATCAAATAACAACTGGCAGTTTCTCACAATGTCTAGAGAGAAAGGAGAATACTCCAGCACTGTTTGTCAACACTCAACAGATACAATCCCAGATTGAACATAGAAATATGTACTACAACAACAAAGAAACAGATATTAAGAGTTCAAATCAGTAAAGCACGCTGAAAACCAAGTCATTATCTTTCGGTTGACAGTTGTACTTTTGAGTTCTAAAAAAAATTTGACAAAATAGAATTCTCTTGATCAAAACTGCTATCATGGAGCCAGCCTGGGAGAAGAACTTGATATTCACATCTAAACTTTTCATGTTTCAATTAAGGGAATAGCAATTGTAAACTTCAGTAATTAGACATGGAAGAAAAAAATTTCCACCAGCAACATACCTACTCTTGTAGGGAAGTAATGAAATGGCTGAATCTTCATAGATATGTTTACAACAAAAAGGGTGGAAAAGGGCACTGCAATGTAAATAATCACTTACAAGTGTTATTCTGCTTGGTAACCAGCTATGTGGTTATTCTATATATTTTTTTCTAAAATTTCTTTCCAGAAGTTGGAAATGCTAACCATGAGGAAATCAAAGTGATACCTAATGATTCCTGATTTCTTATTTTCTTTCCCCAGGAAGGAAAATTTAGTCAAGAGTGGTTTTTAGATACTTGTCTGTCATGACATTTAATAGCATGAGATCCACGAATATAATTTCAAGTATCTATTAACCTGATATACAGGTGTTTTGGAGATAGACACCACATACTTAGCTGTTGCAGCATCTGAAGCAGATGTGGTGTCCTTTGAGGCCCTATGAAGAAAGAAAATTTGATGCGCATTAGATGAATACGACTGGCTTCAGGAGAGGAGCAACTTTTGAGGTAGAAGAAAAATTGCAGAATGAACTTACGGTGCTTGTCCAGGAGCTTCTGGGGCGGGGGTAGGATTAGAAGCAGGTGCAGTTGTAGATGGAGTTGATGAAGTAGGCTGTCATGAAAGAGCAAGAAAATGTTTATTATATACTACATGAAACCAGCTCAACCTGAGAAGAATTAATATGGACACCTGAGCAGATGAGGCCCCAGCTGAACCCAAAGATTTGCTCTGTAAGATGTAAGAACAATCAACGAATTCAAAATATGCAAGTAATACTTCAACAACAAGTGCATATAAAGAGCTCAGGCTAAACCAGAATTTTGTAAAATCATTCAAAGATATCAAACTATGCTGGTCTTTACAAGAAGGAAGCTATTAAAAGGCAATCATGAAAGACTCCACACAGCTTGTAAAAATTTTCCTTTTTTCTTCAAGCACAGGTACTTATTCAAGCTTTGCACAGGGAAGCCTAAAGCTCTTGATGAAAGCCTCTCCACAATCGTATGTAACCCCAAATAGGTATAATTTTCAAACAGCCAAGGCAGCTTGCTAAGGGGAGGTGCAAGCGAACTTCACTAACAAAATCTATCCTCGATCAAATCCCATCTTCAATTAGGTAAATTCATCACTAAACTCAATTCAATTACCAAAACGAACCATCCACATTTAGCCACTAAGGAAACTATCCAAAATTTATATTACTCAAAACATCTTTTAAACAAATTCCCATCTTATAGATTATATCATACATATGAAATTAACTATCAAAGTAAAAAACACTAAGAAAAAAAGCATAAGAAGGAAAAATACAATAATTAAAAGATTTTCCAACATAGTAAGATCAGTGAGTTTCTCTAAAAAAGATATACCTTGCTGAGCATGACAACCAGAAAACCATCCTCAGAGACTTTGTTATCAGCTAATGTAGTTTCATCTTTCAAAACCTTTCCATTATGAATCAAAAGCTGTTGCCCACATGGATAATTGTCTTTCCCTTGTATATCTTCTATGTTCTTCTTCACAGCCATAATCTAATAAAAACAAATTGAGAAAAAAATTGAACCTCCAAGCCAAATTATTTGAATAGCAATAGAAAAAAGGGAAAGTGAGAAGTAGAGAGAGGGGATTACGGTGTCGTTGGGCTGAACCCTAATCTCAAAGTGACTGCCTTTGAGGGTTTTGACGGTGAGCTTCATTTCGGCGAATTGAGGGAGGGCAGGTGGGGAAACGAAACGGCAGCGTTGCAGATTGGGGATTTGAATCACAGAGGAAGAAAAAAAAACCTAGAAAGCGGCTTTTATAGGGATCCAGAGAGAATCAGAATCAAGAAAGAGAGAAGCTTTTCTTTTTAAATTTATTTCCAAAAAATGGGAGAGAAAGAGAGGTTTTGTTGCAGAGAATGAAGCAGCGCAGGCGCAGCAGCCAGCTCTTAGATTTTCCCTTGGCTCACTCGGTCGAGTTGAGTCCACCTCGTGCATTGCACGTGACCAAATTTTAAAATCATTTGGGATTTCCGAATTGCACCGGGGCTTAAATTCCAAGCCTTATATATAGACCAAACTAACATCAACAATCATTAATTTTTTTGCTCCGAGCCACACAAACACAAGAGAAGAAGATTTTATAAAGATTCGAAAGATGAGTTTCCCTTCAATCAAGAATCAAAACATGGAATCTTTATCATCATCATCATCATCATCATCATCACTAGGATATAGGTTTCGTCCATCAAACAGCATATTATTCCAACAATTTTTGCTTCCCAAAGTCACTAATGGTTACTATCAACCTGGCATCATCCATGATCTTGATGTTTATGGATACCAACCTTGGGATCTTCCAGGTTAGTTTCTATTCTGTTCTTTCGATAATCCTATGTGTTTATATATGTTTATTGATACGAGTTAATTTAATTTTTTTTATACGTGGATTAGGCATGAACATGGAAGAGTGTGAAGCTTACTATTTCACACCAAGAAGCAGGAAATATCCAAATGGATCGAGGCCGAATAGAATTGTAACGGATCATAATCAAGATGCAGAGCCTAAGGGTTTCTGGAAAATGAGCTCATCAATAGATATAAGAGGGGAAGATGAAACCTTGTTCGGCAAGAAAAATTTGCTGAACTATTTTCACGCTTCCAACGTGAAAACTGAGTGGAAAATGCACGAATTTGTGCTGGACGCCTCCCAGCTACCACCCAACAGCGATGGAAATAGCGTTGTGGTATGATTTTATAATTTCGGATTCATGATTTTGTTTTTCCATTAAAATGCACATATATTTAACTCTTCTTTCTTTTGAATTGTCTGTAGTTGGAAGATGTGGTGCTGTGTAGAATCTATACAACTGCAAGAGATAATCGGTCAAAACTGAGAGGACAAAGCAGGACACAAATGTCGCAGATCAGCTCCACTGCAGCACCTAGTGAACAGCAACCTTTGAAACGCAAGCAGCCAGCGGCTTGCAGTTCTAGTTATTACAAAGAGCAAGAACCATGCAATAAGAGAGTCACGGCTGCTGCATCTACAACACCGGTTGATCAAGAACAACCCTCGGCTGGTCATCCTATAATAACTCAAGTTAGACGACAAGTATCTTTGACTGTTGAACCTCTGACAGAACTGCAGCCATTGCCTTCAAGTTATGATCAGATAGAACAATCCAATATGCGATCTTTGGCTGCTGCATCTGTGACTCCAGTTGAGCAACAACAACCTTCGTTTTGTCATCCTATAATAACTCAAGTTAGACGACAAGTATCTTTGGCTGTTGAACCTCTGACACAACTGCAGCCATTGCCTTCAAGTTATGATCAGAGAGAACAATCCAATATGGGAGCTTTGGCTGGTGCATCTACGACTCCAGTTGAACAACAACAACCTTCGTTTTGTAATCCTGTCCCAGCTCTAATAACTCAAGTCAGACGACAAGCACCTTTGGC
Source organism: Heritiera fomes (assembly GCA_032173925.1). Classification (NCBI taxonomy): domain Eukaryota; kingdom Viridiplantae; phylum Streptophyta; class Magnoliopsida; order Malvales; family Malvaceae; genus Heritiera; species Heritiera fomes. The sequence continues at coordinate 6,720,519 of JAPDPM010000015.1, forward strand.
TGTTAAATCTCCGATACAGCTTTCATTGCATTCATATTATGATCAGCAAGAAACACGCAATTATATGCAAGCTTTGACTGCAGCATCTGCGGTAACACCAGTTCAACAACCCTCGGCTGATCAACCTTTGACTACTGCTGAACCTCTGCCGCAGCTAGTTGGAGAGTTGCAGTCGCCCCTCGTCCGGGCTGAACTGGAGCTCAGAATTATTGAAGCATTAAGTCAACAATTGCTTTCAGATCATGATGATCTCGACTATAGTGATATTCTTAGTGACATATCACTTTATCATAGATATAAGTATATTTATAATCAGTTCAAGGCTTCGATTTAGAGAGTCCAGGATTTATGAATTCCTGTAGGATTATTTACGTACTTAAAAACTAATAGACTACAGTTATTACTACATGCATGTTTATGAATGCTTTAATTCTGTTTGCATAAAGAAATTTTTTACGTAGTTTTATGTAATTTCTTAATCTATAATTCCTAGAATAGTAATGGACATAAACATTGTAACATGACAACAAATTATTTTAATTAATTAACAACAAACTAATTAATTAGAATTATTAAATTGCAATAAATGTGTAAAGAAAATAAATATATGCTAAATCATTTATCTTCGTGGTTTTTACTTAAAATTATTAGCTACGTTTTATAAAGATAAAATTGCTATATTGTTTAATTTTATATTATGATCATAAGATGTTCTTACATTCAATAATTTAAATTAAAAAATATATAGTAAATGAAAAGTTAAACATATATATATATATTTATATATATTAAGCCATTTTGTGCCCGTGGTTTTTACCTAAAATTAAGCAATTTATCTTAGCCTTAACACACACACACACACACACACACACACACACACACACACACATATATATATATATATATATATATATATATTCTTTTAGAGTTTATTTTTAATGCACTGATCATAATATTATAAGAATTATACACTATAATTGCATCAAATATATAGTATTTTTTATTTTGAGTTAAGAAAATTCAAATTTGACTTCTTTATAGTGTTGTAAAATACTCTATTGGAATTAGGATCGGGAAAAAAGAAAAAAATTGAATAATCAATTTCAATGAGGATGTTTCGATCGATTCGGTTCTAATTAAAAAAATTCGATTTAGATTACAGTAGATGAAATCATCAAATTATGTACATTCAGATCGATTTAGATACAAGTCATAATGGAATACTTTATTATTTAATATTTATAATTTATACTATTTGAATTAAAAACTCAAATTCTATATTTTAATTAAAAATAAAAATAAATTGAAATAAAATTCAAAATTATTGAAATCCAAAATCTAAGGGGTCGTTTGTTTTTGTTTTTGTTTCCTGTTTTCTGTTTTTGTTTTCAGTTTTTTTGGAAATAGAAACAGAAAACATGTTTGACAACATGTTTCCATTTTCAAAAAACGAAAACGAAAATAAGAATTTTCAAAATTATTGAAAACAAGAATTTTTTTTCATTGTTTTCGGAAACATGTTTTCATTTCTATTACTGTTCATAAGTAAGTGAATAGAGTTTATATATTAATATAATATTAATATTTTATTATAAAAATATAAATAAAATTAATTAATTTTTTAAATAAAATAATATTAAAATTTTAATATAAAATATCATTTAATATTTTAAAATTAATATATTTATTTTAATATAGAAAAGTTGAAAACATAAAAAGCAATTAAATAAATATTACATTGAATTATAATATTATAATATTATTTAATTTAAATTTTTATAATATTTTATTGAATATATTAAATATTTTAAATAATATCATTTATTATAATTTTGATATGTTAAGAATTAATATTATTATCTAATATAATTAATTTTTATTTTACTAAACAATATTATTATTTAATATTATATTCTATCTTAAATTTAAAATATATCACTACTACTATTAAATAAGTTAATATTATTAAATAAGTAAATACTTAACATTAAATAATATTATTTATATTAAATATAATATATTTTAATAACTATATAATTTATTATAAATTAATTAGTTAAATATTTTATTTAATAATGTAATATTATTATTATTACAATTAAATAAAATTATTATTAAATATAATTTATGATTATTACAATTAAATTCAATAATATTATTTTATTTAATATTTTATTTAATTATAACATTATTTAAATTATATTAAATTTTTATATGATTAAATAAAAATATTTAATATTAGTATTAAATAATATAAAATAATATTATTTAATATTATCTACATATTATTATGTAATAAATATATTATTTTTTATTTAATTTTTAAAATTTTGTTTTGCGAATTGAATTATTATATCTGAATCAGTTTAAATATTTGTTTTCAAAACGTAACAGTATTAAACAAACATGTTTTCTGTTTTCAGAAATTGAAAACAAAACAAAACAAAACAGAATTTTCAAAAATAGAAAACATAAAACAAGAAACAGGAAACGATATCAAACGACTCTTAAATAATCAATCTAAACTGAATTGAACAACCAAGGATTGACTTAATAGTTGTTACTCTTCTTTAAAAAAGATTAGATCTAAAATTCGATTTTTTTTGTTTGCCTTTGTACATCTTATGAATAAAAAAAATTGAATTGAATTCATGCGGATCAATTTGAATCGAATATTAAAATCGATGTATCTTTTTTCCATCATTAGGATTTCTAAACCCTTCCAGGACTTAAATGAACTTTATAAATACCAAGTTAACATCAACAATCATTTTTCGTTTACACCTATCTAAATAAAATAAGAGAATAAGAAATCAACGGTTTGAAAGATGAATTTCCCTTTGATCAACAATCAAAACATGAGATCGAGTTCTTGTTCATCGTTATTCGGACAAAAGTTTTTTTTTTTCGGTTCCCAAACAACTGAGATTTTTGGTTCCCATCCGGACAAAGGTTTTGTCTATCAGTGTGTTACTTCAGCGTTATATGCTTCCCAAAGTCACTAATGGCTACTATCAACCATGATCTCCATGTTTATTGATACCAACCTTGAGATCTTCTAAGTCAGTTTCTATTCTATTCTTTTCTTTTTGATCATTATCAGCACTTCACTTTCAATGTGTGAAATAATATATATATATATATATATTTATATATATATATATATATATATATGACATACACTGATAGTAGATAGTTTTTATACACTATCAATGCTCCAGAGATTGATACATCATTAATGAACAAACTAAAAAGATATTAAACCCTTCTAAGCAAATTGAAAAAAAATAATTATATTTATTTTTAGGAGCTTGGATTCTTTCTAGTTTGCTTATTGATGAGGTGTTAACCTCTGGTGCATTGACAGTATATAGAGGCTATACACTATTGGTGCATTATATATAAACTCATATATAAATATATAATATATATATATATATATATAGAGAGAGAGAGAGAGAGAGAGAGAGAGAGATTATGTTTGGTACAGGATAAAATAATATAAGATTATGGATAGAATAAGATTATATTATATCATCATATTTTATGTTTGGTGTGTACAAGGATTAAAAATAAGATATGATGATTTTTTATGTCTTGCATAATACTTGTTATGTGTGAAATTAAAAGTTGTATAAAATGATTTTTTAAGTACTCTTTTTTAAAGTAACATAATTTAAATTTATAATTTTTGTTATAAATATAAATGAAAAATGAAAAAATTATTTATAATATTATAATTAATAGTCCAATTTATTAGCTGATTTTTTAATAAAAAAATTACTTCTAAAAAATTTATATTACGTTTCTAAAAAAATTATTTTGTTAAGAAATGAATTTTTATAGAAAACATTCTCTGTATTTTTTTTTAGTTTTTTTTCTTTTTTTCCTTTTTGTTTTTATTTCTTTTATATGATTTAAATTTAAAATAATTTTTCATTGTAAATTAAATTTATTTATTTTTAGAAAATTGAGTTTTTTAAGGAAATAAGCTTATTTTTTTTAATTGCATTAAATTTTTCAAAAGACATTCTTAAATATTTTTCTTTATTTTTTATGGTTTTTTTATCTTCTTTTTTTTTGTCAATTATAAGGAAATATAGAAAACAAAAAAAAGTTAAATTTTATAATTTAATTTTGATGACTTAAAAAATATATTATTTCTAATAATTTTATGGTTAATAATCACTTTTCTTTCCTTTTTTTACAGGAAAAAAGAAAAAAATTGAGAAAGAAAAAATAAAAATTTATATGTAAGAAAAAACTAGTCAAAAAAATATATTTTATCATAATTTTTATGTTTGTGAATTTATTTTTTAAAAAATAATTTAAAAATGTGTTCAAGAAAATATTATTTTATCAATATTATAGTTTTTCTTTAATCAAAAACAAAAAAAAAGAAAAAGAAGGAAAAATTATATTAATTAATTAAAGATCTTTATTATTTTATTAAATGTTCAAGTTTTTTTTTTAAATATAAATGTTAAGTATGAAATAAATAAAATATGAGTATTTATTTCTAATCTTATGGGATTTGAAATAATCCTAACTTTTTTGAGAGGATTAAATTATTCTATACTAAGAGAATGACTAATTCTCATTGCAATCCAATTCTCCCATTAATATGTGCATCAAATATAAAATAGAATGATTATTTTCCTATTCTATCTATCATCTTATGCATCTAACATTATCATATTGTGTAATCAAATAATATTTCATTAGGGTCATATTTCACTTCAATTATATATGTACACACTATATTCTTATATATTATATTCTTAATGAAGAAATTTCTTTGTAAAACTCAAAAATTTTAAATTTATAAAATTGTAGTAAATGTATACATTATGCTTACTTAGTTAAAAAGTTATACAATGAAATGAAACATTGTTTCATATGTATGATATAATCATCCTTGAAGTTAATGGTTTTCATCTCATTCTATCTTCATTACATTATTTATCTTTTTTTTTTATTTGAAACAAATGATTTATTTAGATACAAGATTAATTATTTTTTTTAAAAAATTGCATGCATCACTAAAAATTATAAGCATATTAACCAACTTTTATTATTATTATTATTATTATTATTATTATTATTATTATTAAAAAAGTGCACCTTTGTTTTAGAGGGAGAGGACTACATCCCAAATGGTATCATTGCTCTTATGAATACAAACAATTAACCTTAAAAATATTATTATTATTAGGCTTAATACCCAAATATATTCATCAAGTTTGCTACAAAATGAGATTAAATCCTCGGTGTATAATTACATGAAAATCAATTTCAAATGTTTCAAAATAATAGAATAGAAAACATTTTTCTTTAAATGCTTTAATTTTCGATACCCTTGCACAGTAATAAAACTTAACAACTTCAAAAAAAATTAACGAAAATGTCATTAATTCTATTATTAACGTTTAGGACTAATTTTCATACAATTAAAAATTGAAGACTTAATTTTATTTGTGACACACATGAAAGACATTTGAGTATTAAACATTATTATTATTATTATTATTATTATTATTATTGCCCATTCCGAATAGTGGTTTTGGGCTTTTGTAATAAATACGGGCTAACATAACTGAATTAATCTACAATTTTCTGAGAATTGAAATGAAAATTCAAAACTGACAGCAAAATTTACATGCCGAAAAAAACATCGAGGAAAAGTTTTTACTTCTAACATTCAAACAAAACCCAAATACTGACTTTGTTGCTATAATAAAATCCCAAGTTGAACTCAAACCCAAATGATTTTTTAATTCCCAGATCATCATTTGTTCATAGTTCAAAATATCAATTATATCATTTGTTTAAAGTTCAAAATGCATACAAACCAAAAAGTCATCAATTTCATTATGTAAACGTAGTGATCCAATGAACTTGATGCATCTGAAATGTACAATATAAAAAATAAAACTCTATGAAAAAATCAAATGAAAAAAGAGGTATTCTGAAAGCTCCTAAAACTGCAGGAATAAAAATGCCCATAAAATAGTTAACCATGATAACTGCTATAGGGAAACAGATAATCTACTGGAGCTCCATATGTCCTTGATCAAAATATAGTACTTTGGGTTCATCTATTTCTTAGCATGATAATTTGTCATGATATGTCCAAGCTCATCCTAGACAACACCAGGACCATTTACACTAGTAAGTTTAGTTGTAATGACAATGCAATCAATTAAATAAAATTATCTACAAAACAAGGAAGACTTCATTGACTAATAAAATTGATTCCTTATCAAGTTTTTAAAGTGGCTAAAGGGAAACAAGCGCAGAAATGCACAGACCTGATAAGTACCTTGAATGATGGCAACTTCAATAGGCAAAAAGACTTGCTATAGCAGCACCCTCATTGTTGCAAAGGAATAATTTTGCCGATTATTACTTCACCCAATCCAGCATTCATTCATTAAACATCCTAAAAGCATCAATCAACATAGAAAAAGGACCCTATGAAAGAAAACAAACACTACTGTAGCAAGCCAGAACATTCAAAGATAAACAAACACAGGACACCTGAGCAGATGATGCCCCAGCTGAACCCAAAATTTTGCTCTGTAAGAAATAAGATCAACCAAAGCAATGAAAATATGTAAGTATTACTACAACTACAAGTGCATATAAAAAGTGAAGGTAAACCAGAAATTTCTAAAATCATTCAGTGATATCAAACTACACTAAGTCTTTAAAAGAAGGACGCTAATAAAAAGCAATCATGAAAGACTTCGCACTGCTTGTAAAAATTTTCTTTTTTCTTTCAAACACAGGTATTCATTCAAGCTTTGCACAATGAAGCCTAAAGCTTTTGATGAAAGCCTCTCCACAATAATATGTAACCCCAAATTGGTATAATTTTCAAACAACCAAGGCAGATTGTCATAGGGAGGTGCAAGCTAACTTAACTAACAAAATCTATCATCGAATCAAACCCCATCTTCGATTAGGTAAATTCATTACTAAACTCAATTCATTTACCAAATCGAACCACCCGCATTTAGCTACTAGGGAAACTATTCAAAAATTATATTACTCAAACACCTTTTCATCAAATTCCCATCCTTTAGATTATATCACATATGAAATTAACTATGAAAGTAAAAAAACACACTATTAAAAAAGCATAAGAAGAAAAAATACATTAATTAAAAGATTTTCCAACATAGTAAAATCAGTGAGTTTTTCTCAAAAAGCTATACCTTGCTGAGTTTGACAACCAGAAAACCATCCTCGGAGATTTTGTTATCACCTAATGTAGTAGCTATCTTTCAAAACCTTTCCATTCTGAAGCAAAAGCTGTTGCCCACAAGGATAATGGTCTTTCCCTTGTATATCTTCTATGTTTTTCTTCACAGCCATAACCTAATAAAAACAAATTAAAAATATTGAACCTTTAAGCCAAATAATTTGAATAGCGATAGAAAAAGGGGAAAGTAAGAAGTAGAGAGAGGGGATTACGGTGTCATTGGGTGAACCCTAACCTCAGAGTGACTGCCTTTGAGGGTTTTGACGGTGAGCTTCATTTTGACGAATTGAGGGAGGGCACGTGGGGAAAGGAAACGGCAGCGTTTCAGATTGGGACTTGAATCACAGAGGAAGAAAAAACCCTAGAAAGCGGCTTTTGTAGGGACCCAGAGAGAATCTGAATAAAGAGAGTGAGAAGCTTTTCTTTTTAAATTTATTTCTAAAAAATGGAGAGAAAAGAAAGGTTTTGTTGCAGAGAATGAGGCAGTGCAGGCGCAGCAGCAGCCTGCTCCTAGAATTTCCCTTGGCTCACTCAGTCGAGTTGAGTCCGCCTCGTGCATTGCACGTGAACAAGTTTTAAAATCATTTAGGATTTCCGAATTGTACCGGGGCTTATATTCCAAACCTTACATATAGTACCAAACTAACATCAACAATCATTAAATTTTTTACACCGAGCCACACAAACATAAGAGAAGAAGATTTTATAAAGATTTGAAAGATGAGTTTCCCTTCAATCAACAATCAAAACATGGAATCTTTATCATCATCATCATTAGGATATAGGTTTCGTCCATCAAACAGCATATTATTCCAACAATTTTTGCTTCCCAAAGTCACTAATGGTTACTATCAACCTGGCATCATCCATGATCTTGATGTTTATGGATACCAACCTTGGGATCTTCCAGGTTAATTTCTTTTCTGTTCTTTCGATAATCCTATGTGTTTATATATGTTTATTGATACGAGTTAATTTAATTTTTTTTATACGTGGATTAGGCATGAACATGGAAGAGTGTGAAGCTTACTATTTCACACCAAGAAGCAGGAAATATCCAAATGGATCGAGGCCGAATAGAATTGTAACGGATCATAATCAAGGTGCAGAGCCTAAGGGTTTCTGGAAAATGAGCTCATCAATAGATATAAGAGAGGAAGATGAAACCTTGTTGGGCAAGAAAAATTTGCTGAACTATTTTCACGCTTCCAACGTGAAAACTGAGTGGAAAATGCACGAATTTGTGCTGGACGCCTCCCAGCTACCACCCAACAGCGATGGAAATAGCGTTGTGGTATGATTTTATAATTTCGGATTCATGATTTTGTTTTTCCATTAAAATGCACATATATTTAACTCTTCTTTCTTTTGAATTGTCTGTAGTTGGAAGATGTGGTGTTGTGTAGAATCTATACAACTGCAAGAGATAATCGGTCAAAACTGAGAGGACAAGGCAGGACACAAATGTCGCAGATCAGCTCCACTGCAGCACCTAGTGAACAGCAACCTTTGAAACGCAAGCAGCCAGCTGCTTGCAGTTATAGTTATCAGAAAGAGCAAGAACCATGCAATAAGAGAGTCACGGCTGCTGCATCTACAACACCGGTTGATCAAGAACAACCCTCGGCTGGTCATCCTATAATAACTCAAGTTAGACGACAAGTATCTTTGACTGTTGAACCTCTTACAGAACTGCAGCCATTACCTTCAAGTTATGATCAGATAGAACAATCCAATATGCGATCTTTGGCTGCTGCATCTGTGACTCCAGTTGAGCAACAACAACCTTCGTTTTGTCATCCTATAATAACTCAAGTTAGACGACAAGTATCTTTGGCTGTTGAACCTCTGACACAACTGCAGCCATTGCCTTCAAGTTATGATCAGAGAGAACAATCCAATATGGGAGCTTTGGCTGGTACATCTACGACTCCAGTTGAACAACAACAACCTTCGTTTTGTCATCCTGTCCCAGCTCTAATAACTCAAGTCAGACGACAAGCACCTTTGGCTGTTGAATCTCCGATACAGCTTTCATTGCATTCATATTATGATCAGCAAGAAACACGCAATTATATGCAAGCTTTGACTGCAGCATCTGCTGTAACACCAGTTCAACAACCCTCGGCTGATCAACCTTTGACTACTGCTGAACCTCTGCCGCGGCTAGTTGGAGAGTTGCAGTCGCCCCTTGTCCGGGCTGAACTGGAGCTCAGAATTATTGAAGCATTAAGTCAACAATTGCTTTCAGATCATGATGATCTCGACTATAGTGATATTCTTAGTAACATATCACTTTATCATAGATATAAGTATATTTATAATCAGTTCAAGGCTTTGATTTAGAGAGTCCAGGATTTATGAATTCCTGTAGGATTATTTACGTACTTAAAAACTAATAGACTACAGTTATTACTACATGCAAGTTTATGAATGCCCCAATTCTGTTTGCATAAAGAAATTTTTTACGTAGTTTTATGTAATTTCTTAATCTATAATTCCTAGAATAGTAAAGGACATAAACATTGTAACATGACAACAAATTATTTTAATTAATTAACAACAAACTAATTAATTAGAATTATTAAATTGCAATAAATGTGTAAAGAAAATAAATATATGCTAAATCATTTATCTTCGTGGTTTTTACTTAAAATTATTAGCTACGTTTTATAAAGATAAAATTGCTATATTGTTTAATTGTAGATTATGATCATAAGATGTTCTTACACGCAATAATTTAAATTAAAAAATATATAGTAAATGAAAAGTGTTTGTATCACTAATCGAATATCCAATAAGCTATCGGAAGACCAATCTCACCGAGTTTGGTAACAAGAGGCCCATAAGGAGTAACCGTCCACTTTATTACACAATTGACATAACCGCCCATTTTATTACACAACGGATATAACCGCTCATTTTATTACACAATGGGCATAATCACCCATAACTCACATTTAATTACATAATTGGGCGCAATCGATCATAGCATCTGTTACATCCATGATTGCCTATACAAGGCACGAAGACAAAAAAGACAAGGTATGACGAGCACACTTTCACTCTCTTCCAACTTTGATATTCTTTCTTGAATACTCTACTGACTTAAGCATCGGAGAAAGTCCTACCGGGAACAACCCTGATGGTCTTTCTATTTTGCAGGTTGATCTAGGAAAGAAAGAGTTGATCCATCATCGACAAGCCCAGTAACTTTTTTGGCATTAACATTTTAGCGCTGTCTATGGGAACTCCAAGAAGAACCATGTCGAGCTCCCAAGCAAACCAACAAACATCAAATCAACCACAAACAGTATTGTAAGACCTGATTCTGCACTACTGTAGACCCTAATTTCATAAAATTTGATAGTGGAAATTAAATAAATAATCAATGTTGATTTCCACTTGGGTGAAAAGCTCCTTAACTTGGGATGTGAATGGAGCAATTTCTGTGATACGCTCTATGGGCGAGTATAAGAATGAACGGCTCGCCAATGGGCGAGGAAGATAATTGATGATCGCCAATGGAGGATGGCAGGTTGTATCTAACGGCCATATCGGCGAATAAGTGAGTTCGTGTAAAATCCGAATTTTATTATACTGTATACCGTATGTGTACATTATTGATAGTGGAAATAAATTCTTTTAGTGAAATTAAAGATATAATCGAATGTGATTTTCCACTTTTTATTTTATGTTATAATGTACATATGGTGTATAAAGAATAGATGGGATTTAATTATTTAATTAAGGTATGAAAACATTTAATGAAGAGTAATGACTATAGGACAAAATGAAGAAAAGAATATAAAGATAGCCAATCAACGTTGGCTGGAAGAGAAATGGCGTGGAGAAGGGAAGAAAAGAAAAGAGAAAAGTCAAGGAAAGGGGCGGCAGAGGACTTCTCGCCAATTGCTTCTCCTGACAAGGGGAATAAGCAATAAATGGCAAGTGAAATTAGTCAAAAAGGAAGGAAGAAACGGACTGCAACGGGAAGTTTACCACCGTTCCTTTTGTCACCAATTTCTCTGGGTTTTAATTGCATGAAAGACGTGCAATGATAACAGATAACAGGATAAGGAAACAGGTGGTTGGTTCTAACAGGTTTTATTGGGCTATATAAGGAGGGACATGAGAGAAGAAGAACCAACGTAGCAATTTCATCTTCTCCAGAAAACTCCTCGCCAGTTCACTTCCACTGCAAGATCACATGCAGTCCTCCCGTTTCATTCATATGTAAGCCATAAAAACTTCATTTTAAGTTAGCCAAACCTTTCCTTACCGTTGAAGAGCTAAGGAACAAGCAAAACAAAGCTAAGTGAGGCAGAAAAGCACTCTGCTCCAAGAAGTGCAACTCAGTTGAGGTGAGCTTCCGTATTACTATGGTTATCTTGATAAATGATGGTATATTTCTATGTTTATAACGTAATAAATATAGATATAGCTTAGTTTTGGTTAAACTTTTGCAAGAATATATAAGAAATTATATGGAAATGATTAAGAAAAACAATAGGCGAGCAAGGAGTATTCGCCCAAAGGGCGTGGCGAGTACGATGCATACATGACAGGGCGAGAACATGTTCGCCAATAGTTATAGGATAATTTGGAATGCGGAAGTAAGGGCGAGGACCAATGATCGCCAATGAGGTGAGTAGGTAATAGAGAACTCGCCAAAGTGTTGTTCAACAGGGCGAGGTGGCCAAGCGTTATCCAATTCACGGGCGAGGCCATTTATGAATGAAAAGCCACGAATGACGAATTAAATTGATAAGCATGGCGAGTTGAGCTCCTATGTTGGGCGAACTCCCAAGAATGAGCCACTAATGGATGGCGAGCTAAGTAGGAGAATGGCGAACTGTTATCTCGCCAAAGTGGTTGAAAATGATTTTAGAAGAATTGCTAGAAAAGAAAATATTAATGAAATTAATATTTTACTTTGCAGCCGGGAAGTGAAATTGCTATCGGCGAGTAGGAAGCAAGGCGAAGCAAGACTTCGTGAGATCAGGTAAGGAAGTAGTATGTGATGCAAATGCATGTCCTGTGGAGTAAAAGTGTTAAGAAAATATTAGAAATTGTTTTAATTTTTGACATGCATTTATTTGATAAATTATTTTGATCTCGGGCGAGCTACAAGCCGCCATATGTTTTTATGTTGGGCGAGCCCTTGTATTTTTATGTTGGGCGAATTGGTATTGGCGGGCGAGCCAAGTTTTTTTAACTTCTTTACACCCGTTTCTAGTTTTAAGGGCGGGCGAACCGATTTTATAGGAAAGCTATATGGCGAGCTCTCTTTTATGAGAACTGGGCGAGTGCCCTTGTTTTTAAAGAGAAAACCGGGTAAGCCAAAGTCGGGCGAACCCCTTTTAAAGATTTGTTCGGCGGGCAACCCTTGTTGTTTTTAAAAGCTAAGTGGCGGGCGAATACTAGTTCGTCGTCTTGTTGAGTTAGTCAGGGGCGAGCCATGACGGGCGAGTTGACTCTGGCGAATAGTTTCAAAGTTAATTTCTTTTACGAAAAATAAGAAGTTGTAATATTTTCTAAATAGAAATATGAAATTATTTGGGGTGAATTGACCATTGGGCGAGTTGACCAATAGGCGAGTTGACTACCAGGCGAGCTCACTATGGGCGAACTAGCCACGGGCGAGCTAGTTTAACCCGTACTTTCCATTCACGGGAAATGTTAGGACTTTTGGTGTTTTATTGTTTTATAAGAAATCCAATCATTTTGTGGAAATGATACATAAGATGCAACTTGATTTTGAGACATTAGGCATTGAATTCATGCATTATTGATCATATACTTTGCGTGACCCATCTAGGGCGATGACTCAGGTCAAATAGACCAACGAGTGCACCCTAAGGCGTCACAAGGCTGATGGACCTGCCAAGTCTTCAGCGGTCTCGAGGTCACTTGGCAAGTGGACCCGAAGACCACCTATAGATTATGGCCATACATCTAGATGAGATAGCCGTGGGGGGCGATGGCCTACGGGTGCACCCCAAAAGCGGATGACATGTGTCTTTGCATGATTTAGATTGTTGCCTAGTCTCAATTAAATGATTTATGAAGGGATCTGTTGAATCCTGATTCATGTTAACTATATTCATTGTTTCCTAATGAGTTTGATCATTAGGATAATTAAATGTTTTTTTTTTGAGAATATAGTCTTTATATTTATAAAGCATCCTTACTGAGCACATTGTCGCTCACTCCTTATTTTTCCACTCCACAGATTGTTGAGTTAGGACAATGAGAGTTACCTTCCCAAGATTTGATATCAAAGGTATGTTGTATTCTTTTATATATTCAGTAAAATGGTACAGTACTACATTAAATAGAAGGGAATGTATAAACAGTTGTAAGTTAACCAATTTAATAGTTCATAACTTTATCTGATAAGAGACTTAAATTTTATTCAAGTAGCGAGAGTTGTTAAGCATCACAAACAGCCCAACCGGTAATAAGTGTAAGTTATAAGTAAGTAACATGTTATATAGTGGAATTGAGATGTTACAGTTCGCCAACTTGTGGCGTGAATCATAGCAAAGTTGGCGAGTTGAGCCATAACTGGTGATCGCCAACAATGTAACTATGACAGTGATCGCCAAAACTCAATGTGATCGCCTAAGGAAAGGAACTCAGCTCGTAATTGCCAAATCTTAAATTGGTACCAAAACAAAGTGGCGATGCCCAGGTACAAACAGAGGCGAGCTTAAAAATGTGCATAGGCGAGCCTTAGAATACTAGCGAGAAGAAAAGTCAGCAAATTGAAATGGAGTTGGCGAGCTGAGGCCTCAAGTTGACTAGGCGAACTGGAGTCAGCACGTGTGGACAAAATGGAAATGAAAGCTGGCAATCTGGAAATAATAAATCAGAACCGTACAACCAAAATTGACTTTGTACGCCACACGGCTGAAGAAAATTAAGAGAGGCTACTAAAGTCTAACACATGATAAATCTTATTGGCTGTTGTGTGTGGGAATTGCGGTTGTGTTGGACAGTAATAATAGAGAAGGTTAAAGTCAGTAAAGGGTTTATCCTTATTGGTTGAGAAATAAAACAAAAAAGGCAAATAAGTCAATAACGTGTAGGAAGAAAAGAGTTCCAGCTGATTTCTTTGCTGCAATGTTCTTCAAGAATTAATGCAACATATGATGCTTAGAGGAGAAGGAGAATGGAAGTCAACAAAGGTGCAACAAAAGTGGACTTTGATGACACTTTACTACTGCTACACATTATTTTCTTCAATCTGTTAAAGGCTGATCAAGTCTGCTTGTTAAGTGTAAATCAGACAAGAAATTAATTAAAGGTTGACATGGCTAGAAAGTTATTTGTGCAAATATAAAACAAAGCCAATAGAAGAAGCAAAAGGCATGTGGAAGTGAAACTTTCATGCCACCTTGAGCTGCGGTTTTTTCTCCATGCATTAAAGGAATGATTGACCCATGAAATGATGCAGAAATATGATAAGGTGCTATGTGGATTGTTAGTATTGGTTAGTAGAGATAAAGAGAAGAATAAATAAGCAAGAAGGCTGCAGCAAAGTTACTCTCTTCACTATCGAATATGCTATTTACAAGAGCCAAACTTTGTCTCGATTTCTGTCCTGGTTCTTTGCTCCGATTCAGCGAAGAAATGAATTGAGAGAAATTCCATGGTGACATTCAACCTCCCTTGCTTACTCAACCTCTATTCAATTGAAGAATCAAATAAGAATTCAAGCTAGAGGGTTGACGTGGAAGAGGAACAAAACAGAAGACAAATTCTGTTTCAGAAACATAAATTGATCAAGGTGAGATTTATGGTTTCTTGAGATTGAATGATATATTTCTATGATTTCGAGGATGAGGAGCATGAATATAGTTTTGCTGTTAACTTATTCTTGTTAGATCATAGAAATAGAATAAATTCATATCTTGAAGCAGATGAAGAATAAATGAAACTGGGTTGAAATTGTAGTATGATGATGGAAAATCTTTAAAGGAAACTAAAACAAGATGTGATCTAGAAAACAATCGAGAATAAACAAGGAAAGTGTTGGAAATGGTGTAAGAGTGATGAGAATAAGGCGAGCTCAATTATTATGGGCGAGCTAAATAGTATGGATTATGGGCGAGGTCGCCAAGTGTTAGTTCAATTCAAGGCGAAGCCCCATTTAAGTAAAAGGCCGTATAAGGTGAGCTCTCTTGCATATGCATGGCGAGCTGATTAGTGGGCGAGCTCTCATGCATGTGCATGACGAGCTGAATTGTGGGCGAACTCTCACTTGTAAGTCAATTAAGGAATGGCAAACTGAAATGTGGGCGAACTTCCACGTGTAAGCCATTTAATGAATGGCGAGTTCGGTTGGGCGAGCTAGTAAGAGCTCTGTTGGGCGAGCTAGTTGATTTTTCTCAAGTCTCGCCCAAGTGATGGAAGTATATAAAAAGAAAATATTAATAGTTTTAATAAATTATTTTGCAGCCGGGGAATCAAGGATTCGGTAAAAGCGATCAGGAAGGTGAGCAGGAAGCTAGGCTTCGTAATACCAGGTAAGGGAGTTGTATGTGAAGTAAAATGCATGTCTTGTGGAGTAAAAATATTATGAAAATATTGAGAAATTGGTTTGGTTTATGACATGCATTTATTTGATAAATTATTTGTGATTTGGGTGAACTGATAAAAGGGCGGGCGAACCAATGTGGGCGAACCCATTTATGATGTTTTGGGGTGAATGACCCTATTTTAATTGAAATTCGGGCGAGCCAATGGAAAGCGACCCCTTTTTATAATGTTTTGGGGGCGGGCGACCCCTTTGTTAAGAAAATTTTGGGCAAGCCAAAGTGGGCGAACCCTTTTATAATGTGTTGGGCGGGTGACCTTTTTTTTTTTTAAAAAATGGGCGAGTTGACCATGGAAGTGCCGCATCGGACGAGTTGACCATGGTAGTTCAGCATTAGGCGAGTTGACCCTGGGCAATGCCATAATGGGCGAACTGACTATGGGCGATGCCACAATGGGCGAACTGGCCATGGGCGAGCCGTTATGGGCGAGCCAGTTTAACTTGTTTTTAAATGCTAAGGGTTGGCAGGCGAACACTAGTTCACCGTTATGGGCGAGCTGACCACGGGCTAGTCGCTAGGGGCGAGTTAACCATAGGTGAGCTGATTTACTTAATATTTTTCTCATATGAAAAATGAGTTGTTTTTAATATCTTTGTAAATAGAAAATATAAAACCTTTTTGGGCGAGTTGACCATGGGTGAACTAGCCATGGGCGAGCCAGTTTAACCCGTGCCTTTCTCACACGAAAAATGGTGAGATTGCGGGCTGTGTTTACTATTTTATACAAGACCTTTTTGAAAAACAAATAAATCATTTTGAGAAAATGATGAATTTGGTGAAATAATGTGACAACCGTAAATTTTCCATTTAATTGGAAATTATAAATATTGGAGAAAAGAAATCAGTGGAAATAAATAAATAAAAGTTTGAGAACGGGATATTGGTGAAAAATCCCGAGAATTGAGAAAAAGGAACGGATAATGAAAAATCCTAGTGAAGGAAAATAAGATGAGAAATTCGGAAAATAATGGAAAGAGGAGATTTAATTTGGATAAATGGAAATCCAAATTAAATAAGAAAGAGAAAAATATATTTATATAATTATAAAGTATATAAATGTATTTTTATACAAATACATATGTATTGATATACCATATAGTATATATTAATATACAGAGGTATATATAGATATATATACTATTGTATAAATTTAAATAATACATATGTATTAAATATGGCATAATACATATGAGTATATACATATTTGAAAAGAAATGTAAATATGATTTTACATTTGAATTGTACATATATATATTGTAAATACAATATATATATTGTATTATTATCATTATTATTATTACTACATTTATATAAAAATATATAAATGTTAAGTAATTTAAATTAAGCAAATAGATATATATATATATATATATATATATATATATATACACTAAATATGTATTTTGATAATACATAAAATATACATATCTTTATATATATATAATATACTTATATTGTACTATAATACATATAATAATATTATTATATGTATTATAGATATATAATATATGTATATATATGTATATATAATTAATTAAATTAATTAACACTAAAAATAGAAAGAAATAAATAGAAAAGAGGAAAGGCAGATCGGGGAGGAAACCCGATACCCCTTATGTGAGCCGTCGGTGGCGGAGATGCCACCGCCGGCGAGGGAAAAGAGAGAGGAAGGGAGAGACGATGTTGCCGGCGAAGAAAAGAGGGGAAGAGGACGACTAGCGAAGGAGTTCGGAAAGGAAACAGAAGGAAATTCCAGCAAAATCGAGAAAAGAGGAGAAACACCAGATCTGGCGGTTGCCGGCGAAATCGACCGCCGCTACCACAGCCGAAGCATCGGCGGAAGGAGAGGAAAAGGATGGAGGCCACCGGAGAGGCTGGGAACGGCGGAGGAAGGCTGACGGAGGAGGAGAAGGAACCGAACCTAAACCGAGTAGGTCCGTCGCCGTGCCGCCGATTCGGGATGAACGGAGACCAGATCCGGCTTCGCCGTCACGTCGGTCAGCTGCTGAGCCGTTGAACCGCAGGAGAACCGGCCACCGGTGAAGAACCGATGGTGAGGGGGAGTGGCCGGTTCGGCTGGGAAGAAAGAAAAGGAAAAAGAAAAAGAAAAAGAAAAAGAAAAGGAAAGAAAAGAGAAAAAGAGAAAAAGGAAGAAAAAGGAGAGAGAAAAAGGAGATTTTTGGACTTCGAAAATTTCGGGAATTTCGGGAAATCTCGAAAAACTCGAAAACTCGAAAATTACCGGAATCGGTAAGAAATCCCGAAAAATAGTAAATTATTTAAATAATTTATTTATTTAAATAATTATGGAAAAATTCTAAAATGTAGAATTTAATTTCCAAAAAATTCCCTCGATGATCGAGCCGATGGAATCGGGAGAGGTGAACATCTGCGCGACCTACGAGAGGCAGTCGCCGACCCGAGACAGGTAAGGGAGACATGTGCAGCCTGTAAGGATATCGGCACACATGTTTTAAATTATGCATTTAAATTTTATAAATGCAATTAATAGTGATTGGTTGAAAATTGTGGTGATTTATCGGTTTGGAATTGTGGTGATTTACCGGTTGAGATTTAAACTGTATTTTGTGCAGGAGGCTAGCCAATCGGCAGTCGTTATACTGTCGAAAATTATTGGAAAAATTACCGAAAATCATAGTAAATGATTTTTCATCACGAGAAACGATTTTCAACACGAAAATCGAGAAATCGATTAGTTTTCATAAAATAAGAATATATTGATAATTAAGTTTAAAATATTCATGTTTTGAAAATGATGAAAAAGGAAATCACCTAAATTTATCCCGATAGGTGATATTTCAAGTGAAACGAGGTGAAAAATGAAAAGGACCAAAGTGAATACTTTAACAACATTTCTCTAAATATTCACTTGATTTTATAAATAACCTTTATGGGTTCAATCATGAAAATAAGTATTTATAGAAAATTCCATAAAAGTAAATAAAAGGTGAAAAACAGTGTTTTGAGATTAAAAAGTCTCCGCATGTGTTTACAGGGAAAATATGGGACAAGAGTGTTGATTTGGAAAATAAATATTTTAATTTTTCATAAATCATAAAAATGATTGATTTGAATCCCGATAACTTTAAAAATCATGTTTTCGAGTGAAAGCACGGAAAAACGTGCGTGTATGTTTTACGGTGAAAAAGGACAGTAATGACCTTTTATGTTTTACAGTGATTATTTTATAAACTGTTTTCACCGTATGGAAAATATGATTTATGATGTTCTATAATGTTTAAAATATTTTCGGGAATGATGACCCCAATATGAATATTTATAAATGTTATTCATAAGATGAAAATATTTTCCTTATGAATATGTGTGGATTGATTAAACTTATATTTATGAAAGTGATTTCATAAATGGGGTCTATATCACGTGTTTATTGTTTTGAGACTGTTAGGCCTCATATCATGCTCATGTGTCACGTGTTAGTGCTGATAGATACTGATCCTATTATCAGCGTCCCAGTGGACACCTGATCAGTGCACACTGAAGACCCCATAGACTATGGCCATAGATCTCATGTGTTTCCCCTATTTGGGATGATTTTATAGCATGATATATTTAGGGTGTTGCCTAGTCTCCATGATACTGTACTGATGATTGTACTTTTCACTGAACTTTTGCTGGTACTAAATTATCTACAGCTACTGAGCTTTTGATATATCACGTGTTAAACTAAATATTTTACGGTGTTTTACAAGTGTGGAAAAGAGTATTTGTGAAAGGAACATGAATTCCTTATTTATTTACTTAAGTGTTTTATCACGTGAATATTTAATATTTTATTGGGAGTTGAATATCAAAAGAAAAACGAGTACTCTCTACAGTTGCTTCTAGGTTCCGGGACAAGCCAGGTATTCTAAAATACCTGCCTTACTCCATCCGGATCCCTAGCCGACTGTAGTATCCTTCCTACATATGAGCCTAGAGCCTCTAGGAAGATTTAAAGAAAGTGAAAAATTATTTTCAGCATATAGGTAGCTGAATATCAAGTGTTGCATATAACTCTCTTACTGAGCCGTGGTTTGCTCACCCCTTAATATTAACATTTCAGATTTTCGAGGACTAAGAGATCTGACATTTGAGGATTTCGAGCTACGCATTTGGAGACACTGTGATAGCTTGATTTATTATATGAGGTACGATCATTTATTTTCTGTATTTAGACTTACTTTCAGTACTACTTTCTTGAGAATCAAAATAGGGGATGTAATTGATAATATACATTTTATATTTAATAGTTAAATGAATATGAAAAGTGAAGTATCACAGACAGCCCAACCGGATAAGTTGTGTATTTTAAGAGAAAAAAAGGTGGTCACGGGATGTGACAAATAATTCCTTAAAGGTGCTTTATGGAGATATAAATTGATTTTGAGACTTTAGGCCCCTAGTTTCATGCATTATGAGTTATGAGGCTGACGGACTCGCCAAGTCATCAGCGGTTTCGAGGTCACTTGGCAAGTGGACTCGAGAACTACCTATAAATTATGGCCATAGATCTAGCCGCGATAGCTGTGAAGGGCGATGGCCTACGGGTGCACCCCAAAAGCGGACGGCTTGTGTTCCTGGAAAGGGGTAGGGAGCGATGAGAGCATGATTTATTTGTAGGGTGATGCCTAATCTCAACTTATTGATTTCTGTTTACTGAGGGGATTTACTGAATCCTATTTACTATTTATTACATTATATTGTAAATTGTTTAACCAATCATTGGAATGGTGTATTGAGAGTATTGTTTATTATATCTACTGTTTTCCTACTTGGTATGATTTTAGGAAAAATAAATACTTTATGGCATATAGTTTTGCTTTCTTTAAAGCAGCATACGTCTCCTTTACTGAGCGTGTGATTTGCTCACCCTTTTGTTTTAACTCCACAGATAAAAAGACACGGAGTTAGAGAAACTATATCCCAAATTGATATAACTACGTGTAAAGCGCTAGAGCAAATTATGTTAAATATGACAGGTACAGTCACTTCTCTTTTACATTTCAGACATAAATATACAGTACTACTTTATTGAAATAAGGACAATAGGGGATGTCAGATGTAAGGAATAATGAAAAAAATTTCATATTCCGTATTTGTTAAATAAATGTTTATTATTTATTACTATCACTGTAGAATGTTAATGGCATCACAGACAGCCTAACCGAAAAAGTGCATAGAAATACGTGAAAAAGGTGGTAACAGGTCATTACAGATTTAATAGTATCAGAGCTTTGGTTGGTTTGATGTCTGTTGATGCCAATAGAACGGAAAGTGTTGAAAAATTAACATCCCCTGTAATACTGTATAGTCTGAATGTATAGAGGAGTCAAGTGATTGTGAATTGAGTTAAGTGTTTAAATGTGGTGAAAGTTAATGAATTAAGGGTTACAAATAGAGATTGTAATCTAAAAATTTTACATGAGATAGGCGATCTTATCATCATAATGTCAGGTCTATTCGGTAAGGTACAGTGAGGAACTCGATAAGGGCCCCATAGGACTTCTCTGTCCATATCGAACTAAGATCTTGAAATGATGATATTGAAATGGTTTCTTTGAGTCATAATTGACTAAATTGATCTAGAATAAAATTGTTGATGAAATAGTATGTGATGGCGTAAGGGACATATTACATGTTTGATGATCCCTATTGTGAGCCCCACTAATAGTTGGATGAGTAATGCGACCCGGAGTATATGTTATGAGAGGTTGCGAGATAGTCAGCCTTGTTGTGGATTTTGGGGTCTGAATTGAAGTGAAAATATGGGTTATATTGGTTATGGATTTTTGAATATTATGAAAAGTGATATACTTATAGAGTGTGAACCAAAAAGGTGAATTGTGGGATCAATGATTTAAAATCGATGATGTTAATACTGGTTCTATATACTCCTTATGTTTTTAGGAGAATAAATACGATACTTATAGAATCGAAATATTGTGAAATATATGTGAAATGGTTTGAAAAGTTATACATATGTGTTTGGAGGATACATAGTGGATCTGTTGGATGTGAATAACGAGACATCCAAGATGAAATGAGTTTGTGAATTAGAATTTACGAGATGATATTCTAAGTAAAATTTTGGAGTAATGTGGAATCGAGAGATTGTTGACTCGATTCACAACATGGAAATTTTTGTAAGCCCTTACCAGAGAATTAGAAGAACGTGAGAAATTACTCAAGAGATTGATGAGTAGAGAAATCAACTGTTTTGGTATAACTGGTGAAAACGAAAATTATATCGTTTTGAAAACAACGGGATTCGTACTCTTTACAATTGCTTCTAGGTTTCGGAACAAGAATGGTATTCTAAAATACCTAACTTATTCTATCTGGATCCCTAGCCGACTGTAGTATCCTTCCTACATGTGAGCCTAGAACCAGCTAGGAAGATCTTAAAGAAAATGAATATGTGTGTTGATATAAGCAATATCGTTGAATAATGCCACAAACTTCTAGAAATGGAAAACCTTACTATTAAGTCAGTGAACATGAGTTCCAATTGAACTATGTACATTAGAGACGTGAAGTCTCAAATGAGTAAATGGACATTGAAATTGTCTGAGTAAAAGATCTTACTATTTAAGTGAGATTAAAGTGTGGTTATTGAGGTATAAAATTTATGAAGTTTACCCGTATGGCATAAATGAATTGTTAAGGAGTTTATGGAATTCGCTACCTTACTGATGTGATACATACTTGTGAGAAAGTGAAAGTGAATGGGTATGTATGAATAGAGTATTCGAAATGGTTACAAGATTGTAACGGTGAGATACTATATTAAGTGGAAAAAACGACTGTTGTGATTAATGTGAAAGAATGAAAATGTCTTAAGAAACAAGTCATATGATGACTAGGGAACATGAGGTAGTTCCCAAGTATATAAATAAATGTGATTTCGTCTGATCATTATGTGGTTATAGCTGGAATAACAAGCCAGATTTGGACAGATGAAATTTTATTATACTCATAGGAGCAGATACAAGAAGTATTGCTAATACTGAAAAAGGATGTACATATGTATATATACGTACATATGTATATATACATACATATTAGAACTGTGAAATTGTATAAGTAAAGTGGTGACTAAATCTGAATGATAATAATCAATTTCAGAAATTGATTATGAAGAAATTATACTTTAAAATATGTTCTCCAAGTAAGTGATATTACATGTACCAGGAGAATAAGAGATAAAATGATAACTCGATATAAAAGAAGTTATTGAGAAAAATGATTACCTGAGACGTAATCGATGGCTAGTATTAAGGTCTGCAAAAGAAGGGCAGTCCTAGTTTAACCATGTAACAATCACTGTGGGATGGTAGAGAATCCGAAAGAACGATGAGGTTATAATAGTAACTATGGATTGAGTCACCAAATTAATTCACTTCTTCATCATCAGGTTTCGGGATGTCTTGCGTGCCGTAGCCGATATATATCGGTGAAACAGTGAGAACATATGTGAAGTTCCAGTGAGTGAGTATATGTGATAGGGATCTATGATTTGCCATATGCTTTGAGAGAATAGCAATAGGCTTTGGATCCCAAATTTACTGTTATGTAACGTCCCGAGTCCACAAAATACATAATATTCACTTATAAATTACATTATCTTATCGATTGGGCTGTCTGTGGTGCTTAACAACTCCTAACGCTTTTATAAAAATTAGTACTCTTAATTCCTTGTACTAGCATGAAAGTATAAATTATTAAATTATTTTCTTAAGATGTATATACATTCCTTTTTATTTAAAGTAGTACTGTACAATTTTATTGAATATATAAAAGAGAATAATGTACCTTTGATATCGAATAACTGCTGACTCTAGTAGTCGATAATCCTTGGAAGTTAATTCTCTTAATCCAAGATCAACAATCTGTGGAGTGGAAAATAAGGGGTGAGCGACTACGTGCTCAGTAAGGAAGGTGTATGCTGCGGTATAAATTAAAACTATATTCCCCAAAAAACTTATTTTTCCTTAATAGTAAACCCAATAGGGAAAGCAATGGATGAAATCAACAATTTTTAATATTCAAATCACTGGCTAAACAGTTTACAATATCATATAATAAACAATAATAAGGATTCAACAAATCCTCTCAAAAATCATCAAGTTGAGACTAGGCATCACCTTATAAATAAATCATGCTATCATCATTCTCCCTCCCCCTTGCGAGAACGGAATAATCATCCAAACAGGGATATAGTAGATCTATGGCCACATTCTATGGGTGGTACTCGGGGTCCACTTGCCAGGTGACCTCGAGACCTCTGATGACTTGGCGGATCCATCAGACTCATAACTCATAATGCATGAAACTAAGGGCCTAAAGTCTCAAAATCAACTTTATAGCTCAAAATACCTTTAAGGAACACATTTTATGAATTTAAATCATTTAAATAAATAATAATTCCAAAAAATATAATTCTCATTTTCCGTTGAGAAAAATTGGAAAAGAGAAACCTGTTCGCCCATGGTCAGCTCGCCCACTAAGGTTTTCCCATGGTCAACTCGCCAGTGCGGTGAACTAGTGTTTGCCCGCCAATCCTTGGCGATTAAAAGCAAGTTAAACTAGATAGCCCTCAATGGCTCGCCCATATCAGTTCACCCAACTGGCAATGCCCATGGTCAACTCACCCAATGCGGCATTGCCCATGGTCAACTCGCCCATTTTATAAAACATGGTTTATTTGCTTTGGCTCGCCAGCCATTTTGTTTAAACAAGGGGTAGCCCGCCCCAAAACATTATAAAGAGGGTTTGCCACTTTGGTTCATCCGGATTTCTATTAAAACAAGGTTGCTTGCCCAATATATCAAAATATCATAAAAAAAAGAGTTCGCCCAACATATCAAAATATCATAAAAAGAGAGTTCGCCCACTTAACTCGCCCGCCATTTTACCAGTTCGCCCAAGCACACGATTTATCATATATAATGCATGTCATAAAACAAAACATTTTCTTAATAATTTCATAAAATTTAACTCCACAGGACATGCATTCACTTCACACACATCTCCCTTACCTGATCTTACGAAGCTTAGCTTCCCGCACGCCCTTATCAATTCTCAATTCTCGGCTGCAAAATAAATTATGAAAATCATTATTATTTTTCCTTTTCACATATTTCCAGCACTTTGGCGAGATTAAATACTAATCTACAGCTCGCCATTCGCCCAATATAGCTAGCCATTCAAATATTGGCTTGTTCATGGGAGTTCGCCCAACGTTCTCGCCATTCATATTGGCTTATTGGTTGGAGCTCACCCAACATAAGAGCTCGCCCCAAAATTCTACTCGCCTTATGTATGTTTATGAGTTCGCCATTCTCCCCATTTTTGGCGATCATCACTTTCAACATTTTGGGCGATCATAGCCTTCGCCATTTGCCCTCGCCCATTCGAGAATTATTCTTATTATCCAAAGAGTTGGCGAACATGTATGTCGCCGACTCATACTTCTCTTGAGCTCGCCTCAACCTTTAGGCGAGTATCTCTTGCTCGCCTATTTGGCAAGCAGTTAAGAAATTCTGTTTGCCCCTCGTGTTTCCTTGTTCATTCTTGATTATTTTCCATCTAGTTTCTTATATATTCTAACAATACTTAACTAAATCAGGCTATATCTATGCTTATTACGTTGTAAAACAGAGAATTCTAGCATTGAACATCTAGAAAACCATAAAAATATAGAACTCACCTTAACTGAGTTGCACTTTGAGAAACAGAGTGTTTTTCTGCCTCACTTAGCTTTACTTTGTTTGTTCCTTAGCTCTTCAACAATGGAGGAAAGGTTTGGCTAACTAAGAATGAAGTTTTCATGGTTCATGTATGTGAGGAATGGAAGAACCAAGATTTTGAGTTTGCAGTACACATGCTGGACGAGAAGCATCAGAGGGTTTTTCTTGAAGAAGAATGTTGCATAAGTCTATTTTGCCATGAATTCCTTCTTATATAACCCCTCAAATCTACTTAGAACCTACCACCTGTTTTTATCCCGTTTTCTTTCATCATTTCACGTCTTTCATGCATTAAAAACTTGTAGAAAACTGCAGCAAGTGGAACAGCTATGGGAAGCAAGTTTTCTGTACGTTTGATTAAGTTTTTCTCCCCTTTTTATCACTTCTTCGCCACGCCACTTCCAGCAGCTATTCTTGACTTTTTATCTTATATTTTCTTCACTTGTCCAACAGCCATTTATTGCCTAGCCCAATTTGTCAAGAGAAAGTGGCGTGAAGTCCACTATAGCCCCTTTCCTTGACTTTTCTCTCTTCTTTTCTTCTTCCTCTCCACGCCAATACTAGCCACTATCATTAACTTTGTTTTATCTCATTTATTTCTTCATGTAATGCTTTCACATTTCAACCAAGGTTTCATTTTATTTCTTTTGCATTCTTTTCAACCTAATGTTTTCTATGCATCTCTTAAATACTCAACCCTCATTCATATACACCATATTGTAATTCATAACTTAAAATAAAAAGTGGAAATTCACATTCAATGTTTTCTTTAATTTTACTAAAAGAATTTATTTCCACTATCAATCATGTACAAATATGGTATATAATATAATAAAATTCGGGTTTTACATGTTAGCACCGCCTCTGATTGATATAGATATCCGAGCGCATTGCGTGGATGCTTCGAGATATATGGAGAGCGAGTGCGTCGTATTTAAAAGACTACTAGGACAATTACATACAATTGATTAAAACTATCTAAATGATAGTCACTGAATTAATATCGACTTAGCACTGAATGGGATGATAAGTGATAAATAGTATGAATGAGTTACTGTGTAAAAAAAGAAGTGAAAATTTGCTAACTCCAAAGGATGATAAAAGATTTTAGGGAGTATAAATGGGTTTTGAGAGAAGAAACCTGAGTTCTTCACGACCCTGGAGCAAAATCCGGGATGGGCGAACTATATGGTCGCTGACTCACTTGAAAGAGTAAACTTGGGGTGCGAGAGAGTGCCAAAGGGATGACTATCGATGGCCTGAAGAGACGGGCAGGACTCTTAAGAAAATTTGAATCATAAAGAGATACTAACAGTCTCTTAGAGACGAGAGTAACTGAAAGTTAGAAAATTGATAAGGAATAAAATATCTGTATTGATGGTACTTCCTAAAGCAAGTGAAAACAAAAAATTGAATTACCCACAAAAGGGTATAGTGCTGTCTGGATAATTATAGATAAATTGATTGAGTCTGCTTATCTCTTAGAATTATTGATTTAATTAGTGCCTTGGCCGAGTTATGTGTGAGGGCCCGAAGTACCTTACGGGTCATTCATCACCTCACTCATCCGTACTGTCCGCTCTGGGTTCTAGAGGTGGCCCCCGTCACACAGACGTGGCACTTAGCCCCTCACGGATTTCTTTCGCGCCCGTCGCTACTCGAACCCCTTACCACTTGTAAGTGTCGAGTAACGACTAACCATTGGACTGAGGGGATTTACTGAATCCTATTTATTATTTATTACATTATATTGTAAATTGTTTAACCAATGATTGGAATGGTGTATTGAGAGTATTGTTCACTATATCTACTGTTTTCCTACTTGGTATGATTTTAGGAAAAATAAATACTTTGTGGCATATAGTTTTGCTTTCTTTAAAGCAGCATACGTCTCCTTTACTGAGCGTGTGATTCGTTCACCCCTTTGTTTTAACTCCATAGATAAAAAGACACGGAGTTAGAGAAACTATATCCCAAATGGATATAACTACGTGTAAAGCGCTGGAGCAAATTATGTTAAATATGATAGGTATAGTCACTTCTCTTTTACATTTCAGACATAAGTATACAGTACTACTTTATTGAAATAAGGACAATAGGGGATGTCAGATGTAAGGAATAATGAAAAAAATTTCATATTCCGTATTTCTTAAATAAATGTTTATCATTTAATACTATCACTGTAGAATGTTAATGGCATCACAGACAGATCAACCAAAAAAGTACATAGAAATACGTGAAAAAGGTAGTAACGAGTCGTTACAAGTATCCATGGAGTAGTACAATCAATTGCTCGCCCAAAACAAAGCTTTAGAAGCTAAAATAGCCACTACGCCCAGATAGTGGAAACTTTGATAGTTCGTCGCCATTCAAGCACAGATCACCTAACTAAGCCCATTGATCGCCCAACTACATCCAATATACAACCGACTACTCCTATTGTTCGCCAACGAATGACCACTTCACATCAGCAAAATCCACCTGAAGCATAACTCCCTGTCAACAATCAATCAGATGAAGCTTGCCCAATCAGTGCCATTCCCAACCGAAACCCAAACCAGCTAGCAAAACCCCAAGTCAGGCAATGTAGCTCACGTGGAAAGAGGGAAAGAGAATAAGGAAGTGTCAGCTCCCTCATAATAAATGTGGCAAAAAGAACCAAGACTGTCCATGAGAAGTCTTATCTCTCCTTGCAAGAAAGATTAGATGCTATTAATAAAGAACTTAAAGAGATGAAAAAAGGGAGACAAGAATTAATCCATTGTGTACGCCGAACAAAAAGTCCATTATCTCTAGAGATCCAAAGAGAGATTGTTCCACGCCATTTTCGGGCACCAAAGGAGAAATATGATGCGACAAGCGACCCACAAGACCACATATTGTGTTATGAGTCAACTTTGGATTTGTACGGTACAAACGATGCTATTAAGTGCAAAACGTTTCTGACAACTTTGACAGGTACAGCTAGGTCTTGGTTTTATTCTCTTACACCTAACTTTATCACTAGTTTTGAATAGCTTAGCAAACTATTCGTTGGGCATTTCCTCGCCAACAAGAAGCAAATGAGGACTTCTGCTAGTTTGATGTCAATCGTTCAAAAGCCCAAAGAGAGTTTGAGGGAAACGTAGATTCATTAATTTCTACGCTGATGTAAAGGACCCTGACAACAATCTAGCTATCCAAGCATTTAGAACAGGTGTGATCAACGACCATGTTCACTATGCCTTATATGATGAGGGACCATTAGCCTTGCATGAGGTACTCCAGAAAGCTCAGAGCCTTGCTGAAGCAGAAGAGATTAGGAAGACAAACATTGAGGGAGCTGGCGATATGAACGCCAAATCAAGCCAAGATCTATAAAGCCCATAATTCCCAGGATGAAGAAGTCCCACCATTTGAAGCATATTCTCATATTTTTCCATTAAGCTATGTTTTATTTGTTTCCATTATTTAACAGTTAGTGATGCTTAGAAAAGAAATAGTCTGATTAATTGCTTATCCAGGCCCTTAGCGCCAATATCTCAAGCACTTGCTCGCCTTGGGCCTTAGCGCCAGTATCTCAGGCACTTGCTCGCCCTAGGCCTTAGTGCCAGTATCTGGGGCATTAGCTCTCCTTGGGCCTTAGCACCAGTATCTTGGGCATCAACTCGCCCTGGGCCTTAGTGCCAGCATCTTGGGCATCAACTCGCCCCGGGCCTCAATGCCAGCATCTTGATCATTTTGTTCACCTAGTGGCTGAGCACCAATCTCTTGGGCATTGCTCGCCTATTGCTTAAAGACAGTCTCTTGAGCTTATGTTCGCCTATGTTTAAGCCAATCTCTAAGGCCCTTACTCGTCACGGCCTTAGCGCCAGTATGTTGAGCTCTTACTCGCCCGTAGCCTTAGCACTAGTATTTTTGGCACTTTACTCGCCCTTGGTCTTCGCGCCAGTATCTCAAATTGATCGTCCATTGCCTTGGCGCTAGTTTCTCGAGTTTCCACTCACTCTTGAACCGAGCGCCAGTCTTCAGGGACTTTCTCGCCCATGATCTTGGATTCTCATCGCCTTAAGTACTAAAATTTAAAAGCTCATTGCAGTCACAACCTTGATGCTAACCCTTTGATAGAGAATACAAAATTTAAGAATATGAAAGGAGTTAAAGGTCTATGGCGAATACCGATCACTTTGTAATCGCCATTCGCTAGGGGGGCATATTGTTAGTATCACTAATCGAAGACCCGATAAGCTATCGGAAGGCCCATCTCACCGAGCTTGGTAACAAGAGGCCCACAAAGAGTACCCACTCACTTTATTTCACAACTGGTATAACCACCCACTTTATTACACAACAGGCATAATCGCCCATAACTCTTATTTAATTACATAATTGGGCGTAATCGATCACAGCATTGGTTACATCCATGATTGCCTATATAAGGCACGAAGACAAAAGGGACAAGGTATGACGAGCACACTTTCACTCTCTTCCAACTTTGATATTCTTTCTTGAATACTCTACTGACTTAAGCATCGAAGAAAGTCCCATCGGGAACAACCTAGGTGGTCTTTCTGTTTTGCAGGATGATCCAAGAAGGAAAGAATTGATCCATCATCGACAAGCCCAACAACCTTTTTGGCATCAACAAAATGTTAAACATATGTATATATATATATATATATATATATATATATTTATATATATATAAAGCCATTTTGTGCCCATGGTTTTTACTTAAAATCAAGCAATTTATTTTAGCCTTAACACACACACACACAAAAAAAAAATATAAATATATATATATATATATTCTTTTTTAGAGTTTATTTTTAATGCACTGATCATAATATTATAAGAATTATACACTATTA
Organism: Heritiera fomes; assembly: GCA_032173925.1. NCBI lineage: Eukaryota > Viridiplantae > Streptophyta > Magnoliopsida > Malvales > Malvaceae > Heritiera > Heritiera fomes. The sequence continues at coordinate 6,751,012 of JAPDPM010000015.1, forward strand.
TTGCATCAAATATATAGTATTTTTAATTTTGAGTTGAGAAAATTCAAATTTGACTTCTTTATAGTGTTGTAAAATACTCCATTGGAATTAGGATCCGAAAAAAATAAAAAAAATTGAATAATCAATTTGAATGAGGATGTTTGGATCTATTCGGTTCTAATTAAAAAAATTCGATTTAGATTATGGTAGATGAAATCATCAAATTATGTACATTCAGATCGATTTATATATAAGTCATAATGGAATACTTTATTATTTAATATTTATAATTTATACTATTTGAATTAAAAACTCAAATTCTATATTTTAATTAAAAATAAAAATAAATTGAAATAAAATTCAAATATTGAAATCCAAAATCTAAATAATCAATCTAAACTGAAGTGAACAACCAAGGATTAACCTAACAGTTGTTACTCTTTTTTAAGAAAGATTAGATCTAAAGTTTGATTTTTTCTGTTTCCCCTTGTACCTTTCATGAATAAAAAAAAATCTAAATTGAATTGAATTCATGCGCATCAATTTGAATTGAATATTAAAATCAATATATCTTTTTTTCCTTCATTAGGATTTCTGAACCCTTCCAGGACTTAAATGAACTTTATAAATACCAAGTTAACATCAACAATCATCATTTTTCGTTTACACCTATCTAAATAAAATAAGAGAATAAGAAATCAACGGTTTGAAAGATGAATTTCCCTTTGATCAACAATCAAAACATGAGATCGAGTTCTTGTTCATCATTATCCGAACAAAGGTTTTGTCTATCAGTGTGTTACTTCAGCGTTATATGCTTCCCAAAGTCACTAATGCCTAGTATCAACCATGATCTCCATGTTTATTTATACCAACCTTGAGATCTTCTAAGTCGGTTTCTATTCTATTCTTTTCTTTTTGATCATCTTCAGTACTCCACTTTCACCGTATGAAATAAAATATTATATATATTGTGTAATCAAATAATATTTCCTATTTCACTTCAATTATATATGTACACACTATATTCTTATATTATATTCTTAATGGATAATTTTCTATGTAGAACTCAAAAACTTTAAATTTATAAAATTGTAGTAAATATACACATTATGCTTACTTAGTTAAAAAGTTATACAATGAAATGAGATATTGTTTCATATGTATGACATAATCATCCAAGAAGTTAATGGTTTTCATTGCATTCTTTCTTCATTACATTATTTATCTTTTTTTTTATTTGAAACAAATGATTTATTTAGATACAACAGTTATTATTTTTTTATAAAATTACATGCATCACTAAAAATGATAGTCACATTAACCAACTTCTATTATTATTATTATTATTAAAAAAGTGCATCTTTGTTCTAGAGGGAGAGGACTACATCCCAAATGGTGTCATTGCCCTTATGAATACAAACTGTTATTATTATCATTATTGCCCATTCCGAATAGTGGTTCCGGGCTTCTGCAATAAATATGGGCTAACATAACTGAATTAATCAACAATTTTCTGAAAATTGAAATGAAAATTCAAAACTGACAGCAAAATTTAGATACCGAAAAAAAATCAAGCAAAAGTTTTTACTTCTAACATTCAAACAAAACCCAAGTACTGACTTTGTTGCTGTAATAAAATCCCCAGTTGAACTCAAACCCAAATGATTTTTTAATTCCCAGATCATCATTTGCTCAAAGTTCAAAATATCAATTTTATCATTTGTTTAAAGTTCAAAAATGCATACAAACCAAAAAGTTATCGATTTCAATAAAACTTCCATCTTCACTTAATTATTTAAGGGTAATGATCCCAATGAACTTGATGCATCTTAAATATAAAATATAAAAAAAATAAATTGAAAAAAGAGGAATTCTGGCAGCTCCTAAAACTGCAGGACTAAAAATGCCCATAAAAATCATATATCCTGTAGTGACTTGGATTCCCTGAGAGGGAATTGCAAGATAAACCCACATTTATCATTGTGGCTCAGTTAAAATATAAGGGAAGTTATTTTTAATGGGCCATTATCTCTTAATTTTAAGAACCACATCCAATCATATGATGGACATGATTGGAGTGGTAGTTATTTAATTAAAATAAAACATGTCTCTCTCTCTCTTTTAGTATGTATGATGTTTATCATCCACACTTTAAACGAAAGAAAACAGAGCAAGAGAAAGAAATCTGTTTACTCCTACAGAGATTGTAACGATGGCTTCTTCTTCTTCTTCACTAACGCCTATAGCTGACAGAGGTATGCATATAATTTTATATTGTGTAGAAAACATGAGATATCTAGATTTAGAGTTCCTGAATGTGTGTTTATGTATATGATTAAACTAACATGTTGTATCAGAGCCGGATTGTTGTTCTAAATTAGATATATTCTATGAAATATTTATGTCCTTTTTTACTTTTGTGAAATTTTTTAAAAAAAATCTTAAGAGTATGTATAAATTTCTGTTCAATTTTAAAGACACAATTTAATGACATAAACTACTTTATTTGTTTGCCTATTGGACAGAGAGATAATTATGTGAGTTAATTATATCTAATGCACCTGCCTAAAGCAGGGGTGTTTAGAGAAAGCTTTTTCTTGTCCCGATGGTAATCATCATGATTGAGTTTTTTCTCCTGTTTTATTTTTTGTGTGCCATTTTATCTCTGTTTATATCTTTGGATGTTAATTGTGGTGTTTTTTATGCTGTTGAGTTTTCATCATTGATGTACTTGGGTTTTCATCATTGATGTACTTTTGTATCTGGAGCTTCATCTCCTTGATGCTCTTATCCTATCATCAAATAAAATGATCTTATGGCTTATCAAAAAAAAATTTTATACCTAGAACATGTGCACGCAATTAACATAAAAGAAATTAAAGAAATATATTGTTTACTATTAATTCTCAAATTAATTGAGTTCATGTTTTGGCATATGATATATATATAATATAATTGTTACAACTAAAATTTATATATATATATATATATATATATATATATATGTTTTAACGTCAGGCTACAGAAAGGTTTTTCCAATTTTTTTTTTATATACACCTATATACTTGCAGCATTATAGTTTCAAATAGTAAAGTGCCTGAAACTAAGTTGTTAATGTATAAACAGAATCTTCACTGTTTGAATATTTGTCACAATCTTGGGTGATGATGATGATGATGATGATGATGTTCATCAATGATACGATGATGAACTCCGGTAAGAGATACAAAACTTGTCAATAATATATATGTTATAATATTTTCGTCCTATTCAAACAATAAAATAAAGGAGACTAAAAGCTTTTTATATAAATATATATTATATATATGATTTGATTCCACAGAAACATTTACACCTTTTTCTATCTGTTGGCTCTTATAGGCTATACCGAGAGGGGGGGTGAATCGGTTTTTAACTAACCTTAAGCTCGTTTTTCGGTTTCTCTAAATTCTCTAGCCTATATTGATATTTTCTAAGTTCTCTAGGCTAGACAAGCATGCAATTCAAGTTCAATGAAATAAACACAATATAAGTGCAAGTAAATAAAGAGTAAGGAGAGAGAGATTTACACAATCGATTTATAGAGGTTCGGCTACCTTGCCTACATCCTCTACCTTGAGACGCTCCCAAGGATTTTCCCCAAATTCACTATACTTGAATTTGTTACACTCCCTCTTTTCAAGGATCAAGAGAAACCTCTCTCTTTTTCTAGGCTCAAGAGAAACCTCTCTCTTTTTCTTAGGCTAAAGAGTAACCTCCCTCCTTTTCTAAGGCTAAAGAGAAACCTCCCTCTTTTTCAAGGCTAAAGAGAAACCTCCCCTTTTACAAGGAATGAATTGGTGTACAAGAGAAGTAATCAAAGAAGGCCTCTAGATAGGCAAGTGATTACAGAGATTAAGCACAAGTAAAAGCCTATACAAAGTTTGTGCTAAGCAATACAAGAAATAGATGAATGATAGAAGATGAAGACTCTTTATCTCTTGAATTGATGTTGAGGCTTGAGGAAGATGAATAAGATGATGAAAGATGTTGCTTGGTTGTTCCTCTTCCTTCCTTTAGCTTCTAAGCCTCTATTTATAGCCCCTTGGATGGTTTGTGGACGTTGGTTGGAGCCAAAACCGAAACTAGCCGTTGTATTTCACAGAAAATAGCCGTTGGAGACTTTCTGACATAAAGGGATCGATCCCTTTCCTTAGGGGATCGATCCCATGCTTCATTTTGGCCTTCCGGGGCACACTGCCAAAAAGGGATCGATCCCTTTCCTTAGGGGATCGATCCCATTCCTCCAGAATGGGTTTTTCCTGCACTTTTGGGTTAGAAATGATGTGGTCTTTGATCCTAATTCAACCCAAAACATATTGGCACTTTTGTGGGAGTTTTTCATGACTTTCTTTGATAAAAACATTGTCCAAAAATTCATTAAGTGATTTTCTAAAATATTCAAAACATTTATAAAGAATTAAGACCAATAAGGATGTATCATTAAATCATGGTCTTAATGTTTGGGTATGATCACTTAAAATGTATTGAGAAAATCATGTGTGATAAGGCAAATTTACAATATGAATTAAAACATTAAAGCTCACTTAAGTTTTTGTCATTTCAAAATATGTATGGCAATTTAAAGCTAACACTATCATTATTTTAGTACATATAAGTATGCATTGTATATGTATAATATGTAATGATGGTTATTAATAATGATAATGAATTAACAATGATGTTTATTACTGATGAAAATGATGATATCATGTTTGTTCAATTTTTCACAATTTTGTGTGAAAATTAATTTTTTATTGAGTAATCTTATATTTTGTATGAATTATTATAATGAGTGATTATATGAATGTCAATAAATATTTTATGATTATCTATATTTGTTTCGCTGCTATGTTAATTTTTGGTAATGTATACAATTTTGTATATTTAAGTGTTTGCTGAAAAATTAAAGTTTAATGTATACGAAAAATATATTAATATTCAATGTAAGATCCAAATTTTATTATACTATATACCATATTTGTACATGATTGATAGTGGAAATAAATTCTTTAGTGGAATTAAAGAATCATTGTATGTGAATTTTCACTTTTCATTCTACGTGATGATTTTTAGTATGGTGTATAAAGAAAGAAAAACAAATATTATAGTGCAACAAGAAATAGATGGGTGATCTTGATAAAAAAAAAGGTTAAGATAATAATTATGCATAGAAAGCATTAAATGAAGTGTTGAAGAAAAGAAGAAAACAAATGAATAAATGAGATAAAAAGTCAATATTAGTGGCTGGAAGTGGCGTGGAGAAGAAAGAGAGAAAGAGAAAAAGGAAAGAAAATTTAGTCAACACTGCAGCAAGAGATTTTCCTAGCTGTCCTTTTTTGGCTAGAATTATCTTTACCATTTATTGACAGTAGAAAAACTTCACCACGCCATTGCCATATTTTCTTCACCATTTAATGAGCTATAAGACAAGGTAATGATGAAAGAGATCGGGATGAGAACAGGTGGTAGATTTTGAAGGGATTTGAGTGATTATATAAGAAGACTTCATGAAGAAAATCAACTGAAGCAAACTTCATCTCCTTCTAAAATCTTCTCGCCAATACTGTGATTACTGCAAACTCAATCTCATTTATTCCATTCCTCTTATACACGAGCTATGAAACTTCATTCTTAGTTAGCTAAACCTTTTCTCTAGTGTTGAAGAGCTAAGGAACAAGAGAAGTAAAGCTAAGTGAGGCAGAAAAGCACTCTGTTCTGGAAGTGCAACTCAGTTAAGGTGAGTTCCATATTTTTATGGTTCTCTTGATATTTAATGCTAGATTTCTATGTTTCACAATGTAATGAACATAGATATAGCTTGGTTTTAGTTAAATACTGTCGAATATATAAGAAATTAGATAAAAAATAATCAAGAATGAATAAGGAAATACGATGGGCGAACGGCGAACAGACTTACTTAACTATTTGCCAAACAGGTGAGTACTCGACCAAAGGTTGAGGCAAGCTCAAGAGTTGCATGAGTTGGTGCATATGTGTTCGCCAAACTCTTTGGATAATCAGAATGATAGTTGGGATGGGCGAGGACCAATGATCGCCCATGAGGAATGTTTGTGATCACCAAAGAGGCGAGTAGGAAATAAAGAAATCGCCAAGTGTTAGTTCAATTAATGAGCGAGGCCAACACTGAATAAAAATCCACGAATGGCGAGTTGAATGGTTGGGCAAGCTGCATTTTGGGCGAGCTCCCACGCGTAAGCCCATAAGCGAATGGCGAGTTCAGTTGGGCGAATGGCAAGCTGTAGAATAGTCACAAGAATCTCGCCAAAGTGTTAGAAATATTAATTGTTTTAGAAAATATTCGAAAAGAAAATATTAATGGAATTAATATTTTACTTTGCAGCTGAGAAGTGAGAATTGATAAGGCGAGCGGGAAGCAAGGCTTCATCAGACGAGGTAAGGAGATGTGTGTGAAGTAAAATGCATGTCCTGTGAAGTAAATATTATGAAAATATTGATAAATGTTTTGTTTTATGACATGCATTATTTGATAAAGTGGTTTGATCTTGGGCGAGCTACAAAGCCGGCCCCTATGTTATTTATTGGGCGATCTGGTAAAGGGCGGGCGAACGAACCCTTTTATGTTGTGATTGGGGCGAGCGGCCCCTGATTTATCAAAACCCGAGCGAGCCAATGGAGGGCAAACCCTTTTATAATATCTTGGGCGAGTGACCCTTTGTTAATGTATTGGGGCGGGCGACCCCTTTGTTAAGAGTGTCATGGGCGAGCCCGACTGGCGAGTTGACCATGGCGAACAGGTTCACTTTTCCAAATTTTCTCAATGAAAAATGAACTAATTTTTATATCTTTGAAAATATAAAATATGTTTTTAATGAAATGGGCAAGTTGACCTCAATGGGCGTGTGACCAGGGAAGTGTCGCATTTGGGCGAACTGACCATGACAATGCTAGAGAGGGCAAATTGGTTATAGGCAAGCCACTGTGGGCGAGCCAATTTTACTTGTTTTTAAAAGCAAAAGTGGGCGGGCGAACACTAGCTTACCGCTATGGACGAGTTGCCATGGGCGAGCTGACCATGGGCGACCAGGTTTTAAATGTTGAGATTTCAGCTGTTTTCAAGGTGTTTTGTAAATAGAAAGTCTAAAACTTTTTGGAAATCAAATCATGTTGAGAAAATGATAATATGGATTGAGATAATTCCATAAGGGTTTCATGAGATATAAAAAAAAAAAGCTTTTTAAGACTTTAGGCCCTGAGTTCATGCAGTATTACTCATATAATTGCGTGACCCTCCTGGGGCGGTGGCTCAGGTCAAGGGACCAATGGGTGCACCTCAGAGCGTCACAAGGCTAATGGACCCGCCAAGTCATCAGCGGTCTCGAGGTCACTTGTCAAGTGGACCCGAGGACCACCTATAGATTATGGTCATAGATCTAGCTGAGATAGCCGTGAGGGGCGATGGCCTACGGGTGCACCCCAAAAGCGGATGACTTGTGAGAGCATGATTTGTTTGATGCCTAGTCTCAACTTATTGATTTCTGTTTACTGAAAGGATCTATTGAATCCTGTTTAATGATTACTATATCCATTGTTTTCCTAATGGGTTTAATCGTTAGAACAAATAAATGTTTTGGGGATATATTCTTTATGTTTATAAAGCAGCATACACCTTCCTTACTGAGCACGTTGTCGCTCACTCCTTATTTTCCACTCCACAGATTATTGATTTTGGACTAAGAGAATTACCTTCCAGCGATTTGACATCGAAGGTATGTTATATTCTTTTATATATTCAGTAAAATGGTACGGTATTACTTTAATTAAAAGGGAATGTATAACCATGTTTAAGGGAACAATTTTAATAATTCATGTTTCTATATGTGAGAGGAATAAGAGTACTAACTTTTATTTAAGTGTTGAGAACTGTTAAGCATCACAGACTGCCCAACCGATAAATAAGCGTAAATTATAAGTAAATGTTATGTTATATAGTGGATTTGGGATGTTACATTCAATTAGATCCTAAAGTTTTGATCTAAAAAATAATGAGTTAAAAAAATAATTAAGTTTTTATTAATTACTAGAACTTAAGACATTTACCCAAAGGTAAATTATTATTCAGTAAATTAATGATACTATGGGAGATAAATTAATATTTTGGTTGAATATGTTAATTATCCAAAGATAAAAGACATGTTCAATTTTTAAATATTTATTTACCCATTAAAGTTCATATATTTAACTCATTTAAAGAAAACTATATTGTAAAATTTACCCAAAGGTATTTTTCTTTATATTTATGTTGTGTTTATTTATGCATGTATATTGTAGTATCTACCCAAAGGAGAACTACTATATATCTTATTGTTTATTTTACTGAATTCATTATAATTAAATGTGAGCTTTATTTGTTATGTTTTGCAGTTATTGCAATTTATTCGCATGCATCATCTGTTGTTGTGTTTAATGGTATGAACTTCTCTAAATTGCGAGAGCAAGTTGATTTCTACTTAGGGGTTTTGGATCTTGACTTAGCTCTCATTCATAAAAAACCTGCTGCTATTAAGGATACAAGCAATGAGGCAGAAAAGTCACATTATGCCGCATGAGAAAGAAGCAACAGATTATGCTTAAAGTTTCTGCGAATGACAATTGCTAACAACATTAAGATTACGATTCCACAAATTGAGAGTGCGAAGGAATTTATAAGTTCTGTGGAAGAAAGGCTCCGTTCTGCGGACAAGTCACTTGCTGGTACTTTAATAGCTGAGCTTACGACCATGAAGTTCAATGGGTCGATAAGCATGCAACAACATATCATCGAGATGACAAACATTGCTGCAAGGCTTAAGACTTTGGGTTTAGCAGTAGAGGACTCCTTTTTAGTTCAGTTTATTCTGAACTCCTTGCCTCCTGAATATGGGCCTTTTGAAATTAATTATAACACTATGAAGGATAAGTGGAATGTTAATGAATTGGCCAGTACGCTTGTACAAGAGGAAGCAAGACTTAAGAGTCAAAAGAGTCACTCTGCTAACCTAATAGGAAAAGGAGCTGTGAAAGGATTCAAAGCCAAAAAGTTTAAGAAGAAATGGTCTGCTAATGATTCTCAGACTGAAAAGAAGGAACAGAAGACAGAAAAGTGCCATTTTTGTAAGAAAGCTGGGCACTACCAGAAAGACTGTCATAAACGAAAAGCTTGGTTCGAAAAGAAAGGTATTTTCAATACTTTTGTATGTTTTGAATCAAATTTAAGTGAAGTTCCTAACAATACTTGGTGGCTTGATTCTGGTGCTACAACTCATGTTACCAATACTATGCACGGATTCCTTACGATCCGAACCACAAATCAAAGAAATAATTTTCTATTTATGGGGAACCGCATGAAGGCTCCTGTTGAAGGCATAGGGACTTACAGATTGGTCTTGGACACTGGATATCAGTTGGACCTTTATGATACACTCTATGTACCTTTAGTTTCTAGAAACCTTGTTTCTTTAGGAAAATTGGACAATTGTGATTTTATGTTAATTTATGTTCTGGAAGTTTTAATCTATATAAAGACTATTCTTTATGGATCGAGTTTTCTTATTGATGGTTTATATAGAATAAAACTTGATAATGTTTTTGCTGAATCTTTGCATGTCACACATAATAGTGTTGGTTCAAAACGTAGCATGCTTAATGAAAATTTTGCTTATTTGTGGCATAAACATTTGGGTCATATATCCAAAGAAAGGATAGAAAGATTGGTAAAGAATGGGATTTTACAAAATCTGAATTTTACTGATTTTGGAACTTGTTTGGATTGCATAAAGGGAAAGCAAACCAAACATACAAAGAAAAGAGCCACAAGAAGCACACAGCTTCTTGAAATAATACATACTGATATATGTGGGCCTTTTTATGTTCCATCCTTTAATGGAGAAAAGTATTTCATCACTTTCATTGATGATTATTCACATTATGGATATATTTATCTACTTAAGGAAAAATCTCAATCTGTAAATGTTTTGAAAATTTTCCCATATAAGGTTGAAAGACAATTGGATAGAAAAGTGAAAATCATAAGATCTGATAGAGGTGGTGAATATTATGGGAAATATGATGAATCAGGACAATGTCCTGATCCATTTGCTAAATTCCTCGAAAAATGTGCCATACGTGCACAGTATACTATGCCTGGTGCACCTGAACAAAATGGTGTAGCAAAAAGGCGAAATCGGACCTTAATGGATATGGTTAGGAGTATAATGAGTAACTCCTCCTTACCTAAATCCTTGTGGATGCATGTACTAAAAACCGCAGCTTATTTATTGAATAGAGTTCCATCCAAAGCGGTACAAAAGATACCTTTTGAATTGTGGACGGGAAGGAAACCAAGTTTAAGGCACCTACATGTTTGGGGTTGCCCAGCAGAAGCAAGAGTGTATAATCCACAAGAGAAAAAGTTGGATTCTCGAACTGTAAGTGGATACTTTATTGGTTATCCTAAGAAATCCAAAGGATATGTGTTCTATTGTCCAACTTATAGTCCGAAAATAATTGAAACTGGTAATGCCAAATTCCTGGAGAATGCTGAAGTCAGTAGGAATGCAGAGTGTCAAGTTGTGGAAATAAATGAGATAAGGGTAAATATTCCTTTATCCACTATTGATCCATAATCCATAATTGACATTAATGTTGATCCAACATTTGTGGAAAGAGACAACAATGTTGATCAACATTTGGACGATGAAACACCTCCACAGGCTGATATCGGACCCTATAATGATCAAGGATCTGATATTCAACCTAATGAAGAAACATCAAATACAAATGAATCACAAGGAATAACGTTAAGAAGATCTCAAAAGGAAAAGAGATCAGCTATTTCGGATGATTATATGATTTATTTACAGGAATCAAACTTTGATCTTGGCATTGATAAAGGTCCAGTTACTTTTTCACAAGCCATAGAAAGTTTAAAATTTGCTAAATGGATTGATGCCATGAAGAGTTAAAATCCATAGAACAAAATAAAGTTTGGGATCTCGTTCAATTGCCTGAAGGATGCAAAAGAGTCGGTTGTAAATGAGTCTTCAAGACCAAACGTGACTCAAAAGGCAAGGTGGAAGGTTATAAAGCCAGACTTGTTGCAAAGGGTTATACTCGAAAAAATGGCATTGATTATACAGAGACATTCTCTCCTGTATCTAAGAAAGATTCATTAAGAATAATTATGGCATTGATGGCTCAATATGATCTGGAATTACACCAAATGGATGTGAAAACTGCCTTTCTGAATGGAGATTTAGAGGAAGAAGTTTATATAGATCAACCTGAAGGTTTTTCCATAGGAAGAAAAGGTCAAATGGTGTGTAAACTTAAGAAATCAATATATGGACTAAAACAAGCTTCCAGACAATGGTATATTAAGTTCAATACCATTATTACATCTTTTGGTTTTAAGGAAAATATTGTAGGTTGTTATATATACCAAAAGATCAGTGGGAGTAAGTTTATATTTTTAGTCTTATATGTTGATGATATTTTGCTTGCAGCAAATGATTTGAGTATTGTGCGTGAAACTAAAGATTTTCTCTCTTAGAATGTTGAAATGAAAGATATGGGAGAGGCTTCTTATGTGATTGGAATAGAAATATTCCGAAAAAGATCAGAAGGAATACCAGGCCTATCTCAGAAAGCATATATCAACAAAATTCTCGAAAAGTTTAATATGAGTAAATGTTCACCCAGGTTGTTCCCATTCAACAGGGTGATAAATTTAGTCTCATGCAGTGTCCAAAGAATGAATTGGAACGAAAGGAAATTGAATCAATTCCTTATGCCTCTGTTGTTGGAAGCTTAATGTACCTGCAGACCTGTACTAGACCGGATATAAGTTTTGTGGTCGGAATGTTAGGTATGTATCAAAGTAATCCTGGAATTGATCACTTGAAGACTGTAAAGAAAGTTTTGAGGTACCTGTAAAAAACAAAGAATTACATGCCCACATATAAGAGATCTGATCAACTGGAGGTAGTTGGACACATGGATTCAGATTTTGCCGGATGTTTTGACAGCAGGAAGTCCACTTTTGGTTATCTGTTTCTTTTAGCTGAAGGAGCAGTTTCATGGAAAAGTGCAAAACAGACTGTCACTGCTTCATCCACAATGGAAGCGAAATTTGTGGCTTGCTTTGAAGCTACAATTCATGTATTATGGATGCGGAACTTTATTTCAGGACTTGGGGTTGTCGACACCATTACCAAGCTGCTGAAAATTTATTATGATAACTCCACAGCAGTATTCTTCTCCAAGAACGACAAATACTCTAGAGGTGCCAAGCATATGGAATTGAAGTATTTTCCCGTTAAGGAGGAGGTTCAGAAACAAACAGTGTCCATTCAGCATATTAGTACTGATCTCATGATTGCTGACCCATTAACGAAGGGCTTACAACCCAAGTTGTTTAAGGAACATGTTCTTAGGATGGGTATTGATTGTAGTGATGTTTTGTAGTAACACTTTGAGCTCAATGATATGTTTCTGACACTATTATGTTTTCCTATTCTATGATGCTATGTATACATTATTGTTTGATGTTGACAGGAAAGACTTAACAAGTCATTATTGTGGACCATAATGAAATTATAGCATAATCAAAGGACCTAATATAATAATTGCAGGTGTTATAGTATATGGAAGGGAGTGTTTTACAAATTAGAACATGATCGACATAACTCATACCGAACAGTTTTTATATTATGGTATTATGATGGGAGATAATAAATTAACTTCCATTATAAAGATTTTAATCGAGCCAAGTGGGAGATTGTAAGATAAACCCACGTTTATCATTATGGCTCAGTTAAAATATAAGAGAAGTTATTTTTAATGGGCCACTATCTCTTAATTTTAGGAACCACATCCAATCATATGATGGACATGATTAGAGTGGTAGTTATTTAATTTAAATAAAATAGGTCCTCTTTCTCTCTCTTTCAGTACGTACGGTGTTTTCCATCCACACTGTAAACGAAAGAAAACAAAGCAAGAGAGAGAAATCTGTTTACTACTACAGAGATTGCAACGATGGCTTCTTCTTCTTCTTCACTAATGCCTATAGCTAACAGAGGTATGCATATAATTTTATATTGTGTAGAAAACATGAGATATCTAGTTTTAGAGTTCCTGGATGTGTGTTTATGTATATGATTAAACCAACAGGAATACCTATCACTAAACCTGCAAATAAAATAGTTAACCATGATAATTGCTATGGGGAAACAGATAATCTATTGGAACTCTAAATGTCCTTGATCAAAATATAGTACTTCGGGTTCATCTATTTCTTACCATGATAATTTGTCGTGATATTTCCAAGCTCATCCTAGACAACACCAAGACCATTTACACGAGTAAGTTTAGTTGTAAAGACAATGCAATCAATTAAATAAAATTATCTAAAAAACAAGGAAGACTTCATTGACTAATAAAATTGATTCCTTATCAAGTTCTTAAAATGGCTAAAGGGAAACCAGCGCAGAAATGCACAGACGTGATAAGTACCTTGAATGATGGCAACTCCAATAGGCAAAAAGACTTGTTATAGCACAAAGGAATAATTTTGCCTACCATTACTTCACCCAATCCAGCTTCCATTCATTAACCATCCTAAAAGCATCAATCAACATAGAAAAAGGACCCTAGGAAAGAAAACAAACACTATTGTAGCAAGCCAAAACATTCAAAGGCAAACAAACACAGGACACCTGAGCAAATGATGCCCCAGCTGAACCCAAAATTTTGCTCTGTAAGAAATAAGAACAACCAAAGAAATGAAAATATGTAAGTACTACTACAACTACAAGTGCATATAAAAGGCGAAGGTAAACAAAAAATTTATAAAATCATTCAGTGATATCAAACACTAAGTCATTAAAAGAAGGATGCTAATAGAAAGCAATCATGAAAGACTCCACACTGCTTGTCAAAATTTTCTTTTTTCTTTCAAACACTGATATTCATTCAAGGTTTGCACAATGAAGCCTAAAGCTTTTGATGAAAGCCTCTCCACAATAATATGTAACCCCAAATTGGTGTAATTTTCAAACAACCAGGGCAGCTTGTAATAGGGAGGTGTAAGCTAACTTAACTAACAAAATCTATCATCGAATCAAATCCCATTTCAATTAGGTAAATGAATTAGGTAAATTCATTACTAAACTCAATTCATTTACCAAATTGAACCATCCACATTTAGCTACTAGGGAAACTATTCAAAAATTATATTACTCAAACACCTTTTCATCAAATTCCCATCTTTTAGATTATATCACATATGAAATTAACCATGAAAGTAAGAACACACTATTAAAAAATCATAAGAAGAAAAAAATACATTAATAAAAAGATTTTCCAACATAGTAAGATCAGTGAGTTTTTCTAAAAAAGCTATTCCTTGCTGATTTTCCAACATAGTAAGATCAGTGAGTTTTTCTAAAAAAGCTATTCCTTGCTGATTTTCCAACATAGTAAGATCAGTGAGTTTTTCTAAAAAAGCTATACCTTGCTGAGCATGATAACCAGAAAACCATCCTTGGAGATTTTGTTATTGGCTAATGTAGTAGTTATCTTTCAAAACCTTTCCATTCTAAAGCAATAGCTGTTGCCCACAAGGATAATGGTCTTACCCTTGTATATCTTCTATGTTTTTCTTCACAGCCATAACCTAATAAAAACAAATTAAAAAATTGAACCTTTAAGCCAAATAATTTGAATAGCGATGGAAAAAGGGGAAAGTAAGAAGTAGAGAGAGGGGATTAAAGTGTCACTGGGCTGAATCCTAATCTCAAAGTGACTGCCTTTGAGGGTTTTGACGGTGAGCTTTATTTCGACGAATTGAGGGAGTGCACGTGGGGAAATGAAACGACAGCTTTTCAGATTGGGATCTGAATCATAGAGGAAGAGTGAACCCTAGAAAGCGGCTTTTGTAGGGATCTAGAGAGAATCTGAATAAAGAGAGTGAGAAGCTTTTCTTTTTAAATTTATTTCTAAAAAATGGAGAGAAAAGAGAGGCTTTGTTGCAGAGAAAGAGACAATACAGGTGCAGCAGCAGCTTGCTCCTAGAAGAGGGCTTCTAAATACAACAAAAAAATATTAGATACACCCTATTTTTTAGTCAATTTATTATTTTACCTTTAAATCTCACTCATTCTCTTTAATTTTTTTTGAATTTTTGAAACTAACGGAAAGAAATTTCTATAAATTTTAAGAAGCTCGGGGAATGGGATTTCTGTGAACCTTCAGAAGTTCACGAAGATCCCCTTTCGTGAGCTTCTTAAAGCTCACAGAAATTTCTTTCCGTGAGTTTCAAAAACTCAAAAAAAGAAAGAAAATCTTACAGTTTTACGGACAAAAGTTAAAAAAAACTCATGGGAAAGCATTTTCGTGAATCTTTAAAGGCTCACGAAAATTTCCTTTAGTGAATCTTGAAAACTTAGAAAAAAAATGAAAATAAAAAGAAAAAATATTTTGGGTAGAAAAAAATGTATAAGTTGTGTTTAGTAAAAATTAGATTGTAAATAGAATTACTCTTCCTAAAATTTCCCTTGGCTCACTCAGTCGAGTTGAGTCCGCCTTGTGCATTGCACGTGATCAATTTTTAAAATCAATTAGGATTTCCGAATTGTACCGGGGCTTAAATTCCAAACCTTATATATAGTACCAAGCTAACATCAGCAATCCTCAAATTTTTTACACCCACCCACGCAAAACAGGAGAAGAAGAAAATATAAAGATTTGAAAGACGAGTTTCCCTTCGATCAACAATCAAATCATGGAATCTCTATCATCATCACCATCATTCAGATTTCGATTTTGTCCAACAGACAGCGTATTACTTCAGCATTTTTTGCTTCCCAAAGTCACTAACGGTTACTATGAACCTGGCTTCATCCATGACCTCGATGTTTATCGATACCAACCTTGGGAGCTTCCAGGTTAATTTCTATTCTGTTCTTTCGATAATCCTATATGTTTATATATGTTTCTTGATTTGAGTTAATTTATTTTTTTTTAATACATGAATTAAGGCATGAATATAAAGGAGTGTGAAGCTTACTATTTCACACCAAGAAGCAAGAGATATCCAAATGGATCGAGGCCGAGTAGAATTGTAATTGATCATAATCAAGCTGCAGAGCCTAAGGGTTTCTGGAGAATGATCTCCACGATGAATATAAGAGGTGAAGATGGAACCTTGCTAGGCAAGAAAAAAATATTGAGCTATTTTACCGCTTCCAACGTGAGAACAGAGTGGAAAATGCACGAATTTGTGCCGGACGCCTCCCTGCTACCACCCAAGAGCGATGGAAATAGCGTTGTGGTATGATTTTATAATTTCGGATTCATGATTTTGTTTTTCCATTAAAATGGTTATTTAGTTAACTCTTCTTTATATTCAATTGTTTGCAGATGGATGAGGTGGTGCTGTGTAAAATCTATAAAATTGCTGCAAGATATAATCCGTCAAAACTGAGAGGACAAGGCAGGAAACAAATATCGCAGATCAGCTCCACTCCAGAACCCAGTGAACGGCAACCTTCGAAACGCAAGCAGCCAGCTGCTCGCAGTTATCAGAAAGAGGAAGAACCATGCAATAAGAGATTCTTCGCTGCTGCATCTACGACACCCTTTAAACAAGATCAACCTTCGGCTGGTCATCCTATAATAACTCAAGTCAGACGACAGGTAACTTTGGCTGTTGAACCTCTGACACAGCTGCGGCCATTGCCTTCAAGTTACGATCAGATAGAGCAATCCAATAAGCGAGCTTTGGCTGCTGCATCTATGACTCCAGCTAAACAAGAACAACCTTCGTTTGATCATCCTGTCCCAGCTCTAATAACTCAAGTCAGACGACAACAACCTTTGGCTGTTGAACCTCGGACGCAGCTTCCATTGCCTTCAAGTTATGGTAAGCAAGACCCATGCAATTATAAGCGAGCTTTGGTTGCTGCATCTGCTGTAACACCAGTTCAACAACCCTCGGCTAATCATCCTTTGACTACTGCTGAAACTCTGACGCTGCAGCCAGTTGGAGAGCTGCCATCGCCCCTCGTCCGGGCTGAACCGAAGCTCAGTTTGGCTGAATCATTAAGCAAAGAATTGCTTCCAGATCATGATAATCTGGGCTATAGTAGTATTCAAAGTGACATATTACTTTATCATAGACTTGAGTATATTTATAATCACTTCACCAGGATTTATGAATTCCTGTAGAATTATTTACCTAGTTATAGACTTTAGACTATAGTAATTACTACATGCATGTTTATGAATGCTTTAATTCTGTTTGCGAAAAGAAATTTTTTACGTAGTTTTATGCAAGTATTTTAATTTAGAGTTTCCAGAATAGTAGCGGATTTAGACATTGTAACAGCAACTTATTTTAATTAATTAACAACAAACTTAACAATAATTATTAAATTGCAAATAATGTGTAAAGAACAGAAATATATGCTAAGTCATTTATCTTCGTGGTTTTTACTTATGAGCCACATTATATGCAGATAAAATTACTATATTGTTTGTACATTGTTATCATTATATGTTATTACATTCAATAATTTTTATTAAAATTAAAAATATATATAAACATATATATATATATTAAGACATTTTATCTCGATGAGTTTTACTTAAAATTAAGCCATTTTTCTTGGCTTGATTTAGTATAATATTCATATATTTTTATGATTTATATTTGATTCATTGATAATGTATAACAGTTATACATTTCTAATGCATCAAATATTATTTGTCTTTATTTTTTTTTTGAGTTTAAAAAAATTCAAGCTTGACTTCTCCTTAGTGAAGTAAAATATTCTGTCAGAGTTAGGATTGAGAAAAAATCAAAAATAAAATAATTAAATGGAATTTGGATGTTTGGGTCAATTTAGTTTGAATTATTAAAAATTTAATTTAGATTCAAATAGATGATATCATCAAACTACATACATTCAGATCAATTCGGATATAAAGCTATAACCAAATGCTTTATTGTTTAATATTTGTAATTTATACTATTTGATTTAAAAAGTAAAAAACTCAAATTCTATATTTCAATTAAAAATTCAAATTAAAATTAAAGTAAAATTCAAAAATATCAAAATCAAAAGATTCGAATAATTCATTAAGCCGAACTAATTCATGCGAAATTGATTTAAATTGAATACTTCTAACTTATTTTTATACTATTCGTAAAATAAAAAATTTAATATATCAAATTAGATAAAAATTAAAAAATTCGATCCAATCAAATATTATCCGTAATATCTAGTAAATAAATTTTATAAATAGTTAGAAAATGGTATTTTTTTTAGAAACATAAAAAGAGTAAAAATTAAAAAAAAAAGGTAAGAAAAAATAGGGGAAAGAAAGAATTACAGGGACACCAAATCAAACGCAAGTGGCGGGATCCCTGCTTGCAAAATTGCAAACGTTATGTGTTTCCCAGCTTGAGCGGCGATCCGATAGCCTCGCTCTCTCTCTCTCGCTTTCTTTCACGAGAAAGCAAAGACAACAAGAATTCCTCTTCATCAATGCCTCTTTCTTTCTCTTTCCCTTTCCATCCACCTCTCCTTTCGTTTCACTTCTCTCTCATCTGAATACATTGCACATTAATCATTTCCCTTCAACTTTTTGGTTTCATGGTTATTAAAAACTCTCTTTGTAAACTTCTATTCAACCCATATTTTCTTTTTGGGTTTTCTTTTCTATATATGCTTTAATATTTGTATAAACTTTTTCTTTTAAAAACACCTTTGCGCCTCGTGTTTCAATCTTTCTTCATGCAGAGGAATTTTATTTTTGATTATGGGATGTGGGTTCTGATCAGCTGCTACATTTTTGTGGGTTTCAACAGACTTCAGGTCGGTTTATTGATTTTGTTTTGGGAAGCTTGGATGGTTTATGTGGCATGTAAATGAATGTGAAATTAAATACATGTGCGTTATTGTATTTACATGGTATATTGTTATTAAAGTTTTGGTTGTACTATTAAAACTGGATTCTTTTTGGGGACTATTTCTGGAGACTTGAGCCGCTTTTGCCGGGTATGTAAGACAATTTCAGGCTAGCTTGTATATGATTCCATCAGTCCCATTGATTTTTCAAGATACATGTTACCTTCTAATAGGCTGCAAATCAAAATTTTAATTGTTATGGATTTGTTTTGAATTTTATGCCTTTTTGAGATTGGCTGCCAAGTTTTGTTTTTTAATATTGGGAGAAGATTGAAAGCTGTGTTTTTTGTGTGCGTGGCTCTGTGACAGTGAAGGAGAGGTCTAAATTATAATGGAGAAGAAGAAGTATCCAATTGGGCCGGAGTATTATACACTGCATGAGGAAGTTGGGCAGGGTGTTAGTGCTTCTGTGCTCCGTGCTGTCTGTATACCCTTCAATGAGGTTGTTGCAATCAAAATTCTTGATTTTGAACGTGTTAATTCTGATCTGGTAATTCCTTCATTCCAATTCTGCTATTGGCTTTGTCTTTTAAGGGTTTTTTTTTTGTTCTTTTTGGGGATCAAATTTTGCTTTATCTTCGCCTATTTGATACACTGCATTTTGATTTTGCTCATTTGTTATCTGGTTGGGGTTAAATGTTATGTCAAACTGGATCAATGTAAAAAATTAGTGTTGTTTCATTTTATCTTTTCCTCTCTGCCTCTTTGCTCTTATGCTAGACCGGGATGAACTACTTTGAAGAACTTAGAAAGGGTGCCATTGCTTTGTTTGTCATTATCAAGAGCTGATATCTTGTATTGGAGATCTATCAACAAATTTTAATGGGCTTCTTTTACAAAACTCACTGGAAAATCAAAAGTTTGTGCCTTCTGTTATCTTGATGGTCAATACAGGATACAGTAAGTCTACATTCTGCGGGCAATATCGATTGCCTACTTGAGCTTGGCCCAGCATTTTCTTCTCGATAAGGTAGATACTAATTGTTAATATCTGTTGAAGAGCACATATAGGTAGGTAGATTATTGAGGGACAGAGATATATGTGTATGTAGTAAAGGGACTTCTCCTTTAATAGATCGTGTAAATGCTGTTGCATTTGGTTATTACAAATTCAATCATTCTGTTGAAATTTACATGGGATTAATTAAAGGTATAGATCCATCATATTCATGGGATTAATCTTTTTTACTGCAAATGTTGCTGGTATAATTTGAGTTTGGCTGATTGTATTTGCATTAAACATGATTGACCCAAGATCTTTAAATAGTTCTGCTTTTTCTTTGAGGGGGTTTTGTTTTTGTTTCTTTTTTTTTTTCCTTTTTGGGTTCAGCTTATAACGACTACTAGTTATTTTGACAATATTCTCGTAATTTGCTTTTCCAGAATAACATTTCTCGTGAGGCACAAACAATGATCTTGGTTGACCATCCAAATGTTCTTAAATCACATTGCTCCTTTGTCAGTGATCATAATCTATGGATTGTCATGCCATACATGGCTGGGGGATCTTGTCTTCATATACTGAAGGCTGCACATCCTGATGGTTTTGAGGAGGTAGTTATAGCAACAGTTCTTCGTGAAGTGTTGAAAGGTTTAGAGTATCTTCATCATCATGGGCACATACATCGGGACGTTAAAGTAAGTACTTGGTCTTCATCATGATTTGTAGCTGCTGTTAGTGCTATTAATCTTTAGTGATTATTACAGTTTATTGCATAATTTGTGCTCTACGCTTGTAATCCTTCGGTTTTTTATACCAAGCTTTTTATGCTTGGGTTAATTTTATGTCTAATTCTCTATAATTGAGCAGTTCTATTTTGCAAATTAAGATTTACATACATGCTGAAACTTGGTATGTTAAGTGAAGATAGTATTTTTAATAAGGCAGAGGTTCTGATTTCTGTGATATATATTTGAGTTGGTTATTTAGTATTGCTAACTGAATGAGAGAATAATATTGATTATTGGGTTGTGAACTCCATTAATCTGTATAAAATCTTAAATAGATTTTTTTATATAAAAATGAGAATAATTTGGTTCTTTGTTCCTCAATGATCTTTTTCCAATAGGCTGGGAATATTCTCATTGGCGCACGTGGTGCAATCAAGCTGGGAGACTTTGGTGTTTCAGCTTGCATCTTTGACTCAGGTGATAGGCAGCGCATGAGGAATACATTTGTGGGGACACCTTGCTGGTATGTTTACATTATCATGTCTACATTCCAGTGAGTTCCTAGCTCTCTTAGTAAACAATTTTTAATGCCAAGTAATATTGAAATTAACTCCGGCTTGGGATATCTTTATTAAACCATGGAAATGTAGATTACAGAATATTCAGCTAAACTCTGTTAATAAAGCAACTTGAATTTGAAGCGACGTCACACTGAACTTAAGTGCGGTATTTTCTTTAGTAAGAGTGGCAAAGGTTCAATTCTTTTTATCATCTATTGTCTAATTTCCTCCACTGTTTGCAGGATGGCACCTGAGGTTATGGAGCAGCTGCATGGTTATGATTTCAAGTTGGTCCATTGTTTTCTCAAAATAGTGTCTTTGATTCATGCTCCTCATGTAGCATCATGTTGATATTTACTTGACAAAATTCCTGCAGGGCAGATATCTGGTCGTTTGGTATAACTGCACTAGAGCTTGCTCATGGACATGCGCCATTCTCAAAATATCCTCCAATGAAGGTGGATAGTGTCTGTAGTCCCCTTTGATCCAATGACAATCTTTTACTGGAAACTAAAAGTTATTCTGATTTAAAAGCATACATGTTTTTCTTAGGTATTGCTTATGACCTTGCAAAATGCACCTCCAGGCCTAGATTATGAAAGAGATAGGAAGTTTTCTAAGGTAGGTTTAAGAAATCCAACATTCTTAATATTTGGATATAATCAGATATGTTCATTTTTGTGTTTCTCTTCTTTCTTCAGTCTTTCAAGCAAATGATTGCTAGTTGCTTGGTGAAAGATCCTGCAAAAAGACCTTCAGCAAAGAAGTTATTAAGACATTCTTTTTTCAAGCAAGCTAGGTCAAATGATTATACAGTTAGGACGCTTCTAGATGGATTGCCCGATCTTGGTGACCGAATCCAGGCATTGAAGGTTAGCATGATACTTTTAGGCATATTGCTCTTAATTTGTATTGGTAAGCCTTCCATTATGTTTCAGTTTCTATCTCAACTTACAAATGCTACCATTTTAAAATAGAGAAAGGAGGAAGAAATGCTTGCACAAAAGAAAATGCCAGATGGTGAAAAGGAAGAACTATCACAGGTCAGAACTTTCAAAAATTGTATTGAAAAAAAGGACTTTATAATGCCCTTGCAGCTGTGTTTTTGACAGCGGCTGTCATTAAGTCATGATTATTAAATTCGAAATCTTTTGCTAGGTTTACAATTACATGAAGTCAATACTAGAGGGTGGGTTTTGGACCACAATATTATACTAGTGAACTGTGATTGGCAATCATAATGTGTACATTTGATTTGTGAATTTTTATTGCATCTATATTTATTTTACTCTATTTTATCCTAGAGTAGATGTTCTAGTTGCTTAGTCACTGGTGAAATATCTTGTCTGACTATGTCTGCTGGCTGGGATTTTCAAGATCTAAGTTCGTGATTTAGCTGTGCTTTTCTAATCATGAGCAGAATGAATACAAGCGTGGGATAAGTGGTTGGAATTTCAATCTTGAAGATTTGAAAGCTCAGGCTTCCTTGGTATAGTAATGGTTACTTTCCTTTTCCTTGGTGAAACTTTTTAGGATTTTTAAAGTGCTTTTAGAACTTGTCATATGTTCTTTCTGTATTCATCAGATTCAGGAGGAGGACCTTATATCCGACACCATCCAAGGAGGGAGCTCAAGTTCTTTATCTATGCTTGATGGACAAGAGAGGCAATTAGAATGTCAAACCTCTTCTCAAGCTACAGACAAGGTATTTCAATATATACTCTTGTTTTGGCAGGTGTTGTAGGAAAGTGGTCTTTATTAGTTTTGTTGTTGTATGGCTTGTGGTTGGCCTTTTCTTCTTTTCTCCAAGATCTTTTTGGGTTTTTCATGATGGTCTAGCTTCCACAGGAAGACAATGATCTGGTCCAGAATCAAAAGGCTCTTTCTGCAGCAGTTGAACTAACAACAAACCTTGCCAAGTATGTTATTTAGATATTTGACAATCATGCTGTATTACATTTTTAATTACTTTAGTTGAACAATAGGAAGTTATGAGAAAGTAGCATATATTGTTATACTTATGTGAACAAAATTTTCAATATTTATCTTTCCCCATAAGTGTCTCATTAGGTCTCATACTTTGAAGAAGGCTTCATTTAGTGGAGGTAACGTAATTATGTCTGTGTTTGATTATCCAGAGTTATATTTGAAAGATCTGATGATGACTCAAGCGTTGTTAGTCACTCTCCTGAACGAAATGTGATTTCACCTGGTCATGATGATCGTGTTGAAAGTAATCTGGGTGAAAAGCCTGCTTTGGAGCTCAATGGAAATTCTTCTGATATGAGCAAACCTTCTCATCATAGGACAACACCATTTTCAGGCAGCCCCAGTGTACAAGAAACTAATGTTTTTCCAATTAAAGTAGAAAGGTTTGATACTTTACCTATGTAATTCTTTCAATTTGCTTAGTTATCAATGCTCAGTTCTATGTTTTTACCAATAATGGAAACTTAATTTGCTTGTTTCATTTCATAAACTACCTCTACCAAGGATTTGTTCTATGAAGTCCATTGATTGCCTGTTGCCACTATGAAATAAAGCATGCTATTCTGTTTTTATCTCAGCAGTGAAATTGTTAGTACAAATCACAATTTATTGTTGGGCTCACGGATGCCTGATTTCCTATTTGATATAATAAAAGGCACTTCTTATGATCTATGTATGCTAATGTGATTGGACTTGTGTGAATCAGAAAGCTCGAATGTTTGGACAAGATGCACTTTTTAGATATAAGAGAAATATATATATCTATGCTTGTTTTAAACTATCCTCCCGTCTAGTGTATTCTCACATATTAACCTTAATATTATTTTTCAATGTTTTTATTGTCATCTATGTATAGTGTCTTCATACTATATTTCTGTAGCACTAATTTAATTAAGTTTTTAGTAATAAGCAAAACCAGCTCCAGAACATTTCTGGTGGAAATGGAGCAGGAGTACCTGCAGGAGGAGAGGATACTATTACAGAGCTTCCTTCTAAGGCATCTAAATCATCAGGCAAGTGTTAATTCGTCACTCTCTGACTTTTGTTGTGCAAAAAAGTCTCCATGGTTTATGATTTGGTTGTAATTTATTATTTTGCTCTCGTGCCCTCACAAGTTGATGTACTTCCCCCATAACAAAAGTGTCATTGCAGCAGTGAACAGTGATGATCTCGATGAGAAAGTAAAGCCTCCTGTTGTTCAGCAAAGAGGACGTTTTAAAGTTACATCTGAGAATGTTGATTTGGAAAAGGTGACTTAGATCTTTCTGTTGTGGCTGTTGCTTCTCTTGTTCATAAAGAATATGAATTTTCACCTTCTCTTTTCAGGTTGCCGCAACTCCTGTTCTAAAAAAGAGTCACAGCATGCAGGTTGGTACTTCGGAGGTCAGCACATGTGTGCCAAATTGCCTATTAACCCAATTGTAGCATCCTATTTTATAGTTCTCTTGGTAAATGCAGGATTAGGTATTTGACTTGATTTATAAGAGATAGACTTGCATTGCTTACAAGATTTGCAGCACAATACATAAAACCTCAGTCCACACTGTGACCATTATTTAAGTAACTTGTGCCTTATTCAAGCATCAACAAGGAGATGATAAACTTTTTCTCCAAAGTTTCATAATTTACTATTAATTTTCTGATAGGAGTTTCTTAAGGTTTTGGTATAGTCATCAATCTAAGTAATTTTTGGATCCTTGGAATATAAATATCATTATAGCTGTTTAACGAGGACCTGTTACAATATTTTTAGTTCATCAAAGACCTATCTATGTGAAAGCTGGTCATTTGAGAAAAGAGAAAAACAAAGAAATGACACTGATCTTGTAAGGGTATATACCTTTTCAATCATCCTAAGTAGACAATGACTCCATCAATATGCCTGGAAAATGTACTATTATTTTATTTGTAGTAGTTTATATGAAGTCAAAATTATGGGTTATGCAGGTGCTCAGCGCAAATCCTGTAGTTTCACTTGCACCACCATCTGATGCCACATCATCAACAACTGGTCTCCATTATCTTTTCCCATTATTGCAATCTGTTTTACAGACGAACATTCTTCAAAGGGTATAGGTTAACCATATATTTTTGGCATTTTTATTTTATAATTGTCAGCTAATGTCTCTCTACTTGCCATGTTTTTGTCAACAGGAGAATATTCTCATTCTCATGAAGCACATTTTTTCTGGTGATTCTACAGGTGCCATAAATAATGCTTCTTAAATGTACACCTTTTGTTCCTCTCTTCTATAAATTCAAATTAGATGATCTTACATGTTTTCTCCATTACTTAGCCAACCGTGCATTTGAGGGAGTATGCACGCCAACTAATGGGGCTCTCACAGAGAAATCTTTGGTATGTCATATAGTTCTCTATCAGTAAAAGTCTGCCAAGATAGTTTCCAAAAATGTTGTCTAGCACCACAAAATTTTGTGAATCTACACTTACGAATTCAAACATGTGCTTTTGGCATGCATGTGTCAGATCTTTAGTTGGGATGAAAGTTAGGTGAATTTTGTTGAGTTTTTAACAACTTAATCGTTTATAAAATAAAAATGGAACTGAATAATATTTTGGTGATGGTGGAATGTGAAGGTCAATAATTAATGTTGAGCTAAATGCTCGATAGAAGATCAAAAAATTAGTAGTTTCTACAGGTTGTGTCTCTGTGTCTGTTTCTACAGGTTGACTTACTCTAAGAAACTCTATAATGGAGGATTCGCTTGTCTGTTTAACTTCCTTTGGAGAGTTTAATGTAAGGCCAGAATTTATTATTGGCTGCTGCATTGTACCTGTTAGCATTCTCATCTGTTGAAGCGATAATAGTTGTGTTTGTACTTTTAGATTTATTTTTTTGTAGTTTTTTTAATCTGCCTTTTTCTATTCTTTTCTGCAATTATTTTTCACCTTTCACCAGCGGTTGAAGGTTGGTTGTCATCATAAATCATGCCATAATCCATACAACCTTGTCATACATCATTTTTAATCCCTGGTGGAACTACATGACTTCAAGCATGCATGACTGACCCTGAAGGTACCATATTTTCTTGAATTGCAGTTGGAAGTAGCTCATGATAAGGAGAAGGAGTTACTTCATGAATTAACCGAGTTACAGTGGAGGTATTTCACCATCATGTGGATGCATGCGGCTTTTTTTTTTCCTTAACTTTACCATCTCAATACGAAATCTTTACTAGACCTTGGTTTGCTATATGTAGGCTCATATGTGCCCAAGAAGAACTGCAAAAATATCAAACAGAGAATGCACAGGTTAGTTTCTGAGATACTTTCCTCATCTGTTTCCACTCTTCTTACTTCAACTACGGCTGCAGCTTCTAATCTTCCAATTTCAGGGGTAATTTTATTTCTGACCGGAGTCTGACAAAAGCTAGAAAGAGAAGAAAGAAACAAATACAATCTAGAGACATGATATAACTATCAGTAGCTCGATATTGTTTGTATGATAGTATCATACATAGGTTGTTTTCACTTTGTATTAGCTGAAAAGAATTCCTAAACCCCTAACTTTGCTGTACGTTACTCTTTATATTTTCTTTTCTAGATATGGTCTGCATACAAGTTGTGAATACTAAACGGAGCTTTAACCTTAATTTTAGTCATACTTTTCTAGTACTCATCGATGTGGTACTATTGGGTTTTGTTTTCTTTCTTGCCTCAAATTTTAGCAAACGATTCCTGTGGGATTTTGTTTTCCCATGGAGCATTTGAGGTGATATTGTTGCAGCTGATGAACACTATGGCACTTATTAAGAGAACTATATGATTAACATGTTTGCCATCAAACCTTTTTAGGAGAATTATATGACAAGTTTCAATACAATTGGTACTTACTACATTACATAGAAATTTAAGATTAAAATAGATAGATCTATAAAAATTAAGGAAATCAACAAATTTTTTTTTTGTGTAAACCACAGGTTTTTTCATCCGTTTTAACGGTCTGAGACTAATCCTATTCGGGGTTTAGTTACAGTTAAGGTTTTTCACCTCTCCCCAAAGATGTGTTTAGTGGGAGTCGAATCCGAGAGCTCTTCTCACAAACTCAGCCTGCGTTTGTGGGAATCAACAAATTGAAATTTAGATGAAACTAATTTATATAATTAATTAATAATCAATAATGAAAACTTTATCATACTAAGGCTTAATAAAATTATAAAGTGATATCTTCAAAAAGAAGAAATCTTGAAACAGGGATTTGTTTTTTAATTTCTATATATATATATAAAGTTGTTAATAATTAGACCTTATTTATAACTTATTAGAGTTAAGAGTCTAATTATATGATAGAATACAAGATTATTGAGGTAATCATTATTACTAACTGCAATTACTTGATGATTTAAGTTAAGGGTTGAGATTGTAAGTGATTTTAATTTGTGTTTAAAAATGGCTTTTATCAAATGTCAGTCAGTGTCAATAACAAAAAAAAAAAGAAGTGATTTTTCAATCTCAAAGTTTGATTTACAAATAAAATAAAAATATCTTAAAGAGGTAATTTTTGCAGACAAAATAATTTTACTATCCTTAATTATATCTTTAAACTTTTATAATTTTATGCATATTTTTTAGAACATTTCGATTCACCACAAAACTTTTTTCACAATAATGTCAAAACCTTAAAATTTTTAAATTATATTTTACTTTATTTTTCACTATCAAATGCACAAAAAAAGATGACAATAAAAAAAAGCGAGCTTGATGGCTACTATGATAAGATATTGTTTCTTACACCTGTAGACACCTTATTTTGTCCGAGATCTTAACTTGTAAAATTAATTAATTGTGTTAGGTAATATAGTATTTTTAACATTAGATTAGGATAATTAATTAATTTAAAATTAAAGTAGGGATTTTATATATTAGAATTAACATTAGGAAATTAAAATTAAAATAGGATTTAGGAAAAATAAAAAAGAAGACAAAGAAAAAGAAAATAAAATCAATTTTAGGATAGGATAATTAGACTTTTTAGGATAATTATTTGGATTAATATCAAATTTGGTAGAGTTAGCTTAGGATTAACATAAGAATAAAATAGATAAAATATAAAAATGGGAGATAATTATTGAAACAGAGTTAGTTATATTAGGACTCTAATAAGTTTTTGCCTATAAAAAGAGACTCCTTTGATCGAGAGAGGAGGAGGGGGATCGACTGTTAGCCACCTTGCATCATTCAAGCTTTCATTACTGAGCCCCTGTTTTTGCAAATATTTTCACATCATCAATACCGCTGCTCGTCTTGCCATCAGTCCCGCTCCTTGTCCTGCCACTCTGCTGCTATTGCTTCTTGCTGAGTTTTGGACCCGCTCCTCACTTGTTCATCACCATTGCTTGTATTTGATGCATGCCGTTTAGCCCATCATCTGCAGTCATAATTAATTGTTGCGGCTACAACAGAGGAGAAGTCCAACTTTCTCAAGTTCTTTTAATGTTTAACTAATTGATATTTTATAAGATTAATTTAACAGGTCTGTAACATGGTTAGATGATTAATTCATAAATGTTTGTAGATAATTAATTTAAGTAATATGATGATTTTTTGTATGAGATTTAATTTAATAACTTGACTTGATAGTTTAATAGTAAAGAATAATAATGATAATTTAAATAATTAGATGATTGTATAATTTGATAATTTAATAACTTGATGATTCATATTTAATGAGGTACAATAATTTAGAATTGTAGGATATTTAAGTGATGAATTTGCATGATAATTAATTTGAGTTGATAACTACTTGTAAAATATTAATTTGTATATTTGTGTTATTTGATTTGTTGTATGACTATAGTATAATACATTGATTTAGTTTGCATGTATAATTTTGATTTAACAATTTTGTATGATTTAGATGAATATTCTAAGGTTACAAAAATATATGAACAATAAATATATATAATTAAAATCAAGTAAACGAAAAGAAAAATAAATGTGAATTATACCGATGATAAAACTCCAAGAAAGTCAATTGAGACTCCTTGGAAATTTCTAGATGAAAGAATCTTTCTTAAGTTGAGCCAAATTGATGGAATACTTTTGAAAGAATTTTTTTAATTAATTCATATTTATTTATAATAAAAATAAAAGTAAGATAAGATAGATAAATTAGATATAGATAAATAAAAATGAACAAATAAAGATAAATAAACAAATAAAGATAAATAAATAAAATAAGATAAGACAAAATATCTAAATAATAAATAGAATAATAAGATAAATAAAAAAGGATAAATATGAGTTATACCGATGATGAAATTTCAAAAAAGTCAATTGAGACTCCTTGAAAATTTCTAGGTGAGTAGGTTCCTTTTGGGCTGAGCCAAATTGATGGGACGCTTAGAAGTGAATTTTCAATAAAACATAATTCATGTTTATTTCTTAAAAATAAAGTAAATAAGAATATAAAAATATAAAAATAAATTAAAAAATCTAAGAAATTTATAAAATGAATATGGAGTCAACAACTATAGACAAAATTAAGAGAGAATTGTAATCTCATAAAATGTTAAAATCTATCCGACGATGGAGTTCAAGAAAGTCAATTGAGACTCCTTGAATATCTTGAGGTGAGAGAAATTTCTAAGGTTGGAGCCAAATTGATGGAAAAATCTTAGAAATTTTCCCAATATATAAGTATATCGAAATTAATATGACCCAAGGCAAACTATAAAGATAACCTAAAGCTAGTTGGTACCATCTTAGGATGGGCGTTGTGGGGGTGCTAATCCTTCCCCACACGTAACCGTACTCCCGAGTCTAAGAATCTTTGAATGTAGACCCTGTCTTATCTTTAGACAAGAATAGGTGACCAATCACACCTTAGGTTTGAATGGTTGGTGGCGACTCCTAGAATTTTAAAGTCTAGCGGTTAGGTTCACGGACCTAGACGTTATGACAACGCCTATAAAATTTAAAAAAATTAAGTCTTAAAAACTTCATGGAATAAAAAAGCCTGCATGAAAGACGTAAACCCATAAACTTCAATTGATTCCGCGAGCAGGCGAAGCCTTTACATTATGGCTATGTCGTAAGCCTTCAACTCGTTTTAAACAGGAAATTTTGTATTGGCTGTGGACCAAACCAGATGTTGGGGCTTGTGAAGATGAGTGTCGAAGGTGGTGCAACAGGTTGCCCTGCCGTGGCTATCTATGAGTTGTGACTTAGTTAACAACGCAGGTTGAGTTTGTAGGAAGAACTTTCGGGTTCGATTCCCATTAAACATATTTTTGGAGAAGGGTGAAGAGTATTAACTGTGATTAAACCCCGAGTAAGATTAGTCTCAGACTATTAAAACGAACAAAAATACATGTGTTTTATAAAAAAAAAAGGAGGTTGCCCTGGCCCTGTTGCAGGCTGCAGTGGCCGGTGTTCTATGAGAGCATCTTTCATACTACGACATATATCTTTAAGCCATTTCGAAATACAAAAGGCGATACTTATTATTGTAGACATTGATCTTTTTTTTTTTGGTTACATATTGTAGGTATTGATCAACACCATTTAATAATAGTTACAAATATACTTGATCATGGGCCGAGCTCATGACATGTAATAATAGGTTTCATGCACGTCTAAGCCCAGCCTAACCCTTAAATTTAGGCTTGATTTTTTGTCCAAGTCCGTTTTATTTTTATACTACAAGCTCAAGCACTGCCCAATCCGAAAATAATTTTTATTTATTTGTTTTTTTATTATTTTATACCTTTTAAAATTTAATTTAATTTGTCAAAATTTATATATCAATTTTCAAATTAAATATTTATAATCATGTTTATTAATCAATAATGTTTTATATACATATATTTATATTATACTTAGTAAATATATATAATTTAATTAATATTAAAAAAGAAATATAAAAAATAAAAAATTATAAATTCGAGCTGAGTCGGGCTCGGGCTTTTAAAGGTCAAGCCCGAGGCTCGACCTGATTTTTAAACGGGTCTAAAAATTTTGTCTAAACCCATTTATTTCATCAGATATTTTTGTCCAAATCTGATCAAATTTCGAAAGGACCTTCGGACATGGGCGAATAGCCTGGCCCTTGAGCAAGTCTAGTTGCATGGGCCAAGATCAAATTGTTGTAGATATTGATCAACTTCATTTAATAATTGTTGCATGGGCCCTGATCAAGTAAATCTGATCCAATTAATAGAATGGACATCATTTAACAATAGTTACATGGGCCAAGATCAAATTATTGCAGATATTGATCATCATTTAATAACAGTTGCATGGGCCATGATCAAGTATATCTGATCCAATTAATAGAAAGGATATCAATAAGGTATGGGTGTAAAATGAATCAAAAATTACGAATTGATTTATTCGTTGTTGATTCGTTTTAAATCGAATTTAAATGCGTAAAGTTTGTGCAATTCATGTGGATGTGTGAATTGATTTGTGCAGATCGCAATTTGTGTGAACTGATCAAATCAATTTGTGTAAACACAGATCAGTTAGGGGTCGTTTGGTATCGTTTCCTGTTTTCTGTTTTATGTTTTCTGTTTTTGAAAATTCTGTTTTTGTTTTATTTTGTTTTGTTTTCAATTTCTGAAAACAGAAAACATGTTTGTTTAATACTGTTACGTTTTGAAAATAAATATTTAAACTGATTCAGATATAATAATTCAATTCACAAAATAAAATTTTAAAAATTAAATAAAAAATAATATATTTATTAAATAATAATATGTAGATAATATTAAATAATATTATTTTATATTATTTAATACTAATATTAAATATTTTTATTTAATCATATAAAAATTTAATATAATTTAAATAATGTTATAATTAAATAAAATATTAAATAAAATAATATTATTGAATTTAATTGTAATAATCATAAATTATATTTAATAATAATTTTTATTTAATTGTAACAATAACAATAATAATATTACATTATTAAATAAAATATATAACTAATTAATTTATAATAAATTATATAGTTATTAAAATATATCATATTTAATATAAATAATATTATTTAATGTTAAGTATTTATTTATTTAATAATATTAACTTATTTAATAGTAGTAGTGATATATTTTAAATTTAAGATAGAATATAATATTAAATAATAATATTGTTTAGTAAAATAAAAATTAATTATATTAGATAATAATATTAATTATTAACATATCAAAATTATAATAAATGATATTATTTAAAATATTTAATATATTCAATAAATTATTATAAAAATTTAAATTAAATAATATTATAATATTATAGTTCAATGTAATATTTATTTAATTGCTTTTTATGTTTTCAACTTTTCTATATTAAAATAAATATATTAATTTTAAAATATTAAATAATATTTTATATTAAAATTTAATACTATTTTATTTAAAAAATTAATTAATTTTATTTATATTTTTATTATAAAATATTAATATTATATTAATATATAAACTCTGTTCACTTACTTATGAACAGTAACAGAAATGAAAACGTGTTTCCGAAAATAATGAAAACAAGAAATTCTTGTTTCCAACAATTTTGAAAATTTTTGTTTTCGTTTTTTTTTTTGAAAACGGAAATATATATTGCAAACGTGTTTTCTGTTTTTGTTCGCAAAAAAACTGAAAACAAAAACAAAAAACAGGAAACAAAAACAAAAACAAACGACCCCTTAGTGAACCAAGGTTCATAAACAATCGGTGAATCATGATCCAAAATTTCAAATTAAATTCAACCTATGCCAATCTCATTTAAATCAAAGCCCAAATCTTTAACCTTAAGCTTCAACTAAGTATTCAATAATCAAATCCCAATTAAGATTTACTTCAAATTTTGACATTTCATTTTTTTGCCAAAAAAATAACTTTTTTGATTTAATTAAGATAAGATCAAAATTGTCATCTATGATCTATTTGAAAGCAAGATTAATCAAACTAAATTTGTTTAAACTTGCATCTACACGAATCAAGCATAATCCGATTCGATCTGTCCATTTTGCACCGCACAGCCACATGCAGTAGATTATAAAGCTAGAAGGCAGGATCTGGTTTGCATATCAAGATTAAGAGCTTCAGGATGTTGAAGCATCCGACACTCTTCCCACAAGGTTTAGAATTTACCATATTTAGAGGGCAAATTTCAAACATGGTGCGGAAGTGGCATCTGGCATTACGAATGGAAGAGAGCTCCACTATCTGCTCTCTTTGTTCCTCTGACCAACTGAAATCCCTCTTATTTGGCCGAAATAAACTCAATCCTAAGACTACAGACATCAATCTGACTCCACATGTTTTCATATAAATCCTCGTCGTGACCCTTGTCTGTACCACAGCTTCAGATTGTCAATAACATCATCAAATGTCTTCCATGGCTTCTCCAGCGGTTGCTGTCTTCTTTTCCCTTTTCCTTCTCTCATTGTCTGCGACAGATGCATTTAACATCACTAAAATCCTCAGCGCCTACCCTGATTTCACCACCTTCAACAACTACTTGATTCAAAC
Organism: Heritiera fomes; assembly: GCA_032173925.1. Taxonomy (NCBI): domain Eukaryota; kingdom Viridiplantae; phylum Streptophyta; class Magnoliopsida; order Malvales; family Malvaceae; genus Heritiera; species Heritiera fomes. The sequence goes on from JAPDPM010000015.1 coordinate 6,784,748, forward strand.
CGGAGTTGCCAGCGAAATCAACAAGAAGCAAACCGTCACTGTTCTGGCTGTCGCCAACGGTAACATGGGCGCAGTTTCCGGCCAATTGCAGGATGCAATCAAGAAGACCTTAAGCGTGCATGTGATACTGGATTATTATGACGCAGCGAAGCTCAAAAACTTGAAATCTAAATCAGTAACCCTCACCACACTTTGGCAGCAAAGTGGGAAAGCCCAAAACCAGCAAGGTTTCTTGAATGTGACTCGTACGGGCGATGGTCAGGTGGCTTTTGGGTCTGCTGCTCCAGGTTCTAGCCACGATTCCGTTTTTGTTAAAACCATTGATTCTCAACCGTATAACATTTCGGTATTGGAAATCAGCAATGTTATATACTTGAGCTCAAATTCAACCACACCATCTTCCCCTCCGGCGCAAGCACCGGCAGTTTCCCCGCCGCAGCCTCCTGCTGCTTCACCTCCAAGGAAGGTCCTAGCACCTGCTCCTAGTGAAGAGGAGTCTCCGGCTGCATCTCCGCCTGAGCCGACCAATGCTCCTGCACCCTCGGCTGATGCTCCTGCCGGATCACCATCGAATCCAGTTGCAGATGCTCCAGGTTCTGAATCTTCTGATAATGAAACTTCTGATGTATCTGGAACGTCCGGGAATTATCTTGCCTCCATGCTTATGGTTTTCACTTCGGCTTGGTTCCTGCTTGCCATGATTTGATGCACGGGGGAAGAGGGAAGTTTGAGTTCTTTTCATGTTTGAAGTTTTGGTTTGTGATCACCCACTACGATGATGTTCCAATTTTTCAAAATGCTAATATCTTCAGGCTTTTGTTTCTAACATGTTTGAGTTATTACAGCTTCAGAAATGTCTGTCCTTGAATGAATATCGCCTGATAATCATCGTCATCCGACTCCATAAATCTCAATTCACGTCAAATTAATTAATAAACTGCTTTCTTTCTTTATCCTGATATCCTGATGATTAGATGGTAAGAAATGGATTAATCCTGCGAATGACCGGAACCTCAAGTGCAATGGATTCCGCTTAAAGGATTATATTGATCAGATTCAAATAATGTTAAGTAATTATATTGTTAAAAGAATTAATCATTTATTACATATAAAAAATAATAATTAAATAATAGATATTTATTTCAATAAATTTATTAAATAAATTATTATTTTTTAAATAATGTATTGATTATATAATATAATTTAAATAAAAAAATTCATGTCGATATGATATAATAATTTAATATAATTTAATGTTATTACGTTTTTTAACATAAGATTCCGGCTCACGTTACTTGACAAACATTACAATTCACAGGTTGCGATAAGAAGATAATGATATTTAATGGACCATATAATATAGAATACAGATTATTAATCCTCGGAAAGAAAACATGTTCTGACAATTATTTTAAGCTAGAATTTTAGTAAGTTGTAATATATAAACAATATTAAAAAACCTTTTCGTCTGGCTTGTTGCCACTGTTATAACAATTTGATGATGAAAAATTGTCTCCACCTAGGTTTTGAATTCTTTGATTGATATATATATATATATATATATATATATATATATATATATATATATATATATATATATGTGTGTGTGTGTGTGTGTGTGTGTGTGTGTTTGTGTGTGTGTGTGTGTGAGATGTTGAATTACATAATAAGAGATAGTCTTCTTTGATTTTGCTTTTATCAAAATTCGAAATTAAATCTTTTAGATGTAGTTTCAAAATTCTAAATTATAATTACTGTATTTTCATTTGATGGTTAGATTTCGTAATAAATGTCTTTTCGTTTCTAATTAATTCATAAAATTGTTAAATATAAACAAATTTAATGACCTTGACTTTTTTTATTTCTTAAAAAGAGAAAAAAAAGGTGATTTTAGGGTGCATGATTAAAGGATTCATACGCATTTTACCTGGTTAAGAATAGATGAAGTTTTTTTTATGGTAATTTATGAAGTTTTTAAGTTGAAATTGAAAAGCAAAATTTCCTTCTTAAAGATAATATATATTTTAAAACTTCTAAATCTCAACTGAAGGTGAGATATCATTTTAGGTGTAATTTTTTTTAATATTAATATTTAGTTCATTCACATTATGTAATAGTTATCAAAAATAAATAAAATTAAAAAATACAAACCATTAAAATAGATATAAAAATTTAAAAAGTCATTAATATTTATATTTTGATTTTACCAGTTAATAAAATGACATTTCGTAATTTATTAAAATTCTTGGATGCTCAATTTATTTATTTCATATATTTATTATCAATTTCTTCAATTTGATAAAACGTGACTCTTTCTATCAATACGTGGCTTTTTCAAAAGAAAATAAATTTAAAGGATAAGAAGAGAACAATAAAAAAAAAATTTGTATATGATGTACTGATAGTGTATAGTTTTTATACATTATTAATATATCAGAAGTTGATATTTTATCAATTGATAAATTAAAAAATATGTCAAACCTTTAAAAATAAATATAAATAAAATTTTCAAATTTGCTCATAAAAATCTATTGATGAGATGTCAACTTATGATGCATTGGCAGTATATAAAAATTATATACTATAAATGCATTTTATATAAATTCACAAAAAATATTATTTGGAAAAAATACACAACATAAGTTATAGACTTACAGTAACCAGGAAATTACATACGTATAAGCAACGCATGCACGGGCCGTCACTTCCCAACAAAGGAAAACCAAATTAAAATATATAAAAAAAAACACGGATAATGAAACCGATTAAAATAAAAAAAATAATAAAATAATAAAAACTTTGGTCTTTAGTGGTGGCTTTTTCATAATTATCTGATTTTCCTTTGATTAGTAGACCCCTCCGAAAATCCTCAAAAATACTCCACTTCTCGCTCTCTCTTTCTCTCCTTTCTGTTTCTCCTTCTCCTTCGAAAGAACGATTTGATCTCAAGTTAGAAATTCAAAGAAGTTCTTAAATGTCTTCAGAGAAGGTGCATGTGGAGCACTGTAAAGGCGTCAATGGCCTCGACAAGGTCATCTTAAGGGAGATTCGCGGTTGCTCTGCTGAGGTTTTCCCTTCATTTTCTCTCTTTTCTTCGATCTCTCCTCTGCATTTCCTTATTTGATCATTCTTGTCACTGTTTTTGGAAACGGAATGATTGTTGTGATTTTAGTTAGGAATGTGATTTTAGTTAGGAATTTTCAAATCTGTGTTGAAATGTTAGCCGCATTATAAAAATTACTCTTTCTTTGAAGAGTTTTGCGCGTGAATTGTTCAGTTGCTTATTGCATTTTTCGATTTAGATCTTGCGATTATCTTAGTTGTCTGTGGAATGGAACTCTGATGATTTAATCTTGTAACCGGTTTTGCTTAATAAATCTTGTGATGATTGGTTGAGTTTGCATTAAATTTAGATTAAGAACAATTCATTCTTTCGTCTTAGTTGTAAATATACGGAGTGTGTTTTATCGTGAAAAGAAGATAAAGAGGTAATGAGAAGACTGCTGATGATTCGTTGAGTTTGCATTAAATTTAGATTAAGAACAATTCGTTCTTTCGTCGTAGTTGTAGAAATACAGAGTGTGTTTTGTAGTACGAAAGAATCCTGTTAAACCAAACTTGAGGTGCACTAAGCACATGATTACTATTTGTATCAAGTTTTAAAGCACGAAAATTTTTCCTATGGACCATTAGTTTTTGAGATTATGAGAGAAGTTATTTGACTTATGAGAATAATCAGGAGTGACAAGTACTAGGGTTCTTTTGCGCATTAAAAGCTTGTGATGTTTTTTAAAGTGGAAGAGTTTATGCTTTGTTTATAAGATGTTTTAGAAAAACTTTCTTTTTCCTTGTTAGTGCAAACCAGCATTCATTTCTGCACGAGCAATTTCATTTATTGGTAAGTCATGATACAAATGTTAGTAAGACTGTTTTTCTATACACTTTTGTGGGAGTTTTAAACAAAGTGAATTAATATGCTTACAACATTCCTATTGCATGATAAAGGCTTAATGGCCAAATAGACCTTCAACCTTTAGCATAAAATGGAATTAAGCCCTCAACGTTTTATCGCATGTAAATCAGTCTATAAATTTTTATTTTATTGTAAATAAACCCTCAACTTTTTAAAATTATGCAATTAAGTCCAAATCTGTTAAATGACATTAACTGCCGTTTGGACATCTAACGTGAAAGTTGGCGTGGATAGCTTAGTTAGCTGCCACGTGGTATGTCACGTGTGCAATACTAACGGAAGTTAGTGTCATTTAACAGATTTGGACTTAATTGCATAATTTTAAAAGGTTGAGAGTTTATTTACAATGAAATAAAAATTTATGGACTGATTTTCACGCAAAAAAATGTTGAAGGCTTAATTCAATTTTGTGTTAAAGGTTGAGGGTCTATTTGGCTATTAAGCCCATGATAAATAATGAAGTCAATGTTGAATTATTAAGTTAACATATCTAGTTAAATGGACACATGATTATATCTGCTTGTGGAGATTTCAAATTCCACCACCAGTGTATAGATAATAATCTATTTTAATATCCTGCAAATCACGAGAACCTTTCACCTCATTCACCATTTTTTTTGCTAACGATAAGATTTAGTGTGAATGTTAATTAGTTTGTTTGAATATGTCCAATTTCAATGATTTTTTTACTATATTAAACATGCTTAAATCTGGAATTAGTATTCTTGAATTACTCTTTCATGAACTGTCATGATTACTGCTTATTTAGTGGATTTTCTTCTTTCTTTCTTTCCTCCTCCTCCTCCTTCCTCCTCTGCTCTTCTTCTTGTTAACCTGAAAAACTAAATATACTCTTAGGAAACAAAAAAAAGTCATGTATTCATTCTACTCTTTTTTGAAACTCAAACAGGTGTATCTGCATGGAGGTCAGGTCACTTCTTGGAAGAATGAACTCGGGGAAGAGTTGCTTTTCCTTAGTAGTAAGGTAACTGTTTTACAATTATTCTTGTAAGAAGTTGTTAGCGATCCACCCTCCCTCATTAGAGATAGTCTCAGAATGCGTGTGCAATTGTTAATGGAATAAATTTTACTGCATTGATGGTGGCAGTGCTGTTATCATTTTCTGCCACTTAGGCAACTATATGCTACCAAGGGTTTTGTGCTGTGTGGTGAATAATTAATTGCAAGTTATAATATTTTCTTAGGTGTTTTATTGGCACTTAATGCTACTTCATGGTGAAGAGGTTGGTACTCAAAAAGCACTTCTGAAAAAAAATGAGTTCTCATATTGTTTCAGAAAGAGGGAATTGTCAAAATGACCATCACTTGTACTTACCTTCTGATACATATGAGGCTTTTAAATTTTCTTAAAGCACACAAGAATTTCTGATTGAAACGATCTATTAACATTGATTTTTATACAGGAATAAAAGTAACAATTTGAGTAGATCTATCAAAATTTAATGATTGACCTTTCAATTAATAGTGTGTGCTTTCTGCAGGCTACTTTTAAGCCTCCTAAGGCTATTCGTGGAGGTATACCAATCTGTTTTCCTCAAGTATGTGCTTTTATACTTTTATCTGTTTGTTTTGCAATTTTTATATCTTTGTTTCCAAATTTAATTGTTTGTGATACACAGTTCAGAAATATTGGTTCTCTTGAGCAACATGGATTTGCTAGGAATCGAGTTTGGAGTGTTGATCCTGATCCCCCACCATTTCCATCAAATACTTCTCACAGGGCCTTTGTTGACTTAATCCTTAGGCACTCTGAAGAAGATGTGAAGATCTGGCCTCACAGGTGCATTACTTTATGAATTTTGATTTATTTAATTGCTGCCCGGACCAGACTTTATTGCTTTTTATTTCCCCTATAAATTCCTGTTTTCGCCAATAAAAGGAATTCTTTCATTTATTAGGTTGTGTACCATTTTGGAGATAAAATGTATCTAGTTTTAAAATCAGTCTTAAATGGGCTCTGGTACTGGTCTGTTTGTCGATTTATAGATTAATTAGACATTTGTGTGTTACTTGTCCCTTTTTTTGGTCAAATTTGTGTGTTACTTTTCTGTGTATGTGGTGTGTACATTTAGGGCATTACTTTCGAATGTGAGATTGATACTTAAGTTCTATCATTTTGATCAAGGAATATGCAATTATGTGCAGGTATGAGTGTCGGTTAAGGGTAGCTCTGGGACCTGGAGGTGATTTGATGTTGACATCTCGCATTCGAAATACAAACACTGATCGAAAGTCATTTACATTTACATTTGCCTATCACACCTACTTTTTCGTCACTGATATCAGGTTTAATATATTTATCTTGCTATTTTACGGTTTTTACTCTTCAGTCATGAGAATCTCTGCATTTAAAATGGTATCATGCATCTGTAATTACCAGTTGCATTTTTTTAGTTAACAATGCTGGGTGCTATTTTCTTAAGTCTTGAATGCAGTCTGAGATGCAATCTCTGGTGCAAATTCCATGATGAAATCACCCAATAGCCTTAAGGGGAGGATCTAGTTCTGTCAAAGCAGGAGTATGAATATGAGATCAAAGTTGTGCTTAGTCACTGAACATAAGTAGTGTACTTACACATGATTTATATTCATGCATGCCTGTCTTCTACATTCCAAGTAAATGGATTTGCTTTGTTATTTTACATAGATGTTCAAAATATACTTGCATATTGTTGTATAGAGTAGAAGCAAGTTCTATTTGGTTCACCTTTTAATAACACATTTATATTACAGATGGAATCAAAAAAAACCTTTTTTTTAGTGAAAAAAAGCCCTGTTCTAGATGTTGCTATTATGATACATTACTAGGACATACTCATTCTGTGTTCTTCACAATTCTTTTTCTACTTACTTATATTTAGTGAAGTGCGAGTAGAAGGATTAGAGACACTGGATTATTTGGATAACCTGAAGAATAGAGAGCGCTTCACCGAACAAGGGGATGCAATAACATTTGAATCAGAAGTAAGTGTCGATTATTTATAAGCTGGCTTATGTTTTTCCTGTCTTTTTAGTCCTAATTTTATTTATTGTTTTATGTTTACCATTCTTGTTGATGAAATAGGTGGATAAAGTATATCTCAGTACACCAACAAAAATTGCCATCCTAGACCATGAAAGGAAGCGAACATTTGTGTTGCGAAAGGATGGACTTCCGGATGCTGGTGAGTTTGTCTCTATGCACTTCCATACTAATTTGGTGGAAGGTCTATTCTATATAGCAGTTATAAATATTTTCTCTGGTCCATGCTTCATCCTGGAAGTTAACAACTCTAGATTCAGTCAACACGGTATCTTAACAAACATAGGTTACCAAAACTCCATTCATTACTTTATTTTCCACGTAAAAGAATTGTTTTCTGTGACATCCTTTCCTTCCAGCAAATCCACTTTATTGAGATTTTCCTTTCAAATAGTTCTGTTCTTTTATCCTTTTTAGAAGCAAGGTTTCTCAGAATGGTATATGCAGGAAAATTTGCTTGTTAACCTGAACCGTGTAGAAAATATTGAATCTAATATGTTGCTGTTAATATAAAATCTTTATCTAGTTTTGTTGCCTTGATCTGATGCTGCTGGAGCTATGGTCGCATTTGTCATTTCGGTGTGGCTACAAATGAATGTTTGAAACTGACAATTAATTTTGAGTTCACGGTTATATGTTCCATTTTTAGCCCTTGTTGAACAGTAATACTATCGATTCTATTACAAACAAAACAGTCCAAGTATCTTTTAATTGTAAAGCATTTTGATTCTACATGTTAGAAGCATACTGTTTAAGATGAACTAAATTATGCAATTTGATGCTTCATTTTACATTATCAGATATGCATGTAAATCGTGTTTAGATGTGTCACTTACAGTTTGGTTACTATATTTTTCAGTCGTGTGGAATCCCTGGGATAGGAAAGCAAAGGCCATGGCTGATCTTGGTGATGATGAGTACAAACATATGCTTTGCGTAGAGGCTGCATGTGTGGAGACGCCCATCACCTTGAAACCTGGTGAAGAGTGGAGAGGAAGGCAGGAGATCTCGGCTGTTCCGTCCAGTTACTGTAGTGGACAACTCGACCCGCGAAGAGTATTCGTTACTGGTTGAATACTGGCTTCTTCTTGGGCATCTCTTGTACAGTTTAGAGACAGCAATCCGGTCTTCACAGCCGTTTAGGCCACCTCCAACTGGCTCCACAATAGGCGCTGGCCAAGCATTTATTTACAAATGGTCTGCCGAAAATTTCATATAAAGGGTATGGAAATTTTGCAAACTCAGGTTCTTTGACTGTTTGATTGCTAGTTCATTACTTCAATTTTTAATTTCTGTCGCATTTGGTATAGGATTTATTAGTTAATAGGAAATATTCCTTAATTGCATTTCGCAGTCGATTTTAATATAGCATAATTTTCCAAAAATTGTACAAGCAATTTGATTTTGTTAGAGTTAGCCAGTTTGGTAATAAAATCATTCTGAACTAATGATGTAAGCGAACTGCGCATAAACGAATATCGTGTTTGTTAAGATTATTCATAAACACTAACGAGGATGTTTATGAGTACGTATTTATGACAAATAAAAAATATTAGAAATTAAAAAAAAAACATGAAAACAATAAATTTTGTCATGATTCAACTTAATTTATGCAAATATGATTTTCTGCTAGAAATTTTTTCGAACATTTTCTATTAATTATTTCTTGAAGCAAATTTTCGTCTTTAAAAAGTAATACAGATGGATTGATGAAATTAAATAATTTGTTTTTATGTCTGTGTCATAATTGCTTCCGACACCTTCAGCTAAACGAAGAAGAAGCTTCTCTTCTTTTCGGTCATTAGTTGGGTGCTGTTGGTAGAAGTCAAACTTGGAATTGCCAAATAATGATTAGTACACTGTTCGAAAATTTATCACAGATTTGTCATATCCGTACTTTCTGTCACACTCTACTCTCTGAGCCTGCCAACCACTGTCCAATACTTCCTAAACACGTATTTCTACATGTGCCACAACAGTCCGTGGTGTTCACTTTCCTTGCAATGACGTGAAAATGATCCCAAAGTTCCTCGATTAAATTATGCACATTCAATTTCTATATTATAAAGAAAGAGAGAAAAAAGAAGAATCATAAGAAAATCCATCAACCCACCCAAACTGGTTATCTGAAAAAAATCATCCATTTCAATCCCAAAAGCTCACACGAATTTTTGGAAGAGAAAAACAGAAGAAAATGTGTTGAAAATGCAACAAATTTTCTTGACATAGAGGGAGAGAGAAATTGAAAGTGAATAGACAACGAGAAAGCAGCCCGAGTTGGGAGGAAGATAGCAAAAGATATTTTGTTTTCTTATTATCTGGGGAAATTTTCTTCCACTTTCTTGAGCTCCAAACAGGTCAGTGCAACAGAAAATTTATTTTTCGAAATTCTCACGTTCTCTCTCTGGCGAATCTCATATCTCCTTCGCAATCTCTGTTGTATTCTATTTCCCTATGAATTCAAGCTATTGTCTGAAGTTGGTCCTGAACACTAAATTCTTAGACTTTGTTGATCCACGTAAAAGTAGTTCGCTTTTGGAGGGTGCTATTCTGCTGTTATCTTCAATCTATGGAATAAAGAGGAGATTTTCACGAAGTGGGTTGAGCTTTATTTCATGGATTTTATGGTCAAATCTATAATTCAAGAAAATTAATAGAGGTTTTTATTCATATTGTTCGAGTTTGAGCTTTGTGACAGCTTTGCTCGTGGTTTCAAAGATGCGGTTTATATACGTGTCTATGGGTCTTTCTGGAGTTAGAGGAACATCTTTAGTAGGGTTATGGAACGTGGGATTTTGGAAATGGAGCAAAGAAACCCTATTTTAGTTGGAGTTTTTGGGATTAAAGGAAGGTGTATGTATTTGCATTGTTTGGTCAAATAATTTGGTTATGGATTTTTAGCGGTGTACAATGCAACCGCCGAATAAGCATTCGCGGATCAATCTTATTGAGTTGAAAGCTCAGTTAATAAAGAGACTCGGGGCTGAGAGATCCAAACAATACTTTCATTATTTGAGTAAAATGTTGAGCTTAAAGCTAAGCAAGGTTGAGTTCAATAAGGCTTGTTTCCGTATTCTTGGGAGAGAGAATGTTAGACTACACAATCTCTTGATCTGTTCAATATTGAAAAATGCTTGCAATTCTAAAGTCCCTCCACCGCCACTGGCTAGTCATGACTGTCAGCAAAATGGGGATGTTCTCTTGTCACCTAGGAACTCAAGATCCAGATCATCCACTAGGCTCAATGCCGAGGTGGGTTCCCCTTCTCATGAGTCAGCAATAACAAATTCAGTTGTTGTTTCTGAAAATGGGAATCTGACTTCTCGTGGTGTATGGAAGCCAGTGCAGCATCATCAAGAAGTCTCATGTGAAGCAGATACTGGAAGGGATGTTCTGCTTCTGGACCCTGAGAAATTATCTTTGACAGAAGGATCTGTTGATGTTTTTCTTTCTGAAGATAGCAGAGATCTAAGTGAAGTATTGGTTGTTGAAGATGGAAGGATGTTACCTGATAGAAGTTCATTGCAAGCACCACTTGGAATTCCATTATTCTCTAGTAGAAAATCTGGGACCCCAAGGGCGTTGCCTTCTGTGAGAAGTGCTAGATATAGCAGGTCATATGATATTGGTGGATTGCTTGACTCTAAGGCATTGAGGGAACACATGCAGCAAATTGCTGCATTGGAGGGGCTTGGAGGTGCGTCATTGGACTGTGCCAATATACTGAACAGTGGGTTGGATGTCTACTTAAAGAGGTTAATTAGGATGAGCATTGAGCTAGTAGGAACCAGGCATGGATTTAATTTGAGAATAAACAACACAGTCAAGCACCATTCGTATGGGAAGCTTGTTAATGGTGTCTTGCCAAGTCAGCATAATCAGGCTCAACATAGCAGGGATTTGGATGGGATAGATGAGCAGAAATCCTACAAACTGGTTTCTTTGCTGGATTTCAAGGTTGCAGTGGAATTGAACCCACAAAGGTTTGGAGAAGACTGGCCATTAATCCTTGAGAAGATATGCATGCATTCATTTGAGGAATAACATTTCATAAACTTGTGAGTCTGTCAGAGTAATTGATTTGGTAACTTCAGGTCCAAAGGTTCCCAAAAAGGAGAAATAGGTTTTTAGGGCATCAGTGATGCATTGGATTCTCTTACATAACCTTCTTCATCAGAGTGCTGCCGCTAGGACATAAAACTATGCCCCTTAAAGGATGAATACTTAGTGACATGTTGGCGAGTAACCAAAAGGGATAAAGAGAAAATCCGTTTTTGGTTACCCTGTTGTACCTTCAGCATAATCTTGGTTCATTCAGTTTTTTCTGTAAATTATAGCGCATGAGGAAAAAAGTTTATGACAGTTTTGCAGGAATAATATCTTTAGCTTAGTAGGCAGATAAAATTGCATGATGTAAAGTTCGAATATATGTACTTGCAACACTTAAATCCCATTGTAATCTTAATATAACAAGTTATGCTAAATTGACCATTCTTGCTAACTTTACCCATATTTCTGAAACTTTTCTATGTATTAATGTCGTTTAATTGTGTTGATCTGGAATTTACTGTACTTTCACTTATAGAACCTTATATTTTTATTTCTTTATGTTATGGCTTCTCTTCTTATGAACCACTGAATAATAGCTGTATTATACCTTCTAGATGATAAATACAGTAGTCCATATTCTCTTGCTTATCCTAAAACACATGGGTTCTTTGAATTCTTGTCTAATATAGTCTTATCTTCAGCAACTCTGATATAATTATCAACTGAAGTATCAATTCTGCTATGTTGTATTTGAAAGAAAATAAGTAGGAGTTGATTTCTATATATTGCCGATTTTCCTTCTCAAGATACAGAACATTATAAGAGTGATTAAATGCTCTAAGTTCATTTATCTTAGTTAAATGGATTCTTTGCTAAATTTACAGCAACAATTGGAGTTTTGCATATTTTGTCTCTGGTATTGAGCTTGATGAATGAGACGTACATCATACAGAAACATGCCTTGTAAAAGCAGAAATGCATATTTTATTTTTGGTTCTATCAAATAGCAACGACAGCAAGGTAAAAAAATTTCTGCTTATTTGATTTTAGATGTGCTGAACCTTTCCTTTTATTAATGGAATGAGGCAGGAACAGGGTTAGGCTTAGCAGCCTGTTCTACAATCCGCTAGCTGTTGTTCTCTGGAAGAATGATGGTTGTGTGGGCTTTAGCTCAGAGTTTCAGAATAAGTTAAGCTCAGTTCAAACTTCAGACATGGCGAGTTCTCGATAGCTAAAGGTACACCCAGCGAGTAAGATTTAGCTTACTGAATACTGATGAATCCCATCTGTACTGTTATTCGATTATAAGTTGTGAGAAAATATCACATATATACAAAATGTCTTTGTCATTTGAAAGCATTTTGTTTTACCCAGCAGGGGAAAGAGTGATACATCATCATTCATGGTTCCAACAGCTCTGTACCATGCCACTGCAATGTCGGCCGTCGGATTCTAAAGGTATGATGCCAAGTGAAGTTGCAGAACACTAGGAGCACCTTATTACATATTATCATTATAACAGGAAATATCCAAATGGTCTCAAGTTAGGCATGATTTGCCGAGAAGGATGAGGATGAAGTGTGGCTAGAAGACCAGACAAAAACTCTCCAGAACGGTCGTTGCTTGCGCTTGGCATTGTTAGCAGCTATCAGCTCTGTTTCTGATCTTCTCAGCATCTCCCACATCACCTGCACATCTTGGTATTCACAAGTTTGAACATCATCATGAAGCTTCAAAAGCCCTGCGCCTGCATGCCAATAGCACCATCATAAGAGTGAAATTAAGGGAAAAAAAACAAACAAAGCACAATCAAGGAACACAAGTGAAACCAAACCACAACAAGGGTATCTTTTCTTCAGTTGTCTTTAACAATAATTGTGATGTTCTTAGCCCGGTGGTCCTGCCAAAAACTTTTTTCGAGGGTTTATTTCTGCACTAACTTTGTGATTATATATTCTAAAAGAAAGTGACTTATGTTGTTTTCGGGCTATTGCTAAGTTGAGCAAAAAGTTGCAGTAAAAAGGATGTTGATCCTCATCCAAGCCTTTCGGCTGGATGGACCATCAAGCCCGCAGAGTATCAATATCATTAACTAAACCTTTGCATTGAAAAAGTCAACTTGTTTCTTTTATTGCTTCTGCTAATCAAAGAAGATATATGCGTTTTCATGGAATCTTAATTCGTTACGGTACAAAAAGACAAACAAACAAAGAAAGCTTTGGTTTCGCAGTGGACACTGTCAGTTTGGGTTTCAGCATATAAAAATTTCTCAACGAGAAACTTAAACATTTTGTCTTTAAGTGGATCATCGAAAAAAAATTATATGGAGTGATTACTTTACTTTAAAACACTTTCTTTTCATTTAAATCGTATTGTATAATTATATTATTAAAAAATTTACTAATTTAATCTATTGAAATAAAATTTTTATCACTTAATAAATTGTTGATCCTTTTTTGCTTTTTAGTAACATGATTATATATCATGATTTAAATAAAAAGAACATATGTTGATAATGAATAACCATTTCGTATATTACTTTCTTGCTAAAGATATAGTCTGTTCATGTTTTTTTTTTCTTTATAATTTTGTCACTTTCAACAAAATTCAGCTTCTAGCATCTGTAATTTTTTTTAATCTTAAATTGTGATCTCCTTTATATTAAATATATCTCTCTTGATGACATGGTACGGTCACATCCCAATCATTTTTAACATTTATAATTGAAATAATTTCACAATTAAACACCTCAATCATTAAAAGCTCTTATTTTTATCACGGAAAAAACGAAAAAAGTTATTGTGTCAATAATTGCAAATAAATATAATTTTTTCTCCACAAAAGATTAAATGGTAATTTTTCCTAAATATCCTCAAACAACTTTCCTTGATTTTCCCTTTTAAAACTTAATTAATAACAATTTTATACTTCCTCAAAAGAGGATTTAGTTGGTGGTAATTTAATTAATTGTCGTCAATATGATTTATATTTTGATTTTACATATTAATATAGGATATGTCAGTACTTTATTTCTGCTTTAAGGTGGATTTTTACATATTAATTAAAAGACTTTCTTTTAATTTTAAAAAAAAGATTAAATTTTATTTTTTTAAGAAATGTTAATATATTTATCATTAAATCAAAATTTTAAATACATAAATAATAGGCCTATATATATATGGCATTTATTAATATTTGCAAAGTTGGTTTTGCCTTATTTATAATTGGCAGCCAATATTTTGACAAATCGCTCTTATCTACTATGGACCTTCCATATTGCAACCATCTTGAGGTGACAATTGACATTAATAAATAAATAAAAGAAAAATGACAAAGAAATTGTGAGTGATGAAAAAAAAAAGACCACTTTTAGAAACTAATTAAACACATAAGCTCTATACCAAAAAAAAAAAATCAAAGTATAATCTCCTTAATATGAGATTAGTTTTGACAAAATTGAAAATAATATAATAATAAAATTAATTATTATAATGATAAAATTAAATGCTGTAATAGTTACGGAAATTGAAAACAAAATGATCATAAAATCAATTATTGCAATGAACTAACTACTAAGGATGAAATTGAATATCTTAATGATGATGTTAAAATTGAATAAAAAGAGAAAACTTGAACTCCACTTCTACCATAACATTCCTTTGAAATTAGAGAAGGAATAAAATTTAGCAAATCAACAGAAATTTGAAAAAAAAAAGGAAAAAGAAATTTAAAAATTCCATTATTACAAGAAAAAGAAGGAAGAAGGAAGAGAAATTTCCAGAAAGAAAAAAGGTGGTCGGAATCGAAAACGAGAAAACAGAGAGACGGTGGAGAGAATGAGTATGGAAAACGCACCGTTTTTGCGAGCTTTAACACGAGCAGAAACAGAACACCAGACTCTTCTAACGGGGAAGATCATCTTATGCCACCAATCCATGAATTTTTGTTTCACTTTAATCTTCTTCTTGCTAATCTTCTTCCTCTTACGTCCTCCTCCGAATATTCTAAACCCCGTCGTCTTCACCCCGGCCAGAACTCTCGATCTCCAAACACAAACAGAGAATTCAACAGAAAAACAGAGAAGCTATAGCTTTGCGTTTGCGTAGATTTTGAAAAAGCGGAAGAAGAAAATACGGAGGTCGGAGTTGGCGGAGCTTGGAAGAAGTAGCTCCACCATAACCATAAACAACAAATCAATCAATCCAACTCAATAGAAATTAGCCGACGAAGTTTGAGGGAAAACTGAGTTTTATAAGTGGTGCTGGACTTTTGTATTACTGCAATTTACAAAGAGAGAAACGACAATATGGCCACCGACACGTGAGCTATATCTAATGTGTTCACAAAATAGCTGAGGAGCAAAAGAGGTGATTATTTTATTATTATTTTGGAATTTACATTTGATGTATTTTTATTAATATTCTATTAATTGATGAATTTAATAATATGTATTAAAAACTGGCATGCTGTAATTCGTTGATGTTGACTGTGTACAAAATTTTTACACTGACAATTAATCAAATATAAATTCATTATTTTAAAGCTACTTTGGTTTTAGTTTGTTAAGTTCAAAATACAGAGTATTATTGAGTACACACTTGTGTAGTTGGTTGACAATTGTGACAATTAAAAATGTACATAAGGTATGGATATTTTACAGTCTAATCATTATATTATATTATTGTTACACTCATGGGACGGTTTTATATTTTATATGTTTCGTTTGCCAAAAGTAATTACTTTGGAATAATATTGAAGCTATACTTTTAGCACTACATATAAACGGTATTTTTTTAATCTAAACTTAGTTAATTCGGATTTGAATACAATGGGTAATTTTCTATGGACCATAATTTGCTTAATAGCCAGATATATTCTTAATATTGAGTACAAAATGGATCTAAGTTTTCAAATGTTTTATTGTATGTAAATCAATTCACAAAATTTTTTTTAAATAAATTATCACATTTCAAAGTCACGTAATTAAATTCAAATATGTTAAAAAAATATTAATTTATGTTTGTATTGTGTACATGACACGCTACGTAATAACTCATATAGTTATCCATGTCAGCAATCACATAAGATGTCCAAACGATAATTTGTGTCATTTAACATATATAGATTTAATTGTGTTATTTTAAAAGGTTAGGTGTTTATTTACAAAAAATAAAAATTTTATAAATTGATTTATATGCAACAAAACATTGAGATCTTGCTCAGTTGGCAACGCAGGCTGAGTTTGTGGGAAGAGCTCTCGTGTTCGACTCCCACTAAACACATCTTTGGGGAGGAGTGAAGAGCCTTAACTGTGACTAAACCCCGAACAAGATTAATCTCAGACCGTTAAAACGGATGAGTATACCTGTGGTCTACACAAAAAAAAAACTTTGAGATCTTGTATTCATTTTATACAAAAAAGTTCAAAATATATTTAGATATTAAACCATCCGAAATTCGAATATTTAATTATATAAAAACAAATCTTTCTTAAATATTTAAATAAAAGAAGATTAAAGTGAAGTTAATAGGATTTAAAGTGTTAGACATATTCATTTTTTTTGGCTAAGTTTTCAAAAATCTCATATATTTTCAAATACTAATTAAGTAGTTTCATGCAGACATTTTCACAATTTATTAAGCACATGATAATAAAAATTTTGATATTAGAAAATTGCATAAATTAATCCACCTTTTTTTAAACCAAAATCTAGTGTATAAACACTATATGAAATGAAATTTTCTCTCCATGTCACTATAAACATGTACATTGGAGTTGCTTATAATTAAAGTCATTTATTATATTCCTACGTAACAAATGTGATTGTAGATTCGTTAGGGAACAAAACGAAATGTACAAAGACAAATGGTAACGTATATTCTCATTATTAATCCCAAAAGGACAAAAATAAAAGCACCACGTGGTTCATTTTAACCAGTCCTTTTTTTTCCCTTTTGATTTCCCTTGCTTTACGTTGGGATTAATTTTATTTTACTTAAAGCTGAATTTGACCTAAGTATTGAAAACGCGTCAAATTTTGATTGGAAGATTCAAATTCTGTCCTTTGTGGTGGGCGGATTAGTTGTTTGAATTATTTACAAAAGGTAAAATAAAAAAAATGAAAATATACGTAGCGAATTTAATAAATAATTAAACTTGCTTTTTTTTTAAAAAAAAATCTGTTGGCTATGGAGAATCAGTGTCGGCAATGGCGTCGGGCCGTCGGCCACGTAGCCAATAAGAAAAACGGGTATGGCATGATAAAGATCGATGATCAAATGTGCCCGGGTTCATTTTGACAGATATCTAGCCAATCAGATTGTGACATATATGAGCATGTTCATAGGATTCTTCTGTCTTTTGATTAGATCCTCAGTCTTTTTCTTTTCCATGAATTCTAAATTCCAAAACCATCAAACTATTTTTTTTTCATTTCTGTTCTTGGAAGTCTTTTTGAATATTGAATTTATTGCCTTCTTGGAGGAGCCGGAAAATTTCTAATTGAATTCCAAAGTTTCAAAAATCTTTTGCGTTGGATTAAAAAATTTTGAGACTATAGAGTTGATTTTATTGAATTATGGAGATTTTATTATAAAATTCAAGCAGCTAGAGTAAGTCTAGAGTAAATATGATACTTTGTATATAGAGTTCGTGTGCTTGCATCACGTAAAATCATATTCGTATTATATAAAACATAAAAATTTCACATTAAAATTCATGTAACACATTAACTACAATTTTTTTATTATATTCATAGTTCGTAAATTTTTGTGTCTTTTATTTATCATTTTTATGTTGTGTTATCAAGTTGTATTTAGTATTGTCAAATTTATTTAGGAGTATAAGATTAGAGAAAATGAGAATTAATATTGATTCGTTAAATTCGTACTCTTACCTTATATTTAGATTGAAAGTAGGGAAAGAAAAGGAAAGTTAGGTAAAATAAGAGAATGTTAGAAAAAAATTTTAGTCAAGGAAAAGAAAGAAAGGGGGAGTGAGCACTTTTTACTTTCCTTTGACTTAATTTTAATATCCTAATTTGGAGTAAAAAGAGGGAAAAGAAACGTGGAAAAAAATTTAACATGTAAAATATTAAAATTTAATCTTATTGTATGATAAAATTTAAAACAAAAGATGCTATAATTAGAAAGAAAATATTATAATAAATCATTTTCTTTACTTTCTACAACTTAATTAAACGAGGGTTGTTAGAATTATTTTTCTTTCCTTTCTTTTATTATTTTTAGCTATCCAAACAATAGCTATATGTACTCTTTTCTCTCTTTTTTTTTCTTTCCATTCTTTTCCTTTACTAATTTTTATCCAAATATAGCGTTAATTATTCAGATAATTCACTTCAATACAAACATCCTTTTTCTCACATCATCAAAGGCTCAAAGCCATAAAAAATTTGGTGATCATAACAATAAGAATTGATAATTATCGCACATCCCTAAATAAAGTAATTTTTTTCTGAATCGATTGAACAATGAAAATTTAAATAATGTCAGCACATTCATATTCATCAATAAATCTCTGATAAATTAAAATACATCTCTTATTTATTGACATGATGAGTGTGATATATTTTAAATTTATTTCATTGTCTTGAACTAGGGCCTTTTTGCCTTTTCTCTACTAAAAAAGTGATTTTGAGATTTAGTTTTTCTCTAAACAAATATCTAAATAAAAAAATTAAAAATTTAAATATTAAAGCATATGAGAATTTTGTTCAATTACACAAAAATTTGCTTGTTTTTGTAAAGGAAGTTTTTTTGTTACAAAAAAATATTAAATAAATAAGGATAGAAGTGATGTTGTTTGGATTTAAATCCGAACCTTATAAGATATCACAACTCATTCTTAACACTCGGTTAAAAAGTTATTGGTTACAAATGAAGTTAATCAAGGTAATTGTGTTTTCTATTTACCTCAAAAATAGATTTCTATTTTGTATAAAAAAATTTTTGAGTTAATTGGAAGGTATTCTTCAAATTTAACTTACCATTTTTCCCACATGTGAAAGCAATACAATTAAGTAATAAGTATGTCGTCAACAGCCTCTCGAGTTTCAATCGAGTGATTAAAAAAATTTAATTAAAATTTAGTTCGATTGAAACAATTTCATTCGTATTTAGTTCGATTGAAACAATTTCATTCGTTATCCTTAATTATCAAAAAGTGAAAATAATGTCAACAATCTTCTTTTTTTGTTAGGGTAAGAAAGTTCTGGCCTTGTCTCCTATTGACAGTTTCAATGAACCTAATCTAATTTTCAAAAATAGCTTATAGCTGTGGACAACTAAATTGAGACTTTAATTTGTTCTTAATCAATGTCCCTACCTAACCAAAAACAAGAAAACCTTGTTCTTACAAGTTTAATTCACTAACGACATAATGTTGATTTTACTTTTTTTAATACATGTGATTTGGATTATATAATAAGAAATAATTTCTTTTAATTTCGTAAATTTTTATCTCGTTCATCTTAATATTTAAATTCAAATTTTTTATAAGATCGTAAATTCTACACATTAAGACATGCTCTTGGAAACTAAAACAAAGTATTTAATTTCTACAAAGTGATCTTAATTAATTGGTTTTAGTTAAATTTGATGTTTGATATTTAGACATGTAATTTAATTTCCTCCAAATTTGAGCTGTAAAATCGAGAGTAGCATTGGAGGCGTGGTAGATAGAGGTATAACAATACATAGAACATTTGAGAATCTTTGTCTCTACCGACAATTATTTGATTGGTTGTTGAGTGAGTCACATTTGGTTGATGAGGCAGAAAAACGTGTGATTTTCCTTTTTCATACACTAATTAATTACCAAGATAATTATGATTTGATACCACATAGTTCTTCATGCTTTACCTAAATTTTAAGCTAATTATTATACAACTTATTAATCATTTAAACTTTTTAATTATTTTTTATACGTAAAGATTTTATGTTGGCAATTAAAAATGAGTGTCGTGCTCATTTACAATTTTTTTTAATTGGAGGTAAGATATGAATACGTTTGAATTTAAATTCAAATCATATAATATGTTATAATTTTTTTAATACATAGTCAATAAATTATTGACTTCGTTTACAAGACTTAACTAGCTCACCTTACGACATGAACTGACGAGCACCTCTTGTGTTCGCATCTCATAACTCTTCTCACACGTCATCAATTTATTTTATTTTATTTTGTAATTATAATTAGCTTGAATCTAAAATTTACACAGTAAATTCTCAAATTTATTATTGGGATAGAGTGTTCACAAACATGGAAATAAAAAAAAAATTCAAACTCAAAATTTTACATCATGAGTGTTTTCAGTCTATAGATTAAGATTTCATCAACACTCTATCATTATAATAATTTTATTGAATCTAACTAAAACTATCATACTTTTTTCCTTTAAATTAATAGGTTTATATATGATGTACTGACAATATGTAGTTTCTATATAATATCAATACATCAGAGGTTGACACCTTATCAATTAGTAAATTAAAAAATATGTCAAGCCTTTAAAAATAAATATAAATAAATTTTTTTAATTTGCTCATAAAGACTTATGATGAGGTATCAACCTCTGGTACATTGACAATGTATAGAAACTATACACTGTCAATACATCATAAATGAATCATAAATTAATATGATATCTTTGCGTAAGGTAATAAGGTTTGTGCAAAATCCATTGCCCTCATTAATGCAAAAGAGACTAATTTACTTCAATAATTTGGATTGATAATTGATGCAATTTTGAAAAAATAGAACTTGTGTTAATTAAGAAACCATTCAAGGCACTCAAGGGTTGCGGCTCAGTTGGCAACGCAAGTTGAGTTTGTGAGAAGAGTTCTGGGGTTCAACTTTCACTAAACATATTTTTGGGGAGGAGTAAAGAGCTTTAACTGTGACTAAATCTCAAAATGATTAGTCTCAAATCGTCAAAATGGTCGAAAAAACCTATGATCTACACAAAAAAAAAAAACGAAACCATTCAAGGCTATTAATGCGATGGTGAGCTAAATATCTCGTGCGGGTTTCGTCGACTTCTACTTGAAAAATAAAAAATAGCGTGGTGGGCTGGTGGGGTTATGTCACTTTTACAAACTTTCTAATTTCTATGTCTCACACACACACACTTAATGCAACCCTAACCAATTAGCAACACTATTCTTCCTTGTCGCTCTTCCATGTGGTCCTTATGGCTAATCATCATCCTTTTTTGGGACTTTTTTTTTATGGTAATCATAACTCTTTTGTTCCATTCATGTTATACTAAAATTAATAATGATTATATACACACGTGTATGTATGTGTGTGTATATATATATATGTATGTATATATGTATGTATGTACAATGAAAATTTTCGATTTGAGGAAAAAGAAATGCATTTGCTAAGATTCAAATTTTAAACTTGCACAACTTTTATACTTTAGGGTTAGGTTGAGGACATTACCATGCTTGAACCAATGTCAAAGATCATATGTGTATGTATGTATTTGTTATTAGATAGATCATGCATATGCAAAATAGAAAAATAGTGAACTTGGAGCTTAGCTCAATTAATGGTTCATACAATTACTTTTAAGCAGTGACATCCAACAATTTAGGGTTTTAATTGTAGCACCTGCAATCCTTTTCTTTATTAGAAATTTTAGTTTTTATTTTTATTTTTTAAAAAATGGATGGTTCTTAAGTTCAACCCTTTGAGTGGATCAATTTGATTTAATAAAAATTGGGACATGCATCAAACAAAATACTAAATAAGACAAATGTATCCAACTTTTGATTTAGAATTTGATTGTGGCATTTCATGTTTTACTATGGAATTTTCCACTTTGATTGTGGAATTTATAGACTACTAATTATTATAAATGATGAACGTATTAGACATAAGCCTTGTTTAGTGCATAAGACAAATTTTTGTGGGTCAAAAAAAATAAATATATACTAAATTTGTCTCGTTTGTATGATTAAGCTAGCTGGTTTTGATTTGAAAGGATTAATATTTGATTTATGGTAATAATTATTCATTTGATCAAAGTGAGAATTAATGATTAATTAATAATATATAGAATAACTAAAACAAGTTTAAAAGTTGTTTTCTTTTATTGCAATGCAATCCCTTCAAACTAAGACTATATTTCAAAAATAATAAAATATTAATTCAACTGATCATACTTTCATATTTAAAGTGTAATAAATATTTTTATTCAATTTTTTCTCTTTTCTATTCTACCAAGATATCTATTTTATTTTTTTTATTTCATTTCGTGAGCCAAATTCATTTAAAAATTTAAAATTCGAATTTTAGTGCTAACTGGATTTTTTTCTCTAAACCAGAGACGTCTAAATAATATTGTTAGTCAAGTTTGGCTGCTTTACTTGTTTGGGGGGCAAAACACGACAAAACACAAAATAACGAGCTAGCTAGCTAGAAGCAAAAGCACTTATGAAAAGGCCATGGGCTCATGGCTCAAGGATTCTTGAAAATTATTTTCAGGCTTAAATTGTTTATTCGTTAATTACAAAAAAAAATTGGTGGGGCATGTAAATGTTTTCTAGCTAACGAAAAGCCTCTTTAATTTGAATTAACATATATAGTGATAAAATACAATTATCTTAAAACTATGATAATATTGTAATGCCATTCCATTGAGATAATTGAATATATATATATATATATATATATATATATATATATATATATACACATGTTCAAAGAAAGAATGTTTTATTTAATTGATGTATATTTTATACTATAAAAATCCATTAATGAATTTAAATATTAATTATTAATTCAAATAATCATTCATCATTTTTAAAATATAAAAATTTTGTAAATATGAAGCTCGTGTTATAGTATTTGTATTTCCTCTTTCTCTAAGTCAAAACTTTTTATTGTAAAAAAAATTCCATAAAGACATTGTTGATAAATTTTAAATTTTTGGTGACAATGTATAGAAAAATAATCATGACAACCATATTAAAGTAAATATTTATTATCACATAAATAAACTAGTAGCACTGAAAAAAATAATATCAACCTCAAGGCCAAAATTGACGGGATATTATGAGAAGAATAATTATCATTATGTTGCAAGGTCAAATGGAGTCAATCCTAAAATCATACATATCACTTTTCATTTTAATGGGATTATTCTTAGATTTTATTATGTCGCCCAAAAAAATATTGAAAAGCTGTCTTTTAATCTTCATTGAGCACAATAAAAAGAAAAGTCTATTCATCAAATCAACCAATTTAATTAACAATTTTTTAATTATAAACTTCGAGGTAAATCTTTTCCGTGGATTTATTCAGAAGTATTATTTTGTAAGAATTATTATTTTATATATTGTCAATAAAGTTTTTAGATACACAAGTAGGATTAAAATGATAATATATATCATTTAAGAAATATTAAAAAATTAAAAAAAATTTAAAATTAAATATGTGTTACTATTTTAACATCGCTTCCAAAATTTAAAATTTTCACTAATAATACGTCGGATAATAATCTTACTTTTAGTTCAAAACAAATCAGACAAGATATGAACAAAGATTAGTGGTTTTACTTTCTTCTTTAGGCATTGTCAATCAAGTTAAAGTCCTCATTCCATTTCCACCCGAAGCACTGCCCAAACATCACTAGAAGAAGTTGGATTGTCCAAATGACAAGTAAAGTTGACATTTTCCTTTTTCCTTTTCCAATGTGGTTGGTTTTCAGTGCAAAATTTTAGTTAGTGGAAGTTGTAAATTTTTAGGATGTTCAAAACCAAGCATTGGATTCGATTATCCATCAACTAGATTGTTCTTGGCGCTAATATGATGGAAAAGAATATGCCATCCTACAAAGCAAGACATTCTTCCTTTGAAGGAATTGCTTAGATGACATAAGCACCTGATTAGATGGATGATTTGGATAGGTTATGTAATAATTAATGAATGTTTAAATGGTGAGTTTAAGCTTTAAACATGATTTACTATCTTGATAAAGATTCTAAGTACTTTTTTTATGTCTTTATTAAAAGTGGTATCATACCCTGTAAAATTATGCAATCTGGTATTTGGTGAATTTCGCATAAATCCATAAAGGTTAATTCAATTCGTAAGGATATGAGAGGTTTTTTTTTTTTTAAATCAATATCAATTTTCGTGATAGCATTCTAAAAATAAAACTTTGGATGCATCATGTCCATACAAAAGATAATGTATAAAAAAATTAGAAACTTAAATAAAATTGAAGATATACTTTTTTTTGTTTAAAAAAAATATATCAAAACTTGACCTAACCGTTATTATTTCTTAAAAGAAATTAAATTTACATTCGATTCCCGACCTTCTTCTTGTACCCTCCTATGAAATATGATGAATCATTGCATCGTGAAGACGACCAAATGCTCCCAAACAATGAGCTATCGCATTAATAAAAACCTTTTTATATCTTCTAAATTTGTTGGTTTCTTCAGCCCACGATTTCCTCCTATGGTCATAGAGATCCTGTGTCGCATTTGGTGTTTGTTTTCCCTAGATTGTCACGTCTAGCCTTGAAACTTCGAATCACGTTTTGTTTTGAGTCTTTTTCACTGTCTTTGATCACCAAAGATAAGCTAGCTAGCTTCAGCATTTTAAGCCATACCACTGTTCAGGTGTGGCTGGGAATTGAGATTGCTCTCATGAACCATCTCTTCTTCCTTTTGTTTTTATATACTTTTCTTTTCTATTCTTTTTCATGGATCACAGAATTATCATCATTTTAATGGTACCTTTGGTTTTTTTGGGTTATCAGCTGGCTTGGAATGAAGTCAAACTTCAGCAGTATATATTGTGAATAGCCATTTATCACACACCAAAGAGACTTAGCTGTCTAGCATTGGTTAAGCTTTAGTAATGGCATAGCTTGAACTAACTCTAGGAATTATTGGGATAAAATTGGGCCCAGGTTGGTGGTTGAAACAGGCTGTAGATGCAATCACATGATTTGCAGCAAAAGTTGAGATCTTTGCTTATGAAGAAAAGCTTGACAGAGAGGTAATGGTTGAGCCAAAATCAGTATAATTTCATAGAATATCTCCCCTTTTTCTATTGAAAAGTGTAATTGACTAATTGCACATATCCATAACCAGAAACACAAGGGAGAGATCGAAAGTGGACCACGTATTGACAATGTTTACAGCATTTAACACATTGTGTCGTATTCAGTCATCAATGTTCTTCATATACTCCTTTGAAAGTTTAGTCTACATTATTAGCTGTTGCTCCCGGAGTAGAGAATATCCTGATTCAAGCAAAGCCTCTATCGTTTACTGTTCAACGAAACATAGTCTGGTCAATCACATGGGTTGCACATTGAAGATAGCAGAGAAACTCAATTCAGAACTTTTCAAGTATGCATGCTTGAAGCCTAGGTTCTTTCAACTTAATAAAAACCATCTTTCAAAAAAAAAATATAAAGATGCACTGGGTTTTCCCTTTTTAGAACAGATTGACTAGGCTCTAGTAATGTGTTCACCACCTAAACAGAAGATACAATTTCTTTTGGAGTTCTTTTCTATGAATGAAAACTGGTAATGAATATGTTGGTATAATAAATGTATAACCAATTTTCCTAGAAAAGTTCAAGGTTGACTTAAAAATGAGCTAGATATGGTCTGTGATTCATTATACCACCTGTGTTTGGCCAAAAAAAAAAACAATACCACCTGTGAAGGAGAAAATACAGGGAGTTGTTCATTCTTTTTTCGTTGGAGCAGCTTGTGTCCGAGTTTTTCAACTCCTCCAATATCCTCAATCCACTGTAATGGACAAGGAGTAAGATGATGGAAAATACATAAAATTACTAGTTTAAGAAATATTAGATACCTTCCGAAAATGCTTCAAATAATAATCAGCAATGTACTGTTGCACCATGTTAGGTATGAGAATCACTAAGAAATGAAAGTCCACGTATATGGAGAGTTAAATGCCTTTGAAATTGATCTGTCATACGTTCGAGACCCAAGAGCTCCATAAAAATCCAAGGCTGTCCAAAAACCAAAATGGAAACAAATTCAATGAAGTACTCTAAACCAAATTTTTAAGCAGGTAAGAACCAGGAATTCGTGATACAATCCAATGTCATCTCTGTAGATAACAGTGGTAAAAAAATAGTGAATTTTCACATTTTGGGTAAAAAATGGGTTAGTATTGGAATTGATTTCAAAGAAAAGTTAAGAACAAGACAATGAAAATCCAAACAAACATTTTGAAGGAAGTAGTATATGCCAATCACTGCAGAGGTGAATGTTTGACCAAAAATAACCACTTCAGAATGACAATATATAATGTAACCAAACAAGCATTGATCTATCACATAACGAGCAGCGTGTGAACATGGGCGGAAGGAAGTAGTATGAACTCATGTATCAATCCTCAAAAGTTACCCTTTTTTGTTTTAATCTTTCTTTATGTTTGGTTGATCAGATTTTTCTGATTTCCTCTTCTTTTCATTTAATGAAACCGGTTTCAATGGCATCCCTCCTGTTCTGCTGTGAAGGAAAATTGCTGGTTTGGTGGTAGGCAATGGTAGTTTGATAGAGTAACCGTTAAGCATGAGAACAATGGTAGCCATCGCAGGCCCAACAACTGGATCTTCCTGAACACATAGTAGCCCAATTTGGTTGCATCTAATGACTTCATTTCTAGAGTAAGTATCCCTCAGAATAGGGTCCAACAATTCCAATGGTTCCCATCCTTCCTGTGTTTCCAAGCCTGCAGTGGTTCATTAAGTAAGATTCAAAATGTTACCTCACCGTTCAACTTTATATGTTGCCTTTTCTTATTCTTCTTCTTTTTGTTCTAATCCTTTTAGGTTTCTCTAAGATATAAGGATATTTGAATTAACAAAAAAAAGAAATACAGGCTGACTTATACGTACGTAGCCAATGAGGCCCTCAGCACAATCTGTTTGATAGAAATTGCTGTTTCTTTGGCCACTTTTAATTTCTAGAACTAAAACACCGAAACTATATGCATCCGATTTCATAGAACACTGCCCCTACAATGCATATTCGAGAGACATGTAGTCACTATAGAACCAGTATAATGACAAAAACAAAGGTATTTAGTTTGAACTAATAATTTATGTTAACAGCAATCAGGATAGCTTACAAATGCTATACATGTTCAAAAGTTATTAGGTACCAACAACTGTTCCGGTGGTTCCATGAGCTTGATCAACTTCGAAAATCCTTGTCATGCCAAAATCTGAAAATTTTCGATTCATTTCACCCTTGAGATCATGGTTTATGATTCGAAGCTGAGAATGCTGACAATTTCACAATGTCTAGTTATACAACAACGACAAATTTTCATTAAGTGTATGATGCAATTTTACATTTTTATTCATTAACCAGCAAGATGCCTGCGCCATACTATGGGACGGGGAGGCAAGGGGTAGAACATTCTAAAGGGGACATTCATTTTGAAATTGATAGAAATAATAGAAGGGTTTGAATAAAGTTGAAAACTTCGCAGATTAAATCATGAGAAGCTTTGGTCTTTAAAAAGATATAGTACAACTAAAAATGCCCATTTGAGTATTAATTAAATTTCTCTTGATGTTTGTTTCATCAGATTCTTTTATTTTCCCTTCTTCACCTTATTCCGTATCAATCTTGACTAAGTTCTACTAGCACGCTACTGCTTGCTCTATCTGAAACCTCGCACCAAAAGGCGGGTCACTTCCTAGTAATTATGGATTAGCAGCACTATATTATTCAAGCTTTATTTTTGTTGTTGCCAAAAACAACAATAAAAAGTTGCTGACGTCAAATCCTCGATCTTTGCGTTAGTCTGTCTTCAACGAATCTGCGAAATAGGAAAAGTCAGAGGGGCGCAGGGGTTTTCCCCTGCGCCTGCACTCCGATGCTCAAGTCAGACAGGGTTTTGGCAGGGTTTCAGTAGGGAAATAGAGCTTAGGGTTTAAGAATGATACATGTGACCTATTTATAGGAGTTATTTTGCGCGTAATTACCTTTAAGCCCACAGCTTAAATAATAACCTAGTGGATTATTTCTGGGCCTTTTGAGTCTTCTTTCCTCTTGGGCTTAGATTATTATTTGGCTCAATGGTCTTCAACTTGATTTATAGAAAAGTCCAGTAATAATTGATCTAGTCCACATCAATTGCTCCCCACTCTTTTACAAGGTTTACCTTGTGAAAGAGTATATAAAGAATGAGCTTTTCAAATTCTCTTGCTGCCCTCTTCCAAGAATCTTTTCATCTTCACTTGAGGGCTTAACTAGTGAACTTCATTATTATTCGTAGCGAAAACGACTTCGTGTCATCATTTTTTTTGTCAAAGTGTCTTTTTAGAACACTACCGGGATACGTTTTTCTTCTCTGAGCTAAATGCTTCTCCAGTGGAATATACCACCCTTCTTTTCAAATTCAAGGTCTTAGCTGACCGAAACCAAGAGGTATAAGGAGAAATTACAAGATTGTGGAGCCACCAAAGCCTTTTAGTTTCATCAGATGCGGTTTGTGCTTGACATGCTCCGGATTGGTTGAAGCTTGATCCTGATGCTGAGGGTTTGGAACATTTTCTGAGAATAGGCATTTATAAAGATCTATCTGATCTTACCAGCCCTTAAGAGCCTTTTCGTTGACCCGAGATGGTCGGGGTTCTCACAGGCTTGGACGAAGATGATTTAGATAATTATAGCACCTCAGGGCGTAGATGCTTGGGTGCCTGTTAGTATCGATGCTCCTTTTGAGGCAGAAGTTAATCTAGAGTGCTCCCCAGTTTTTTGTGAAAGAGCTTAGTCTTTTACAAACTGATCAGCCCATTTTTAAACTCATCTACCAAAGCAACTATACATTTACCTTGTATTAGTTTCACGTAATAATCCGGCTTTCCTCGTGCACTTTTTTGCTTCAAGTTCTTTTACATATGGGGCTTATGTCGCTCAATTACTGCTTCAAGCTCAAGCACGTCATGCATGACTTACATCGCACACTTTTTTGCTTCAAGTAAATGCGTAGCCTACATCGCACATTTTTCGCTTCAGGCTTTTGGTTTGCCCATCTCGCACGCTTTTGTGCTTAGGGACTTTTCATTTGCCTATCTCGCACACTTTTCGCTTAGGGATTTTCGAATTTGCCCGTCTTGCACCATTTTGTGCTTAGGGACTTTATAGAATTGATAAGGATATAACATCGCTTTTATATCCGGAATGCCAATATAAAACATTTGCATGCACTTTGTCAATCAATTTTGGGGACATCCGATAAAATTGTAACGTACCTCGTACCATACCTCACAGCCTGCATACTTTGTGCTCCCTAAGTTTTTCTTTGCAACTTTTTGTGTCCAAAGAAGAACTTTTACTGGAGTATTGGTCCTGTCTTGCGTACTATCCGCTTAAGGACTTGTTAGAATATAATATCGTTTATATCCGAGATGCCAACATAATGCGTTCGAAGATATCCGATAAAATTGTAACGTACTTCGTACCATACCTCACAGCCTACATACTTTGTGCTCCCCAAGTTTTTCTTTGCAACTTTTTATGTCCAAAAAAAACTTTTACTGGAGTATTGGTCCTGTCTTGCGTACTATCCGCTTAAGGACTTGTTAGAATATAATATCGTTTATATCCGAGATGCCAACATAATGCATTCGAGGACATCCGATAAAATTGTAACGTACCTCGTTTAGAGATATTTTTGCCCGTCTCGCACCCTTTTGTGCTTAGGGACTTTTTGTTTTGCTCGTCTTGTATCTTCTCGCTTAGGGTCTTATTTTTGCCCGTCTCGCGTATTTTTCGCTTAGAGACTTATTTGTGCCCGTCTCGCTTCTTTTTCTCGCTTAGGGTCTTATTTTGCCCGCTTGGGGTCTTATTTTGCCCTTCTAGCTTCTTCATCATGCTTAGGGTCTTATTTTGCCTGCTTAGGGTCTTATTTTGCCCTTCTAGCATCTTCGTCATGCCTAAGGTCTTATTTTACCCGCTTGGGGTCTTATTTTGCCCTTCTAGCGTCTTTGTCATGCTTAGGGTCTTATTTGTGCCCGTCTCGCATATTTTTTGCTTAGGGACTTATTTGCGCCCGTCTCGCGTCTTCTTTACGCTTAAGGTCTTATTTGTGCCTGTCTCGCGCATTTTTCGCTTAGGGACTTATTTGTGCCCGTCTCGCGTCTTCTTCACGCTTAAGGACTTATTTGTGCCCGTCTCGCATCTTCTTCACGCTTAAGGACTTATTTGTGCCCATCTCGCATATTCTTCACGCTTAAGGTCTTTTTTGTGCCCGTCTCGCGCATTTTTCGCTTAGGGACTTATTTGTGCCCGTCTCGCGTCTTCTTCACGCTTAAGGTCTTATTTGTGCCCGTCTCGCGCATTTTTCGCTTAGGGACTTATTTGTGCCTGTCTCGCGTTTTCTTCACGCTTAAGGTCTTATTTG
Source organism: Heritiera fomes (assembly GCA_032173925.1). Taxonomy (NCBI): domain Eukaryota; kingdom Viridiplantae; phylum Streptophyta; class Magnoliopsida; order Malvales; family Malvaceae; genus Heritiera; species Heritiera fomes. Next base: position 6,815,267 of record JAPDPM010000015.1, read on the forward strand.
TGCCCGTCTCGCGCATTTTTCGCTTAGGGACTTATTTGTGCCCGTCTCGCGTCTTCTTCTATTCCTGCAACATGTCTAACAAACATGGAAGATTATCATAGTACAGATAAAAATAACTGGCCTTTCGTTTCATAATGTAGTATTTTCAATTAAGTGGAATAATTGCAGCAAATGTTAAAACAATAATAGCAAATGTTTACCACCAGTACTATTCCAAGTCTTTGTTTTTGAAAAATCTGTAAGGTACGAGTGCTGTGATGTTTTGCTGTCAACCATGGATTCTGCACTAAGTTGTGCCTCGGTACCATCAATCTATCTTCACGAGCTTACCACAAGTTGTTTTTGATTGAACCAAGCTCTTCCTGGCTTGCTGCCTTTCACGACAGTGGCTAGTGCCTATCTCGAACACCTGCCTAATTCAATCACAATTGTTAGAGTGGACAAGAAATTTGAAAACATCGTTTGAGAGTACCTCAGATCTGGTTACCACCCTTATGTCCCTGCTTGAGTGTGTTTGTAATTTCCGTTGTGCCAAGCACTCACTTGTATTGATACTCCAGAATGCTATGTATAGGGGTTTACAAAAGAGACACATCCTTGATCTCGACACCTTGAGCCGGCACATCCTTGTCTTGCTTAAAGGACTCATGAAGCCGACACACTTTTTATATATATAAACCTTCTTTCACATGTGTGGTTATCAATAATCTAAGTGTGTGGCTCTTAAGCCACTTCTAGATTGCTAGAGCAGTTCTTGGGTCGTAGGAAGCTTTTGGACACTCGGTCGGACTAGGTCTAGAAGATTCTAGATCGTTTAGCTCAAATCCCGCACTTGGGCGTGTGCTTGGATCGCCAAATTTAAATGTGCTCGCCTGCATTATGCTAACGGGGGAATTTTGCGTATGGGTGCTGTGTTCACCTAATTTTCTTCGCTGTCATTTTATCAAAGTAGGGAGCTTATCGCATGCGAGAGCCCCTATCTCATCCAAGGCCTGTCGCTCGTGGGAGCTCCCCTGTCTCCCCAGGTCTGTCGCATGCGGGAGACCATGTCTTGCTAAAGGCTTGTTACGCACGGGAGCTCTTGTCTAGCTCACGGCCTGTCACTCTTCTTGGCTTTGAAGTTCAATTTCACAACAAAGAAGATAAGGTTGCGCATGTTCTAGTCGTGTCGCATGCCTATAGTGGTGCAAACTGCTCTGTCGCGTGACCTTGAGCTAGCTTGGGACAAAGTGCCTATTGCATGCTTGTAGTCGCGCAAATTTGCAGTGTAGCAAGCACCTTTCGAGCGACAAATTGTTCTGTCACATAACGTCTTGCATGCAATTGAATATTCAAAAGAGTGGCATCTTTGTGAGATCTTCAATAATGGTCCCCCTTTCTAGCCATTTTGGCTATCACACGCGTGAGCCACCTCTCGCAGAAAGAGTCTGCCACGTAGAACCTTGTCGCCAAAATTTGTCATGTGCGAGCCTATGCTTGCCGAATTGAAAACACTGCTGTCGCCCATTCCTTGTACTCTATTGCCAGAGATCTTTCAGGCAACAGGTTGGGCTCTGCCCATTCCGCGTACTCAATCACCAGGGAACTTTTGGGTGATAGGCAGGGTTGTAGCCCACTTCTTGTATTCTGCCGCCAGAGATTATTGCCTTTACACTATATAGCTCCCCGAGTTCTTCTTTGAAACAGTGTTGTCATTCCTGTTCAGAGATGAACTTTTTCTCGAGCGTTGTGTTTGATTGTGTGCAGAGTTGCCTAATCTTTTCTCGCTTCGGTCACTCTGAATGGCTCGCCCATAGAGTTTTCTCTCCTAGGCGAGTTCCTATGTCGGTTGATAAGTGCTTGCTTGTGTGGGTCTTAGGATGGCTGTATTCTTACTCATTATTCACAACCGTACTCTCGTGGTGGCCACTAGCTTGTCTGACCTTTTGTGTCCTGTCCGGTTTTCGCCGCTCATCTATGCTCTTGCACATCTGGGCGAACACGAGGGTGCATTTTAAGTTCTAGCGTGTTACCTGAGGTCTTTGGTTGGGGATTGCCCAATAGAGCTCTCTTGGACTTATTCTCGCTTGTTCTTAGTTCTTCGTCTAGCTCTTTCCTTTCCTGGGTGAGCTCATCTAGCGTTGTGTGCACACTTCTGCCATAGTGCGTGCTTTACCAGTCGAGCCTTGCTGTGAAGGTTGGGCTGTGGCGTTGGTCATGTAATCGCCGTATGCCATTCAATCGTCAAAAGTGCCAGTGGTCTTGTGCTCGCCACATGACACTATACTCGTAAGCATTGCTTTGTCGTAGGCGGGAGGCTTCCTCGCCAGCACCTATCGCACGCGAGATCCACACCTCTCGCCCAATCCTGTTCGCCCGTTGTAGCAGAAAGAGGTCTCTCGTCAAGGTCTGTCTCGCGGGCGAGAGGCTTCCTCGCCAGCACCTATCGCACGCGAGATCCATACCTCTCCCCCAAGCCTGTTTGCCCTTGGTAGCAGAAAGAGGTCTCTCGCCAAGACCTTTCTCTGGGCTTCTCGCCCAGGTTAACATTGGAGGTGTCTCTCGCCAGGACCTTTCTTCGGGCTTCTCGCCCAGGTGATAGGAGGTGTCTCTCGCCTATCGCCCATGCAAAATCTATCACCCATACAGGTCTCTCGCCAAAGCTGTTTGCGCGAGAGCTAGCATCTCGCTGAATACTATCTCTCTCTCAATGTAACAAAAATGGTGGCTCTCGCCCAATGATAATAAGAAGGCTCTCGCCAGAACTAACAGCGGGGAGGTCTCTCTCCAAGAGGCCTGTCTATGCGAAAGAGGTCTCTCACCCAGGTGACAGGAGGTGTCTCTCGCCTCTCGCCCATGCAGGTCTCTCGCCAAGGTGTTATGTGCGAAAGCCTAGCTCTCGCCATGATTGTCGGGTGCGATAGACACCCTCTCGTCAAATGGTCTATCAACTTTGCTTCGAATTTCCTGTCGCCAGAGATGGGCTCTTTCGCTTAACGCCTGCCGGGTGGCGAGAGCTAGTCTCTCACCCATGCAGTCTCTCGCCTCTCGCCATGACCTGTCTGTCGCGAGAGTGAGGTCTTCTCGCCAAAAGCATGTCTCGCACGGGAGGTGCTCTTGCCAAAAGCATTACGCCTACAAGGGTGCTCTCGCCTGTGCCTGTCGCCCGCGGGAGGTGCTCTCGCCAAAAGCATTACGCTCTACAAGGGTGTCCTCGCTAAAGCATGTCGCGTACGGGAGGTGTTCTCGCCAAAAGCATTACACGTACAGGGGTGCTCTCGCCAAAGACTGTCGCCAAAGCACTTTTTCAGCGCGCGAGAGATAGCTCTCGCCCAATGCAATAGGGGAATCTCTCGCCAAGGACTGTCTTTCGCGAGAGATGCTCTCGCCCATGAAAACTGGGGGGTCTCTCGCCAAAGGACTTGTGTGCGCGAGAGATAGCTCTCACATATGCAAAATGAGGGTCTCTCGCCAAAAGGACTTGTCTGCGCGAGAGATAGCTCTCGCCCAATGCAACAAGGGAGTCTCTCACCAAAAGGACTTGTCTGTCGCGAGAGATGCTCTCGCCCATGCAAACTGCGGGGTCTCTTGCCAAAGGACTTGTCTGCGTGAGAGATAGTTCTCGTACATGCAAACTGGGGGTCTCTCGCCAAAAGGACTCGTGCGCGCGAGAGATAGCTCTCGCCCATGCGAACTGGGGGTCTCTCGCCAAAGGACTTGTCTGCGCGAGAGATAGGTCTCGCCCATGCGAACTGGGGGTCTCTCTCCAAAGGACTTGTCTCTGCGAGAAATAGCTCTCGCCCATACAAACTGGGGTGTCTCTCGCCATGACAAGTCCTTTCAGGTGACCTCCACGTAGCAATCAAAGTCCTGGAGCACGCCAGAGACGCTGATCATGATGCCGCTGTAGCCATGTTTGAAGATCTTTCTAGGCTCAAACACCCCAAGCTGCTACCTCTCTTTGGTTATCTCTCTTTGGTTGAAAATTTGAAAAATCGATCGGCTGTCGTACTCTTACTCTCTTTCTCTCTGTTGTCACGTAAATCTAACATATGCCATTATTACATATTTTGACATTCGTCAATTTTGGCGGTTCTTTTTTTTTTTTTAAGGTAAGGAGAAGCTGGTGTTAAATGAATTTATGGCAAACAGGGATTTACACCGTTGGTTACACGAACTTCAAACGGGGGCATCCAACGTGGAGGATTGCAACATCGACACGTGGGAAATCCACAACGGAATGGGGTCCCAGACTTCTTCTCCCGAGAAAACCAACTTGTTGAGCGACAAGTATTATGCGAGAGGCTCTCTCACCTAATATGCATTTGGGCGAGAGGGTCTCTCGCCAAAATGCATCTCTCGCCTAGCTTGTCGGCGTGAGAGTTAGTCTTTCGCCTCAGACTTTATCGCGTAATTTGTGCATCCTGCCGCAGCCTACATACCCTGTCTTCTGTAGATCGTTTTTTCACCATCTTTTGTTATGGCTTTTTTGTTTGTTCCCACAGACGGCACCAATTGTTGTTGCCGAAAACAACAATAAAAAGTTGCTGACGTCAAATCCTCGATCTTCGCATTAGTCTGTCTCCAACGAATCTGCGAAATAGGAAAAGTCAGAGGGGCGCAGGAGTTTTCCCCTGCGCGCGCACTCCGATGCTTAAGTCAGACAGGGTTTTGGCAGGGTTTCAGTAGGCAAATAGAGCTTAGGGTTTAAGAATGATACATGTGACCTATTTATAGGAGTTATTTTGCGCGTAATTACCTTTAAGCCCACAGCTTAAATAATAACCCAGTGGATCATTTCTGGGCCTTTTGAATCCTCTTTCCTCTTGGGCTTAGATTATTATTTGGCTCAATGGTCTTCAACTTGATTTATAGAAAAGCCCAGTAATAATTGATCTAGTCCACATCAATTTTCAACAAGATGAGGCAGTATATGAAGTGATGTCATCAGATTGAATCTAATAAATGCAATACAGTTAATGGATGAGCAATGGGTTGCCGTCAAATTGACATAGTTCATTGATTAGGGCTTGGAAAAATCAACTTAACTTATATTATTTTTTTTAATTAGTTGAGAATTCATATTGACAATTTAACATGATTTTAGTTATTAATTCATGTAATTTGCTCTAATTTATTAGGATAAAGACTCTAATAATGAAGATAAATCTGGTAGTTCGTGTCTTCGTGTCATGACATGACAAGAATTATCGAAATACGAACATGACATGAATTATAAAACGTATTTGAATCGTAAACACGAACATAATATATTTTTTTTACGTGTAACACGTGACACGACACGACTGATACGTTATAATTATTCGTGTCACACGACACGATATGGTTAACACAAAATAGACACTACACAATACGATTTAGACAAAATAACATGACACGGATGTCACGATTAAAAATAAAACATAATAAAAATGATAAAAAAACCATCATATTTACATTTATTCATATCTATATTAATTAACATTAAAATATAGAAAATTATCCTATACACTGTCAGTGGAGTTTTTTAACTCTACAAGCAGGATTGGGATGATGACATGTGTCCCATTTTATTTATTTTTTATTTTTTTAATATTTTTAAAGGACACATGTCATCATCCTAATCCCGCTTGTGGAGTTAAAAAACTCCACTGACAGTGGATAGAATAATAATCCTTAAAATATTAGTAATAAATATAACAAAATAATAATATTTTTAATCCATACAATCCATAATACATATTGAAAATTGTAAAAACATACAAAGAAAACATAAATAGTTAACATCAAGTCAATAAACATAAATAATTCAACAAAGCATTCAAATATTAAGTCATTAACAATGCAAGTCCAAGTCTCCTAATCTTATTATATATAATATCATCAATTCATTATCATCATATGACTATGATCTAAGATCAATTATATAAAATAAATCAATAAATCATTAATAAGTATATTAATATTTTATTCTCATTATAATAATTTGTATATTAGTATTATGTTATTTTAATTTCCTATAATGTGATAATTGATATAGAATAATATCATCAATTCTACTATTCATATTATATATAATATCATCAATTTATTGTCATCATATGACTATGATTTAAGATTAAGTATATAAAATAAAGCAATAAATCATTAATAAGTAAATCAATATCTTGTTCTTATTATAATAACTTGTATGTTAGTATTATGTTATTTTAATTTCCTATAATGTGATAATTGATATAGAATAAATCAATAAACTATAAAATCTCTTAGTATACTGAATAATATAATTTTGTAAAGTGTAAACTCTTAATCTCTTATCAATATTATGTGATACAATGCCTGTGATATAAAATAATTAATTAATTATACAATCTCTTATTATTATTATAATACAATATTTATATTTTATACATTCTAATAAAAAATATCATATATATTTTACATTATAGTATCATATATGTAAAGAATTGATAACTGCATATTAAGTTTTTAACTTAAGTCCTCAATACTTTATTTTCAAAATTTTAAAATTTTATTATCTTAATCATAATTAACTAATTTAATTTCATAATTAAATTTATTAATTTATTTTATTGCAATATTTATTAAAGCATTAGTTTGGTTTAATAAATTAATTTTCATAACATATTATATCAATACATTACAATTTTTCATTTGGTAAAATACTTAACTATTTTTGCCTTTGGTCAAGGTTTAATTCCTACCAAAAGCATACATAGTTATCGTGTTTTACACACGTCTCTATATATTCGTGTATCCGTGTAATGCGATTTTCTTTAAATGTATTTCTCATGTTGTGTACGTGTTAATCATGTAATCGTGTAACACGATTTTCTTAAATGTGTTTTCATATCTTATACGTGTTTAGCCATGTCAAACATAGCTAAACTCGAAAAGTGCTATGTCTAAATTCGTGTCGACACGAATAAACACAAAACATAAATTTCTCATATACGTATACAGTTTTTTCGTATCGTGTTCTTGTCATGTCTAAATTTACCAAATCTAAACAAAGATGATGAGTTGAGGATTAAAATCTAGTTTATGTTATGAGACATCTACAAGAAAATTGAATTGGATGTAAGTCAACTTAGGGGTTATGCTAATTGTTAGAGTTCTGAAGTGAGACCTAGGTTTGGACCTTTGTTCTTGTTGCTCTCTATATACAAATTTCCAAGTTTTTAGTCATCAAGCCACTTTTATCTCTAATGTGTAAGGTAAATTTCAAATGACCTCAAATTTACATCACCTCTCCAGTAAATTCAATTTTAAATGAGTATAAAATAAGCCAAAACTTGAGAACAAAAGAAAAGGTCGTAGGTGTTAAAAATTAGACTTCAAATTTATTATAAATTACTTATTGAGAGTGATGTTATAATGTATAGGTTCGTGAATCTAACCGTTAGACTTAAATTGAAGGAGTCGCCACTAATTATTCTATCTAATGTGTAATTGGTCACTTATGCATAACGATGAACAAGGTTTGGTCCAAGTTTGGTCTACGTTTGGAAATCCTAAGTTCGAGAGTCTAATTACATATGGGGAAAGATTAGAATCCCACGATGCCTATCTTAGATGGAACCAACTTAAACTTTAAATTATCCTAAATTTGCTTTTAAAACTTTTTTTTCTACCTTTTTTGTCCTTTTGTATTTTTATTTCATCTTGTTATTCTTATTTATTATTTTTATTTTTAGTTTATTTTATTATGAAAATGAATATTGATCGTTTTTATTGAAATATTTATCCTTTATATCTTCCATTACGTAGGCAAAAATCTAAAGGAATCTCTCACCAAGAAAATTCTTAGGTGCTATTTACTTACAATCACCTTAAGACTTCCATCAACGAAACAATCGTTATTCATCTTCATTATTTAATTTTTAAAATTATTTTAACTTTTATTTATTATTATTTTATTTTTATTATATAAAATAAATGTCGATTGCTTTTCAAAATTTCTTATTTAAACCATCTATTACTCTGAAAAAATTTAAAAGAAAATTTATACCTAAAATTTCCTTAAGTGTTGCTTACTTGCAGTCAGCTTAAGCATTTCATCCTTGGGTAATTATCATTCATTTCATATTTTATTTATTAAATTCTTAAATTATGATTTTTTATTGTATGAAATAAGTGTTGATTACTTTTTTCAAAATTTCTCATTTAAATAATCTATTACTTTGAATAATTGTAAAAGTAAATTTATACCTAGAAATTCCTTAAATGCTGTTTACTTGCAATTACCCTAAGGATTTCATCATCAGATAATCACTATTTATTTTTATTTTATTTATTAACTAATTTTTAATTTACAAATGATTTAAATTTACAAAGTTTAACATTACAAAGAATTTACAAATTTTACACATAATCTTAATTTGGTTTTCTAATATAGAATTCAATTTCTATTGATTTAAAAAGTCTAAGTCTAATTCTAAATCTGAAATATAACACATCAATAAAACAAAATAAATAAATTAATAAGTTAGATAAAGTAACAAGATTTATAAATAAAATTAATAAATAAAAAATCATGATAAGAATTCATAGACACCTTTAAAATAACTTTAGTTAACATTATTAACATAGCAAAGCTAGTATCAACTTCAGCCAAATGAAAACAAAACAATGATGGATAATAATAATAATAATAATAAAAACAATACAATAAGTACAAAAAAGAGGAAATCACGCGAAACTTTAGTGAGAAATAATAGTAAAAAAAATCAAAATGCATGTAAAGTAATATTTTTACCGTCCATTCTCAGAGCATTTAATTTATTTTTATAACTCAGAGTATTTAATTTTTTACTTTTGTTGTGTCCCATCTCCCATCTTTCTTTTGATTTTGCCCCCGTGTTTTTTTTCAATGCTTTCAAGTCTTTCATTTATTTCTCAGTTAGCATTCAGTGTAATTCTTTTTACCTAAATTCACACAAATGCACTTTACATAATGTTAGAACATCATACTCACTGATCATTGAGGTTAAACCCAAACAAAATGACAAGATTTTATATTTGTCCTTTTCTCTGACAAAACTAATTTTCCTCTTTTCATTTGTTATTAAATAGGAAAATCCAAATGATTTGTATTAAAATTTTACATGAAAACTGAGCCTTCATGCATCATGTCTAATGTTTGGATGGATTGTTTATGCCACAGTGAACATTTTGATCAAAGATCACATAGCTCGCATTCTCCTGCTCATAGTGGCATTGACTTTGACCCAAATGATGTGCTACTGAAGCACTTTAAATCCAGGTTATTCAATTTTTGAACAAATAATACTCCATTGTTGAAAGTAACAGAGTTCACATATATGGATTTAATTCTTGCCTATTTATCTTTTTGGACATAGGTATGAGGTATGCCAAACACATCTTATCTCTTATGTGTTTGCTATGTCATCATGTTTGTTTTTGTACACTTTTGTTATTCATTCCTTATATGTTCGCCATGTCATCATGCCTTTAGTTTGTTTTCCCCATCTCCAATCATATATACAGAGTGATGTGAACTATCATGTATTGTAATGTATTCTTTTTTCTTTATGAATTTGCTTTGCCAAAAAAATCTTCAAATGCTCATCCTCATCCATTTACCTTAAAATCAATTAAAGGCAACTCTTTTAGCTTTGATGTATCCCAAATTTGATATAGGTAATTAAAGTTTAACTTCCATTAGATTCAAACAATGAAATCTTGGTATTGGACCCAAAGTACATTTCTTTCAATATGTCAAGATTGATCAAGGTACTGCTTTGCTAAGTTCTCTAAGGACTTATTTGTATTTTGAATATACAATTTGAATCATATTGTCCAATAAATTTATCTGCTATTTTTCATATTTCAAATAAATCTTATATGCCCCTTTTTAACCTCCTTATGTAACCTCCCAACATGAGTTAACTACTTAGTTAGTAGTGTTTTATAGGAAATAAAAGATTTGAGGTTAGTTTCATAAACCTCTTAAAACTTCCTATTGTGGTCCTATATTTTATTATCTATTTTAAATTATTTATTCATATCTACAAGTGATAACTACCCACTAATTGAATTACGTTTTTAATGGGAAGACGTATATAAAGAAAAAGGTAGGGTATTGGGTCCCTAATCTGAGCATTATGAAAAAAACACCATTAGTAAGTTTGCTTAAGATTAGAAGATCAAATACGAAAAGCACTCAATTTTATCGCAGCTCAATATTTTCGGTATCAATGGCTGGAGGTTAGTATCCTGTTCCGCATTTATAATTAATGATGTGTTATTTTCGGTGTCGACACATTAGATAAATCGATTAAGATTTCTTATAGTTGGTATCCGAGCCTGTTAACCTCTGCCTTGATTTTGTTTGAATAAGTTAATTATTTTTGTAGAACAAAAGATGGCATTTAAAACGTAGGATCTTGTTTTTGTGCATTAGTTTGTTTCTTTAATTGGAAAAGAGATTTCTGTGCATTGAAAAGGCTAGTTAATTTTGACATAAATGTTTTGAGAAATTTTATTTCTCCGCGTACAGAACCAAATCATTTTGTGTAGCTTTTGTTTCTAACTAATTTTGATGTGACGTGTTAATTTGTATTCTATATTATTTATAATATAGATATGTCATGTCGTCAGCATATACTTGAATTTATAGGCATATATAAAAGATTTATATTTTGCAATATGTCAAAGCACATAGATAAAAAAAAACATAAAGTCTTTGTCGTGGATTTCATGAGTAACAATCCAACGATAAACATGATTGATCTGAAGTTGGAGTTTTTTAGATATATAAATACAGAAGGTCTAATTTATATAATTTGTCATGATTTTGGGCCCACGATGGCTTTAAGTTTAAGACAAGAATTTTTAAAGGGCTAGATTATTAAATTAATCATAAAAGAATTAAGTGTATATCATTTATTTGGTTCATGATATATTTTTGTATGCTTGAATTTTACGTGTAAGTAATGAATGTATGTATACAATATTTTTTGTTTATAATATGTTGATTGTGTACATGATTGAAAATTATTATTTATGCATAAAAATTCGATGTCATGTGATCTATATAATTTTTCTTGATCAAGGAATAGCCACAGCACCCTTGATTAAGTAAAATTATATATCAAGTATATTTGATCACATATAGAAAAATGACATTAATTGTAATTAATCATATTTAATATAATGAATTTTATCCCACAGGAATTTTTGTTATATTTGTGTGATTAATTAGGATGAAGTAACAAATTATTTTTCTTAGTTTACCCACAGGAGTTAAGAAAAGGAATATAATTTGTTAGTTTCATCATAAAGTTTATATATGAATCTGTTTAAATTAGAACTTTGCCCACAGGCAGTTTTATATGTTATTTGATTCATATTTTAATGCATGATTTACATTGGTAAAGCATGATATATGTTTATTTGCCTCAAATTTGTAACATAAGCATGAATGTTTGATTTATTTGTAGTTATACAACCTATGAATTTTTCTGATGATAAATGTGATGTTCCCTATTTAAGTGGTGATAACTATAAGATATGGAAGGAGAGAGTTCTTCTTCAATTAGGGTGCATGGACATTGATTATGCCATTAGGAAGGATGAACCACCTGCACCTACTGATACTAGCACTCAGGGTGCGATTGCCCTATATGAACGATGGGAGTGATCTAATCGCTTAAGTATGATGTTCATAAGGACACGTATATCGGCTAGTATTCGTGGTTCAATCCCTGAGTGTAAAAATGTCAAGGAATTGCTGAAGGCTATTGATGAACAGTTTGAGCCTTCGGATAAGGCACTAGCTAGCACCCTAATGATAAAGTTATCATCTATGAAGCTCACTAGTGTTAGAGGTGTGCGTGAGCACATCATGCAGATGAGGGACATAGCGGCTCAGTTGAAGTCTCTTGAGGTTGAGATGTCTGAATCTTTCCTTGTGCACTTTAATCTGAACTCCCTTCCACAACAATATGGACCTTTCAAAATTTCTTACAACACACATAAGCAAAAATGGTCAATAAATGAACTCCTGACCATGTGTGTTCAAGAGGAAGGGAGGTTGCTAATAGAAATGGGTGAAAGTGCACATATAGCAACACAAGGAAAGAACAAAGCGCAAGCCAAACAAAAGGGAAAAGGTAAAATACCTATCCAGACTGAGAAGAAAGAGTCTAAGTGTTTTTTCTGTAAAAAGAAGGGACACATAAAGAAGGACTGCAACAAATATAAGGCTTGGCTTGAAAAGAAAGGTAATCCAATCTCACTTGTTTGTTATGAATCTAATATAGTTGATGTTTGTCATAACACTTGGTGGATTGATTCTGGTTCTACAATCCATGTTTCAAAAACCTTGCAGGGTTTTCTAAACCAAAGGAAACCAATGGCCAGTGAGCAATGCATCTATTCAGGAAACAAGATGCGTTCTCAAGTGGAAGCAGTAGGGACGTGCAGATTAGTTTTAGATACTGGTTTTGTTTTGAATTTGGAAAGAACCTTTTATATTCCATGTTACTCTAGAAATTTAATTTCAGTTTCAAGACTTGTACCACTTGGATTTTCTTTTGAATTTTATGAAAATGCTTTCCGCTTGCTTTATAAATCTAGTGTTGTTGGAAATGGGATGTTGATTGATGGTTTATTTCGAATTCATTTACAAAATAGTTTTTCAAATAGTATAATGCACGTCCAAGACAATGTTGGTATTAAACGATGTGTTATGAATGAAAAGTCCTCTATGTTGTGGCATCGGAGATTAGGACATATCTCCATAGAGAGAATTAAAAGGTTAGTGAATGATGAAGTACTTAGTACTTTAGATTTTACTGACTTTGATACTTGTGTGGACTGCATAAAGGGAAAGCAGACCAACAAGACAAAGAAAGGTACCAAGAGGAGTTCAGACATATTAGAGATCATACATACAGACATTTGTAGTCCGGATATGGACTCATATGGTCAGAAATACTTCATCTCATTCATAGATGATTATTCACGGTACATGTATCTCTACTTGCTTCATAATAAGAACGAAGCATTAGATGCTTTTAAAGTTTTCAAAACAGAAGTAGAGAAACAATGTGGAAAACAAATTAAGATCGTGAGATCAGATAGAGGTGGAGAATACTATGGTAGATACACTGAGGATGGACAAGCACCTGGTCCATTTGCAAGGTTTCTTGAAGAGCATGGGATTCAAGCCTAATACACTATGCCTGGATCTCCAGACCAGAATAGTGTAGCAGAAAGAAGAAACCGAATCTTGATGGACATGGTGCGGAGTATGCTTAGCAACTCCAAGCTTCCTAAATCCTTGTGGACTGAAGCTCTTAAAACGGCAGGGTATATATTAAACCGGGTTCCAACTAAAGCCGTTCCAAAAACACCTTTTGAATTATGGAAAGGTTGGAAACCGAGTTTGCGACATATACGCGTTTGGGGATGCCCGTCTGAAGTAAGAGTTTATAATCCACAAGAAAAGAAATTGGACCTAAGGACTATAAGTAGGCATTTCATTGGATATGCTGAAAAGTCTAAGGGTTACAGATTTTATTGTCCATCACATGTCACTAGAATTGTGGAATCAAGAAATGCAAAGTTTCTTGAAAATGACTTGATTAGTGGGAGTGATCAATCTCGGAACGTAGTTTCTAAGAACGATCATTCATATATTCAGGCTCCCATTTCAAGTGACAAATTGGTTGTTGTTCATAACTTCCCTCAAGTTCAAATGGATGTCGAACAACCAATTATTGAAGCTCCACAAGTTACTGATGACAATCCAGTAGATCCAGTTGTTCAACAATTACCAGAGACTGTTGAGCAACTAGTTGTACAACATACTCCACAGGAGGATGCTGACACAACATTAAGAAGATCAACTAGAATGAAGAAATCATCAATACCTAGTGATTATGTTGTGTATCTACAAGAGTCTGACTATAATTTTGGAGCCGAAGATGACCCTGAAACATTTTCATAAGCCATGAGTTGCAGTAAATCTGAATTATGGTACAATGCCATGAAAGATGAGTTGAATTCTATGGCATCTAATAGAGTCTGAGATCTTGTTGAGTTGCCTAATGGTGCAAAGGCCATTGGATGTAAATGGGTCTTTAAAACAAAGAAGGATTCATTAGGCAACATTGATAGATATAAGGCAAGACTCGTAGCTAAAGGATTCACTCAAAAGGAAGGAATCGATTACACAGAGACTTTTTCCCCTGTATCAAAGAAACATTCTCTTCGTGTTGTTATGGCATTGGTTGCTCATTTTGACTTGGAACTGCATCAAATGGATGTGAAAACTGCATTCTTGAATGGAGACCTAGAGGAGGAGGTTTATATGAAACAACCGGAAGGATTCTCCTCTAGTAATGGTGAGCATTTGGTATGCAAGCTTAAGAAATCCATATATGGATTGAAACAAGCCTCCCGTCAATGGTATTTAAAATTCCATGATGTCATCTCTTCATTCAGTTTTGTAGAGAACATCATGGATCAATGCATATATCATAATGTTAGTGGGAGTAAAATTTGTTTCCTTGTCCTATATGTGGATGATATCTTACTTGCAACCAATGATAAAGGGTTGCTACATGAGGTGAAGCAATTTCTCTCTAAGAAATTTGATATGAAGGATTTGGGTGAGGCATCTTATGTCATTGGCATTAAGATCCATAGAGACAGACCTCAAGGTATCCTAGGACTGTCTCAAGAGACCTATATCAATAAGGTTCTTGAGAGATTTCGGATGAAAGATTGCTCACCAAGTGTAGCACCAATAGTAAAGGGTGACAAGTTCAATTTGAACCAGTGCCCGAAAAATGAACTTGAAAGGGAACAAATGCAAAACATTCCATATGCTTCAGCTGTTGGAAGCCTAATGTATGCTCAGGTTTGCACAAGACCTGACATTGCATTTGTAGTCGGAATGTTAGGAAGATATCAGAGTAATCCGGGTATGGACCACTGGAGAGCTGCAAAGAAAGTAATGAGGTACCTTCAAGGGACCAAAGATTACATGCTTATGTATAGACGAACTGACAACCTGGAGGTAGTTGGTTATTCAGATTCAGACTTCGTTGGATGTGTTGATTCACAAAAATCAACATCTGGATATGTTTTCATGCTTGCTGGCGGAGCCATATCTTGGAGGAGTGCAAAGCAGTCTTTAGTTGCTACTTCTACTATGGAGGCTGAGTTCGTTTCTTGTTTTGAGGCTACCTCACATGGTGTATGGTTGAAGAGTTTCATATCTGGGCTTAGAATTGTGGATTCCATTTCAAAGCCATTAAGAATATATTGTGACAATTCAGCTGCGGTTTTCTTGGCTAAAAACAACAAAAGTGGTAGTCGAAGTAAACATATCGACATTAAGTATTTAGCCATAAGAGAACGTGTTAAAGAGAACATAGTGGTCATTGAGCACGTTAGCACTGAATTGATGATAGCAGATCCTTTAACAAAAGGCATGCCACCAAAAAGTTTTAAAGATCATGTAGTGCGAATGGGACTTGGTTCCATCTTGTGAATTGGTTGTATGGACAACTTTTATTTGTAATAAAACTCTTATTCATTTGTTTTGTTTTCTCAATATTTGGTGCACATATTGGTTATTGAGAATAACAATAAATTTTGGACATAGAATGAACATAAGGTTTATTCATTAAGTTATGGTATCACATATAAGCTGATATTGAAGAGATGAAATATATTGTAATACATGGAAGATATTACTCATTCTTAGAGGACTTGTCGCCATGATTCATGTATTTTGTTTCTTTAATTTAAGCATAAGGATTCATAGATTATGGATGGAATAGCAAGTATAATAAAATATACGGACCAAGTGGGAGAATGTAAACTCCCCACATGAGTTAACTACTTAGTTAGTAGTGTTTTATAGGAAATAAAAGACTTGAAGTTAGTTTCATAAACCTCTTAAAACTTCCTATTGTAGTCCTATATTTTATTATCTATTTTAAATTATTTATCCATATCTACAAGTGATAACTACCCACTAATTGAATTAGGTTTTTAATGGGAAGACGTATATAAAGAAAAAGATAGGGTATTGGGTCCCTAATCTGAGCATTCTGAAAAAAACACCATTAGTGAGTTTGCTTAAGATTAGAAGATCAAATACGAAAGAAACGCAATTTTATCGCAGCTCAATATTTTCGGTATCAATGGCTGAAGGTTAGTATCCTGTTCCGCATTTATAATTAATGATGTGTTATTTTCGATGTCGACATATTAGATAAATCGATTAAGATTTTTTATACCTTAATCTTGTGGCATCGCGAAAGCAGAATACCAATAATAAAAAAATCAAAATGCATGTAAAAAAACATTTTTCCTGTCCATCGATGATACCATTCTCAAAGCATTTAATTTTTCTACTTTTGTTGTGTCTCATCTTTCCTTCGATTTCGCTCCCTTGTGTTTTTTTTTTTTTTCAATTTTGTCAGATTCACACTTTTCCGGATGTTCCCCTTCTATTTTTTGTTGTGTAATTGTTTTCATAAACATTTAACTTAGAGTTTGAGTTAGAGTTAAATTGAATTTTTTTATTATTTTCTTTTAAATTTTCTGATTTATCATGTTTTGTATTTAACTTACGTTAAACAATCCTAATCTAAATATTAAAAATTAAATAAAAATCCTTAATTATCTTAATTAACTAATCTAAAATTTATTCTAATTAATCCTAATAAAAATTATATACTAATTCGACAAATTAAAACAATCATAATTAAATTATCTTAACATCTATTAATTAAGCTAATCTAATGTTCGCAAAAATTAATCAATCAAATCATGTTAAACAAATAAATTCTTACTTTGTTAAATTAATAGACCACCTAATTAACCAAGTTAGTCATTTGTAATTTTATAAACTCAGATCTGGACAAAATAAAGTATTTAGAAATGATATATTTTACTATGCAGCAAGCAAAACCAAGTCACATTGAGCAAGTCACAAACCAAACCAAATGATTGAGCGAGTCACAAACAAAACCAAATGACATTCAGAAAATCACAGACAAAACCAAATGACATCCAGCAAATGGAAAGGCAGTGCGGTGAATGCTAAGAACCGCTTCCAATTATTGAAAACAACTTCATTATCTGCCTTTTCAATTTTTCCGTCTCTCTCTCCTACTTGACTCCCTTGGCCTCTACTGCCTCTCTCTTGTACGTGACTCCCCTTGCCTTTGCTCAGACACCGAGGAAAGTATTGCAGACTGAACCTGCTTCTGTTCATCAAGGTTGGCATCTCCTTCGCCAAGGGCAGTCGCTGCTGCAAAATCAGAATCGGACGCCGTGTTACGGGACTCCCTTGGCCTCTGCTCCCTCTCTCTTCTACGGGACTCCCCTGGCCTCTGCTCCCTCTCTCTTCTACGTGACTCCCCTGGCCTCTGCTCAGACACCGAGGAAAGTATTGCAGACTGAACCTGCTTCTGTTCATCAAGGTTGGCATCTCCTTCGCCAAGGGCAGTCGCCGCTGCAAAATCAGAATCGGATGCCGTGTTACGGGACTCCCCTGGCCTCGGCTCCCTCCCTCTTCTATGTGACTCCCCTGGCCTCTGCTCAGACACCGAGGAAAGTATTGCAGACTGAACCTGCTTCTGTTCATCAAGGTTGGCATCTCCTTCGCCAAGGGTAGTCGCTGCTGCAAAATCAGAATCGAATGCCGTGGTACGGGACCCCCCTAGCCTCTGCTCAGACACCGAGGAAAGTATTGTAGACTGAACCTGCTTCTGTTCATCAAGGTTGGCATCTCCTTCGCCAAGGGCAGTCGCTGCCGCAAAATCAAAATCGGATGGACCATTTGCCATGTTACAAGCAGTTAATTACGGTTTCAAACTCTCAATGATCTTTATCTGCAAGTAGCTTCGCTGCGACAACTTATATAAATGCATATGTAATGGCTCCTGTAGTACCAGGCCCCACTCCAAAGCCCAATAGCCAATAGTACTGAGGATGCCTACTTCACTTGAAAATATATATATATATAATTATTACATACACTGATAGTAGAATTTTTTTATTCCACAAGCAGCATTAAGATCATGACATGTGTCCCGTTTTATTTATTTTAATATTTTTATAAGACACATGTCATGATCTTAACGCTGCTTGTGGAGTAAAAAAATTTCACTGTCAGCGTATGTAATAATTATCTTATATATATATATATAAATTGTAGTGGTTGAGCAACCAAGCCAATAAAAAAAGAAAAAAGAGATTTAGGAATATTTGAAAATATATATTTTTTGGTTTTCTAATATAATTATGCTCTGATCCTATTAATGGAATTTAAACATTTATCATTTCGTCATGTATTTTGTGATTTAACTTTGGCGTCCATTATGATCTAGTCTATGGATTTGATTCTTTTTCGACCACCCAAAAGAATAATCAAATATTAGAGAAGAAAACTTCGAGTGCTTGTGCTTTTGTAAGTTTCTATTGCAGAGTTAGACTCCATTGATGTAGAAGCAAAAAAATAATAATAATAGAACGCAAAGACAACCAGGCAAGTCGTACTCTATGGGAAGACATGCATTTTTTCACAACTGAAATTTTGAATTGATTACCGTCACTTGCCACCAAACACTAAAAGGACGGCTCTTAGAACATACGCAGAAAGTCTTAAGAGGACTAACCCCACCTACGCCAACAACTTTTTAACCGTGCATTCTTTCCATCAGCTGTAAATGCTACATGTATTTGAACAAGATCCCATTCAGGATCAATTCAAAAAATTATATAAACTTTGCATGTTTAATTCAAATTTAAAAACGAGTATATATTTTTTACGCTAAAACCACTATAACTCAATAAGCTATTAACTTATGTAAATTAAGCTATCTGGTAAAAATTGAAAGTTTGTACTTTCTTGAAAATATAGATTTTTCTCTAACTTTTAATGTCTTTTTCTCCACAAATTTCAATCACCTAATTGCACAATATAAACCTAAAATTAAAAGATGAATTTTTTTTAGTCACCTTAATCTTCAGCTTCTCTTTCTTGCACTCCCACCAACCCTTACAAAACGCTTACCTTAATTTCTTTTTTTTTTCTGTGCTCGGCAGAAAGAGCCCCGATCCTTCTCCCATTTTTTGTTTTTCGGCACCACCAAATTGCCTTCACGCCACACTTTATTTTTTTTTTCTTTTTTTAAACCCTAATGCATTATTGGGCATTTTTATTGGTGGTGCCTTCTCTTTTTTGTGATTACGACTGGCATGAGATAATCTCCTGTTTGCCTACTTCTAGTTTAAGACTGAATATTCTAAGAATAAAGAGAAGTGCCTAAGATTATCTTCCCAGTGGACCAATATTGGCACAATATTAATGCAGGCAGGAACTTCTGCAGCAAGTGGGAACCTTCTCTAGATTCCACGCTTTATTTCTGGGCCCAAAAGCACCTTTTGATCAGAAAGCAGGGAAATGCCAAGGCTATAGCATCGTTATTCCAGGAAAGTTAGCAATCAATCACTAGAAACTGTAAACTCAATGATTCATGCATGGCACAAGAAAGTTTTAACAAGACAAGGCTTTAAGAGAATGCTTGTACATTACATTACCAGACAGATTAACATGTGAACTTATCATTCATGTTCTCTCGAGCTAATTTCCTTGGCCTTTATGTTCTTTCTAGCTAATTTCTTAAGGTAGCTCTATTTTATCTCAACAGAGAAATGCCACTTAAGATCCTTTTCCATGAAGCATTGTTATAAAAGGTACTTCTAGCAGTTTATTCTTTCACTTGCTTCAGTGAAATACTGAAATTGCTCGTCTGTTTCAGGAGTGTTTCTTTGGTAGCTTCTACCGTACAGTTCTCATGGTCTTATATTTCTGTTTCAATGTGCATTTCAGCATGCAAATTAAGAAAAAGACTACTACAAAATGAACTGCTAACTGGATTAAACAAGAACATACTAATGGACAAACATCTTTCACATACGTTAAGAATAGTACCTAGTTAAACAAATAGTTCCCATCTCAGTACATTAGACCCAATTAAACTTCTTCACATTTGTTGCAAACAAGATCTTCGGAGGCTAAAAACAACTTAAAGATATAATGTTTACTGGGGTTTTGTTGAGTTGTTCTTTCTAATTCCTCTGGCAGCCCTCGATTTCCCCCTGCACGTTTCAATTAGAGTCTTTTTCACTGTCTTTGATCACCAGAGATAAGCTAGCTAGCTTCAGCCTTTTAAGCCATAACATTGCTCATGTGTGGCTGGGAATTGTGATTGCTCTCATGGACCACCTCTTCTTCCTTTTGTTTTTATATACTTTTCTTTTCTTTTTCATGGATCACAGAATTATCATCATTTTAATGATTCCTTTGATTTTTTGGGGCTATCAGCTGGCTTGAAATGAAGTCAAACTTCAGCAGTATATATTGTCAATAGCCATTTATCACAAACCAAAGAGACTTGGCTGTCTAGCACTGGTTAAGCTTTAGTAATGGCATAGCTCGAACTAACTCAACGAATTATGGTGAAAAAATTGGGCCCTGATATTAAAAGGCATGGTGGTTGACACAGGCTAAAGATGCAGTAACATGATTTACAGCAAAAGTTGTGATCTTGTGATTGTGAAACATGGTTGACAGAGAGCTAGTGTGGGAGCCAAAATCAGTGTAATTCCATAGAATATCTCCCTTTTTTCCATTGGAAAGTGTAATTGCACATATCCATAACCAGAAACACAAGGAAAAGATCGAAAGTGAACCACGTATTGACAATGTTTACAGTATTTAACACATTGTATCGTACTCAGTCATCGATGCTCTTCATGTACTCCTTTTAAAGTTTAGTCTCCATTATTAGCTGTTGCTCCTTGAGGAGAGAATATCCTGATTCAAGCAATGCCTCTATCGTTTGCTGTTTAACGAAACATAGAGTCTGGTCAATCACATGTATTACACGTTGAGACAGCAGAGAAACTCCATTCAGAATACAAGTAAAAATGCATGATGTAGGCTACGCATGCACTTAAAGTGAAAAATGTGTGATGTAAGTCATGCATGAAGTGCTTGTGCTTAAAGCAATAATTGAGCGGTATAAGTCACATATGTAAAAGAACTTGAAGCAAAAAGTGCATGAAAAAAGTCTGATTATTACGTATGACTAATACAAGGTAAATGTGTAATTGTCTTTGTAGATGAGTTTAAAAATATATTGATCAGTTTGAAAAAGACTAAGCTTTTTCACAAAAAACTGGAGAGCACTCTAGATTAACTTTTGCCTCAAAAGGAGCATCGATACTAACAGGTACCCAAGCATGTACGCCCTGAGGTGCTATAATTATCTAAATCATCGCTGTCCAAGCCTGTGAGAACCCCGACCATCTTGGGTCGACGAAAAGACTCTTAAGGGCTGGTAAGATCAGATAGATCTTTATAAATGCCTATCCTTAGAAAAGGTTCCAAGTTCTCAGCATCTGGATCAAGCTTCAAGCAATCAGGAGCATTACAAGCACAAGTCGCATTTGATGAAACCAACTAAGAACATATGCATCCTCTTGTGGCATTTCTTGACGATGCACCCCCATGGCCTTAACCTAGATTTGGTTTTCTTCCTCTTGGCTAATAGAAGGCTTTGGTGGCTCAGCAATCTTGTAATTTCTCCTTATAGCTCTTGGTTTCAGTCAGCTAAGGCCTTGAATTTGAAAAGAAGGGTGGTATATTCCACTTGAGAAACATTTAACTCAGAGGAGAAAAACATATCCCGGTAATATCCTGAAAAAGGCACTTGACAATAGAAATGATGACACGATGTCGTTTCTGTTACAAATAATGATGAAGTTCACTAGTTGAGCTCTTAAATGAAGATGAAAAGACTCTTGTGATAATCTCAAGAAGAAGGTAGCAAAAGAGTTTGAAAAGCTCATTCTTTATATACTCTTTCACAGGATAAACTCTGAGAAAGAGTGGAGAACAATTGATGTGGGTTAAGCTAAAGATTACTGGGCTTTTATATTAATAAGGGTAAAGAACATTGGGCCTAATGACAGTTTCAGCCTAAGAGAAAAGAAGCCTCAGAAGGCCCATAAATGATCCACTGGATTATCATTTAAGCTGTGGGTCTTAAAGGTAATTACGCACAAAATAATTCCTATAAATAGGTCACAGGTATTATTCTTAAACCTCAAGCTCTATTTGCCTACTGAAACCCTGTCTGACTTAAACATCAGAGTGCGCGCGCAAATGGTTTTCTACTTTGCAGAACTTATTTAGAGACAAGTGGAGAAAGAAGACAAGCATCAACGTCAGCAATCAATAATTGTTGTTTTGTGTAACAACAACAACTAAAGATATGAATTGATTACCATCACTTGCCACCAAACACTAAAAGAACGGTTCTTAGAGCATACACAGAAAATCTTAAAAGGACTAACCATACCTACACCAAGAACTTCTTTTTAAAATGCTACAAGTATTATGTTCATGTCTTCGAGCAAGATCCCATTCAAAGTCAATTCAAAAAAATCATATACACTCTATATGCTTTATTCAAATTTAAAAATGAGTATATATTCTTTTCGCTAAAATGATTATAACTCAATAATCTATTATTTGACAAACACTGAAAATCCCTACCCTCTTCATAAGATAGATTTTTTGCTAACTTTTAATGTCTTATTCTCTACAAATTTCGATCACTAAATTACGTAATATAAACCTAAAAATAGAAGATGACTTTTTAGTCATCTCAATCTTCACCTTCGCTTTCTTGCACTTCCACCAACCCTTACAAAACGCTTACCTTAATCTCCTTTTTTTGATCGGCAGAAAAAGCTTCTCCAATTTTTTAATTTTCGGCACCACCAAACTGCCTTCGTGCCACACTTTATTGATTTTTTTTCATTTTTAAAACCCTAATGCACATGTACAAAGGCCGACTACCTCTTCAGTACTGGAATGGTTATTGGGCTTTTTTATTTGGGTGGGCCCGGGTCTCATAGCAACCATGATGCTTGTTTGAGTGGCTGACTGTAATGCCATTCGACCGTCTTTAAACTCAGAGTTTGTCAATCAGAATTTGATCTCTTGTTTGTGATTACGATTGGCATGAGATGATCCCGAAAATTGTTTACGTCCTGTTTGCCTACTTTTAGTTTAAGACTGAATATTCTAAGAATAAAGAGAAGTGCCTGAAAAAAAAATTTATAGTAAGATCATAAATTTTAATTTTATTATAAGATCAACATAAAAAATATATAATTAAACATAAATTTAAAATCATTAAGCGTAAAATATGTTAAAAGTATCGTAAATAGTTGATAATTAATTTAAGTTTAATGTAAAAAATACATGATTAAGTATAAATCTAAAGTTATTATATGTAAAATATGTTAAAAATAAATAAACACATGATAATTAATATAAATATACATTATAATAAAATTATCATGTGTTTAAATCTATTGACACTAATAGTTACATTAATAATCATATTTTTACGATATTTCTAATATATTTTATGCTTAACGATTTTAAATTTATATTTAATCATGTAATTTTATATTAACCTTATAATAAAATAAAAATTTATGATCTTACTGTAAAAATTTTTTAGCCTAGAGCTATCTTTGCAGTGGACCAATATTGGCACAATATTAATACAGGCAGGAACTTGTGCAGCAAGTGGGAACCTTTATTTCCGTGCCTTGTCTTCACATATCTGCTAACACGATCAGAGCAGAAGCAGTGAGCGCAACCGGAGACTTTGAACATCCGCTGCCTTCCTTTCTGCCAGAACATATTTTACATTACTTCCTTATCTTCCACTTAGACATGGACGAAAATATTGCACATTGAATCTGCAACAGTTCAGCAAGCTTGCCATCAAAATCTCCTCCTCCATCTCCAGCAAGGACAATCGCTGCTGCAAAATCAGAATCGGATGGACCTTTTGCCGTGTCAGTTAATTACAGTTCCAAACTCTCAATCTTCTTTATCCTGCAACTATCTTAGCTACAACAAGTGGTACATAAAGGGCATAACTTCGAAGCTAAGATGTATTTTCTGATTTAACTTTGGCGTCCATTATGATCCAGGCTATGGAGTTGGCTCTTTTTCGACCGCCCAAAAGAATAAACAAATATGAGAGAAGAAAATTTTGAGTACTTGTGCTTTTGTAAGTTTCTGTTACAGAGTTGGATTCCATTGATGGAAAAGCAAAAAATTATAATAATAGAACGAGGAAACAATTAGGCAAAGACACGCATCTTTTCACAACTGAAGATTTGAATTGAGTACTGTCACTTGCCACCGAACACTAAAAGGACGGTTCTTAGAACATACGCAGAAAACCTAAAAGGACCAATCATACCTATGCCAAGAACTTCCTTTTTGTGTGCACATGTTAACGAATAGCTGTATATTGGAATATGATTCAAAGGATTTTAACTGTGCATTCTTTCCATCAATTGTAAATGCTACATGTATCATGTTCACGTATTTAAGCAAGATCTCATTCATAGTCAATTCAAAAAATCATATATACACTTTGATGGTTAATCGAAATTTAAAAACAAAAAAGCCCAAAACATTGTATTTTATTTGACAAAATCTGAAAGTATATTTTACATTACTTTGAGATGCTACTTTTGCAAGGTAACTCCAACTTGCGTTGTTGGTCGCATTTAATTTGTCTTAAAAGTTTTTTATCACTTTTTTTTAATATTGATTTTATTTTTGGTTTTATATTTTATGTATTATAGTGGAGATTATTATATACTAATACTATCAGTTAATATCAGTCTTTAAAAATAAATAAAAAATTTTATTAATATTTGTTTTTAAAG
Organism: Heritiera fomes; assembly: GCA_032173925.1. Lineage (NCBI taxonomy): Eukaryota > Viridiplantae > Streptophyta > Magnoliopsida > Malvales > Malvaceae > Heritiera > Heritiera fomes. The sequence goes on from JAPDPM010000015.1 coordinate 6,840,098, forward strand.
ATCTATATACATTTTGAATTTTATTATGATATTTTTTTGTGGTTACATATGATATTTTTTTAATTGATCGATAGTATATAAATGTTATATAATATAAATTTTTTATTTTGTCTTATTATTTTTTGTTTTAAAGCTTTAACATTTTTTAAAATAATATTAAATTTAGACGCAATTGTCATTTTTATAATATATAAGATGAAACTTTCATAAGACAATAAATTAAAAAATTCCTTCTCAAGAATCAAATATGGGTTACATTATTTTGAGTACAATGTCAACAACCATTTTAAGACTGAATATCTTCCCAGTGGACCAAATAAAGAGAAGTGTCTAAAATTATCTTCCCACTGGACCAAAGGCTTAAATGTCACATTGGCACAATTTTAATATAATTTTTTATTTTATTATAAATAAATTTTTAACTTTTTAAAATTATGTAATTAAGTTCAAATTTATTAAATGATATTAATTACTATTTGGATATCTTATATGAAAGCTAACGTAAATAGCTGCCATATAACATGTCACATGTGCAATACTCGCAGAAGTTAATGTTATTTAACATATTTAGATCTAATTGCATAATTTTAAAAAGTTGAAGGTTGATTTACAGTAAAATAAAAAATAAAGAACTGATTTTCAAGCAATAAAATATTAAAAGCTTATATCTATTTTATGTAAAAAGTTGAGGATAACTAGCTATTAAGCCTATTACTTAAACTAATCTAATGTTAATTAAATTAATCAAGCAAATCATGTTAATCAAATAAAATATCTTAATTTGTTAAACTAATAGGCAACCTAATTAACTAAGTTAATCATTCGTAATTTTACAAACTAAGATCCGGACAAAATAAAGTATTTAGAAATGATATATTTTAGTTTGCAGCAAGACAGACCAAGTTACAATCAGCAAGTCACAATCCAAGCCAAATGATTAAGCAAGTCACAAACAAAACCAAACTGACATTCGGAAAATCACTGACAAAACCAAATGACAATCAGCGAATGCCAGGGCAGTGCGGCGAATGCTTCCCAGCAAAGAGCACGCAGACGCTACGCTAAGAAGCACTTCCAGCTATTGAAACCAACGTTATTAGCTGCCTGAACCAAATATAAAACTTCATTAGCTGCCTTTTCAATTATTCGGTATCTTACTTCCTCTGGCAGCCACTGTGTTCGTAGGTCCAGGGTTCTTCGCAACCATAACAAAACTCAAATTTACACCTGCAACCACAATCACAGAACTCCCTTGTCAACCGCCAATACTCCTATTCAGAAGTTTGTTTTTTTTTTTCGCAGAAAATATTTTGGATAAACTCAAACTAGAAATTTTGTTGATAAGTTCCATAATTCCAAGAGTCCAATATAAACCCATCTAATCGAGTTCAAGGTAATTTATCCCATTCCATATTATATGGATGATAACATCAAAAAAAACCTGTGAAATTTCAAACTTGACCCCTTACTTAGATAAACCAGAAAATTAAGATGCTTGAACGGAAATAAGAAAGCAAAAACAAGACAAGAACAATATTTCAAAATCATTGATGAATCAATATTAGAAATTAATAGAATTTTAACTTACCAGCAAATCATATGTGGACAACCTTCTGTTCTCTCCACATAGATTTTGCAGTTGGGACACATAGCCCATTTATTCTCCCATGCAAGTTTCCTATTCATGAGGTCTTCTCTTCCTCTCTCATCCTCGTTCAGCTTCTGATACTCCTCACAGCTCCCGGGATGCCATGGGACACGACATTGCGCACAGAAAAATCTATGGCAGATGGGGCACTCAGTTTCTGTTATCACTTCTTCTTGGAGCAGCAAGGCTGAACAATCCTTGAAAGGACAATAAAGTATTCCACCCTCTGCAAGAAGCAGTTCTTCACACAGTAAATGCCCCCAAAGATCGATGACCTCTTTACGAAGCTGAGGGATACATGCTTCAAGCTCCAAAATGGAACAGCAATTCACCCCTGGGCAAGTGATTATTGTTTTGTTGTGCTCCAGCTTTTCCTTCACGTACGTGTTAACGCAATCAGAACAAAATGAGTGAGAGCAACCAGGGATTTTGAACATCTGCTGCCTTTCTTTTCCACAACAACATATCTCACAATCCTCCAGCGAGGATTTACCAGCTTTTTTCACAGGCTCATGCTTAGGCATCGATGAGCTTGCTCGGGTATTTTCCGGCGTCGAGGTTGAGGCTGAGATTTCTTTGACTGAGATCCATATTGCTTCTTGAATCTGCAATTGTTCATCAAACTTGGCATCTAATTCTTGTAAATCTCCGCCTTCGCCGCCATCCAGGACTGCTGAAAAATAAGTCGGTGTTCCAAAATCAAAATCGGATGAATCTTTTACCATGTTACAAGCAGCTTCCAAACTCCCAATCTTCTTCATCCAGCAACTAGCTTGGTGGTATATATTGGCACAACCTTTTTCTTTTCTTAAACCCTAAGGCTCAAGCACTAAGGCTGACAGCCATGATGTGGCTGTAATCCATTCATGCATCTTTAAAGAGGTTTTCAATCGGAATTTGAACTCTTGTTGGTGACGTTTGAGATTACGCCCGGCATGAGACGATCCCAAAAATTGTTTCCGTCATGTTTGCCTACTTTTAGCTTAAGACTGAATATTCTAAGAATAAAGAGATTACCTTCCCAGTGGATCAAAGGCCTAAATGTCATATTGGCACAATTTTAAAACAACAAAGAACTTGTGCGAAAAAGCTGGCAACTTTTTCTAGATTCCTCGCTTTAGATCCGTGCCCAAAAGCACGCTTTTGATCAGACCTAATCCATCTACAGAGTGCAAATCAAAATCATGGAAAATGCCAAGGTTATGGCATTGTTATTCCAGGAAAGTTAGCAATCAATCACTAAAAATTGAAAATTCAATGTTTCATGCATGGCACAAGAATGTATAACAAGACAAGGCTTTAAGAGAATGCTTTTACTTTACATTACCAGACAGATTAACATGTGAACTTATCATTCATGTTCTTTCGAGCTAATTTCCTCGGCCTTTATGTTCTTTCTAGCTAGTTTCTTAAGGTAGCTCTACTTTATCTCAACAGAGAAATGCCAGTTAAGATCCTTTTCCATGAAGCATTGTTATAAAAGGTACTTCTAGCAGTTTATTCTTTCACTTGCTTTAGTGAAATACTGAAATTGCTCGTCTGTTTCAGGAGTGTTTCTTTGGTAGCTTCTACCATACAGTTCTTACGGTTTTATATTTCTGTTTTAATGTGCATTTCAGCATGCAAATTAAGAAACAGACAACTACAAAATGAAATGCTAACTTGATTAAACAAGAACATGCTCCAATGGAGAAACATCTTTCAAATACTTTAGGAATAGTACCTAGTTAAACAAATAGTTCCCATCTCAGTACATTAGACCAAATTAAACTTCTTCACATTTGTTGCAAACAAGTTTCAAAACAACTTATAGATATAATGTTTACTGGGGTTTTGTTGAGTTGTTGTTCTCTTAATTGCTCTGGCAGCCCTCGATTTCCCCCCTGCACGTTTTGGTTTGAGTCTTTTTCACCATCTTTGATCACCAGAGATAAGCTAGCTAGCTTCAGCATTCTAAGCCATACAATTGCTCAGGTGTGGCTGGGAATGGTAATTGCTTTCATGGACCACCTCTTCTTCCTTTTGTTTTTATATATTTTTATTTTTCTTTTCTTTTTCGTGGATCACAGAATTATCATCATTTTAGTAATTCCTTTGATTTTTTTGGGTTATCAGCTGGCTTGCAAATTTGCAATGAAGTCAAACTTTAGCAGTATATATTGTCAATAGGCATTTATCACACACCAAAGACTTAGCTGTCTATGACTATCATTGGTTAAGCTTTGGTGATGGCATAGCTTGCACTAACTCTAGGAATTACATTAAAAAGTATGGTGGTTGGCACAGGCTAAAGTTGCAATCACATGATTTGCAGCAGAAATTGTGATCTTGAGATTATGAAGACATGCCTTACAGAAAGGTGGTGTGGGAGCCAAAATCAGTGTAATTCCATAGAATATCTCCCTTTTTCCATTGAAAAGTGTAATTGCACATATCCATAACCAGAAACACAAGGAAACGATAGAAAGAAAACCACGTATTGACAATGTTTACAGTATTTAACACATTGTATCGTACTCAGTCATCGTTGTTCTTCATGTACTCCTTTGAAAGTTTAGTCTCCATTATTAGCTGTTGCTCCCTGAGGAGAGTATATCCTGATTCAAGCAAAGCCTCAATCGTTTGCTGTTCAACGAAACATAGTCTGGTCAATCACAAGTTACACATTGAAGACAGCAGAGAAACTCAATTCAGAACTTTTCAAGTATGCAAGCTCGAAGCCTAGATTCTTTCAACTTAATAAAAAACCATCTTTCAAAAAAGGGTATCAAGATGTGTTGATCTAAAGTACCGATCAAAAGTCAATGACTAGCAAAGACTGGAAAGAGAATTCTACTAAGTTTTAATTAGAGAGAACAGAATCACTAGGCTCTAGTCATGTGTTCACCACCTAAATCGAAGATGCAATTTCTTTCAGAGTTCTTTTCACTTCTATATATGAATAAAAACTGGTAATGAGTTTGTTGGTATAATAAATGTATAACCAATTTTCCAAGAAATGTTTGTTAACAGTTGCATCTAAAAGATTGACTTGGAAATCAGATCGATGGTTTATGATTCATTATACAACCTGTGGAGGAGTAAATATGGGGAGTTCTTCATTCTTTTTTCGTCGGAGCAGCTTGTGTCCAAGTTTTTCAACTCCTCCAATATCCTTAATCCACTGTAATGGGAAAGGAGTAAGATGACGGGAAAATACATAAAATCACATGTTTTAGAAATATTAGATACCTTCCAAAAAAAGGTACAAACAATAATCAGCAATGTAAAAGCAATAATGTTGCACCATGTTAGACGAGAATCACTAAGAAATGAAAATCTACATGTATGGAAAGTTACATACCTTTGAAATTGATCTGTCATATGTTCGGGACCTAAGAGCTCCATAAAAATCCAAGGCTGTCCGAAAACCAAAATGGAAACAAATTCAATGAAGTACTCTAAACCAAATTTTTAAACAGGTAAGAACCAGGAATTCGACTACAATCCAATGTCATTGTTGTGCACTCTAGACATTTGCTATGGAAGTGATAAAATCTAATCATAGAGATCATGCAGGATCTAAATATACCTTGATTGGGAAATTTATCCACAATATTTACAACCTCATCCTTAGATATGCCATCTTTCTTGTACATTCTGTGAACAATGTTCACAATATCTTCCTGGGTAGGCTGCCTGTATCATAAATGATGTGTTAGAGAATAATGGCATAGCTTGATTTCTTTCTTTGAACTACCACAAAACCATAATGTGATTGTATTGTATGGATAAAGCACCATAATATAATACTACTTGAGAAACTATAATCTGAAACCAACTAAAAAATGGAAAACTTTTAAATGGATCATTGACTCAGTAACTTCAGATAAATTCTTCAATAAACAGTCTTCAAACAAACTACTATTATATCTGTGTCAATATTTAACACTTGTTTCAAAAAACTTTAGGGATAAATGACCATACTCTGCTGGTTGGTCAGAGGAATTCGATTTTAAAAAACATCAGTGTCTCTACAGAATGAAAGTATACAATTTGATTTGTTGCCATCCATAATGACAAACAAGGTAAGGATGCAAAAGAAAAGCAGCAAAAAATGGGAGAAGAATATTTATCAATTAAACATGAAAGCCCAGAAAAGAGTAAAATCATTTACCAGTAGAACTTTTCCATTCTTCCATCACGAATCAAGGGAGCATAAATGGTAGAAAAATCATTCCCAGTAACAATGATAGGGATTCTATTTGTTACATCTAATTCTCGCCAATCTTGTCCAATGCTAACTCTGGTTGGATTATCTGACAAATTCATTAAGGTTCCAACAACAATCTGATTGTTGACTGTCATTTGAGTGTTGCCTAGATAAGATGAGAGAAAAAATATAAAGTTCACGAAAATGAACCAGTAAGTAAGTACTTTAAGAAAAGGAAGCTTATCAAATGAATGAATGCAAACATAAGGCATGTTTTGATTCAATTAAAGGTTTCCGGTGCAAGGAAAACATTAGCTCACCAAATCTACCAAGGCCAGCGTCAATGTCATTGATCATCAGACAGCTCATCTTCCCCTGCATTAGGTCAGAAATTTTAAACAAACATGTGATTAAGAAAAGTAGTAGAAAGTCATTAAAAATGATGTGGAAAATCTGTCAGCGCACTAACATGATTATGATTGTAAATATTTTCATTGAAAGCCCCCAATATTATTATGGTCATAATTGTTCTGTTTTCTGTACTATTAAGTTTGGCATAATGCCGACTTTCTACGGCAAGGGAACAACTTTAGCCTCATTCCATCTCTATCAAGCACTGATCAACTCTTAAAATCATAGATAGAAATAGGAACTGCTGACAACAAAGCTGAGTGACATATTCTTTTGTTGAAGCACTCCAAATCTACAATAATCAAATGTTGCGCAGATACTTGTATGTGCCCGTGCTATGGTGGAATATTAAGGCATTTATTTTGTCCAACCCTCCCTCTAGGAGGAAATAGAATTCAATAACTCAATTGGACATTTCATTGTACTTAGGAGTTCAAGCATTTGCAAAGGGCTTCCTGTCAAAGTGGCTAAAAAGCCAGCTCTCTCTCTTTCCCTCTCATGTTCTCTTCTCTTCTCTTCTCAACTCTCTTCTGCTGTCTTTTTTTTTCTTTCATACCATTACTGAGTGAATTCGTGGCTCAATATCTCTTGTTATCATTGTAAGAGGACCACAATATACTTGAAGAGATGATGGAGAAGGAATAATATGTTCTTTGACACATTAGATATCAATACTGAAAGGCTAATATCGTACGCACATTGTACCATAACTATTAAAGTGCATTATTTTAAACTTCATAAACCTAGACATACATATACGAAGAATGAGGGTGGTAAAGCTTCTAACTTGGTTCTGGACCACTTGGGAAGCTGTTCTATAGCGTTCGCGTATCAATTTTCCCGGTTCTCCTGTTAAGAAAAGAATGATGTGAATGCATCATGTCTTTTTCACATAAAAGCAACTTAACTGAATGGACTAGATCTGATATTCTTGCAGAAAAATAGCATTTGACATATCTATCTCAGCAAGGAATAACTTGTAGGCAATGGGTATATTTTTCTTCTAATTTTGTACAAAATCATGTAGGAAAAAGATAAAGGAATTTCTTTGAAACTTTAGCTCTCCTAAAAACAGAGAAATAACATATTTGCAATCTATTTTAAAAAGAAAAAGAAGTGTGACAATAATTTTGAAAAGGCAAAAAAGAATAGAAAAACACACTAGTAGAAACTTGTCTTACCAGCCCTTTCAGATTCTAGTTCCCCAGCAGACATAATTACAGGTTCAATCCCCATGGCCTGAAAAATGAGTTCAGTTTGGAAGGACTTTCCTTGACCTTTTCCTCCCCAGATACCTGTAAGACAAAAATTCAATGTTTCAGAAATGAATAATGGAGAATTTGAGTTAAATTACACTTGATTTTGTGAGAAATACAAGTCAGAAGGAAATGCGACCCATGAGATATTTAAAGCTGCAAAATATTCTTTTCAATATAATTATGGTGGAAACTATCGTCAAGATAACCATGAGAAGGATGAAGTTGATATGGAAGGAACACTTGAAAATATGAACCAACTCTGACCACAAATTTAAGAACAAACAAGTATGTGCAAGTTTTTAGACACTCTCCCCTCCCCCCTTTTCCAAAAAAATAAATAAATAAATAAATTTCGAGTTTATATTTTAAATATATACCTAGAATCAAAGGAATTTTCACATTGAGAAGATGAGCAAGGTAGTTCTTCACGATGTGGCATACTGCACTAAGTAGAACATGTCATAAGAAATATTTCATACAGGTCATAAGAAAAATATAAAAAGCTCAGCATCAAGCTGGAAATTAGAGAAGGTTGACAAGTGGAAGATTACCCATCAGAGATAATAAGATAATGGCATGATAAAGAATGATATGTAATAGCGAAGCATCATCCATAATATATCAGATTTATCATACTATTAAAACATATAATGGAAACAGAATAATCTCTAACCCTATGGATATTCTAAAAAACAGAAAAATAAAAGGTATGCATTGTTCACTAATTTCTGCGAGATTTCATACTGCTCCCACATCATTCATTGCAATTTTTTCATCTTTGCGCAATTTCATTGAACTTACCAACTTTATCCTGTCAATTAGAAAAGCAAACAGAATGTGATGTTAGCTTCTGACAAACCATAATAGACAAAAGGAAGGGAGAAAAGAAGATGCCATAAAAAGTCATCTCTATAGATAACAGTGGCAAAAAGACATTGAATTTCCACATTTTGGGTAAAAAATTGATTAGTATTGCGATTGATTTCAAAGAAAAGTTCAGAACAAGACAATGAAAATTAAACCAAATAGCAATGTTGAATTAAAGATTATTATATGCTAATCACTGCAGAGGTGAATATTTCACCAAAAATTACCGCTTCAGAATGACAATATGTATGTAAGCAAACAAACATTGATCCATCACATAACAAGCAGCGTGTGAACATGGGAGGAAGGAAGTAGTATGAACTCATGTATCAATCATCAAAACCTACCCTTTTTACCAATTCCAGAATGCAACACATTGGTGTCTCTAAGTTCAAACAAAATTGAAAGAATTTCACAAAATTCATTTCGAATCCTTAAAAACCACTTCATTTAAGGTGCTAATTCAATTAGGTAGAAAAAATTGTTGCAAGTAAAATAAGACCCTGTAAAGCTAATCACATTCTAGTTCAACCTAGCATCCTGAACAAAAAAAGCCACCATTAATTCAACTTTTTCAGAAGAAATGCAAGGAATTGTATCCTCAAATATTTACCATGAATACAGGAGCAATGTAATAATCCCCATGCAGATACTCAAACGACCTCGTCACCTTCTGCCTGTAATCAAACACAATATCCGCTATGGACAAAAACAAAAAAGATCCTCAATTTCATTTCTTTAAACAGTTTCTCAGAAGTCAAATAGAACAACAGTAAGAGCAGAGGGAGGAAAATTACAGTCTTTGCCAAGAAAATTCCCAGCAAAAATATCATCAATGACACCAGCTCTAGCGCCAACAGCTATGTTCATGTTATCAGCTTCTTTACCAAGCCTGTAAAGATAATCTCTCCCTTCAGAATCCTTGGCTTCCCAGGAAGACTGCTGAGACAATCTCTTGGGTGCCTCGGGATTATCAATATCACTGTTATCGTCATTATTTTTTAGCTGATTGGGAGTAGATTTTGAAGAACAAGAAATGGGAAAGGAAGAAATTGACAAGAATTTCTTTGGAAAGACCGAAGGAAGAGTGGGAGGGAAAGAAGAAGGGACTCTGAAGAGAGCCATTGGGTTATGGCTCCTGGGCTTTGTTAGCAGTTTTCGGGGTTAGGTGGCTCTCTTAGTGGATAGGTTGAGAGCGTTGGAACATTTGGTGCCACAAATAGACAACTTTTAATAATTTTGCTATTCTCTTCTGAAGCGACCTTTTGTAAACCCAAATGGCTAGAGTTAGTGACTGAAGTACTGAACTCCGATGAGAGAGTTACGAATATCTACGACAAATGTTGCATGCTTGCACTGGTGGTTGATTCATTTTTTTAATATTATCTGTGTTCGGTATGTTTGTGAATATTAAAGAACATATTTGTAAATATGTGTTTTTAAACATTAAATAAATTTTTTTAATTAATATAATTTCATTTAATATTACAATCATAATTAGCATAATCATTTAATAGGTTAGTAACCTGATTTATAAATAAAAATAACAATAACAAACTACAAATAACCAATTAAAGTCTTCCGCCCGTTGCACAAAGCAGTTTTTCACGCAGTAAATCCTCCCAAAGATTGATGACCTCTTGCGGAAGCTGAGGCCTACATGCCGCAAACTCCAAAAGGACTGTGCAATTCTTCCCCGGGCAAGTGATTATTGTTTTCTTTTGCTCCAGGCTGCTCTTCACACACGTGCCAACGCAATCAGAACAAAACAAGTGAGAGCAACCAGAGGTTGTGAACAACTGCTCCCTTTCTTTTTTATCAACACATATCTCACAGTACTTCAGGGTGGATTCACCGGCTTTTATCGCAGACTTCCTTGGCTTCTGCATAGGCATCGATGAGCTTGCTCCGGTATTCACCGGCGTTGAGGCTGAGGATGAGGTTTCTTTGAAAGAGAAGACTATTGCATCTTGTAACTGCAACTGTTCAGCAACATCTAGTTGCTGTAAATCTTCGCCTGCGTTCCAATCAAGGAGTTCTAACAAGTAAAAGTCTTCTGCCAAATCAAAATCGGATGAACCTCTTGCCATGTTACAAGCAGTTAATTACAATCCTAAACTCACAATCTTCTTTATCATACAACGCGTATATAAATGGCATAACTTGCTAGGAAGATGTCCTTTCTGATTGAACTTTCGCGGAACTTACTACGAAAGTGTCCATTACGATCTGAGCAATTTACCAGGACTCAGGAGCTAAGCAATGGACTTGACTTTGATTTTTCAACACGGCCAAGAAAATAAACAAAAAAGAGTGGATACGAACTTTGAGTACTTGTGCTTTTATAAGTTTCTATTATAGAATTGGATTCGAACAAAGCAAAGAAAAAAAAAGGTTACAGAAAGCAAGAACAATTAGGCAAGTCTTCTTCTATCTAGAAAGACACGCATCTTTTCACACTTTCCTATGTACTCAGGAAATCATTGCCACTTATCCACCTAGAAGGATGCCACTTACCACCAAACACTAAAAACAAAGAAAGGAAAGTACTTACCATATACGCAGGAAATTTTAAAAGGATTGACCTTACTTATGCCAAGAACTTCCTTCTTTGTCTGTACATGTTAACAAATAACAGTACATTAGAAGAAAAAGAAGAAGAAAAAGAAGAAGAAAGAGAAAATCATAATTAATTGTGTGAGCTTTTGTTTGTGCTGTTCGTGTCTGAACAAAACAGGTGACATAATTAGGACATTACTAGCATGATTGAGGCACAATTACCGGTGGAAGTATTACTAGAGTGGGAAGCACCCATGATCCTTGGAGTTGAGTGGCTGGTGGCTTTAATACCATTCAAGCATCTTTTTAAGTCAGTTTTATATTCAGCAGAATCAGCACTGTAATTCCACCGAGCAAACTTGCAAAACTTGAACCCTTGTTTGTGATTACGACTAGCATCAGAAAATCCCAAAATACATGAGGGGAATTATTAAACAAATACTAGGTAGAATATTAGAAAATTTTACGCTAGTACTAACTATAAAATGGCAAGAAAACTTCAGTTTAGTTAATTGACATAACACCAACTTTCAGTTTTAACTATATTACAATGTTAGTTCAACATTGCTAATCAGGCTGAGGTTTACTTTGCTTCCTCGGCCAATGCATTTGTCAACCTTGACAAAAATGCAGCAACTGAAACTGAAGTTTAAACCCCTTGTAAAGCGCAGCTGTGATTCAGATTCCTGAATAAAAGTGTAACATCTTAAATCCACAAAATACATAATATTCACTTACCAATTACACTCACTTACCAGTTGGGCTGTCTGTGATGCTTATCAACTCCTATCACTTTTATAAGAATTATTAAATTATTTCCTTAAGATGTATATACATTCCTCTCAATTTAAAGTAGTACTGTACCATTTTACTGAATATATAAAAGAATACAACATACCTTCGATATCAGATCTCTGGAAGTTAATTCGCTTAGCCCAAGTTCAATTATCTGTGGAGTGGAAAATAGGGAGTGAGCGATAACGTGCTCAGTAAGGAAGGTGTATGATGCTTATAAAATAAAGATTGTATCCCCAAAACATCTTTTTGATCCAATCACTCAAAACCCATTTAACATTAAACAGGATTTAATAGATCCTTTTAGTAAACAGAAGTCAATAAGTTGAGACTAGGCAATAATTACATCATGCTCTCATTGTTCTCTCAGGAACACATCCGCTTTTGGGGTGCACCCATAGGCCATCACCCCTCACGGCTATCTCAACTAGATCTATGGCCATAATCTATAGATGGTCTTCGGGTCCACTTGTCAAGTGACCTCGAGACCGCTGATGACTTGGCAGGTCCGTCAGCCTTGTGACGCCCTAAGGTGGGCCCGTAGGTCCATCGACCCGAGCCACCGCCTCAGGCGGGTCACGCAATTATATGAATGGTAATGCATAAATTCAGGGCCTAAAGTCTCAAAATCATACTCACAAATATATTAAAAACAGTTCATTTTCACCAATTTACACAGGAGAAAATATGGGTTAAATTGGCTCGCCAGGGTCAGTTCGCCCATAGTGGCTCGCCCATAATCAGTTCGCCCGTTGGGGTGAACTAGTGTTCGCCCACCAACCGTAGCATTTAAAACCCATTGAAACTAGCTCGCTCGTGGCGGCTCGCCTGGCGGCTAGCCATGGTCAGTTCGCCCACTATGGCATTGGCCATGGTCAACTCGCCCACTTCATAAAAACCTAATCGCCCGCCCAAAATTTATAAAAGGGTTCACTCATATTGGCTTGCCCGGATTTCTATTAAAACAGGGGTCATTCGCCCCAAAACATTATAATCGAGTTCGTCATTCATTGGCTCGCCCGCCCTTTAATCAGTTCGCCAAATCAACATTAGAATCTGTTTTATAGCTCGTCCAAAACAAAGCAATTTATCAAAACAAGGCATGTCATAAACCAAAACAGCTTCTCAGTAATTTCATAAATTTAATTCCACAAGACATGCATTCTCTTTCACACACATCTCCCTTACCTGGTCTCTTCAAAGCTTAGCTTCCCGCTCGCCTTTGTCAACTATCACTTCTCAGCTGCAAGGTAAATAGTAATACCATTAATATTTCTTTTCGAGTTATTTCCTAAAATGATTACTATTTTTCCTTTCAACTATTTGCAACACTTAGGCGAGATTTGAAACAGATATACAGCTCGCCATTTGCCCAACAGAGCTCGCCAGTCATCAATGGGCTTACACATGGAAGCTCACCCAATCCTACTCGCCATTCAATTATTGGCTTATTCTGGGAGCTCGCCCACAGTTCAATTCGCCATCATATATTGGCTTTAAATATGGGAGTTCGCCCACTATTTCAACTCGCCATTCCTAGTGGTTTATCCGTTGGAGCTCGCCCAACATGAGAGCTCGCCCCAAATTCTACTCGCCTTTCCTGTATTTGTGAGTTCGCCATTCTCGCCTTTTGGGCGATCATTGGTCCTCGCCCTTTTCTTTCACTATCATCAATTACATTCAATTTGGGCGATCATCGCCCTCGCCCATTCGGGCGATCAATTTGATTATCCACAATGTTGGCAAACAGGTATATCGCTGCTTCCTGTATCCATTGAACTCGCCTCATCCTTTGGGCGAGTACCCCTTGCTCGCCTATTTAGCAAGCTGTTGGATAATCCCGTTCGCCCATCATCCTCATTTCCAATATTTACATTGTTCATTCTCTATTAGTTTCCAGACTACATCTTGTTCTACTTTCTTATGTATTCTAACAATATTTAACTAAAACAAGACTATATCTATGTTTATTACGTTGTAAAACAAAGAAATCCATCATCGAATATCAAGAGAACCATAGAAATTAGAACTCACCTTAACTGAAGTGTACTTTCAGAACAGATTACTTTTCTGCCTCACTTAGCTTTACTTCTCTTGTTTCTTAGCTCTTCAACACTGAATAAGGGGTTTGGCTAACTAAAAGATAAGATTTCATGGCTCATATATGAGAAAAATGGAGGAACGGAAGATGAACTTGCAGTGAAACAAAATGGGCGAGAAGATTGTTTAAGAAGATGAAGTTACTTCCATCGGTTTCTTCTTCATGCATTTCTCTTATATAGCCATGTTAATCCTATTAGAACTTAACACCTGTTCCTTATCCTATTTTTCTTTCATCATTTCCACGTCTTTCATGCATTAAAACTTGTAAAAAAACTGCAGCAAAATGGAATGGCGGTAAGAAGAAAATCCCTGCACGTTTTGACACTTTTCTTCCCTTTTTCCTCTTCTTCTCCCGTCCACGCCACTGCCAGCCAGTTATTTTTGACTTTATCTCATCTTTTCTTCATTTGTCCAACAGCATTCATTCCCCTTTTTCACTTTCCATTTTGTTTCCAGCCTTAATTCTTCACATTTGTTCTCACTTCATTTAATGCTTTCATACCACTATCTTCAATCTCTTTACCAAGATTAAATCCCATATATTTCTTGTTACAATTTGATATCTGTTTTTCTTCCTTTTATACACCATATTATAAATCATAACTCACAATGAAAAGTGGAAATTCATATTCAATTGTTTTCTTTAATTTTACTAAAATAATTTATTTCCACCATCAATCATGTACAAATATGTTATATAGTATAATAAAATTCGGGTCTTACAAAAAGTGCGATCTACTGGGTTGAGGGCCTCATATTGTATTCTTAAACATTGGTTTCCTTTTCGAAAGGAGAACAGATTCCTACATGAAAGTGGGAGATTTTTTGTTCTGTTTGTGTGCTTCTAGTTCAAGACTGAATATTCTAATAATAAAGAGAAGTGCCTAAAATTATGATCCTAGTGGATCAAAGGCCTAAATGTCAGATTAGCGCAATATTAATCCAGGAATGAACTTCTGCAGCAAATAGGAACTTTTTCTAGATTCCTTGCTTTAGTAAACTGACTAGTAAATAGCAATAACTTGGGCATAATATGTGATACTGATAGGACATTGGGTAGGCAATTTCAGTGCCCAAAAGCACCCTTTTGATCGGACTTAATTGATCTTTGTCCTGTTACCAACAGAATGCAGGAGATCAAAAGCATGGAAATGCCAAGGCTATAGCATTGCTATTCCAGAAAAGTTATCAATCACTGAAACGAAAATTCAATAATCCATGTATAGCACAAGAAAGTTCAATAAGAAAAGGCTTTAAGAGAATGCTTTTACTTTACATTACCAGACAGATTAATATGTGAACTCATCATTCATGTTCTTTCTAGCTAATTTCCTTGGCCATTATGTTCTTTCTAGCTAGTTTCTTACGGTAGCTCAATTTTATCTTTACAGAGAAATGCCAGTTAAGATCCTTTTCCATGAAGCATTGTTAAAAAAGGTACTTTTAGCAGTTTATTCTTTCGCTTGCTTTAGTGAAATACTGAAATTGCTTATCTGTTTCATGATCTTTTTCTTTGGTATCTTCTACCACACAGTTCTTATGGTTTTATGCTTCTGTTTTAATGTGCATTTCAGCATGCAATTTAAGAAAAAGACTACTACAAAATGAACTGCTAACTTGATTAAGCAAGAACATGCTCCAATGGACAAACATCTTTCACATACTTTAAGAATAGTACCTAGTCAAACAAATAGTTCCCATCTCAGTACATTAGACCAAATTAAACTTCTTCACATTTGTTGCAAACAAGTTCCTTCAGAGGCTAAAAACAACTGAAAGATATAATGTTTACTAGGGTCCTGTTGAGTTGTTGTACTCTTAATTCCTGTGGCAGCCCTTGATTTCCCCTGCACGTTATAATTTGAGTCTTTTTCACTGTCTTTGATCACCAGAGATAACCTAGCTAGCTTCAGCATTTTAAGCCATAACATTGCTCAGGTGTGGCTGGGAATTGTGATTGCTCTCATGGACCACCTCTTCTTCCTTTTGTTTTTATGTACTTTTCTTTTCTTTTTCATGGATCACAGAAATATCATCATTTTAATGATTTCTTTAGCAGTATATATTGTCAATAGCCATTTATCACACACCAAAGAGACTTGACTGTCTAGCATTGGTTAAGCTTTAGTAATGGCACAGCTTGAACTAACTCAAGGAATTATGGTGAAAAAATTGGGCCCTGATATTAAGGCATGGTGGTTGACACAGGCTAAAGATGCAATAACATGATTTGCAGCAAAAGATTGTGATCTTGTGATTGTGAAACATGGTTGCCAGAGATGTAGTGTGGGAGCCAAAATCAGTGTAATTCCATAGAATATCTCCCTTTTTTCTATTGGAAAGTGTAATTGCACATATCCATAACCAGAAACACAAGGAAAAGATCGAAAGTGAACCACGTATTGACAATGTTTACAGTATTTAACACATTGTATCATACTCAGTCATTGATGTTCTTCATGTACTCCTTTGAAAGTATAGTCTCCATTATTAGCTGTTGCTCCATGAGGAGAGAATATCCTGATTCAAGCAATGTCTCTATCGTTTGCTGTTCAACAAAACATAGAGTCTGGTCAATCACGTGTCACACGTTGAGACAGCAGAGAAACTCATTTCAAAACTCTGCAAGTACGCAAGCTTGAAGCCTAGGTTCTTTCATCTTAATAAAATCCATCTTTCAAAAAAGGGTATAGAGAATGAGTTTGTATATGATGCACTGACAGTGTATAGTTTCTATACACTGTCAATGCATCAGAGGTTGACACCTCATCAATAGGCTCTTATGAGCAAATTAAATAAATTTATTTATATTTGCATATAAGGTCCTATTGATGAGGTGTCAACCTCTGGTGTATTGACAGTGTATAGAAACTATACACTGTCAGTGCATCATATATAAATCCATAGAGAATTCTACTAAGTTTTAATTAAAGAGAACAGAATCACAAAAGTCTTGTAATGTGTTCAATGCCTAAATAGAAGATGCAATTTCTTTTAGTGTTCTTTTCATTTCTATATATGAATGAAAATTGGTCATTAGTATGTTGGTATAATATATGTATAAATACTTTTCCTACAAAACTTTGTTAATAGCATAATAATTGCCTCTAATTGGTATAATATATGTATAAATACTATTCCTAGAAAACTTTGTTACTAGCATAATTATTACCTCTAAAATGTTGACTAGGAAATGAGCTAGACGGTTTATGATTCATTTTACAACCTGTGGAGGAGTAAATATGGGGAGTTCTTCATTCTTTTTTCGTCAGAGCAGCTTGTGTCCAAGTTTTTCAACTCCTCCAGTATCCTCAATCCACTGCAATGGGAAACAAGTAAGATGATGGAAAATACATCAAATTACTCGTCTTGAGAAATCTCAGATGCCTTCCATTTCCGTAAAAGGTGCATATAATAATCAGCAATGTAAAAGCAATACTGTTGCACAATGTTAGGTATGAGAATCACTAAGAAATGAAAATTCACGTGTTTGGAGAGTTACTTACCTTTGAAATTGAGCTGTCATATGTTTGAGACCTGAGAGCTCCATAAAAATCCAAGGCTGTACAAAAACCAAAATGGAAACAAATTCAATGATGCACTCTAAACCAAAATTTTTGACAGGTAAGAACCACAAATCCGTTGTACAATTCAATGTCATTGTTGTGCACTCTAGACATTTGCTATAAAAGTGATAAAATCTAACGAGAGGGATCATGCAGGATCTAAATATACCTTGATTGGGAAATTTATCCGCAATATTTACAACCTCATCCTTAGATATGCCATCTTTCTCATACATTCTGTGAACAATGTTCACAATATCTTCCTGAGTAGGTTGCCTGTTGCACAAATGATGTGTTAGAGAATAATGACATAGCTTGATTGCTTTCTTTGAACTACCACAAAATGGTAACGTGATTGTATTTTATGGATAAAGCACCATAATTTAATACTACTTGATAATCTACAATCGAAAATCAACAAACAAGGGAAAACTTTTAAATGGAGCATTGACTCAATAACTTCAGATGGACTCTTTGATAAACAGCTTTAAGACAAACTACTACTATATTCTTCATGAATATTTAACATTTGCTTCAAAAAACTTTAGGGATAAATGACCATACTCTGCTGGTTGGTCAGAGGAATTCAATTTTAAAGAACAGCAGCCTCTCTACAGAAGGAAAGTGTATGCTGCCATTTATAGTGACAAAGAAGGTAAGGATGCAAAAGAAAAGGAGCAAAACAAAATTTATCAATTAAACATGAAAGACCAGAAAAGAGTAAAGCTTTTATTATCATTTACCAGTAGAACTTTTCCATCCTTCCATCACGAATCAAGGGAGCATAAATGGTAGAAAAATCATTCCCCGTAACAATGATAGGGATTCTATTTGTTACATCTGATTCTCATCAATCTTGTCCAATGCTAACTCTGGTTGGATTATCCAACAAATTCATTAAGATTCCAACAACAATTTGATTGTTGACTCTCATTTGAGTGTTACCTAGATAAGATGAAATATATATATATATATATATATATATATATATATATATATATATAAAGTTCGTGATAATGAACCAGCAAATATGTACTTTAAGAAATGGAAGTTTTCAAATGAATGAATGCAAACATAAGGCATGTTTTGATACAGTTAAAGGTTTTTGGTGCAAGGAAAACATTAGCTCACCGAATCTACCAAGACCAGCATCAATGTCATTGATCATCAGACAGCTCATCTTCCCCTGCATTAGGTCAGAAAATTTAAACAAACATGCGATCAAGAAAAGAAGTAGAAAGTCATTATGAATGATGTGGAAAATCCATCAGCACACTAACATGAGTATAACTGTAAATACTTTCATTGAAAGCCCCCAATATTGTTATGGTCATAATTGTTCTGTTTTCTACACAAATAACTACCATGTTTGCCAAATTACTGACTTTCTATGGCAAGGGAACAACTTTAGCCTCCTTCCATCTCTATCAAGCACTGATGAACTCTTAAAATCATAGATGGAAATAAGAACTGCTGATAACAAAGCTGCAGTGACATCTTCCTTTATTGAAGCACTCCAAATCTACAATAATCAAATGTTGCACAGATGGTTGTATGTGCCCATGCTATGGTGGAATTTTAAGGCATTTATTTTGTACAACTCTCCCTCTAGGAGGAAATAGAATTCAATATCTCAATTGGACATTTTGATCTTACATGGTAGATCATTCACAAAATTTTAAGGAGTTCAAGCATTTGCAAAGGGCTTCCAGTCAAAGTGGCTAAAAAGCCAGTTCTCTCACTTTCCCTCTCATGTTCTCTGCCCATCTCTAATCTGCTGTCTTTCTTTTGCTTTCGTACCATTACTGAGCGAATTTGAGGCTCAAGATCCCATGTTATAATTGTAAGGACCAGAATGTACTTGAAGAGATGGGGGAGGAATAATATGTTCATTGACACATTAAATATCAATACCGAAAGGCTAATATCATATGCACATTGTACCATAACAATTAAAGTGCATTATTTTAAACTTCATAAACCTAGACATACATATACGAAGAATGACAGTGGTAAAGCTTCTAACTTGGTTCTGGACCACTTGGGAAGCTGTTCTATAGCGTTCGCGTATCAATTTTCCTGGTTCTCCTGTTAACGAAAGAATGATGTGAAATTCTTGCAGAAAAATAGCATTTGACATATCTATCTCAGCAAGGAGTAGCTTGTAGGAAATGGGTATATATTTTTTTCTTTTTCTGTAAAAAATCATGTGGGAAAAGACAAAGTAATTTCTTCGAAACACTAACTTGTAGAGGTGGCAAATGTTGACCCGATCCGAAAAATTCGCCCGATTAACCCGAATCCAAACCCGACCGATCCGATTTGACTAAAAAAGTCAACAATCCAAATCCAACCCGATCCGAATCCGAATTGATCCGAAACCAAATTTATCCGAATTTACATTGATCCAAACCCGACCGGATCCGAATCCGAATTTATCCGAACCCAAATTCATCCGAATTTAGATTAACCCGAACCCGAATTGATCCGAACCCAAATTGATCCGAACCCAAATTGATCCGAACCCAAATTGACCCGAATCCAAATTGATTCGAATCCAAATTTACCCAAACCCGAAAATATTCAAACTTAAATTTAATATTATTAATAAATATTTAAATGTTAAAATTAAATATCAAAGTATTTTAATATAGTAAAAATATAATTTTTTTCAATAATATGAGTGTTATATATTTTTTTAATATAGTTTAATTTAAATATTCGCTTTTATATTGCATTCATTTGAACATAATATATAATTATTTAATGGTTAATCTATAATAGAGTACAGAAGCTATATCATCTACACTAATGTCTCTAATTATTCTATAAAAAATCAAACTAAATTAAAGAGAGATATATAGTATTGTTTTATAATATTTAGTATGGATTATTAAATCACTTTGATTCAAAAGTTATTAATTAACGTAATTAATTTATGAATATTGGTAAATATATTATAAAGAAAACTATCATACAGATTATTAAATATTTTGATTATTTCAATCCCAATTGTACTATAGGTCATGTAAGAAGACAATTTTATATTCATGAGTTTTGTAATTCTTAGAAATATGGTTTCAGTTGATTTTTATATCAGATAAATTACATCAAGATGACCAAAGCTTAATCCAATAAATCTGTCAAATCGACCTGAATCCAAATCCGACTGACCCGAATCCAAATCCGACCAACCCGAATTGACTAAAAAAGTCAACGACCCAAATCCGACCTTATCCGAACCCGAAATGATCCAAATCCGAAATAGACCGATTTTTCCTTGACCCAAACCCGACCTTATCCGAACCCAAAATGATCCAAACCCGAAATAGACCGATTTTTCCTTGACCCAAACCCGACTTTATCCGAACCCGAAATGATCCGAATCCAAAATGATCCGATTTTTTCTTAACCCGAAATAATCCAATCCAAAATGATCCAATCCAAACCCGATCCGACCCGCCCATTTGCCACCTCTACTAACTTGCAATCTATTTTAAAAAAGAAAACAGAGGAATAACATACTTGCAATCTATTTTAAAAAAGAAAGAGATGTGTCAAGAGCACGTTTGACAATAATTATGAAAAGGTGAAAAAGAAAAGAAAAAAACACACTAGTAGAAACTTGTCTTACCAGCCCTTTCAGATTCTAGTTCCCCAGCAGACGTAATTACAGGTTAAATCCCCATAGCCTGAAATATGAGTTCAGTTTGGAATGATTTTCCTTGACCTTTTCCTCCCTAGATACCTGTAAGTAGGGGTGTAAAACGGGCGGGCCGGTGCGAGCGCGGGGCGGGCTACACGGATGCGGGCTTAAACGGGTTAAACCCATTTTGGCCCTTTTTAAACGGGTTAAATTATATATGTTCGGTCCGTTTTTAATACGGATCAGATTGATCCATGGGCTACGTATTTTAAAATAAAAATAATAAAAATAAAATTTAAAAAATATTAAAATTTATATATAAATACAATCTTAAAAAAATATAAATTTCTATTAAATATTAAACTCTTCCAACTTCTTTTTTTTTTCACTATCATACATATAATGTCATGATTTGAATTCAAAATAAAATTACATGAATTCATTTTTTTGCTAGAATATATTAAAATCATGTTATGTATTATTTTGTAATTGTAAGAAATAAAAATACATTAATAATATGATTAAAAAACAAATTATATAAAAAATAAAAAAAAAGATCTAAATGGGGCTAGCTCACGGGATTGTAAACCGGCCCGCGCGGGCTTGTGAACCGGCCCGCGCGGGCCAACCCGTTTAGGCCCGTTTTTAAACGAGCCTAAAAAAACAAAACCAACCTTAAAAAACCCGCGGATTTAACGGGTTGACCCGCAGACTTAGGCCCGTTTTACACCCCTACCTGTAAGACAAAAATCCAATGTTTCATAAATGAATAATGGAGAATTCGAGTTTGACTACACTGATTTTGAGAGAAATGCAAGTCAGAAGGAAAATTGTAATACCCATACCCGATCCCACAAAACAAAGGCCCAATAGCCTTAAAGCTTCAGTAAAATTAAGTCAAAAAAAAAAGGGATAAGCCCAATAAAAATATATAGGAACCGGTCATTAGTATTTTAGGGTTAAAAGGAAAAAAGAAAAGAGTGTGGCATGAGGCAGCCCTTGCGGCGCCAAGAGAAAGAATAAAAGATATTGAAATTGGCTACTCTTTTGCCAAACTAAGCCAAGAAAAGAAACTAAGCAGTGTGGCGTGCAAGCTCTCTGACGCCGAAAAGAGGAGTGAAAAGAAAAGAAATTGGAAAGGTGAAATGCAGCAAAATTTAGTAGCATGAATGACATTGGGGCATCGAAAAGGAAAGAAAGAAATATTGAAGCTTGGCTGCTATAGTGTCAAGTTGAACGAGAAAAAAAAATATTACAAGGGATATTTGGCTACTGTTAGTGTTAATGCAAGAAGACCAAGGTAAGTAAAGATTTCTTGTTAATTTTTTTTGGTTATCTTGTGTAGTTAGGGATTTAGTTTTGAGGAAAAATAAGAGATTTAAAATTTGGGAAAAATCTGTATTGTGAAGAGAGTACATATATTTTTGGCTTTCGTCAAATAACGTAAGTTACGCCAAGTTCATAGTGTATCGAGTTACAGTCATTTAGTGATTACAGCATAATTTTTAGCTTTTGTCGGATGGCCTATTTTCTTATATTAAATATTTTTGAATAATAGGCTCTGAGCGATCTTAAGGCTTTGTTTTGGTTTCAACCTAGCGAGTTCAGGTAAGTGACTTGATATCTCTTCGGTGTTTTGATACCCTTAAAATTAACCTTAATATGAGATATGTTTCATATGCTATATACAAATATAGTTTTGTCCTATGATTTTTAAAAATGGGTTAAGCATGCAAACGTATGTATATGTGATTTCTTTGTTATGAGTTGCGAAAGCAGTTTTGTATTGACTTTTCGAATATGATTTTATTCAAGTATATGTATATAATTATCTTTGAGAATATAATTGTTCATACAAGATATTTTGAGAAGAAATGTGAAATATGCTTTGCATAAGATATGTTTGGATGATACATGATTTAGTCGCTTTGATTTTTGAAATTCGTTATAATGTATTTACATATATTTTATTTTGGAAATACGAAATCTGCTTTGGAATGATGGACGAAATTTGCTTTGTATGAAATATGTTACAAGAAATAATAGTATTGTTCTATATATTTGAGATAATCTGAAAATATTTTGTTTTGTCTCCTAGTATGGCTGTGCTCTGACCCTGCCAATGGGGGTTAAATGTTGGCCATGTCGACGTGTATTTTGTTAAATGAAACTAGTTTCTAACCGAACCACCGGTTAAGAATAGTGGCCCTCTGTTCTGTTTTTGTGCAACTATTAGTTGCTTCTGATATCTCTGACCCGAGCCACCAGAGTTAATTGTGGTCTTTGTTCTGATTCTGACCTATGCCACAAGGGTTACGCGTGGCCATGGCATGTTACAGGAGACTTGAAAAATTTGATTTGTGAAGCTTTTGCTTAATTTTGGCATCTGTGAAATTCTGTTTAGTTCTGAAATCTGAATATATGAATTTGAATAAATTATGTGATTAAATATAAGATTACCCAACATGGATTTTGAATCTTTACATTGATATTCTGGCCTATTGTTTTTATGGCATACTTAATCCAACTGTTGGGATATCGGTTGCTTACTGAGTAGTTGTACTCACCCCCTTTCTTAACATCTTACAGGTTTTGATGTTGATAATGTCTACGGGAATGTTGGGGAGTGACACTTTGGAGCTTAGGATATATTTCAAAACTTTTAAGCTTATGATCAAATTGAGGCATAAGAATCTTTTAAATTTCTTTGTTGACTTTAAGCAATAGGTTGAAGTTTTATAAAACTTCTTTTGATCATTGGTGGTATATTTCAGTTTAGATATTTGAAAGGATTGAATTTTAGTATGATAAATGCCTTGCATGTCTGTGAGATTATTTCTTACAGGTATGCGGCGTCTGTTGTGTCTCAGTTTCGGGGCGTGACAAAAATCTACAACCCGTAAGATATTTAAAGCCGCAAAGTATTCTTCTCAATGTAATTATGGTGGAAACTATTGTCAAGATAACCATGAGAATGATGGAGTTAATATAGAAAGAACACCTGAATATATGAACCAACCCTGACTACAAATTTAAGAACAAACAAGTATGTCCAAGTTTTTACACTCTCCCCTCCACTCTTTCCCAAAAAAAAAAATAAATCAATAAATTTCCAGTTGATACTTTAAATATGTACCTAGGAGCAAGGTAGTTCTTCACGATGTGGCATACTGCACTAAGTAGGACATGTCATAAGAAATATTTCATACAGGTCATAAGAAAAATATTAAAAGCTCAGCACCAAGCTGCAAATCAGAGGAGGTTGAGAAGTGGAAGATTACCCATCAGAGACAATAAGATTATGGCATGATAAAGAATGATAAGTAATAGCAAAGCATCATCCATAATATCTCAGATTCATCCTACTAGTGAAACATATAATGGAAACAAAATAATCTCTAACTCTGTGGATATTATGAAAAAACAGAAAATTTAAAGGTATGCATTGTTCACTACTTTCTGCCAGATTTCATACTGCTTCCGTGTCATTCATCGCAATTTTCTCATCTTTGTGCAATTTCATAGAACTTACCAACTTTATCCTGTCAATGAGAAAACCAACAAAATGCAATGTTAGTTTCTGAGAAACCATGATAGATAAAAGGAAGGAAGAAAAGAAGATGCAATAACATGTCATAGATATAACAGCGGCAAAAAGATAGTGAATTTCCACCTTTGGGTAAAAAATTGGTTAGTATTGCAATTGTTCAAAGAAAAGTTAAGAACAAGACAAATGAAAATTCAAACCAGATAGCAAAGTTGCATTAGAGATTATTATATCCCAATCACTGCAGAAGTGGATATTTGAGTAAAAATATCCACTTCAGAATGACAATATGTATGTAAGCAAACAAATATTGAGCTATCACATAAAAAGCAGCAAGAAAGTAGTATTAACTCATGTATCAATCATCAAAACCTACCCTTTTTACCAATCCCACAATGCAACACATTGGTGTCTCTAAGTTCAAACAAAATTCATTTAGAATCCTTAAAAACCACTTCATTTAAGGTGCTAATTCAATTTCAATTAGGTATAAGAAAATGTTGCAAGTAAAACAAAACATTGTAAAGCTAATCATATTCTAGTTTAACCAAGCATCCTGAATCAAAAAAAGCCACCTTTAACTCAACCTTTTCAGAAGAAATGCAAGGAATTGTATCCTTAAATATTTACCATGAATACAGGAGCAATGTAATAATCCCCTTGCAGAGACTCAAACGATCTCGTCACCTTCCGCCTGTAATCAAACACAATATCCGCTATGGACAAAAACAAAAAAGATCCTCAATTTCATTTCTTTAAACAGTTTCTCAGAAATCAAATAGAACAACAGTAAAAACAAAGGGAGGAAAATTACAGTCTTTGCCAGAAAATTCCCAGCGAAAAGATCATCAATGACACCAGCTCTAGCGGCAACAGCTATGTTCATGTTATCAGCTTCTTTGCCAAGCCTGTAAATATAATCTCTCCCTTCAGAATCCTTGGCTTCCCAGGAAGACTGCTGAGACAATCTCTTGGGTGCTGGATTATCAATATCACTGTTATCCTCATTATTTTTTAGCTGATTGGGAGTAGATTCTGAAGAACAAGAAATGGGAAAGGAAGAAATTGACAAGAGTTTCTTTGGAAAGGCCGAAGGAAGAGTGGAAGGGAAAGAAGAAGGGACTCTGAAGAGAGCCATTGGGTTATGGCTCCTGGGTTCTGTTAGCAGTTTTCGGGGTTATGTGGTTCTCTTGGTGGATAGGTTGAATGTGTTGGAACATTTGGCGCCACAAACAGACAAGTTCTTACAATCATGCGATTCTCTTTTTAAGCGACCTTTTGTAAAACCCACACGGCCAAAGTTAGTGACTGAACTACTAAACTCAGATGAGATAGTTACGAAGATCTACGACGAATGTTACATGCCTACACCGGTGGTTGATTCATTTTTTTAATATTATTTGTGTTCAGTATGTTTATGAATATTAAACAACATATTTGTAAATATGTGTTTCTAAACATTAAATAAATTTTTTTGAATAATATAATTTCATTTAACGTTACAATTTTAATCAATATAATATATTCAACAGACTGATAACTTGATTTATAAATACAAATAAAATATTAAACTTAATCTCACACTCCTTGATATTCAAACTTATAAATAACCTCAAACAATAAATAAATATATTTACAACTATATATTTGTGAATATCTAAATGAACATATTTACAAATACACATTTACAAATATTAAGCAAATATGTTTACATATACACATTCATAAGTATTAAACGATTTTTTTTTGGAACATTAGACAATATAAACTTAAGTAAGCAAATTATTTTCTCTCCTATAATTATATATATATAATATCAAATTAAAAAAAATTACATAAATATAATTTTAATAGTTACACATTAAAACAATCTATAAATAAAGACGCAACATTAAAAAGTTATTATCATTGAACAGTAAATGCATAAAATTGAAAAAGTTATGCTTATTTTTTATTTATCATGAAGTTATGTTTATTTATTCGTTAACCTAAATTAATAAAACACAATTCTATTTATATTTATCATCGTTCGTTAAACTTAATTAACATACTCAATCCTTTACATCCTCCAACTCAACCCTAACTTAGCCAATGATTTTAACTCTGGCTAAGCCAAATGTGACTAATAATTATGAATCAGTAGCATTATATTAGCCAAGCGTTATTTCAAGATGAGTCAGTACTGAAAGTGATGCCATCAGCTTGAATCTAATGAATGAAATTTAGTCAATGGATGAGTAATGGGTTGCCATCAAATTGACATAGTTCGTGGACTAGGGCTTGGAAACACCAACCCGATTTACGTTGTTTTATTTTATGATTATTAGGTGGAAACTAAAGTCCAGTTTATGTTATGAGACATCAGCAAGAAAATTTGAATTGGATGTCGGTCGGTCAACGTCCCAGACCGGGGGCTACGCTAATTGCTGAGCTCTTAAATGAGGCTACCAAACCCTGTAAATTTGACCTGAATCTTGACCTTTGTTCCTGTTACTCTCGATGTGAAAATTTCTAGGTTTTCAGAGCCATCAAGCCATAAGATGTTTTTACTTTTTTTAATGTGTAAGGTAAATTTTAAATGATCTCGAGTTTACATCACTTTTAAGCTAATTGAATTTTAAATGAGTACAAAAGAAATCAAAACTTGATAATAGAAAAAAAGGGTTGCAGGTTTTTAAGAATTAATTAAACTTCAAATTTACTATTTACTGTACCATTGATAGCTCTATGCATACAGAGGATAGAAACAAAGCCAAATGACATTCAGAAAGTGACAAATTTTCTATGAACAAAGGCAGTGCGTTGAATGCGTCCTAGTCTAGAGCAGAACCAAACTTCAGAATAAATTATGTTCTGGATGCTGAAAACCACTTCCAATGATCGAAAACAAATTTGCTAACTGCTTTTCGCATTCTTATGTTATCCTTCTCATGCTTTGTTCCGTCTCTTAGTTTCTCTGACAGCCACCATGATCGTTAGTCCACTGTGCTCCACACGCATAGCAAAACTCGAACTTACACCTGCAACCACCACACATGCATAGACAAAGTCCAATAAGCCTGAAGAAACAACAAACCTTAAACAAATAGCCAATAAAGAAAATACAAATTTCCGTAAGTTCTTTCAAAGCAAGCAAGATCAGTAATAATAGACTGACCTGCAAGTCATATGTAGACAGCCTTCGGTTCTTTCTACTATGAAAAGGCAGCTGGGGCACCTAGGCCATTTTTTCTCTTTGGCAAGGTTCCTCACCAGGAGATCTTCTCTTCCTCTCTCATCCTCGTTCAGCTTCTGATACTCCTCACAGCTGATGCCGGGGTGCCATGGAACATGGCATTGGGCACAGAACAATCTATGGCAGAAGGGGCACTCTGTTTCTGCTATGACTTCTCCTTGGTTATCATTCAGCAGCAAGGCTGAACAATCCTGGAAAGGACAGTAAAGTCCTCCACCCGTCGCACAAAGCAGTTTTTCACACAGTAAATCCTCCCAAAGATTGATGACTTCTTTCGGAAGCTGTGGCCTACATGCCTCAAGCTCCAAAAGGAGTCTGCAATTCTCCCCCGGGCAAGTGATTATTGTTATGTTTTGCTCCAGCCTGGTCTTCACAAACGTGCCAACGCAATCAGAACAAAACGAGTGAGAGCAACCAGAGGTTGTGAACATCTGCTGCCTTTCTTTTCTATCAACACATATCTCACAGTACTTCAGGGTGGATTCACTGGCTTTTATCGCAAACTTCCTTGGCTTCTGCGTAGGCATCGATGAGCTAGCTCGGGTATTCACCCGCTTTGAGGCTGAGGCTGAGATTTCTTTGACTGAGGACAATATTGCATGTTGAAACTGCAACTGTTCAGCAAACTTGGCATCTAGTTGTTGTAAATCTTCGCCTGCGTTCTCATCAAGGACTTCTGACAAGTAAATCGCTTCTGCAAAATCAGAATCAGATGAACCTTTTGCCATGTTACAAGCAGTTAATTACAATCCCAAACTCCCAATCTTCTTTATTCTGCAGCTAGCTTGGTTACAATTGGTATATAAATGGCATAACTAACTTGCTAGGAAGATGTCCATCCTGATTTAACTTTCGCGTAACTTACTAGGAAAGTGTCCATTAAGATCTAAGCAATTTACCAGGACTCAGGGGCTAAGCAATGGACTTGACTTGGATTTTTCAACTCGGCCAAGAGAATAAACAAATAAAAGTGGAGAAGAACTTTGAGTATTTATGCTTTCATTAGTTTCTATTATAGAATTGGATTCCATTAAAGTAAAGCAAAAAAAAAATAATAGAAAGCAAGAACAAATAGGCAAGTCTTATTCTTTCTAGAAAGACATGCATCTTTCCACGCTTTTCTCTGTACTAAAGAAATCTTTTGTAACTTTTGGCCAAAAATAAAAAGAAATCTTTTGTAACTTGCCTGCGAAGATGTGTCAAAATATTTGAATTGATTACTGCCACTTAGCACCAAACAATAAAAACAAAGAAAGGAAAGTACTTACCATATACGCAGGCAATTTTAAAAGGATTGACCTTACCTATGCCAAGAACTTCCTTCTTTGTCTGTACATGTTAACGAATAACAGTACATTGGAATCTGATTCAATGGTTTCAACTGTGCATTCTTTCCATCAACGGTAAATGCACGCGTATTTGTAGACATGCTAAACAGGCCGGATTGGGCCGAAGTACCTTGAGGGGATTTCGCTCCACTTCAATCCGGCCCATAACCGGATTGAAGTGGTTTCAAACTTTCGAAACCAAAACCGGATAAAATCTGATCCAGTATCGTATATGCTACTTTCACACATTGAAGAAGAAAAAAAAGAAGAGAGAGAAAGGCGTAATTAATTGTGTGTGCTTTTGGTTGTGCTGTTCATGTCTGAGTGAAACAGATGACATAATTAGGACATTACCAGCCATGATTGAGGCACAATTATTGGTGGAAGTATTGCTAGAGTCCTTGGAGTTGAGTGGCTGGTGGCTTTAATACCATTCAAGCGTCTTTTTAACCCAGAGTTTTATATTCAGCAGAATCAGCACTGTGATTCCACTGAGCAAACTTACAAACTTGAACCCTTGTTTGTGATTTCGACTAGCATGAGAAAATCCCAAAATACATGAGGCTAATTATTAAACAAACACTAGGTAGAATATTAGAAAATTTTAGGCTAGTACTAACTATACAATGGCATGAAAATTTCAGTTTAGTTAATTGACATAATACCAACTTTCAGTTTTAACTATATTGCAATGTTAGTTCAACATTGCTGATGAGGCTTAGGTTTACTTGATTCCTTGGCCAATGCATTTCTCAAAAAAGTGCAGCAAGTGAAGCTGAAGTTTAAACCGCTTGCAAAGCGCATCTGTGATCCAGATTCCTGAAAAAAAATGCGATCTACTGGGGTTGAGGGCCTCGTATTGTATTCTTAACCATTGGTTTTCCTTTTGGAAAGGAGAACAGATTCCTACATGAAAGTGGGAGATTCTCTGTTCTGTTTGCTTGCTTCTAGTTCAAGACTGAATATTCTAATAATAAAGAGAAGTGCCTAAAATTATGTTCCTAGTGGATCAAAGGCCTAATGATAATTCTATAATTTATAGAATTTTCATGAATTTAATGATATAATTTATCTCTAAATCATTAATATTAGATTCAAATCCCTCATTTATCTATTAAATTTCTCTCAATGATGTAGGAACTCCAACTGATAAAGAAGTCAAAGATGTGAAGGATTTCAGTTCCAAATTTCATTCAAACACAAGACTTTGTTGATAAAGCTTCATGCATGGATATCTCTACTTGCTGCCAAGAAAGATAAATTGTTGCATTTATCTTTTATGAAGATAAATTATCAAGATGGACTTTTTGCTAAGGATAGAGATAAATAAGGGAGCTGATAAAAGATAAATTTTCTTTGAAGATAAAGATCGAGCCCTATCAGCCAAGATTTTGAGCTAATCATCATCCCCACTGCCTTTATAAATAGCCAGCTTCAGCACCATTAAGAGCATTCAATCCTACTAAGGGATATAGAGTAGTTTTAGTTTTATTCTCTTTGTTTTAGTTTTCAAGTTTTCATCTAAATTTCTTTTGGCTTTTATTTTGGAATATTTTAGAAGTTTTATTTAAATAAATATTTTTTATTTTCACTTTCCTGCTATTGATTAAAAAAATTCTTTTTCGATCGTTTGAATAAAATTAGGGTGTGAAATTTTAGTACTTAGTAAGCAATTCACAAGTTCAATCCTCGTGGGAACGATACTCTACTCATCACTTTATTACTTGCTACGGTCCGTATACTTGCGGTACACTCATCAGGAATTCGATAACACCTAAATATCAGATTGGCGCAATATTAATACAGGAATGAACTTCTGCAGCAAGTAGGAACTTTTTCTAGATTCCTTGCTTTAGTAAACTGATTAGCAAATAGCAATAACTTGGGCATAATATGTGATACTTATAGGACACTGGGTAGGCAATTTCGGTGCCCAAAAGCACCCTTTTGATCAGACTTAATCGACCTTTGTCCTGCTATCAACGGAATGCAGGAGATCAAGAGCATGGAAATGCCAAGGCTATAGCATTGTTATTCCAGAAAAGTTAACAATCAATCACTGAAACGAAAATTCGATGATCCATGCATAGCACAAGAAAGTTTAACAAGAAAAGGCTTTAAGAGAATGCTTTTACTTTACATTACCAGACAGATTAATATGTGAACTCATCATTCATGTTCTTTCTAGCTAATTTCCTTGGCCATTATGTTCTTTCTAGCAAGTTTCTTAAGGCAGCTCAATTTTATCTTTACAGAGAAATGCCAGTTAAGATCCTTTTCCATGAAGCATTGTTATAAAAGCTATTTTTAGCAGTTTATTCTTTCACTTGCTTCAACTGAAATTGCTTATCTGTTTCATGAGCTTTTTCTTTGGTATCTTCTACGATACAGTTCTTATGGTTTTATGCTTCTGTTTTAATGTGCATTTCAGCATGCAAATTAAGAAAAAGACTACCACAAAATGAACTGCTAACTTGATTAAGGAAGAACATGCTCCAATGGACAAACATCTTTCACATACTTTAAGAATAGTACCTAGTTAAACAAATAGTTCCCATCTCAGTACATTAGACCAAATTAAACTTCTTCACATTCGTTGCAAACAAGTTCTTTCAGAGGCTAAAAACAACTTAAAGATATAATGTTTACTGGGGCCTTGTTGAGTTTTTGTACTCTTAATTCCTCTGGCAGCCCTCGATTGTCCATGCACGTTTTAATTTGAGTCTTTTTCACTGTCTTTGATCACCAGAGATAAGCTAGCTAGCTTCAGCATTTTAAGCCATTACATTGCTCAGGTGTGGCTGGGAATTGTGATTGCTCTCATGGACCACCTCTTCTTCCTTTTGTTTTTATATGCTTTTATTTTCTTTTTCATGGATCACAGAATTATCATCATTTTAATGATTTCTTTAGCAGTGTATAGTGTCAATAGCCATTTATCACACACCAAAGAGACTTGACTGTCTAGCATTGGTTAAGCTTTAGAAATGGCATAGCTTGAACTAACTCAAGAAATTATGGTGAAAAAATTGGGCCCTGATATTAAGGCATGGTGGTTGACACAGGATAAAGATGCAATAGCATGATTTGCAGCAAA
Organism: Heritiera fomes; assembly: GCA_032173925.1. Classification (NCBI taxonomy): domain Eukaryota; kingdom Viridiplantae; phylum Streptophyta; class Magnoliopsida; order Malvales; family Malvaceae; genus Heritiera; species Heritiera fomes. The sequence continues at coordinate 6,872,351 of JAPDPM010000015.1, forward strand.
AGTTGTGATCTTGTGATTGTGAAACATGGTTGCCAGAGATGTAGTGTGGGAGCCAAAATCAGTGTAATTCCATAGAATATCTCCCTTTTTTCTATTGGAAAGTGTAATTGCACATATCCATAACCAGAAACACAAGGAAAAGATCGAAAGTGAACCACTTATTGACAATGTTTACAGTATTTAACACATTGTATCGTACTCAGTCATCGATGTTCTTCATGTACTCCTTTGAAAGTTTAGTCTCCATTATTAGCTGTTGCTCCCTGAGGATAGAATATCCTGATTCAAGCAATGTCTCTATCGTTTGCTGTTCAACAAAACATAGAATCTGGTCGATCACATTTGTCACACGTTGAGACAGCAGAGAAAATTCGGAACTCTTCAAGTACACAAACTTGAAGCCTAGGTTCTTTCAGCTTAATAAAATCCATCTTTCAAAAAAGGGTATAGAGAATTCTACTAAGTTTTAATTAAAGAGAACAGAATCACAAAAGTCTTGTAATGTGTTCAACGCCTAAATAGAAGATGCAGTTTCTTTTAGTGTTCTTTTCATTTCTACATATGAATGAAAACTGGTCATTAGTATGTTGGTATAATATATGTATAACTACTTTTCCTACAAAAATTTGTTAATAGCATAATAATTGCCTCTAAAATGTTGACTAGGAAATGAGCTAGACGGTTTATGATTCATTTTACAACCTATGGAGGAGTAAATACGGGGAGTTCTTCGTTCATTTTTTGTTGGAGCAGCTTGTGTCCAAGTTTTTCAACTCCTCCAATATCCTTAATCCACTGTAATGGGAAACGAGTAAGATGATGGAAAATACATCAAATTACTCGTCTTGAGAAATATTAGATGCCTTCCATTTCCATAAAAGGTGCAAATAATAATCAGCAATGTAAAAGCAATACTGTTGCACAATGTTAGGTAAGAGAATAACTAAGAAATGAAAATTCACGTGTATGGAGAGTTACTTACCTTTGAAATTGACCTGTCATATGTTCGAGACCTGAGAGCTCCATAAAAATCCAAGGCTGTACAAAAACCAAAATGGAAACAAATTCAATGATGCACTCTAAACCAAATTTTTTAACAGGTAAGAACCACAAATCAGTAATACAATTCAATGTCATTGTTGTGCACTCTAGACATTTGCTATAGAAGTGATAAAATCTAATGATAGATATCATGCAGGATCTAAATATACCTTGATTGGGAAATTTATCCACAATATTTACAACCTCATCCTTAGATATGCCATCTTTCTCGTACATTCTGTGAACAATGTTCACAATATCTTCCTGGGTAGGTTGCCTGTAGCACAAATGATGTGTTAGAGAATAATGACATGGCTTGATTTCTTTCTTTGAACTACCACAAAATGGTAACGTGATTGTATTTTATGGATAAAGCACCATAATTTAATACTACTTGATAATCTACAATCGAAAATCAACAAACAAGGGAAAACTTTTAAATGGAGCATTGACTCAATAACTTCGGATGGACTCTTCGATAAACAGTTTTAAGACAAACTACTGCTATATTCTTCATGAATATTTAACATCTGTTTCAAAAAACTTTAGGGATAAATGACCATACTCTGCTGGGTGGTCAGATGAATTCAATTTTAAAGAACAGCAGTCTCTCTACAGAAGGAAAGTGTATGTTGCCATTTATAATGACAAAGAAGTAAGGATGCAAAAGAAAAGGAGCAAAACAAAATTTATCAATTAAACATGAAAGACCAGAAAAGAGTAAAGCTTTTATTAACATTTACCAGTAGAACTTTTCCATCCTTCCATCACGAATCAAGGAAGCATAAATGGTAGAAAAATCATTCCCAGTAACAATGATAGGAATTCTATTTGTTACATCTGATTCCTCACCAATCTTGTCCAATGCTAACTCTGGTTGGATTATCCGACAAATTCATTAAGGTTCCAACAACAATTTGATTTGAGTGTCATTTGAGTGTTACCTAGATAAGATGATATATAATATATATATATATATATATATATATATATATATATATATATATATATATATATATATATATATAAAGTTCATGATAATGAACCAGTAAGTAGGTACTTTAAGAAATGGAAGTTTTCAAATGAATGAATGCAAACATAAGGCATGTTTTGATACAGTTAAAGGTTTTTGGTGCAACGAAAACATTAGCTCACCGAATCTACCAAGGCCAGCGTCAATGTCATTGATCATCAGACAGCTCATCTTCCCCTGCATTAGGTCAGAAAATTTAAACAAACATGCGATCAAGAAAAGAAGTAGAAAGTCATTATGAATGATGTGGAAAATCCATCAGCACACTAACATGAGTATAACTGTAAATATTTTCATTGAAAGCCCCCAATATTATTATGGTCATAATTGTTCTGTTTTCTATACAAATAACTACTATGTTTGCCATATTACTGACTTTCTATGGCAAGGGAACAACTTTAGCCTTCTTCTATCTCTATCAAGCACTGATGAACTCTTAAAATCATAGACGGAAATAAGAACTGCTGATAACAAAGCTGCAGTGACATCTTCCTTCATTGAAGCACTCCAAATCTACAATAATCAAATGTTGCACAGATGGTTGTATGTGCCCATGCTATGGTGGAATTTTAAGGCATTTATTTTGTACAATTCTCCCTCTAGGAGGAAATAGAATTCAATATCTCAATTGGACATTTTGATCTTACATGGTAGATCATTCACAAAATTTTAAGGAGTTCAAGCATTTGCAAAGGGCTTCCAGTCAAAGTGGCTTAAAAGCCAGTTCTCTCACTTCCCCTCTCATGTTCTCTGCCCTTCTCAAATCTGCTGTCTTTCTTTTGCTTTCGTACCATTACTGAGCGAATTTGAGGCTCAAGATCTCATGTTATAATTGTAAGGACCAGAATGCATTTGAAGAGATGATGGGGGAAGAATAATATGTTCATTGACACATTAAATATCAATACCGAAAGGCTAATAACATATGCACATTGTACCATAACAATTAAAGTGCATTATTTTAAACTTCATAAACCTAGACATACATATACGAAGAATGAGGGAGGTAAAGCTTCTATCTTGGTTCTGGACCACTTGGGAAGCTGCTCTATAGTGTTCGCGTATCAATTTTCCCGGTTCTCCTGTTAAGGAAAGAATGATGTGAAATTCTTGCAGAAAAATAGTATTTGACATATCTATCTCAGCAAGGAGTAGCTTGAAGGAAATGGGTATATATTTTTTTTCCTTTTCTGTAAAAAATCATGTGGGAAAAGACAGTAATTTCTTTGAATAAGGAATTTTGAAATTTTGAGGCATTTTAAAATGAAAGCATTTCAAAACTTATCATTTTAAAATGCTAGCATTTATGATTGATTTGTTTGGCTAAATAATTTTTAGAGAGAATTTTTGAATACTAAGATTTGATTAAATAAAAAATAAATATAGAAGAAAATTAATATTATTATATATTAAAAAATAAATATATCAAATGAAATATGCAATATGGGTATCATTAGATTTGTAAAAATGTACAAATATTTTTAATAATATAAAAAAATAAAAATATATATTAAATTTTAATAAAATAATTTGTTTTTGTTTTTAACTTTATATTTAATAGTGGGTCATGTCTAAAAAAGTAGAGAAAAGTGGAAGGAATTTTGAAAAACCACATCTTTAGATGGATTTTCAAGAGGGAATTTAAGCATCTCAAATTCCTTCTTGAAATTCTTCCTAAATTTTGAAATTCTTCAAAATTTTTTGTCAAACTAAAAAAATTCGAATTTTAGACTTTTAACCATCCTGATTGAAATTAATTGCCTTTTTAAAATTCCTCGTCCAAATACACCCTAACTTTTTTAAAAAAAGAAAACAGAGGAATAACATACTTGCAATCTATTTTAAAAAAGAAAGAGATGTGTCAAGAGCATGTTTGACAATAATTATGAAAAGGTAAAAAAGAAAAGAAAAAAACACGCTAGTAGAAACTTGTCTTACCAACCCTTTCAGATTCTGGTTCCCCAGCAGACATAATTACAGGTTCAATCCCCATAGCCTGAAATATGAGTTCAGTTTGGAATGATTTTCCTTGACCTTTTCCTCCCCAGATATCTGTAAGACAAAAATCCAATGTTTCAGAAATGTATAATGGAGAATTCGAGTTAGACTACACTGATTTTGTGAGAAATGCAAGTCAGAAGGAAAATCTGCAACCCGTGAGATATTTAAAGCTGCAAAGTATTCTTCTCAATGTAATTATGTTGGAAACTATTGTCAAGATAACCATGAGAATGATGGAGTTAATAAAAAAAGAGCACTTGAATATATGAACCAACCCTGACCACAAATTTAAGAACAAACAAGTATGTCCAAGTTTTTATACTCCCGTCCACTCTTTCCCAAAAAAAAAAAAATAAATCAATAAATTTCCAGTTGATATTTTAAATATGTACCTAGAATCAAAGGAATTTTCACATTGAGAAGATGAGCAAGGTAGTTCTTCACGATGTGGCATACTGCACTAAGTAGGACATGTCATAAGAAATATTTCAAACAGGTCATAAGAAAAATACTAAAAGCTCAGCACCAAGCTGCAAATCAGAGGAGGTTGAGAAGTGGAAGATTACCCATCAGAGACAATAAGATTATGGCATGATAAAGAATGATAAGTAATAGCAAAACATCATCCATAATATCTCAGATTCATCCTACTAGTGAAACATATAATGGAAACAAAATAATCTCTAACTCTGTGGATATTATGAAAAAACAGAAAATTTAAAGGTATGCATTGTTCACTACTTTCTGCCAGATTTCATACTGCTTCCGTGTCATTCATCGCAATTTTCTCATCTTTGTGCAATTTCATAGAACTTACCAACTTTATCCTGTCAATGAGAAAACCAAACAGAATGCAATGTTAGTTTCTGAGAAACCATGATAGATAAAAGGAAGGAAGAAAAGAAGATGCAATAACATGTCATAGATATAACAGCGGCAAAAAGATAGTGAATTTCCACATTTGGGTAAAAAATTGGTTAGTGTTGCAACTGTTCAAAGAAGAGTTAAGAACAAGACAAATGAAATTTCAAGCCAGATAGCAAAGTTGAATTAGAGATTATTATATGCCAATCACTGCAGAAGTGAATATTTGACCAAAAATATCCACTTCAGAATGACAATATGTATGTAAGCAAACAAATATTGAGCTATCACATAAAAAGCAGCAAGAAAGTAGTATGAACTCATGTATCAATCATCAAAACTTACCCTTTTTACCAATCCCAGAATGCAACACCTTGGTGTCTCTAAGTTCAAACAAAATTCATTTAGAATCCTTAAAAACCACTTCATTTAAGGTGCTAATTCAATTTCAATTAGGTATAAGAAAATGTTGCTAGTAAAACAAGACATTGTAAAGCTAATCATATTCTACTTCAACCAAGCATCCTGAATCAAAAAAAGCCACCTTTAACTCAGCTTTTTCAGAAGAAATGCAAGGAATTGTATCCTTAAATATTTACCATGAATACAGGAGCAATGTAATAATCCCCTTGCAGATACTCAAACGACCTCGTCACCTTCTGCCTGTAATCAAACACAATATCCGCTATGGACAAAAACAAAAAAGATCCTCAATTTCATTTCTTTAAACAGTTTCTCAGAAATCAAATAGAACAACAGTAAAAGCAAAGGGAGGAAAATTGCAGTCTTTGCCGAGAAAATTCCCAGCGAAAAGATCATCAATGACACCAGCTCTAGCGCCAACAGCTATGTTCATGTTATCAGCTTCTTTGCCAAGCCTGTAAAGAAATCTCTCCCTTCAGAATCCTTGGCTTCCCAGGAAGACTGCTGAGACAATCTCTTGGGTGCCTTGGGATTATCAATATCACTGTTATCCTCATTATTTTTTAGCTGATTGGGAGTAGATTCTGAAGAACAAGAAATGGGAAAGGAAGAAATTGACAAGAGTTTCTTTGGAAAGACCGAAGGAAGAGTGGAAGGGAAAGAAGAAGGGACTCCGAAGAGAGCCATTGGGTTATGGCTCCTGGGTTCTGTTAGCAGTTTTCGGGGTTAAGTGGTTCTCTTGGTGGATAGGTTGAAAGTGTTGGAACATTTGGCGCCACAAACAGACAAGTTCTTACAATTATGCGATTCTCCTTTTAAGCGACCTTTTGTAAAACCCACACGGCCAAAGTTAGTGACTGGAGTACTAAACTCAGATGAGATAGTTACGAAGATCTACGACGAATGTTACATGCCTACACCGGTGGTTGATTCATTTTTTTAATATTATTTGTGTTCAGTATGTTTGTGAATATTAAACAACATATTTGTAAAAATGTGTTTCTAAACATTAAGGCTTTGTTTGGTATGATAAAAAAAAAAGTGAGAAAAGAAAATTAGTTAATCAAATGATTAAGTTATAAAGTAAGAAAGTTGTTATAAAACATAATCATTTGATTAATTAATTTTCCTTCCTCATCCCTTTCTTTCCATCCTACCAAGCAAAGTTTAAATAGATTTTTTTGAATATTATAATTTCATTTAATGTTACAATCATAATCAATATAATACATTCAATGGCCTAATAACTTGATTTATAAATACAAATAACAATAATAAACTACAAATAACAAATTAAACTTAATTCCACACTCTGTGAGATTCAAACTTATAACCTCAAACAATAAATAAATTTTTTTTTCAAGAGGAATATTAAATAATTGGGGATGGTATGCTTGGATTCGAATCCAAAACTTATAATATGTCACAACTCGTCCTTAACCACTAAGCCAAGAGGTTTTACAACTATATATATGTGAATACCTAAATGAACATATTTACAAATACACATTTACAAATATTAAGCAAATATGTTTACATATACACATTCATAAGTATTAAACGAATTTTTTTTTGAACATTAGACAATATAAACTTAAGTAAACAAATTATTTTCTCTCCTATATATATATATATATATAAAATATCAAATTAAAAAAATTGCATAAATATAATTTTAATAGTTACATATTAAAACAATCTATGAATAAATTCGTAATATTAAAAAGTTATTATCATTGAACAGTAAATGCATAAAATTGAAAAAGTTATGCTTATTTTTTATTTTTTATTCATCATGAAGTTATGTTTATTTATTCATTAACCTAAATATCCTTCAAATCCTCCAACTCAACCCTAACTTAACCAATGATTTTAACTCTGGCTTAGCCAAATGTGACTAATAATTATGAATCAGTAGCATTATATTAGCCAAACGTTATTTTCAAGATGAGTCAGTACTGAAAGTGATGCCATCAGCTTGAATCTAATGAATGAAATTTAGTCAATGGATGAGTAATGGGTTGTCATCAAATTGACATAGTTCATGGACTAGGGCTTGGAAAAACCAACCCGATTTACGTTGTTTTATTTTATGATTATTAGGTGGAAACTAAAGTCCAGTTTATGTTATGAGACATCAGCAAGAAAATTTTCTATGAACAAAGGCAGTGCGTTGAATGCGTCCTAGTCTAGAGCAGAACCAAACTTCAGAACAAATTATGTTCTGGATGCTGAAAACCACTTCCAATGATCGAAAACAAATTTGCTAACTGCTTTTCGCATTCTTATGTTATCCTTCGCATGCTTTGTTCGGTCTCTTAGTTTCTCTGACAGCCACCATGATCGTTAGTCCACTGTGCTCCACACGCATAGCAAAACTCGAACTTACACCTGCAACCACCACACATGCATAGACAAAGTCCAATAAGCCTGAAGAAACAACAAACCTTAAACAAATAGCCAATAAAGAAAATACAAATTTCCGTAAGTTCTTTCAAAGCAAGCAAGATCAGTAATAATGGACTGACCTGCAAGTCATATGTAGACAGCCTTCGGTTCTTTCTACTATGAAATGGCAGCTGGGGCACCTAGGCCATTTTTTCTCTTTGGCAAGGTTCCTCACCAGGAGATCTTCTCTTCCTCTCTCATCCTGGTTCAGCTTCTGGTACTCCTCACAGCTGATGCCGGGGTGCCATGGAACATGGCATTGGGCACAGAACAATCTATGGCAGAAGGGGCACTCTGTTTCTGCTATGACTTGTCCTTGGTTATCATTCAGCAGCAAGGCTGAACAATCCTGGAAAGGACAGTAAAGTCTTCCACCCGTCGCACAAAGCAGTTTTTCACACAGTAAATCCTCCCAAAGATTGATGACTTCTTTCGGAAGCTGAGGCCTACATGCCTCAAGCTCCAAAAGGAGTCTGCAATTCTCCCCCGGGCAAGTGATTATTGTTATGTTTTGCTCCAGCCTGGTCTTCACAAACGTGCCAACGCAATCAGAACAAAACGAGTGAGAGCAACCAGAGGTTGTGAACATCTGCTGCCTTTCTTTTCTATCAACACATATCTCACAGTACTTCAGGGTGGATTCACTGGCTTTTATCGCAAACTTCCTTGGCTTCTGCGTAGGCATCGATGAGCTAGCTCGGGTATTCACCCGCCTTGAGGCTGAGGCTGAGATTTCTTTGACTGAGCACAATCCCATCCTGCTAGGAAGATGTCCATCCTGAATTAACTTTCGCGTAACTTACTAGGAAAGTGTCCATTACGATCTAAGCAATTTACCAGGACTCAGGGGCTCAGCAATGGACTTGACTTGGATTTTTCAACTCGGCCAAGAGAATAAACAAATAAAAGTGGAGAAGAACTTTGAGTATTTATGCTTTTATTAGTTTCTATTATAGAATTGGATTCCATTAAAGTAAAGCTAAAAAAAAATTAATAGAAAGCAAGAACAAATAGGCAAGTCTTATTCTTTCTAGAAAGACATGCATCTTTCCACACTTTTCTCTTTACTAAAGAAATCTTTTGTAACTTGCCTGCGAAGATGTATCAAAATATTTGAATTGATTACTGCCACTTACCACCAAACACTAAAAACAAAGAAAGGAAAGTACTTACCAAATACGCAGGATATTTTAAAAGGATTGACCTTACCTATGCCAAGAACTTCCTTCATTGTCTGTACATGTTAACAAATAACAGTACATTGGAATCTGATTCAATGGTTTCAACTGTGCATTCTTTCCATCAACGGTAAATGCTACGCGTATTTGTAGACATGCTAAACAGGCCGGATTGGGCCGAAATACCTTGAGGGGATTTCGTTCCACTTCAATCCGGCCCGTAACCGGATTGAAGTGGTTTCAAATATTTGAAACCAAAACCGGATAAAATCTGATCCGGGACCGTATTTATTACTTTCACACATTTAAGAAGAAAAAGAAGAAGAGAGAGAAAGTCATAATTAATTGTGTGTGCTTTTGTTTGTACTGTTGGTGTCTGAACAAAACAGATGACATAACTAGGACATTACCAGCCACGATTGAGGCGCAATTATTGGTGGATGTATTGCTAGAGTGTGGAGCACCCATGACCCTTGGAGTTGAGTGGCTGATGGTTCTAATACCATTCAAGAACCATTCAAGCATCTTTTTAACACAGAGTTTTATATTCAGCAGATTCAGCACTGTGATTCCACTGAGCAAACTTACAAACTTGAACCCTTGTTTGTGATTTCGACTAGCAGGAGAAAATCCCAAAATACATGAGGCTAATTATTAAACAAACACTAGTTAGAATATTAGAAAATTTTAGGCTAGTACTAACTATACAATGACATGAAAATTTCAGTTTAGTTCATCATCATCATCATCATCATCAGAGCTTTTATCCCAATTGATTGAGATAGGCGAAAATTTTAGTTTAGTTAATTGACATAATACCAACTTTCAGTTTTAACTATTTGCAATGTTAGTTCAACATTGCTAATCAGGCTTAGGTTTACTTGCTTCCTTGGCCAATTCATTTGTCAACCTTGACAAAAATGCAGCAAGTGAAGCTGAAGTTTAAACCGCTTGCAAAGCACATATGTGATCCAAATTCCTGAAAAAAAAGTGTGATCTACTGGGGTTGAGGGCCTCGTATTGTATTCTTAAGCATTGGTTTTCTTTTTGGAAAGAAGAACAGATTCCTACATGAAAGTGGGAGATTTTTTGTTCTGTTTGCGTGCTTCTAGTTCAAGACTGAATCTTCTAATAATAAAGAGAAGTGCCTAAAATTATGTTCCTAGTGGATCAAAGGCCTAAATGTCAGATTTGGCGCAATATTAATCCAGGAATGAAATTCTGCAGCAAGTAGGAACTTTTTCTAGATTCCTTGCTTTAGTAAACTGATTAGCAAATAGCAATAACTTGGGCATAATATGTGATACTTATAGGACACGGGATAGGCAATTTCGGTGCCCAAAAGCACCCTTTTGATCGGACTTAATCGACCTTTGTCCTGTTATCAACAGAATGCAGGAGATCAAGAGCATGGAAATGCCAAGGCTATAGCATTGTTATTCTAGAAAAGTTATCAATCAATCACTGAAATGAAAATTCGATGATCCATGCATAGCACAAGAAAGTTTAACAAGAAAAGGCTTTAAGAGAAAGCTTTTACTTACATTACCAGACAGATTAATATGTGAACTCATCATTCATGTTCTTTCTAGCTAATATCCTCGGCCATTATGTTCTTTCTAGCTAGTTTCTTAAGGTAGCTCAATTTTATCTTTACAGAGAAATGCCAGTTAAGATCCTTTTCCATGAAGCATTGTTATAAAAGGAATTTTTAGCAGTTTATTCTTTCACTTGCTTCGGTGAAATACTGAAATTGCTTATCTGTTTCATGAGCTTTTTTTTTTGGTATGGTTTTATGCTTCTGTTTTACCACAAAATGAACTGCTAACTTGATTCATCAAGAACATGCTCCAATGGAGAAACATCTTTCACTACTTTAAGAATAGTACCAAGCAATTCTCAGTACCAAGTTAAACAAATAGTTCCCACTTCAGTGCATTAGGCCATATTAAACTTCTTCAGATTTGCTGCAAACAAGTTCCATCAGAGACTAAAACAAGTTAAAGATATAATGTTTACAGGGGACATATTGAGTTATTGTACTTTTAATTCTTCTGGCAGCCACCATGATTGTTAGTCCACTGTTCTTCGCAACCATAACAAAACTCAAAATTACACCTGCAACCACAATCACAGAACTCCCTTGTCAGCCAGCAATACTCCTTTTCACAAACAAAACAAGAACAATATTTCAAATTCATTGATGAACCAGTGTTGGAAATTAATAGAATTTTAGCTTACCTGCAAACCATATGTGGACAACCTTCAGTTCTTTCCACAAAGTATTTGCACTTAGGACACCTAGCCCATTTTTTCTCCCTAGCAAGTTCCCTCACCATGAGATCTTCTCTCCCTCTTTCATTCTCATTAAGCTTCTGAAAATCCTCACATTCAATCCCTGGATGCCAGGGCACATTACACTGTGCACAGAACAATCGATGGCAGAGGGGGCACTCAGATTCTCTAATATCTTCTCCTCCATCATCCTTCAGCAATGGGGCTGAACAGTCCCTGAAAGGACAGTAAAATCTCAGGGATGCATTGATAAACTCTTGGCAGAGAGCATCTTCCCAGCGATGGATTACCACCTCGGGAAGCACAGGCTTACAAGCATCAAGCTCCAGAACAGCCCTGCAATTCACTCCAGGGCAAGTAATAACCGTAATGTTTTCTTCAACCCTTGTCAAAACATGCTTGCTAATGCAATCAGAACAGTAAGAGTGAACGCAGCTTTCTGTTGTGAACATCTGATCTCTTTCTTTCCGTTCAACACAAATCTCGCAGAAGCTCGAGGAGGATTCACCGGTTTCCTTTGTTTCTAACTCCATTAGCACTGGCTGAGGCATGGCTTGGATTAAGATTGGCGATGAAGCATGGCAGATGCATGGGTTGGAGACGGTGTTCATCGTTTGTGAAGAGACTGCAGATGACATGAGAGCCTCTTGAAACTGCAACTCCTCGGCATACTTGCCATCAAATGGCGGAAAGATTTCTTCTTCATCTTCATCAAAGAGTGCTGAGAAGTAAAAATCATCAACAAAATCAAGATCAGATGTTGGCATGATCTGTGCCATGATATTGATTGACCAGTCTCTACTCCCTACAAGGTAAAGTTTAGTAACCCTTGACAAAATGGAGAAAGTGGTAATGACGTGGCTTTTCAAGTAACTTAGCATAGAAGTTCCATAGCCTGATGAACTACTACCGTGACTGAGTGGTAAGCCATAGACAAAGACTTTTGGCATTTTGACTTCTCTTGGCTTGACTCTTGTAATACCCAAGCCCAAGCATAAGCCCACCTAAACCAAAAAAAAAAAAAGAAGATAGAAAGAAACCCAAAAAAACTATAATGGGCATCGTGTTTCTAGGTTAGAATATAAGTAACAAAATGAAATAGAAAGACAAGAAACAAGGCGGCGTGAAGCTCCGGAACAAAAGCAATGATAAGCCAAAAAGAAAAGAAAAATAGACAGGAGTGCAGAGACTTTTGAGCGACTCCGAAAAGAGTAGAAAGAAAAGAAATTTGGAAAGGTCAAGCCAACAAAATCGAGTAGCGTGAACAATACAGTGGCGTCGAAAAGAAAAGAAAGAAAAAGATTGAAGCTGGCTGCCATAGTGCCAACCCGAACGAGAGAAGAGAAAAATATTAGAAGGGAACTAGTTGTTGTTATTGTTAGTGCAAGAAGACCAAGGTGAGTAAAGATACCCTTTAATTTTTATGGTTACATTGTGTAGTTAGGTATTGACTTTTGCAAAAAAAAAAAGGGCATAGTGTATATTTAGAGAAAATCTATATTTTAAAGAAAATAAAAATATTATTAGCTTTCGTCAAATAACGTAACTTACGCCAAGTTTATAGTGTATCGAGTTACAGTCATTTAGTGATTACAGCATAATTTTTAGCTTCTGTCAGATAGCATATTTTCTTATATTAAATATTTTTGAATAATAGGCTCCGAGCGATCTTAAAGTTTTATTTTGGATTCAATTTAGCGAGTTCAGGTAAGTGACTTGATATCCCTTCGATGTTTTGACACCCTTAAAATTAACCTTATGAGATATATTTTGTATGTTATGTACAAATATGGTTTTGTCCTATGATTTTTTTTAAATGGGTTAAGCATGCAAATATATGTATATGTGATTTTTTATTATGAATTGCGAAAGTAGTTCTGTATTGACTTTTCGGATATGATTTCATTCAAGTATATGTATATAATTATATTTGAGAATATAATTTTTCGTACAAGATATTTCGAGAAGACATATGAAATATGCTTTGCATAAGATACGTTTTGGATGATACACGATTTAGTCGCTTGATCTTTGAAATTCGTTATAATGTACTTACATATATTTTTTTTTGGAAATACGAAATCTGCTTTGGAATGATGGACGAAATTTGCTTTGTATGAAATATGTTACAAGAAATTATAGTATTGTTCTGTATATTTGGGATAATCTGAAAATGTTTTGTTTTATCTCCTAGTATGGCTGTGCTCTGACCCTGCCAATGGGGGTTAAATGTTGGCCATGGCGACATGTATTCTGTTAATGAAACTAGTTTCTAACCGAACCACTGGTTGAGAATAGTGGCCCTCTGTTCTGTTTCTGTGCAACTATTAGTTGCTTCTGATATCTCTGACCCGAGCCACCGGGGTTAATTGTGGTTTCTATTTTGATTCTGACCTGTGCCACAAGGGTTAAGCGTGGCCATGGCATGTTACGGGAGATTTCAAAATTTTGAATTATGAAACTTTTGCTCTGTTTTGATATCTGTGAAATTCTGTTTAATTTAATCTGAATGTATGAATTTGAATAAATTACATGATTGAATATAAGATTACCCAATGCTGATTTTGAATTTTCATTGATATTTTGGCCCAATGTTTTTATGGCATGCTTAATCCAACTGTTGGGATATCGATTGCTTACTGAGTGGTTGTACTCACCCCCCTTTTCTTAACATCTTACAGGTTTTGATGTTGATAATGTCTACGGGAATGTTGGGGAGTGACGCTTTGGAGCTTAGGATATGTTTCAAAACTTTTAAGCTTATGATCAAATTGAGATTTAAGAATCTTTTAAATTTCTTTGTTGACTTTAAGCAATAGGTTGAAGTTTTGTAAAACTTCTTTTGATCATTTGCGGTATATTTCAGTTTAGATATTTGAAAGGATTAAATTTTAATATGATAAATGCATTGCATATTTGTGAGATTATTTCTTACAAGTGTGCGGCGTCTGTTATGTCCCGGGTTCGGGGCGTGACAACTCTTGCATAGCTGCATTGTGCTTTGGCCTTTTTTTTTAACTTAAAAATACTCTAGCAATGTGATATAATATTATGATTGTGTGGTATAAAATATAAAAATGTTATGCTAAGATTCGTTATCGACACACTGAATATAAATTATTTTTAATTTTTATCATATTTATTCATATATAATTTTTAATAAATTTTAATTCATGTCTTTTTTTTTAATTCGCATCTTTTTAATATTATACATAAAATTACCAAATCTACCTAAAACAACTGGATTTATGTAAAACAAGCTCTTTCACTGGCTCTAAGTGGAAAATACAGCACAATGTTAGTAATTGCATACAAGTGAGATAAAAATGCATCATATAGATAACTCTTGAGACCATAAATCTAATCTTAGTATTAATCAAATTTAAGTAAATTAAAAAGCATTTTCTAGAAAGATTTTTCCTAAAATAATTTCCTAAATTCCTAATATACTCTTATTAAATAAAGTGTGTGTGTGTATATATATATATATATATATATATATATATACTATTATTATATAAAGTATATATATTGAAAACTTGATTTTTCCTATAATTTCTTTGAAAATAATCTCTTTAGGCTCTTATAAAGTAGTATATATGTTGAAAGTATTGATTTTTAAAAATTTCTTTGAAATTAATTTCTCAAAATTCTTATTAAATTTGAATCAAAGAAAGTATTGGTTTTCATTGAGGATTCTCCAAAAGAAATTATGAAATGAACTATAATTTGTGGAAGTATGAATTAATTATTGATTCAAAAAATATATTTAAAATAAAAATCAATTGTACTTTTTAATATCCCTTATTATAGTTTTTCATATTTTATCTACAACACATAATAATTCCTTTTATATACGCTTTCATACGATTAAAAAAAAAAACGACGAAACCATGAAAAAAAAAGAAAACAAAGAATAACAAGGTAACTACTGGGCCTTGGCCTTGGGCGGTCCATATTAATCAATCGATGCTACACTTATATTCTTGTCTTTTTTTAGTTAATTTCAGTTTCCAATTATGATGATTCACATTTAAATTTTAACAAAGTATACAATCTATTAGAAATATCATTGAGTTTAGAAATTTCATCAACAGAATTAGAAATTGACACATATTCCTTAAAATATTATTAAAAAACTAATAAATTAATATAATAAAAATATATGATAATTTTTAATATTGTTTATAGAATTCAAAATTTCCACAAACAAGGTATCGAATGACAATCCATCTATCACCTTTGATCCTAAAACTTACATAAATCATGTGATGACTCCTAACTATCATCAATTACTATCAAGAAGAAATTGCGAAATAATTACCTACAATCTGTAATCCATCTACCCTTGAAAATATACGAGGCATCCACAGGGATAATCCTACATTATTAGTTGCTCTAAAGTCTTCAAGCCGGTTGTGGTTGTTTATCACATTCCAATTTCCATTGGACTTGAATGGGAGCTTTCCACTCTTTAACCCTCATCAACGCTGAGGTTGCTGTTGTTCTGGCATGGAGGCTGCTCCTCCATATGGCACGCCACGGCTGGTGCAGCAACAGGCTCCTCATTATGCAATGGATTTGCATCTAATTCCTGCAGCTTCTCAAGCTCTTTCACCCTTGCTTCAAGAATTTTGATTTGGTCCTTGAAAAACTCCTCCTGGGACTCCATCTGAGAAACACCATCAACTCAGTCACCAATATATAGGTGGAGACCCGCGTTTTGATTCAAAAATCCCATATTTTGTCTCACAAAAGATACTTCACTAATACGATTATTAGCAGAATCTCACAATATCGGATGTGGGATTGAGGGGTTACACATCATCCTAAATAAAAGAAATTTTAACTGAAAATTGTCAGAGTATTACCTCTTCCTTGTGTTGTTCATACATTAATTGAACCTTCTGTTGAAATATATGGATGTCCTTCATTTTCCGTTGCAGATTCCTACTCAGAGTATCAAGTGACCTTTCAAAAGCATTTGTTCCTTTTCTTTCTTCTTTAAGCCTGTCCTTCAACGAGATAAGCTGTAGGCTGCCCTCGCTCATTTTCTTGATTTCATTCAGAACCGCCTCTTCATATGATTTCAGCTCATATTTGATCTTCGATGCACCTGATCAATGGCAAAAGCATGTCACTTGAAGAGCAGATGAGCTAATTAAAACCAGCAACAGTATGAGAGCTGGCAGATGGGAGAGATCACCTTGGCAGTGCTGGTTGAAGATATCCAAATCCTCCTTCACTGCCATGAAACCATAAAGTTGGCGCTCTCCTCCTGGCAGGATCGCGTATTTACAAAAATCCCAAGCAAATCTATCCAATCCTTGCGCGACAAAATTCATATTCAGACGCTCCGCATCTAAGTAACCTACTACCGAGCTCTCAAAAATCAGGACACTCGAGCCACGGTGGCCTTGAGGATCATAGCAGTGTTGAGCCTTCAAAGCAGGATACGAGCTGAAATGCTCGAGAAGCTCTCGACTTCCCATACCAACACACTGAAATCCAATTCAGAACAATGAAGCTTCAGATTGCATATTAGATGAAAGGAAAACCAGAGGAAAATCTGATCATCTTACCTTCCCATCCTCAGTAATGCTTGTCATTGTGTTCATAATGACAACCATGGGCGGCCAAACTATTTCATGATCTTTTGTATCCTCTTTTAAGCCTTTCCAGTTACCATGTGTTTGGTCAGCAGGAGCACTGGAAGTTCCCTTAATGCGCAACTCCTCTTCCAGAAGCTCAGCAAGCTCTCGGTGTAGCTTCACCCTTCTTGCTCCTATCTTTTGGGAATGTGCAATCAGGTCCCTGATGCTTCTGTACCATTTGATGGCGCCAGGGCCGCCTCGGCATGCCGGACAGTGCCACAACGTTTCGTCGATCTCCTTGATGTGCAACGCGTCCATTCTCTGGAAGAACTCCTTAAACCATTTACTCTTCTTGCGACTCTCATGGCTCTTTTGACTTCTATCGGAATCGAAGCCATCTTCATCATCCAAGCTGTCACAATCATCTTCATTAGCAACATTTCTATTGTTATCTAATTCTGAACCTTTTGACGGATTAGGATGCCCAAAACCCCATCGTTTGGTAGCACTGCTTCCGATCAAATTTCACAAAAAAAAGCTAATCAGAACAAGTTTCTTTTTCTTTCTCTCATAAATCAAGTAGTGATCATTACGAAAAACACTGACCTTGAACAAGTTTGAGGATTGTCTCCCATCCTTCTTCCGTTGAACTTGGACTGGGATTGTCTCCTTGATCTGCTCCCTCTATGGCTCCTCGCCATGGAATGCTTTCTTTCTTTCTCATCCCAGTTGGTCCTCTGTTGCCTATTGCAATTAAACCCTGAACCCTGGGGGATAGTACATTCCGAGCAGGACAATCTATGGCAGACAGGACACCCAGATTTCTTGATGGCTTCACAAACAGCAGCACCTCTCAGCTCATTTTTAGTCTCGAAGTTAAAAGCTGGACATTTAACAGAGTTTGAGTTATTTTCTATCTTTCTCCATACAAAGTTTGAATATAAAAAATGCTGTTTACAATTATTAACCTCTCTCTAACTCTTCCAGCGATGGCTCGGAACTAGGCGATGAAATTGCTTCAGGTGTTGACGTTGGTGACGGTGAGGATGACGAGAACGATGAGGGTTCACTGTTGGTAACTTCAGAAGCGATCATGGACTCCTTCAGGATCTCCTGGAGCTGCAACTCTTCAGCAAATGTGGCATGTGAAAGCTCCAAAATTCCATTCTCGTACCCAACTCCATAGAATAGATCAAACGCTAATTCTTTTTCCATTGTAGTAATTGCGATTGCGAGAGTTAATTCAGCCTATGCCCTTCTTCACAGGCATGACCATCTACATATAACTTGGTTTCCAACAGATTTCTCGGACTAATTAGCTATTAAGAAGTTCCTTTCATTGGACACAAACTACTTCGTTAGAGGATTACATAAGAAGTATGTGCTGCTGATAGATTAATTCTATGCCCCTTTGACTAACGTAGACATACGTCATACATGTGTATATATACATATATATATATATATATAAAGATGATACTATCGTTTATCACTTTTAGCTTAAATAAAATTAGTTTTAAATCGTAAAACGAATAAAAATATCTATAGTTATATCAAAAAAATTGATAATCACTGTGTACAATTTGTATATGAATTTAATAAAAATTAAAAAAATATTTTGTATTTATGAATATGAGGTTTAATACAATAAATTTTTTTGTTTCACATGACATAAATACATTTAATCTAACATAAAATATACAAGAATTACATTCATATGACAAACAATTTGATGTCCCGATTTGGCATCAAAACTTGGCTGGCAAGAAGTTTTGCTCATTGGGAACTTTCTAGATCTGTTAAAGGCTTATAATCTGTACTTGATTTGCAGATATTATAGTCGACGGCTTTCGTTAGAGGTTTATTCCTCGTTTCCAGGTTCCACAAACATGGGCATCAGTCCGGAATGTAAGTTGTCCCCATAGTTTCATCTTAAAACTTTGCACCAAAGCAGTTTGCTTACTGTTTGCCAGTGGACTGTTAGCCCAAATGCCTATTCCAAGAAGTTGCAGGCCCAACATCTCTTGTTTTCTACAGAAATGGGATGAATCTTTGTTGTGTGATGATGGGTGTGAATGAATGTTGTTGGAGTGAAAACACACTAATTTTATATCTTTCAATTATTGAAAGCATTTAAGCCCATTGAAAATTAGTGCATCCTTGTAGCGTGGTGGGTGTAGAAATTTATACACTTAAAATGTAAAACAAGTGTCATGCAAACGTAATGATGCCGATTTCACAGCAACAAGACGCCGAGATTGTTTTAAGTACTTTTATTTTTTTGCCATTAAGACTTAAGAGTTGTTGAAACTTGTTTCCTTGCCTTAGGCTCAATTTGGAATCAATCGCGTTGATTCCTACACTGAAAACAAAATAAATTGAAATAAAAAAAACAAATGTAAATTTTTTTTCATATTTTATTATTATTTTATTAAAATTATTTTTTTAATTATCATTTTAATTTTACTGATCATCCAAATTAGTTCTTAATGAGAATGGAATATTCCTCGGCATTAAAGCAGAGCATCCATCTCTTGACCATTGCTCTCAGAATCAAGTGGAGAGAAAGAGAGAATGATTATGGGTCATTTTGAATAGACGGTGAGATTGAAAAAAATAAATGATCATTGTCTAAAAATAATTTTAATAAAATAATATTAAAATATTTAAAAAAAGATAAAAAATAATTTTATTTTTATTTTTAGTGTTGGTGGATTCCTAACGAAGCCATAAAATTATAAAATCAAAAATAAAAATAAAATTCGTAATGTTTGAGTTTCAAACTTTAAAAATAATATTGAGAAAATAAAAATTCTAGTCAAGATCGTTTGATTAAAAAAATCAAACATAAAAATTCAAAAAATAAGACCACTGAAAGAATATTAAATATTCATAAGTTGTCTAGCACGTTTGATTTGCAAGTGAATTCAACATTAATATAATTCCACTTTTCAAAAACAGAAACATTAAGACAGATTACCGTATTAAAAATATATATTTTCAACGCATTGAAGCTGATATATATATATATATATATATATATATAAACATTACTATAAATAATATCTCAAATAACCTTAAGAATATTTTCCTTAATTTCCAGGGTTTAGATCTGACCTGATCAAGATGTCGGTGTGGGCTTAATGAAAAAATATCTTGGAGAAGGCTTCGATCCTCCAGGGATTCAAAGTAGGCTTGCGTCCAGTCTTGCGGTAGGTGAAGGGCCTAAATACCGACCATCTTAGATTTATACGACACAAAATTGGTATAAAAATAATACGAATTGATAAAAATTATATATAAATATTATAAAAATTAAAAAAAAATTGTGTTGAATTTTCACAGGAGATTTTTTTATTTTGCATTAAACGAACATAATTTTTCATAATAAAAATACAAATTAAATTTTCCTATCATGGTCTGGGATATAGACAAATTTCTCCGGCGAGCTGTAGTAGGTAAAAGGCCGTCTTGAAAAAGGCCACTGCTCCTGAGTCAACTTGCGACCTTTCACAACAAAAAATGGGCCCCATCTTCCCACCAAGACCCACCCTCACCAACCCTCCATTGCTCCATTGCTGCCCCAATCATCGAGCGAACACCACAAATCTCCACTGATCCCCATTATACCCTTTCACCAACCGACTTCACCAACTCTAATCTGCTTGCTATATCAATCTCAATGTTGGCTACCATTTCCTCTCAGGCTCCAAATAACTTACAAAGCCTACAATTTTTCAGGATTTTCTTCCTTGCAGCTCAACTCCCAAATGGCACCCCAAGCAGAATTGCAGCTGGAAGAAATCATTTATCGATCAAAGCTTCCTGGTATCTATATCCCTAAGCACCTCCCTTTGCATTCGTATTGCTTCGAGAACATTTCGAACGTGGCCTCCAAGCCCTGTTTGATTAATGGGACGACCGGTAGAGTTTACACTTACGCAGAAGTTGAGCTTACAGCTCGTAGAGTTGCGTCAGGGCTCAACAAGCTTGGCATCCAACAACGCCAGGTGATCATGCTTTTGTTACCGAACACTCCGGAGTTTGTCCTGTCATTTCTCGGCGCTTCTTTCCGTGGCGCCATTGCCACGGCTGCCAACCCTTTTTTCACCCCTTCGGAGATATCGAAGCAAGCGAAAGCGTCCAACTCCAGGCTCATAATCACGCAGGCCAGCTACGTTGACAAAGTAAAAGAAATTGCGCAAGACAACGATGTCATGATCATGTGCATTGACTCGGCCCCGGAGGGCTGTTTGCATTTCTCCGAGTTAACTCAAGCCGACGAGAATGATCTCCCTGAAGTCGACATCGTTCCGGACGATGTCGTAGCGCTACCGTATTCCTCCGGAACCACGGGGCTTCCCAAAGGGGTGATGCTAACGCACAAAGGTTTAGTCACGAGCGTGGCTCAACAGGTCGACGGAGAAAACCCGAACTTGTATTTCCACAGTGAAGATGTGATCTTATGTACTCTCCCCATGTTTCATATATACGCCCTGAATTCGATTATGCTTTGCGGGCTACGTGTTGGGGCTGCGATTATGATCATGCAGAAGTTTGAGATCGGATTGCTGTCGCAGCTGATAGAAAAATACAAAGTGACAATTGCTCCGATTGTGCCACCTATAGCTCTGGCCATCGCTAAGTCATCGGAAACTGATAAATACGACTTGTCTTCTGTAAGGATGGTGAAGTCCGGCGCCGCCCCGATGGGTAAAGAGCTTGAGGATGATGTAAGACAGAAGTTTCCCCGTGCAAAATTTGGGCAGGTATGGTAGTTAAATCTTTTTACCCGTCTGTGTTAATGCTTTGGTCCAATGTTTTGAAAATTCTTCATTCTTAGGCTTCATATTTTAAGTCAAATTCGATTTGGTAAATTAATCTCCACATGCATGTATGCTTGTATAAACTCAGACTTTGACGAGCATGAAATTTAACTCAAATAATCTCAATTCTGCATTTGAATTATTTAAAAAAAAACAATATATAAAGGTTAACTATTGTTAAGATAACATTAATTAAAATTAATGGAGTATTGACAAGTGTATATTAATAATTGTGTGTATTTGTAAAATTATGATGTGACATTTTTTCAATGAATATTTAAAAATTGGCTTCTTAAATTCATCCAATTAATATAATTAAATTCCTTTTCATAAATCTCTCTTTCCAAAGAAAATTGCAAAATAGAATACTGTTGTAAAAATATTGACTTCATTTTCAAAGTAATTCATGCCTTTATTGTGGGGTCAAGCTATGATGTTGTAGTGATAAGACATCTTAACACCGAGATTATCAGCTTAGCCAATGCTGATCATTCGTTTTTCACTTTAAATGTTATGGTAGTGGTGGCAGCTCGCCAGCCTCCTTTTTCTTGCTACCGATTAATTTGGTATCTTAGGCTTGTTTTAGGCCCTCTTTGAAAGCAACAAGAAAATTTTCAAAGACCTTGGATGATACGTATTTGAAAATTGAAACAAACATTCATTGAATGTGTGATTGCGATGAGTCAAATGGGTCAGATTTTGATTGCAAGACATTTTTTACAGGGTTATGGAATGACAGAAGCAGGACCCGTTCTAGCAATGTGCTTGGGATTTGCCAAGGATCCGTTTGAAATAAAATCTGGGGCTTGTGGGACTGTGGTAAGGAATGCAGAGATGAAAATTGTTGACCCTGACACCGGTTGCTCGCTGCCAAGAAACCAGGCCGGAGAGATTTGCATCCGAGGAGATCAGATCATGAAAGGTAAGCGCAAACTCAGCACAAAAGACAATCATATTGTGAAGTCTGAATATATAATATGTATGCAGAATTCTCTTCTTCGTGGTAACAGAAATTGTTTTCGTGGTTTTAACCCGTTACTTTTCTGTATAATGTTTCAGGATATCTTAATGACCCTGAGGCCACGGCTAGGACCATTGACAAGCAAGGCTGGTTACACACCGGAGACATTGGTTACATTGATGATGATGATGAACTCTTCATCGTTGACCGATTGAAGGAACTGATTAAATACAAAGGTTTCCAGGTTGCTCCTGCAGAGCTTGAAGCCATGCTCATTGCTCACCCTGATATTGTCGATGCTGCCGTCGTCGCGTAAGTGAAATGCTAATAATTAACCCATGTTTATATTACTATCATAATTGGTTTCTTGGTTTAATAGTTTCTGCAATTTTCAGCATGAAGGATGAGGCAGCTGGAGAAGTTCCCGTTGCATTTGTGGTGAAATCAGACAAATCGCAAATCAGTGAGGATGAAATCAAGCAGTACATTTCAAAACAGGTGGTGTTCTACAAGAGAATAAGTCGGGTGTTCTTCATTGAAGCCATTCCAAAGGCACCATCAGGCAAGATTTTGAGAAAGGAATTGAGAGCTGAACTGGCTAATGGAAACTACTGAAGCTTGTATTCCTGGTCTCCAAATCCCATGAAAGCTTGAAATAATATACAACGAGTATTGTAAAGAAATGGGACTGTTCATATATGTTCTTCCAATCTGTTATACAAAGTGGGATTGGGAAGAATGTAAATTACGAGATAAGGAATTTAATTTGCTAGAGGACATGTAACTGATTAGCATCCTGTTTTTTCTTTTCTTTTTTTATTTGTAAGGACGATACTAATTATAAAGTTTTACATTTTATGGGAAGTTCCTTGTTGCTTTAGACATTGTTTAAGAATTTGGATTAGGCATCTGAATTCTGATCTACTTTTCTTGCCTTGTCTGCTCTGTTTTACTTGCATCAATAAATTTCTGGAGTGGCTTTGTAAGCGTCAGAATCCAAAAGCTGAACAAGTGCACCTGATATCAAACTCCACTTGCATAAAACAGTTCTTCTGGAAAAGATTGATCAAAGAAAACTGTTCACTGTTTAGGTTGCTTGATGCCTTCTTCTAGACATCCTAATTTTAGACATAATTAGGTGATTTAAACTATATAAATGAAAGATACAAGTTTGATGTATCGACATAAATTTTTACATAAAACTTTTATGTTTTACACTACTCAAACACAAATTACGAAATCTACCTTCTCGAACAAACATATCAAATATATCAAATATATAAAAGTGGTAGATTTTCTTGAAATCTCATATAGCCACGTCATTTTGTTCATTTTTTCTCTTTCTATCCTTCTACTTTTGTTATTGGTTGATGTTAACGTGCATAAAATGTAAAATTCTTTTTTGTGCTTCTCTTCACGTGCACGCCTTGGTTTTTTCGCTAGGAATTATCTTTGTCTGAGTGCGTTACAGTCAAAAACTTCTGGGTAAAAAAAAAATCGAACCTATAGCCACCATAAATTTTTACATAAAACTTTTATGTTTTACACTACTCAAACACAAATTTCGAAATCTACCTTCTCAAACAAACATATCAAATATATCAAATATATAAAAGTGGTAGATTTTCTTGAAATCTCATATAGCCACGTCATTTTGTTTATTTTTTCTCTTTCTATCCTTCTACTTTTGTTATTGGTTGATGTTAACGTGCATAAAATGTAAAATTCTTTTTTGTGCTTCTCTTCACGTACACGCCTTGGTTTTTTCGCTAGGAATTATCTTTGTCTGAGTGCGTTACAGTCAAAAACTTCTGGGTAAAAAAAAAATCGAACCTATAGCCACCATAACCAAGCTGCATCATCACTTCTACAATTATCAGCCACAAACCCATTCCCAAATAATCGGCCACATCACCAATCCCCAATCACCACCTCCCCCCCCCCCCCCCCCCCCCCCCCCAAAAAAAAAAAACCAAAACAAAGAAATTACTCAATTCCACTACAACTCAAACCCGACAGGCCGACACTAGCATCCACACAACCCATAATCCCATTCAACACCAGGAACTAATGGCATTGACTTGAAGCAAAGGCCGCGATGGCAATAGTGTGGTGGTTTTGACTTTCGATTGTTAGACAAAAAAAATATAGGATTGCTAATTGTTTTGGAGGAATACGAAGGCGAAATGAAAATAGAGTTTTCTGGATAAAAATGAAAAGTTGAAGAGCTAAAAAGCAAAGAATTTCACCTAAAAATGAAGAATCGATTC
The DNA here is from genome assembly GCA_032173925.1 of Heritiera fomes. Classification (NCBI taxonomy): domain Eukaryota; kingdom Viridiplantae; phylum Streptophyta; class Magnoliopsida; order Malvales; family Malvaceae; genus Heritiera; species Heritiera fomes. Next base: position 6,897,285 of record JAPDPM010000015.1, read on the forward strand.
AAGTTAGATATTTCGGTAATGAAATGGAAAAGGAATAAGTTGAAGAAGAAAAATATTGGATTTCGATCTTGAGTTGAGAAGAGAATCGGCCAAGGATGGGCTTTTGGCAGGTGCTTCCATAGATTTAGCAACTTTTGGAGGCATTGCTTGGAGTTGCAACTTCTAGGCTCCGATTTTGAAGCATTTTTCTTTATTGGATTTGAAAAAAAACAACCTAATCTGTTCAATCCGATCTTCGATACTTTGAATGCACAATGACGAGGACGGATACAGAAACTACCGTTGGCCAAAAACAATTTGTCGTTGTTTGTTCATCATGATCTTATCGCTCATGTTTGAAGTTATGGTCTGCCATTGTAGATCTCATTATTAAACTGATATTCGTGACCAGATACATTTCTTTTTCTTTTTCTCTTTTGGTTCATTTCTTTTTGGTGCATTCTTTTTCTTTTTCTTCGTTGTTTTCTGGATGTATCTTTCACGATTTTTTCATAAATCTAATACCGTATGATAACATTTTTTGGGTTATAATTATTGTTAATTTCCTCTTTCTGCCCTAGCATGTATCCTCTTTCTGCTTGCTTTTATACCTACTTTCTTTCTTCCATGCTTCCGCAACGAAATGCGGGCATCATCCTAGTCAGATATAAAAGACAGAAGTTCAAGATGCATTTACTATGCCTTAAGCTAGATCAATTACTGAGAATTAAGACATGGTTTCTCAATTTTGTTCATTCTAGTTGGCAAACTTCTGTCATCTCTTTAGGATAGACAATTTCCATGTGCAGAAAAACTCGAAAATCAAACAGTCTTCCATGGGATTATTAGATTCTGTTCTTATATATATGCTCCATAAGTGACAGTTCAAACATAAACTATATTGCAGAGTTCAACCATTACAACCGTAAGATGTGATTCCTCCATTCTTTCTCCTATTACCCAAAAAGGTTTGAGAGGGTTGGGTAAGTGAAGGAAAAAGAAAAAAGTATTGAAAAGGCCTAACAGAAAGTTACATTTTAACCTTAATAACAACAGGCAAACAACTTCTGATATAACATATACCAAACTCCATCATCATGCTTGATGTCAGCTTGGTGAAAAAGCAAGAGTGTGGCCATAAGCTTCTCCTGCTCCCCTCAAAACCCAATGGGATTACTCAAATCGGGTCAAAAACACAAAAGGAAAGTAGGAGAAAATTGCAAGCATGCCACACTCTAGCCCCAGGAACCAAAGAGGATAAGCATGATTGATGAAGCCTAATCAATGGAGAACATGAAATTTATTGCTTGCTAGTCATCACCCTGAATGTACCAGCAAAGAAGCATAGTGGCACAGCGGCGCAAGATGTAGAGTCGAGCACGTTGCTGCTTAACCAAGGAAGCACACTTGGTGGAGAAGCCATGCCCCTTTCTCTTTGCAGAGGCCTTGGCTCCACTGTTGTATTGCCGGGACAGAAACTCAGCCATGGCGAATGCAAAAGTATTTTGCTAGGAAAAAAAAGCTCGACGCAGAGCTTGAGGCCGTGTGGGTTAAGAGTAAAGTATTTATACAATTACAATCCCAAATTCCAAGAAAGGTTAGCTGGATTGTGAAGGGAGCAAGTGAACATGGTCAAGTTCAGAAACTGAGGGATTTGCATTTGCATGGAAGATGCAGCAGACTTTTCTATACAAAGGGGAGCAAACAATGAGGATGGTGACTAATTGTTAATTAAGTAATGTGGATTAAAGAAGTGGCAAAGGTGAGCAGGAAAAGTGGAGAGCTGTTTGATGAAGACAAGGCAATGGATTTGGGTTATGGGAACACTGACCCGGCAAGATGGCCTCAATTTTGAGGCAGAACGTTGGTTTGGTTGGATTTCTTGGATTTTCTCCACCGTGGCTCATACTCCCAACCTCTTCCCTGCTTTTAATGCTAAGTTCTAACAAGCCAATTTTCCCCATGAAAGAGTTTTGATAATTTTTTTTTAAATAGATATGATAATTCTGGATACAACACAATAATACGGAAAAAAAATAACATGAAAAAAAATAAAAGTAACAAAAGCTAAATTTCGATAAAATTTATTATGAATATGATCAAAACAAAAAAAAAATTTAGATACGACATATTGACATGAATTTCAACTCAAATTCTCCTCTCTAACTCAAAATCTCACTATTATTTCATTGAGTAATTAGATCATCAACGAATATTATCCCGAATTTCTGCATTAGCCGGCAGATCATTTGTCGTTTTCCCCGGTTTAAGATAAACTATCTGAATTTTTTGACTCATACATTGTATCTGAGTTTGCTTGAAGGAAAAGATCATAAAAATTTCCGTGCAGAGGCGAACTACTTTGAGAGGAAACCAATAGTGATCAGACTAACATTACTCTGTTGACTATCCAGTGATGCATGCATGCTTGCTTGACTAGACAGCGGAAGTTGATTACTAACACTTTCAAAGTAGACCTGATAATCTCAGACACGACACAATTACATGACACGAACACGATAATTTAAATGATACAAGATGACACGAGGTTAAAATTAAGTAAAATTAATATATGAATATGGTAAAAACTAAAAATGACATTTGGAGTTTTCCGTATCGATACGAATTTTGACATGAAATTTTCGTGTTTTATATGATACGAACACGATTTTACATGACACGAACACGAATTATGAACACAAATTTTCAGGTCTATTTCAAAGTGTATTGTACAATCATAATACGGAATCCTTATCTTCTCCATGTAACAAGTTTCTTGCAAGTCAATGCAGACAACTCTATCTCCATAGATACGTTTTGCTCAAATCCCTGATGCAGAACATGCATTCTTTGCCACTGTCGCCATGGAATGCTATCATTGGTATCACTTGCATTTCTTCTTTAAAGCATTAAAAGTACATTTTTCTTAGGTTTCAAGTCTTCATTTTTTATGGTAACACTCACTACGAAAAAAAAATTGCATCTTTATCAATTACAATAGCTTAGAACAGGATTAAGTTCTGTTTTTTTATGAGTTCTGACAGTTTTGGACCTTTGGTAACCTTACTATTCATAAAGAATACTACCATAGAGATGGAGAAACAGAGGATATGAAGCAAAAACTGAAGCACGTTGACCCGTTGTTCGAGGAAAATTAATGTCCTTTTATCCAAGAGATAGCTTAGTTTACAAGTTGGTTTCTTTTATCCAATAAAGAAAGCTGCCATTTTTAATATTAACTAGGAAAGGCCCGCGCGTTGCGCAGGCGAGGTTACAAAATGCTTTATTAATTTTGAAACAGAGCATGTAAAAGTATTACATAGTGTTCAACAGAATAAGAAAAGTATATCATATATATTTGTATTTGAACTTAAAAATTCCTTTCATTGAATAAGGAAACAATCCAATTGAATTGCATTCAATTGGATGGTAGCAACGAAATCGAGCGCTAACCCCCATTTGTTATTGAATTAACCTATCAACTTGCTGTTGAATATTTCTTTTTTATTAGATAATTTTCAAAAAAAAAGAATTGACATATTTCACTTCATTATATTATGAGAATAAATCCTCCAATTTTTGTTCCTGAAGTTTCCACGCTTGAAAGAGAAAGTCTGGGATCCAGTACTGGATGTAAGCTTCGTCAATTACCTGAAAGACTGAAATGTATTCAAAAGCAACACATAAAAAAAAGCAATTTGAATTATATAAAAACAAAAAAAAGTTTATTCCAATCTTTATTTTGCTCCATAAAAGCAAAATAAGAGGAAAAAAGGAAGAAAGATAAATCATGAACATAACATTTGATATAAATTTCAAATACAATCTTGCAAAAATTCATTGTCAGTTCTAAAAAAGAAAATCAAAATCTCAATACTCAAATTAAAAAAAAAAAGCCCTAAGAATTAGGAGTCTATGGTCAAGTATGTTTGCTGCAATACCAAGTTATTGTGGTAGATCAAAGCTGAAAATCAATCGAAAAATGATATAATGTCAAAATATCTCAAGAGTCTGTAAAAGCATATTCAACTGAATTTATTGGTATCAATAGCTATAAGATGTATATTCCAAAACAAAAATTGTACTAACAAGATATTGCACCAGGTGCTTAGGTTTGAATAGTTACATCAGGTCAGAGGTAAAATTAGAAAGGAGAGGCTCTAAACCATTTGCTTCTATAAGCAACTGCTGATTCTCAGATTATTTTGTACAATAGTTGATGTGACTTCTGTTGCTTTTGGTCAAATGTTGGTATGTGAATTCTTGAGATAACCAATGAGAGACCAATGAGAGGGATAGGTTTGATAAAAGAGCAATATTAACTACCACATAACTTGACTAAATCCATTAACTTATGCATGTCCCAAAAGAATCATTAGAAGTAGGATAGTATACATTTGACAAGCAAAAAGGAAACCAGAAAATCAAACAAAGCATGAATTGAACCTTGTAAGAAGAGCATCCCTTGCATGCTCATAATTGCTATTGATATGTCTTTAGCACATCCAATTTTCATGAATTTCCCCTGCAACAAATAGAAAACATCCAAAAAACATCCAAGAATTCATAACATCCGTGTAACATAAAAAAGGAAAATTTCAGATCCAAAAAGATCGCTTTAAGTAATCAATTAGCAAACATAAATTCACAGTTCCCTTATCTGAGGTTGTTGTATGGCCTAACATTGTTCTCTTTGCATGTGCCTTTAAAACATTAATGTGTGCCTAGATTTGATCTCTAAATAACATTTTACCATAACATGGAGTGCTAAAGCATATAAATGAACAATTTTATTTAATGCTTTGTTATCGACAACACAACTAATGGCAATATACAACAAACAATCAATGACAGACTGAAAGGCATATTGATGTTGGGGAAAAAAAGCATCTAATAGGACCAAAACTCGATGTAGATTTTCTAATCAACAACATAGATAGGAAAGATCTTTTTAGAAAGCAAATCAATAAAAGGACATTTTAAAAGAATGAAAAAGACTTCGATTTATATTGTTTCAATATAGAGAATACCAAAATCAATTAAAAAGAAAAAGATATACTTTAGAATGAAACTCCTTTAAAGAACAAACCTTTTGCAATAACCTATGTACAATGCAGATTTCTTCAAAAAATCAAAAGAAGATCTGAAGTTACTGAAGGTTGCTAAAAAACTCTCCAAAAAATTGAATTTCTCCATTATTCTTCTAAATTGGAATGGCTACAAAAGGATGATTCTCGACGGGTAAACTTAATTGCAGTGATGTTTACTTCAAGATCAGAAATTTCGCTATTTAAGGAAAATATGACAGCATTTAGAAATCCAAGGATTTAATGCCTTTTTGGCTAATTTTGGCTATACCATTCAAGATGTTCTTGTGCAAACTGAATATATTTCATTGGGTGAAAATGAAGTATAAATATGTTTGTCTGATTTAAAACCACAAAACTTGAAGAACATAATAGGCTGTTGGATAGAGAGAAGCATCAAAATGAGGGTATCTTTGATGAGATGGTTACTGAAATAGTGAAAGACTGAAGATTCTATGGATTTCAAGCATAACTAATTGATTGATCTACGGTGGAATGTTATATGCAGTTGTTCAAGCTTTAATAACAATGATTAATCAGATTCTCCTACAATGTACTACTATTTGTTTCTTTCTTCAATTTAGAACCACTTAAAAAGTCAATCAACCCATGCTTTAGCAATCCTCAAAAATACCCAAAAGCTAACTTCAATTAAAGCACAAATAATTGCTAAGAATAATACTCAGTAAAATGTCACAAAATAAACCATGCTGTAAAATACCCGAGAGTCAATTCCTACTTTCTGATCTTTTCATGACCAAGACACTCGCAAGTGTAAAATAAAAAATAAATATAAAAACACAAGTCATGAAACGGAAAAAAAATGCATTTTTCTCGAAAACTTCTGCCCATACCAAATCAAGTGCCACATCTGAAACTTTTTGGATCGGCTCCAACACAGTAACCCCTTAGACTGAAGAGATTTTTATGCCTAGCCTTTCCAAGAACTTGAACTTCCACTGCAAATTTCATCTCAGCTTTCGAATGGTTTTTAATTTTTTAAGAGCTATCTGCATACATCATTCAACAACAAAGAATCCTTGCATAGCCTGAAAATATAAAATTTAACAAAAACACACAAAAAGGATAAAATCTGTTTGGATAGCTCAATATCATCACTATTTTTACCCCTGGAGAATGCTCAGAAGCAGTTGGCTTCTTTCCAAGAGACATCCTCTTCAAAGTGCTAAAAGCCTTTGTTGGCTTTTCGTCGGGGTTGGACTTAACTACAGCTATTTACTCAAAAGCGTAGTGGTCTTTGGTGGCAGCCAAGCCCAAGGTGGGTTTCTTTATTTAAGATGAAGAGTGAAGTTTTTTTCCTAACGGTAGCAAAATTTGTTTTTTTCATAGAGTGAAGGGAAATGGGAAATCATGAAAGAGAATGAGGTGCTGGGTAGAAGCATCAAAATGATAAAGTTAGGAGATGAGAAAACAGGAATAGGAAAAAGGGAAAAAAGTGGAGTAATAGAAATCATGCTCACAACTGACAAAAAGTTAAGAGATTACTTTGATAGCAATATCGGATTTTACTTTAGCAAGACAATTCCTCAAATTTTCAGCTTGAGCAGGTCCCTAAAACAGAATCAGTAAAATATCGAGTCTAACACAAGTAAAAACAAAAAAAGAAAAAGAATAGAAAGAAAAACACACATTGTGATGCCCATCAAAGAGAAATATTCAATGAAATTGATTCAAAAAGAAAAAGAAAAGATATATTCAATGAAATGGCAACAGGAATCTTGTAGTGGATTTCTATGTTGTACACAGCTAATTATAAGAAGCCCAATACTTGGTAAGAAAACATTTAGTGAAGGTGCAAAGCATTACATGTCATGCTAGAAACATACAAAAAAGACACAAGCATCCTAAAAAGAACAACAAGTTTTGTTTGGTACCTGCAAATCCCAACAAATAACACCAACCTGCTTAATCCCTTTGACAGCATTAGGCAGGAACTTGAAGAAATCCCATCCTCTCCTTAAAATGTATTAAAAACCAAAAATAAAATTAAACCCACACCATCGTAGCTAGCCAGGGAGAATTTTTCCTTCTTGAAGACAAAGGTCCATAAATCAAAAGGAACTGAGGCTCAACGGTAAGAACCGATACCATGCAAAAGGCCAAAGCTGAACCACAACAATCGTTTAGAAAAAGCAACTTTGATATATTTATGCAACTCATGGCCTTCGGCGAGATCCGGAAAGGACGCTTGGCAAACCATCAATGACGGGTTTGAGTTCTGGCATATTTTCATTCTCTTCCCTCTCAGGGAAAGTGGATCAAATATCAGAGAGACCTGCGTTTCAAGAGGAAAGAATATTAGAGATTTCTAAAGAAAAGAAAATTCAAGTTACAATTTTCCGTCTCAAGAGGCTTCTTTTATTGGCTTTGGACTGTGAATAGCAAAAAGATGAAAAGGAAAGAAATGAAATGACGAGACATTCAAGCGCGTCTCGATGAACATCTAACAAAAGATAGGATGAGTTGTCAAGATGATAAAAATGTAAAATAACCGTGTTAGATAAACATTCATTGTGGAGCAAGGTAGAGCGCAAAGGCAAGAGAGAGAGGGAGGAAAATTAAAAGTTCACTTTTTAAAGATACAAAGCGTGCAAATGAAGATGAAAAAAAAGAAAAGAGAGATATGATAGAAATTATTATATTTGACAGATGTTAGAATAAAACAAAAAGCAAATATATGAAATTGCCAAAGCTAAACCAAAACCGAGGCTCTGTTTTATGGAAGAACAAAATTTGATAGACGGATGGTGGCCCATATCAAAGGAAGAAGATTTGGCAAAATAAAAAAACATGATTTGGACAAAAGAAGACACGCAGCATAAAAAGAAGATAGAAACGCATTTATCAAATGAGGCAAAAACATGGTTTCACCTGGTGGCAAGAAATCGACCAACTTTTATCTATTATAGAATTGTCAAGAAAAAATACACGAAAATTAAGCATAATCATATATATATTTTTAAAGAAAACCATATGACCGAAGAGATTTCAACAACAAAAATTGAAATCCAAACTGGATGACTTGGTACTTTATATAATTATTAAATATTTAAATGGACAACATGTAGGAACATGAATTAATTAGTATTCAAAGAAAAAAAGATTAAGTGCACATTTCATCATAATGTTAAGACTACCAATTAGCTGGAACCGACCAACATCTATTCACGGAATATTTATTATCAACATGAGTATGAGTATCAAACAAACATATTGGTTAAACCATAAGACACTTGGTAGTTATCATATATAGATCATTAAAGAGACAAAGCTTGATAAAATGTGAATAAAACACTTCCAAGCATTCAACAGGCTTGGACACATTTCAACTCATTATTAGAAAGGATTTCATAAGAGTCTTGACTATCACAAATCCAATATAAACATAATAATATCGAAAATATTTATATAGAAATGTATTTTGGATTGAATTTGTGCATCGCTTGAGTAGAAAACATTGTCTAGATAAATGTTCAAAGCTCTTACAAATGTAATGTAAACCAAAAAAGAGTAGAAAGGATTGTTCTTATAAACGTTGAGAGTTAAGTAATGCAAACAAAATAAAAAAACTGAAACTTTAATCAGCGAGGATACTAATTTAAGTAATGCCTAACTACTCATCAACGTTTTTTACTTGCAATGAGTCTGATACTTCCAAGAAAAGACAATTTTGAATTAGACTGCCTGGACTCTATAGCCCCATCAGCTCAATGAGCCAGTTCTTGGTACCTGCTAAGACAATACCAATTGAAAACCCAATACAACAAAGAAAATTAGAAAGTATAAATCAGACTATCAATTGATCATTAAAAATTAATCAACATCATCGAGATGTAAAAGCGAACAAACAATTCAACAAATTCATAATCCTCATCGAGCATTCCATTCATCAAATTCACACCTTCCAAGACACATGCAACATAGACAAATTCAATTGTAGGAATCAAAATCCATAACGACCATACACATGAAAAGCAACAGAAATTAGATTTTAAGAAACGACATAATAGAGTATCAAATTAGAAAGAGAGAATTTAAAATACCAAAGGATTATCATCTTTCTATCAGTTCTTTCTTTCCCCAACTTTAATGTAGTCAAAGACTGAAGGTTCATAAAACTTACTTGTATTTGTTTGAATAATAGTCTATATTTCTAGAAAAAGAATGTTGAAGATGAATTAGATTTGTTAAATTCAATGACAATACATAAATGATCTTGATATTAAGGCAGAAATTTAAAAAAAAAAAAAGAGAACAAAAGTTTTGATAGAGAAGGAAGCAGCAACAGTAGTAGTAACGGTGGTGCAAATTGTAAAAACTTGGATCGGTGAGGATTAAACTCACTCATATTTGTTTCTACCCATCATCTGAAAAGCCAAACTGCAATAACATGAAAAATGTTGTAAAAAGGGTACAAGTTTATATCAATCTAATGGTTAAAAAAAGGTGTAAAACTAATTAGTTTTATATTGGTGTAAGTGGATCCCTCCTCTATAAACAATTAGAAAATAGGTGTTAAAAAAAACTAAAAAATTCTCTAAATTGAGCAAAAAAATATAAATAAAAAGAATGAGCAAAAGGGTACATCTAGCCACAAAAAGCATTATGAGCTTTGTATCACCTGGGAACATGCTAAAGCAAAGAACAAAGAGTGACCATGCTCCAATAGCTTCTCACGTAGTGAAATTTATTTGTTGACTTTGGAAAATTATAACCACACTGAAAAGTAAATGCCAATATTAGATTGCAAATCATAAAACTGGTATTCCACAATTTCAAATAGTAGACAGTAAATCACAAAATTGGCATTCCACGATTTCAAGTAACTTCACAAATTTAGCATTTAAAACACATTCATGTACCTAGGCTACTCTAGCCAAAATATACAGTGCAAGTGCACGCCTTCGGCTTGAATCATCCAACGTTAAAATAGACAACCAAACAATTGAATATGCTACAATTTTATTCCATCACCACCTTAAACTATGTCAAAGATAGGCATAAGTGCCAGCATGCATAAAAAATAATAATAATAAATTAACTATTCCACTAACATTGACCATAAACCACAATGAGACATGAACTGGAATATGCGACAAATATTCAAAATAAACTCAGAAATATAAACAGCTTTTTGTGAAATTATTAAATCAAACAAAAAGAAAATGGGGGAAAAAAACAATTGCATTTGAAAATTGTCAACTGTCTAGAGCTTAAAGCAAAATCCTTTTGAGAGCTGTTTAGAATGACCAAAAAAAAAAAGAAACGAGAAAAGCAATAATGTCAGTAAATCTGACAAACAAAAGAAATGGATAGTTATAAACTTTTGAAATTTATACCAGAAATGGATCGAAAGAGAAACTTCATTAGTGAAAGTAGAGTGAACAACAACGATGGTCTTTCCACTCATTGTTGTGCTTTGCTCCCCAAAAAAACGTGGCTTTAAGGAAGGGCAAGTAGCCAATGAGAAGGAGGGAAACCAAGAAGCCATAGTACCAAGAAAATGGTATGAAATTTGTGTAAATAGATAGGAAAAGAAGAGGCCCAAACATAAGGGAAACAAACAACAGGAGTTTTGGGAGGGAAAGATTCAATGTTCTGTGTTTTGACATTTAAAGATCGAAGCAAGGAATTTATTCGGTGTATACAGTAAACGTGTCAATGGAACAAAACCTTACTCTATGCAGTTTAATATATAAACCATAATTTGATAATTAAACAATTTTCTTCTCCTCCAACACATCCAAGAATCCAAATCGATATCTTTTTTGTATTGATTTCTATAAGCTTATCAGAATTATAAGCTTTGCACCAAACAAAATATGTCAACTTGGAAAAAAAAAAGAATGAGCAAAGGAAATTCTTGGCACGGTTTTTGTTACATATTACCTCAAAGAGTTGATTTTTGCTTTCTGATCTTTTCATGACCGATACATCTATAAGCAAAAAAAAATTAAAAAATAAATATAAGAACAAATACCAAGAAAATGGTGAAAGGGAAAAGCATTTTTCTTAGAAACTTCTACCTATAACAAAATAAGAAAACCTGCATTGGAAACTTCTTAGATCTGTCCTAATGCTGTAACCCCTTAGATTTAGGAGATTTTTGTGCCTAACCCCTCCAAGAACTTCAACTTCCACTGCACTTTCCATCTTAGCCTTTGAAGTCGTGGTTTTCAATTTCTTAAAAGCTACCAGCTTACATCATGCAACAACCAAAAAAATCGTCACAAAGTTGAAAAATATAGAACTTAAAAAAAAGGCAGAAAAATCACTTGTTTTACCCTTGGAGGAGGCTTAGGAGCAGTCGGCTTCTTGACGAGGTGTCCTCATCGAAATCCTAAAAGCCTTAACTGCCTTCTCTTCGGGCCTGAGATTGGGTACAGCTATTGACTCAATTGCCTCTTCTACCTAGTCTCGAAGCCATTGCACAGCCCAGCGTATCCAAGATCAAGCTGACTGATGAATGAATAGGGGCATTCAAATGCATAGACGATGCGATGCCTGCCCTTGGAAGTCAGTGGCGGTGGGCACTTTTTTAGTCTAGTCGTCATTCGAGAAGAATCTCTAGTAGACGGCTTTCAAAATGTGAACTGAAGTGAGACCATGGTAGTGGCAAGTATTCACAAGCAAAATAAAAAAAAAAGGGTGAGACCATGTCTTTTTTTTGTGAAAGGGGATTTGGGGGTGGTGAGGTTAGATTTAGATCAGAAAGTGAGAGGGCGATGGAGGTGATACTATGCCGGGCAATCATTCACGTCTCCTCCCTCTTTCACTCTTTTCATTTTTGGATTTTTTTATCTCTCATTAATTTGCTGTTTATTTTTTCAAGAGGCGCTGCCCAATTAATGCTGCAGAAAAAGACTGCAACAGAATTAATGCTGAGCAAAAGAGAATAGAGCAAACCGGCAAAATTGTGAGAACAGGAAAAAATGGAAGAGCTGCTGCCCAATTAATGCTGCAGAAAAAGACTGCAACAGAATTAATGCTGAGCAAAAGAGAATAGAGCAAAGCAGCAAAATTGTGAAAACAGGAAAAAATGGACACACGGCATTCGAAAAGCATAAAAACGCGTTCATCGAAGAGAACAGAAACATGGCTTCACCCGGTGTGGAGATTGTCACCAACTTTTACTTTTATAATATAATAACAAGCGCAACCAATTATGGCAATTTCATCACATTAAAACATTTTGACAATCATATATGACAAATAGTCAAATAAAATCAGAAATACAAACAACTTTTTTATGAAATTTTATATAAAATTGAAATTATTAAATGAAAAGAAAAGAAAATGGGAAAAAAACCATTATATTTAAAAATTGTGCAATCCAGGGCCGAAAGTAGAATCCTTTTGGGGCCTGTTTGGGATGACAAAAAGAAAATGAACTGAAAAAACCCATAATGTAGGTTTTTTCACTCTTCGTTGAGCTTTTCTCAAAAAAAAAAAACTTGCTTTGGGGAAGGCCATGAATCCATCAAAGATGAGCGAAACCAAGAACCTATAGGACCGAGAAAATGGTGCAAAATTTCTGTAAATAGGAAGGAAGGGAAAAGACTCAAACACAAGGGAAGCAAACATAAACTTTATAGCTGTGAGCTATACTTTGTATAGAACTATTAGTCTTTAATTTGATTTTTAAGAAAATTAAAAAAAATAATAGGACATTCAAGGTAATAATTATATTAAAGGATTCAAAACATAAAGGAAACCATGAATTCATCTGTGACCATATCATAACACCACCCAAAAACACAAGGGTATGCAATATTTCATTCTCTGCACTTAGACCAACGAAAGGCAAGAAATTTCTTGATTTCTACAATAAATAAATAAAAAACAAATAAGATAATGGAGTCAACATATGAGAGGTTCAACTAATTAAAAACCTGTCAGTCATCTTCCAGAACTGAGGCAATATGCTAAAGAACAAAATGGAGGAGTCGATCAAGATTGTCATAAACTCATGAACAAAATGGAAGTAACTGAAATTTAAGAGAGATACATCAAGTATAATGTCAAGTCAAGTTAAAAGGAGGCATGATTGTCCTTTAATGATGTTAACTCTTTCAAATTATCAATTGAAACAACAAAACCAACCTCTTATCAAGAGTATAGGTTCAAGACCTTTCAAATATCTCTTGGCTCATTACTCCTACCAAAGTTTTTGGAAAAGATAGCAATTTCAGAGTAGCTTGTTGCCTCAGATCCAGGTAAGATTCAAACAAGTATATATTAATATCATAAGACCTTTATATAAAATGATAAGTCAGGGAAAGAAAAAGAGACAAAACTGTTATAAGTCCATTTACTTTTCAATTTGATTTTTTAGAAAATGCAATCCATGAGACCACAAAACAGGTGTATGCAAAATTTTCAGGCTTCACACCATTTGTAAGCATAATTTTAACTAATGAGAAATTCCAGTATAGTCAAGTCTTTTGTTCAGGAAGAAATCATAATTTCCAAAAGATCAACAACAAATAACATATTATATCCATGATAGCATAACAGAGCAGACACAGCCAGTGATTGCCTCTTTGTCAATCAAGATGCTAATGAAAGTTTGTAGAACTAATACTCTTATAGATATTAATCGGAGAGATATTTAAGACATACAAATGTTTTATCTGGATAAAATCAATCATTTATCAAGTATTGAATGCAGTGTTTACAATAACTTCCCTAAAGCAAGGCATTATTATCTGTTGATATAGACAGCAAAACAAATGGAGGTAAATTATTAAGCAAACTATATAAACTTGCTACATTTGAAGAAAATCACCTCTGCATCTTCCGGGAATTTTGTAGAACGGTATTACTTGCCAAGCCTAACTTACTAAATCTTACATATTACAATTGGAGGATAGTAATTCATGATGATCCTTAACTATATTAAGCTTTGTATAAAAGACTTGGTAATAGGTGTTTACTTTGAAAAAGTTACCAATGATTAGCAACCTTGTGATAAAGTAAGCAATTCTTATTTTTCTTGCGTAGTAAGATCATAAGTCCTAGCTGGTTTCTCTGCATTGTCATAGCCACTTTCTCAACATGGAATTTGAAATAATTTTGCAGGCAAGACTTTTAATGGAGAACAATAAAGAACAGGTAATAGCAAACATCCAATTCCAATTCAGACACAGACACCATTTCATTCAACTATACAAATAGTGGACATCATGGATAAAAAAGAATCAAGCAAACTGTATTCATGAAGAACATCATCATTTGATTACTAAACTTCCATTCCGCCAATCCAAAACTCGAAAAGAGATAAGTCGAACAACAAGTCTCAGAACAAGCTACTTGAGCACAACAATGAATGGATCTGACTTAATAACTACTTCAAGCTACATATAAAACTTTTCTCTTTCTTATTGTTGGAATAAATAACACGTTTTGATTTTCAAAACATGAAACCACATCTACAAAAAAAATTGTAAAGAGCTTGTTATTGCAAAAGTGAAGGTAGACTATAACAAAAACAAATCAAGGACGAACTTACTTAAAATAAAAACTTGCTTGATTCAAGGAAATACAAAAACAAAGGACTGATAAATATGAAACTTTTTATGTAGTTTAAGTACTAAATATCCTATGCAAAGTTTTGCTTGAGTCAGCATTTTCATATTAGATCAGATCAGGAAAAATACAAAAAAAAAGGATTGATAAATTATAAAAATGAATTAAAAAAGCTGAAACAAATGATTCAAAGTTGTACACGTAAAAGTAGCTTACACCATGTACTTTATAAGTCTGATCAAGTATAAGGGTTTTTTTTTTATATATATAGCTTGCTTTGAAAGGAGATAAACTGTTGACCAATTCACTTTTCAAAACATACTTAAGAGGAAGGTAAGTGCCAAAAGCAGTTAAAATCATATTTTGGAAGAGCAAAAACCATGAGATTGTTCTGATCCAAAGCATGACCAGTATAACCATGCATAACACAACAGTCTTTCAAAACAAAAAAAATTAAAGAAACAAATAGAATGTCAAAATAGTACTTGACTTGTTAGAAAAACCCTAAAAGGAAAAATGATTCACAACTGTGATCCATCTTATAGTCGAATAGAATTCTTACTATTCAAGATATAGCCTTTAAAAAAGGGAAAAAAAACTTACTACCATCAAGTAACTTCTATCTTAAATTTCCATAATTGTTGTAGAAAGGTTGTTATTAATGATAAACATTAACATTAGTCTGGTAAGACACGGATAAAATGCTGCCAAAACCTTGACTATTTATAATTAGTTTACCAATGATTAAATTGAATTCTTTTGTTTTAGTAATTTACTTAAGGTGAAATTGAAATAAGAAAAAAAAGGAAATTTTCTTACTTGTAATTATCGTTTGTAATGAACCAAAAATCGATGCCTTTTCAAGTTGAATTTGAAGCATTTTCACCAGCACATGAAAGGAGTGGTCTTTGGTTGTAGCCATAAGTGCCGCTGATGTTGTCAAGCTTCATGGCCTTGTGACCCAGCATTTTTGCCACCAACCTGAAACACTAAAAAAAACAAAAGAGAAAGGGTTTTCAAACAATCACACTTCAATTCATTTACTTATATAAGAACTCATGCTTTAATCAAACGATAAACCAATAAAAAAAATAAAATTAATAATGCAAAGTAATAAAAATCAAGTAATGTAGCAACCCCTTATCGCCAAGCTTCATAGAATCTTGAACATGGTAGCAAACAGAAGGTGGCTTTAGCACAAAGATAGCTCATAGTTTCTCAAGTTTCAGCAGCAGCCCACGTTGCACTTCTCTCTTTTCAGCATCTCTCGATTGCTGCAGTTGCTCTTTTTCTTTATCTTTTTTATTTTTTTGCTAAATTAAAAAGCAAATGATTAAGTCGAGTTACATATGCTTATCAAAGTTGACAAAAGCAACCATGATAGATGCATGACATAAGAGACAACATAGCCAAAAAACTTCAACAAACAAAGCCAACCATAAACCAATATCTTCTGTTCAAGATGTGACAGCTCGCGATTTTTCTAACTTAGAGAGTAAATCAATTTGATTATCCTCTTATAATTTAATATGAAATATTTAAGAGTTATGAGAATTTATTTAATCAAGTGAAAATTAAATTTTAGAAATTTAATTAAATTGAAAAGGAAGAACTTAAATTAAAGAGATATATATTTATATACATTTATATATAAAACAAAAATATACATATATATTTAATGAATATATATGTATAGATAATGAGTTAACAAAAACAAAAATGTGAACATAACATATATATATATATATATATATTTATATGGTGGACAAGCTTGCCCACTAATCAAAGTCTGCTCAGCAGACCAAGATCTGCTGTGCAGACCGAAGTCTTGCAGCAGACCCAAATAAAAAAAAATAGTAATAAAAAAACTTAATTAATAAATAAATAAATAAAGGAAAGAGGGAAGCGGCAAGCTTCCAAAGGAAGCTTGCCGAGATTAAGGCAGACCTTCAAAAAAAAAAATAGATTGAGGAAAAGAAAAGAAGAGAAAGAGTGGACGGTAAGGAGAGGCCGATACATTGAGAGGGAGATCGACGTCGGTAGGAGAGGAGAGGAAAGATTGGTGCCCAAAGCCCATTGTTGTCGGTGGGAAGAAAGGAGGGAAGGAAAGTGAAAGGGAGAGAAGCAGAAAATGGAAGCAAGAAACAGATAAAAGAGAGACGTGAGAGAGAGCTAAGAAATTTAAAAAGAAAGGAAAATTAAAAGGGAACAAAGCAGAGGTAAGGTGAGACTCGGGAAAGGAAGAAACGGAAGTAGAGCGATGAATCGTGAGAGACTCGATGCGGGAAGAGAAGAGAGAGTCGAGCAGGCTGAAACCATGGCCGATTTGGGCTAAAAAACAGAGATGCGGCAAGGTTGCGATGCATGAAAACAATGGAAGATGGAGTTGTCGGTTTGAGGGCCAGCTTTGCAAGAAGAAAAGAAGCTGTGATCGGGAGATACAGGGGGTGAAGTCAAGTCCAAAACAAGACATTCTTGGTGCTCTGTAAGTGTTGAAAACAAAGACAGTACAAGATTGTTTTTGGGTTGGTTCTAAGCTCGATTCAGGGTGAGATTTGGCGTTGAAACATGGCTATTTAGGGGCTGATTACAGAGGTTTTATATGGAGGAAGGGTTGCTGTTTTGCTGGCTAAAAGGGAGAGGTTGTTTTATTGATGTTTAATATATATATTTGACACTGCAGCTGCTTATGATTCAAACAGCACTAACAGCTATAGCTCATGGTTTCCTGCTCCGTTTCAGTTTCAAGGTTCTGCCTTCAGCTTCCACTACACATAAAAGAGAATTAGTTTACCAAGATTAAAAATAAACTCCTCAATTAAGAATGCAAAATCTATCTTACAGTTTGGATTTCTTTTGGGTTTCAGGCGGAGTTTCGTTTTATTGATGTCTTTATCCTCCATCTTGGCTTGACGATGTGCCTTCGCATGGAGAGCTGCGACTTCAGTCAGGTCTTAGGCGTCCTCCTTGCGTTTCTTGGCAAGCTTGGTATTGGAACCCTCGAGACTTCGCACTGCTCTAGTTTCTCAAGCCTACCCGATCTTTTCGATCCGGTTTGACGGTGCTCTTGCGTGCAAGCGGTGGCGGTGATACCATGCCGGGCCATCACTCACGTCTCCTACCTCTTTCACTCTTTTGATTTTTGGAATTTTTTTATCTCTTATTAATTATCTGTTTATTTTTTCCAGAGCCACCGCCCAATTAATGCTGCAGGAAAAAGACTGGAGCACAATCAATGTTGAGCAAAAGAGAACGGAGAAAGCGGCAAAATTGGGAGAACAGGGAAAAATGCACACGCGGCAATCGGAGAGTATGAAAACGCGTTCATTGGAGAAAACAATAACGTGGCTTCACCTGGATCCAGGATTGTCACCAATTTTTAGTAATATAATTATAAAGACCGAGTACAAGGATAAGTACATATGGTTAGAAATACATGGATTTGTGCTTACGAATGTTTATCGATGGTATACGCTTTTGGATGTTTTGCTATAACTTACAAATGCATTAAAGGTAACAATACAGAAGAATATAGACGCTTAGACCTAATAAATGCATGTAATACAAGTGCTGATGCTCCTTTTGATACTTCAGAGAAAGGCCATTAGCAAATCCTTCAAGGCAGATACTGTTTGAATTCAAAGCACTAATATATAAAAATCAAGTTTACAATGTTAAAAATCTAACCTAAAATTAATAGGCAATAAGCGGAGAAGTTCACTTAAATATAAAATTACAATAAACTCAATATTTAACCTAAAATCAATGTAAACATCAAGTCCAATCTAAAACCAATTTATGATAAATAGATACGCATAATTTGAATATATGTTTACGATTTATAGAAAATTTATTCTTTTATAGATTTGGGATAACATTGTTTTAATGTTCACAAAACCCATATTATAACTTCCCTCAACCTGGTAAGGCCAATTCATGTGTTAACATTCCAGTGCAGAGTAACATGGATAGAAAGTTCATCAGGATTCAGGCTGGTATGGCTCCATGCTAGATATAGAGCATAAATCATCTTCGAAATCGGTATTCTTTCGGAATCTAATCTCTAATAATGCTTATGAATTAGATAATATGAGCAACACACTGTAAACTTGTTAGTGTCCATGTTAAAGATTGTAAGTTCCATGTGAAGAGATTAGAATTTAGCATGTCAGTTCCTCTTGGATGATACACTTCTAACAGCCAGAACTGCAAAAATGCCTCTGGTAGCGTCTTCACTTATGAGGGAGCCCAAGTCTGCTCAAATTGGGCCAACGCCCTACAAATGTTACATGCGAATTCCAAAATATACTAACATATCGCTTATCAGGCCTAAGCAAGAAGTATACCCGCCCACTTGCCACATTTTACTCTGCATACTGCATCTAGATTATAATTTACCTTTTGCATAGATTATAATTCGTATATATAATTTGTATTTATATCATATAAAATTATATTTGTATTATATATAATATAATAAATTTATGCTAAAATCTGTACAGATGTATCCAATACAAAACAACTTAACTTTTAGGTTTAATAGTCAAATATGTCCTTAACATTTACCACAAAATAAAATTAAGTCCTCAATGTTTAAATATATGGAAATCAGTTCTTAACGTTACAAAATAATTAAATTAAAGATATTTTTATTAAATCTTTTAATTACAGTTACCCCTACCAGTAATAAAACTTAACGGAAATTAAAAGATTTAACGGAAATGTTCTTAATTCAATTATTTTGTAACGTTGAGAACTGATTTACATGCATTTAAATATTGAAGACTTAATTCTATTTTGTAACAAACATTAAGAACACATTTAACTATTAAACCTAAATTTTAAATCATTATTTTTATATTTTTTATTCGTGTTATTTTTATATCTTGTTTAAAATTATCAGATTAGATTATAAAAGGCCTCAAATTCAAAAATAACAGTAGCACTACTACAAATGTAGTATTGGCTCTTAAAGTTCAATGGAGACCAGGAATGGTGAAATGACTTCGATAGTGAAGGGGAATTTTCTTTTCACATTTATTGCTGATATATACATAGTCCATAAAGCCTATTTCGTTAGCATGTTCATGTTCATGCCTTATGCTTATAAAAATAAAAAATTTAAAAAAAAAAGGAATTTCTACGTTACAACGAGTTGGATAAAATTTGACCTACCCACGTGGCCACGTCTACTTTTTGCTTCAATAGAGGACCAAACCCATTTGGTAGGGTAAGTTAATTTTTGTTTTTTTTTAATCCGATAATTTTAAATGCAATACGAAAGTAACTCTTAAAAATAAAATTTAACAAAAATTATATAAAAATTAAAAAAATTATATTTAATATATTGATGTGAACCTTTGATACAATAATTTTTGTGTTTTGTTGATACATATATGAAATATATATCAAAATATCTGATCTGAGTTTTTGGATCTGTTTTAATTAATTTTCAATTGACAGGCCAATATGACAGCACCAATCATATTAAAATCAAAGTCATATACATACCTAACTATCTAAGTCTAGTGAAAGTAACTGTCTTCCTTTTGTTGTATGATTTGTTCCATTTGTTGTTGTGTTGGTATGGTTTGTTTGACATTTTTATATTGTAAAGTGCAGAAACACGTGTTTGCATGTAAAGCACAATTTTCAAAAGAAGTATGATGAATCATAAATAGTTACGTAGAAGAAAAATCATATTACTTTTAAAAAAATTTATTAAAAAAATCATATGATTCAAATCATGTTAATTTAATTTTACACAAGTGTAGGGTTTAAATCTCATCGCCTATATGTATATATATTTACAAAAGATAGTGTAGTTTGAAAGTAAGCAAAAACATTTCAATGGTTAAGATTTAAACTTCAATCTTATTGAATATTATTTTTTAAAAATAATTGTATGAATGATTTGAATTAAATTTTTAGATTTATCATTTTTTATTGATAATTTTTAATCATACCTCCAAAAGATAATAAATATTGGGAGATAACTTTCAAAAATGGTCTTAAAATCAAATCTAACATAAAATTTCAAGTCAAAACATCATGAATCTTAATATGTCTGCCATGACAATTATTGTGCAAGAAAGTACCAAATCATTTTTCGGTGTAACAAGCACCAAATCATTTTGGAAGATTGAAATTGTGAAAGTCTTACTACATCCACCTACCCACTTGTAAATCCCCAAAAATAAATAAATAAATACTTCCATTAAAATAGACAAGGGATTTAGGCACCAGACACCCATCCCAGATCTGCCTCCACTTAATTTGTTTGGTAAATAGTATGAGATGGCCAACTGTCCACATAACACAAATACAATTTAACACAATTTAAAATTTAATAAAAATTGTGTGCAAATTTGACAATGCCAAAACAATTTTTTTGGTTTACTGTATTAACACGAATTTTAAAACAATAATTTTTATATTTTACATTACATAAACACAATTTAAGACATCACAAACACTAATTTTTACACATTTTCATATCAACTAAATAATATTATCAAAAACCATGTGTTATATAACCTGTAAGCACGTTAAAATCCAAACATTCGTGGGCTTTGGATTTGGGTCTTGGTGACCGTTAGGTTTGGAAGAGCTAGTTTTGAAAGGTAGTTGGAAGCAAACGGTCTTGCTGGGGTTTTCAGACAGACTTGGTTTCTCACTTAGTATGGGAAACACTTGCCAACATGTATTCGGAAGAAAGTGATCTGAGAGTGGCGCCAGATTTAGAATCAGGGTTTGTTCGCGAGATGCCAACCACCGGTCAGCGAACCAAACATGGGTTATTGTCTCTTTTTAAGCATCTCACTTCACTTGTCTACCTTAGCTTCTGTAAGACCACTCTGTACTCTCCTCAAGAAAACCAGAGGAGACAAGGAAGCTCATCGCTTTGCAGGCTTTACTGCATTTTCATACAGTCTTCAACCGAAATTCCAGGCGGCACATGTTCATAGCCTTTGGTTTGTTTTCTACCTAAAGTTGATTCCAAGGCTATATATTTGTATGTGTTTCACTTTAGTTATGACTCCGATCCATAGTTCTGTTGTTTTTTCTGTAATTTGATAGTAGTTTTTCTCTTAGTACTTGTAGACTTCGAAAGCATGGTCACTTTTATGACTGTTGGAATTGCGAATGCAGAAATTTGATTCAGTTTGATTCTGAGTGTAGTATAGTAACTTGTTTCCGGAACAGAAACATTCATGGATTTAAGTTCAAAAGTGTGTAATGCTGAGGAATAACATCTTGGTCAATCTTGGCTCTATGGTTTTGCAGCTTGAACCATGAGTGAAGAGCTTGAGAAACCTTTGCTGGATCCCGGGAATTTCAACCGGGAGGGGATTGATTTGGTGAGTTGTACTTGTACTAAAGCAGATAACTGACATTTCCGATCTTTTTGGAATTCATAGTTGTATGATACTAAATCAATTTTCAAATTCCCTGTCTCTTAAAGGAACGCTTACCACTGGAGGAAGTCTTTGAGCAACTGAGAACATCCCGAGGAGGACTTACATCTGAAGATGCTGAAGTTAGATTGCATATTTTTGGTCCAAACAAGCTTGAGGAGAAGCCGGTAAGCACCGATACTTTTGAAATGTACAGCTCCAAAATATAGACTTGGCAGTTCGTATATATATTTTGTATTAGTATCATGTAAAATACAAAAATTTTATGTCAACATTCATGTCGACATTTCAAGCACCAATGACAAAACATTTTTTTTAGCTTTTATTGAATTCATAAGCAATTTTTACAATATTTGCACCAAAATTGTCACTAGATTAAGATCCTGTCATGTTAGAAGTGTAAACATTCATGACAAGAAATTGGAAAGATATAAGCTGGAGCTGGCCTTGGGATATGGATGTAGTTTATTTGATTTCATTGAAGCACTGTGATATTGCACAGAGGAAATTACAGAACCAAGTCAATGAGAGCTTTCCCGACCGGAGTTTTAATGGGTCTAAAGTTCATTCTCTGATGATTGCTTGGCCCAGATGTTCAATTAGCATTGATAAGCATAAATGGACTACGTTGTTGTTACTGATATCTCCGAAGTCAGAATCTGTTTAGGCAACATTACTTTTAATAGCCATTTTTGGTATCGAAAGCAGTTTACATGTTATGCAATTGGAGTAAATGAGTAATTCTTAGTTTTCATTCTAATCCAGGAAAACAAGTTTTTGAAGTTTCTAAGTTTTATGTGGAACCCTTTGTCATGGGTTATGGAAGCTGCAGCAGTGATGGCAATTGTCCTTGCTAATGGTGGAGTAAGTTATACATTTCATCAAGCACTTCCGGAACTTGAATGTCTATCTCAAATTCATTTTTCCTGGTTACTTTTGTTATTAAATGGTTATTCTGACAGCTTTCTCGGTTTCTTTTTTCAGGGCGAGGGTCCCGACTGGCAGGACTTTGTAGGGATTGTATGCCTTTTGCTTATCAATTCAACTATCAGCTTTATAGAGGAAAACAATGCTGGAAATGCTGCAGCAGCACTTATGGCTCATTTGGCTCCAAAAACAAAGGTATACCTCTTTTTTTTGGTGCCTTCAATTTACATTTCAGTTCAGAATGTCAACATTAACTTCTTTCGTACAAGAATCCATCATCCCTGCTCTAGAGAGGGATGCCTATTTACCCTTTCACAGAAGAAACTGTGGCACTCCGTAAAAAGTAAATTCAGTGCACAAGACTCCCACGTCGTGGGATCTAAGGAAAGTCATATATATGCAACCTTCTTTCCGCATTAGCAGAGAAGCTGTTTCTGTCACTTGAACCCGTGACTTTCAAGAAACAAAAGAGCAACTTTTACTGTTGCATCAAAATGCTTATCCTGTGGCACTATAATTTTCAGGTACTGAGAGACAGGCAATGGCAAGAGAGGGATGCATCCATTTTAGTACCAGGAGATATAATCAGCATAAAACTTGGAGATATCATCCCTGCAGACGCTCGCCTTCTTGAAGGAGATCCACTTAAAATTGACCAGTCAGGTGGCTTTTTACATAGTAAAGAACATGCAAATCTGCCAGGCTTGATGCTTGTCACAACTGATTGTTTGCATTCATTCCTATCAACTAAGCAACTGAAGATGTGAGGCAAATTTTCTGTTTGCAGTCAGCCCTTACTGGAGAATCGCTTCCAGTAACCAAAAGGACAGGAGATGAAGTATTTTCTGGTTCAACTTGTAAGCACGGTGAGATTGAGGCTGTAGTTATAGCTACTGGAGTTCACTCTTTCTTTGGAAAAGCAGCCCACCTTGTCGACTCCACAGAAGTTGTTGGACACTTTCAGCAGGTTCCAACTTAAAAGCTTCTAATTGTTACCAAATTTTCTTCCATAAAAGATCCATCAGTACTCTTTAGGATGTTTTTCAGCCTTTTGTAATGAATTTAGTTTGATGAGATGAACATAGTTCTAGTGAGAACAGATTCTGCTTGTGCATGCTTGGGAATGTTATACTCTTGCGAATAGTTTAGAATCATAGCTTTAGAAGCTTCAAAAAGACTGCATTAGTTCTGGTTAGAGTATAATCTGATACAGCTTGCATGATTTCATTCAGGTCCTCACTTCCATTGGGAATTTCTGTATCTGCTCCATTGCTGTGGGGATGATTCTTGAAATCATTGTCATGTTCGCCATACAGCATCGGTCATACAGAGATGGAATCAACAACCTTCTTGTTCTCTTGATTGGAGGAATTCCAATAGCTATGCCAACTGTACTATCTGTTACTCTGGCAATTGGTTCTCATCGGCTCTCTCAACAGGTCCAAATCTTGATAGCTACAAGCCTGCAATGTAGTAAACTAATCGTACCTAAAGTTTGTCCTGCATTGTTTTTGTTTACTCACCTTTGGTTGGTTCATTTTTAAAGGGTGCCATTACAAAAAGGATGACTGCAATTGAAGAAATGGCTGGAATGGATGTCCTATGCAGTGACAAAACTGGAACTCTGACCTTGAATCGCCTCACTGTTGATCGAAACCTTATTGAGGTACAATAGCTGATTGCATATCTGCGGTCTATAGCTATATCTACGCATTGTGGAGGAACTAATAAATGATTTGAGTGTATTTGAATATCATCTTTGACCCTAGCTATAGAACCATGATGCTCAAGAACTTTTGGAAATCAGATTACACTTGGTGATATATCAATATTGATAGCTTACACATGATATGCACTCCTTAGTTCTTGCAATGCCTCAATTTTCGGATAAAGAATAATAGCCAAGATCACGTTTTGTGCAGGTTTTTTGCAAAGATATGGACAAAGACATGATTGTTCTGCTTGCAGCAAGAGCCTCAAGACTGGAAAATCAGGATGCTATTGATGAAGCCATTATTAACATGCTTGCAGACCCAAAGGAGGTAGATATAGGAAATGTTCAATTTCGAGGTTCTGTTTTTCTGTTTTTTCTTTTAGATGCTTTTGTTCAGGGAATGAAAGAAACCTTGTATTTTCAGGCTCGTGCAAACATCAAAGAAGTTCACTTTCTGCCATTCAATCCGGTGGACAAACGTACTGCAATTACATACATTGACTCTGATGGCAATTGGTACCGCGCCAGCAAAGGAGCTCCTGAACAGGTAGGTACCATCTTCTTGAAGAGAGTTGACAGACAATTCCATGATGATTGGTTGCTAATTTGTGCTAGATGATAATCCTAATTTAAGTTTAGGTCAGAACCAGGTTGAAGTTTTTCTATGAACAAAGCAGAACCAAAGCCAAAGTAATAACATAAAACTCAACCAGAAACAGATGGGATGGCTCATTTCTGTTGCATAATCACCTTTAAATACCATGAAGTAAAATTATTCTTTGTTTCTTGTTTCTAAAATATGAATTCGGATCAATCTTGTCAATGTTACATTGACTTGGGCTTGAGTTTGCACTGTAAGTTTTATCTAAAAGTTTTATGAGTCAATAAAATTGGATTTTCTTTTTTGTTTTCCAGTTTTTAGTTTTACCCCTATGTTTCTGTACTCTTCTCAAGTTTGGTGTAGGTTTGCATTAACAAAACAGTTTTTGAGCTGCCTTAATTCTGTTTTGTTATGGTAAATGAAGTTGCCACAGAACAGGAGATTTACTTGTCTCTTCTTTTTCTTCTCAAAATCAGATACTAAGTCTTTGCCAAGAGAAAAATGAGATTGCTGGAAAGGTGCATGCTATCATTGACAAATTTGCTGAAAGGGGCTTGAGGTCTCTTGGAGTAGCATTTCAGGTATTTGTTGTGGTTAAGCCAATGAGTTCATTTCAGAAACTACTTGTCATCAACGATATTGGTGCTGAATGGAAACAAATGACAATGATTTCCACTTATCATTCAGATTCTTTTCTAACCTGTTCATTAACTTGCATAATCATCTTCTCAGGAAGTTCCAGAAAGAACAAAGGAGAGCCCTGGAGGTCCCTGGACATTTTGTGGGTTGCTGCCTTTATTTGATCCTCCAAGACATGATAGTGCTGAGACCATTCGCAGGGCCTTAAACCTTGGAGTTTGCGTAAAGATGATTACAGGTACATTTGACTTGCTTGGTTGGAATCATCAATTTCTAGCAGTATATACTACATTTGTTTCGAGTTGTGTATTTGAATGACTTTCATCTATAAGCTACCAATGCTTGAAAAGAAAAAAGTTCTGAATATTATCATCTAATGGAATGTAAAGTGTTGTCCCTAACAGCAGTTACTAGCATGCTAAACCTTCATTAACTCACTCGATTAAATCAGGCCAAGGCTGAACTTGTAGACTAGCTCAAGATGCTTTTATAACCTCTAAAAGCAGCACTGTTGCAGAAGATACTAATCTGTCCTATACATACTAATGTAGGTGATCAGTTGGCAATTGCAAAGGAGACAGGCAGAAGACTTGGCATGGGGACAAACATGTATCCTTCTTCATCATTGTTGGGTCGTGAGAAAGATGAGTATGAAGCTCTTCCAGTGGACGAACTCATTGAAAAGGCAGATGGCTTTGCTGGAGTATTCCCTGGTATTTATCAAGAAATTAAGAATCTTTTTTCCATTACAATTAGCAGACCAGTTAGAAAAAGAATAATAACCTTGCTGATGGAGTGATGACTAGATCAGTAGCTTACAAATGGATGAGATACACTTTTATTTTTATGACTTCATCCCCTGACTCCGTCTACATTTCTATACAACTTTCAGAACACAAGTATGAAATTGTAAAGATTTTACAAGAAAAGAAGCATGTGGTGGGAATGACTGGAGATGGTGTGAATGACGCGCCTGCTTTGAAGAAAGCAGACATTGGAATAGCAGTGGCAGATGCTACAGATGCTGCAAGGAGTGCTGCAGATATAGTCTTGACTGAGCCAGGCTTAAGTGTGATAGTCAGTGCTGTCTTGACTAGCAGAGCTATATTCCAAAGGATGAAAAATTATACGGTAGAGTATCAATCTTTTCTTCTGAACAAAACAGTAGCTTCTATCTTTAGTAATGAAAATCTGGCCACAGAAAATGTACTCACCGAGATCACAAGTAATATACAATAATTAAGAGTAAGTTAATCGTGGTCTGAATTTAAGATAAGAGGCATTATAGCTAAAATGCTACAAGGGCTCTTGTCATATTGATACTACTTACCAAAGAAAGGCTAGCCTAGCTTGTCTTACAAACTTTTTAAAACCTCAATTTTGGAGAAAAAGCCAGAAGTTAAAACTTTGTATTCTATTGATACCGTGTTTTCAAATTGATAAAACTGACTAGCCTGCTTGAATGTGCAGATATATGCTGTCTCCATAACAATTCGTATCGTGGTAGGTTAAATTTCTATCACACTTCCAACTGTTCTGTTCACTTCCATGGACTTACTACTCAAGGTTTCAAATACTGATCTGTTTTTCAACAATAACTGTACCACTGCAGCTAGGTTTTGTGCTTCTAGCTCTGATATGGGAATATGACTTCCCACCTTTCATGGTTTTGATCATCGCAATCCTTAATGATGGTAATATTCCACTCTATGACAGCCTTTCTTTGGATTTTTAATCAGGAACATCATGGCATCATAAATATTAACTTCACCTTGGATTTTTAATCAGGAACAATCATGACTATTTCGAAAGATCGAGTAAAGCCATCTCCAATGCCTGACAGTTGGAAGCTTAATGAGATATTTGCAACTGGCATTGTCATTGGAACCTATCTTGCTTTAGTCACCGTCCTGTTCTACTGGATTGTTATTGACACTGATTTCTTTGAGGTATTTAAACTTATAATCCTTGTTTCATCTCTCTCCCTACAATTATTTTGCAGAAATAATCATGTTTCCAAAAATCCTTCTGTGCTGCAGACACACTTCAATGTAAAGTCTATATCCGACAGCACCGAACAAATTTCCTCTGCAGTATATCTGCAGGTTAGCATCATTAGCCAGGCTCTCATCTTTGTTACTCGTAGTCAAAGTTGGTCATTCATTGAGAGGCCTGGCGCTCTCCTGATGTGTGCATTTGTGGTGGCTCAACTGGTAAGGCTCTATCAAAAACTTGTCTGTTAAGAAACAAGAGGCCAATCCGGCAAAGCTTTTAGACCATTAACTTTCTTATTGTGCAGGTGGCTACCTTAATTGCCGTGTATGCACATATTAGCTTTGCTTATATTAGCGGCATTGGATGGGGATGGGCTGGTGTTATATGGTTGTACAGTTTAGTTTTCTATGTTCCCTTGGATATTATCAAGTTCACAGTTCGCTATGCCTTGAGTGGAGAAGCCTGGAACCTCCTGTTTGATAGAAAGGTTAGTGCAACTGTTCTTGTTTCATACTTATTAGGTTGTAATCTTCGGTTGAAGAGATTTGTCATGCTCTCCATTTGCAACAGACTGCATTTACTTCCAAGAAAGACTACGGAAAAGAAGACCGCGCAGCCAAGTGGATTCTTTCTCAGAGGAGTCTGCAGGGCTTGATGGCTGCAGACTTGGAATTCAATGGTAGAAGATCAAGATCTTCTTTGATAGCTGAGCAGGCCAAGCGGCGTGCCGAAATAGCCAGGTACCTTCAGTTTTCACTTATATGCATTGGCTTATATATTAGCTGAAAACTGAGTAATGAATTTTGAAATGAGCTTGCTGAAATGATCCTTGAACTTTTGCAGACTCGGGGAGCTGCATACCTTAAGAGGTCATGTTGAATCAGTTGTGAGGCTTAAGAATTTGGATCTAAGTGTGATCCAATCAGCTCATACAGTCTAAACAACAATCGTGAATACTGTATTTCCCAGTTTTCCAGTGAGGGTGAATCTAGCAGAAGTTGCTCAGATAAGTATTGTTGCGTATAATTTCAAAAGAAATCAGCATTTGTTGTCCAAGAGTCGCTAGAAATGGAATCAGGGATCTTTGGAATGAAGATCTGGTTCTTTTGGCTTCCAAGGTCAGTAATGCTTTTCAACAGTCTTCTTCAAGTGAACAACTTCTGCCTTTTCTTAGTATGTAATGTAATTTTTTTTATATAGAACAGGACTATTAATCTTGAGATTTCAACATTCTTCTTTTCATTTGCAGAAATTTTGTAATATTTAGTCAAATCACAAAATAATAAGCTACTTGACACAGTGGAATATTTTCTTTGATGAATTTTCTTGAATTTCTTCATTGCCTAGAGCTGGTACTAAGCACAATATATGGTTAACTCTGATGCAACGGTAAAGGTTGCACCTTTGTGACCTAGTGATCATAGGTTTAAATCACGAAGACACTCTGTTAATACGGAGGGAAGGCTGCACACACATGACCTTCTCCAAATCCCACAATGTGGAACCCTATGCACTGAGATTGCCCTTTTTTTATAGTTAACTCTGATGCATGGTGTTCATCTCATCTGTGTCAAATGCTTGAAATTTTCAACTGAGTTGGTGCCCTGTTTTAACAATAGCAGTTTTCATGCACTAGTTCTCCCATTATCACACATTTCAGTAGTTAAAACCTTTTTATATCAATAGAAAGGTAAATTGGACACCAAGATCTTTTCAACAACAAATTCAATGTTGACAAGTACACTGATAGAAACTGGTTGCTAACATGAGAAAAGAAACTGCTCGCTGAAATTCAAACAAGCAAAAGAATTTTTTTTAGAAAAACAAAATGCCTAACTTAAGAACAGAAACAAATGACTAGACAACACAACATTATCAAACCAATTACCTGATGACCTCATTTCTTGATGATTGGAATAGTTGCTGGCATATCACCGAAATCACTGGTAAGAGAAGATTCCTAGTAGGCAGACATCTGAATATTACGCAACTTTCCCAGTCTCACAGAGTTGATATAATTTGTTGG
Organism: Heritiera fomes; assembly: GCA_032173925.1. Taxonomy (NCBI): domain Eukaryota; kingdom Viridiplantae; phylum Streptophyta; class Magnoliopsida; order Malvales; family Malvaceae; genus Heritiera; species Heritiera fomes. The sequence goes on from JAPDPM010000015.1 coordinate 6,927,220, forward strand.
GCAGTGTGCTGCTACACCGGGCATTGCCAATCCTAGTACCCTGAGAAACATGGAGAACCATCCTTCCTTGTACTCTGGTCCAAGGATGTAACCCGTTGTCAAACCTCTTATTATCTCCCAAACCGCAGTGAGATGTTCAGGGATCAGGTATGTTATCCCAAAGAAGTTTTTATTTGGCTCTTCATTCATTCTCTTTAAACAAGGACAAATAAAAGAAAGAAACCAACTCAATAATGATGAACATCAAGCATTTATCATATAAAAAGAAACTAGGCAGTCATGGCATAGCAGTAAACACAATTCAATACAGTTCATAACACATTCAACTATTTTATATTTACACGAATGATATTATGAGCATGAGTTTGCAGTGTTCAAAGAGATCTTGATTCAACTAACAGTAATCATGATGGGTTATGCCTATTTAATTAAGCATGTGTAGCGTATCAAAAGATCCATATAAAAATGCAGGGGATAGTCCAAATTTAGTACTAAATGCATTTTTCTTGTTAAGAAAAGGTGTAAACAGGCCAGGATAAGTGAATACCTTCCCAATATAACAGCTATTGTAGTAAAGGCACACCCCAAAATGCTTATACAAGAAGGTTTTGTCATCATAAGGCAACCTGGGCACCAGGTCATTGCAGTAAACTACTCTGAAGTACTTGGGGACCGGATGATCTAAATGAGCTTCCATGAAACTCCCAAGCTGTCTGTCCCCAACCCTCGGCTGTCCAAATGTGTATACTCCCAACAACTTTTGAATTAGCTCCATCTCCTCATGTAGCACGAGCACTATTGGAAACAAAATAGCAAGAGCCCCTCCTAAGCTATGCCCAGTGACTATATATTTTGCATTCTTGTGCTCTTCAAGCAAGCTCTTGAGCTTTTCTCTCACCATATAGTATGCAGTCATCTCCACCATTTCTGGCGGGAAGCCCTTGTTACTGATACTGGCAGACCCTTCAGAGTGGGCATCCACATTTGAAGACTTTGCTTGTGCAGCTGCTGAATAGGTGTGCTTTGTGGTCTTCTTCTTAAGATGATAATGGAAGGTAACAGTATCCTCTCTGTTGCCCAAACCTAATGCCTCTAGAAATCCCATGTGAACTTTTCCTAATTTAGGAATTTCATACCAAGAGTAGTCAGCATCAGTACTCCAATCGTCAGCGTCAAAAGGTTCTGTGCCCCGAAAGGAGATCAGTATTAGATTCGCATCCTTAGGCTTGTCGCATAACAGAAAAACTTGAGTGGATTTCTCCTTTTGATAATCTATCAAACGATAGCCAATCATAGAGGGAGTTAATAGGCCACTAAATGTAAAGAATCTTAAAACAAACAAATAATATTCTAGGCTGCATAAAGGATATAATCAAGTGAGAAAAGGAAACATCCATCGGTAACTGAAGAAAGAAACTGGCAACTCTCAACAGATTCCAATTAACACAAGTTACATTCAGAATGTTTCTCTTACCATCCCAGCAGTTGTAGAAGTCCACGAAGTGCATCTGCATATATCACGTGTGTTGATTGCAAAGTCATTAGTTGTCACTTGTCACCAGAAGTTCGTAGAATTCATAATGAAACAATGATTAGCAGAAAAAAAAAAAAACAATATTGAGGTCACAAAAGAAGCAATGAGTAGCTTGCCTTCCAGTGATGAACCACAACATTTCTAACAACTTCAGCGTTCTCATAAGCTAGCTTGGATGCCATCATACATAGGTCCATTGTTGCTCGGTCATCCATTTCAACTTTCCTAATTCTCTCCCCAGAAGCAGAATTATGCAAATCTTCCACCAAGTTTTTGCCCTGGTAAAGGTCCATTCGCTCATCTAACTGTCCAACAGTGCTAATAAAAGTCCCAGTGCCTCTCTTTGGTATAACTACATCTCCTGCATCCCACAGGCGTCTCAGTAGCCACAAATGCTATAAGTAAGACAGAATTTACAATTGTACAAAACCATTAATTATCATGAAGACAAAAGATCAAGGCAATCTCATTGGCAAATTCAAATTTTGAATCATTGAAAATCCTGGGTTTGTTTCACTAGCCATAGTTACAAAACATGTGTCACTCTTTACATGCTTCAATCTACTCACATACATGACAAATGCGTTTTGTACAGTTACTGAATTACACGTGCATCATACTGAAGAAGAGAGGAAGAGTGAGAGAGAGTAGAGATGGAATTACCATGGAGAAGGTTGTAGAACAAGCCAAGGAGAGAGCCATTCTGGGAAATAAGATTGAGAAAGAAGTCAACCACATAGCCAGTGAACTCCATGGGCTTGCCGAACAAGTGAAGGATCTTGCGTAATACGATGGACACCAAAATAACCCAGCGGTGATCAGCCGCTTCTCCCGCCACCATGCCCTGGTCTGAGCTTTCCAGGAACCTTACTCCACTCTCTATGTCACCCAACAATGAGTACCTCACCAGGTCCCAAATCCCACCTTTCTCTGGCCTCACGATCAGGTACCTGAAATCATCATCGTTCGTGTCCTTGAACCCAGAGCAACCAGCCATGAATGTGCCTGTTTTGCTTCAGTTCTTGGAAAACTTCCACTAGGACTAGGATGTTTCTTGAAGATAAAGTGCTGTGCGGTTGCATTTATATATTTCCTAAAAAGAATGCCAAAAAAGCATCGTTGAATTCTGAGCATGTATTCTTTTCTTTCGTGATAATGTATTATTTCAATTTTACTTTCGTATATTTTCGAATAATTTTTTTAAGTTTTTTTGTTGACTTTTTTTCATTGTTAGAACAATTAAGGGATGATTGTGCAAAAACAAAATTTAATTTTTTTAAATTAAATAAGATTCATTTATTCTTCAAGTATTAATTAAATCACACAATTTTAAACGCAACAAAATGATAAAACACGTAATTTAAAATCATTTTTTGCGTAAATTTTAAATAACAAATTGTGTATTACATTACAGTAGCACATTTTTAGATGACACAATACAACGAATTATTAAATTTTTTTAGCGACTGCAATTTATATTTTATCAGAATAACAGATGAATTATTATTAAATATATTGTTAATAACATTTTTAGATTTCAAAAATAAAATTATAATTATGATACATATTTTTTTAATTTTTATTTTTTAATAATCTATAAAGGATTGCGGTTAATGTATGTACGAAAATCGTCAGCAATCAGCATCACCAACAACAACATGCCTAAACACCACAACAACGCAATGTCATACGTGGGCCTTAGGCCTTTCATCACCCCATGGCCCATTATGCATATATGGACTCTTATATGTATATGATTTGAATTAAACGAACATATATTTAAGTAAAATAATTGTTTTATATAATTTTTATTATGTAATTTAATAATATAATACCTGTTTGATTTGAATATAAGAGACATTTATTAACGTAGATAATCGGTTCATATAATTATTTTTTTATCGACCAAAGTAACAAGAATTTGGAGATTAAAAATTCTTCTTGTTATCTCAACGCAATATTTTAAGAGTTTATATATGATGCACTGACAGTGTATAGTTTCTATACACTGTCAATGCATCAGAGGTTGACACATCATCAATAGGCCTTTATTAGCAAATTAAAAAAAATTATTTATATTTGCATATAAGGGCCTATTGATGAGGTGTCAACCTCTGGTGTATTGACAGTGTATAGAAACTATACACTGTCACTACATCATATATAAATCCATATTTTAAATCGTAAAACTGTTTTATTTTATTTTATCAAATCCAACACAAATGACAAAAAGATCAATCTACAAGTTGGCACCATTGCTTGAAAGGTTGTGGAAGCTTGCATCCTTAGAACTCTTTATCAATGTGTTGAGAGATGGATGCGTAATCGTGTTGAAGATCTAAAAATCGTTAAGGTGACGTTTAGTTCGCATAATGGAATAGGAAAGGAATGAAAAATATATTTTGAGGGAATATAAAATAGGATAAATATGTATTATGTTGTTTGGTTGGCGGAATGGAATAATTTTTCTGATTTTTTTTTCTTGTTTGGTTTAATGGAAGGAAAAATGTAGGAATAAGATTAAAATGACCAAAATACCTTTTTAATATAAAATCATTAAAATTGAATATAATTTTTTCTCATTTAAATATTTACTGAAATACCTTACATTTAAATTAATATGACAAAAATACCCTCTCCTACAGTAATCACAAAAACATCTATTATTAGCACAATTACTAAAATACCCTTTTTCCTTTCTTTTTAAAAATGCCCATTAATATTAAAATTTTTAAATTTATTTATAAAATATATAAATTTATTTATAAAATTGTTATAAAATTAATATTAAAATATATAAATTTATAAAATTAAATATTTTATATAAAAATTTATAAAGTTTATAAAATATATATTTATTTACAAAATATATAAATTTATAAAATTATCGTAAAATTAATATTAAAATATTTAAATTTATTTATAAAATTATTATTTGTTAAATAATTAATATTTATTTATAAAATATATAACTTTACAAGTAATTATAAAATATGTATAATTATTTATTTTCTAAATAATTAAATTAATTTTAAAAATATAGAAATTTGTATTACAATTATTTTATAAAATAGTTAAATTTATTATTTTCTAATTGGGAAACATCTTTCAGCACAGGGAATTCGAATTCCCCATTATGAAAATTCAAATGCCCTGTGTTGAAAGACATTCTGTTTGCAGAATACCTTGAGAAATTTGAATTCCCCATTATGGGAATTCGAATTCTCGAGCGACAGCTATAAAAATAGCCATTGACCTTCCCCCTTTCCGACACAAATTTCACCAGCCGCTTTCGACACTTTCTCTTTCCAACTCAAACTTTTACTAACCCATCCCTATTTTCATTTAACCAATCATCAATTTTTCACAAATTTTACCCTAATCATGGCTCCAAGACAAGCTAGGATGAAAAATCCTAATAAATCCCCTCCTTCAAGAATTCCTTCACACGCCAAAAAGAAGCAAAAGGTGGGAGAATCATCATCTAGCAATCAACTTTTCAGAAATTCCCTCCATTAAAAAAGGTATGAAATTGTTCGACATTGTAAAGCTATATGTGGTAAAACCATTGATTGGTCAGCTTTTAGAGACACTGATTTTGGACCCAATATTAAAGCTTATCTTAAAGAAGTTGGATGGTTAGGACTAGCCAATCTTAAGGAGTCGAAATATAGTCTTGAATTGGTGCATGAATTTTATTCTGGTATTGCAATGAGGAGAACAAAGCTTAACATTAGTGATGATGATTGGGATTCAGAATATTTGTTTACGATGATTGATGGTCAAGAACAAATGCATTACTCCTTCATTGATAGGAAAAATTATTGAATGTTCTTTTACCACTGGGCAAGTGTTAGTTGTTGAGAATTTTAATGCTTCTGATGCTTAGGCACATTATAGTAATGTTGGAGGTGTGCATGATAAGCATGCTAAAGCTTCATCCTTAGCTACCTTTGAACTTAGATTTTTGTATCATATCATAGCAACCACGATTTATTATAGAAGCGGTACTTATGCCATTGTGACAAGAGAAGATTTATGGTTGCTTCATTGTGTCTTTTCTAGAGAACCCATTAATCTACCTCTGTATATTCTAGAGAGGATGAAGAACACCTTGAAGGTCATAATAGATGGAAGTGAAAAAAGCCCTCCAACCCTTCAGCAAACACCTTTACCATTTGCTAATTTAGTCACAATGCTTGCTAAGACAGTAGGTAGATTAAATCTGAGATACAACCTTGTTCCTTTAGCTGCTAAGTATGATACGGGATCCATTGGTAGATGGGGTATAAGGTTGTAAATGAAAAGGCAATTAAAAAGAGAATAACAGGAGTAAAGCAAGTACAGCATGAAGAAATTGGAGACCATGCCGAGGATGATGAAGCCCCAGTGGAAAAGAATGTTGAACCTTGTACAAGTGCTTCAAATGACCAATTGGTTACAATGCTGAACCAAATGAATTTGAGGTTTGATGAATTTGGTGCAAGGACAACAAACTTAGAACGCAGGCATGATTCTTATGAGAGTTTAGTGATGACTTGTTTCGATCACATTGATGCTTCATTGGCACAGTTGCTGAATAGGGAAGTAGTCAGTATCGCATAACAAATGCATACAGATATTGCACCTGATGCGTATGTCCATGCCTCAGTGACCGATGAGCAGCAAACAGATTTTGCACAGCCGTCCCTTGCACCTACCTCTGATGATGCTCAGGCTTGAGTTGTATTTTTTTTAATGTAATGGGATGTTGATGGGAAGTGTTTTGGACTAATGATACAATTGGTTATTGTTATTATAGTTGTTTTTTTATGACATTAGTAGGCTTTCATCTTACCTTAGATGTTTTTTATTGACATAATTTTTATATTTGTCCATAGATGTTATGATTGTTTTTTATTTATCTCCTCATTTGAATTATAAAAGCCAACTCATTGCACATTTAAATTAATAATTTAATCAAAATTTTGGTTGTATGACAAGTAAAACAAATCTTTGATTACCTTTTCTTTAATAAAAAAATGCAAATGATAAAATATAGGGCTATAAAATACCCTGAATCATAGGGAATCCGAATGCCCTGCACAGGGAATTCGAATTCCTTATGCTCAAGGGTAAAAAGAATGCTCTGGAACAAGGGAATCCGAATGCCCTGCACAGGGAATTCAAATTCCATATGATCCAGGGCAAATAGAATGCCTTGGAACGAGGGCATCATAATTCCCTGCACAGGGAATTCGAATGCCCTATGCTCAATGGCAAACAGAATGCCTTAGAACAAGGGAATCCAAATGCCCTGCACAGGGAATTCGAATTCTATATGATCCAGGGCAAACAAAATGCCTTAGAACAAGGGCATCAGAATTCCCTGCATAGGGAATTCGAATTCCATATGCTCAATGGCAAACAAAATGCACTGGAACAGGGGAATCCGAATGCCCTGCACAGGGAAATCGAATGCTTTATGCTCCAGGGCAATCCATTTGCCTTCCAACAAAGCTTACAATCACAATTTTTTTCTTTATTTTAGCCAATTCATTTTGCCTTAAAATGATACGTTTGTACTGATTGAATATAAAATAAAATCACACTAAATAATATAAATAAATGAGTAATAAAAATGTATAAATAAATTATGGGTTCATGCATTGACTTATGAAAATTCTTAAATTTTAGCTACTTTATAAACATAACATTCAAAATAATATTTCATATAATAGCTTTCAGAATAAAATCACAGATGTTTCCATTGACAACCCTTTTAAGCACCATTGACAGCCTTTTTAAGCACCATTAATACATAAACAAAACAAAAATATAACCATGGGGCAGGCAAACATCATTTACCTAAAACAAAACATTCCAATATGGTCATATACAAGCCTGAACCCCGAAATGTAGTACAGTAGTACATAACTATTAACACAAAAGAAAAAGTAAGCTTCATCAATTGTTGGCGAGAAACCTTTTCACCCAATGAAGTCTTTGGGATGTAAGAAGAGAGAAAAAAACCAACATTTGAGTTGGATGATCTGGAATTTTACTTAATGCATATCTCTTTCATCCTCCGTTAGTCCATCAATCTGTTCAAGTACTCCATCTGACTCTTGAACTTTTTGTTGGATGATCAAATCAGTACCAAGGCTGCTGTTAAGTTCTCGACCAACATCCCGTATATTATCTCCCGAAAGCATTGCTGCTGGAAGAATCGAATCAGCAGAAATATGTGTAGTGGGCTCCCTTGTCTTTCTCTTCCTGTTTCCTGTCTCAATACTTTGGGGATCACCAGCGGAAACTTTCGTTTCCTCAAACCTAGGTCGAGACATACTCTCATTTTCAATTTCTTCATCTAAAGCAATATCAGGATTTTGTTGTATTTCTTCTAAAATGTCTGCTGCTGACTGTGAATCTCGCCCGGTTGCACGATCCTTACCATAAATTTGATTTAGCTCTTGGTAAAAACTGAAGCTTCTTGTTCTAAATTGGGCTGCATCCTTGTGACTCTAAAAAATATTACATAATTAAAGTTCTATACAAAGTATTAATGCCAAATAATTCAAAACAATTATTTGAAAAACAAAATGATAAAACAAAAAAACTTTACAGATACATAAGACTCCCAAACAGCATCCTTTGCAGTGACCATTTTCTTTTCATTGTCACATCCAAATATCATACACGATACTCCAATCTTTTTTCAGTGTCTTAATTCGAGATTCTATATGCGGTTTTGCTTTAATATTTAATTTGATAGCCTTCGACCCATCATCCTTTCAAGTTCAAACAAATATCCCGCTTTGAATCCAATATCTGCATTAAATGTGCCTATATTGTGCAGATCAACCATGCAGGAGACTAAAATAACATCTTCTTCGTAAGACCATTTCCTATTAGTTCTTTTGGCACTCTGAATTTCAGGTACGAAAGATGAAGCATGCGTTGACATTTTCTTCTATCAAACAATGGCATAATAAACACAAAAAATTATAAGAAAAATATCAAACTATACATATAATTGTGTATAAACAAAAGTAGAAAAATACCAAAGTATATTAACATTAAAAAAGTATAAAGACAATAATGAGCTCCAATGTTCGAAGAGAAAATTTTACAAGTCCACTTGAAATAAAACAAATAATTGACATAATTAAACCATAACAATCTCAATTTTCCTCAACCCTAGAACTTTTCCATTCAGTAAACATTTGATTTGCTAATTCTGATCTCCAATTTGACCATGCATCATTGGGATCAATAGCAGTGATTCGATCTTCTTCGACAACTGTGTTCACTATGTGAGTGGGTATCTCATCAGTTTCCATAGGGTCTAAACTCATTTCTCTCCTAATAACATTATGAAGCAAACAACAAGCTACAATAATTCGATTATATGTCCTAATTGTGTAAAATGATGGACTTCTAAGGATAGCCCGCCTATTTTTTAGCAACCCAAAACACCTTTCTATTACATTTCGAGCAGCTGCATGTTTCATATTGAAAAGTTCTTCAGGTTTGGTTGGTTGATGACCTTGACGTTATTCATTCAAATGATACCTTTGTCCCCTAAAAGGTGCAGGAAACCCTCACTATTTGTATACCTTACGTCAACCAGGTAATAACAACCTAACAAAAAAACTCGAATATGTTACATAAGTAATTTACAAGTCATTACAACAAAACCTTGCAAAAAAACCTTCCTATTGTCATAGGAAAGCTTACCATGCAGTACTTTTAGACCATTTCTCCTAGTAATAGCATCTCGAAGAACTCTGCTATCAGCAACAGACCCTTCCTAACCAAGGAGAACATAGACAAATTGCATGTCGGGTGTACAAACACCTAACATATTTGTAGCAATGTCACCCTTACGAGTTCGATATCTAGGTTTGATTTCACTTGGCACCATAACCCTGATATGCGTCCCATTTAGAGAGCCTAAACAATTCTACAATTCAAATACAAATAATTTTTAAGTTGAATTACCGCTTGATGTATTGTATATATCAAACAAAAAGAATTGAATGATTGGTCTACCTTAAACCACTTCCACCGGTTGTTAGTAGAATTTGATTGAATAGGCTCGGGTTTTTGAAATAACTCATTTTGCAAAAGTATTGTAGCACTTAATACTTTGTGAAAGTAGCGACTGATTGTCTCACATGACCTTTGAAAATTTTGTCTAATAACTCGATTCTTAACATGATGAGAAATAATATACAAAAAGATTGCAACTTGCTCATCTACCGACATGTTTCTAGTGGACTTTAATCCTCCAATGCTTTGTAGCATTTCACAGAGTTTGAAAAATCCAACTCTATTCATCCTAAGTTGTAAAATACATGACTCATCATTACCATGCATCAGTTGTGCAATATAATCTCGTTTTGCATAAAAATCTAATGAATAAGAAATTTTTGGCCTAGAAGTATATAAAGATGACATGGATGACAACAAGCTAAAGAACCAACTAATGATAGAACACATCTCCAACCATATTGTCAAGATAGCTACAATCCCTTTTTTCCTCTGAGCATATCTACTCAAACTGAGACGAGCCATAACTGCAGAAAACATATTGTTGAAAGTACATTCAAGATTGTGATGTTATGAAAAAAATCTTAAAGCTAATCTAAAACAATCAGATAGATTATGCAAACACCAATTAAATAATAGGAGGGTAACAACTAATGCTAACTCTTTTAACTACTTGTTAAATAATACTTCATCCATTCTACACATTCTTTATTCTTTGTTACTAGGAGATAGGCACATAATGAACAAAATAATTCCACAATATCAAGCAGTACCAAATCAATTTTCGTTACAATATGTCATCAAGAACCACATACTGCAGAAAACACAAGTTAGACAAGCTCGATTACATATAGAAACAAACAAGAAATCAAACCATAATTATTATAATGTTTAACATAAGAAATGAGATTCATGAGATGAAAAAATGCAGCAACACCAACATTATCTTGAAAACTTGTACATTTACAGGTCATAACAACAGCAAAAACAACAACAACAACAACAACAATAATTATTAGGATAATTATTACATATACTGATAGTAGAGTTTTTTTACTCCACAAGCAGCGTTAAGATCATGACACATGTCCTGTTTTATTTATTTTAATATTTTTATAAGACACATGTCATGATCTTAACGCTGCTTGTGGAGTAAAAAAACTCCACTGTCAGTGTATGTAATAATTATCCTAATTATTATTAGTAGTAGTAGTATAACCATTTTATAATAATAATAATAATAATAATAATAATAATAATAATAAATTTAGAAAAAAAATTGTACCAGAAATTAACCAAAAAAAGAGTGACAAAGACAAAAAAATCATATTCAAGAAGGAAAAAGATTGCAATTTCCCTTACCTTTTATCTATTTGAGCCGGAGAAATTTTTGAAAAATAAAAAAGCAAAAATAATAAAAGTTAAATATATATATATATGAAAAAAATGGATTCAAGATACCTTAACCTGCAAAAATTTGCAATGTAAGCTGGAGTAATGATGTTCAACTTCATATTATAGATTGGAAATTAAAAAAATGGGGAGAAAGGCAGAAGAGGAGTCGAGCAGTGCAGAAGCAGTCTAGTAGGAGTTGGGCCAATCAGCAAAAGAGAAAGATTAGTGACATTTGCTGTTATTTTTTGGATTTTTTAAAAGAACACATTTGTCCAAAAATATTGTTTTGCTCACGGAAAAGCTATTCAAGGGGGGGAAGAATATTTGGTTTTTCCTCCCGCACGGCTCCATTTTTCTGCGCAATGGTTCTATGATTTTTTTCTCCTCTCAACCAAACTACAGATTCTATGAATATTTGAAAAAATGGCTGAATTGAAACGTAAATCAACCCAACCAAACACGCTGTAAGTTGTTTGGAACAGGAAAGTACAAATCAAGTTTGTTGTGATTATGGCCTTTTTTTTTTAGGGACAAGATCCGCTAAGAACCCTAAGCCCCAGTCTCTTGATTGATCCATCGGCACAATAGGCCATAAATTAGAGCAAACATGATTATGCTTGTATTGTATGAAATCGTACTTATGTTATATAATTATCAAATAAAAATTAACATTAATATGTTAAATATAAAATATTTTTATTAAATTTATATATAATTTTTATCAAAATAAAAATAATATATATTTTTGTATTTTATCACCATACCGGATTTAACTTTCTGTTACGTTAGCTGATAAAGCGACATGTGTTCAGACCCAAGCATGGGCGCGAACCACTTGGGCTACTTGAGTACACCATGGCCCCTTTGTGCAACAGTTGGAAAGTTTAAACCTTGCCCTCTGAACGACGCAAGAAGTGTTGGGGCCCGAAGAAACACTCAATCTTCAAGAAACAGCGAAGCTCGAGCTGCCGTTGAATCGGCCCATGGATTTCAAACCTTAAAAAAAAAAACCACTTATTTGGCAATTTCTTCCAACAAATTATTTTATAGGAATATAAATATGTAACCCATATTTGATTCTTGATATGGAATTTTCTTATTTATTGTCTTATGAAAGTTTCATCTTATATATTGTAAAATAAAGAATTATGTCTAAATTTAATATCATTTTATTAGATTTTTTAAAAAATGTTAGAGCTTTAAAATGAAAAATAATAATACCAGAATAAAAAATTTATACCATTTGATATATTAATAATACATAACAATTATATACCATCAATCAATCATAAAATATCATAAATTAAAAAAATTACATAAATTTTTTTATTTATTTTTAAAGACTGATATTTGTTGATAGTATTAGTATATAACAATCATGCACTATAATTTTTTTTTTGAATACAATCATACACTATAAAACATCAAATATAAAACCTAAAATTAAACTAATAATAAAAAAAGTGATGAAAATTTTTTAAGACAAATAAAATGCGACCACCGACACAAGTTGGAGTAATCTTGCAAGCATAGTATATCTCAAAGATAAAGGTGTCTATTAATAAACGCCACATGACGTGGAGCGCACCGCCTTGCAAGTCCTTTTTGACAAATCCATTTCTCCCACCATTTTCTCAGTTTTTATTTTTTATTTTTATTATTACACGTTTATGCTAAATAATTATCTTTTCTAACAACAATATATATATATATATATATATATATATATATATATACACACACAGATGCGTTCCATTTTGATACACTAAATAAATTTATTTAATTTTACAGGATTAAATGATGATAAAATGTCTCAATTTTTAATTATTTTAACATATTTTAAGAAATATATATCATTAATAAATTTTAACTTTTACTGATAATGTATAAAATACATTTTTTATGGGTTTACATATGATGCATTGACAGTGTATAATTTCTATACATTGTTAATGCACCAAAGGTTAACACCTCATTAATGAACAAACTAAAAAAATGTTATGCTCTTTTAAGCAAATTGAAAAAAAATATTTGTATTTATTTCTAAAAATTTGGTATCTTTTAAATTTATTCATTAATAAAGTGTCAATTTTTAATGTGTTGACAATATATAACTTATATTATCAGTATATCATATATAAACTCTTTTTATGTCATTTTTAAGACACAATTTACAATGTCTTTGTCATTAAAAATTAGTTTCCGTTTGACACCTCTAATGTCCTTGAAAATAAATTTGTCTTTTTTCCTTTTTTTTTAATGTTTATATTTCGTCCAACATTAGTTTCCATTGTTTATCATTAAGGGTGCCATTCGAACAACCTGACCTTTTGCCTTCATTACAAGAGATTGACAATAAGTTGTGATTCGAACAGCGAAACTAGTTCATTTAATTTTGTTATTTGAAGCTTAAGGAATCTTTTCATTTATTTCAACAAATCCTTTGAAAAGGACATTGTTCATTAAGTCAACATTTAAGCCTTTTTTTTTTTTCAGTTCATCAAGATTTAATCTTGGTCTATAAAATATGACATGATGGAAAAAAAAAGAGTGTTCGGATAAAGTTTGAATAAAAATGTACATGAATTTAATAAAAATATTAAAAAATATTTTATTTTAATGTATTCATAAAAATTTTAACATAATATTTTTTGTGTTTTACATAACACAAATACTATTTAATGTAACACAAACATAAAATATACATACAAATAACAAGTTATTGAAACCTTCAAACAAAAAACCCACCATTTATTTTATCCCAATAAAATTTTTCCAGTAAGATTCATGAATTCCACTAATTAGTTAAGATATATAGATAAAAACAACAATTTTAAGTTTTTCTTCCTCTTGTTAATATTTTAATCTCAAAATTAAATTTCCATATATATATATATATATTAATTACTGTCAATATTACATTATATATTTATATAACATTAAACCTGATAATTTTAAATAAAATAAGATTTTATGAATATGGTATAAATTCAAAATTACTTTTTAACAATGTCTAACACAAAGAACTTTGAAAAAAAATACTTTTGATTTTTTGGGTATCAAGCAAGAAGAAAAAAGAGGTTCATGTATGACTTTCAGATTTATGAAAAAACCCAGAGTCCCGACCTTTTGTTACCTAATTAAAGTCCATTTGACAAAATTAGGACGTTAATTAAGGCGAGCTTCGAAGTTCCACCAGATTGTAAGGTTGATCAAATTAACATGTCATTAAGTATTTGTGTAATATTGGCAAGTGAAATGTTAACTTCATTACCAAAACAACAAGAAATGGTTAAGATTATCACGAAGTGGCAACCCCATGCTTTTATTTGGTGTTGTTAATTGATAATTCCATATCAACCTTCAAGTTTTGTTTTATTTTTTAGACAAAAACAAAGCAAAATGAAAGGGGAATTATTATTATTATTATTATTATTAATCGTTTTAGAGCTCCGGCCATTGTTGTAATGAAATAAATAAATAAAAATAAAACAAGAGTTTTTTTTTTAATTTTTTTAGGTGGTGTGCATGAACTCCTTACAAACCTTCCGCAAAGAAATTCTACTGATTTTACCAAAAAAAAAATTCTACTGAGCATAGTTATTGACCAGCTTTCTTTTAATCATACTAGCTCAACTACCATGATAAACAGAAAAGAAATATATACTAAATCTCACTTGGGTCTCTTTCTTTTTTGTTTTACAGTTCCGATTCCACCCAAAAATGTCATTTTTCTTAGAATTAAAACAAAAATAAAAGGAAGGTAATGGTGCAATTGGCAAATGCTAACAGTCTTGATTCTATTCTAATTCTACCACTTTTATATCTCATCCACTAGTGACTGCCACTCGATCCAAAATTAATGTCAATTCAAAAGACAAAAATCTTCTTGTAATTTACAGTTTTTACTACCAAAAGAAAAAAATCCAAACCTGAAACAATCTAAAAGTTGTGAACAGTTAAATACTTTGTCAAAACAAGAAACTTGGGATGGTATGGATGAATTATGCACTTCACCAACCAGTTTCAATTGTAATAATTTACTGTTATTAAAAGAAATCATGTTTATTCAATTATTTTATCAATCATTCAATCTCTGAAGCAATGTGTTAATGAATTATGCTTCTCTTTCTTTTTGCTGGTCCTTAAAATATAGTATGGGACCATATCTTTGATGCCAACTACTTCCTAATCCCCCTGAAATTCTGTATAATTATGATTGCAGGAAATTAAAATAGAACCTCAAAGCCAAAACCAAAACCGTGTAAGCCTTTGTAACCAAAAAAAAAAACCGTGTAAGCCTTGTGAAAGCTACAGCTGCCGTTTTATTATTGGATAATTGTAAGATTTTGAAGGAAAGAGCGTGTTTTTAGCAAAGCCCGGATACACTACCAAAAGCGTAAGATCTCTTTACTTTTTCGAGTTTTTAACAGTGTCAGTCACGTAAAAAAGAACAAAAGCAAAACCCAAATTAAAAAAAAATGGGAATTTGTGATGAGTGTATAAATATTAATGTTAATGATGATAATGTTAAGGACATAGGCAATGCAGAGGTATAAGCTTTTCCGTGGCTTTGGATTCTTCTGGCAAATCGTGCCTGCCAGCTTTTACTTGGGTTATGTCTAAAAAAGTATAAAATCTGTAGCAGAAAAAAAGTCTATCAAATTTTTACAAGGAAGAATATAAAAAGGGTCTAGACCAAAACCATTTCTGGTTTCTGGGAAGTCACCAGTTTGGAGAGAGATGGTGAAGAATTGGAGAAAAGGTTTGGTTTTGGTGCTGTTTACAGTCTGCATTTTGGGGTTTAAGCCCAGATGTGCCAGTGGTGCAACAGATCAAGGAGATGGTTAGTGTTACTTTGCCTTGCTTTTCTGCCTTATTCTGTTTAGATTTGTAGATATTGCATGTGCTTACTTTTCTTGCCAAATCTGTAATCTTTGGTGTTGCTTTTTGGATTGGCTTTCTGTTATGTTATCTGTTTTGAGCTGTTTGCGGCTTAAAATGGATTTCCTTGAGTTCATTACCTTTTTAACTTTGCTAGTGTTGTTTATAAAGTTTTGACCTTGCTTTTCAAAGGCGGGTTCTTGTAGATTATGGAGATAAGTTCAGAGACAAGGAAGTTTGGTTTTTTCATCATCATTTTAATTCATAGCTTGCTAGGATAGCGATTTCTGGACAAGTTTATAATTTATGGTTAGTGATTTAGGGTCTTCTCTGAATGCTGCTAATTGGACCAACTATAATCTTTCTCCCTACTGCTCTTCCTGGGTATCAATACATATGTTTTTCGTGCTTGTGGAGTCATAGCTCATAACATTCTTGAATCAATGGGAGGATCTCCTGTGTTAACATGTTTATAAGGTCAACTATGGTGGAGATTCGAGCTTGATGCCTTTCAATTTGGTTGACTTATGCTCTTATTTATCAGCATTGCTAGTGAATGGAAGAATGAAAATTGGAAATTAACTGGTTCAAAACACTAATGGTGGCAAGGCTTTAGCTGATAGATATCAATGAAATCTCTTTCTTTCTTTTTGTTTTCTTCTTTAACTGTCTAATTAGGGCAAGAATTTATTTAAATTTCAATATTGTTTTTCCTCTCTGGGCACAGCACTTCAACTTTTTCAGTGTTTTGCAAACAGATTCCAGTTTTCTTCTTAAAGATTGATCCTTGAAACTGAGATCATCATGGTTTTCAGATTTTCTCAGTTTCGTTGAGGTTACAGTATTTCTGGGAAAATGTTTTTATTCATTAATAACTTATTCATTTGGAACAGCTATTTCACCTGGTGGATGGATAAACCGTCTATATACTAGGAAAATAAATCTGTTAAACACACATTATGTGCATACAAACTAATCTACTGGTGACTATAACATACTGTTTTCCAGGAAATTTTGCAACAGATCAGTGGAAGAATTTAAGACTTGAAACTTGAATTTCTCTCCTTGGGTTGCTCATCCTACTTGTGCGATGTTTAATTTGCAGCTTCTGCCCTAGGGGTTATGTTCAGCAGTTTAAATTCACCACAGCAGTTAACTGGGTGGACTGCTAGCAATGGAGATCCATGCGGGCAGTCCTGGAAAGGCGTTACTTGCTCAGGCCAACGTGTCACTGAAATGTGATTTTCTGCATTCCCTGTTTTCCTTTGAGATGTGTTGTCCTGCATCATGCCGATGCTAAACTATATTTTGTTCTTCTATTGTCCTTTTTATCAGTAAACTGTCAAATCTTGGACTTTCTGGGACAATGGGTTACAGCCTTCAAAGTTTGACATCATTGAAGGAACTGTAAGATTCTATAATCTTTGATAATGGTTGATATTTTTCTTTATTTATTTCAATATCTTCATTCTGATATTTGACAAAGCCTGCAGGGATATGAGCCATAACAATCTTGCAGGCGATATACCATATAATATTCCTCTGAACTTGCAGCGATTGTATGTCTCATATGTGCCTTTGTTCCCTTTCTTGTTACTACAGTTTCATTTCATTTTTTTAGTGATTTATGTATCATATGATGTACTTGCAGAAATCTTGAATATAATCAATTTAGTGGAAGCATCCCTTATGTCATCAATTCAATGCATTCTCTTCAATATCTGTAAGTAATGTCCCATTTATTCATCTCTTGACACAAGGTCCATAGACATTTATACTCTTACTTCCTTACACTGTCTTTTTTCTTTGCCATTTCTGGAAATGCAGAAATCTTGCTCATAACCAGTTGCAGAACCAATTGAATGACATGTTTGGACCACTTTCTTCCCTCTCCACATTGTAAGATGTCCTTCCTACCGCCTGTTAGATTATGGAGTTTTTCATAGATGCCTGTCTTTAAGCTAATTTAACTGGAAGACTATGTTAAAAGTTATCTTTATTCCTTGCTTCAGGGATCTCTCTTTCAATTCTCTGACTGGTGATCTCCCTGAGAGTTTTAAGAATCTTACTAGTATAAACTCTATGTAAGTATTACAGGAAATGCCTTTTCTGTAACAAGTATATATGGCAGATTTTCCTTATATGTATTATTTACCCTTTTGCAGGTACTTGCAAAACAACCAGTTTACAGGCACTGTTGATGTACTTGCAAATCTTCCCCTTGATAATCTGTGAGTAGCCAGTATATTAGTTTAAAAGTTCTAGAGCATTGTATCTTTTTCCTATAATTTAATTGACCCTGTAATCCTGCCATTTCTGATAATTGTTTTTATGTCTCATAGGTATGTTTCCAATAACCGTTTTACTGGCTGGATACCTGACCAATTGAAAAGTATCAATTTGCAGTAAGCATTTCACTGCAATATAAGTGCTATGATTTCTATTTTGTATCAAAGAAAGTTCTTCGCAATGTCAATCTGAATAATCTTCATGACAGGAAGGACGGTAATACATGGAGCTCAGGGCCTGCACCCCCACCTCCACCTGGTACCCCTCCTGCCACTGGAAACAACAGAAACCACAAATCTGGTAGCAATAGTTCCCCAGATGGTGGGTCTGGTGGTGGGAGTAGCAAATCAGGGATTGGAGGTGGTGGCATAGCAGGAATAGTGATATCCATCCTTATTGTTGGGGCTGTAATAGCATTCTTTCTGGTGAAGAGAAGATCCAGGAGGTTATCCTCAGATATTGAAAAGCTTGATAATGAACCCTTTGCTCCTCTTGCTTCTAATGAAGTGCAAGGTAACATTCATAGTCTATCTGCAATGCTGCATAATGGCCAGTTGAGTGTTGCCATAAATCTATCTTTATTGTTTGCTCCATGTTACTGGTAATGCTATTGCATTGGATTTCTTAACGAAGAGATTTTGTCAGTGTCTTTCAATTTTAGCTGCAAACAGCTAACCCTGTTCTTGCAGTTATTAATCTCTTAAGAATATTTAGGATTTTATTTCAGAGCTTATCTTGTTGGTGATGTCATTTTAGATTCCATTTGAAGCATGGAATAGCCAGAGTGTATGCTCAAGATAGTAAAAATGCAAGGAACTGATAATGTAAAAAGTTCAGTAGGTTAGAAGATAATATACTTCAGTGAAGAATACCTTCTTGAACCATGATTTGATGGGCATTTCTTCATATATCATATTGTGAATTCTCTTTTGAATTAAAGCTTTTTGCTTCTGTAAAAGGATATCATAAATGAAACCAAATCTTAGCCAGTTGGAGACACTAATGCCTTTTGGTTCTTTTGTTTTATTTTTTTGGTCTGTGAGGGGGGGGGGGGGGGGGCTGATAAATTAGGACTCCTGTTATGATTTAATCATGTTGAAATGCTACTGTATGCTGCTAGGCATATATTGAACATTGCGATTTTAAAAGTTTTAGGTTGCTGTTGGCTGTAAATAAATTTTACGGTGCTAGTTTGCTTTTGTCATAGTCTATGTTAACTTTTTCTCTCTCTAAATCTTTTAGCTTTGAACACATTTTTAGTTCTCTTGATCTAACAAATTGTTTCTAATGCTTAAAATTATATTGCAGACATGAAATCTGTACAGTCTTCCTCTTCACTTGACAGCAAAACCTTTGATATGCCTGCTTTGATAAACCTTCGACCCCCACCCGTTGACCGTCATAAATCATTTGATGAAGAAGACTTTTCTAAAAAGCCCATTGTTGTTAAGAAAGCTGTCCCAGCCCCTACAAATGTTACATCATATTCAATAGCAGACCTCCAGATGGCTACAGGCAGTTTCAGTGTTGAAAATCTTCTTGGTGAAGGTTCTTTTGGACGTGTTTATCGAGCTCAATTTGATGATGGCAAGGTACTCTTCCTGCCCGGAAAATCCGTAATTATGTTAAATAAATGGACCACGATCTGTGCTTAAATTTTTTTTTACAGCAACTTCTGTTTTAATTCATGCTCTGACCTGAGAAATACTCTTTTTGTCAACATATATAAATTTTGTATTTGCAACTCTTTTTCTAGCTGTAACCTTTTAAGTGTTGTACATGATTATCTTCAGTACAACATCTCCCTTTATCACTATTAATGCTACAGATGCCAGCGTTATTGATCTCTGTAATTTTTTTTGCTCATGGTTTTTTTTTTTTACTTCCCTTAGGTGCTTCAAAAATGCTCTATTCTGTACTCATCTATCTAGTACTTGTGTTTACACTGCCATAGGTTCTTGCTGTGAAGAAAATAGATTCATCGGCTCTTCCCAGTGCAATGTCAGATGATTTTATAGAGATAGTTTCAAATATCTCCCAGTTGCATCACACAAACGTAACAGAGCTGGTTGGCTATTGTTCAGAGCATGGACAGCACCTGCTTGTCTATGAGTTCCACAAAAATGGCTCACTTCATGACTTACTGCATTTATCAGATGAGTACAGCAAGCCATTGATTTGGAACTCCCGTGTCAAAATTGCTCTAGGGACTGCACGTGCATTAGAGTAAGTTGATAATTTAAGAATGGGGTGATTTGGCATTTGCATTATCTACTTGAAATGGTTTACTAATTTTCTGTAGAGCGTGTGTGTGTGTGTGTATCTTGTTCAAAATTTTCCAACTCATGTTACCAGACCCTTTTGAACCTTGCAAGGTAGTTGTGTAATGAGGTTAAAAATATTGGCATAGCTAGTAATATCCAATTGATTTAATTGAGAATTAACTATTTGTAAGATGCTAGTGGATTATCTGTTGACTGTTAGGAATTTTCAATTTTTTGGATCAGATATGCACTATGGGGTATTCAGTTTTCTAGTTTATATGTAATAATGGAGTAAAAGCCAACCAGGAAGCCAGACTTTCATACCTCCAGCGATTATTATCTATTGTCAATGGCTACTTGGTATTCATAGAAGCTTTTTTTTTTCCAGGTACCTGCATGAAGTTTGCTCACCGTCTGTTGTCCATAAAAACATCAAGTCAGAGAACATATTACTTGATGCTGAGCTCAATCCTCACCTTTCTGACTCAGGCTTGGCGACCTTTATTCCAAATGTAGATGAGGTAAATTTTGTGCATCCTAGAAGCACTGTTATTGCATGGACTAATAATTTCATTTGATGTTAGTTATTGAGTTTCCATTAGCTCTGCACAACTATGTTGTGCGTCATTTATATTTTGAATTGTCTTCTCTCTTTTGCTCAATACAAGTTCTGTATTCCAATTTCCAAGTACATGCCTATGTTAATCGGCATTTGTCGAAGGATGAGGCTGACTGCGAACAATATCATTTATGCTTCCTCACAATATCTCGCTTGCAAAAAATCCATCATATTTTGTAACATTAATTCATTTTAGTGAATTTCATGGTCTATGAACAATATCATTTATGGCTGTGGACACGACCAACAATGTTTGCTCAAGTGCACAAGTGTTTTCTAGCTCACATAATGGATGCTGAAAGTGACTGAATGTAACTGAAACCCGAATAAAAAGAACACTTCCACCTATTGACTACCTTAGCGTTTCACTAGTTGCTTATTTACATAAGTGTCTGTTTTTGGTATGCAGATACTAAATCGTGATGATGCGGCATCCGGATACAGTGCACCTGAGGTTACTATGTCCGGTCAGTACTCTCTTAAGAGTGATGTTTACAGTTTTGGAGTGGTTATGTTGGAACTTCTCACTGGACGTAAGCCATTTGATAGGTAAGGTGTCATCTATGAAGTATCATGCATACCATTATTCTGTTAGTTCACCACAATTCTAACTATTATGCGGGTGTTGTTAACAGCACAAGGCCAAGATTAGAGCAATCTTTGGTTCGATGGGCGACACCTCAGCTCCATGACATCGATGCTCTATCTAAGATGGTTGATCCAGCACTTAAAGGGCTTTATCCGGTTAAATCTCTCTCCCGTTTTGCAGATGTGATTGCTCTTTGTGTCCAGGTAATATCTTGCCTGGAAAATGCAAGATAACTTGTGTCCTTTTCTTGCTTCATCTACCTTAAATCTTCAATGAATGAGTATATGCATGGTGCTAAAGCAGCGCCTTAATGGATCATGAAGCAGTTATGAACTCGAAATTAAGGAGTTTGGGTAGCATTGATTTAAATGATCATATCTTTATTTTTAGGGTGAGAGAGTTTTGCATATTTGACATTCAAATATCAGCATTTGCATTCTTTTCAGACTCTAATCTGTGCTGTAGTAGTGAACTGATCATTTTAATTATTTCTTCGGGGCAGCCGGAACCTGAGTTCCGCCCACCTATGTCAGAAGTGGTTCAGGCATTGGTTCGACTCGTGCAGCGAGCTAACATGAGTAAGAGAACAATAGGCACAGACCAAGGCGCATCTCCGCGAACCTACAACTCTGATGATGCTCATGACTACATGTCTTAAATGGTTACACTTACACCAGACTTGCTTGCTGGACTGTTTTTGTTTGATTGTAATATTGTTATTATTCCCTCTAACTTTAGCTTCTGTTTCAAGTCAGCCCTGCACTTTGTAATATGTTGCAATATAGTCCAATCGGTGGCACCCATCAATTGAAATTCTTTCACCGTTCTGTACATTTTAAACTTTATTGTTGCTTTGCTTTTATTCTCTTTACAATAATAAGGTAATTGTTGTCTCTAAGATTCTCTGTTTTTTTTCTTTATTTTTAATTTGAAATATTAGCAATTCTTTTTTTAATATTTATGGTGCGTTATAGGTATGTAAGTTTTATATATTGTGATCAAATCACATCATAATATTTCATCAATAATTAATTTAATAATTTTATTCTTAATATTTTTTATTTTAAAATTTATGAATTCTTGAGGTAATATATTATGAATCATTAACAACGTATAAAATTTATACATTGACGGTGTATGAAACATAAATTATTAATTTTATCTCAATAGATTAAAATATCCATATTACTAATGTGATTTTAAAAAAGAAAAAAAATACAAAGTTGTAAGATCATACTGCTGTTAACCAAATAAGAAGGTCAAATACCAAATTAACAAGTCCATAATCAAACAAGTTCATGTACCAATTTAACAACTCCATGGGAATACGGATGGAAGCTTTAATGAAATAGATAGAACCTTTGCATTTTTGAGAATTCATGTATGAACAGGAAATGTATGAAAATAATTTTTTTAATTTTCTCCAATATCTTAAGATTAAAAAAGATTTAATGATAGTGAAAAAGACAATAATCCAATTACAAGAGAAGGGTGAATCAATAATGAAAATTGAAATGAACTTATAAAGAGGAATCATAAGATAAAACTCATGTTTAATTGATGTTCTAACTAATCGATTAAATGCAATATTTGATGAACATTTTTGTTAGTGATCACGTGATCTAGATTATATTGACCACAAATTTACATTTCGCACATTATTTTCTCTCTTTATTTTGTATCATAATTGATTACATTATACTAATTTTTTTTACTAATTATCTCTCCATTAAAAATTTAAGTAATCACATTCTTGAAATTATTTTCGTTACATTTACATTATGACCATGTTGTATCTTTCTTCTTGTGTATTTATATATGTAATGAATTTTTTAGTTTTAAAATTTTAAAATTATTGACATTTTTAATAAAACCTTATTTGATTTTATTGAATATAAAATATTAAATAAAGTGTTCTTGATTTTTTTTTTTCAAAATATTTGGCATTTGTAAAATTTGAAAAAGGAAAGAATGTAAAAGTAAGTTTTTAACTAATTAAGATTACAATATTTTGTCATTGAAAAATTTATTTTAGGACAGTTTTAAAAAATAAATTATAAAATGCATTAACAGAATTAAATCATGAAAAAAATTTTAATTTTTAATAATTTATCAAACACACAAAAACCATTGCTGAGAATTTTTTGTGATAAATTTTATTATGGCTCTAAAATCTCTCCTTTTCATTTCTTAAACCTTTTGCATTTTTTTTCTTTTGTAAAAGAAAAAAAGAATGGAAAGATAAGGTAAAAAATAAAATTTAAATAATTTTTTATAGTTTTATGAATTATTATTTAATACATTATCAATGAAGTTTTTAGATTTCACAAAAAATATTAAGATTATGACACATATTTTATTTTGTTTATTTTTAATTTTTAATATTTATTAAAAAGTATATATCACTATCCTATCTTACTTGTGGTGTTTAAAAACTTCACCAGCAATATATTAGATAATAATCTTATTTTTTAACTACTTTCTAACATTATGATGATTTAGAGTATCGACTTATACCAAAGAGATTATTTTGACTATCTTTTATATGAGTCAATTTGATCATTATTCTTTTATTTTAGGTTAATTTAAACATATTTTAAAGATAAAGAGTAAGGATGTAAACGGATTTGGTTTAAACGGGTACTTGAGATAATTCATCCCAATTAAATCGGGTTTAAGTACCTTATAATCGGGTTTTAATTGAGTTAGAATAGTAATTTCACTACCCATGACTGATTCGAATAAGGTTCACATAGTGCCTTTAGGGTAATCGATACCCAAACTCGATTAGCTATATTGTTATATTTTTTTTATTTCAATTTTTTTTTTCAAAAGTAGCCTATTATTATATTTTACATTAGGACTAATAATATTTATTTATTTCACGTGTGGGACCATCTACAACTATGGACTTTAATGATGATTTCAAATATTTTAGAGCTTTTGTTAAATTATGTTTGTTTGTAGTATGATAAATATATTTTTACGGATTTTATGTTATTTGTTCGACTACCAAAATTTGTTGAATTATGATGGAACTTGAATGTTCTTTAATTTTTATATTTTTAATTAATAGAAAAATAGTTATTAGAAATGATTTTCTTGAGTTTCGGTTGGGTTTAATAAATGAGTTTGTCAAAAATACTGATTATATAATCGGGTAATTAAATGAGTTCGGATAATAGATAAGTAATACGAAATTTATTAAGATAGGGCTCGAATAATACATTTATAAATTAATCGTTAATTATAAGATTCGGATTTTTTAGTTATTAATTAGGTTTTGTATTGAGTACCTCATAATTAGTGAATATCTGTCTCGTTTACAAAATCATCAAATAAGCCACATCAACTATCATAAATTTCCATGTCGCTCGTCAATAAATTTTTGATGCTATGTCAAATGCCACATCATTATCACATAAATTATTTTAATGAGATTACAGGTTGCATGAGTATCTGATATGAATAATTTGATGGTTCAATTGATTCCCTGTTAAGACGTAGCTAAATTAACCCAAAATAAAAGAAAAAAAATAGTTTGACTCAAATAAAAAAATAAAAAAATGAAAATATCCTTTATGAATTTTGATATGATTTGAAGGCTACAAAAAGGTTAAAATACTATATAAGCCTCTATACTTTCATAATTTATTTAAATAAGCTCTTATACTTTAATTGTTCCTAAAAAAGCCCTCATACTTCAATTTGTACTCATTCTAGCTCTTACTTTTAATAGAAAATTAACACTGTTAACTTAATTGCCAGCTAGAATTTAATATCCATGTAGATGATTATATGGCATGAAAATATTGCCACATGGGATTGAGTTGGAAGTTAATGGTTGACAAAAAATATATTTAATTATAAAATTAAAATCTAATCCAATTTTGGCACATCTTATTCCCGAAAAAAAATACAAAGAATAAATCCCTCCACAAATAGAACAAGAAATCTCGATTTAACCAAGAGAATTCTTTTTCATTCTTCCACCCATCACTCTTTGATTCTCAATGTAAAAAAACCTTTTACTTTTTATGAATGCTATTTAGGTTTTTGAAAGCTTTGGTTTTTAATTGTGTTTGGAATCTTTGTGTTTTCTTATTGAATGGTGAGTTGGTCATTTTGATGGCTAGATAGGTGCAAATAGTTGGATCATAATGTTTGCCTTTAAGATGTATGTTTCTATGCCTTAGAGGCTTAGTTTCTATCTTTGGTCATGTATTTTAACTAGATCGAATTGTTTATTTTTAGTTTTTCTTTTATCATCTATGTGACCTTTGCTTTACTTCTCTGTTCGTTTATTGCAGCAAAGTTTAGGGAAAGACTTGAAACAAATAGAGAGAAATGTCCACCTCATTTCTTTCAAGTTATAAAAGAGAAGCTAACAAAACTATAGTTGTTAAAGGCCTGTTCGAGTGAATTTAATGTTACTCATAACTATCTGGATTGGTTAACAGTACTTGAGGAAATTACAGGTTCGATTACTCCTACAAAGAGATACACTTTAAGACTTGCATTAGGCGAAGTCAGAATATGAATCGGCATTGATATTATATAAATATATTTGATTAATGATCCAATTTTTGCATGTAAGTGATTCTGATGTTATGATTTGATCTATAATCCTGTAATAGTTATGCTTGAAAGCGGAGTAGAATAACAAAGGAAGAACTCAG
Source organism: Heritiera fomes (assembly GCA_032173925.1). Lineage (NCBI taxonomy): Eukaryota > Viridiplantae > Streptophyta > Magnoliopsida > Malvales > Malvaceae > Heritiera > Heritiera fomes. The sequence goes on from JAPDPM010000015.1 coordinate 6,953,507, forward strand.
CAAAATTTAAGAGTTCCATGTGTATACTCATATGGGAACTTTGATGTCATTTGAGCACAAACAATTTTAGATGAAGATTATTATGGATTAATTGATGTTAAGAAAAGAATATTGGAATTTATGGTTGTTGGAAAACTCTGAGGAACTTCACAAAGTTGGTCAAGTTTTCTTTTTATCTTGATTCGAGCGAAAGCCCAAATGAAGAGGCAACAACAAATACAAACACAGTAAAGGCCGCTGGTCGTTGTACGGTGGTCGTTGTTTGGTGGCCAACAATTCTTCTAATCAAAACCACCGTCCCTTTTTTTTTTGGAATAAGATGTGCTAAAATTGGGTTGAGTTTTAATTTTGTAATTAAATAATTTTTTTTGTCAACCATCTAATTCCAACTCAATCCCATTTGGCAATATTATCATGCCACATAATCATGCACATGGATATTAAATTCCAGTTGACAATTAAGTTAACGGTGTTAAATTTCTATGAGAAATAAGGGCTTGAATGTGTATAAATTAAAGTATGAAGACTTATTTAAGTTCAATTAAAGTATAATGATTTATTTAAATAAAACATAAAAGTTCATGGGCTTATTTAGTATTTTAGCCCTACAAAAATCATGTCATTCTCCATGGAATCGGTATCCTAACGAAGCCCGTTTAAAACTAGGCCCAAGTTTCAGAGATGGTGGGCCATCGGCCTATCATCAAAAAAGACCTTTAATAAATATATAATTTTTTAAATAGAAATTGTAAATAAATAGGAGTACTATCTGTCTGTTTAGCTTCCTTCTATTTTCTTATTTTCTGATATCTCCGCTCAAGCAAAGAGGTAGAAGAAAGCTGGAGATCCAAAGATGGCACCCGAACCAGAAGATGAGATCAAGGACGAGAAAAACCCCCGGCCTCTCGACGAAGACGATATAGCGCTTCTCAAAACCTACGTAATTCACTTTCTTTCTCTATCATTTTTTATTTCGTTTTATGAATCTACGATTTCTTTTTCTTCTTTTTATGTTTGTCTGTCAGTTCTACTTCAGCTGTGGAAGCTTGCTTTTTATTTTTTAATTTAGTGTATTATCTGTCGTTATAAGATGTTCTCATTAAATCGATCGCCAATTTCTAGGGTTTATAAGAAGTATCTACTGTTGTCTGTTCAGGACCTGATAAAATTTTTATAGTCCCCTTTTTTTAGCTGTATTAATTTTGTGAGCATGTACGCTACAAATGTTCTTTTTTGTTTTGGCAGGGGTTAGGGCCTTATTCGACAAGCATAAAGAAAGTAGAAAAGGAGATTAAGGAAATGGCGAAGAAAGTAAATGATTTATGCGGTACATGCCCCCCCTTTTCCATTGCTTATGTTGCTGTTATATGAAGCCATTTGTTTCTGTTTTCATGTATTATTTAGATTTAAACATGAGATTGAGATGTCTATTTTGGCAACCTTTGTTGTTCTAAGTAGGGTGCTAAGGATTTACTATTACTCTTTGTATTTGGTGCTTTTTGCAGCATGTAGAATGCAATATGATATTTGTATGTGTGTCATATGTATCTTTAGCACAGAAGAAAATAAAGGGGGTGGGGGTTCAATTCATATGGCATATTAGTTTGTATTATCATCTGGACTATCTGCCTAAATTCCATAATTTGCTGTATCTGGCCAATTTTTTATGGGAAAAGCTTTCCTTGTTGCATGCATTTTTAGCAGTAGTATGTTTCTGCAATCTCTCTGCCCATTGTTGTGTCTTTTTCTTGATTGCCAGTTTAAACATAGTATCGTGTGACTATGTTTAGCAGCTGTGGCTGTCCTTCTAAACTATTCTGTTACATGTGATGATTTTATATTCTACTTATTCATCAAAATTTCAAACACAGAGTGCTATTTATTTTCCACTAGGAAATATTCAGCAATTTGTTGCAAAAAAGGTCTATTCTATTCTTAATGTATTTCTTTTTTATATGTTGGTGTATTTTGCAAAATAGGCATCAAGGAGTCAGACACTGGGTTAGCTGCACCCAGCCAATGGGATCTTGTCTCCGATAAGCAAATGATGCAGGAGGAGCAACCGCTTCAGGTATTGATTTTTACCAAAAAGGGTGTTAAGAAAATCGTGTAATTATGTCGTTTTGACTCATTGAGTATTGACTATAATTTTCATCCAGGTGGCAAGATGCACAAAGATAATTAATCCAAACACAGAAGATGCAAAGTATGTTATTAATGTTAAACAAATTGCCAAGGTATGTATCTTAAGACCTTGAGTTTCATGTTTGCCAATCTGGATGTTTGAACATATACTTTCTAAGTTAAAATAGTTTCTTTGTTAGTAAAATAGACATTTTTTTATTTGTCTGATATGCATGTGGTTCTAACTGCAGTTTGTTGTTGGGCTGGGTGACAAAGTTTCCCCCACTGATATAGAAGAAGGCATGCGTGTGGGGTAAGTTTTCTATTTGTTACTAAAGGATGTAGGCGTGAATTCTTGTTATTATGTGTGTGCATTTCATAGTTTGCACTTTGCCTAAAGTTTTATATCCTGTAAATAGTTTATTTTTCCCACTGCAGTTTTATTATTGCCTCTTTTTGTAGCCTTTGTAACTTTTACATAGTTGCATATTTGAAATTTTTGGAGTATTTCTTTGTTGCCACTACGAGGGGATACATAGAAAACCTGAAGACCGTGCCAACCATGGATTTGACCCATCATTGGTTTGCCGTGTTTGGTTAACCTTTTTTTTTCCTTTAAACAAGGATTCGACCTTAAAGACTTCACGGCTCTAAGCACCGTAAGCAGGAGCAATAATCATACAGTCAATCAGTCAGTGTCAACAATTATAACTATTCAGTCTATTTTACTCTATGTTCACCTCATTTTGTAGTGTCAATAAGTTTGGATAGTCATGTTACTAAAAATAGTAGTAGAATTTGAATTTCCATTTTTAATTATTTTTTCACTTCTGCCCTTTCTTTTTCTTTATGTAAGCAAATTGCATTTTTATGTCCTTGTATATTCTTGTCTTTGTTTGTAAACTTCTCTTTAGTTGACTGTTATTTGGCCTTTGCAGGGTTGATCGTAACAAATATCAGATACAGATTCCCTTGCCTCCTAAAATTGACCCAAGTGTGACCATGATGACAGTGGAGGAGAAGCCAGATGTGACATATAATGACGTTGGTGGATGTAAGGAACAGATTGAAAAGATGCGTGAAGTACGTATAATCTTTCTTATGTTAATAAGTACAGGCACACACACAGCAAACCTGAAACCTTTCTGCTATTGTTTGTACTTTTAGTAAGTTAGGAATAGAGACTAAAATGCATGGATTGATGAGTTTTGTTCTTTTAGGTCGTTGAGTTACCCATGCTTCATCCAGAGAAATTTGTCAAGCTCGGGATTGATCCTCCTAAGGGTGTTCTATGCTATGGCCCGCCTGGAACTGGCAAGACACTTCTTGCCAGAGCTGTTGCAAATAGGACTGATGCTTGCTTCATTCGTGTCATTGGAAGTGAGCTTGTTCAGAAGTATGTCGGTGAAGGAGCTAGAATGGTTCGAGAGCTGTTTCAGGTTATAAACATGCTAAATTTTATTGTTTGAGTTATCTCTTTAAGCTATCATACACTACCTTTTTCATCTTGCGATTATTGTACAAAGATGTTATCTGCTGCAGATGGCACGATCTAAGAAAGCATGCATAGTGTTCTTTGATGAAGTTGATGCCATCGGGGGTGCGCGTTTTGATGATGGTGTGGGTGGAGACAATGAGGTTCAGCGTACTATGCTTGAAATCGTGAATCAGCTTGATGGCTTTGATGCTCGTGGAAACATCAAAGTCCTGATGGCAACCAACAGGTTAAAGTTGCAATCTAGTAATCTCAACTGTCTTCATATCTAGTTTTGTTTTTGGAAGCATTCCGTCAGTCATCCTTTGTACCTCTAAGCCATCCGCACCAGGACTTGATATCTTGATTAATTGTATTAGTATTTGAATGTGCACGGGAGGTGATTATACCATTTGTGGTTTTCTATTGTTATACATTTTTCAGGCCAGACACCCTTGATCCTGCATTATTACGTCCTGGACGATTGGATCGTAAGGTTGAGTTTGGTCTTCCTGATTTGGAGAGTCGGACACAGATATTTAAAATTCACACAAGAACAATGAACTGTGAGCGCGATATTAGATTTGAGCTTTTAGCCCGGCTTTGCCCAAATTCCACTGGTAAAGTCTTCTCCTGAAGTCTCTTGTTTTATATTTCTTACTTCTGCAGTAGAGTGTTTCAGAGATTTATGGTTTTCATTCACAGGAGCTGACATAAGAAGCGTCTGCACCGAGGCTGGGATGTATGCTATTCGGGCTCGAAGGAAAACAGTAACAGAAAAAGACTTCCTGGATGCTGTGAACAAAGTCATCAAAGGTTATCAGAAGTTCAGTGCAACGCCTAAATACATGGTTTACAATTAACCAGATTTTAGTGCTCCCAACTCATAAAGACATTTTCTACATTCAAACTGAGATATCTGCTCAATGTATTGTTGTAGATGTTAGTGCTCGGTTTTATGAATTTGTTTTTGAGTTATTTTAATGGGGATTTCACATTTTCCTGTACTTCATGATTTTCTCTGTTCTACATGTTACAATTTTTTAATACGATAAATTGGGTAATTTTAAATGTGATATGGTACGATGGCTAAAAAAACAAAAATAATAGTTAAAAATTTTAGAAAAAAATAAAAATTAGATATAGATCAGACTAAAATTGAAAAATCGATTTGATTTGTTACAAGATTTAACATTTCACGAACACAAATATGTGAAATACTGGATGCCTATTATTAAGAGAAAAAATTAGAACTTATTTTAGTACTTGAAAAACTTGAAGAGGCCAAACAACTGCACAGCAGTGATATAATCATAATGTCACATTACATATTGACACAAAAAAAGAAATGTCAATTACATCAAATTTCTGCATTTCAAAACATCATTCTTGTTCAAGCTAAAGGTCATGCATATATCTGAAATAGCATGTTCACTGAGACTACCATTTTCATTTTCATTTTCATGTCCCCTGCAAAGGTCATCCAATTCCCTCGATGGCTCCAATACCTGTTCATTTAATTGAGAATGGAAAATAAGGACAATATAGTGTTTGTAAGATTTGGATGTCACATGGGGCTAACAAACCATAAAACAATGAATTCTTGGCATTCTTGTGCTAAACAATGAAGATTGCTATTCAGAAATCTCTATAAAGATGGAGAACAAAACAACCGAGTTAATGCCAAAATGTGTATTGACTAAACATCAATTAGTTAGGGATAATTTTTAAAGTAAGGTGTGGGATTGCTGAATTTTACAGTTGTGCAACAGTTGTTGCAGAAGAAAATTTAATAAAGAAGGACAGTAATAGTGATGAAAGATGGATTGGTCCGGAGGAAGATTGGATTAAAATAAACTGTGATGGGGCATTTGATATGAGCACAAAGACTGCTGGACTGGGTGTGATTGCAAGAAAATCTGATGGTGAAGTAATAGATGGTTGGAGTAGAAGGTTTATAGCAGATAGTGCTTTGGCTGCAGAATGTTTAGCTTTGAGAGATGGTGTTCGATTGGCATTACAGAATTGTTATGAAAAGGTTATATTTGAAGTTGATGCACAGGAAGTATGTAATATGGTCAAGCACAAAACTTCTGTTCATTGGAAAGTTAGTGCTGTGATACAGAATGTACAGGATTTTTTGCTGCAAAGTTCTAACTACAGAGTTGTAAAGATACATAGAACAGCTAATAAGGCTGCAGACTGGGTGGCTTCTCGTGCCATGAAGGGGATGTGTTGGTCTGGTAGAATCAGGCCTTTTCCATCTGCCTTGGTTGGAATTCTGGACAAGGATGGATTGCCAGCTCCACCAAGTTAATTGATTTGTTTTTTAATCTGATATTAGAGTTGACGATAGTAAACTCATGTATATTGGATTATACTGTATTACTGATGCTTACTGATGTTCTGTTTCATGTATCAATAAAATTCTTTTTGGCCAAAAAAAAAAAACATCAATTAGTTATAAATATCATTACCCCTAAAGAACTGATCACAAGTAAATGAAAAATCTCAATGGAACACTCACCGTAATTGAGTAAATGTAAGTGCAAAAACAAGGTAGCAAACTGAATCTCTGTAATATTTATTGGGATTTTATTGGAATTTTTTAGTAAAATGCTACTGGATCTAGGACCTTAAATGTTTGAACTTTAATTATGAGGCTTTGAAAAGGAAAAATGGACCTTTGTTTTTATTGTTCTTGTTACTTTGTTAAAATTGGTAGAGATAAGTTGAAAAAAAAAAAAACCAAACACATGAAAAGAAGATAGATCATGGAACAGGAAAAAGAGCTGACTGATGATCAATTATAGTCTTCTCACTCTGGTCAAGCTTGAAATGTAACCTAACAAAATCCTATGATTCTTAATTTAAGGTTAAATCAAACCAAAGGTTGACAAGGAATACTATTGACTAACATCATATACACCAGATATGTCCATTATTTTCAGATGAGCATATATGAGCTTACCCATTGAAAACCTAGCGAATTCTTGGTTCCATACTCTGAATTGTTATGCTCAGGTTCATTCCCCTTCCCATTTGAAACAATTGAGTTTTGAGCTGGGGAGTAATCTGAAACTAGCTGAAGGAGCTTCTCACTTCCCTGCAACACCAACATAAACAATCAATGGTGAGTAGATACTGATACTGTTTACCAATGAAATATATAAAGCGTTGATTCAAAAAACAGACAGTCAAGAATGATGCCAAAAACCAAGGGATCTACATCACAGAGCTCCAAAGTCCGTATTGCTTAAAAGCTAACTACTTTGTACCGGCAATCTAACTTTTTTTTTTTTCCGCATTCAGCAAGATACGAACCAGATCTTCTCCAGCTCCTCAAGCAAGAAGGAAAAAAAAAAACACGCACGCAGATGCACATAAGATAAGTGGAAAGCAAAAGATAATCAATGAACTTCATAGACACATCCATAGGTGGTGAGAGAAAGCAGTAACAAGGAACCGAATGGGAAAAGAAAGTAATCTTGTGAATATCTAATCATGTTTAAAAAAGGTTATGGTTGCATATATGACTCAAGCTGAATGTCTACAAAAGGAATTTACCCCTTATCAAAAGTTGGGCAGCTAAGGCTGATCTGTGATATGACCCATCCGGTTGACATAGAATTATATTTTACAATAAAGAACCAGCTTTTACAATAGGTTATGCCAAACTTTTTGATTAGAATATTAGCCATGCAAACAGATCCCTCTCTCTTTTAACCGCCCCAAAGTATCTAACTATAGAAATATTCAATCTACCTGGAGAGCCCGCCAATGTGAATAAGTGCGAAACAAGACCCAAAAGAATGGGATGTTAGGCAGAGGTAGAACCTGTGTTAGAAAGAAAATTAAGTGAGAATGTGAGACAAAATTGAAATAAAAAAGGATACAATAAGCAGAAGAGGTTACATGGTAAATGACAGAACAACAAAAAAACCACATACGCACAGTAAATGCAGTAGTCAGAGGAAGCAACGAAACTGAACCATAAAAGTATTTCCTGTGTATAACAGTACCTCTGAAATTCAGAGAACACTTGCTTTAGTAATAATATTGCTTACCTACACTACAGGAACTCGTACAAACATACAAAAACATATACACATGAATAAACACAACAACAAAGCTCCAAAACTCTTTTTTTTTCATCGGATTGTTGGGGTTAAATGTCAAGATATCAATAAACTAAGCACTGAGGCATAAAATTAAAACCGTATGGAGACTCTTGATGTCCTTACAGATCAGGCAGAAGGGCATTCTCAATAACAGATCAGTGATGCCTCACAAATGTCTTAAACCAAGTTAGAGCCAATATTATCATCTTCTTTCTGAAAATATAGAAATCTAAAGAAAATCCAGCATTGTCTGCTTTATTTTCATGGTAATATAATCTGTTTGCACATGAGAAATACCTTCTATTCTCCAGCATAAAAAAGAAGCAAATAGAAAGGAGGTAGAACAGTTACCTCAAGGCTATGTGTCGTAATCTTCGCCGCACAAGCCGTGCATTTAAACTGCAAAATGTTAGAAGTATCAGGAACAAACCAGCAATCAGAAGCACAACAAAATGCACAGAACCAACATAATTCAACGAGTTCTATAAGCACATCAAGCTAAATTCTCGGCAATTATTCCAAGTGCCAAACACTGGACTAAAATCTGTTATTTTCAAGTTTCTTTCACGTTAATTTTCCCATAGATGAGGAAAAACATGCATCTAGATACATAGGAACAAATCATAGATGGATGCCTATTATTGTTCATCCTTAAATATTGAGAAAGATTTTTTTTTTGGACCCAAAAATATTGAGAAAGATTAATTTAAAGCAAATGATAGAAACAAGAAAAGGAAAAAAAAAAGGCATGACCATCTAAACTACAGGCAAAATATTGTTCATAAAAAGTTAAAATTAAATATAATCCCTAAACTTTATTTACTTTATCTAAATAAGCCCTTATACTTTTACTCAAATAAACCCTTAACCTTTAATTTATTCTTAAATAAGCCGAGACCTTAAACTTTTAATTTGTACCTAAATAAGTCCTTAACATGCATCAATCATTATTTGAAATAAAGGCTTATTTGAGTATAAATCAAAGGAGAATGGCTTGTTTGGCAAGTAGGGACATACTTAGGAAAAGTGGAATAGTTCAAGGATTTTTTTTTTTAGCATTTTAGCCTTCATAAAAGGGAAAATACTACTCGTCCGACCACTTTGGTACCAAATAATTGTAATCCTTGACATGACATATAGTTATTGGTTTGATTGTAATATCTTGTTATGAATTAGTTGACTTATCCATGAATTGTTAGATCCAACCTTTGCATTTATCCAATAATTATATGTTAATGTTATGTCAAAGAGTGCAAATATGTGAGGCAAAACTGGTGGGGGGCATGACACTTATTAAAATTCCATTCACATTGTTTTACAAAGGCTTGCTATATATGCCAATAGAATGGTAGCTTTTCTAACTAAAACCAAATTTTAAAAAATCCCATCTAATTCTTCAGCATAATAATGTTCCTTCAGCACAAACTGGTTAACAAATAGAACATTTTCTAAATAGAAAAAAAATGTGCTTAAATATAGATCCTAGAGAACATTTGAATATAAATGCTACAAGATTATGAAATATAACTATATTTGGGAAATAAAATGGAACATGTAACAATTGAAAAGCAGAAGAAAAAGAACCTGGAGGGGTATGTAATCTGAACATTATTAACATCCTTGGTTATAGATTTCAACAAAATCTCAGATGGCTTAACTCGAGCTAAAAGCCGCAACCCCAACCTACATATTAAGCAAAAAAAATCTACCAGTATAAACTAACACTGGCAATCCAATAACTTATACAAACCATATTTTGATTTTGAAGTCATACCCATGTAGCTTGTTCTTGAAACTTCCCTGATGCGCCTTTTCCAAACCCATCCAAGCCTTATTCATCTATAACAAAAACCATAAAGAAAAAACACACACACACACACACGCACGCACAACATGTCAAATACAGATTGAAGTTAATGATGGCATGAAATGCAAATACAAAAACGCGGGTTATCTAACAATTATAACATAGAAAGAAAGTAGAGTAAAACAAAAGGGTTTACCTTGTTGGAAATGAAATCAACAAGAAGCTCAGCATTGGCAGTGAGAGGCTTGGAATTGGATGACATCTTCTTCCAAAGCTCTTTGACAGTGGAAGGAGTGTTAGCAGCGGTGGATTCTGATACAGACTGGTCAATGGATCTGCTAAAGCACCAGTTTCTCCCTTTAATAGGGAACACCACCAATCTTGCCCTCATGATGATGATTTTTTTTCTTTATATTATTATCAAGTATATAAAATGCTTCAATATAAAAGAAAAGAACAGAGCAAAAAGGAGAAGAATTTATGGTGGTGGTGGTAAGTGTTGTTTAGGGTATTGATTCCTTTTTGGTTTACGTGGGTATTGGAAATTAATGGAATCAAAGGGATCTGTATATTCCAAAGTTAAGAACAAGGAAGAAAGATATCTTTTTAGAAAGAATTCAGGACTTTTAAAGAAAAAAAAAACTTGGTTTTGTTTGTAAAGAATCAAAGACTGAGTCAAGAAGTTTAATTCGATGAAACGTTCATAGATAAAAAGAGAAAGTCTGAGCTTGAGAGGTTGCACAGAGAAGGGAAGTCGGAAATTGAAAACAGGGAGAGAAAACAGAGGCGAAGCGGCTCGCTTGTAACTGATAGCCAACGAGACTATGATACCGGTTCGGTTCGCAGGTGAGAGTGTGTTTAACATATAAAAATGAAGCACTATAGCTAAATAGAGATTGAATAGATAGAGCTTGGCCGGTTCGGTTTAAGAAAAATTAGACCGGTAATGTCTTGTTTTGAATTATAGATATTTAAGGACAATTAGCTTAAGCGGGCATATTCATTTATTTTAGTCTCTGAGCTTTCATTCAGAAATGGTTCTGCTGTCAAATTACTGAATGGTTAATAACAAAATCTCTTCCTTACAAAAATAATTTTGGGCAAAAAGACCCTTGATAAATAGTTCTTGAAGAAAATACAAGAAATTGTTTCCTTTCCTCAACTACTGATAGTAATTTACAAAATCAATTAATGAATTCAGGAAAGCCAAAGTGGACTTACAGAAAACACAGTCGACCACAATGTACAAAAAAAAAAGCAATCAATTAAATGCTCTTATAATACACTACAACACAATAACCTCAGACCAATCATCCTCTGCAACGGATTATCTCGAGGAGCAAGGAGAAGAGAGAATTCAAGTTATACCGGTTTTACAGCCTGCCATTTCCGCATATTCTTCACTCCTCTCCAGCTATAAAGTTTGGCTCTTCACCCTGGCATAAGTACTCATCACATAAAGATGCAGTTCCCCAGTCTTTTCGCAGCCGTAAAATATCCTCCGTGAAAGTTGAACCTGGGGCTCCAATGAACACACTCGCCATAGCACAGATGGTCTTATCCAGCATAGCTTCCACCTTCGATATAACAGTAAGGAGCAAATTTAGATTGATCTAAGCAGAATAGTAATGATATGGACACTTAAGGTTAATGCAGTTCAGGGCGTGATCACTGATTCACACACTACTCTTTGAATTGTACTAAACAATAATGTAAATCAAATAGTTCAAAACCTTCAAAAGCTTAGTTTGGTCATCAGAGGCAAAAAAATATGGACAAATTTGTGATTTTCATAACCAATCACAATTTGACTATCAGTCGTTTGAACTAGAAAGGGGACAAGGAAAATGTGAGCGTACCTTTGTAATAATAAAAATTCAACAAGTTAATTTCATGCCATAGATCCAACACATAGGACTTAATCATTGATAACACCTAATACACAGACCTAGCACTTAGGATCATTTTGGAAAAATGTGATCAAGAAAACAGGGTATACCCCAATGGCTAATTCAACCTGCAATATTTTCTCAGCAACTTGGACTTGAAATGCAGAAAATCTTGAGGTCATCAGGGTTGAAGGCTTAACAGTGAGAGGACTATGAATGGAATACTGGATAGTTACAAAAACAGAACCAACTCATATGGTTCTTCCTACTAACTCTAGTAATATCAAAATCTCACCTGAGGATCATCCTGAAGGCCATGTCTGTATAACAAGGCATCCCATTTTTCAGCCGAATCACGAGAAGGCCGTTTAACCAGTGGTATAGTCTTCCCATTCAGCACTACCATTGATTGCAGCAAACCAGTTTCACTTTCTGCTGCATCTGTTGAAAGGTATATAACTGGAGTGTTGGCCCTTTCAACCATTCGACTGATGCAATCCGCAGCTTGAGGAATAGGGTAAAAGCAGCTTGGCTTTTTAGCATTGCTGGGAAATAAGCAAGAAACATTGGTATCATTTTTACACAAACCATCTTTGGAGTAGAAGGAGACACAAACTCACTCAGCATTTAATTAAAAGAACATTTAACTAACAAGTGCCAATGGCCAACCCATTTGTTAAGATGCTCTTGTAGGATGGGAATCTAAAATATATGCAATTCCACTTCATTGCAAAACACTTTGAATCATATCCTTGAAATTCCCAGCAAGATGGACAAGAAGTTGGACACAATCTTTCATGTTCTAGCAAATTCCCAATGCTTTGTAATCAGTTTCAAAGCCTATGGATCCTAAGTCTTAACCATGCGAGATACTCAACAAAAACAAATAAAATTAACATTCGAATACTCAACCAGACAACAAACAACATTTAACCAAAGCAAAATAAGCGTAATGTCATCATTTTAAGGTTTTATTTTCTATTCTCTAACATAAATAATTGCTTAATACTAAAGATTCTTGCTTTCATCGTCAAGTTCCAATGTTTAAAGCAAGAAATCACAACAAAAACGAAAGCATACCAGAACTTCAAGAAGCCATGTCGCCGAAAGTGGAGAGCAATGAAGTTACTCCCCAAGAACGTCTGAATAAATCGTTCAGCTGTCAACAAGATAAGCTTACTCGGCTCGATCAAAGTCTTACACTTATGCGCAATCGGACCACCCGGTTGCAACACCCAATCTCTCTCTACATCCGCAAAGAAAACATCACCGATAGCAATCACATCATCATCCGAACCAAACTTCTCTTCCACATCCTTAACCATCTTTTGACTCGGCTTCTTAACATCCTCACTCTTCCAGGCAGTTTCCAATTTTTCCATCGAAATTCCCAGCGACTTCAACTTCGTCAAATGCTCTTCGTCCACGAAACACGGCTGCGGACTCGAAAAATAGCAAATGAATTTATCAATGCGAGCGTGATTCTTCTTGATTTCCATGAAGTCTTCGAATGGGATAACAGTTTTTCTCCCAATACAATCGTTAATGTGCTCGATATCCAAAACTCGATTGTACTGATAATCGAATCTGGAGCTCGGAATCACCAATGTCCGCTTCAAAACCGCGGCGAAAAACATGTGTTTTACCAAACAAATCAAATGGTTACTCATTTGCCCCGACAAGCAAATCGCGAACAAGAATTTATTCGGTTGGGGATTCCATTCGATTGTTCTTCTTTCGGACAGTTTCTGGTCAACTTTTCTGCAACGGTCGAAACTGTAACCGGCAAAATTGGGATCTAAAACGGTGCCGTTTTCATGGGAGTTTCCGGTTTTGTGAGGGGATAAGAGGATTTGCTGGATATGTTTATTTAACATGATCTGATTGAGCAATGAGGCTTTGATGTCATCAAATTGGACGCTTGTGATGTTGTTATTAGAGTTAACGAAAGTGTGATTCCAGAGAGAAAGAAGGGAACTTTGCTGTTGGTTTAACAAGTAAAGAGCTTGGAGTTGGGATTCCTTGATTCGATCCGACACCGTATTGAACTTAAGGGAGGAGATGCTGGAAGAAAAGAGGGAGCGAATGTCGGTGGAGAAGAAGATTGGAATGATGAGGAGAGGGATGACAATGGCAAAGAGGCACCGTTTGTTGAAGGAGAGATTGAAACGCCGTCGGATTTGAGATTCGAGCTCTTCCATGTGGAAACTAGATCTTGGGCTGGCGGAACGGTGGGGGCTGGCGGGGATTCGTTGCGGGAGGTTTTTGGTGTCGTTTTGGTGGATTAAGTTTTGGCGCTCATCGTCTTCGTCGGACGAATCTCGGTCCATTGTTGTTTAGGAGTGACTCAGCGAGTGAAGGAGCAATGTGATTATGTGAGTGAGTGAGTGAGTGAGTGAATGGCTAAGTCGGTAATGGTAATTGGGAACTTTTGAAAATCTGTTTTTTTGTGACTAAAGTAGAAATGGTGTTTGGTGAGTGAAATTGGCGTAAGGACGAAGGCAAATTGTCGATGAAACAGAAACTGTCAGTTGATGAGAATGACTCCCGACAGTACAGGCCCACCATACCCTCGGGTCAGGTGGGTTGGATCCACCGGTCCGATCTAATATTCATCCAACAAGGAAACGACATCATTTATTTCCGCCATGTGAGAAATAATAAGACAGATTACCACTTAGCTAAACATGACACGTGGCATCATTGCTGATACCCTGATGCATACAAATAAAAATATTTTGATACATATTTTTAATATTTTATCATTATTTAATCATTGTACTTTCAATTTTCGTAATACATAATTGAAAATTAATTAATATAACTTGTAAAAGAATTGAGTGCAAATAATTTGAATACTTTGATAAATTAAATTCAAGTTTCAAAACTCAAACTAAGCTTTAAACTTCGAATATTTAGATTGAACTTAACTCAAATTTAATATTAAACCATCTTAATTTTACTTGATCACACTCAAGTCAATTGCACCTCTGACCAGAAGAAACAAGGCAGAAGAAAGCAATACCTTTTTTTTTTTGTATAAACTACAAGTATCCTTATTCGTTTTAACGGTCTAAAATTAATCTTATTAGAAGATTAATCACAATTAAAGCCCTTTTTACTAAATAACTAATCTAAAATTTGAGTTTGAAAGTACTGACAGAACATCTGTGCTTCAAGTGCCGCAGTAATAACAAAAGATTTTGCCAATTGCAAATGTTAAAATATAGCTGACATCTACTCAGTGGCAGTGCTCAAGCTGATTCGTGAAGTTTGTTAGGACTCTTGCACATAACACAGCATTATAATATTCTCAGTAGGTTCAGGAAGCTCAGATGAAGATCTGTGTCTAGTTTATGATATTTATGAAGCTTCTTCAGTGACTTCAACAAGCCTACCGCGTACCCATTTCTTAGTTACCGCAGCTGCTTTAGAAGGCATTCCATCGTCCTTCAGCTGAACTTTGGTTCCATTTGGTAGAGGATTCTTCTCATGTTTGATAATCCCATCCGCTTCCAACCAGTTGAGTTGCTTAGATGAATCAGACTTCGTAATCAAACTTTCAAAGTTGAGAGTTGATAAACTATAATTTTTCGATTTGGGTAAAGAAAGTTCTTCCTCACTGTCACCGTTCACAAACCTTGGGAACATAAAGTTAGGGAAACTAAACTCCTCGTTCTTACTTGATGAAAGGATTCGGTTCCCATTAACTTCTTTCTGGTCTGCTTGGCTCAAGCCATTGTTTTCTGATTGCATTTTCTCGACCTGGCTAACTGGTTCAGCTGAGTCAACAGAAATATATCCACCATTCTCATCGTATGTAACCTGCTCTTTCTCTATAGATTCAATTGTTTGAACTGCTTCTGCTATAAGCTTTCTGGTTTCAATGAGGGAAGCTCGAGCAAGAGAGCTCTTCACTGCAGCAACTTCAAGGGCTTTTGCAGCTCTCTGAGCTTCAGCAATTAGAAGCCTGCAGTGTCATATGTGTAAGCATTGAGTTATCCAGTGAATTAACAAACCTATTTTTCTCATTGGTACCTAGAATGCAGGAGGAGAATGCATGGAAATGATTAAGGTACATATCTATCAAGGTTTGGACAGGTATACCCTTGCTTTTCTCATGGCTAGCAGTCATATTTTATGCTTGCAGAATATAAGCAACGACTAACCTTGCTCGTTCAACAGCTTCAATTTTCTTGGAATCTTCTGCTGCTCTTTGTGCTCTGATGTTCTTTAACATCTCGAGCTTGGAACTTGCCATGGGATCCTCATAAAGTGGTTTATTTCTTCTTCGTAACCTTAACTGCTCAATTGGGCTTATGGTCTCACTGGTAGAAGAATAGTTTGTATCACTAGCTTTCTTTGAAGGGCTCTGCTTGGACAGTGTTTCAGTTGTTGGCTTCCTCTTTCGTTTTCTTTCAGCCCCCGCTGGGATGCCATGATATTTTGCCAAGCCAAAGCAAACTCTGTCACGGTAATCCTATTCAGGAATACACAATAAATGGAAAGCCCACATTTAGATGCAAAGCTATAAGAATATATCATCAGCAATAAAAACACTATGAAATGACATCAGTTAGAATAATCCCATAATGGGTATTCTCAGTCCATAACAATTCAGTTGACTGTAATTGCCTAGATGGTAGTCAGGGAAATTAAGGTAGATAAACAATGGGGTTCTTATTGAATCCAGCAAACATACTGAAAAGATTGACTTGGGTGCCTATTTTGAAAAAAAAATAAAAATACTTGAGAAATACAACAAGCTTGTCATACCCTGACAAAAGTTTGAACTGGATGTGATTAGGAACCTTAAACCTAAATTTCCTCAGTTGAATTAGGTCTGACAAGAGTGCTGTGCCAATAACATCAGGTTTCTTAATTTACTATTATCACAAACCTTCCCCGTACCTCATAGCAATGGTATTTTTCAATTAGTTATGTTATATCTTCTTATTTATTTCTCAAATCTCATTTGAATTTTAGCCTCCAGTCAAAGTCATTATTTTTACTGCTGAGTAAAAAATACTCATGCAAGCACTTACAGGATCAGCCCATTTGGCTGCAATGGCTGCTGCAATTTTCCTTCTTTGTTCAAGGGATTTAGGTGCTCGCTTGGTACCTTTTGTTCTAGGCATCATTTTCCTTTGTTCGACACTTTCCAACCACTCCTTTGTCAACTGCACATCTAGTATCTTGTAAGAATCCCACTGTAGCTCTTCCTCACCAAAATAGCCTTTTCTAGAAGCTTCAGCAATCAAGTTCATCCACTCAAAGTGGCAAGTTTCCTGCAGCATTAACCTCTCATGGCGCCTTTCCCATCCCATTCTCACTCCAATTCCAATTTTTGCTCTTGTCTCTTTGCTGTAAGATCATATTGAAGAGAATCTATTTAGATATTAAAAAGGTAGAAACAAAAGCATGTATAAACTTCAGAAGCTTGAGATATATTAGTTGAAAACCCAAGTACAAGATTCAGGACATATATAAGAACTCCAAATGATTAGGAGTGGCTAGAATTAATAGCTAAAGATGGAAATGTTAAAACTAAAACCCTATCGATAGAGTACCCACCTTTGAGCGTGTCCAAGGTTAACCAGCTTCATTTTGATCTGCATTCCAAAATTTTAATGAGTAAATAGCTCTCATGCCATTTAAATGTCACTACATATGAGATCAAGAAAATATCAACTTGTGTAAGGTAGTCTCACTATTCAAAAGATGGCACCATTAATTCCCATTTGACCAGCTCTTTCCATTTTGTCTAGAAAAATAAGTCATTTAAAATGCTTCATTCTCAAAAGAGATGGAAAGAGGCCCATTAATGCAGAAGCAAATTACAAAGGTAGTAAGTCAATGCCAAATATACGAAATATTTACTTGGTTTATAAAAAAATATTACCAGAAATAAGAAGTAAATAAACAATGTCATTACAAAGAAAAATTCCACAGCGTAAAAGAACAACTGATCAGAACACTTCAAACAACTAAAAGATTAACTGCTATAGAAATATGAGAAACTATAGCAACTAGCCAATTTATGCTACAGGGTGGTGGAGATCTCATTATTTAAGGACAGATATATCACTACATTCATGCAATATGAATAACAATTTTAAGTATATAAAATATAGCAATTATAGAATGTAGAAAATATGAGGATGGAAAAGGGGGCCTTCTAAGAGTTCATCCCTCACCGAAACAAACTTTGCATTCAATTGTTTGCTTTAGTTTTTGTTCTTAACTAGCATCCACAGACCAAATCGTCATTAGTCCATCATCCATCCCTAATGGGATTATGATAGCAAAAAGAATTAGACGGAGCAGTTAAGGAATGAATTATTTGATTCAAATATGTACCAGATAACAACCTAAATGCTGGATAACAGGTTCATTGATGTAATTGATTTCACTCTATGCAACACAAAACATAAAAATTCAATCCCCGTGATAACATAAAAAATTCTTACATGACATCACCTTAGGATTCTGCATTGCAAGTCTTGTTCTCTCCCTTATCCGCTGAATAGTCTCTGCAGATAAAAGTATATTGCATTAGTGATAACATGGTAACAACAATATCCTAGATAAAACAGAAACATACTGATTAAAGAACCAAGGTCATTAATGAAAATTACCGGCACTGTGCTTCCTGCCTTTGTTCCATGGTGTGTTTCCTTTATTTGCTTTAGAAATCCTCTTCCGTCTTAGCTTTTCACTCTCATCAAGTTCCTCGTCTGAGTCTCGAGAATTCAAAGATTCAGGCTGAGTTGACGAAGGACTTGAATCACCACCAAGCTGTGACTTAATATTTCTATCTTTTGGAACTGAACACTTGGGTTCAAGGGTAGCAACAGCTCTAATCTGGAGTTTTCCACATTGACTGTGCAGATGCCCAACGTGAAAATGTATCCTTGTAGGCAATTGTGAGGATTTCCATGGATTTGATAATACTTGACCATGAATAAGGGTTTGAACCCTCATTGGAACCAGAGGACTTTGCCGGGAAGATTGAGCACTGGCAATATCTGTTCAGACAGCCAAGCAAAAAAAAGATGCTCATAGTTAATTTTCAGTAGAAGCTGGTGAGAAAATCACAAACACAATGAAGAAAAAGACTCAAATATTAGCTGCAGGAGTTCTTCTGATGAAAAGAACTAGAGCAGGAACAAAGATCGACAACACGAATTCTTAACACCCTAACTACATAAAATCCATAAAAGTAATCCACTTTTGTCTTCCAAAGACAAGTTCAACAAATACAAATTGAAGCTAAACATGCCAATTGCAGAGAGAAAATCTGACATTTTTTTCTTCTGTCAAGCTTTCAGAAGCAATAAATCCCAGGAACCAAGGCAAAATGATGGAAACAAAGAGAGACCCAGAAAAGAAAAGTCAACCTAGTAAAGGCATGGGAGCTCATTCAGCCCAAATAATCAAACCCAGGACTTTCAGAATCTCGTCTCAACAAAAAAACAATAACACAACTGAGACGTCAGCATTTCAGAATTCAGAAACCCAAAAGAGAGATTTTGTTCTTTTAGAATGTTGATAATATCACGATAACATAAAATGTAGAGAGCAATAGAAACTGAGTTTGGCTCAGAGAAGTATAGAATCTGTCGCAGAGAGACAGAGTTTGAAGGAGATGCTTGCAGTCGCTGGGTTTAGAGATATTGAGTTCAGCCTTTATTGAATTTGTTCAAGCCCGTTTTGATGCTAAAGGACCTAGTTTTTTGGTTGGTTGGGTTACAGCCAGACCATCACTTCTTGGGCTAAAGTTTTGATTCGAATGGAAACTAACGGTTGAAGGCCCATGGACAATTACTTAAAAGTCAAATGATTTTTTTTTTATAAAAGTCAAATGATTTTTAACTCCTTTTTAAGTTTTATTTGAATCTAATTTTGTTTTCAAGTAAAGATTTTGTAATTTTAAATACGGTACAAAGATATGATATAAAAACGATTTAAAAAATGATATAAATTAAAAATTGATATATGTTATATATAAATTTAATAAAAGCTAGAAAATGTTATGTTTTTATATGTTTGTAGGAATTCTAACGCTATAATTTTGTGTTTTACATAATACCAACACGAAATATAATACAAATTGCTAGGTCTATGCACGAGTTCATTGATTGTTCAAGTTTCTAGATTAATCCTAAGAAACACAAAATGGGTTAGTCTTACAGTATTCGGCCTTTTGGCGTCCACATACCATGTTTACATGCATACATATATAAATTCATAAACGGATAGGTTGGTGCATTACAATTATTTCATGCACGGCTTCTCGGTTCAGCAAGTCATGCGGCAGCTATCCATTTATAGATGTTTTCGGTATTACGTTTAGCATTTATTATAGTTTGGTCATATGGTTAGATTTCTCCGAATGAACAACCTCTAGCCTACTCTTGATAGCGGACAAGTTTTAATTTGTGAAAGCCTGAAATAGCATATAAATCCTCAACCCATTGAAACAACTTGCTTGAGTTTGAAGCTGTGAAGAAAGAGATTTCAGATTCCATCAACATATTCAGCCAGGATGCTCCCGATTTTAATCTTGGTTTTCATGGCAGTCCTCGTCGTCAGCTGCCTCCATGTTTATAAGCAAAGGTTTGGAAACGGAAGCGGCATCCATGAAGTTGATCACTGCGTGCTGTGCCTTAGCAAGGTGTGCAAGGGGGAAAAACTCCGGTCGCTACCAATATGTCACCATGGTTTTCATGCTCACTGCATTGATGCCTGGCTAAGAGTTCGTCCAACTTGCCCCCTTTGCAGGATTAACGTAACTCCTCAAAGAAATTTTCTCATTTCTTCCATGCTTTCTTTCGCTAAAAGACTCGGAAAATGGATTGAAAACCCACTTCCTTTGGAGCTTACATTGGCAATTTGTGAGAGTTTTGGTTACATTTGATGAATTTTAGCTGGCCTGTGCCTGCAGACCAAGATTCATTCTTTGATGGATTCTTCTTAGAGATTTATTGATTTGCTTTTGTTTTGTTGTTTTGAAAAAAAGAATTGGTATGTTTCCGTTGTTGCAATAAGGACTGATTTATCAGTTGAAGGCCCATGGAAAAGTCATGATTTTTAACTCCTTTTTAAAGTTTTATTTGAATATAATTTGGTTTTCAATTATAGATTTTGTATTTTTAAATACGATACAATGACATGACATGACATGACATAAAAATGATTTACAAAAGTGATATAAATTAAAATTTGATATATATTACATATAAATTTAGTAAAAACTAGAAAATGTTATGTTTTTATATGTTTGTATGAATTTTAACATGATAATTTCGTGTTTTACATAACACCAACATGAAATATATATACAAATTACTAGGTCTATGCTCGAGTTCATTGATTGTTCATGTTTCTGTAAGGTTTTGTCGTCTCAGTTTATCATGTCATACACGAAAATAAGCAGCGGATTAGAAAAACAATAAAACCAAAATTACTAGGATCATACAGCAAGATTGTTTTCGGGATAGAATCTAACCTTTTTTGTGTGACTCATGTAGGAATATTCAACTTTTGAATATGACAATCCACGAACAGCCTTCGATTTATCGTTAACTTAAGACTCCTAGCTGAGAGAAGCCCTCTAACGGTATCTACAAGAGTAGGACACAAAACAAGACCTTTGCCTGAGACAAGGTGTGATCGAAAGCAAATGAAGGAGGAAGAGAATTGTTTTCTGAGAGTGCTAGCTCCAAGGGGCAAAGCGGGTATAAAAAATGTTCTATCTAACTTTCAGATTTAATGTTGTTTTTATAGTGCCTCTTAATAAAACCCTAAAAAGGCCTTAGCATTAGTCCAACTAAATTGGGTCTTATAGGCCTTTTAAAATTACTTAATCCAAATCTAATTGATTGTAAGGCATACTCTAACAATCTACCACTTGCACTACAACCAATTGGTTATGCATTTGGATTAATAATCTGGTCTGCCCATGAATTATTAAATTAATAATTCATAATTATAATCTTATTATAATTGAAAAGACCAAAATCCCCTTTAGTAATCTCGGGCTAAAATTACCATTAATTAAATCCTGAATTCTAGTTGGAACAGGATTCTAGTCTCACTAGGAATCCTACTTATACTAAGATTCATCACATGGATCCAACTTCAATTACCTTGTTTTGGTCATACTCTTATTGTATGTGACTCTTTAGGTTTCCATTACGTTGGCAATGATTCAGAATCTCATTTATAAATCACAAGCCAAGATTGGCATCTAGCAATGCATCATGGCTACCCAAGTAATGAAAATGTCGGTGAGTTGACGACAACCTTTCAATGTTCAATTACCGTATAATTCGATCCTTTCGTCACCTAATATCTTAATTGAACATAGAGTATGGAACGTGTCATCTCTATTAAAGTTCAACTACATTGTTTCTCAATCTCAAGATAAATGATTTAATCAAATGAATTCAAGATCTCATCTTAAATCTCATTTGTACTGTGGCTCCAGATTTTCAATCATTAATCTCTATTGAGAGGCCTTGAGATATAGACTCTTGTTACCAAGAGGGACAAAACCTATCTTGATCACTCATAACCCTCATATGATTCATGATGTAACCAATTATTGTCTTACTTGCAACCTTCATTGAGTTACGTTTACCAACATCAAAGTACACCAATCCACACAGAAGATACCATGGTGATCTCAAGTCTAAAGATCAAATATACCATTGCCATTTGAGAACATCTAATGACACTCAATGTAACGATCCACATAGAGTTCTCAAGATGGATCAATCCAGTGTATTCATTCACAATGATCACCCATGTGTTGATCTGGATATCACCATATCTATGACTTATGAGATTCGTCACCTAAAGGAATCTAACACATGTTAGTCTTACCGTACCGTATCACTGATGTCCCTTCTCAGTGATACTACGACTAAGGATATTTAAGAATAGTATTCTTTGTATCATAAGGATCTCATTATCAAAGTCACTACTTTGATTCTTTTGATTCGAATCCACTATTCTAGGGACTTTATCATTTGATTATGATTTGATCAAATTAAATATAGTCAATAATGATAAATAACTGCCATGTATTATTAAATAATATAAACAATTACAATGTCATAAGTGTAATACAAGTCCAAATCTGATTAGCTCATAATGCATACACTGACATTCTCCCACTTGCACTATAGCCAATTAATCATGGAAGGGCTTGAGTATTTGTTCAAACCACTGGTGAGACCAAGATTTCTTAGCTTGTGCAATAGCTCCATTGTTGTCACAATGGAGTACCACTGGATTAGCAATGCTAGAGATCATCCAAGTTCTATGATGAACTTCTTGATCCAAACAACTTCTTTAGATGCATCTAATGCCGCTATATACCCAGCCTCTATTGTAGAATCGGCCACTGTCTCTTGTTTTGAACTCTTCCAACTTACAGCGCCACCATTCAAGCAAAACATATAGCCGGATTGTGACTTAAAGTCATCCTTATCTAATTGGAAACTAGCATCAGTGTAACCATTTACAATGAACTCATTCTCTCCTCTATAGACTAAAAAGGCATCCTTAGTCCTTCTCAAGTACTTAAAGATGTTTTTAACTCCTACCTAGTAACGCTCACCTAGGTCAGCTTGATACCTACTCACCATGCTTAAAGCATGTGAGACATCAAGCCTCATACATAACATGGCGTATATAATAGATCCAACAGTTGAAGCATATAGAATCTTAGCCATTTTATCTCTCTCATCTCGTGTTTTTGGACACATGTCCTTTGAGAGATAAATGCCGTGTGACATAGGTAAGAATCATTTCTTGGATTCTTCCAGGTTAAACCTTTTCAACACTTTGTCAATATATGTACTTTGACTTAGACCTAGCAACCTACTCGATCTATCTCTATAGATCTTTATTCCAAGGATATAGGTTGCTTCTCCTAAGTCTTTCATAGAGAAGTAATTCCCTAGCCAAGTTTTGACATATTGTAGGGCAGAAATGTCATTTCCTATGAGTAATGTCATTCACATATAACACTAGGAAT
Organism: Heritiera fomes; assembly: GCA_032173925.1. Lineage (NCBI taxonomy): Eukaryota > Viridiplantae > Streptophyta > Magnoliopsida > Malvales > Malvaceae > Heritiera > Heritiera fomes. The sequence continues at coordinate 6,976,971 of JAPDPM010000015.1, forward strand.
ATGACAGCACTCCCACTAACCTTTTTGTAAAGATAAGGTTCATTTTCGTTCTTGATGAAGCCAAACTCTTTGACTGTCTCATCAAAACGAATGTTCCAGCTCCGAGAAGCTTGCTTTAATCCATAAATGGATTTCTGAAGCTTGCATACCTTGTTGGCATTCTCAGGAGTGATAAAACTATCAAGTTATGTGATATACACATCTTCCGACAAGTTTCCATTCAGGAAAGCAGTTTTAACATCCATCTGTCATATCTCATAATCATGGTATGCAGCGATAGCAAGTAAAATCCAAATGGACTTTAGCATTGCAACTGGTGAAAAGGTTTCATCATAGTCTATACCATGCCTTTGTTTGAAACCTTTGGCCACCAATCGGCCTTTATAGGTATGCACGTTACTATCTATATTAGTCTTCTTTTTGAAGATCCACTTGCACCCTATGGTTTTTACCCCTTCAGGTGGATCAACCAAGGTCTATACTTGGTTTGTATACATGGAGTCTATTTCGAATTTCATGGCTTTAAGCCATTTCTCAAAATCTGGGCCCATAATTACTTCTTCGTAAGTGGTAGGCTCATCATTATCTATGAGCAATATGTCGTCGTGCTGAGTGGTGAGAAGGTTAAACTTCTCAGGTTCTCGACGTATCCTATTAGACCTATTGGGCCTTGTGTTTCTGGAGCTATTTTCTGTTCCACAACATCTTGTGGGACTTGCTCCTATTCCACTAAAGGTTCAGTGACATTTTGTTGTTCTTGAACCTCTTCAAGCTCTATTTTCTTCCCACTAGTTCTTTTAAAAAGGAAGTTCTTTTCTAGAAAGACATCGTACCAAGCCACAAACACTTTGTGCTTTGTGGGATTATAGAAATAGTATCCTTTTGTCTCTTTAGGATACCCCACAAATATGCATTTATTAGATTTGGGTCCTAATTTGTCTGAGACTTGTCTTTTGACATAAGCCTCACAACCTCAAATATTTTGAAAAGACAGATTAGGCTTTTTTCCAACCTACATCTCATGTGATGTCTTTTCAACAGCTTTAATAGGAACACGATTTGTATGAATGTTGCTGTCTCTAAAGCATAACCCCAAAAGGAGACAAGGAGATCAGACAGACTCATCATGGATCGAACCATGTCTAAGAAGGTCCGATTCCTCCTCTTAAATACACCATTCCATTCAGGTGTACTAGGTGGAGTGAGTTGTGGAACTATTCCACACTCCTTTAGATGATCTGTAAATTCTAGGCCTAAATACTTTCCACCGTAATCTGATCGAAGTGTCTTGCTATTCTTGCCTAGCTGGTTTTGTACTTTATTCTTGAATTCTTTGAACTTTTCAAAGGAGTCTGACTTGTGTCTCATTAGATACACATATCCATATCTACTGTAGTTATCAATAAATGTGATGAAGTATTGGAACCCTCCTTTAGCCTGTGTGGTTAATGGGCAACATACATCTGTATGTATGAGCTCTAGTAAACCACTAGCCCTTTCACTTGTTCCTGTAAAAGGGGCCTTGGTCATTTTACCAAGCAAACAAGATTCGCATATATCATATGATTCAAAATCAAATGAATCTAAATGTCCATTTTTGTGGAGCCTAGATATGCGTTTCTCGTTTATTGACCAAGTCTACAATGCCAGAGGAATGTAGGGTTAATCTTATTACCCTTTGACCTCTTGGAATCGACACTGTATATGTGATTAGCTAAATCTAGAACATACAATCCATTCATAATGGAAGCATTGCCATATAAAATATCATTAAAGTAAATTGAACAATTATTGTTCATTATTTTAAAAGAAAAACCTTTCTTGTCCAAACAAGAGACAGAAATAATATTCTTGGCAATTACTGGAACATAATAACAATTATCAAGTTCTAGAATTAGGCTCGAAGGCAATGATAAATTAAATGTTCCTACAGCTAATGCAGCAACCGTTGCTCCATTTCCAACTTGTAAGGCCACCTCGCCCTTGGCAAGTTTTCTTCTCCTTGTTAGTCCTTGCACATTCATACAAATGTGAAAACCTCATCCAGACCCAAGATGAAGAAGTAGACAGATTTATCTCAATCACATATATACCTGAGGTAGAAGTCTCACTTCCTTTCTTTTTCTTCAGCTCCTCAAGGTACACAGTGCAATTTTACTTCCAATGACCAATCTTATCGCAATGGAAGCATTTTCCTGTCTTAGCAACTCCACTAGATGGCTTAAGATTCTTAGCCTTCTCCTTCTTGTTACCCTTGGGCTTGGGCTTACCTTTGGGCTTGGGCTTACCCTTTGGGTTTGGTCTTGCAATCACCATAATAGAAGTAGGCCTTGACTTCTTCAAGTCTTACTCAGCAGTTCTCAACATGTTGAACAATTCTGCCAATGTCTTATCCATACTGTTCATGTTGTAGTGCAACACAAACGAACTATAGCTATTCATTAATGATTGGAGGATGAGATCAACTGACAACTCTTTATGCATGGTGAAGCTCAGTGCTTCCAGCCTCTCAATATACCTAATCATATTAAGTACATGAGTGTGCATCGAAGCTCCTTTAGCCATCTTACTCTGGAAAAGTGCCTTAGACACCTCATAACATTCGTGCTGTGCTTGCTCTTGGAACATTTTCTTGAGATGTTCGTGTTGTATTATGCCCTTAGAATCATTCATTAGATGATTGACTTTGGCATTTTTATGTATCATGACATTTTATTATAGCTCATTATTATATTTGTCTTATAACTGCGTAATATAATCTTATATGATAATGTCCTTAGAATAGTAATAACACACTATTCTTAAAATATCCCTAGTCAAGTATTATTGTGAACAAGGATAACAATGTACGATAAGACTAGTATGTGGTTGACTGATGACCATTGTCATGGATATAGGATATCAAGTCATCACATAGGTACATGTTAGAGAACTATGTACTGGATCGACCCTCCATGAGAACGCTACATGGATTGTTATATGAGTGTCATAAGCGATTCTCATAGTGATGATGGTGTATGTGATCCTTTGACTTGAGATCATCAGAGATCCCAACATAGAGAATTGCATACTTTAATGCTGCTAGATGTCATTCGTAACAGGATGGACTATAAAGGTAGTAATTGGGTATGCCTTAATCTATGTAGAGGGATGTTGAGTGATCAAGATAGGATTTATCCCTCTTATATAACAAGAGTGATGTCTTGGGCCCTTTGATAGAGTGAGACTAAGAAATGCATGGCCGTGCTCGAATAAGTCAATATGAGATATTGATTTTATTTGTTTATTTAGTCTACTCAGGAATCAAGAAACGCTGATTAGACTATACAAGTGTGACACATTCTATGACTTGTGTCTAATCAAGACATCAAAGAATAAAGGGATTAGACTACACGGTAACATCTATCACGAGTAAGGTTATGTCGAGTCATTGACATTCTCGTTACATGGGTAGCAATGATGTGTTGCTAGATACCGCTCATTGCCTATGACAATTTTGTCATTGCCATTGTTTTGAGAACCTATTGGGTCGTACACTTAGAAAGGATCAATGAGGAGCTTAATTAATCCTATTCTGAATTGGATTAAGGATATATCTAATCCTATTCTGAGTAGGATTAGAGTTCTGTTTAGCAGTAAATTTTAGGGTAAAATTTACTGCCTATAAAAGGATGTTTTCTAAAACAGAGCCGTACATTAGAAAACAAAAACAGAACAAAAATTATTCTTTTAATCGAAGCTAGCAATTCGGTTATAAGGAATCAAAAATGCTCTTTAAGGCTTCTGATCGTGAGACGTTCAAGAGTTGTGAGATCCGTTCGTGTGGATACCATAGAGGCAGGAACGAAAAGTTGTTGCTTGTGACTCGACCAACGACAGAAATCAGAGAAAACGTTAGGTAAAATCTCGAAACCCTAATCAGGCAACTCTCCGAATCGATCCTAGTGGAGGCCGAATGATTTAAATTCCGCTGCATGTTTGTTTTCGGTTTCCTTCAGTTCGATCATATCAAACGATTTCATATTCTCATGTCGCTTATGGAGTAGATAACTCATGGAAGCTAACATTAGGCATTGCACGTCAATGACATCATCCAAATGTTTTTGATAAGCTTGCTTATTAGTAGTGGAAGCATTCTGTCAGGGTTGAGCAGGGATCGCATGCTCTAGAACAAATAACTTCTTTTCCTGAGTGAAGGCTATATCCAAATTTCTGTACCAGTCTAAGAAGTTTGCCTCAACCAACTTGTTATCCTTCTCAAGGATAGAACGAAGGGATAAGTTGTTGTTTGCCATGATAATTCTACAATTATAAAATATGCAAGTAAGTAACATTGTAGTTAAAATCATTTAATTATAGTCTTTTAATTAAATGAATTGCTTCCACTATTTTCCTGAAGCTAATAGCCCTCACTATCAACTCAGGAGGCCTTTTCGCCTAGACTTCCTAATGGGCCAAGATCCATATTTAGTCCTATTATGACTTTAGCTGAGCTAATGCATCCAATGAGATTATTTAGGTAGACAACTCTTGTCAATTGCATCTCATGCAACTCCTGGATAGTTGGGTGAACAACTCTTGTTCTAACTCATCATATAGGTTAAAACCCAACTTATGCCTCTAAATCTTATTAGGTTTGACTGAGCCAATGCCCTAATTTGATTTAGTTAAGTCTGACCCAATACACTTGGACATAACTATTATCTCATGCAATGTGAATTCCTAAGGTAGGTATGGCCTTGATGAGCCAAAGTAGCACAATACCGAACACAGTCTCTTTCACATGCATCGTATTAGAAGACATCTTTGTTGTTATCTTTGATTTAATATTTATTTTGAGGGATTTTTAATTTTACCGTCTCACCTAGCATGCTTTTCTAACACACACACACACACATATCAACATATATAAGTAAAAGCATAAAATTAAACGTGATATGGTTATGACCTTTCTATTACAAAAGAACCTAGGGATACATTGTTTTTCTAAATGCCTTCTCCTCGATTTTCCTTCAAGTTTCACTTCAGTTCACCTTAGCTCCAGACCATCTTAGCTCTAAATGTTGTACATTTTATAAGATAATCCTAATTTATCTATGTAACTATTACATAAAAAATACAAATAAATAAAGGCTCGCATGCCTAATTTAAATTTATTTAAATAAATTACAATCCATGTAAACTTAGGCCTATAACCATGCACTATGCAACCATCCATATCACATACGAATCAAGCATTAAGCATACATAGCAATATCACACATTAATTTGCATGCTTCCTAATTAAAATCTAATTTTAATCAATCAAATTTTTAATCAATCAAATTTTAATTAATTATAGGTATCAATGACTGTTTTAATTTAATTTTAATTCTTAAAATTCAATTTAGGCTTAATTGAAATTTTAATCTCATTAAAATCTCAAGACCATTGGATAACTCTTATCCAATTTAATATAGGGAATATTGAAAATAAAAATTTTATCAAAATAATTCCTTTTGAAATTTTAATCTCGTTAAAATCTCAAAACCTTTGGATAACTCTTATATATTTTAATATAAAAAAATATTTTATTTTAAAATAAAATTTTGTCAAGATAACGTTTTTGAAATTTTATTTTTATTAAAATTTCAAAAACCAGTGGATAACTCTTATCCAATTTTTATTTTTAAAAATATCTTTCTTTAAAACATATTTAATTTAAAACTCTTATTAGGATAACTTTTATCCTAATTTATTTTAATTAAAATATATTTTAAATAAAATAACAACAGATATTATTTTTTTTGCAAGGGTGGCAACTACAAGGTTGCTTACAAGGTTTTTGTCAAAACAATTTTGACAACTGCTCTAATATCAATTATATTAGATAAAGGCTTGCAGGGTTTGTACCAAACAATTTTGACAACATTTTAATTACAAGTTTGAAAAGAATTCTATTATGTAACTTTTAATTCAACAAATCCCTTCATGGTTTATTTAAATCTATAATTGTCTTACAATTATTTTAAGTTGCCTAAATGAATTTTGAAAATTAAAATCAAATCTGTAACAACTTACAATAAAACAGCGTCACTGCAAATCGAATTCGCTATCCGAAGCCATTTGCACACTGACTCTGATACCACTGTAAGGTTTCGTTGTTTCGATTTATCATGTCATACACGAAAATAAGCAGCGAATTAGAAAAACAACAAAACTAAAATCACCAAGATCATACAATAAGATTGTTTTCAGGATAGAATCTAATCTTTTTGGTGTGACTCGTGTAGGAATATTCAACTTTTGAATATGGCAACCTACGAACAGTCTTCGGTTTATCATTAACTTAAGCTCCTAGCTGAGAAGCCATCTAACGATATCAACAAGAGTAGGACGGAAAATAAGACCTCTGTCTGAGACAATGTGTGATCGGAAGCAAATGGATGAGGAAGGAAATTGTTTTCTGAGAGTGCTAACTCTAAGAGGCAGAGCAGCTATAAAAAACGTTCTATCTAACTTTTAGACTAAATGTTATTTTTATAGTGCCTCTTAACAAAACCCTAAAAACAGGGGCAGATGGTAGTATACCGTAGTGGCCCCCCAAAAATTTTAAAAATCCTTTTATATGTATTTTAAGAGTCTGCTCCTAATATATGATTGGTAGGCATTGCCCCCCTCCCCTCCTAATATTTTTGCAAAAATTTATGTACTTATTTATATGTATAATATATTAAATTAATAAATTTAAATTGATCCCTCAGAAAATAAAAAAAATAAAATTTTATTGATATTTATTTAATTTTTTACTTACCAATCTCTCTAACAAATATTTAATATTAATTGGGTTGTCACAAATATTATGTCACAATCATGTGAACTTAAAAAACCCAATTAAACTTTCAATCAACTTAAAAAACAAATAAACCTAAAATATTTTATAACTCATCAGCCGCCTAACATAACTTCTTTTCTATTTTATTTTTTTCCCATATATTTTTTTACCTTTACTTATAATTTTGCACATCATTCTTTCAAAAGCAAGACTATCAAAATTATCAAGGTTTGTATGTTAATTTTTTTAATATATGTTTATTATATTATTTACATAATTTTATCGTTATATGAATAAGTAGTGTTAAATTTTTTATATTTAATCAAAATTTTGAGGTAATTGTTTCTTAATTTCTATTAAAAATTAATTAAAACTAAAGGTGAAACAAATAAATTAACTGGGATGATAACAACAATTCTTATGCCCCGTTTGCCGCCTAAGAAAATTGCTTAGACTTTCTCTTTCACCATGAAATTGGAGAAGAAAATGGGAATTTTTCGATTTTCCTTCTGTTAGAAGAATTGAAAAAATTTAAGGCGTACTCAAATTAGATGGTTAATTCATAAAACTTTAGCTTGGATTCATGGATTGTAATTAAAATATTAATAGAAGTCATTTTTTTTTACAAGCATGATGACAGCGAGGGCTTTTGTGAATGGAAATTAAAAGCTCTTCCTGTATAGATGTTTGCATAGAGATTAGAGAAATAACTATAGAAAAATAATTATAATTTATTGTTTGCTAGGCTTCTTCTATAGTCTGCGTTAGTAACTTTAACATTTAAATTTTAATGGGTTAGTAAATAGTAATAATTTATATAATTATGTTGGGAATATAAATTTTTTAGAGAATGTTAGCCACATTATATCGATGTATTGTTTTTGTAATTGTAGTAATAATTTTGTTTTATAATTTATAAATAAATTTATAAGTTATAAATGATATTACACGAGTATAAATTTGTTGAAGAATTTATTATACAAAATTAAACTAATAAATTTATATAATTGCAGGTCTTGTGGATTCATCATTCATGGGTAAGCAAAAAAGGTTAGACTCATTTTTTAAAAAGAAAGATGATGATAATTTGGAAAGCAGTATACCATCCAAATCTCCAAGGCTTGAGCACCAAAGTCCTAATCAATCTCCTCCAAATTCTTCTATTGCTCATGTTGAAGAAGTTAATATTCACTCCATTAAACGTGATCCTGGATTACGTCGACTTATTTTGGAATATCCGATTAATCAACAGGATGAAATTCGACGAGCTTACTTGAGAGCAGGTCCATATCAAATTCATCTTTCTAGTTATCCATGTTCACTAGAAAAACATCCTAAGTGTTTTCAATATTCTTGGTTTTCTCAATTTTCTTCTTAGCTTGAGTATTCTCCAACTAAAGGTGCTGCATATTGTTTACCATGTTATCTTTTTAACATTAAATCCAACGGGTGACCTGGTTGGGATGTATTCACTAATAAAGGATTTAGAAATTAGAAAAAAGTCAATGCTGAGAAGGATATTGTGCTTTTCTTAATCATATTGGAGATGATCCTTTATCACCGCATAATAATGCCATGAGATCTTGTGAGAATTTGATGAAACAATCTGGCACATTGATAAAGTAATGCATGCACAAAGTTCACAACAAATTTTGAATAACAGGTTACGAGTCAAGACTTCTATAGATGCTGTTCGATGGCTTGCATTCCAAGCTTGTGCTTTTAGAGGTCATGATGAGACACCTAATTAAAAAAATCAAGGAAATTTTCTTGAGTTGACTGAACTTTTGGCTTCCTACAATGATGATGTTAAAAAAGTTGTATTAGAAAAATGCTCCTAAATTAGCCAAGTATATTTCTCATTCAATCCAGAAAGAGATTTTGCATGTTCTTGCTAATAAAGTACGAAATAAGATTCATGAAGATATTGGAGATTCAAAATTTTTCATAATTGTTGACGAGGCTCGAGATGAATCCAAAAAAGAACAAATGGCTCTTATTTTAAGATTTGTTGACAAAGATGGCTTTATTAGAAAGCGTTTCTTTGATCTTGCTCATGTTAAAGATACATCTGCATTAACTCTTAAGAAAGAAATATGTGATATTCTCTCTCGTCATAGTCTTCATGTTCGGAATATTCGTGGTCAAGGATACGATGGAGCAAGTAATATGCGAGGGGAATGGAAAGGATTGCAAGCATTATTCCTTAATGATTGTCCTTCTGCTTATTATGTGCATTGTTTAGCTCATCGACTACAATTGACTCTTGTTGCTGCATCTAGAGAGGTACACTTTGTTCATGAGTTTTTTAATAATTTGACTTTTATCATCAATTCTGTTGATGCCTCAAGCAAACGTCATGAAGAATTACAAGCTGCTCAAGCAGCTGAAATTGCACGCATGGTATCTGTTGATGAGCTTGAGACCAGAAGAGGTGCCAATCAGATTGGAACTTTGAAATGAGCTATTGATACTCGTTGGGGTTCTCACTTTTATTCTATATGCAGTCTTATAACGATGTTTGATGCAACTTGTTTGGTGCTTGAAAATATTAAAAAAGAAGGATCCGCTTATTCTCAATGAGGGGATGCTAGTGCTGCATTAAAATTCATTCAATCATTTGAGTTCATTTTTATTTTGCACTTAATGAAAGAGGTTATGGGTATTATCGATGTATTATGCCAAGCTTTGCAACAAAAATCTCAAGATATTTTGAATGCTATGCATTTGGTTTCAAGTACAAAGATGTTGATTCAAAATTTGAGAGAATCTGGTTGGAATAGTTTGCTTGAAAATGTGCTATCATTTTGTGAAAAGCATGATTTGAGTGTTCCTAATTTGAATGCTCCATATTTTGAAGGTCAACGTCAACAGAAACAAAATCAAATTACTATGGAGCACCATTATCATTTTGACATATTCAATGAAGTCATTGATTTTCAATTGCAAGAGCTAAACAATAGGTTTAGTAATCAAGCAGTGGATCTTTTGGCACCTAGTTCTACTTTGGATTCAAAGGAAGTTATAAATCTTTCAATATTGATGATATTTGCAATCTTGCAGAAAAATATTATCCTCTTGATTTTACTGAGCAAGAGAGATTGAATTTAAAATTCCAGTTGAAACATTTTGAGTATAATATGCACAATGATGTGAAACTACAAAATCTTTCTTCTTTATCACAATTGTGCCTTGTTCTAACAGAGACAGAAAAATCAAAAATATATTATCTTCTGGACAGATTGATTAGACTTGTTTTAACTCTTCCAGTGCCTACTGCAACTAGTGAGTGAGCATTTTCAGCTATGAAGATCGTCAAAACAAGATTAAGAAACAAGAGGGAAGATGAATTTCTTGCAGACAATTTAGTTGTCAACATCGAAAGAAAGATTGCTGAGACATTTAGTTCAGACTCAATTCTTGAAGATTTTGTTTCTTTAAAAGAACGTCGCTCACAATTTTAGATAAAATTATTTATTTGATGTATTTTCTTTCTTTATACTTTTCTATATGATTATTAAAATTTATAATTTTTTGCATATATGTTTTATGTTATTAATACATAAAGATAGAACTCAACTATATATATATATATATATATATATAAATATATATATATATTTTTACATTTTTAGTTGGCTCCCCCAAAATCAAAGGTCAAGATTTGATACTGCCTAAAAAGACCTTAGCTTTAATCTAACTAAATTGAGTCTTTTGGACCTTTTAAAATTTATTAATCCAAATCCAATTGATTATAGGACATACTCTAACAATTTCTATATTAATCCTAAGAAACACAACATGGGCAAGTCTTCCAGTATTCGGCCTTTGGCATCCACATACCATGTTTACATGCATACATATATAAATTCATAAACGGATAGGTTGGTCCATTACAATTATTTCATGCATGGCTTCTTGCTTCAGCAAGTCATGGTGGGTCAGCTGTCGACTTATAGATGCTTCCGGTATTACGTTTAGCATTTATTATAGTTTGGTCATATAGTTAGAATTCTCCGAATGAACAACCTCTAGCCTACTCTTGACAGCGGACAAGTTTTAACTTGTAAAAGCCTGAAATAGCATATAAATCTTCAACCCATTGAAACAACTTACTTGAGTTTGAAGCTGTGAAGAAAGAGAGATTCAGATTCCATCAACATATTCAGCCAAGATGCTCCCGATCGTAATCTTGGTTTTCATGGCAGTCCTCGTCGTCAGCTGCCTCCATGTTTATAAGCAAAGGTTTGGAAACGGAAGCGGCATCCATGAAGTTGATCACTGCGTGCTGTGTCTTAGCAAGGTGTGCAAGGGGGAAAAGCTCCGGTCGCTACCAATCTGTCACCATGGTTTTCATGCTCACTGCATTGATGTCTGGCTCAGAGTTCGTCCAACTTGCCCTCTTTGCAGGATTAACGTAGCTCCTCAAAGAAACGTTCTCATTTCTTCCATGCTTTCTTTCGCTAAAAGACTCGGAAATTGGATTGAAAACCCACTTTCTTTGGAGCTTACATTGGAAATTTGTGAGAGTTTTAGTTATATTTGATGAATTTTAGCTGGCCTGTGTCTGCAGACCAAGATTCATTCTTTGATGGATTCTTCTTTTAGAGGTTTATTGATTGGCTTTTGTTTTGTTGGTTTGAAAAAAAAAATTGACATGTGTACCAAAAAAAAGAAAAAAAATTGACATGTTTGCGTTGTTGCAATGGGGTTTAAGGAGTGATTTATCAGTTGAATAGAGATGGTAATTAAATGAACAAAATATATATTGTTTTTATTCTTCAATATTGTAGCTTAATAATCCACCTTAATTATTTACAAGAAAAATAAATATTTTATTTATGACATTTTATTAACTTGACTTAATAGTTAATATTTACCATAATTGAACTTTTTTTAATTCTCAAGTATGGCATAACTTTTAGTGAAAAATGGATTTAAGTTCTAAATTTTTTTATCATATGTAAATAAGTCGAAAGCAATTATTGTCTTGTATGTCATGTTTCAAGTTTTGAGACCAACATCGAAGGAAATTAATATTCTTAAATGTATCAAGTCGATGATCATTTGATGAGGGATTAGTCTCTGTTTGTAACAATTGATATTGATAAGGATTAATCTCTAATTGTGACAATTGATATCGACAACATATGTGGGCTGCCATGTAGGATATATGAACGTCAGCTGTCACAAATAATTGTTGATGTCATTTAATATATTTAAACTTATTTATATGATTTTGAGAGTTCAAGATTTTATTTACAATAAAATAAAAATTTTGTAAACTTATTTGTATTCAATAACTCGTGGAGGACTTCATTCATTTTGTACTTGAAGGCATATTTGGATATTAAATTTTTTTTATGAGACGATTAAAAATGTCTTAAGATTTATTTGTGTTAATTTTATCTCAGAAAAAATCTTAAAAATATACTCTTTTATATCGATTTGCTTCATTTAAGATTCTACTTTCATATTTTTAACTCATTGAGAATTATTTTTCAAGTTAAAACCTTTATTTAAATTGAAAATACTGGTTGAATTAAATGAAAGATACAAAAAGTACTAACTATATCGCTTAATGGAGTGTTAAACATTTAAAGTGCAATTAATTATATAACCATTAAACTTAAATTTTGCCCAAAGTCCAAAAGGCTAGATGAAGAATCGAGTGGGTTTGAATAAATCTTATCCGCTTGTCATAATACAGTTAGAAGCAAAACCCAACTTTGTAATAAACTACCCACCCCAAACCCAATCCCCTGTGAGGAATCTTGGGCACGTGATTTAAATGAAATTGTCCAAAAACTTGAATCTTTTCCCTCGGTTTACTTTTTTTTTTTATAATTTACGAATGGGTAAAAAAAAGAAATAAATTCGAATATTAAATTTAATCTTATTTAAAAAAGACAATAAAAAGATTAAGTTTGAATTGTTCGATTGACGAGAAGTTAGTGAGCATATCATATTGCCTTATTCATGAGTTTCTTCCCACAAATAAGGTAAAAGAGTCCTATCACAATTTCACAAACATATATTTGATGTTCAATTGGTCAAATCATTTTTATTTTTATGATATGATCAATCCAAATCTCATTACCTCGTTAAACATTTTTTGATATATTAAAGAAATCGTAATTCGAATATAGAATAATGAATTACAGGTATCAAGATTTAAATTTCAAACTCATTAAATATTATTTTTTAAAAGTGATCATATGTACTAATCCATCCCATTACTTCTTTGAGCATTGTTGATTCAATAACTATTTATCATCAATATTAGAAAGAGAACTTTATAATTACATGTCATGTTTTCACTTGTAAATGATTATTTCTTTATTTATTCTATAAATATAAAATTCAAATTTCAACCAATTCACTATTTTTTTCTAAAAATCAAAGATTTTCGGTGTAAAGAAAAAAGAAAACCATAATCAGCCGCAATAATTATCTACAATCCCAATACTATATAGAATATCATTACTGTTTTACAAACAGTTTTTTTTTTAAAAAATTAATTATAGACTACTAGACTTAATTAGTAGTGTAATGTAACTTGGAAAAAGTTAAATGGTTCAATCATCAAACCTACAAAAAGAAAGAAATGACAACAGATTTCTCTAACCATCTATGCCTTGGGAAAAAAAATCATATGATTAACACATGCCCTTAACACGTGAAAGCCAATAACCAATAGGTAAAGTAAAAAAGCAGGCTTGCAGCGGCTGACTTTCCTTCGGGGAAAATTGGATTCGGTAATCTTGAATGTAGACTACATAGAAACATTATGAAAAAGTTTTACGAAAATAATATAAATTAAAAAATAAAAAAATTATATTTAATATATGAACATAATTTTTAACATAAAATTTTTTTATTTTATATAATACAAATACAATTTCATATTATATATAAAAAAAAGAGATTGCTCAAGGAAATGCAATCCCTGTGGAATATTAAGCCTGCTTTCTTCCATAAACTTTCCGAAAGGCCCAAAAATAAAAGCCATTAATATTGACAAGTCACAGTTGATCGACGTTTGTGTTTGTGCTTTTCAAGTATACTCGATTGGCCATTATGATACGAGGACGAAAAATCATTCCCTGTTCATCATTTTGTCTAATCCTATTTTTTGACTTTTGGGCATTCTGATGTGTAAGAACATAAAGCCCAAATTTTGGGGCAAAATCGTGCTTAGTGCGGACAACAACATCATCGTTTAATGTGGCAACGGCGGTTTTTTTGGGATGGTAAAAATGAATGTTATTTGGACTCAAATTCAATCAAAAAAATTCATGACCTGATTTAATGCATGCAAAAAGCTTGTTTGGTCATGTAAAAAAAAAAACTCAAATGAAATATTCAAAAGCTCAATGATGTAAGAACTTATTGTTATTATGATGACAAATTTGACATTTGAGTCTTAATTTTAAAACTTATATTTTATTTTCTCTTAAGAGGAAAAATCTCTATTGTATAAAAAGAAAAAGTTTTACTTAATAATTAGATTAGCCACCATAAAAAATAATGACATAAACATAATAAGCTTTAATTTTTATTTAAAGAAGTAGGAGGAAACGGAAAATTGAAATTGGAACTTAAATATCTCTTAGAAAAGATAACAATAGTTGAACATAAAAAAAAAAAACAATCATTAAGTCTTAGTCGTTAATATAATAAGCTTTTTAAAATTATTTGGCATGCATGCATAGGAATTATTAGTTTTTTTTTCTTTTTGATCCGATGGGATTATTAGCTTGAAACATAGAATAATTTCCCTTTCACCAGTCGGAGAAAGCAGAAAAGTCTGATCAAAACCAAACATTCTTTGCCATAGTTCAAGCTCAAGTTAAAGTTTGCGAAATTAGGTTGGCTAACCATGTTTGATTTTGTTGAGTTTCAGTTGACAACATTAACCACCCCACCATTTACATGCTTGGCTTGGTAGGAATTGAAGTCAAATTCTATTTAATCCAAAGTTGAAAAGAGGGTGCAAATCAGCGGGATTTTCGCACCTTTGTAATCAGGAATCAAGGATTAGTTCTCTTGAGATTTGTGTTTAAAAGAAAATACTCAAAAGATTTGCCTAATTTGCATACATATCCCATGTGAAAATTTGTCGGCTATGAGACTATATGACCTTACAAAAGCAAGATTTTTCTGTGTTTTAACCAAGGTTGTAAATATCGTACCGAAAAACGTTTCGTTTTTTTATAATGAGATATATCGGTATCGGTTGTTTCGGTATATTATTTCGGATTTTTCGATTTAATTTTAAAATATTTATAAACTTTTCATACATGTAATAATGCTATTAATAATAACTAAAATAAAATATAAAATATTTAATATTAATAATGATAAGTATAAAATTAATAAAATTACTCATACAACAAATAATAATTATTTTTAAAATTGTTAAATTTGTTAATGTATTTACTTAATTCATTATTTATGTATTTATTAGTCTTAATTCAGTATCAAAACATATAATAAAACAAAAAAAATTCAATTTTCTTGTAAGGTTTGCGTACCAACCGAAACAGTCAATTTCGTCGAAATTGACCGAAACCAACCGATACTGCCCGGTACCAAAACTGGTACGAAAAATTAACTCAAGTGTACTGGATTTTATGAAAATTGGCACGTACTGGCCGGTATGACCGAAACCGAAACGGTATTAACAACCATGGTTTTAATTGGTGGGAAAGTTGAAATTGTTTCATTTGAGTCTAAATTTTATAGAATGTTATAATTTTTTCTTAATTATTCTATTAAAAACTTGATAACAAGTTTCAATGAAATTATTCAATTAGCTAAAGTTACTTTTCTTTTCACCGCTCACTTTTAGATCTAATTCATTGGTTAAAATAGTGGCTCGAATAAGTATGAAATGAGATATAAGCATATGAAAAAAAATTATACCATGGTTTTTTTATGTTAATAGATATTTTTATTTTAATTATATCATATAATTTTGGAAATAATTATTTATTACACATTATATATAACAATTAAATGATAAATATTTATTTCAATAAATTTAATTTTTTTAGTATTTAAAATTATCAAAAATCAAATCTTAATTACGAAAACTAAAAGTTTAATATTTTATCAACAAATTGTCCAACTACTGACATTTCAGTCAGACCAACAATTTTTGAACTAAATAGATAATTTTGTTTAAAATGTGATTATATGATATAATTTGAACAAAAGAGACATATAATAATAGGATTAATATTCCATACACCGTCAGTAAAGTTTTTTGACTCCACAAGCAAGGTTAAGATTATGACATATGTCTTTTAAAAGTATTTAAAAAATAAAAAATAAAGAAAATAAGATATGTA
This sequence comes from Heritiera fomes, assembly GCA_032173925.1. Lineage (NCBI taxonomy): Eukaryota > Viridiplantae > Streptophyta > Magnoliopsida > Malvales > Malvaceae > Heritiera > Heritiera fomes. Next base: position 6,993,141 of record JAPDPM010000015.1, read on the forward strand.
TTATGATTCTAACTTCGTTTGTGGAGTAAAAAGACTCCACTGACGATGTATGGAATAATTATCCATAATATTATGAGTTTATATATGATGCACTGACGATATATAGTTTCTATACAGTCAACTATGAGATGACACCTCATATAGAAATCCTTAAAAAAAATTAACAAAGTTGTTCAATTTATTTTTAAGAGTCTATATACTTTTAGACTTTATTAATTAATGAGGTGTCATTCCGTGATTGACTAATAGTATATAGAAGCTATACACTATCAATGCATTATATATAAACTTTAATAATATAATAAAGTAATTTTTTTGATAGTATCTTTTCTTTGAAAGATTCATTAGTGCATGATCATGTTAGCTAGGAGCTGAAATTTTGGGTATTCACTCTTTTATTGGAAATGCCTTCTAATCTTCATTATCACCCTAATCCTCCCAAAAAAACGGGGGTTTTCATGCAATAATTTTGGTGTTAATTTAGCTCTGACAGCTGACCTAACTACTTTTGCCCCATTTGACTGATTCAAATGCTTGGGCCACACAATCAGCCAAAGCATTGAGAGCGTCTTCGCGTAATGCACTGCAGCGCGGCCCGCGCGGTCGTCCTGGTCTTGGTCATGAGTCAAGACTTGAACTTGAAGTTTAGGGTTTGAGGTTGTTGGTTATGGAGAACCAATTTATAAGAGAAAAACAAAAGTTGCAATGTGATTTCAAAGGGGGAAGGATTCTTTGTATTTTCCTAATATCGAAATCTAAAAATAAAAAAATAGAAATTAATACTTGAATCTTAGAATTATTGGATATCATTTTTTAAAAATGATTGCATAAACCATTTAAATTAAATTTTATGTTTGTTGCGCATGTCTATTTGCATAGTCTTTTACTAGTCAATGGCTCAATGCTGCAATCAAAGTCAATTTCTTTGTTCATTGACAAAAATGCTTACCATAGCTTTACCTACAAAATCTGTGGACCTTATTTGTTTAAAACCAAAGAAACTATTTTCACCCATTTTCTTTGCCTCCCATTGTAAAATTCAATGGTTGGCATACTAAGATAGAGTTTGTGTTTTCCCCACTTTTAATGTCCTCCATTGCTCTAATAAAATGGAGTTTGATTCTAGATAATTCATTTAATCATTTAAAAGAAAAATTTTATCAATCAATTGGCATTTTCACAATCAACTATTCATATTGGAAACACATTGGTTTTAGACATACATAGTTCAAAACATGATTCAATTCTTAAGATAATGAGTTTTTTTTTTCTGTAAAAAATCACCGTATTGTTTTACTTTTGAAGCTAAAAATAATTATAAATTGAATATCAAACTTGCGTTGTAGAACTCATGATTTAAATTTAAAGACCGAAACATGACCATTTGAATCAATCTGTAATAGCATTAATTAAATTTGAGTAATGAAAAATTGTGAGAAAAGATTGTGAAGAGATGATGAAAGCAAGATGGTTATTCCATTACCTAACAAAGAAACAAGGAATGAAAAGGAACAAGTCATGGTCCAGAGGCTGTTTCCCAGAAACTGGCTCGCGGAGGGAGCCTATTGTGTGTGGAATTGACATGAGAGTACCAAGTTGAAAGGTATGATAGTAAATTGACAATTAAATGGAGTGGAAATTTGCAGGTGGGAGTAGGACCCCATTGCCAAAATCCAGTAATTGAGGTGAAATGTCATCTTGTCTAGGATTATTCCAAAAACTAAGATGAACAATGGTTGATCACCTTCTGAACTGGGAGTCACAACAAGAACAAGGATTTGGAAAGTTTGAAACATCAATTGTCGTTTAGTGGCAAGAAATTTCTTTAAAATGGGATCAAAGGTTTGATAGAGACAGGGTTTACACTAATTTAAGGAATATTATATTTTGTTATTGGTTGAAATAAGAAGAAAAAGAAATGGTAGAATACAAATAAAAGTGTCCCATACGCTGCTGCCTATGTTAAAGGCCATAACAATAGTCATAAAGTTGGACCAAAGTAGTGTCATCTTCTTCACTGCAGTGCTTGCAGCTCAACCCCTCTACCCAACCTCTCTCAAGGCACAGTCCAAAACAATCTCTCTGTCTGTCTTTGATTCTTTCATATCAGAGTCCTGAAGGTTGACGTTTTATTTTTGGGATCCCTTCTTTGATTTCTCTTCCAACTTGTATCTGCATTTTCCTTCTCCCTTTAAAACCCGCCTGTCCAAATTTCTCTCCAAGAACATCTTGGTTTCAGAATTTAAGCTCACGTCTCATCTGGGGTTTGAGATTTCCCTCATTTTCTTCCATTTCTCTCTATAGTTTTCATGTTAAATCTCAGTTGGCTTAGGAAATTTTAGACCTTTTACCATCTGGGTATTCCTCATTTGCTCAGGAAGCGAAATCTCAGTTGAGTTCTGCAATTTTGATTTCTTTCTCGTTTTGTTAGCTCTCATTTCTTTGCACATAGAAGAATAGAGATCGATATTACTCTAAATTCTCATTTAGGTATCCCTCATTTCCTTGGGAAACAAAATCCTACTTTGATTCTGCAATTCTTGACAGTTTCTTATATTGTTAGCTCTTATAAGTTGTTTCTGCTCATTAAAAGTATAAAAATCAAATCTTTTTGCAGAATCTCACTCAAAATATCATTTGGGTACTCTCATTTTTCTGAAAAAATAAAACCTTTGTCTTTTTTGGAGCCATGGATAAGCCGGGGTTTGATGAATCAACAGCAGTGGTAATAACAGGGAAGATCATGGTCATAGCTATAATACTTCTCTTTCTAGTTGTGCTTTTTGTGCTTTTCCTTCATCTCTATGCTAAATGGTTTTGGTGGCGCATTGAACAACCAGCTCCTCCTCCCTCACGCCGCAGCCGCCGCCGCTTTGTCTTTGCTCCCGGGCAAGACACTGCTCATCCTCTGCGCGTGACTAAAGGCCTTGATCCCACAATTCTTGCTTCCCTTCCTGTGCTAATGTTTCGCCAGGAAGAGTTCAAAGAAGGAATTGAATGTGCTGTTTGCTTGTGTGAGCTTGTAGAAGGAGAGACAGCACGGTTGCTTCCAAAATGCAACCATGGTTTCCATCTTGATTGTATAGATATGTGGTTTCAATCTCATTCCACTTGTCCTCTTTGTAGAAATCCCGTTGCTGCTATTGAGTTAGAGAATCTAAGTTCTGCAATGTCGGCAGACGAAGTTAATGGCCATGTTCAGTCTCCACACGATGGTTTGGCCTCTGGGTACTCAGCAGATTCGCCTAGTTTTCCTACAAATGTGTTGTTTTGGGGCAATCAAACTCAGGTTAGCAGCGGTGGTGCGAGCTTGGAAGAGGGTGTTTCAGCTTCAGCTCCTGGTTCTCTTGCTTCATCTTCCATGGCATCTGGTAGCGGTAGGCAAGAAGGAATGCTGGTGATTGACGTTCCAATGAATGTGAATGAAAATTTCCCAGAAGAGGAATCAAAGTCTCCAATGCCTACAAGACTGAGGTCTTTGAAGAGACTTCTCAGCAGGGAGAAAAGAGTGGCTCCCAGCAGTTCAGGAAGCAATTCTGTTGATGTTTGAAGTTAATTAAAAACTGGTTGTTTTGAGCATGAATCTTCCATTATTCAAGCAGCAATGGTTGGAATTGTCGTTGAGAAAGGTTCTCTTGGGCATTTGCCATTTGGAAGCATTGAGTTTCTTGTACTGTATGTTCATAATTCTGTTGCTGAAGAAGGTTTGACAAGTATTTGAAGCAGGTGATTTCTCTGAAGAGGGTGGGATTCTCATCAACACAGAGACAGAGGTGAAAGAATCTATCTTTCCTACAAAATATGTATCAGAAACAATTTCTTTCTTCTGCAAAAGACTTTGTTTCAATTTGAGTATATCTATTGTAAAGCTATTAATCCAATTCCTCAACATTTTTGTTGCTTACTGTGCCTTCCAATTATAAGGTGTTAGTTTGTTATTGTAGGATTTTCCAAATGTGCATAGAAGTTAGAATTGAACAGCAACAATTTAAAAAGGCTTGAAACATACTATCATTTAATAAATTTAGTTTAAGAACTTAATTTGAGTTGGTGCATTCAATTATTTTGAGTAGACCTAACAATCTTATATGGGATAGCAATAAAAAACATGAAAGTGACATGAGTTAAAATTTGATAAAAATTGTATATCAATGTGATAAAAGCTAAAAAAAGATTGTATTTGGTTTGTCGAATGTCTTGCTTAAATGCTTTGCAAATTAAGTAGAATGCAGTGGCAGGGTATCGAAAAGAAGGAAATGGGAGGTCTAGAGCTCTGGCATATTGTTTACATGATTAACTGCTCAAGTCTAGATATCAGGTTTGGCTATTAAGTGCAAACTTATAGTTGGCAAAATAGAATATTGGTACCGTTGACTTAGGTCATTAACAAGGGCTATAGCTAATGCATGGTTTGATGGAGATAAGGTTTCAAAACCACACTAGAAACCCAATGAGGCACGCAGTCTAATGTTGCATTCTGGAAGACATGTTCAGACATCTCTTGATGCTGTTAAGAAACCTTTCCTCGGACGACTGTTTTTCGAGAATTACCTCAAGATTTAGTAAAATTCAATTTCAGGCAGACATCAAAACTATTGACTGGGTAATTCATTTCAATTCCTTGCTTATGCAGTGCATTTGCCTCCAGGATGGTGTAACCAGAATATCTGTAGTTTTCTGTAGGTTCTTAATATCAAACACAAAAGACATGCTAATGGCTTGACGCAGGTGGCTAATGCTCGAATGTTGTATACAAAGCAATCACGTTCAAATCCTCACAGTCTCTCATTGTAAGCAAATTGTACATCCGAAAAATTCACTGGTGAAAATCTAATAAATCCATAAATTCTAATAATAAATTGATGATTTGCCCTAACTTTGGATACACAAACGAAATAACCCTTATTGAGTCTTTAAGACAGACAAACAAGAGGAGATTAAAAAAACTAGGAATGAAAATTGAAGTTCAATGACTACTACATGGATCAGTTTTACAACTTGGATAATATCACTCAAATTAACAAGGACTAGGACTGTAGGACACTAGGACAGTTCTTTCAAGTTACAAGCGCCGTCTGTCAAATGCCCCACCATGAATCCATCAGAACTGAGATTCAGACTATTCCTTATTGATATATCTAATTACTCACCTCACTTCATTAACTATATTACTCTTTCACAAAGTTTCCCAGTTTTGCCAGGTGGGGCTTCATTTTCTCGGCTAAACAAGTGGAGAAACCCCATGTCAAATTCTCTGCCATTGATGCACTATGTCACCAAATACACAGGTCCATAGGCGTTGATTTGATTAGCATCACTGGGCTGATCAAGACTCATGTAAGGCACCTCATTCTCAACTTTCCTTGTGGGGTTGAAAAGGGTGGAGACTGGTCCTGATAATGGCCGCCGGCGTGGCGTATGGAGTTGGACACCCATGGCAGTCCCACACAATGGGCCAGAACCATAACCTTTGGTTGGCTTGGAAATGTTAGGACCATCCACAGGATTGGAACTAGTTTTGCTCTTTCTGTCAAGTTTCCACCATGAGAAGAGAGAATTCTTCCATGATTTCTTGCTCTTTTTCTCTCCTCCCAATCTTTTCTTTCCTACTTCTGAACATGAAGAGGAGCGCTGGAAGTTTATGTCTCTTGCATGTTGTCTTGCTTCTTCCAGAAACTGATCAAACCCAAAACCAGATAAATTCAAAATAACAATCCGACATATTTGCATGGCAGAAAACACATCCCATAAAAATCCTAACAGGAGTTCTGATTCTGTAAGAGTTAGTCAAAGTCAAAACACATTTGTTTCATTTGTTCTTTAGTAAGAAGTGAGATATTCTTTTTCTGTCAAAATCAAGGTAGTTTTGTTGCCAAAATGAAAATATATATATCATAAACATTCCACAATAAGATCCTCGGAAGACAAGTCATGCATGAAGAGAAAATGGGAGAGAACCAAGAACAAGCAGAAAGAAGGTGTTGTGTTTTACCTGTGAAAAGTTCACCTGAGGATCAAATTCATAGCAAGCATAATCACTTGTCTCATATGTCGGATGTACAGGAGATTTGCTCATGGTTTCCTGGAAGTTACAAAATCCAGAGAGCATAAGCCAAGATCAAATAATAAAAAGAAACAAGAAAAGGGCATTGATTCATTCAGAAAATCTCAAACCTGTTTTTTAGTTGGATATTATAGCATAAACAAATGTTCCGCAGTGTAAGAAGTGGCAGCTGGTTCGAAAACAAGCAACTAAAATACTAAATACAATTGGTAAAATGAAGAGACTGAAGGTGGAATGAAGGCAATGATGTTATCAATTCCAACCACTGGTTAGGCATGGAGCCAACCACCAAACTGGAAACCCCATCAAACCTCTAAAATGGGGATTTATGGAAATTGAAAAGGTTCTTGGTGGTTGAAATGGCAGAAGCTTTTTTACATAGGTTTGCTATGGAAAGTACAGCTGTGGGGTAGAAGGCCAGGTGAATTCACCCCTTGTATTAAATTTTGTGATCTGTTAAGGAATACCAAAAGCGATGGTGCAAAATCAGCATGTATGAAGCCAGCTGACCGACTTTTTAACCCAAGAAGCAAGAGACAAAATGGAAAGGAATAAAATCATTTTGTCTTGCTCAAATTAAACGTACTCGTCAAGGCCGAGGTAAAGTGCTTCCAGGTAAATTTGGACAGTGATTTATTTACCTTTGATTGCACCTGAAATAACTTTGACCGTTTGAGGGCTTAACGCAAAATAAAAAACCCGAGGGACCCCTTTTTTTTTTTCTTAATTTGCCTGAAATCTTCGACCTTTTGTTTACTTAATTCACTTGAAAAGGTTTTTACGCACTTAAGCGCTCTCGAATTCACAATCTTCAAAAATCTGTTTAATATGCATGCTATTTGAGTTAATATTTAATTGGTGCTGCTTTTGTTAAGTTCACAACACCAATTTGACCAAATAATTATTACACAATTATATAGGTGTTTTAATAGTAAACTATCCAAACGAAACTTACGAATATTGTATGCTTTAGTTTGTCATGGGGATTAGAGTGTTAAGGTTATGCTCTCATTGCCCATGTTTCGATTAAAAACAGGATAAGCAGTAAGCGTGGGGAGTCGTAATCGGTAAATATAGTGTGGATTGCTTTAGAGTATAAAGGGGATAAAGTTGAGTTCATTGGTGATACAGCAAAGGCAAATGGTGGTTTAGGACTTCAGAAAGAAGATAGAATAAAAGAAAAAGAGACTGACCCTACCATTGTAACTCATATAGTGCAAGCTCAATCAGCATTTTGAAAAGCTTATGGTTCTTTAGCACGTCCTATCGTGCAAAGTTGGTCCATGGCTGGCCGCCTGCTGGACAATTACACAAGTTTCACAGCTAAGCCGAAATCTTTTTGTATTTTCAGCGCAAAAATCTGCGTTTGCAGCAGTCCACAACCATGGGTATGCATTAGAGAGAAAGAGAACGAAGTATTCGATCAACATTACAAACATGTAATGTTTCATCATCAATCAGCAAATTACCAACATGAACTTAACAAAGGAGAAAAATCAGTTAAGATCCAGCTAACTCTCCTTGGAATCAAACCCTCTATACATTTTTTCGAGTACACGATAACCCTAAGGAGCATTGAGAAGGATTCTCTCAACTAGAGACTGTATAATCACTAACCACTATAGAATTTTTAACATGGTGTGCCCAGGTATCAAAGTTGAAGCAGTGGCAATGCCATTACGATACCAAAGATTGAAACTAGCAGTAACATCATCCACGTTGGGAATGGCTGTTTTCTGTTTCTTGTATCCCTCAGAGCATCTACCTTTTTAACATCTTCCCCTGAAGAGTTAACAAGTTTTTCTGCCTCAGGTTTCGAATTTTCCCCTTGAGGTGATAGTGGCGATAAACGCTCTGAAACAACCTCCTCCTGCTGCTGCTGCTTGTTGTACTTATCCACATACTCTTGAAACAATTTTCTGAAAGTTGGGCTGCCATAGATAGATCTCAAATGTAATTCTCAATTTGGAAAGAAATGCCCAGGGACAATTTAGAAAACAAAACTAAAGCAACATTTTCCAGATGGTAACTGCATCCTTACTGTTTAAAAAATAACTTATAAAGGTAAAAGAGGAGGTACAACTGAAAATGTTCAGAGATTTAAAAGCAAACTACTTAACGTCTTAACACTGTTAACATCATGGGTCATGTAATTGTGCAAAATATGTCTGTTAGCTAATAGCAATGTAGAATCCAGCCAACACAGATAAATTAGCTTCAAAATGACCACAATTAACATGTCCAAAAGCTTAATCATAGTGGCAGCAAATGGCTGAAACTAATTTCGTGAGCCCTAGATCCTAATAAACAGAAACTTGAAAAAAAAAAAGAATGAAAGAAAGAAAAATCCAGTGCAGGTGAAGAAATAAACTTACTTCTTACAGTTAAAAGCAAGGGACGTCTTTGCCAGGTGTTGCTTCTCCGCAACAGTAGTTCTCACACTGCCAGTGGTAGGACTGTTGTCCATCTGCACAAGAAAAAAGCAGCTTGGCGTAAGGGCATATTCCCAATGCAAGCAAGAAGCATTCTCAACTTAAAAAGACAGCAGTTTAAATGAATTACAATACAGGAAAGATATAAAAACTCACCATGAATGAGAGAAGCCCTGTCAGTATGCTGCATTATTAAACAGAAAGAATTTTAGCTCAATGGGCTAAAGAAGCAAATACCATTTGACAAGCATAGGTGTTTAAAGGGATGGTCCAACAAAAGAGCTTGCAATTAGAGTGAAATCTTCATACCTCGATACAGACCACATAGGATTCCAACTTTCAGGATGAACTGAAAAAAGAACAGGACAATGTCAAAATGAAATCAATTACTAGCGATAGAAATAAAACAGTAATCTCAAAATTATTCTTCAAAAGGCTTACAATCACTCATGGACAAGCATATTTTCTTCTGTGTCATAAACCGTCCATTGGGGGTGATCATGCTACATGGAAGAATAATGCAGTTTGATGTTAGAAAGAGCTGTGTGTTTTCTATCATAAATTCTGAAAAGGTCAAAACAGCAAGAAAGTGCATACGTGATTCCAGGAGGTTTGTAGGGATACTCTGGAGGGAACTTAATTTTTCCATAGTAATACCCGCCTTAAAAAACCAAGTTGAAAAAAATAAAATAAAATCAGAATGCAATATCAGATAGCTTCTTCCAGAGTCTACATGAGCTAGATAAAAATTGCCACAAACTATCCTGAGGTAAACTAGAAAACCTGCAAACGGTGTTCCTTCACTCCCTTCCAGCACATAATCTGCAACAGTGAAGCAGAAGAATTAGATAGATGTCCAAAAAACCTACTACAAATATTACTTAGACAAGACAATTATATTAATTCAATGATAATCAATCCAGAGCTGCAAGCGCGCAACCCCATTTCAGTGCAAAAGACTAGAGAAGCTAGGATTACGAGTCAAACATGAGTAATGTCCAGGGAACAAGCCAATTTTATTTTGCAAATGCATGGATAGCAGAATAATATGCTACATCAAAAATCATATTTACTAGCTACAGCAAACAAATCAACTAACAATTTTAAGATTGACTTCAAATTCCTTCAAGGCAATATATATAAGTTTTAATTAGATATGATTATTCCCGCTTTTACAAGCATAAAATCCTGGGATAGCAGGCAAATTCTTAATTATTACAGAGGATGTTTCACAGCGTAATAATGACAGAGCCTTATCTAAAGAAAGAAGATAGAAAGATTGAATAAACTTACGCCACTCAAGAATGTCATTCGGGGATGGACAAGCAACAACATGAGAAACCGGTTCCTACAAGTTCATAGAGTAACTGTTAAAATCATCTGAGAGAAAATAGAATTAAGTTACAATAATAACAATTTCTTATTCCAGCATCAATATAATTTCTAATAATACCCAATTTATTAGTTAAGGGAGTGAAAAGATATCCAAATGTTTTTTTTGCCAATGGAAATCAAACATATTGCTGAATCGCCGATTACTAAAACCAATAAAACAGACAATAGATTACCATATCATAAAATACAAAATTCTTAGTACATTGACTATTGATGCAAGCTCTGAAGTAACAAGGTTCATAGACCGGGTACTAGAGGCATAAAATTTTCCTCGTATCAAAATAAGATTTTATAAACTGCAGACACATAAATTGCAGAAAATTGCACTGAAATGAAAGGTTAACTAGACAAGTGCAACAAGATTCCTACAACAGATAAGCATTTCCAGCGTTCAGCAATTCATATAAAAATCATGAGTAACAATAAAAGGAATTGCAGGAAATCCAAGGAGAAAACAATACCTTACAAAGTGCTCTATATTCTTTTTGAAGGCGCTTAACACATGATTTCTCTGCCATTCCTCAAAAGTCAAAACCTAGAAGCAGTCTCAGCCACAACAAAATAAAACCCCAGCTGCAGTTTTTTTTTCCTTCAGCCTTTAAATTACAATTATTCACTGACACCAAATAGAATAAAATAAGAAGACAATTACTCAATTAGAAGAGTATATAATCAACTCCACAAACATCTAACAAAATCCTCTAGCCAAAGATGCATAGTTAGCAGACAAATCAGCTGATTAACAGAATGATGATCCAGTGAAATTATTGAGTAATCAAGATCTCAAAAATCCTCAAATGAATTCAACAAATCAAAGCATCATAAGAATAACTGAACAGAAGCAACATGCATTTGTCTTTCTTAAACTCCTTTAATCAACAGCTGATTAATAATAATAATAAAAAGATTATAACAGAATTCTGACAAAGTAAAATTCAACCTTCAGGTTCCAATTTTTAATTTCTTTTTATAAATAACGTGAACTGGCAATGGAATTACCAATTAATTAACAGAGAAATTGATTGAATGATTAATTACTTAAATTTAAAGTCAAAAACTAAACTAGGCTCCACCAATTTCAACCACTTAAAACGAAAAAAAATCCATCAATCAAAAAGCAGATCGACCTTACAATACTGAAATTCAACGAACAAAGAGTTCAAGTAAACGATTCCAAAATCGAAAAAAATACGAAATTAAAGAGAAATATTTTTCCTAAAAACAGAGAATTACCTGGGGATCGAAGCGATTATTTTATGATACAAACGAGAATAGAAGCTGGCATTATAATTAGAATAAGAAAAATGAAAGACGAGAGAGAGAGAGAGAGAGACAGAGGACGGTTATTTAACCGCTCGCGATTAGCTGTGCTATATAGGCTAGTACTGCAGCGTACTACCACTGCAGCTTGCCCCGTCCGTTTTCCTATCGAACGGCGTTCGAGTCTTCGAGATTGACTGTCGGAAGATTTTGTATTTTTTTTTCATGTTTATTAAAAAGACCATTTCGGGCTTCCTAGAAATGTTTTGTTTGGGATTGTGCGGAAATATTGGAGGGGTAATTCTGGCAATGTGGATGTATGCATCTGTTTTATTTTATTTTATTTTGAGAAACATCTTTTATAGCATGGATGATTTATGAATGTATGAATTTTAAGATTAATTCAATCCATTCATTATTTTATATCAGCTTTAATGCTTTATTATATTTCAAGGGTACATATATTATTCTTCGTTTACACATTAAAATTTGAGAAAATAGAAAAAAAATAACTTTTTATATGTGATGGTATTGCATAAAAAATTTATTAGATATAAAAGACTCAAAATAATCTTATTATTAGTAATACAATTGTTCAAAAGAAAGCAAGTAAGCAACAGCTTTTAATTTTTATTGAATGAAAATTTTCTAAACTAAGAATTCATCGTTTTATAAAAATTTATATAAAGTATGAATTGAATATAAATCAAATTATCGACATGTTTAAATTCAAGGGTCAGACATAAATTATTTTGTATAAAAATTATTAAAAAGTGAAATTTTGTTTATAAAGAAACTAAATGAGAAACGTATTTTGATAGACACCACTTCAAGAGTAAATTTAATCTAAAATAATTTTAAAAATCACTCTTTCTTGATGATATTTTTTTTTGTATTTTAAATGATATTTAAATCATCTTCAAAAAACAATTATTTAATTGCTCTTGATAAATTAAAATCATTGTCACAATTCTCCGGTCATTGTCGATAATGAGATCTTAATTTAATGACAAAAAAGAGATTTTGAAACTTAAAAATTTCAAATTCAAATTTCATCAAATATGAAATAAAATTTAAATGAAAATATACTATTTTAAAAAAAATTCTCTTGTCATTGCCTAACACTTTGATCTTATAAAGTGATTAGATCCCTCAATTTAAAAAAGGAAGAAGAAGCTCAGCTTAAATCATTGGAAAAAAAAAAAAACAGAACATGAAAACCTAAAACAAAAGTCTCTTCCTAACTTCTAGGCCATTGCTTTTGCAATTTGTCTTGACACCCAAAGACTACTTATTGTGCAAGGCAAAACATCTACCTAGGATTGAATAGAAAATTAATCAAGAAGGAATCCAAGGTTTGCAACCCATTTTAAAGGGTGTTTCAACTTCCATACTCAAAGCTGAATGGTGTGGAAATAGGAGTAAAATAATTGAAGTAGTTGTTCTTTTAAAATATTTATAAAAATTTTTGAAAAACCATGCGGTCAACAAAGCCATAGCATTATAAAAAGGAGTCTTGAAGAAATCTTATCCTCCAACTTGATAATATCCAAAGCAAACACCAATTAAATTATGGTCAGTTGTCATCAGCCACCATTCCGTCAATAAGTTTTCACTAGAGAAGAAATCATAACACAAATTGTCTTAAGAGACAAGTGAAACAAAACAATCAATTTGCATATAGATTGAAATGAGATTGAAAATTTGTTACATCAAAGCATAAGAATGGATAAATGTTTAGACAATCCGAACTTTAGTCTAATTAGGTCATGCGCAACCATCAGAGGTGATTTTTATTAAGTGAAATTCAAATTTTAACACGTGCAATTTATTTATTTTTTTTAATTTTAAGTTGTAGTTAAATATGGCAATTTTTGTATGTATAATTCATGTTCATGTTTTGTAAAATCGTGTTCATGTTGTGTAAAACACAAATTTTGTGTCAAGATCATACCAAACACAAATTTCCTTTTCAATTTTTTTTTCATATTTTTATATATTTTTTATTAATTTTTAATTAGTTTTTCACATGGTGCCATATCGTGAGCTCTAACTGCAGCTTTTTGTGTAATAATAATAATAATAATAATTATCAGTCGTCTCCTCCAAGTACCAAGGTCCGATCATTTGACCAGAGGTGATACTAGAGCTGTTAGAATTAGTATATGAAATACTTGCATTTCTTCCGAACAGCTGTTACCTGTTATTTTTTAACTTGAATAACCATAGAGATCCCACATTATTACCAATATAAAACCAATCACTTTTCGCTCCCCAAGAAAAAATAGTAAATCATCACGTGCCTAATCACATGACCCCTCTGAAAATAAACCACTGTTAACCAAATCAGCAAGTCAGAGTTGCAACATGTAACAGTCAAAGCAGAGCACATGATCTCACTTGAGAAGCAGTCCGAGCAGATCCCAATCAGATTTTTACAAACTTTGTAAGTAGCAGAGTTCGGAAAGAACCCAAGATCAAACAATCCTGTCTCAATCATTTTCACTCGTTAAGCAACAAAAATTCTTACAGTTAGCACAGCTATGAAAGCATATGCTTTAGCACTTACCGTTCTTACACTTCTGCTTTCTGTACTGCTGTCTACTTGGGTGAATAACGCTCAAGCAGAAGCTCGTCCAATTCGGCAGGGTCACTCTTCTTCATCAGTGTCAAGCAAGGGTTCATCTTCTCAAGCTCTTGGGGATTTGCAAGCTGAGAAGAACAATCCTCAGAGGCAGGTGGATTCGAGCTTTCGGAGAATACCTCCAAGCACTTCGAATCCTATTCAGAACAAGTAAATTCTCGCATTCACATCAACAGTTGAGGCCTTTCTGCCAATCGCAGCTTTCCTGTAGTTCATTTAGATACAATGTTTTTTGCACCAGGTCCAGCCCTGCATTGCAAGGAGAAAGAAGAAGAAGACAGCAGATACCAAGATCTCAAAAACATTAACTTTCTTTTTCTATTTAGAGAATTTCTTGTTAGATTGTCTAGTAATGTAAAGCAATAGCTTAAGAGCTACATGTATTGAATCAGATAATGCATTTTAACAGTTTTGCTACCATACTCTCTCAATTTCTATTGCTAAACTGAAAAGTTTTGGTATAATATTGGATATAAAGAGAATTTCTGACTTTTTCCGGGAACCTTTTTATTTTCTGGCCAGATCAAAATACTTGGCAAACCCAGAATTTATCTCAACTTGGAGGATGAATCGGTGTAAACACAAACAAAATAAGTTTCTCCGGTTGTAGGTTGTAACATGATGCAGCTTGAGTAAGCTATTGTACAATGTCAGCAAATTCCAGAGTATCCACAAGTTCAAATTTTCAGTTCATGTTGTGAAGCTCCTCAGCTTGTCTTGTCTACTGTACCAGAAGACAATTTTTTACTGCAATTTCCATCACCTTCTTAGAATCAGTTGCATCTTCAGAGCCCACATCTCTTTCTCTCTCTTTCTTATCTTTTTTTTTTTAATCGCTGAGGTATCAACAAGCATGGAAGTGGAAGTGAGATGACTATTTACCTCTTTCATTGTGTTTAATTCTTTGGGCTCTGATGTGTCTCTAGCAGCATCAGAAAGGAATTTGTTCTTTGTTGGTGATAAGGATTTGCTAGAGCCAAACGCAATATAGAATTCACTGTAAGCTGATTGTTTTGATGCTTGTTTTGACCTCCACTAATCAGATTTGCTAAAATGTCTGTCATGATAAAGCAAAAGTGAAGAAATATATGATAAAAACAAAACACAAACTGCACCAATTCTTTAGGAATATAGCGTAGATTAGTTAACATTTTACTATGTAAGCACCTAATACGTGACACAGATGAATCTAACCTATAATAAAATTATTGCTAAGTAAACAAATGAAACAAGAAACAAGCCACTGAAATTCGAGTTTCTTTTTTTCTTATCAAACTTAAGTCCAAACCAGACTGAAGTTTGACATGCATTGCATTTTAGCCTGTGATGTAACACAAGAATTAATCTCAACTTGCCAAACCAGCATACTGCAATTTACTTACCTATCAATATACTTTCCTAAGGAGAGAAGGGCGTTGTTTTGTCTTGGAGAGCTCAGTTCTTACAAAAAACAGTTCAGATGCTAATCCTTACCTTAGTGACAGGTTACCAGCATTGAAGGGCACCTTTCAACAGTAAATGAATCAGATGGGTGCATCCCAAGCTCCACAAAATGTCCATATAGCCTTCATAGTTAACAGCAGACCAACAATATAAAGTAAATATAGCAGCATTGGAATCATAAATATTTAACCATGAAACAAAATAACAGTTGGATATGGAATCTTAGGATAGGAGAGTAGAAGATATTATTCCATTGTAGAAAAAAAGCTAGAACATAATGTTCTAATCAGAAAACGAAGGCCATTTTCATTTATGCAGATAGGTTCCATTGGTATGCTTCAATGATACGCACTCCTCAAGCATCTTTAGCTGCCTCAAGGACATGCTCAGCTTCTGTTAGTATCACTGCGTGGAACCAAATAGGCCCATTCTACCAAGCTTGGTGGCGAAGGCCTATCTTACTAATGTAATGGAGGTGTTAAGAACGTTCATAACTAACCACTTTATTGTACAATCGCCCATAACGCCCGTAACACTCATAACGCCTCATAACTGTTCATAATACCCATTTAAGAGCGTAACCGAGCACAACATTTGTTACAACCATGATTGCCTATATAAGGCACAAAGACAGTAGAAACAAGGTACAAAATCACATATTCATCTTCTCTAGTCTTGATATTTTCTTAAACACTTTACTGACTTTAGCATCGGAAAAAGTCCCACTGGGAACAAACCTAGTGGTCCTTGTTTTGCAGGTTGATTCAAGAAGGAACAAGTTGACCCATTCTCAGCAAGCCCAATGATCTTTTGGCATCAACATTTGGCGTCGTTTGTGGAAATCGAAAAAAGAAGCCATGTTGAATTCTCAAACAATCAACTCCAAAAAAATTCAAGCCTCACAGCCTCCATTGCAGTCAACCATGGCAATACCAATAGCCACCTTAACCCTACCTACAGAAGTTTCACCACCTCAACCAACCTGTTTGTTTCCGCTAGTCGAGGCAGTGATCACCGCTACACAAAACACCACCTTACCCCCAGCTGCAGTCTCGCTACCTCAATTTACAGCTGGAACATCACACCTCCCACCTTCATTTCAAGTGATAACCACCAACTAATATAATCAACTGCTCGCCCAAAATCAAGCTCTGAACGCCAAATTGAAGCATTATGCTAAAATTATTAAAACCTTGACCGCCCAATGCCAAGCAATTAGCCACAGTGATCATCCACAAGTGCAAGAGACTTTTGATCACCCATAAATACCCAACTCGCCACAACCAAACACAAATTTACATCATCAACCTGAACCCGTTATAAACCACAGTGATTCTGGAAGAAGAAGAGAAAGAGAAGAAAGAAGCGTTAATTCCCCAGTAGTACCCACTAAAAGAACAAGAGAAGCCCCAAATCGTTCAGAGCAGACTATCCATAAGAGGCTTGATGCCATGTTCAAAGAATTGAAGGAGCTAAAGAAGGGAAAACAGGAGATTGTTCACTGTGTTAGGCGAACTGACAGTCCTCTTACCGAAAAAATTCAGCAAGAAGTGGTCCCCTACAACTTCAAGGTTCCCAAAGAAAAATATGATGGTACAGGTGATCCTCAAGATCACATATTATGCTTTGAGGTGACTTTGGACCTCTATGGAACCACTGATGCAATAAAATGTAAGACTTTCCCAACTACACTCAAAAGATCAGCTAGATCCTGATTTTATTCTTTACCGGCCAACTCAATTACCAGCTTTAATCAACTCAGCAAATTGTTCGTCGAACACTTCCATGCCAATAAGAAACAGAGGAGAACTTCGGCAAGTCTTATGTCAGTTGTTCAACGCCCAAAGGAAAAACTAAGAGATTACATCCGAAGGTTCATTGCTGCTTATGTCGATGTTAAGGATCCCAATGACAGCTTCGTAGTTCAGGCTTTCAAAGCAGGAGTGCTCAATGACCATGTTTGTTATTCATTATGTGATGAGCAACTAGTAGCCCCACATGAGGTATTGCAGAGAGCCAACACATTGGCTGAAGCAGAAGAAATCAGGGAGAGGAACCTAGAAAGAGCCCATGTAAAGCCAGAGAAGAGGAGTGACCAAGTAGAGTTTCGACGAGCAGGTAGGGATAGAATGAGCAATAAATCAGAAGTTAAAACAAAATCGCCCCAAAGAAGGTTCCAGTCTTATACTCCTCTAACAACAACAAAAGAAGCAATCCTGAATGCAATTCCAAATGAACCTTATGTTAGGAGACCACAACCTAAGCGACCGAATCCAAATGCAGACAAGTCCAAATATTGTGTCTTTCACAAGGACCATGGGCACACAACTGAAGATTGCCAGAAGTTGAAAGATGAAATAGAGTTCCTGATTAAGAAAGGACATTTGAGAACTTATGTCAATGACAGGAGAAACACTCGGCGAGATGAAGACAAGGCAGGTGGGAAACGTCCAATTACAGGGGTAATCACAGCAATAGTTGGAGCGAAGGAGGATTGGGTGACCTCTAGAAACAAAAGAAGAGCTGATATGAGGAGTGTCATGTCCATTGATGTGCTGACAAAGAAACCTAGATCCGAATGCAGTTGGTAAACTAATTTCTCGGAGGAAGATGTGGACATCTTACTTGACAATGGTAACAACCCAATTGTGATTTCAGCTGTAATTGGAAATTATCAAGTAGAAAGAATCCTCATCGATGACGGAAGAGCTGTTGAAATATTATCTTGGAGTGTGTTTCTGAAGATGGGACTAGCTGATAATCAGTTGAAGCCAGCAGGACCAATTTATGGGCTTGCTAATCAACCGAAAAAAGTTAAAGGAGTTATAAGTTTACCAATAACATTAGGGCAAGGAGAACATACCCTAAATTTTATGGCGAACTTCCTTGTGGTAGACCAGCCATCACCCTATAATGCAATCTTTGGGCGACTTATTATGAAGCGAACCAGAATGGTTATAGCCGTTTATTGTCTAACCATCAAGTTTCCAACTCCAACCAGAATAGGGTATGTAAAATCCAATCAAGCTATGGCGAGAAGATGTTATCTTCGCTCTATTCAACTAACCACAGAGGGAGAGGCGTCCACTTCTGGAGACATTCTTGTAATACAGCAGCAGAATCATGAGCCATTGCCGCTGGAAGGACTTGATCCAAGGGGAGAGCAGGAACAGTACCAGCCTCTAGAAGAAACCAATGAAGTAATTATCGGTGGTGAACAAGACAAAACAACTCGGGTGGGAAGTCGATTATCAGAAGAACAAAAGGAGACATTGAAATCATTACTTCGAAAAAATGTTCATATATTCGCCTGGTCAGTAGTTGAAATGCCAGGTATTGATCCATCTGTTATCTGTCATAACTTGAACGTAGATCCAACAGTAAAACCGATCAGACAAAAGAAAAGGAAGTCCTCAACTGACAGGATTGGAGCTGCACGAGAAGAAACACAGAAGCTATTGAAGGCGGGCTATATCAGAGAAGTCAATTACCCTGACTGGCTATCTAATGTTGTTATGGTGAAGAAAGTCAATGGAAAATGGTGGATGTGTGTAGACTTCACTGACCTAAACAAGGTATGCCCAAAAGACAGTTTTCCGTTACCTTCAATTAATAGATTGGTAGATGCTTCGGCGGGACATAAGGTGTTAAGCTTCATGGATGCATTCTTAGGTTATAACCAAATAATAATGAACCCGGACGATCAGGAGAAAACGGTGTTCATAATCGAGGATTGTATCTACTACTACAAGGTAATGCCCTTTGGATTGAAGAATGCAGGAGTAACATACCAGAGGCTGGTAAATAAAGTTTTTGCCGATCAGATTGGGAAATCAATGGAGGTCTACGTTGATGATATGTTGGTGAAAAGTTCGAGCTTAAAACAACACATCAAGGATTTAGAGAAAGCTTTCTCCACGCTGAGAAGATATCAAATGAAGTTAAACCCCACAAAATGCATATTCGACATTGAAGCTGGTAAATTCCTCGGGTTTATGGTCTCTGAGAGGGGAATAGAGGCGAATCCGTAGAAGATTCGGGCAATCTTAGACATGAAACCGCCGAGCTCGCGAAAAGAAGTTTAAATTCTTAATAGAAGAGTAAATGCATTAAACAAATTTGTTTCCAAGTATGCTGAAAGATGTCTGCTTTCTTTAAAATTCTTAGAAGTGCAACTAGATTCAGATGGGGTGAAGACTATTAAAAGGCTTTTGAGGATTTAAAAAAATACCTTAGCTCGCCACCTCTCCTTGCCAACCCTGACCCTAAAGAGGATCTCTTTTTATATGTAAATGCATCCGCCAAAACCATTGCAGCAATATTGGTCAAGGAGAAAGAAGGAATGCGGTTACCAGTATTCTATGTTAGTAGAACTTTAAAAGGAGGAGAACCAAATTATAGCCGCATAGAAAAAATAGTCTATGCGGTGGGTAGTTGTTGCTCGGAAGTTGAGACCATATTTTCAGAGTCACCATATTGTTGTCTTGACCAATCATCCTTTGAAAGAAGTTTTACAAAAACTTAGCACATCAAGAAGAATGGTGAAATGGAGTATTAAGCTAAGTGAATTCAGCATAGAATACTGGCCCCGGAAGACAGCCAAAGCCCAAGCTTTGGCAGACTTTATGGCAGAATGCACATTTACTACAGGAGATACAGAGACTAATGGTGAGGAAAGAAGCAAAAAAGATTTGGCGAGCCAAAAATGGGAGTTATACGTCGATGGTTCATCGAGCAAAGAAGGTGCTGGAGCAGGGATAATTCTTGTGGGGCCAGAAAAACAAGAATTTCAATATTGTGTCTGATTCGGATTTCCTGTCACCAACAACATTGCGAAATACGAAGCACTGATAGCGGGAATGGAGCTCGCCAGAAAGATCAAGGTATCCAATTTATTGATATTTACCGACTCACAGTTAGTAGCAAAGCAAGTTCTTGGAGAGTATGAGGTGAAAGATGCTACTTTGCAACAATATCACACGATGGTCACCGAACTATGGAAACGGTTTGAAACTATACAGTTGTTACGGATACCCAAAAATGAAAATTCAAGAGCAGATAGGTTGTCCAAAATACTGGCAGGTGAAAATTCTGAAACAGATGGGGTGATGATAAAATATCGGCGTGCTCCCAGATTACCTAATTCCTAACAAGTTCTAGAGCTTTCTATTAATGATTGGTGATTACCCATTTTACAGTATTTGGAGAAAGGTCCAATTAATATGAGCAGGGAAGAAGAAGCAAAAATTCGGATAAAAGCTTCCAGATTCATTATTATTGACGGTGAGTTATACAAAAAGTCCTTTTCTTTGCCATATTTAAAATGCTTGGGTCCAAGGGAAGCAGAATATGCTCTTAGAGAAATTCATGAAGGAATATGTGGACAACATCTCGGAGGTAGAGCTCTAGCCCATAAAGCATTAAGATATGGAGTTTATCGGCCAACATTAAAGAAAGATGTTGTTAACATGGTGAAGAGATGCGATGTATGCCAAAGTTTCGCTCAAGTAAATAGGCGACCGCCCGAAAACTTAAATAGAATAACAGTACCTTGGCCTTTCGCCCAATGGGGATTGGATATATTGGGTCCCTTGCCGATCACCAAAGCAAGAAAAAGGTTTGTAATTGTTGCCTGTGAATACTTTACCAAGTGGATTGAGGCTGAAGCAGTGGCTACCATAACCCAAGCTATAGTAGAAAAGTTCATCTGGCAAAACATCATCTGCAAATTTGGTCTCTCTCAAACTCTGATTGTTGACAATAGACCTCCATTGGTAGGTAAAAAGGTCTCTACCTTTTGTGAAAGTTTACATATCAAATTCTGTCCCGGATCTGTATCACATCCCCAGACCAACGGCAAAGTGGAGTTCGCCAACAAGAAAATCCTAACAGCAATTAAGAGAAAGTCAGATGATACGACTAACACTTGGGTAGATGAATTGCCAGGCATACTTTGGGCAATCCAACCCACAGTTCATTCATCTGAAAGTGAGTCTTCATTCTGCCTTGCCTTTGGAACAGAAGCAGTAATCCCAGTAGAAATTGGTGTCCATACACTCAGGGCTTTCAATGAAATTACTAGAGAGAATGAAGCACAGCTCAAGGGAAACTTAGATCTACTAGACGAACTCAGGGAGGAAGCAAAAGTCAAAGCTGCAGCCAGGCAACAGAAGGTCGCCCAATACTATAATAGAAGAGTTGATAATAGGACTCACAAAGTAAATGATTTAGTCCTACAAAACTGTGAGGCGAGCAAACCTACGGGCGAAAGGAAAAAACTCTCACCCAATTGGGAAGGCCTATACCGAATTCTAAAGATATTAGGCAAGGGAGCATACAAACTCGCCCATCTTGATGGCCGTGAGATCCCAAAGATGTGGAATGCACAACATTTAAAGAAATATTATGTCTAAGCCCCCAGATTAGGATTCCTAATTATAACCCCACGAATGGGCGATCACTCATGCTTAAGTCCCCAATTCGAGAAAAACTATTTTAACCCCATGGTTGGGCAATCAATAAAAATCATTTGATTTCATTTTGCCTAAGTCCCCTATTCGGGAGATAACATTATAGTTTGAACACTTGTTTCCATGTTATTTACTTAAGTCCCCAGCCCAGGATCTGTTAAAAAACTAATTATTCAAGTGATTAGTTGAACATAAAAAGGTTATCAGCAACCAAATAAAGTATAAACGAAGGTCGACAAGTTATAAAATAAATCAAACTTTCATTACAAAGATAAAATTGTCTACAAAGAAAATACATAAGTTAACAGCCAAGCTCAACACTACCCTCATCACCACCATCATCAATAATCACTGGTTGGCCAGTAGCAACACCACCATCTGCACCGGGTCATCGAAAAGATGTGCCCTCATCATCACCTGAAGTAATTGCAGAAGGCTCATCCACTGGAGGGTTCTCATCAACAGTCGGGGCAAGAACAGCTTCATCTACAACAGGAGGAGGAACATCCTCATCTTTATCAACTCCTTCAAGTAAGTCAAAATTGATGCCATCCATGTCAAGATCTGGGTATCTTTGTTTTATCATATATAAAGCAAATCGCTGGTAGATCATGCCATAGTAATGGGCTTCATTTGCCAGGCTCTCCTGTGCCCTCACCATTGTTTCTGCCACAACTTCTTCGATAAGCTGGCTCTGCCCCGCCAACTGACCTTCAAGCTCTGCCACCTCTTTCCAAAACAGTGCATTTAGATTGTTCGGTGGCAACTTGAGTTTACAACTTTGATTGGAGTGCAGAAAGAACCCTCTCATGCTCCTCGCCCAATGACAGGAGTTGAGCTCTAACCGCGTTCCTTTCCTCTACAGCTGAACTCTTGTCCCCTTCAGCCTTTCTTTAACTCTCTTTGGTGGCCACCCTAGCTCTGACCGCCTCATCTTTTTCATGGTTCGCCGCATCCACTACATTCCTTGTAGCTTGCCCGTAATGAGCGAAGTAGTCAGATAGAGTAGTGACACGAGCCATAAGTTGAAACGAAATATACTTAGAAAATATTCTGGGTCACCAACATTGGTTGGGATTGAGTGGTAAAGGACTCATTCCCCCTTAAGCATGACCTGGGTTCGAGTCATGCGTATGGAGCAAACCGTGCTGGGAGGGGCGCCCCACTTCCATGTGGCCTAATAGTTCCTCGACTCCGGAGTAGTAGCATAAAGCGGATACCGGGGGGTCAAAGACAAAAAAAAAATATTCTGGGTCAAAATTTTCAAGATAAAAGAGGACAATGTCTTACCCAAGTAGCTATAATTTGTGTATTCTCAAAGTCTTCAACAATTTTGCGACCCAGAAAAAATTGGTGATCGCTTTACGGAACGAATGCCCTGGAAAAATCCAAGGCATATTGATGATTGGTGATGATGCTGTTGGAGGAAGAACTTGTCATTAGAAAGTTCCTGATTTGCTTAATATCAAGCCCCTATCTGAAAGGAGGAATGCTCAGACCTTCACCATCACCTTGAGGGGGCTGATCTACTCTCTATCGGGAGGAATGAGGCTCGCCTTGACTAGGAGGGCGAACAGCAGCTCTCTTTCGACGAGTTAGTTCCACCCGAGGAGAGCCTTCAGACTCCGAAGAGTGTTGCTCAGGCGGAATAGTTACTGGAACTGCTGGAGCTAGAGGAACAGCTGTTGGTGGCGATCTCGTGCTGGCTTCTCCATGACCACGACCCCTGGTCGCCCTTATTGTTTGGGAGTGTGACGAGCCCCTCCCGGAGGCTGCTTCCCTAATGCGAGCCACATTTATCCTTTGCATCCTTGTTCCTGGAGGAATAGTAATGTTAATAAACAAATTAAATAGGATAATATCTTCTAACCAAATCTAATTAGTTTGTTAGTACCTAAGGGCTCGTGATCCAGATCACTAGAACTTTCTTTGCCCATCTCAGTTTGCGGCCTTTGAGACTTAGTCCGCCTGTTTTCTGAAGCTAAGATCGCCAAACTTGAAGCATGGATTTCAACGAGCTCTGGCCAATATAACTATAGTGGCCTCCTATCCTTAACCACCAAACAATTTATTGTGATCCCATCTAATCTAATTTTTTGTGACTGTTCTATCCTAGTTAATTCAAATGGATAATTCATTGAGGCGTTCGCCACTCACCATTCGAGATTAACTCTAAAATTCCTTCTTTTTAAACATACAAAGCGGTCCTTCCATCCCTTAAGGTTAGAAGGTAAACCTATGACCACCTGATGACCAGCTCTCCCCTGAAAATGATAGAAGCCATAATTCGACGGTGTCCTAATAGTATAAAATGATCTAAATAGACAAGATGTTGGGTCGATGTTATTATCCCTACAAGCTATGTCAAATGCCACTATAACACTCTAGGCGATCGGCGTCAACTGAGAATGGGCAATATCGTATTTATTTAGAACATTCACAAAAAAAGGCTTTAAAGGAAACCTTAAACCATTATCTAAGGAGACACAATGGAAATGTGCCTCCATAAAACCATCTATCGTTCCTATAACACTAATCCTACTACCCTTGGCCAGAATACTAACGGCGGTGTCTGGAAAAGAATAGTGAGGCTTGATTTTAGTAAGCCTCACATCGAACAAATCATTATCGGCCAACCATCGGTCACCAATCCTAACTGAAGACAAGTTCTTCGCAGACATCTTTACGGAAAATAGGAAGCTAAACAAAGGAAAAAAGAAACTTACTGAAACTTGGAATGGTATAAACAACGGCTGAAGAAATCAACAGAAAACTCACAAGAACTTCGCCTTTATACAGTGATTGTGGTGAAGAAGGAACACAGGAAGGCGGTTTATATAGGGGAAAGAAAAGGATACCAAGAGACGCAGCCAGATGGCGAACCAATCTGCTTCAAACACATGGACGTACGATTTCAATTGAAGATTGCAATTAAGGCTGAACATGCAGACATTATCTGAGATACCAATAAAAAAGCGACATGTGAAAATCCCAGGAACTATGCAATTAATTCTAGGTACGACTCGAGATACAGATCAAAAAACAGGCGTAAATTTAAAATTTAAATTTCCCTCCCTTCTAAAACATGTTTTGGGCGATAGGTGGAATATTACATCCAACAAATAATAGCAATATTTTCACTGGCAATCTCAAAATTAAAATGGTGACCACCAATCACTTTGTAATTAGTGCTCGCCAGAGGGTATTATGTTAGTATCACTGTGTGGAACCTAATAGGCTCATTCTACTAAACCTGGTGGCGAAGGCCCATCTTACTAATGGCCTACAAAGCCTGCTGGAAAAGACCCATCTTACTAATGTAATTGAGGCGTTAAGAAAGTCCATAACTGACCACTTTATTATATGATCGCCCGTAACGCTCATAACGCCTCATAACTGTTCATAATACCCATTTAAGGGCGTAACCGACCATGACATCTATTTCAACCATGATCGCCTATATATGGCACAAAGACAGGAGAAACAAGGTACGAAATCACATATTCATCTTCTCTAGTCTTGATATTCTCTTAAACACTTTACTGACTTTAGCATCGGAGAAAGTCCCACTGGGAACAAACCCAATGGTCCTTGTTTTGCAGGTTGATTCAAGAAGGAACAAGTTGATCCATTCTCAGCAAGCCCAACGATCTTTTGGCATCAACATTTCATACCTTGTTTCTCCTGTTTTTGTGCCTTATATAAGCGATCATAGTTGTAACAGATGTCGTGGTCGGTTACGCCCTTAAATGGGTATTATGAACAGTTATGAGACGTTAGGGGCGTTACGGGCGTTATGGGCGATCGTATAATAAAGTGGTCAGTTATGAACGTTCTTAATGCCTCAATTACATTAGTAAGATGGGCCTTTGCCACCAGGCTTAGTAAGCCATTAGTAAGATGGGCCTTCGCCACCAGGCTTAGTAGAATGGGCCTATTGGGTTCCACGCAATGATACTAACAGCTTCCATGGATGTAATACTCAAAATATAAGGCTGCATCCATTCCTGTAAACAAGAGGCAAGATATTGCATACTGAAGTTATAAAGCTTGCAATTCATACTTTGGTGGGAGTAGTCAAGCCAACATTGCAGAGTTGTCAAGTTCCAAAACAATTGAGATACAGATGAATTGAAAATAAGTACATAACAAAAGTATCATATCTCTGCTCTGAAATGCAAGATTGTCTTTCCCAATAGATCTTCATCATCATTTATGATCAAGCTAAAGACACCATGTGGGATATTTATGGTTTTACATAGAGAAGTTCCAAGGAATAATATCCATTTAATTCAAGAGTTCAAATTAAGATCTCTAACCAATCAATCATCTGGACTTTCACCTTTCAAAAGACTTCCTTTAAAGATGATCAAATTTGTTTGCTTATCAGGCTATTAGGTATATAAATAATTTCTGCACTTACAATAGCACTGCTGCTTAAATATTTGCTGCACTAACAAGACACTTGAAGCTTAAATATTGTACTACTATTTGTGGGAAAACAGTTTTTTCTTATTTTAGGAAACTGTGTGCTGTAATATAAGAGATTTAGTAGTTATTGTATTTCCTGATTTTTAGGAAAAAATCTGTAGCCTAAGGTTAGGGGATTTCCTAATTTTGTTCTCTGCAGTTGTATATATATGTAACAATCCTAATAATAAAAAGACACACAGAATCGACATATTTTTTCAAGATGGTATCAAAGCTTTAGGTTCTTCTTCTGGGAATTTGTATTCCTCCTAAAGTCGATTCTATTTTTTTCTGGTTCCCATTCCAGAATATATTTTTTTTCTAGTTCCCATTCCGGAATTTTTTCCCCTTTTTTTCTGCTCTTACTCGGTTCTTCTTGAGCGATGTCAAACATCACTGATGGCAGCCACACGTCTAAACCTCTCGTGACTGAGACCCAGGCCATCGAGAATAGCTACTCTGTTGCTGGGGAACTACCCAATATTCAGGACGCATACAGATTAAATGGGAGAAATTATTTGAAGTGGTCGCAACTGGTGCGGACACATTTAAAGGGCAAAGGTAAATTGAATCATTTACTCGGTACTGGCCCTAAGAAGGGAGATCCAAGATTTGATACGTAGGATGAGGAAGACTCAATGGTGATGTCCTGGCTTTGGAATTCCATGTCTCCAGAAATCAGTGATACCTGCATGTTTCTTAATACTTCCAAGGAAATTTGGGAGGCTATCAAACAGACATATTCAAAGGTTTACGATGCTGCGCAAATCTATGAGATCAAGACTAAAATTGCTGCCACCAAACAAGGAAGTCGAACAGTTACTGAATATTCCAATCTCTTGCAAAGTCTTTGGCAAGAGATGGATCATTATCAATGCATCCAAATGAAGTGTAGTGAAGACGCAGCTGCACTTAAGAGGTTCGTTGAAAAGGAGAGAATTTATGAATTTTTTATTGGACTTAACATGGAATTTAATGCAGTACGGGTCCAAGTACTTGGCAAGGAGGATTTGCCGTCTCTTAATGAGACAATTTCAATAATTCGTGTTGAAGAAGGTAGAAGAAGAGTTATGGTAGATAATGTATCTGTTGAGAGCTCTGCATTGGTGTCAAAAACAATGAGCAGAAAGAGTACTACATTAGAGCAGCCATCCACAAAAGAAAGCAAACAGCCAGGCCAGTCAAAATCCTTTAACCGAGACGATTAGTGGTGCACCTACTGTAAAAAGCCTTGTCACACCAAAGAAAAGTGTTGGAAGCTTCATGGCAGGCCACAAGTCCCAAACAAGAATGAAACAGGAAAGAGAGGACAAGGAAGAGGATAGATTCAAGCTCATATGGCTGGAGTACAGTTAACCGAAGATAGCAGCAACCAAGAAACACCTCTTTGACTCGATAAAAATGAGATTGAGAAATTGAAGAACCTTTTGAGTTCGCTAGAAAAGTCATTTACTTCAGCAGATACTAGTAATTTAGCTTTTTCAAGTATATCTACTCCTCCTCGTCCCTCTAATGCTTCGGATAATATCCCTAACACATGGGTCATTGACTCAGGAGCCACAGAACATATGACCTTTTCCTCAACAAAATTTATCTCATATACACCTTGCCCTAGTAATAGGAAAATCACCATAGCTGATGGTTCAATCACTACTGTTGCTGGTCAAGGAGATATCTTTCTTGGTGATTCACTTACATTGAAAAGTGTTCTTCATGTCCCCAAATTGTTCACCAACCTTTTGTCTATCCAAAAATTAACCAAAGATGCTAATTGCAATGTGATTTTTTATCCTTCTCATTGTGTATTCCAGGAACAGGGTACGAGGAAGACGATTGGACATGCTAGGGAGAGAGATGGCCTCTACTATCTTGAAGAGCCAAGTGAACAATGTAGTGTTAAAAATCATTTGCCTTTGTCATTCCTTTCCGAGTCATTCAAATCCAATAAAGACAAAGTATGGCTTCATCATCTTCGTCTTGGTCATCCATCATTTCATGTCCTTAAAATTTTGTTTCCTTCATTGTTCAATAAAACTTCAGTTGAAAGCTTTCATTGTGATGTGTGTGAACTTGCAAAGCATTGTTGGCTCTTATAGGCTATACCGAGAGGGGGGGTGAATCGGTTTTTCACTAACCTTAGGTTCGTTTTTCGGTTCTTCTAAATTCTCTAGCCTATATTGATATTTTCTAAGTTCTCTTAGCTAGGCAATTATACAATATAAATTCAATGCAATAAACACAAATATAATTGCAAGAAAGTAAAGAGAGAAAGGATAGAGAAATGTACACAAGTGATTTATAGAGGTTCGGCAACCTTGCCTACGTCCTCTACCTTGAGACGCTCCCAAGGATTTTCCCAAATTCACTATCCTTGAATTTGTTACACTCCCTCTTTTCAAGGCTCAAGAGAAACCTCTCTCTTTTCTAGGATCAAGAGTAACCTCCCTCTTTTTCTAAGGCTAAAGAGAAACCTCCCTCTTTTCTAGGCTTAAGAGAAACCTCCCCTTTACAAGGATTGATGAGATACAAATAATGTAATCAAAGATAAGCCTCTAGGTAGGCAAGTGATTACAGAAATTAAGCTCAATGAGAAGCCTATACAATATTTGTGCTAAGCACTACAATGAATATGAGAATGATAGATGATGTAGACTTTGGAGCTCTTGATTGTTGTTTGAGGCTTGAGAAAGATGAATAAGATGATGAAAGATGTTGCTTGGTTGTTCCTCTTCCTTCCTTTAGCTTCTAAGCCTCTATTTATAGCCCCTTGGATGGTTTGTGGACGTTGGTTGGAGCCAAAACCGAAACTAGTCGTTGTATCTCATAGAAAATAGCCGTTGGAGACTTTCTGACATAAAGGGATCGATCCCTTTCCTTAGGGGATCGATCCCATGCTTCATTTTGGCCTTCCGGGGCATACTGCCAAAAAGGGATCGATCCCTTTCCTTAGGGGATCGATCCCATTCCTCCAGAATGGGTTTTTCCTGCACTTTTGGGTTAGAAATGATGTGGTCTTTGATCCTAATTCAACCCAAAACATATTGGCACTTTTGTGGGAGTTTTTCATGACTTTCTTTGATAAAAACATTGTCCAAAAATTCATTAAGTGATTTTCTAAAATATTCAAAACATTTATAAAGAATTAAGACCAATAAGGATGTATCATTAAATCATGGTCTTAATGTTTGGGTATGATCACTTAAAATGTATTGAGAAAATCATGTGTGATAAGGCAAATTTACAATATGAATTAAAACATTAAAGCTCACTTAAGTTTTTGTCATTTCAAAATATGTATGGCAATTTAAAGCTAACAATCTCCCCCTTTTTGATATGACAAAACTTAATGTAAATTTGCTTTGAAAATTCTTTGATAAAATACTCCCCCTCAAATAAAGCAGGATTTTATAAAGCTCCCCCTTAATATAAGCATGGGTTTTGAAAATGAATTTTCAAACTATTTCTCCCCCTTAATATCTCTCCCCCTTTTTGTCATAGCAAAAAGAAGGAAAAATAATAATAAAGAAAATATGCTCCCCCTAAAATCATGGCTATGTGAGAAAAAAAATGCTCCATCCAACAAGAAACATGTTAGTACATGGGACTTATAGCACAAATAAATAAGACAATGTCCATAAAGAGTATGAAATGTTTAGGCATGCAAAGGACAAGGCTTATTTTCCTATACCAACTGTTTATAAATAATTTTTGATACCAATTGTTGATAAGTAATTTTGCAAGAAGGTTCCAATTGGTAAGAAGTTAAGCAAGCACCTAAGTATATCAAATGTTCTCTAAGGTCCAACTAAGGTGCATGGTAATACATCATGATTATGAGCTAAAATTATATAACATATCATATGCATGTGCTCATAAATCATTCTCAAGAAATATTGTGTCTAGAATTAAATCATATAGCAATTAACTTCAAATTCTAGCACACAAGAGTTTCATACAAAAATATCCTAAGAGAATTCTTCTCTATTAGTCATTTCAATCTTAAAGAGCATGAGAAGAATTGTCAATTTAAAGCTCAAACCAATTGGTAATTTAGTTTTGGCTTACCAATTATTGAAAATATGGTTTCCAATGATACTAATTGTTATTTCAATCTAAATACCAATTGTTACTAATGGTTAATTTAGTCATTTTGCATGAATCCAATATGTAGTGTGTTCATGTCAAGAAAATAATCATTCTAAATATGCAAGAACACAACACAGATCATCAAATATGCATATGGATCAATTAAACATTAGTACACAATCATAAAAGATTAATCCATATTCATATTCACAAATTGATACCATATGGAAGATTCAAAACATCAAGGAATTCAAGCAAACATATTTTCTTCCATGGTTTCAAGCACACAAATCCTATGCTCATTTTCTAATTCAAGTCCTTAACTAATTATGAGCAAGGAAATATTCAAATAATAAATGCATGGATATTAAATTTGTTCAAGTTTGCATTTATCTTTGAATGTTGGTGTTGTCATTAAGACCTTAGTTCTTTAAGTACAAGGATGATAAAGTTTCATGCATTTGAACATTGAGGATCCATTTACCATCACAAATTATAGGCCAATGACCATTACCAATTGTTGAATTTATATTTGAAATCAATCCACTAGATGTAAAATTATCATGAAACCTAGTGTGGAATTGATAAGTCAAGCCAAGAGACATAATCCTATAAGCATGCTTGACTAAGATGAACAAAAGATATGAAAAACACTCATTATGCACAAGTTCATCAAATTCTCAAATATATCCATAAATCATTGAAATAGATCTCAAAATTATGTTTAAGTATTCATTTAAAGTATATTTCAAGATTATTTCAAGATTTATGCAATTCATGACCATTTTCAATGAGAAAACTGATTTTGCACTTGTGAGTTCAAGAAAAATGATATAGATTGTTGAAAGTGATACCATTTGTTGGAAATGATATTAATTGATGAAGTTGAGGCATGATATCAATGAAAAATGAATTTTCATACATTAAAGATCATCAAAAAGAAGTTAAAACAATGAATTTTAACTTGAGAAGAAAGAAGATATCAAGAAAGTGAAAAATCCTTCTCAAATTCGGTTAAAAAAATGCAGAATAGCCATTTTGGCCTGGGGGGATCGATCCCTTTGGGAGGGGGATCGATCCCTTAGTTCCAGAGTACACCAATTCTGTGTTCTGCTCAAGGGGATCGATCCTGTTTGAAAAGGGATCGATCCCTCATACTGTTTCTGCAGATTTTTGACAGAAAATCCAACCTTTGAGGTACCAAAACTTCGTTTTTGAGTTATTTAAGTCCAAGTAAAGGTTCAAACATTAGTAAAACATGATTTTGGACTTGTATGAATGAAGAACATGATTGAAAAACTATTTTACAAAAGATTTTGCAATTTTGGAAGGATTTTCACCAATAAAGGCATTTTTGGCCTCAAAGAGGTCATTTTGATAGTTATGCATACTTTGACCAAACCAAATCATTAGAAATCACAAATATGCCAAAACAAACTTGTTCACATAGATTTTAAGCACATATAACATCAAATCATCATACTTGTGAACAACATGTCATGATTGTCAACATGCATATTCTTCATTAAGGCTCATGACAAGGCATTTTGCATATATGACATATTTGACATCTTTTGAGCAACTAAATATATTATCTAGACATATCAAACTTGCTCAAGATGCAGAAAATCAAAAATCATTTCAAAATCACAAATCATGCTTTTCATTCATCAAGAATAGTCCATCAAGCATTCAACAATCATTCATCATGCCTTTTGCTTATTCACAATGCATCATTAATCATCAACCAAATTTCTCATCAAATCACAAATAATCAAATAAAAGTTTTAAGGAGTAAAGAATTAATCTTACAAAACTCCTTTGCTTGAGTATGCTTTGCCTTGAATTGTTGAGTCCACCTTGAGCTATCCTTTAAAAAAATTGTTGTGATCTTGTCAAAGATGGATCCTCAAGCTTTTCCTTTTTTCTCATTGGCACACGCAAACTCCATGAGGATGTGTTGAGCATTCAAACTTCATTGTATCTTGTATCTCCATGCTCTAACACTCCTACAACACACAAATTCAAGCATGCTTTGGTACCCAAACTTTCTTGGGTCCATGAGAGTTAGTATTCACAGTTTTAGATCCTTTTGGGATCCATTTCAAGCATAATTCATCATTATTTATTGCATGCTTTGGCACCCACATTTTTCTAACAACTCTTCCTCTAAATGTGGTTTTTCTATATGTGCATGCTTGTGAAGAGTGTCCTATTCTATTGCATAGTGAGCATGTAAGAGATAGATCATGCATAGTATTTTTGCTCACTAAGAAATTCCTAAGATGAGTTTCTTTATGTATTTCATTATATCCTAACCCATCTTTATCAAAGAAAGCTCTTTGGGTCTCTAACATATGATCTAGCTTTTGTTGACCCATATAAAACCTAGTAAATGAGTTATGCAAATTTGTATTCTTTTTATTCAACTCATTTATTTCTAGATTTGCTTCTTCTATCTTCTTCTCAAATTCAAGTTTGGCGTTTAATAGCATTTCATTTTCTATTTTCAATTTAGCAATGGTTTTCTTATATTTGGAGTTCATGCATTGAAATTCATTTGCTAAATCATCAAAGGCATTTTGTAGTTCACTAAAGGTATAATCATTATTTTCACTAGAACTACAACTAGCCTCATCATCACTAATAGCCATAAAGCATGAGTAGGCTACCTCTTCATCTTCATTTTCCTCATCGGAGCTATCACTATCGCTCCATGCAGCCACAAATGCTTTCTTCCTAGGCTTCTTATCCTTTTCCTTCCTAAGTAAAGGGCAATCTAACTTAGTATGACCCCGTTCATTACACTCATAACATACTAAAGGGTCCTTTTCTCTTCTACTTGACTCCCCTCTATGATGTCTCCTATTATTTTCTTTTTCTTTCATTCTCATGAATCTATTAAATCTTTTGGCAAACATTGCCATTTCTTTTTCTTCCTCATTTCCACTCTCATCACTATCATCTTCAATGACCTCATGAGTGGAAGACTTAAGTGCTATCCCTACATTCTTTGAAGGCACTTCATTTCTTTTCAATTTCATCTCATATGTAAGTAGGGAGCCCATAAGTTCATCTAAAGACAAGGTATTTGGATCTTTAGACTCTTCTATTGCGGTTACCTTTGCCTCCCATGATTGTGGCAAGCTATTCAAGATTTTCTTCACCATTTCTACATTGGAATATGTCTTGCCTAATGCCTTAAGTCCATTGATTATGTCATTAAATCTAGTATACATATTACTCATGGACTCATTTTCTTTCATTCTAAAAAGCTCATAATCATGTGTGAGCATTCCTACTTTGGTCTCTCTAACTTGATTGGTCCCTTCATGTGTGATGGCTAGTTTGTCCCATATTTGTTTAGCATTTTCACATAGGGACACTCTATTATATTCATTTGGACCTAATGCACAAAAGAGGGTGTGCATAGCCTTGGCATTCAATTGTGCCAATCTCATATCATTGGTGTCCCACTCATCCTCACTCTTAGGGACATCTTTTCCATCTACTTTCTTTATTGGGATTCTAGGACCATTAACTATTACTCTCCACACTTCATAGTCATTAGATTGCACAAATAACATCATCCTAGTTTTCCAATAAGAGTAATTCTCACCATTGAATAGTGGGGGTCTAACTAACGAGTGTCCCTCTTCTCCTAGGGGTGTGCCTATATTCAAGTGAGCCATTTAAGATCGTTTAGCTCGATAGAGGTTAGTCTAATTCAATCTCGAGCCCAAGCTCTGATACCAATTGTTGGCTCTTATAGGCTATACCGAGAGGGGGGGTGAATCGGTTTTTCACTAACCTTAGGTTCGTTTTTCGGTTCTTCTAAATTCTCTAGCCTATATTGATATTTTCTAAGTTCTCTTAGCTAGGCAATTATACAATATAAATTCAATGCAATAAACACAAATATAATTGCAAGAAAGTAAAGAGAGAAAGGATAGAGAAATGTACACAAGTGATTTATAGAGGTTCGGCAACCTTGCCTACGTCCTCTACCTTGAGACGCTCCCAAGGATTTTCCCAAATTCACTATCCTTGAATTTGTTACACTCCCTCTTTTCAAGGCTCAAGAGAAACCTCTCTCTTTTCTAGGATCAAGAGTAACCTCCCTCTTTTTCTAAGGCTAAAGAGAAACCTCCCTCTTTTCTAGGCTTAAGAGAAACCTCCCCTTTACAAGGATTGATGAGATACAAATAATGTAATCAAAGATAAGCCTCTAGGTAGGCAAGTGATTACAGAAATTAAGCTCAATGAGAAGCCTATACAATATTTGTGCTAAGCACTACAATGAATATGAGAATGATAGATGATGTAGACTTTGGAGCTCTTGATTGTTGTTTGAGGCTTGAGAAAGATGAATAAGATGATGAAAGATGTTGCTTGGTTGTTCCTCTTCCTTCCTTTAGCTTCTAAGCCTCTATTTATAGCCCCTTGGATGGTTTGTGGACGTTGGTTGGAGCCAAAACCGAAACTAGTCGTTGTATCTCATAGAAAATAGCCGTTGGAGACTTTCTGACATAAAGGGATCGATCCCTTTCCTTAGGGGATCGATCCCATGCTTCATTTTGGCCTTCCGGGGCATACTGCCAAAAAGGGATCGATCCCTTTCCTTAGGGGATCGATCCCATTCCTCCAGAATGGGTTTTTCCTGCACTTTTGGGTTAGAAATGATGTGGTCTTTGATCCTAATTCAACCCAAAACATATTGGCACTTTTGTGGGAGTTTTTCATGACTTTCTTTGATAAAAACATTGTCCAAAAATTCATTAAGTGATTTTCTAAAATATTCAAAACATTTATAAAGAATTAAGACCAATAAGGATGTATCATTAAATCATGGTCTTAATGTTTGGGTATGATCACTTAAAATGTATTGAGAAAATCATGTGTGATAAGGCAAATTTACAATATGAATTAAAACATTAAAGCTCACTTAAGTTTTTGTCATTTCAAAATATGTATGGCAATTTAAAGCTAACAAGCATAAACGTGCTGTTTTTCTAATAAGCAATAAAAAAACATCTATTCCATTCACTCTTATTCATAGTGACATTTGGGGGCCTTCTACCGTACCCAACATCTCTGGGGCTCGTTGGTTTGTCTCATTTATTGAGGATTGTACTCGTATGACATGGATTTTTCTTTTAAAAAACAAATCAGATGTGAGTCTTGTGTTTCAAAAATTTTTCAATATGATTCAAGCACAATTTGGAGTGGGGATTAAACGATTTCGATCTGATAATGCAAAAGATTATTTTAATCAAATCCTCTCTCCATTCTTTCAACGACATGGCATCATTCATGAGTCATCTTGTGTTAGCACTCCCCAACAAAATGGAGTGGCTAAAAGGAAAAATGGCCATCTTTTAGCAGTTACCCGAGCCTTTCTTTTCCAAAAACAAGTTCCAAAAAATTATTGGAGAGAAGCTGTGTTAACTGCAACCCACATCATTAATAGACTCCCCACAAGGGTGTTTGATTTTCAAAGTGTGAAATCCCCAATTTCCATGTATTCCTCTATGTTTGTAAAGTATTTCAATCTAATATGATTAAATGAATATGAAGTTGATGTGTAATTGATGTATGAATGATGTATGCATGAGGTATGAAGTATGGAAGAAATAAGAAATGGAAAGTCAAATAGTCAAGGAAATTAAATTGATGTTATAAGAATAATTGAGGCATGAGAAAAGAATTAATATCAGAAAATTAAGTGTAATTAAAGACAAGTGTATATGGAAGAAAGGAGACCAATTAAGTGAATGGTCAAATAGGGATGGTCAAAGGTTAAGGGTTAAGATGAAGTAATTTAATTGGATGATGATGAAACAAATACCAGATTTTCATAATTAAATGATTTTGTATGGTTGATATGAGAGAATGGAAGAAGAGAATTAAAAGAGTTAAAGAGTCAAATGTCAATGGTCAAGGGAAAGCATGGCTGAGATTGATGATGGGATAAGATGCATTTAATGAAAAGTGCATGAGTCATCTTCATCTTCCATCACCCCACGGCAGCAACTCTTCTAGCCCTCTCCCTCGTGTTCTCCAAGTTTCCATAAGTCTTCTTCCATAGCTACCTTGACAAACACCCTTGTTTAGTAACCAAATCGTTAAGTTTGTTAGACGAAAAACGATCATAGTCACTAGACGAGGCTATATCTAAAGTTTGGTGGATTGATTCCAAGTATTGGAAGAGATCTCAAAGTTTGAGATTTTGGTCACTAGCAAAAGGTAAGAGAAGAAGATGATTTAGTCAATTATGTTCATGGTATGGTGTTGTACTGAATTAGTATAACATGTTTATGGCAAATTCCTAAAGGTTTGCTTTGATATGATGATTTCAGATTTGAAGAAGAAAAGGATTAGGGTTGGTGAACCAAGTGATTTCATGTTCTCGAAGTAATCGAGGTAAGGAATTTATGTAACGGACGTAAGGCGGCTATGTCCGCATGTTTTATGATGTTTTTACATGTTTTGGAGAGAAGCACCAGTTGATTTTATGCAGGAAAAGATGCATTTTCGGACTTGTCTTCTAGTACCAATTAGGCTAGGGGCAGCCGACAGCCATAAAGGGAAGTCGACTGCCTAGAGACAACCAAAACGCTGTTTTCCGAAAACCGATGCAAACCAATCGACTGCTATGTAAGCCAGTCGACTGCTATTTTCCCAGAAGCATTCTGTTTCAAACCAGTAGACTGCTATAAGGGACCGTCGACTGTTATTTTCCAAAATGCATTCTGTTTCAAACCAGTCGACTGCTATATGGACCAGTCGACTGCTATTTGCTAAAATGCATTCTGTTTCAAACCAGTCGACTGCTATATGACCAGTCGACTGCTATTTGCTAAAAAGCATTCTGTTTGAAAACCAGTCGACTGTTATATGGACCAGTCGACTGCCCCCATGTATTTTCAAAGATGAAAATATCGAAATTTTAAATGAAAATAATTTCGATAAATGAAATTATGAAGAAGCAACCGACTGCCTTATGAGGCCAGTCGACTGCCCTGTTTTGAAAAGAGATCTTTTACACCTATTTTCAGAAAGTATGAAATGTCATGGCAAGAAGCTATATGGCATATGTTTTGAGATTATGCACTATCATGTTTATAGTAGGGGCTCTGATCAAGTCCTGAAATGATGTAATGTATGTTATGGGCTGAGGAACCATAAGTCAAGCCTCAGTCGCTACAGAAGGACACCTGACTAGTGTTAACTGTAGCCACCCGCAGTTGGCCAATCTGTTTATATTTCATGTTCGGCTAAGGGAGGATTCCTGGCCCTACAGGGTACGCCACATGATGATGATGATGATGATGATGCAGTGCATAACTCTATAAAAGTACAAATAGTTTTTATGTTATCAAAAAACTATATGTATATGCGATTTCAAAGAATAAAGAAATCGAAAATACTTGGTGTATTGGTATAAGATGTTTTAAGAGAAGTATGTATGTATGTAAATGATGATTTAAAAGAAGTATACGATGTATGTTTTAAAGTATGTATGAAGTATGAAGTATGATGTTTTAAAGAAAGAAGTTTATGTATGATGTATTAAAGAAAGTATAAGAAGAAGAAGTATGTGATGCATGCTTTATAATGATTTTACATGACATTATAGAGCCAAGTAGGAAAAATGCATATAGAGGCATAGTACGCTCTTTTACATATTTTTCTTACAGAGCGTAAACTCACTTTTTTACGAACATTTTTCATACAGACTATCTGAAGTAATCCCTCGCTCTCGATAAAAGAGCCTACGAGTGGATCTTAAAAGTTTACCTTCGAAAGACACTTCCCAAGTAGTATAGAAGGTATACTTATGTAGTTATGCAAAGTAAATTGTAATTCAGTTATGGTACAGTACAACTAACATTAATGTATATAAGATGTCGGGGATTTAAGTTAAGACGATGTATGAGATCCTGTGGAAATGGATGATACATATATACATGTATCATTAGTCTGTTTTATTGAAATTGAATAAAATTTTATGAGCTATCAGATAATTAGCTTAAGAATAAAGGAAGAATGACACTGGATGAATTAAATCTAAATAAAGAAGGAAAAGATAAGTGATAAGATGAAGTAACGGGGACGGCACACAAAGTCCCGCACAAGTGTTTGCAAAATTCTATCCCAACTTCAATGTCACCAACAATCTTGTTCTCAAAATATTTGGCTGTGTTGCCTTTGTCCATGTACATTCTCAACATAAGGGCAAACTTGATCCAAGAGCTCTCAAGTGTGTCTTTGTTGGTTACTCATCCATTCAAAAGGGCTATAAGTGCTATCATCCTCCCACAAGGAAATTTTATGTGTCCGCCGATGTCACTTTTGTTGAAGACAATCAATACTTTCACAATCCTTATCTTCAGGGGGAGACGACATTCATAGAAGATAAGGATAAAGACTCTTTCCTTCTTGAGCTGCCTGTGTCTAAGTCGTCCTCTTCTGCTCCAATCTAGTCCGAGTCTGTCCAGTCTGAGTCCACCCCTATCCAAACTGTTCAATCCAATTCTGATCCTGCTGACCCTACTACTCCTGTTTCAGTAGAAAGTGATCCTCCTTCTACACCCATAACACAGAAAATAAACCATGCTTGTCCACTCCAGGTTTATTCAAGAAAGAAAGGGCCATTCTCTCAATCGGTGCAAGCACAATCATTTGATCCAAACCCGGTGACTGTTAAAGTAAGTAATCAAATCACTTCTCCCAATCCTAATGTCCCCAATACCCAAAAAGAAAATGATCTTGACATCCCTATAGCTTTGAGGAAAGGAACTAGGACTTGTACCCAACATCCTTTGTACCTTTTCATGTCCTACAAAAACCTATCTCATAGTCATAGGGCCTTTCTTACTAACCTTAATAGCATTACCATTCCCAAAACATTATCCGAGGCACTAGGAGATGAGAATTGGAGAAATGTCATGAAGGTGGAGATGGAGGCTTTAGAGAAA
Source organism: Heritiera fomes (assembly GCA_032173925.1). Classification (NCBI taxonomy): domain Eukaryota; kingdom Viridiplantae; phylum Streptophyta; class Magnoliopsida; order Malvales; family Malvaceae; genus Heritiera; species Heritiera fomes. Next base: position 7,032,386 of record JAPDPM010000015.1, read on the forward strand.
AACAGAACCTGGGATCTGGTGAAATTGCCAAGAGGAAAAAAATCGGTTGGGTGTAAATGGGTCTTTATAGTGAAATATAAGTCTGATGGCTCATTGGAAAGGTATAAGGCAAGACTAGTTGCCAAAGGTTATACTCAAACCTATGGCATAGGCTATCTTGAGACATTTGCTCTAGTTGCAAAAATGAATACGGTGAGAGTATTATTGTCATTGGCTGCCAACTTTGGATGGAAATTGCAACAATTTGATGTCAAGAATGCTTTTTTACATGGCGATCTTGAAGAAGAAATTTATATGGAACTTCCCCCTGGATTTGACTCTGCAAATGAAGAACAAATAGTATGTAGATTGAAGAAGGCGTTGTACGGACTCAAACAATCTCCGAGAGCTTGGTTTAGAAGGTTTGCCAAAGTTATGTTGAACCTTGGGTTCAAACAGAGCCAAGGTGATCATACTTTGTTCGTGAGACATTCAGCTTTAGGGAAATTCACAACTTTGTTGGTTTATGTGGATGACATAATAGTGACTGGAGATGATATAGAAGGAATTGAAAAGTTAAAGAGTTGTTTGGTGAAAGAGTTTGAGATCAAAGAGCTTGGGAAACTGAAATATTTTCTTGGCATAAAAGTAGCCCACTCTCAGCAAGGAATCTTCATATCTCAACAAGTATGTGATTGATCTTCTGAAGGATACAGGTAAACTAGGATGTAAGCCGGTTGACACACCCGTAGAGCCCAATCATAAACTAGGTGATGTTCCAGAAGATGCTACAGTTGACAAAGGTAATTATCAGAGGCTTGTTGGGAAATTGATTTATTTATCACACACTAGACCGAACATAGCATACGTCGTTAGTGTGGTAAGCCAGTTTATGCATAATCCCAAAGAAACTCATCTCAGGGCTGTGAATAGAATCCTACAATACTTAAAGGGTTCAACTGGTAAGGGAATTTTGTTCAGACGAGGAGGAGGATTGAGTCTTGAAGCCTATACTGATGCAGATTATGCAGGGTCAGTGGATGATATAAGATCAACCTCAGGTTATTGTACATTCTTGGGTGGAAACCTTGTTACATGGAGGAGTAAAAAATAGAATGTGGTTGCAAGATCAAGTGCAGAAGCAGAATTCAGGTCAATGGCACTTGAGATCTGTGAGCTCCTATGGTTGAAGATAATTTTGGAAGATCTGAATATCAAGTGGGAAGGTCCAATGAGATTGTATTGTGACAATAAGTCAGCTATCAACATTACACATAATCCGGTACAACATGATCGCACAAAGCATATAGAAGTTGACAGGCATTTTATAAAGGAGAAACTTGATAGTGGCCTGATTTGCACTCCGTTTGTCCACACAAAGAATCAGCTAGCAGATATATTCACAAAGGGGCTGTCCAGCACAATTTTTCAGAGTCTAGTTGACAAGCTTGGAATGGATAACATCCATTCATTAGCTTGAGGGGGAGAGTGGGAAAACAGTTTTTTCTTATTTTAGGAAACTGTGTGCTATAATATAGGAGATTTAGTAGTTATAGTATTTCTTGATTTTTAGGAAAAAATATGTAGCCTAAGATTAGGGGATTTCCTGATTTTCTTCTCTGCAGTTGTATATATATATATGTAACAACCCTAATAATAAAAAGACACACAAAATCGACATATTTTTTCAAGACTATTACTAAATACATGTCTTATGATCTTAATCAGAATCTTGAAGCTCACAACATTACTGATGATGAGAAATTCAATGCAAGTCCACATGCACAGAAAGACTTTCACATAGGTTTACTTAATGGAAGCAAACTTGGCAGACAACTTACTGATAATGCATGATATATCATAAGCTACATGAGAACCAGATCTGTCCATTGCAAAGTTGCAATAGCTGAAAAGACATTTGCACAGCCTCAAAGGAAACTGCAAAGGTTGTCCACACTACAGCCCTCTAGTAGAGTCTGAAGGGTACGGCTTATGACATAATCTGTCACTAGGTCTAATTCCTTCCCCTAGCTTCCTCAAGAACATTACCATAAAGAACGGTCATTCTTCCACATCCACCCAAATTGGCTTTCAAAAATATCTGCAATCACTTAAAAGTATTTAGCTGTTTCAGGCTCAACCTGTTCCCTAAAAGGGTTACCATATCCGTTAACACATTCATAACAGAACTTAAAAAATTTTAACTTGGATCAACAAAGCAATGATACAGGATAACCAGCGTTTGTGAACCCGAATTCTGTTGAACAAAAAGTAAGTCAAATTGGATTACAGATCTTGTCCACTTGGGGTACTATGAAGATGAAAAACTTGAACTTCTTCTTGGACTTCAACTTCTGGAATTGAACTTCTTTGATCACGAACAGTCACGAACTAAATGCAGAGAAAGACTTCAAGGCGTGCTGCTTTGATGCCACTTTCCTTAAGACTTATTTCACCCCCACCAGTTATGGTATGCAACAGGGATTATAGAAATAGCCTCAGGATACAATGAAGTCAACTTGTTTAATATTACCTTGCACTTGTAATATTAAACCACTAAACACTTTAGACAAATACAAAAGTATTATGTCTTAGCCAAAGTTTTCTGCAGCAAACAATGTCTAAGAGACTTGTTTTCTATTTTGAGATTGGGAGAGGAAAAAGAATTCAGAATATTTTCATTATATTTTTTCTGTTATCTTGAATGAACATTGTCATCTCTTTTATAGAGATAATTTCAAGATATGTGATCTTTGGTTTGAATGACACAACCTTTCAATTGTGTTGTTTCATTTAAACAAACACATCATTCAGATTGTTCACAACCTCTCAAATTCAATGGTTATGTCCTTTAACCATTCTGTAGTGAAAGATTACCCTTTGAATGAGGTTGTACCTATTCAAAGAAAACTAGTCGTTACAATTCATTTTGCACTAGAGCAGTTGACTGCCATAAAAGGCAGTTGACTGCCCTTAAATTTCCAAGCAAGGAAGTCGGATGCCCGAAAATAGCATCCGAATGCCCTAGTGTATTTTTGAAATAGTATGCAACTTCTAGGAGGGCAGTCGACTGCCTTAATATGGCAGTCGACTGCCTTAAAGTAACTTAAAATCCGAGGTATTCTCATTGTATAGGCAGTTGACTGCCCTATTTGGGCAGTTGACTACCATCCCGGGGCATCCGACTGCCCAAGTGCATTTTTCGGACAGAATACTTACTGCGCAAGGGCAGTTGACTGCCCTGTAAAATTAGTAAAAATCATTTTACCATGATTTTACTTCACCCGGAGTCATACCAAACACTAATTTTAATTGTACATTGATTAAACAACATTTTAATCAATCTTTTTACTTTATATTTTGAAATTTTCTAACAAATTCTTGAGATGCTTGAAAATTATTTTAAATATTCCCAATCCCACCAGTCACCTGCCTAGATTCATTTATGTTATAAGTATCTCCATCAAAACCACCATTTCCTTTCTTTGCCCTTTTCCCTAATTTCTTTTGCTTCCAAAATTAACTTCCTTTCGTGTGGTAAAGCTATTCAAACCAATAGAAACAATACATTCCTCAATGCCTTCCTAATGCCAAAACATTCTTAAAAATTTTCAACAGAATCAATAGTTTTAACAACTAAAATCAATTGTTATTTCCCTTCATATATAATATGAGCAAATTGAAAGAAACAAAATTCCGCAAGCAAACATTGTTCAACTCAAACTAGAACTTCTTCCTAAGCTGCATGGTTTTAATTGAAAGAAAACAATCAATTTGTTGTTATGCCCATCAATATTTATGGGATCACATGGACCAGAATTTTAAGCCCGTTATATTCTCCATACTGTAAAGATGCACGTAAGTAACTTATAAACAATTATCTAGCACTTCTCGATTCGAATAAATAATATTAAGATATTTTATGATAAGTTTTGAATAGGGTTCGAATAATAGAATTTCTACACTCCATGGCTTCAAGTAGTGTTCGAGTAATAATTTTTGGTTATCCATTATCAAAACTTTATTAAAAAAATAGTTTGTCAAATTCATATATAGTTTTTATCAAAAATTTAAAATGTATCCTTTTAGTATTTTTTGTGTTGTTTTTATATCATATTATCATATCATGTCTAAAATTATTAAATCTCTGGTAATATCTTCCTTGATTGTGATGACAATCTAAATTAATAAGACTTTTTTTATTGGTTTAGATAAACTAAGTTGGATTAGTATCACTATATATAAATAATGAGAGATTTACTTATACATGTAAAAGTAATTTAATTTTACACATTTTTTTAATCTAATATTTGATTCTAGACTTGCACATAAATCATACACACTAAATTTCAAGTTGATCGAAAATATCTAACTATTGGTTACATAATAATAAATTTCTAATCGTTAATATATATTGAAATAAAAATACTATTTTCGATTGAAATCAGAAATATTGAATCGATTCAAAAAAATTATGTACATGATAAATATGAAAAAGTTGTTAAATCTAATAAATGAATTGTAAAAATATTAATCTTACATAAAATTATAAAAATATATAAAATATTTTTTTTATATTAGCGTAAATAAATCCATTATATATATTTATATATATACACACACAAAAAAAGTGAAACAAGAAATTTCAATAAAAAGATGTATATTAGTTTAGCCTACACTTTATACTGGCTAGTTTTCAATTCATTTGATATCTTAAGACTAAAATAAAAGGTGAAATCAAGACAACGTATTAAGCTGAAGGAATGAAACATTTTCTAAATAGGCTAATCTGCTTTAACTTTCTGTGGATGTGAGCCCCTAGTCTCTAGAAAATTCTAGCCAAGTTGCGATTGACAGCACTTAAATCATCCCCCCTTTTTCTAAACATAGAGGAGAGCTAGAAATCTAGCACTGGAAAGAGCTTGAACAAACAAAATCTGAAAAGCAACGAATTCCCCTTTTTTCTTTTGAGGCAAGCCCCTTTTTCAATTTTCTTTGATTATACAGAGCAAAGCAAAGCAAAAGTGCTATCTATAAACAATCATGAAGCATCCAATCAATGGATGGGACCCTATGTCTTATCTTTTTCCTGTTCTTTGGTATAAACTAAAGTGATTTTGAATATGCTTTTATATATCTATAAATATATATATATATATATATATTTATCTCTTCTTCTTTCATAGTATGGCATTTATCCATTTATTTTTTTTGCTCTCAATAATTTTTTTTACTTAGATCTTTTTATTTTGTTTTCTCAACAATTTTTTTTCTCAACAATTTTTTTAGTTAAATCCTTAACATGTTTTTTGTATAACTTTTTAACTTTTTTTAATTCAGTCCTTTATTATTGTTTTATGGTATTACTTTATATTGTTACCTATTTGCTTTTTCTACTTGCATATATTTTACTTTCGAATGAAAATTATTATATGAAAGGGTTTTTACTTCTAACTTTTTCAAAAAAAATACTTTTACTTTGCATATTGTACTTTGTAGTAAATATAAATAATTCAATTAGCTACTCTTAAAATAAAAATGCTTACAGATGGGTTTAAAACTTTACACTTGATTAATAATATGAACAACGCATTTTTAGCTAATTTTTCTATAAACAAAGCATTCTTAGCTAATTTTTTTTACTTATTAGTTAAATTGTCTGAACTACTATGCTGTATATATATTTTGGTACTTTTACTTTTATTGTTATAGCATAATTATCTTAATTTGTTTGTTTCTAGAACAGATTATCTGTTTGTCGTACTATTTAACTTAAGTATTATTCTTTTTTTTAATTCAAGCTAATCCAATTTTCTCAAAAAATTATTTTTTGACATTTGCTTGATATATAAACTCTATCCTAAGTAAACATGTTTTTCTTTTGTACTAAACAATGTGAAGGAAATAAATATTTTTTATGACCAATAACTTTTATCTAATAATCAATTTTATTAACTTTAAAAATTACAAAATAAAAATAGACCATCAACATCGTGCGGATTTATTTCTAGTATATATATATATATATATATATTTTTATCTCCAAGACCCCCCACGTGTCAGCTTTTGGCTTCTTCTTTTTTTTTTTTTTCAGTTTTTCCCTTTTTTGGTTCTTCAACCTTTTTTATTTGGTTTTTTCTCATAAATTTAAAGAACAAAAAAAAGTCATTTATATATGAATTTTATTTTTAATAGAGAAAAAATAAACAACATAAAAAATTGATCTTTAAATTTTATATATTTATTTTCATAAAAAATTAATCGTTCAAATAATAAATTTTTATATATTTATTTTTATATATTATCAATAATGATAATAAATTTTAAAAATATAAAATCAATCTCCAAAAATATTGTTTAACTAATACATAACAATTAACAAATACTCAATAATTAAATAATTCTTCAAATACATATACAGTACATTTTTTTAACGATAGATTACATTTACAAATGCATTTATAGTATATATTTTGTAGATCATTAATTTCTATATATTTAATGTTGATAATTAATAAAATAAAAATATTTTAATATTAAATATATACGTTAAAACATTTTAAAAATTAATTAAGTTAATAATTTTTAATATTATTTAAATTATATAAAAATCATTTTTTTTGTTTCACGTCCAGCTTCACATTGGTTCTGTCTTTCACTCATTTTCTTTCACCTTTCTAACCCATACCATTCAATGTTTTATCTCCCATACGAGCTATGTGTCGTGTCTCAATTGATTTAGCATTTTATTTTTGTTTTTTTAAATATTTTTTATTATGCCCTCTAATTTATTTTTAGGTTTTCATTTTTTTAGTTAAGTTCTTTAATTTTATTTTATTTTTGAATTTTTTTGTTATGCTTTTTAATCTATTTTTAAATCTTCAATTTTTTTTCTCCAGCAATAATATGCTTCGGCACATAAATTAAAAAAATTCAAAATAAAAATATGATACAGGGTTTAACAAATGATGCATTCTAAATATAAAAAATTAATAAAAAATAAAATAAAAAATTCATTTATCTTTTAGTTGATTTTTAATCAAGGAAAAAAAATCAAACAACACAAAAGCTAATTGATTTAGATATTTTTAATTAAAAAAGTTTAGATCTAATTTCTCTAAATCTATTTTTTAAAATTATATCTCCACTAGCAGATGTAAACTTACTAAACATGAACAATATACTAGCTATATAAAATCAATCTCAAATCACAATAATAGGTTCCTCTCTCGCCTCATAATAAATTTTTTAAAACATTTTTTATATTTATTAATAATGAAAATAATTTTAAAAATATAAAACAATATTCAAATATATTATTTAACCGACACATGACAAATATTTAAAAATAAATAATGCTTCAAATACATATAAATTATGTATTTTTCAAATTTTGCTTTCGAATAAAAATTATTATATGAAAGGGTTTTTTATCTCTGACTTTTTTAGGAAAGATACTTTTACTTTACATATTGTACTTTGGAGTAAATATAAATAATTCAATTAGTTATTCTTAAAAAAATGTTTACAGATGGATTTAAAACCTTACACATAATTAATAATATGAACAAAACATTCTTAGCTAATTTTTTCTCTTTACACATAATTAATAATATGAATAAAACATTCTTAGCTAATTTTTTCTTACTTCTTTTTTAAATTGTCTGGACCATTATGCCGTATATAAAGATATAAATATTAGTGTTTTAGTTTTTATTGTTGTTGTATTATTAATATTATCTTAATTTGTTTGTTTTTAGCACAAATTATCTGTTTGTCATACTATTTAACTTAAGTATTGTGTATATTTTTAATCCAAGCTAATCTAAATTTTTCAAAAAATTATTTTTTGATATGTTGTTTGATATATAAACTCTATCATTAGTAAACACGTTTCTTTTATAAACTCTTTCCTTAGTAAACATGTTTCTTTTTTGTACTAAACATTATGAAGGAAATAAATATTTCTTATGTCCAATAACTCTTATTTAATAATCAACTTAACTAACTTTAAAAATTGCAAAATAAAAATAGACCCGTAGCATTGCGCGGGCTTATATCTAATATATATATATATATATATATATATATATATATGAAGTTATTAAGAATTAAATTAGATCATTGAAATTTTAAGGTTTTAACTTTTTAAGTTCCAGTATTATTGTTTGTAAACTTGTATTTGTCTCATTATATGTTGATTTTTTTTTTGAGTAGTACATTTTCATTAGAAGTTACAATCACAATCAGTATATTACATTTCATGAACAAGTAACTATGAAAATTACATTACTCAAACTAGATAAACTAGTAAATAACTATAACAAACTAAACAAACTAGTAAATAACTAGACTAACTCAAACTCACACTTTATGAGACTCGAACCTAAGACCTCAAAGTCTCAAGGCCTCCTCCTTGCCATTAAACCAAGGTCTCATTGGCCTCATTATATGTTGATTTGTTTGCATGATTTAAGTGAAATCTACACAAGTTTATATATGATACAGTGGCAGTGTATAATCTTTATACACTGTCAATGCATTAGAGTTTGACACATCTTCAATATGCATATTAAAAAGATGTCAAGTCCTTAAAAATAAATACAAATAATTTTTTAATTTGTTCATAACAATTTATTGATGATATGTTAATTTCTTATACATTGACGGTATATAAAAACTATACATTGTCAATGCATCATATATAAATCCTATCTATAAATGTAATATTTGATTATGAGTGTAATCTTTTTTTTATAATTTATTGTTTTAAATAAAGAAAATAAAAAAAATAAATTACTGAAATTAACACTTTATCAGTTTGTATTTCATTAAGAAAAAAATTTAAAAATAAGAGTTTTGTTGGTTTGCTTTTAAATATGAGTTCTACTGTTCTAGTCTCACATGCTTGGTTTAATGAAAAATATTAAAATTTTGATGTGATTTAATTATAATACTATTTTTTTATAAAATCAAAATTATTTAATTAAAATATTTAAAATTATTTATGTTTTTTAAGAGAAAAAATTTACTTATTTATTTTTTATAAGTTAAGATTTTGTGGTAACATCTGTACCGAAATCAAATTTGTGAAATCAAAACTTCCTATAAATAAAATATACATTTATAATTCATTAATCTCTACTATAATTTTTTTCTGCTAAAAATGGATATTTTTTTTTGGTCGAAACCCCTCAGTTTCTACTTTCGGTGACTATTCCGGAGTCGGGAGAAGCAGAGCGTGGTTAGGCTTGTCTCCCTCCCAACACTGGCACTCCATACACAAGTCAGGATTCGAACCCTGACCTTGCTTAAGGGACGAGAGCCGCTTGCCACCCACGCCAACCAGTTGTTGGTAAAAAATGGATATTATTTGTTCTTACACTTTTCTATATTTATCTCATGGCTGCAATTAAAATTTTGGTAAGATACTTTAATTACTCTCTTTGATTACTTCCACATGCGAGCAACAAATGCCTTTTAATTTTCATTAATATTTTCAAGTTGCCTTTAGAAACCATGCTTTATAATGTACCAAAAAAAAAAGAAACCATGTTTATAATTTACATTTATTGCTTGTTAGGGTCAAAGCAAGAAAAATTATTACTACTATTCATGAATATTCTTTGTCTCTAATTTGATTAGGTTAAAAAAAATTATTTGTTTATTTTATTTTAGAACTTTGATTTGAAGTAGTTTTTAATGTAAAAAAAGAAAGAAGTAATGTAGAAATAGGAAACATAAATTAATGTTGTGATAATTTTTACATTTTATTAATGTAAAAATAATGATAATTTTTACATTTTATTAATGTAAAAATAATGATACAAACCTTAAGGAGAAGTAAAAAAGATTAATTGTTAAAATTGAGATTTAATTCAATTGATTCATGCAATTTTTTTACAATATAGTTTTCAATAAATTTGAGATTCAATTTTCAGTATCAACTCTCAGTGCCAATATTCAATCTTTTGTATAGATTTTCCTTTACAATGCAGCTTTTGACTTTAATTACTTTTTGTTTAGTTGAATTTGCTCGAAAAAAAAATATTTGCATCAAAATTTAGTTGCTTATTATTATACCTACATTACCACTTGAAAATCAACCAAAATTTTAGAGTTTTAATCTGAAAAAATAAAAATGAAATATTCAAATTCCTTTGAGTCATTACATTACATTTTATAAAGAATGGATAAAAGAAATTTATTTATTTTTGGCTAGAAAGAATACTTTTATCGATGTATGAGTATTACAAACTATGTATATCAGCATACAAACAAGTCCAATATACTTGAGTCTGCAAAATTAAACTCTCAAATCAGATTATAAACCAATCCTCTACTAACTTGGTGGAGCTGGTATAAGTCATCTTTATCCAAGATTTCAATCAAAGAAGATGAAAAAGACCTAATTTTACCAAACCAACAAATCTCCCATTTTGTTTTAATAAAAATATAAAAATTTTACACGCAATGAAATGTGATACTCAGCATTGACAAAAAAATATAAATTATTATAAATATCTTCACCGATGATTTCGAAATTGAATTTTCTTGATCTTAAATTATCTATATGAAATACAACATATCATACACTAAAGGATTAAATTAATATCCACTTTCGATTTTTTTTAAGAAAATATTTTATTCGAATTGATTAAATAAATTAAAATGCAATTTAATGTCAAAGTAATCAGAGGAGAGTAGCGTGGGAGAATAGATTAATGGGCTATGAAAGATAAGTATAATTCTAAATTTTAAATTATAGGAGCACCGACACTTGGGAGAGGCATGAACCTGATTTTGGTAGCAAAAATTTGTAACATAAGCAATGGTCAAAATGTATTGTTTTCAAAACGCTAATCATGCAATATTCCTGGGTGACTGTCTCCACTCATGAAGAGAAAAAAACAAAAGTTGACATTGAAAAATTGTGTATCGCGTGTTTGAAACTTTAGGATTGAAAATAAAAAAAAATATTTAAGGAAAAAAATGGAAAGTATAAAAAGAACTCTTTAAATGTAAGACTTGAAGAGAGTTACAAACTTTTATTTTAAATCTGAAAGCAGTTTGGCAGATGTGAGTAAAGTTAACTTTCATGGATGCGAGTAAAGTTAAAAATGTAATTCAAAATTTTTCTTGGTTGTGAAAGTAAATAATGAATTACATTTAAAATTTCACTTAAAAAAAAGAGCTCTTTAAACGCTCCAACCGAGTTGCCATTTCTCTTCACTTCACCATCAAATCTTGCATTATAGTCCATGAACATTCCTTTCTCTTCTATCTAGTCTCTTTCTCCTAGGCAACAAAAATGACCCGAATTCAAGAATTCCTAACCAAATTTTCTGATTCTACCAAACATATTTCCTCCACCAAGAAACCCAAGAAAGTTTTCTTGGCATTTTTTGCATCTCTAGTGATTGTTGCTGCTATAATTGGCATTGTTGCTGGAGTTCATTCTCGCAACAACTCTGAAACCGATACATCCCATCATGCCATTGTAAAATCTGCTTGCAGCAGCACATTCTACCCAGATTTATGCTTCTCAGCTGTTGCCACAGCTCCTTCTGCTACCTCCAAAAAGGTTAGAAGCAAAAAAGATGTCATCGAGTTGTCCCTAAACATCACAACCACTGCTGTCGAACACAACTACTTCAGAATTAAGAGGCTGTTGGGGAAAAAGGGTCTGTCAGAACGTGAAGAAACAGCTCTCCATGATTGTTTGGAGACCATAGATGAGACCCTCGACGAGCTGCACCAGGCTGTTGAGGATCTCCATGAGTATCCCAACAAGAAATCACTGACTCAACACGCGGACGACCTGAAGACCCTGATGAGTGCCGCCATGACCAACCAGGAAACTTGCTTGGATGGCTTCTCTCATGACGATGCTGACAAGAAGATCCGAAAAGTACTGATGGATGGCGAGAAGTATGTTGAGAAGATGTGCAGCAATGCGCTGGCCATGATCAAGAACATGACAGACACTGATATTGCGAGCGAGAAGCTCAAGACATCAAACAGGAAGCTCAAGGAGGAAGAAGAAGCAAATGGCATTGCTTGGCCAGAGTGGTTGTCTGCCGGCGACAGGCGTCTGCTTCAATCGTCTTCACCAACCCCTGACGTGGTTGTGGCGGCGGACGGTACCGGGGACTACAAAACAGTGTCGGAAGCTGTGGAGAATGCGCCACAACGCAGCAGCAAAAGGTATGTGATTAAAATCAAAGCAGGTGTCTACAGAGAAAACGTGGAAATCCCAAAGAAGAAAACAAACATAATGTTCGTGGGAGAAAATAGATCTACGACGATCATAACCGGAAACAGGAATGTGGTCGATGGAAGCACCACTTTCCATTCTGCTACAGTTGGTGAGTCCATTTTCACTTCCTATATTTTTCGTTAATATTCCGTCTTCTCACTTGCATCTTACTTTAACATCTGCAAAAGTTTCGATCCATTGATCTAATTGATATATGTGGGATATAGTTTACATAATTAATGATAAAATACAAGTAATTCAGATTAAAAAAAAAAACTTCAGGTTGAATATCTGCTGCTTTTCTGGGCAGTTTACTCTGTTCTCTGCTTCTTTTCTTTTTTTTTTTTTTGCTGAAGTTCTCTGCGTTTTTTCCCTGAATACACACACACACACCATGAAATCAAGCAGAATATTGTGTTAAATACGAATTACAAATAAACAAAAAAAAATAGCAATAATGCACAAGATAAAATTTCGGTGCTTTATCATCAAGTGAATAAAAAAATAAAAGTAGATTATTTTTTATACTTGCAGATGATTTAAATATTAAAATCGTTATTATTGAAAAAAATTTATTATTTATCACTTTAATCTCAAATAAAATTAATCTCAACTAATAAAATAAACAAATTAAATACTTAATCTACGTCATTTTATATAAAGAAAACTTATTCATTAAGGGGATTTTTTTTTCTTAAGAAATCGAAGAACTTGGTAAAGTTTACAAAGTTGATGAGACGCGCGAGTTTTGCTAGCTGGTCAGTTTGATTTTTTTACCGAATGCAATCTCCACACCTGTGTTCTGAGCTGTCTGGACTCTGGAGTCCATGACCATGGCATGGAGTGGCCCACCTGAGATTAGCCCTTCAGAAAGATTCGTACTGTCAATTCATTTGTCTTAACTTTTTTTTATCGTAAATAATTATTTTATACATTTTCAGTAAAATTTTTTAATTTTATATATAAAGTTTAGATGATGAACATGTTTTATTTGATTTATTTTTTTAATATTTTAAAAAATATATATCATTATTTTAACTATGCTTTAAATTAAAAAATTTAAGTGATTATAAATGAAATATTAATCCCCTCTACATTATCTCATTAGAATTAGGGAGCGCTAATGATGACAAAGAGAAAGGAATCATATGCAAAAGAGGCAATCCACCGAATCAGTTTGTTGGAAGCTGTGCCTGTGCCCGCCAAGCGGTTAAAATTTAAATATTATGGGCAAAGCACTTAGATTTAAATTTTTAAGATCTTTTATTGTTAGATAATTTATAAATTTAAAAAATGCACAAATAAAAGTAAAATATATTCATAAAATTTAATAATAAATTGTTAATATGTTTTAATAAAAAAATAGTGAGTAGTTAATTTTCACTTTCCACCTTAGTTGAGCACTTGAGTGAACACCACTAGTTCATACTAGTAAGTTAGTAACAAATAAGCACCAAAAAAAAAAACAAATAAGCACCACATCGTCGAAACATTCTGAAGGTGAAAGCAAGTAATTTTACCTTTGAGCATTGAGCATTTGATTTTTCTATACATATATATATATATATAGGATACTTATTATATACACTGACAGTTGAGTTTTTTTACTCCACAAGCAGCGTTAAGATCATGACATATGTCCTGTTTTATTTATTTTAATATTTTTATAAAACACATGTCATGATCTTAATGCTGCTTGTGGAGTAAAAAAACTCCACTATCAATGTATGTAATAATTATCCATATATATATATATATATATATAAACCTTTCTTCTGTTATTTGAATGAATGAAATTTGACTGATGGACTTTGGGAAGCTTCCCTCTTGGGTCTTGGCTCCTGCTTCATCAACATTTTCGGCCTTTTGCGGACTTCAGTTATATTTTATTCCTATAATATTTAATCATTTAGGGTATCCAACATGTAACCGAAAAAATTTAGGGTATCCAACCAGATAAGTTAATGCATTCACTCATGGCTGTCGTGTCATGCCGAATACCAAGCCGATTTACAGATTACAAGGCTTTTTGCCTTTTGATTAGAGAAAAAAAAAATTTTGGCCATCTTTTGATTAGAGAATTTGATACACCGCAAATAACTTTTAACAGTTCATACTTGAGCTCAAGCTGATGTGAGGGCTCAACACATGCTTGCCAGTCTTGCACGATGGGCCATTCTTAGGTGACAACACAGTCGGTACAAAGGTTCTGCAATCGAGTCAGCTCTGCATCATAGCTGTACCTTTTTGCTTTTTGCTTGCCATAGAGCTTTTGGCTAACAGTATCCTTGGAAAGATTTTGGCTTCTTTCCATTAAATATTTCACAGAATCACATGGGTGCTTGGCAAGTAAACTTATTTGTTTTTACCTGCCATGTGGTTGCAGCTGCGGTTGGCGAAGGATTCCTCGCCAGGGACATAACCTTCGAAAACACGGCAGGTCACGAAAAGCACCAAGCCGTCGCCCTCCGTGTTGGCTCTGATCTCTCAGCATTCTACCGTTGTGACATGCTAGCACACCAGGACACTCTCTACGTTCACTCCAATCGCCAATTTTACATGGAATGCCTCATAGCAGGAACCGTTGATTTCATCTTCGGCAACGCTGCAGCTGTGCTCCAAAACTGCGACATCCATGCTCGAAAACCTGGCCCAGGACAGAAAAACATGGTGACAGCCCAAGGCAGGAAGGACCCGAACCAGAACACCGGCATTGTTATTCAGAAATGTAGAATTGGTGCCACTTCGGATTTGCAGCGTGCCATCAGCAGCTTCCCGACATACCTTGGCAGGCCCTGGAAGGAATATTCAAGGACTGTCATAATGCAATCGGATATTGGCAATGTGATTCACCCCGCTGGGTGGCACGAGTGGAGTGGGAGTTTTGCGCTGGAGACATTGTTTTATGCCGAGCACGGGAACACCGGAGCAGGTGCTGATACTTCCGGGAGGGTGAAATGGGGAGGGCACAAGGTGATTAGTATAACTGAGGCTCAGGCGTTTACCGCTGGCAGCTTCATCGCTGGTGAAAGTTGGTTAAAATCTACAGGCTTTCCTTTCTTTGTTGGGTTATAATTAAGTGTTGTAGACATCTTATTTCATTGTTGATTTGAGTTTACTTTGCAGCCATACATATATCTTTTAATTAAGTTGCAATAATTATATATCTCTTATCTTATAGTAGTACTTTAAATTAAATTGCAACTTGCTCACAGCATGGTGAGAATTTTCCCGAAACCTATGTTGATAATTAAACCGAAATGAAACAATTCGCTATTAGACTTGAGTTTTTTTATTGACTAGAAAAATCAAGATTTAAAATTTGACTTGAGTTCAATTGAATTTAGTTTTTAATATTTGAATTTGACTCGATAAAATATCCAAAAAATTTAAGTTTGATTTAACAGATTTAATTTATTTTTTAATTATATATGATGAAAATAAAACAATAAACTAATAATAAAATATACATATACATTAAAAAATTCAATTAAACTTGTGAATCATTTGAATCTGAATCGGATATTAAAATACTCAAATTAAAGGGGTTGTTTGGTATCGTTTTTGTTTTTTATTTTTTTTTCAGTTTTTTTGAAAACAAAAACAGAAAACATGTTTGGCAGCATGTTTCCGTTTTCAAAAAACGAAAACTAGAATTTTCAAAATTGTTGGAAACAAGAATTTTTTGTTTTCATTGTTTTTCGAAACATATTTTCATTTATGTTACTATTTATAAGTAAGTGAATCGAGTTTATATATTAATATAATATTAAATTTTAATATAAATATTAATTAATTAGTATTTTAAAATTAATATATTTACTTTAATATAAAAAAGTTGAAAACGTAAAAACTAATTAAATATAAATTACATTGAACTATAATATTATAATATTATTTAATTTAAATTTTTATAATAATTTATTGAATATATTATATATTTTAAATAATATCATTTTTATAATTTTGATATGTTAATAATTAATATTATTATCTAATATAATTAATTTTTATTTTACTAAACAATATTATTATTTAATATTATATTCTATCTTAAATTTAAAATATATCACTAATATTATTAAATAAGTAAATACGTAACATTAAAGAATATTATTTATATTAAATATAATATATTTTTAATAACTATATAATTTATTATAAATTAATTAGTTAAATATTTTATTTAATAATGTAATATTATTATTACAATTAAATAAAAAATTATTGTTAAATATAATTTATGATTATTACAATTAAATTAAATAATATTATTTTATTTAATATTATATTAAATTATAATATTATTTAAATTATATTAAATTTTTATATGATTATATGAAAATATTTAATAATAGTATTAAATAATATAAAATAGAATTATTTAAAATTATCTACATATTATTATTTAATAAATATTTTATTTTTATTTAATTTTTAAAATTTTATTTTGTGAATTGAATTGTTATATATGAATCAATTTAAATATTTGTTTTCAAAACATAACAATATTAAACAAATATATTTTCTGTTTTTAGAAATTGAAAATAAAACAAAAAAAAATAAAATTTTTAAAAACCAAAAACAAAAACGATACTTCGAATAATTTCACAGGTTATTTATGCCTTTAACGGATGAGAAGGTGAGGCTTCCAATTCTAAGGTGCATGCTTTATACTTGGTGGATGTCGGACAGTAGTCGTGGCCCAATTCTGACACCTGGTTTTAGTGGGTTTCAAAATAAAACCGAGAGAAGGCAAATGGCGGAGTCAAAAAATTTATTTATTAGAGGCTTCACTCAAATATATTAAATTATAAAAAATTAATAACAATAATATTGTTAATAGTATTAATTAAAAAAATTAAAATTTTTGTATCTATTTATAATTGTAAAAAAAATTAATCATTTTTTGTTCGATTTTATATTTTCAAAATTGTGTTTAATAATTTTATACAATAATTTCGTCACCAATAATTTGGAACACATATTTTTTAAGATACACAATTAATTTATCATTAAATCATTAATCTCTCATTTTGATGCACAAATAAGTTTTCAACATGTTGTTAAAAATATATTATATGTTGTTATAATAACTAATAAAATCAATGTTAGTGTTTATAACAAATAAACTAACAAACGCATTTTCTTATTTTACATCTCCACTATTTTTACTATAAAATTGTTAATTCTTTTCAATTTTAAAAACTCAATACTAGTATATATAAACTTAAATTTTATTTACTAAACATTTCACTAAAAATAAAATTTTGAATAAAATTTAATAATATATATACATATATACATAATATATATAAATATATATATATTTATATATTTATACGTTGGGGGTCAGTGGGGGCTTGAGCCCCCACTCGCCCCCATGTGGCTCCGCCACTGGAGAAGGCAGCCTGTTTAAGTGCGACACTTGGAAGAACAATGTTAAACCCATTCAGCCATTTCTTTGTCCTCTTGGAATCACCCGTTTGTCAAAGGAATTGATGCCCGTAAATCTGATGTCAAAAGTCCCTCGAGATAAACTTTGTTCTACTTGATATCTATACCTCTCAAAGGATCAAAGTTCCCTTTGTCCACTTCACTGCTTAACTCTTGTTTTTGGTGCACTTTCATCTGTCGGCTTCTGTTCCCACTGAAGACTTAAAATCGAAAATCCCCATAGCATCAGCAGGGCTAGTTACCAGGTGCAGGGTTTTGATTATTTGTTCGCATGGAAGGATAGGATCGAATACCAACACCACAGCATGTGATTAACCTTCACACCATGCAAACACGCAGGCTGGCATTCAAAATGCTGCCTGTCACGTCCGGAAGTATCTGATGCTCATAGTCAAATAGATCTTTGAAGGGGTCTTCTATAAAATTTAAAATGTTAATTTATACCATGAAAATTAAAAGCAGAACCAAAACAAAGATAAACGACTGTAAAAGAATGTTTTGAGAAAGATATGTTGGCGCAATCACCGGCTTCGCGTAGTGATGTTTCACTTCTGGCACATGGTGGGGAGACACGAATATCAACTTCACACACGGATCCGACCAAGTGAGCAGGACCCAACCCAATAATATCAACTTCAGATGAGTAATTCTTTTCAATTGAAAAACACATATGTTAATCTCCGGAAATTGATGCTAACCACCACTAATAAAGCCATGATTTGATGAAGAAAAATAGGGTGTGAACAATTAGAAATTTGGATGAACAGTTTGTGCATATTTTAAATTTTGTTTTTTTATGTTCAATTATTAAACTTAAGTTGATCACGAATAAAAATATGTTTTGTTTATTTATATTTTGCGAACAAGTTTAAAATTCATTGTTTTAATGAATATTTAATATTCATTTACAATTTCAAAATAATAATATTATTAGACAATAATTTTTTATTTGATAAAAAAATACAAAATATATAAATAAATTCTCTTTTTATTTTTATTCTCTGGCTTGACGCAAAATACACCATCACCTGTCTTGTTTTTCAGTATTTTAATCTAATCAAAATGTGAATGTAAGATGTGATCATGGGACAGATATGGCTATGTTTGGTGGTTGAAAATAATGATGATTTTTTGGTAAATAAAGAAAACTACCAGAAAAAACATGATTCTGTCCATATTCCTTGATTGATTACGATTATAAATATCTTAACAAAGAAGCATCGAAGAGGGATCTGATGATCTTCACCTCTTTTTATATAAAAAGGACACCCCCGCAAAGCTTTCCCTTTCCTCACTAACCTATAGAAAAACACCACAGGCAAAGCGGATTCAAGAAGCTATGGATTCAATCAAGTCTTTCAAGGGCTATGGTAAAGTTGATGAGCTTGAAGAGCAAGCTTTCAAGAAAAAGAAACGAAGGCGTCTCATCATCGTCATCATTTCCATAGTCGTGCTATTAGCAGTTATCATTGGCGTTGTTGCAGGGACTTTGATACACAAGCGAAGCAACTCGTCTCCCAATGCTGTACCCCCTCCTGAGTTGGCTCCAGCCGCTTCGCTCAAAGCAGTTTGCAGCGTGACTCAGTACCCAGCTTCCTGCTTCTCCAGTATATCTTCCATTGCATCCTCAAACACAACTGACCCAGAACTCCTCTTCAAGCTGTCTTTGAAAGTAGCCATCGACGAGCTCTCCAGGTTGTCTCAGTTTGCCAGCAAGCTACAAGCTGAAACCAATAACTCCCAAGTGAAATATGCTTTAGAAGTATGCGGAAATCTGTTTGAAGACGCTTTGGATCGACTGAATGATTCGGCAACTTCCATGGATGTTGGAGAAGGAGAGCAGCTGTTGTCAGCATCCAAGATCGATGACTTGAAGACCTGGCTAAGTACAACCATAACTGATCAGGAAACATG
The DNA here is from genome assembly GCA_032173925.1 of Heritiera fomes. Classification (NCBI taxonomy): domain Eukaryota; kingdom Viridiplantae; phylum Streptophyta; class Magnoliopsida; order Malvales; family Malvaceae; genus Heritiera; species Heritiera fomes. The sequence goes on from JAPDPM010000015.1 coordinate 7,051,995, forward strand.
TTTAGACGCCCTGGAGGAGTTGAACACAACAAAGCACTTCAACGCCACACTTTTTGAAGAAGTGAAAGCTGCCATGCAAAACTCGAGTGAATATGCCAGCAATAGTTTGGCGATTGTTGCTAAAATCTTGGGTTTGTTGACCAATTTCAATATTCCGATTCATAGGAGGTTGCTTGGGTTTCAGGAAGCAGGTTCAGAGTTTCCAGCTTGGGTTAGTCCAACTGAAAGGAGGCTTCTGCAGGAGGCCAAGCCTACCCCGAATGTCGTTGTGGCTCAAGATGGTTCCGGCGATTTCAAGACGATTAATGAGGCGTTGAAATTGATTGGAAAGAAGAATGAATCGAGATTTGTGATATATGTGAAGGAAGGCAAGTATGTTGAGAATGTGATTCTGGATAAACACAAGTGGAATGTGATGATTTACGGCGATGGCAAAACTAAAACTACAATCTCCGGTAGCCTGAATTTTGTTGATGGAACTCCCACCTTTGCTACAGCTACTTTGGGTACGCAATCTTCAATCTTCATTCACCATACTACTATTTAGTATTTACTGGTAACTTTCTTATCAGTTTTAGATTCATAGTTTCAATGGAGTTTTTTTATTAAAAAAAACCTTGAAAGACATTAAAGATATCAAGAAGTAATCTCAGGTTCCTAAATTAACAAAGAAAACCCTCAAACTGTTTACGTGTCTGTGCCTCATAGATTTGTGAAACTTCATAAACCAAAATGAAGCTTAAACCATGTGCTGTAGTTCCTCAGACAGCAGAATGTGTCATCTGTTATGACTTAAGAGCAAGATGAAAACCACTTTCTCCTTACGGGTTACCGTGTGAATTTGTTGTGTCACTCTTTCTTAAAATTAAGAGTGAGGCTTGGTGCAACGGCAAAGATTATTTTTTTACCTAGACGTCACAATTCAATTCGCATAAATGATCTATCCGCTCAGATCTCATCACGTAGGAACCTTGCACTCTCTGGCTTTGCCCTTTTTACTCTTTCCTAAAATTCTGCTATTCCACTTTAGTGTTGGTTGCCTGCTTTCTTTTGAAGTTTCAAATCAATAAACAAGTAAAGCTGGATATTGGTTGCCCCACCATGTGCCTGTCTGGTTTGTGATTTACAGTCTGTCCATGGGGTCTCATTCATCCCTACAATTTAAATATGCTACCATATTACATAAATTTGTATTACAAATTGCCTATGTCTTGGTGTATTCAAGGAATGCTTCAATGCTCTTTTCAAGCCCCATCCATCAGAGGGTGATCTAAACTGATCAATTGTCTGATATTCACGAGCATTGCTCAAAATTTAAATGCTTTTATTGTTGGAAGTTTGTCTAGAAAATTTTTAGTAAAACTGATATTGAAGCCTGGAAAAGGGCATTCCTATTTGTAGTGGAAAGTCTTATGTTGTTTCAAGTCGTTTGATCATTGATGTCAATATGGAAAATGGGTTTCTGAGAGCTTGATTTCAATTTTCCTAGGAGATTCGCGAAAGAAAGAATATATTGTAGAGGGTAGATTTTATGAAACATTCCGAGAAAACCAATTTAAAACCAAGTTTGAACTTGGAATAGAGATGACAAAATGGAGAGAGCTTGAAGGAGTAGTTGTGTAAAATAGGCCTACAGGCGGAATAAATTCATTTTCTGCAGTGCGGCTACACGATACATGTCTGCTTTCTTTGTGCACTGTTGTATTGGTTTGTTGATTTTGTTTGTGTTGTGTTAAATCATGTTTCTATCGTATAAAACATGAAAAATTTGTATCAAAATTCGTGTCTCATCTTCATATTATATTTCGTTTCATGTCTAAAATTGCAAGGTTTGCAGATAGCACTCTCCCCTGTTTCTGAGAAATGGTTATTTTCTTTACACAATGTCCATGGATCATGTTCTTGAATTTGCCAACTCTTACCAAAGTGCATTAAAACAGAACTGAATTGAAGACTCAAACTTTATATTTGATTTAATTGGCATTCAACTTTGAAAAATCACTTCATAATTTCATGCATTCATATTTTGTCAACAATTGATGGATAAATAATCTGAGTAGTGAGTACTAATAATTCTTGTGTGAATTACCAGCCGTGGCAGGAAAGGGATTCATTGCAAAGGACATAAGGTTTGAAAACTCAGCAGGTGCAGCGAAGCACCAAGCAGTGGCCATGAGGTCTGGCTCCGATCGCTCAGTATTCTATCGCTGCGCATTTGACGCTTACCAGGACACTCTCTACGCCCACTCCAATCGTCAGTTTTACGGAGAATGTGACATTCTGGGCACAATTGACTTCATTTTCGGGAATGCAGCGGTTGTGTTCCAAAGCTGCAAAATCCAGCCAAGGCAACCATTGCCGAACCAGTTCAATACCATCACAGCTCAGGGCAAAAAGGACCCTAACCAGAACACCGGCATTTCCATTCAGAAGTGTTCAATCACTGCATTCGGCAACCTCACTGCTAACACCTACCTTGGCAGGCCCTGGAAAGAATACTCCACTACTGTTATAATGCAGTCAGACATTGGAGCGTTCTTGAACCCGGTGGGCTGGAAAGAATGGGTTGCTAATGTTGACCCACCTAGCACAATTTTCTATGCAGAATATCAAAACAGTGGACCTGGAGCAACCGTGGATCAAAGGGTGAAATGGGCAGGTTACAGGCCTACTCTGTCAGACGTTGACGCTGGGAAGTTCACAGTGGGAACTTTTATACAAGGTGGAGATTGGTTGCCTGACGCCACTGTCTCGTATGAACCAACTTTATGATCTGATAGTAGATTCAAGGTAGGATTGAGATAGTTCGAACACTGAAATTTGTTTGTAGATCTATATATGTAAAAAACTCGATTGTGTAACACTCCATGTTTACGCTCTCTCAATATGAAGAATGAACAAGAAAGATCGAACAAACCATTTTGGGTAAGAACATAGGGATGAGTTACCAAACTTAGCAGCATTTGTTCATCTTTCACTGTTTTAATATGAAAATGGATGACGTAACGTTTGGGCCCCAAGAACTGCATATTCCGTTGAGTTTAACATACCAAGTTGAAGAAATCCACTGAAGTTCTGTCAGATCTAATTGGCAGAAAAATAAAAAAAAAAACTTGTTAAAACTCAATGCTGACTGTAGAACTTTTTCTGTATAAAAATGTAGCAAAGACAAATGAGGGTTGTGGCTTATGGCTGAGGTAAGGGTGGGAAAGTTGCATAAAATAAAACCCGTTTGCGTCTATAGCTACGTGATAGAGTAGAATTCCTGTCTCGAATGCATCTTGGCCTGCTGTGGGAGTGGAAAGCCATCTAAACAATGCGTCAGGCTGCAAACAAATCAAAGTGTCCTTAGGGAAAGTTGTATACTTAATTAATATTCATGTATTCTATCCAATTGCTGAAAGTAGTATTCTTGATTAATATTCATGTATTCTATCCAATTGCTAAGTTTTTTATTTTTTATTTTTGATTTTTAAGTTGACTTGTCTTCTTATGCATCTGGCAAACCAATCTAATCCACCACAAGCAAAAAGAAAGCTTTTCCGTTTGACAGAAACTTTGGTGCCGGATGATGTTTCATTTCTATATTATATCAAAGCTGCAATGTTTATAATATCATAAAGCTTAGGAGATAACATTCAACACCATATTATAAAGGCAAACAGATGAAAAGTGTCCTAAAGAAAGCAGTTATTTATTCACTTTCTTCTTATCTGATTTCATAGTTTTTTCTTTCTAATTAAAACTTCTTCTTACGGATCTAGCAAGCCAATCCATTTCAAGAACTTGTTTTCTTCCTGAAAGAACCGTTAATAATGGCTAATATTTCATTTGTCTCATAGCTAAGCTGGAATATCAGATTGTCAGAGCTAAAATGTTAGACATGTCGAGAGTCAAGAGCTTTATTACTACTTTGTAGAAAAGGCTTTGCATTTGTTCAATGGCATGATTATGCCTTACATTGATGATAAGAAGAGAAGAAAACGACCATTAATTCCCTTTTCAATGTCTTCACCATGGAACGAGTTGATTCCACCCATGTTTAAGCTTCTTCCTAGTTCTAATATTGTCAAAAAGGGCGCCTCAGCCTCGCTACTTTTCTCTCTGACCATTCTTTTCTAACGAAGGAATAGCTTGGCTTCTAGGCAATTCATCCGGCTCCGACCATTCTATTCTACCAAAAGAAAAGCTTGCTTAGTTTTTGACAAGCTTGTTTTTTTGGTTTTGATTGAATTTCTCTCCATTTTCAGCATTCCACACCAAAAATTCAAGGATCTTTAATATCTCTGATTCACAAAGGCAAGGATTATACATAATAAAAATGGAATATAACAAATAATATAGTCTTCAATTCTACTTTGTATTATGTCCTGTAATTCTTATTTCTTTTGGTCAAAGTGGATATGCAAATGCAATTGTAATCTGCAAACTCAAACAAGAAATAGAAATTTGAATACAAATCAACCCACAACCCTTTTCATCAGAGCCCTTAAGAAAACACATGATAAAGCACAAAAACAATGTAACTGTCTGTAGGTAAGCAATAATAAAGAAAATGGTAATGGCAGATCAGATCTTTGTTACTAATACCGGGTGCTAAGTCCATGAAGCACATGGAAATGTAAAAACTTGTACGGTAAAAGTAAATAATTTATTCTCCATTGGACAACAGAGTACATAAAATTATAGAGTAAATAAAAGAGAAAGAAAAACAGAGCCAAGGTGAGGGGTTAGGCGTTTAGGCAGATGCAAAAATCCCAAACCGTGGGCGAAAACTGAGATGTCACCTACTTCAAGTCAGTTTCGATTCTTTCCACAAATTCAAGGCGTGCGTGAAAAGCAAAAAAGTCTTTAATTTCTCCAAAAGGACAGCATAAAATCTCTCTCTCTCTCTCTACTTCCTGAACCCACCTTTTTTTCGTTTTTTCTTCTCTGATTTTTTTTTCACGCGTGGAGTGTGTATATATAGAGAGATGCGGAGATTTGTAATTGGCAGAGCTAGAAATCTCCTTGAAAGCTCGCGTCAAAAGCAGCGGTTTCAACGACCTCTACTCTCCTCTTCTCAATCCCCATATCGTTTCTTATCTTCTAATCCTGTCACTGATTCCCCTTCTTCCTCTTCCTCTTCAACAATGGCTCCTCCTGTTACTGTTAATAGTATTAATCCCAAGGTACTCGCTTTTTATTTTTTTCTTTCATTTGGAGTGTTTTCGAATCTGGGTTTCTATTCTTTTCTCTACATTCTTTTTGTTTGGTGTTTGATTTGATTGGTGTTGGGTATTGATTTCTTGATTCCTTTCTTTCATTTAACTTTATGTTTGAGAGGTGGTTTATGATTTTTTTTTAATTCAAAAAACTCTACATCTTTGACCATGAAGACCGGGCTTTGGATTCATTCCATTCTTATTACATTCCGGGTTCTTCTTTCATATTGTTATCAGTTCACTAGGGATCGTTATCGAGTTGCCTATGGAGTCAGGGGCGTTTTTCCTCTGGAATAAGAGCTTAAGTGTGCCTATATTTCATTATCTAATGATGATATTGTGTTTTTGCTTTATTTTTCTTTTCCTTTTCTATTGATGTTTATGTTCCTGTTATGGTTTTCCCTCTTTTTTTTTGTAGCACGTGTTTCATAGGAATGGTTTTTCTTCTCTTGCATGTATATGATCGTAACTTTACAATGAGCAGTGACCTGATTTTTGTACATGTACTAAATTGATTGTTCTCTTTATGTGCTCAAATCAATCTTATACTGTAAAGTTTCTGAGCACTTCTGTGTATTGATTCAGGATATAAATTATTCTCATTTTAGTTTGAGTCAGCTTAATACCTTTTGTAGGATCAGTCTTTTTCTTTATCACTAATGCTCTCTTTATCATCAGGTCCTAGAATGTGAATATGCTGTCCGTGGTGAGATTGTCATCCTTGCCCAGGTATTATGCAAATCTGCATCTTCTCTAATGTTTTTGTTATAATTTTATTTTTGTGGAAAGCACGCTTGTGTAAGCATCCAAGTCTAATTCGAAAATGGACTGAAAGGTGACTTTTGTGTGAGTACAGCATCGGTGTCAATGTTGGTTAACAATTTTGTTATCTTTCAGAAAATTTGAAGAATATGATGCTGATATAGCTTGGTATATGAAGCTATATGTACTTATGTGTAAAATATATGGAATAATCCTTTAATACGATTTTCTTAATCTCTCAGAAATTGCAACAAGAGATACAGAGTAAGCCAGAGGCTCATCCCTTTCAAGAGGTATGATTTTTCTTCCTTTACTGTTTATTTTAATGGACACTTCGAGTTTTATTTATACTACATTGAGACAATATCTGACTTCCCCCTTCCTTTTGCTCTCCCATGGTCGAATAGAGAAGTCATATTTACGAAGGTGTGCAACTCCTGAACTAAAATGAAGAGGCTTTTATGGTTGGACTTGTGGATTTCATCCGGCCGACTTTGATGTTATGGAATTCTGTAGGCTGTTTATTTCTCATGAAGAAGTAATAAATTTTATAGGAATGCCTCTTCTCTAAAAGAGGCACAATAAAGGTTCCATAGAGAAGTGGAAATAAATAAAGTTGGGGGGGGGGGGGGGGGGGGGGGTTGACCCTTCTATCATTGATTTTTTGGCTATAATTTTATTACATGAATCTTCTTTCACACTTTACCAGTTTCTATTTTTGGCAATAAATGTTAATATCTTTTGCAGATACTGTACTGCAACATTGGAAATCCTCAGTCTCTTGGTCAGCAGCCAATAACCTTTTTCCGAGAGGTTGGTTTTTTGTTACTAGGTGATATTGATTAGCAAACAGTTGTGTCATATGAGTGAAGCAATTCTAATCAGGATGTCTCTGCAATAGGTTCTTGCATTATGCGACCATCCATCCATTTTGGACAAAAGTGAAACACAGGGTCTGTTCAGGTACTGAGAATTAATATAGTCCATTAGCCTTGCGGTTGCTTCTGGTAAATTTTATAGTTGTTTCATTTGTTTTCTTTCACCTATAAAGATTTCAGTTTGAGTGTTTAGTCTGGTCCCTTCAATGGGATTATCCATACTCATAGTGGATATATGATATCCATCCCTTTTGAATTATTGCGCGCAAGTTTAAAATTATGTTGGACTTTGAATACCAGAGATACACACGTATATTCCTCCATTGAACCTAGAATCTCCATACAAACCCTACCCTACTACCACTTGCTGACCTCTGGTGGTAAATGAGCTATGCTCTTCCACTTAGTTTTTAGCATTCAGAAATAGGGGGAGAGTTTTTCCTGCTAGCTAGATTTCCTTGCAGTAGTATATGCTTGATGGTTCACATTTTCTGAAAACTCCATCAGCTTTGATTGAGCCCAGTTAAAGACAAAACATAAAGAGATATTCCCTTCTGCTAGCCATAGAATCTTTACTTTGGGAGATTATGAGTTTTTCTTTAACAGTCATTCCTCTGCCTCATGTAACTTGTGGCCTTTTGCAGTGCGGACTCCATAGAGCGGGCTTGGCAAATTCTTGATCAAATTCCTGGAAGGGCAACTGGTGCCTACAGTCACAGCCAGGTTGTGATCAGTGGTCACATCTGGGAACTTTGACAGTTTATGCTTGTAATTTATTCATACTTTTTCATTTTCTTTCAATGCCAGGGTATCAAGGGACTACGTGATACTATTGCTGCCGGAATTGAGGCTCGTGATGGTTTTCCTGCCGATCCAAATGATATTTTCTTGACAGATGGTGCTAGCCCTGCGGTAAGTTTCTATCTCAAACCTTCATGTTTTCATGAATGATCAGTATGTATAATAGAATGGACTTTTCCTCTTATCTGCAGGTTCATATGATGATGCAGTTACTGATAAGATCTGAGAAAGATGGAATTCTTTGTCCCATCCCCCAGTATCCTTTATACTCTGCTTCAATCGCTCTGCATGGTGGAACTTTGGTATGCATATAATATGTTACATCATTATTTAGAATTTTAGATATTTATAAGCTATTTGGGTTCTTTCGCTGTCATTGAAGTTCTAACATTTTGGTGGTTATTGGCCAAACTTTAACTGACCAAATCAAGTTGCCTTATGTTTCTTGAGGATTAACTTTTAGCTGCCTTTCTTGGTAGGCGGTTGGAAATAGACTTTTGTTATTGTTCAGCGATTTGTTGATTGGCAAATTGTTGTAATGACAACATCTTTCGGCTTTTGCAGGTTCCATACTATCTTGATGAAGCTACAGGATGGGGTTTGGAAGTATCTGAGCTTAAGAAACAACTGGCGACTGCCAGGTCCAAGGGTATCACAGTTAGGGCCTTGGTTGTGATAAATCCAGGCAACCCAACAGGGCAGGTAATAATAATAAGCCCAAAGTATATTCTAAATGAAGAAGTATCTTGAATTTCATTTTTACACTATTTTATCTTCTCGTTGTGATTGCAGGTTCTTGCTGAGGAAAACCAGAGGGCAATTGTGGAGTTCTGCAAGCAAGAGGGTCTTGTTCTTCTAGCTGATGAGGTAGTTTGATTTGTACATGTGCTGGTGTTGCCATTCATTGGCAATGACATTTCATCATTAGATTTACAAATTTTCCATCCTCATCTTTTTCTTTCCTTCTTATCAAGCAAAGTCTAATAAGAGTGAGTCAGCTCATTAATTGTCGTTAATAAGTAGTAACCACCTATGGCTTTACAGGTTTACCAGGAAAATGTTTATGTACCTGAAAAGAAATTCCACTCTTTTAAGAAGGTTTCCCAGTCTATGGGTTATGGTGAGAAGGATATATCCATAGTATCTTTTCAGTCAGTCTCAAAAGGTAAAATTGGTTTTATCTTAGTTCTATTATTGTGTTTATGGAAGGTGAAAGAGCTTATGCAAATTTCATAATTTTGACATAAAGAACATATATTCTTTTACTGTCTCCAGGGTTTTATGGAGAGTGTGGAAAAAGGGGAGGTTATATGGAGGTGACTGGGTTCGGCACTGATGTCAGGGAGCAAATATACAAAGTGGCATCTGTCAATCTTTGTTCGAACATCTCTGGTCAAATTCTTGCTAGCCTTGTCATGAGTCCACCAAAGGTAAAATTGTTTCCCAACCTGAAATCTGTTTTCTGTGTTTATTCTATGAAAATGGCTGTATGATATAAATATAAGATGGGATAGGACCAAGTGAATTTTGAGCTTAAACTAGATGCTTGTAAGCTTTGGTGTTTACAGAAGAAACTCATAATTGGAGAAAACATTTAAATCTCTTGACTGTTATGCACTATCATGGTTGTCAATTTGGAAGCTGTCTGGCATCTAACTTGGTCTTTAGGGCAGTACTTTTCTGGGATGCTGGGGTAAAATATTATGTTTACATAGGTGGCATGTAAAATCTTATCATTGGTTAACCCATATCATGCCTTATCTGATATTTATTGCAAATGATAAAGAAAATGAAACTTGCAGGTTGGAGATGAATCCTATGAATCATACCGATCTGAAAGAGATGGAATCCTCTCGTCTTTAGCAAGGCGTGCACAGGTTAGTCCTCTCTTATGTTGGATTAGTCAAGATAAGATGAATAAAGGGGTATTAACGTTTAGTTGCAGCAAAAGTGAATGCTAAATTCCACATTCTAATATAGTACTTAACCAAGAAATTTGGAAACTTGCAGTTGATTGCCAGTGTAGAAGAGTTTGAGCCAGTTTAAATTATATAACAAACATATATCTATCAATTAAGTGAGACTCCAATGAAAAAGAAGTTGGCGCTTTTGATACAATGTCCCTCCCTTTAGCATGATATATTTTTCTATAATACTGTTTTTATTCATAACCCAGACGCTGGAAGATGCATTCAACAAGTTGGAAGGTGTAACATGCAACAAGGCAGAAGGTGCAATGTATCTTTTTCCTCGAATTCGCCTGCCTGAAAAGGCAATCAAAGCTGCTGAAGCGGCAAAAACAGCACCAGATGCATTCTACTGTCGTTGTCTCCTCAATGCCACTGGAATTGTTTTTGTTCCCGGTTCTGGCTTTGGGCAGGTGAGTTGTTACTTTCCATTACCTTGGCCTTAATTTGGTCTGCTTTCAGAAGTTAGCAACTAAGAATGTTTTAATAATTGAAGTATATGTTAAAGATCAAAAGGAATCTGGTTTTGGGATTATGACAATTTGATTGGATCAACATAAATATTTGAAGGCTCCTGAATGACCATATTGCTTGATCATTATCGGTATTTTCTTTGGTATTTTGTCACAGGTTCCTGGAACATGGCATTTTAGGTGCACAATACTTCCTCAAGAAGAAAAGATTCCAGCCATTGTCACCCGACTTACAGATTTCCATAAAAGTTTCATGGATGAATTCCGTGACTGAGTCTGAGGTAGCCTTGGCAAGAATTCAGAATAAGAGTGCCCTTCTCTTTTCATATTAGATACATCGACACTATGTCAATGCATTCTCTTTGTTTAGAATTAAAAAAAAAAAAAAGCATTCCCTTTGTTTCCCCATCCTTTTCTGCTTAACGGAACAACACACAAATGTTGTTGGCTTGTACACCAAGTCATTTCAATTTTAAATCTTAATGAGAAAACGTTGTGATCATTTATTTAAAAAGGATTGTCACTTTCTAGTTGACATTGGTTGGAATCGTTGTCGGATGCTGTTTGGAGTTGGGATTATGGCAGACAGAAAAGCGAGTATTGACAAATCATGCTCTTTGAACTTGAACTAATCAGGAGAACATTCACTCAAAGCACGACAATGAAACCACTAAACAATTCCAAATCATTATTGCGGCCATAACATTCTCACTGTTTTTTGGATTCCTGGTTCACGTTTGATTAGATTTTAGACTTTCAGATATTTTCTGAAATGAGATTTAAGTAACATTGAAACCATCAAAGCTTCGTCACCACTCACCGGTATCAAGGCTGCCAACCAAGTTTGCCATTCTTGTGATTACAAGAAAATGAGAGGGCAAATTATGACTTTAATGAAGCTAGAATTTGAGAATGCAAATTAAATTCAATTTAAAAGTTGTTTTCTGATCAGGTGTAATCAAATTATCCAACTGAAGAGTATATGAGTTCAGTGCCACACCAAAAATAAGGTTTCAAAGCTCGAATTCTCAGAAACAAATACAAGCCTCTACCCCAACTCATGCATCATTATGACAGGAAAGAGTATTGTTGCATGGGAAGATTGTTCATGACAAAGCGTTCTCATAGGCGAGTAATGACAGCTTCCACCTCTGAAGGGGTGTATAGATGGTATGTTGGTGCCACCCTGGCAATATCAACGTTGTTGGGAGTCACCTGTAACAATAACATTTGTCAATAACAGAGAATTTCGGTAAAAATTCACATATACATAAAGCACAATCTCAAAATTGAATACCATTTGATGTAAAACTTTACCTTTTCTTCCATCACTTGCTTTAAAATGGACAGAGCAATTGTTTCAGCTTCTTGAAGAGTTAGCTCCTGCAGAGAAAAAAAATAATCATGGCAAATCAGCATCAAATAGCTCATGCATATACGAGTGAGTCAATACAATGGAACATATTATTGTGAGTCAATACAATGGAACTTATTATTGTGACATGACATGTTAATTTTAGTTACTAAGACATTGCTGAACTGGATATCATAGGACTTAATAACAATTGACTCCTTACTCGATCAAGTTACCAAGTTACTCACAAGGGCCAAAAACAACATAAAAACAGAAGCGAAGATACCTTGTTGTATTGCTCTTGCAAAGAGCTGTCCGCACCTTCAGAACCTGAACCTATAGCTTTTGCATTGCATTGCCAAAATGTGCCAGATGGATCCGTATAGTACCTGCGAAAGAGAAGTCTGAACAGGTAAATGACAGCAAAAGTAAATATGCATGCCTTGGCAGACAAAACTTTGATTTGTAGTTGCTTGGAACCATATTTTAATACCTGTAGCGATTTGTAATTACCATTATATAATAACTATGCTGAAGAGTATGGATTGAAGAACCATGAACTGGTAGGATCATTAATCATACTTCTATAAGTGTGAGCCGAGAAGCGACTGAGAATGATGACTTGTCTCAAAGTTAATTTAGCGAGTGTAGCATTTGATGAGTGACTATAAAATCTTGCATTAATATGCTACATGGTATATGTACAAGATGCATTAGCTCCCATACCTTGTTACAGCTTTAACTTCTTAATTTACAGTCTAAAAATAGGATACAGTACTAAGCATGTATTGTACCTTATAATTATATCTCTATTGAGTTATCAATAGCAAATGAATAAATTTAGAAAACCGGCCTACCAGACCATGGGGACTGTTTTAATTAAGGTAACAGTAACTGTTGATACGTGGCATTCTTCAGAGAACGGCAGTTACATGATTAAGTTTTAACCAATCACAATAGCGACATGATTAAGAGAAATGTTGGTCCTAAAAGTTGAGGTAACATAACACAAATGCATTCATATTTCTCACATGCTGAAGAAGATTTTCCACCAAAAAGCCAACAAAACGTAAAATTATCTGATACTTACAAGCTAGGCCCATTCTCATCATGACCAGCAATGAGAAGAGAGACCCCAAATGGTCGGGACTGCACACAAAAATGGCATTATATGTGAATAAGGACTTCAAAAGTATTGCTGAATCTATATTAGATTTCAAAAGAAACTGAAAGCACAACCATACAAGTCATATTGGGAGTGGTCCTCTCTTTAATGCTTGCTAAAAGTATCATACATCAAGAATCTAAAATAGCTACATCTATACGTATAAAAGATATGCAGTTGTACCATGGATTCTTCATCTCCTTCACCAAATCGAAGGGCCAGATCACAGAGAGCTTGTGTTGTAGACTCTACAGTCATTGGCTCACCATAGGAGAATCTGTGGTTCTGTTTGAATGAAATTGACATCAGCATAAAAGGTTAATTGCAGCACGTATCAAAGAAAAATGGCACTAAAAACTACAGTACCTGAGTCTCAACTCGTGCATGTTCAACAAGTGTACGTGCATCAGCAATCAAGCCACTCATAGCACATCCTATATGCTCATCAATTTCCATAATCTTCTCAACACTGCTGGGTTCCTGAAAGAAAATTCAGAAGCTATTATGCTGGGAAAAAGTTGCAACTCCCCCAAGATCTAATATATGCGACATATACTGTATTTTGGATTTCTGATTGGTTTTAAACAAATGAGTGTAGTTTCAAGCGTACAAGCATTCAGTCAAATTAAATAAGTAACATGTAAGGAAATCTTAGGAAGTATGAAGTAGCATATCGGAGAAATTAATAATAGCTAGTTAAATAGGATAATTTAGACATTACATAACATGGAACCGACATACTGCCTAGCAAATTATGGGAGCCAATGATAAATTGGAAAGTGGGAGGAATAAGAAATTGCAAAATCTGTTGCTTGGACCGTGATTTTCAAATCTAGAGTCTTGACCATCAATCAATATTCAGATGTTTGTAACTAAAGACTTGGCAACTTGTCAAGAGTACGCATGGAAATCCATTTCTTTCATTCTTCATGGAACTCCACTTCCTCACAAAGGCATCCTTTTATATTATATTTTAGCAAACAAGCCACAATGAAGCAAAACAAAAGACAAAAGCATTTTTCTTTTATTACAAACAAGCACAGGCTAACTACACAAGTAACCAGCAGAAACAATTTGCAAATATAACAGCACCAAATCAAGTAAGAGTGCATACCAACAGGGGTGAAGTGATACGCTTCTCGACAGCCAGGATGACACCATCTTTTGTCTTTATCCCAATTGCAGTTGAACCAAGCTACAGTTCAAATAAAACAAAAAAAAACATTAAAACACACTCAAAACTAACCCCTAGCTAGCGGTGAGTTGAACTACATGATGTAAATATGCTATGAAAAAAAAATTCCCTCCACAGAAAGAGTTAGGAGATTTTCCAGGGAAACAAACAGAAAAAGTATTTACCTTGATGGCTTCAATTGCATATTCGACCTGGAACAATCTTCCCTCCGGAGAAAATGTGTTCACCCCACGGTCATACTCAGTCCTTCACAACCCAATCACCACACCAAAAATCAATTTTTATTTAAAAAATATATGAAATTATGAAAATAGAGCTGTAATAAACATGCTTTGATTTGGTACCTGGTGAGAAACATGTTTGGATTGATTAGACTTAGATCTAACAAAACCTAATAAAAACCCACAAAAATTAATACTTTTTTAAAAGCAAATCAACCTGAAAAATAAGAAATGGGAGAGATTTACTTGTTAAAGAGCAGCCGAGCATAGAGCAAGGGAGAGATGTTCGTGCTTTTTGTCAAGCCTTCCAGTCTTCTTGCAAAACAAGCCAGGGTATAAAACAGCGTCGTTTTAGATTGTGCATAATGAATATCGACATTGGGCCGGGTTGCATGACTGGTTCTGGTCCAGGTGGGTTGAGTTGAGAAGATGTCCATATGTTAATGGGCCATAAATTTTTAGAAAACAAATTTTTCTTATTACGTGAAACAGCCCAAGAGTTTGGGCTTTAACAATAGTAGTCAGCCCACTCATTATCATGAAGTAGATAAAATAGTGATCTTTTTACGTAAAACACGAAAATTATTATCAAAATTCATGTCAAAATGTAAAATAAAAATTATTTTTTAACTTTTTATTGAATTGATATATAATTTTTGTTAACTCTTACCTTAGGTAACATTTGTATCATATCATTGTATTGTGTTTAAGATTATCATATCTACTACTGAGTTCTCATTTATTTCAATTTACGAGTGAAAAATTTCAAAAAAAATAAAACAAAATACTTGTCATATTAAAAAAAAATTGTTTGCCCTTTTTAAAGAAATGGAAAATGGTTCTTTGGATACTAAAGTATGCAACTCGTGACATTGTGTAAATTGTAAAATATAAAGAATCTCGAGGATGATTTTGAGTAGAGATTCAACAAATCAAACTTGTATCTTTAAAATTCGAAAATTTTATGGTTTAAAAAATCAAGTCTCAAAACTTATATATATATTTGTTTCTTTTACTACTTTTTTTCCTGCTTTTGGTTTGTGTGTTATTCCTCGTGGTTTGCTCTTGTTTTTCTTCTTCATTTGCCATAATAATAACATTTTTGTTCCGAAAAAAATGAGCTCGAAGACATTTACAATTTCTTTTCCTGAGATACTGTGGCAGTTCATACTCAACCAATGGTGATGTGATCCTGAGAAAAAGGCTTAATGTAATTTAGCTGAACAAGACTGGAAACAAAGGCTGATGAATCATAAATCAGCAAGACAAAAGCTACTGCTGCGAAACTTTTATCAAAGCTTGCATGCGGAAAACACACGGATGTTTTTTGCTGACATAAACAGCTTTTGTCTCCTAGGGCGCGGAAAACCATGGGTATAGCCATTTGTCAATATATGGTGAATACCGTCTAATGATTGGACCTGGATTATGAAATAGGCCAGGACTCTTTGATTTTAGAGAAGCATTTTCAATTAAGGACTTATTGTTAATTCATCGAAGCTTATTTTGCAAATGCAGCATGTCTAAGGTAAAATCCGGTCGGGATGAGTAGCTCTATGAAGTGTGAAGTGAATGCTAGAATGAACCTTCGAAGGAAGAAATAGGGTCAAAGGGGAATCGGAATAGATGCTTTGAGGCGCGTTTTGATGATTAAGTCAATGTAAACACAAGATAAAGAGGAAGATGAAAGGAAGAAAAAAAGAGGAACTGTGCACCCAAAGATCAGATAAACCGAGTCCCGAGTTTGTCGAGGATTTTAAGTGTTTGAATGCTCTCCTTCCTATCCTTTGGCTCCTACTTGAGATCACGTGCTTTTGCTAAAGGATAATCACTGTCCTAACAGTATTCAAATCCTCGAATAGCCTCCTCCTTATCTTTTGGCTCCTTTTTAGCATACTTGAGATCACGTGCTTTTGCTAATGGACAAGCTCTATCCTAGCAAGATTCAATTCCTCTGATAGCAAGATGGTAAGTGCTGCGTATCATTATTCATCAGGTTCTATCCGTTGATAAAGATTAAATGCTTTAGTTGATCGGCTAAGGCGTGGGTTGTGCTGTGAGCTCAGGGTACATTATGGACCTAACACAGCACAGCATAGATAAAACCATTTGTACACTTGCCAAAAGTTGCCGTTGAAAACTTGCTGAAACTTGTAGACTTTCCTTTTTCATCGATCCTCACTCACTCTTTTCTTGGTATTCTACACGTAAAGGCTGTCAGGTCATCTTCTTCAATTAGTCAATTATATTATCAATCACGCTATCTCTGGTGAGAATGCCAACAATGGTGTCACCTCCAATGCTAGATTGAAAGATTGGCATAGCCATAGATGACTAGAACCAAACTCTAGTCTAATGTCCAGAGCTTCAGGTCTACATATAGTGCAAGAATCAGTACGTTACAAACAAGTGAACAACCAATAAAGAATTGGTCCACTAGCATTATCCGACAAATTCCTCGCGCAGACAAGTTGCTCGTAGTGGGTAACATCCAAATAATTTGAAGATAGAGGCGAATGAGTGGAACAACAATGTCATGTTATTGGCACAGCATGACAATGAACAAGACAATGACTGTACCACTTGTGTCTGAAACGGTTGTCATGTCAATGGTTGCTACTGTTATTGATGTGGTTTTTCTACATGAAAGCTTTCCAAGAATGCAGTTGTGGTGATTTCCATGGAATCTAGAGAAATACACATATTGGAGATTGGTTTATCTTTTGAATCTTTCATTAGGAGCTGTTACTGCAGGGAAAGCAACCACATGAGCTGTGGCCAGAAATATGCGAGTTATTTTGGTTCGTTATCTTCTTAGCCTGCTCGGTTGCCCTCTGCATTTGCTCGGCATGTTGTTGCTGGGCTACAGCTCTCCATTCCTCAGCTTTTCTATGAACAACTGCCATTCGCTTCATTAATTTCTCTTCGAAGTTCGATCTCATCTTTTGTATTTTCACCTGAAAAGTTCAGCTCAAAAACATAACATACCAAATACAATATTACATAATAGCATAAATGAAAGTAAAACGCTTTCAGGACCCTTAAACCAATGAAAGTAATTCCTTCTTCTTTCTAAATAATTTTCGTTGAGTGTAGACACTCGGTTTTGACCAGAGAAGAGCTTAAACTAATCAGATTCGTCGCCGCCATATTAGACTACCTCTTATCTCTTGGGCTACACACTGCAGACGGAGAAACAAGTACTGCAACCTTAATTAAATAGGCTGGAGCTTATTTTATTCAATAATACCTAAAGACCAAGCTTGCAAGCAGGAGACAACCCAGCTTAAGAAAATATTCCAATTCCCCATGAATTTCTAAACGCTACAGCTTCACATGGGATTACAAGTTACAACCACTCAGAAATTTTTAGCTTTCTTATGTACTTAACAGAGCAGCATGCAGATGAAAGCATATTAAATTACGGGAAAACACTCCAACTGAGGTGGACTAGTCAAGAAGGCAAGAGATGAAAGTGTATTAGAGTTGCGGGTGGCTCGAGGAAGAAACAGCTATTAATAAATTCGGGTAACACTCCCAAATCTAGTCCACGTAGTACATTCACTTGATGCATATGCATAAAATACAGTGATAAGCTTTATTTATGTTTAGTTTCCAATGTGGAAACAAGGCCTCACCAAATCACTAAAATCCTTTGTCCTAGCCGACAAAAGCATGATAACCATTTTGATGTTCAAGACTTTGTTAGCAGCTAAAGATGAGAAAAATCCATCATTGCAGCAAAAGTTCAAGCTCAAAGACAACCATTGAACTTTGAATAAACAATATGCTTTGTTGATTTAAAGATTGAAAATTACCTCAAGCTTTCTTGATTGAGCTTCTGCTTTGGCACTTTGCAGGTTCACCCAAGCTTGGATTTTTGCTTCCTCTCTCTGATACCTAGAACCAAGTAATATCGTTACTGATATGCATAACACAGACACTGACAAGAAATATTTTACCTCATTACCTCAGGCAGCACTTTGTCCTTTCCCCTTCCTGCCATGCAGTAGCTCCTGAATCCGAAACACTTTTCCGGCATGCACTGCCTGTTTCGAAATGTCTAAGGCTCTTTGATACTTCTTCCTCCTCCTCTTCCCTTGAGCTCCAATTGGAAGTGATAGAGTCGTATTGTGTCCCAAGTTGGAGCTTAGCTAGATGACACTCTTGCAGCTGGGAAATGTCAATTGTGCTATTGGAACTATTGGAATTGGCAGATGCAAATGGACCTGACCTATCAGCTGGTGTGTTGTGCCGTGCAGGTGATGAGCTTTTGAATGGTGTGTGGCATCTAGAAGTTGTGGAACTTCCTAGTGGAGTCATCTCTGTCCCAACATCCTTATGATTAACCCCATGGAATACTTCAGTGCCTGCATCTTTCATGGTTTCACAGAGTGAGTTTCTGAAAAGAAACCCTTCTCTTGAGGGCTCCGAGTACCTGAAATTTGGTAAAACCGGTTCTACCTCATCCGTGAACTTATCTACATCAATCAATGAAACAAAAATCAAGTGTTGCTCAATGTGAACCAAAATTTACACCAATTCCTCTCCAATCAGTATAATTATTATCTAAAAACTATTCCACTTGGCATTGGGTAGATTGCATTAATCACAGAGGCTGCATATTCAATGGCAAACACTTGGGGGCTAATTGTATTTTTCAGCTTGCAATTCAAAGCAGTTAACTACAAGATTGAAGAGCCTACATTCTTCATTCTTTATGGAGAGGAACCAGAGACAGAAAAAGAAGTTCAAATTGTTAATTCTAGTCAAAACAATGGAAATCCATCCTGGTTTATGTTCTTATCTAAAAAGGAAGGTAATCAAACAGTGGAACAGGTTAAAGTACTGTTAAGCTTTTAACAGGCGAAAAGGGGAAAGAAAAGACTATCACAATGACCAAAATTTTGGTTAAAGTTAAAATGTAGTTAGATTCTACCTTTTAGAAGGACGTCAGCTGAGCCTGGGATTCCATTAAAACATGTGGTTGGATTATGGTGTTCCAAAGAAACTGACCCTTTAAAGCTTGAGAGAACCTCTGTAACTTTTTCCTCAGTGACCCTTGATTTCTCATCAAAAATCTCAGCTTGCTGCTTAAAGTTATCACATTCATTGGTCATCTTTGATGACTCAGGTGGTGGCTTAATGGCATGAGCAGGAGACTCATGGCAAGAGCTGCTGATTAACCATTTCTCTGCATCATCCCACTTTGAAGGAAAGCTCTTCCTAGCAAGATTGCCACCACTGAAGCTGAAAACTGGTCTGCCTGGTGTAGAAGGAGCTTCGAAAGCTCTCCTTTGTGCAGTGACTGAGTTCACTCCTCTCTTTCTCTGAGTTGAAACATCCAAAAATCCTCCTCCTCCGCCATCTGTGCTGTTGTTTGACGCTGCCATTGGAAATGCCTTGACAAACTCCGATGTCTCCTTGAGATTAAGCTTGCAAAGTGGGTCAGGGAAACTGTCTGCAAATGGGTTGCCCTTGCTTTGTCCATAAAATCTTGCATTAGCCTCCAGCGGTGGTTCCTGAATTACATTGAAACAAAAGCCATGGCGTAAAAACAAAAACAAGAAAGACAAAAACAAAACAAATGTGGGATCTTTAAGCTCGTTACCCCGTTAGATGGAAACAAAGGTGGAGCTTGAAAGTATTTGGGACTAGCAAGATCCATGCCTTTGTTGAAGATAACTTTTTCTCTTTGGTAACCCGGTCAAGTGTGTTTTTTCAGCTGCATACGAATGAAAACTGTGCCATGAGAAAGCGATTGGAAAGTGAGTTGAGTAGAGTTAGCCAAACAAGGAAAAAGCTTTGACTACTAGAAACCATGGACCAATAATTCTTCCTGTGACCCACATGGGATAACCATTAAACAAAGCTTTGATCTTGTCTGAATGCCTCTCCCTTCCAAAATGAAACAGCAGTGACACATTGTCCTAGTCTCGCGGAGTTAGAAAGATAAGCAAGGAGACGAAATCGTACTTCATCAAAAGAAGAGGGACTTTGGAAGATGAACATAAAAAAATGAAGAACCCTTGACTCTAGTGTTATCAGTTTTCTGAGCTGCACTCCCGCCGCGGTCCTGCTTTTAAAGCTGAGAAATGACAAGAGGAAGGAAATTTTAATTGGTTTATTTCTCTTTGCATTCTTCTTGAGAAGCTTCTTATTGGATTTTATCTCTCCTTTAGGGTGAGCATTTCTTGGTTCATAGGCTCATAAGCTACTGCCATTGCAGGTAAGCATTAGTTAAAACTTCTGTCCTTTCTTCCATGTTTACTAAAACCTTTTCTATTTTGCTTAGGCACTTTCCATCGCTCTTTTAGGAGAATTTGTTTGGAAAGAATATTGATTTCTTTGGGGTTTGGATAGTTGGGAGTTGGGACAACTCTCAGTTGAAATAAATACTGCTTGTTGAAACAGGAATCTCTTTCAAAATTCAAAAAAACATTATGAATCATCTCAGTTTGACACTATATACTTTAATGCAATCCACTTATTAGTACTTTGATTCATAAATGTTTGGACTAAGTTTCTTTTCGTGGTTCCAAGAGTAAAAAAGTGCATTAAAGATCATCAAATAAATAATTTATATCCGAGAATCTGACACAAATGGTTAAAGTTTAAATTTTGCATTTAAATTTGAATTTTCATAATTTATTTATAAATTTAAAAAAACCTAAATGAATTCGTAAATTTTAATAATAAATTAGCGATATATCTTGATCTTAAAAATGGATTAACCTCTTTAGTTGTTAAACTTTTCTAACTAACAAAAAAAAATAAACAAGCTATATTCAGGTACTTTGAAAATTGAATCAAATAATCATGTCCTTACTTTTAAGGCACATGTTTTTTAAGTTTAGCATTCAAATTTTAATATGTGCATTTTTTATTTTCCAAATTAAAGTTATAATTTGTACAACAATTAATGACAGACATAATTGACCTAAGTAACAAGTGAGTTTTTTCATTTGAATTTGAATTTTTACATAATTTAGTTGGTAGCATCAAAATCTGTTGTATTTAATTGCAATCATTGAGCCTTAATTTATAGTAATAGATAAAAAATTTAGTATTAAATTTTTAAATAATACACTTGCAAAGAAAAACATAGGGGAGAGGAATTAGAGCAGCAGAATCACTGTGGGAATTTTATACCGTTTGTGGTCCACAGCCTGAGCCCTTCACTGAATAAGAAGTCAATAATGATAGGCCCAAAAAAGAGGTTGGGTGCGGGAAATATACCAGGAGTCACTGGGTTAGCTGACCTGTGGGCTCCAAAATAGTTGAACTTACAGTACTTGGGCTTACAGTTTATACTCCTCTGCCATTGGCCGGCCCGCCATGCTGATCTGTTGACAATGATGTTTAGTTCTTTCCTAGTAGTCGTTGATATCTTATCGACGAAAATTTTTAACTCAACAAGCATAATGATATTAGTGGTACATTTTTATTAGAATTATTATCTAATATATTGTTAGTAAAGTGTTAGACTTTACAAATAGAATTAAAATGGTAACACATATCTTATTTTATTTTTTTAATATTCTATCTTAACTTTGTTTATAAAGTTTAAAAACTCTACTAACAATATATTGGATAATAATCCTATTTATTAAAAGGTACCATCATAATTAACATATTACATTCAATAAACTAGTAAATAATAAATAACTAGGCTTAATAGTCAAATAAGTCCTTAACCTTTAGCCCAAAATGGAATTTTGCCCTCAACGTTTTATCGCATGAAATTCAGTCCATAAACTTTTATTTCAGTGAAAATAAACCATTAACCTTTTACAATTATGTAATTAAGTCAAAATCTGTTACATGACACTAACTGCCGTTAGTTTTGCATACGTGGCAGCTGACGTGGATAGCTTAGATGGCTGTCACGTGGCATGCCACGTATGCAAAACTAACGGCAGTTAGTGTCATTTAACAGATTTGGTCTATTTTCACTGAAGTAAAAGTTTATGGACTGAATTTCATGCGATAAAACGTTGATGGCAGAATTCTATTTTGGCTAAAGGTTGAGGGCTTATTTGACTATTAAGCCTAAATAACTACAACTAACTAAACTAGTAAATAAATAGATTAAATTAAGTTCACAATTGGTAAGACTTAAATTTGAGACATCTAAGTCTCAAAACCTCCTCTTTACCATGAAGCTAAAATCTTAGTGGCAACTCTTTATTCTTTTAATAAATTATTATCCAATATACTATCAATGAAATTTTTAAGCTCCCTAAGTGGATTAAGATAGTAACATACATGCCTCCCTTTTATTTATTTTTATTTTTTAGCATTTCCTAAATGGTTTTGTGTCACTATTTTGATCATGTTTTTGGAGTCTAAAAATTTCACTAGTAATACATTGGATGATAATTGTTTTAATTATTTTTTATTATTTTTTAATATACAATAAGGAATTTGTCACTCTATAAATTCTACTCGTAAATTTTAGAAATTCAAGTGATAATGTATGAGATAAATTTTCAATTCTTATACACTATTATTAGTTTCTGGAAAAAGTAAATTCCTGTTGACTATAGAAAAAGTAGGAAAAGAAATTTTCACAAATCACAAAGCAGTGAATGGTGAAGCTAAAATTGTTTGCTTCTTTATATTCAAAATTTAAATGATTATTTTCTCATGTCAAATTCCTTTTGTCAGCATCAAGCAAAAGCAACGGCATGGAATCTAAGACTTTGATTGAAATGATTATACTCTAACTTTGAAAGTATAAGAACTCAAAAATCTTTGTTATATAAAAAAAATGTAATATATAAAGATTTCTGTTCTCTATTAAACTTTATGGGGTGGTGTCACAAATCTAGATTCCATTATTGAATAGAGGAGAAGAAGAAAGAAAGAAGTGGTTAGAACATGATCTAAGTTCTCAATAATGGAGTCTAATATTTTTATTACCCTGTACAGTTTGAATAGAAAACGGATGTGAAGATAATAGAATTATTATCAATCACACAAAAAATAAAATTAACCCAAATTTGAAAACTCATTGAAAAGTTTAAATTTAAACACATATATTTGAATTTACAAAAAAAAAAAAGATATGGAATTTAATATAATTCAAACTAAAAAAAATCCAAACATTGACATTGATTTAATTTAAATTCATAATAAGTTGAACCCAGCACTAAAATTTAACATTAACGAGTTTTTCCTAAAAATTCAATTATAACAAAATTTTAATTCAAGTACAAACATGGCTTGAATGTGAGAAAACAACAAGAAAATAATGTTGGGAAAAATATTCTTCAAACCAAACACCCACAAAAACGGAAGAAAGTAAGAACAAACATAATAATTTTTAATATGGTTTGGCCAACCAATTTGGCCTATAACCACTTAACCAATTTAATAATCAATCAAACAATTACAACTATGCAATTTTTAAAAGATAAAAAATTGTAAACAATTACAAAAGCCCAACTATACCCTTTTATAATAGTCTAAACTCTATAACTCTCTGGGATATTTAACAAATCAAGCCCGACACTTTATTTATAAGAGAAGAGCCCTTATAACTTCTCCTATATTTTCGATGTGGGACTCAAGGTAATCCCTAACAAATCCTCATTTGACTTGAATCCCCAAACTCCCCAAACTGCTCAACAATATCTGAAAAACTAACATACCTCTGAGTCTTCTTACTCTTGGAAACGACTCTATCCTTTGCATCATCAAGCAAATATAGTTGTTTCCCATTCCTTTTTCCTTGCAAAACTAAATCATCATTCTTGTATACTTTGCAATAATCATCATTACTAATATATGTGTACCCACATGAAGCTAACTCACCCAAAAAAATCAAATGTAGCTAAAACTATGTACATACCTCACATTATGAAGAGACTTGACACCACCATCATGAAGCTTGAGTTGAACACTCCCAATACCTTCAATCTTCACTCTATTACCATTCTCAACCGTAATATTGCCTAAACTTTCAATCTCTTTCAATTCATCAAACCGATCTTTATCATTGCAAATATGAGTCGATGCAGCTGAATCCAAAACTCAACCTTTCTCATAAGTATGAGACCCATCTAAACAAGTTACCAATATGTCATCATCTGAATCAATTAAAGCAACACATGTCTCATTCTTCATCACTCTTTTGTTCAGCCTTCTTGAATGCAGTCATATCCTCCCTTAATGTCTTGCAACGTGTTTGAATATGACCCTTCTCTCCACAATAATAACATTCCACCTCACTATAATCTCTGAATCTTGATCTTGATCTCCCTCTTGATTCACCATGTCTCTCATTAGTCCTCCCTCAAGTGGAACATTCTACAACAACTAGTACACCTCCCCCAGACGAAGAATTTTCTTTGCCCATAAATCTTTCATTCTCACGCAACACAACTGTCATAACGTTTCCTAAGATTAGGACGCTAGACATTAAACAAATGGAGCCGCCACCAATCAATTTTTAACCTAGGTGTGATTGGCCACCTAATGACTCTAAAACTGGTCTATATTTTAAGTTTTGGGTTTGGGAGTTCATTTACGTGTAGGGAAGGTTATGGCACCCCCACAACGCCCAATATTGATACCATTTTAATCTTATGTTATTTTAACTTAGTCTTAATTATGTGGTCTTTTAATTTTTTTGTTTAAATATTGAAAATTCTTTTAAAAATCCTTCATCATTCTGGATGAACTCTTAAAAGACTCTTATCACCTCAAGAGTATTCAAGGGGTACCATTCGACTCCCTTGAAGAGGCTCTATCGTCGGAAGTATTTTAAAATTTTATTATTCCTTAATTTATTTTATTTAATTATTTTATTACTTTTATTTATTTATTTTAAATATTATTTTATATATATTTTTTTAATATTTTTAGGATTTTTGGTATTTAATATTGAGAATATCTCCTAAATTTTTCATCGTTCTGGATAAACTTAGGAGAACCCTCTCACCTAAGAATTCTTCAAGTGTTACTCATTCGCAATCGCCTTAAGGATTTCATCATCGGAATTATTATTATTTATTAACTTTATTTATTATGTATTATTTTATCTTTATTAGAATGTAAATTTTATTATTTATTATGTTTTTATCTTTATTTATCATTTGTTTATTTTGAAAATGCCTTCTAAATCTTCTATCGTTCTGGATAAACTTAGAAGGATCTTCTCACCTAAGAATTCTTCGAGTGTTACTCATTTGTAATTGCCTCAAAGATTCCATCATCGGATTTAATTGTATAATTTATGTTTTTATTTATTATTATCCTAAAAATTTTACTATTCTGTTTATTATTATTTTTTGTTACAGTTATGATTTTTATTTGTTATTTTATTTTAATTATTTGGAGAATAAAGTTTAACTTTTATTTTTTGAAAATACCTCTTAAATCTTCCATCATTCTGGATAGACTAAAAGGAATTCTCTTACCTAGGAATTCCTCAAGTGTTACTCGTTCGTAATCGCCTCGAAGATTCCATCATCGGGAAAGCTTAACCAATTCTCATAAATTTATTATACCATAATTTATTAATCTTAATATAAATTCCCTAATTTTATTTATTTTATTCATTTATTATTTACCTTTTTAATTATCTTTTATTTCTTACTTGTACATATTGTTACTTATTTACTTAACTTTGAAATTTTACTTATTCTCTTGATTTTTGTTATTTATTATTATTTTTTATTAATCTTATATACTCCTATATTTCATTATTATTTTTTAATATCTTTATTATAAAGAAAAACAACCTACACTATCAAGTACATCATTAATAACGAGAATATGACAACAAAGAAATAAAGTAAGAAAGCTTTCCTTGGTAATGGGCACTCAAACTTACAAAAGCAAATTAGTTTGGACTTTGATGATTTGCTGATGTGGGTTACTCTTGGATTTGATGGGCAATAAGCAACACTTTTAGCAACTGTATGTCGCTAGCTACAACCCGACACTACTTCACCCTCGTTCCTGCCAAAGAAACGCTGAAAGCCCGATGCTATCCCACCTTCTCCGGTGTGCAACCTTCCTCAGGTGTCGTCAGATTGTTGTCGCCTGCGTCTGGTGCTTGCCGTGGATGCTTCTATTGCTTGTCTGCCTTGTATATTTTCCCTTTTTTTTTTAAATTTGTTTGATGCAAACTGCTTTTTTCTATCAATTTCTTTCTCTGAGAATTCTTGTCCTAAGTTATGGGGTTTGCCCCCTTTTTATAGTCATAAACTTATTAGAGTCCTAATACAACTAAACCTATCCTATTAGTTATCTTTTATTTTTTAATATTTTATCTATTTAATTCTTATGCTAATCCTAATCTAACTCTATCAACTTTAATATTAATCTAAATAATTATCTTAAAAAATCTAATTATCCTATCTTAAAATTAATTTTATTTTCTCTTCTTATCTCTTCTTCTTTTTTTTATTTATCATTCCTAAATCCTATTTTAACTTAATTTACTAATTAATGTTAAATCTAAATCTAAAAATTCTAATTTAATTCTAGCCTAATTCTAAATTGTTAAATTAAAATATGATGTCACCTAATCCAATTAATTATTTTTTTTAAATCACATCATCCAACGTCAAAGTAGTTTTACCTACCAATAAAGTCTAAACTAAAGGTCTATAGGACTTAGGCAAAGATGACAACAACAGCAGTACCTTCTCTTCTTCTTTCAAGTCTTTGGAATCAATAGCTAATAAATGTGAAACTAGTCTATTAAATTCATTTAAGTGATCATGGAGACTCTTACCTTCATCCATCTTCAGAGAATATAAATCTATATTCAAACACAATCTATTCGTCAGAGATTTGATGCATAGATGTCTCCCAGCTTCTTCCACAATCTAGTTGGTGTCGTCTCAATCAATACATTATACTTAATCTCTAGAGCAAGTGCCAATCTAATTGTGCTCACAGCCCTCTTTTGAATTCCAACTCAATCCTTATTAGACATTCCATCTGGCTTATTTTCTTCTAATACCAAATCTAGACCTTGTTGCACTAGAAGATCCTAAATTGTGTTTTGCCATAACATAAAATTACTTTTACTATCAAATAAAGGAATCTCAAACTTAGGCATACCTCCAGACATAGCTCCAGCCATAGCTTTCCTCCTCTCGTAGGATCACGAACATTCAGCTCTTGATACCACTTGTTGGAAAAAATATCCCTCAAACTAAACACTCAAAAAAACGGAAGAAAGCAAGAACAAACACAATAATTTTTAATGTGGTTTGGCCTGACCAATTTGGCCTATAACCACCCAACCAATTTAATAAATAATCAAATCATTACAACTATGTAATTTTTAGAAGAAAAAAATTACAAACTTCTTACAAAAGCCCAACTACCTAAAGAGCCAAACTACACTCTTTTATAATAATCCAAACTCTCTAACTCTCTGGAATACTTAACAAACCAAGCCTAACACTTTATTTATAAGGGAAGAGCGTTCTCTTATTTTTTTATATAGGATTCAAGGTAAACATCAACAAATGATCTTAAGTCAAGAAATTTGATACTAAAATCAATTCACATTAAAAATGATATGACTAGATTTTTCAGTTTTTTTTCCTCTGACAAAAATGTTTGATGAGTATCATTTTTTTTACAATGAATGATTTTGGTACAAAAGGAAGAAAAATATAAATATTGATATTTGAATTTAAAATTTATAAAATTTTTGTATCTTAAAAATAAAAATATAAGTATTTGATCCAATAATGTAAGGGTATTTATCTTTTTCTGTCACTAGGTTTTCAATTCATAGCTGTTTTTGAAATGTAAAAAAATCGATAATACTGAAATTGAATCCAAGCCAGCCTGCATTTGCACGCTTAGAAATGCAATTGGTTGGTAAACAGAAATAAACATGTCTGGTTTCCTTACGTGTAGCCCAAAGACACAGCAGCAAAACCATGATGCAAGTGACTCTGTCTAAACGAATTTAACACCACAATAATATAATATCTTATCACTTAACCTCCATGACTAAGCCTAGTTGTAATCTATTGCTTACTTTAACGATAATTCCAAGGTTGATACGTATGCTTTACAAGAACTATAAAAAATCAATAGTTTAATTTACCATATTCTGCAGGGTTAATAGTTAATACGTATGCTTTACGCTATTGTTGTTCTTTGGGATAACATCTAATAATTTGTGGTTGTATTTTACGTTTATGTTATTTTAAATTAAATTTGAATTATGTAAAATAAAAAATTTATTGTATTAAAATAATATTAAAACATGAATTTTTTTATTTTTTAAAATAATATTTGTTTTTAACTAAATTCATATAGCTTTACATTTTTTTAATCTATTTCAAAGAGATCATTGTTATTGGTGGTGGTTTGTTTTTATAATGATTTGACTATTTATCAGAAAAAGTTAAGAGTAATTATTCAAAGATAAACATGAGGTTGATTGATGGGAAATTTCTTTTAAAAATAGGCAGAGTCTGTTGCAATTAAAAAAAGCTATAGTCTGTCTAGCTGATAGCAGAAAGTTTCCAGCTACAACAACAGTGTCTTGATCTAGTGATGCTAGGGGCTAAATTTGATAGGGAGAACTACGGTTCGATCTCCCGCAAATCCGTTAGGAGGAGTTTAAAATCTTAATCTCGAGACCCGCTTCGAGATCGGATTAGTCGATCCAATGAGTTCGGATACCGGTTGGGAAACCAAAAAAAAAAAAAAATTTCCAGCTACGAGAAAGGGAGATATTCACAGCCATAGGGAAGCCATGGATAAGGAGATGGTTGGAAGCTCAATTATTTTGCAGTCATCTGAAAACCTGACACCCTTATCATTGGAGTTCAGTGGGTATGAAAAGAATTATGTAGAATTGAAATTGAAATTTGAATTTTAGTATTTATATTTTTTGAATTAAAAGGTTTGATTGTAAAAAAAAAAAAAAACCTAGGGCATTTTTATCTTTTTCAATTTGTCCGTGACACAATTCTTCTTTTTCTTTCTGGAATAGAGTCTCTTCTCGGTTTTCAGTAGATTGGATAATTTATGATATGTAAAATTATATTAGTATTGGGTAAAATAAAAAAATTTAATATCATAATTTATATTGAGATAATTATTTCATATATTATTAGTGAAATTTTTTTTATCTTACAAATAAGATTAAGATTATAATACATGTTTATTTTATTTATTTTTTAATATTTTTATAAGACATATATTATGATCCTAAATTGTTTGTATAATAAAAAAATTCTACCAATAGTATTTAAAATAATTATTTTTATATTGATATGTCAAATATAAATATTATTTTAATTTTTTTAATTCATATATAATTTTTATCAAATCTTAATTTGTATAATTTTGTATTATTCTATCATTTTCATATTGTATTATATAGTATATAAAGTTATCAAAATCTAATTTCCGCATCCTTTGAGATACTTCAAATGGACGTGACAATTCCCTTCAAGTCACATGTAGGAAGCTGTTGTGTAAAAACCTCAATTGGTTATAAAATCAAGTTCTATTTTTTTTACTTATTTTTCTAATTTAATGTACGCAGACATGGAAACAAAGGGAATTAATTCTGAGAAGAATTGTGAGTAAACCCACCAACAAATTCCAAATGAAATCAACTGCAGAATCAAAAACAAGCTGACTCGGGCTTCATCAGCAACAACAGGTTGAAGATAAGCAATCCGGGCCCCACTTGCCCATAAAAACTCTGATTGCAAAACCATGACAAGACGCTAACCCGCCAATAATTCAATATACTAGTAGAATCATATATCTGTTTTTTTTATAACATAAACTTTGTAGATGCTCTAAAGCCATTGGCTTTGTCCCATTCCCTTGCATTAGCCTTCCTTTCCTTGGTCTTAACATAAACTCACTGCTCTTCCTTTCCTTCCTCTTCCCTGAAGTCTGAGATCAATGTCTGTAACATGTTCCTTTCCTCTTCATGTTCCAGTTGCAACATCTGGTCAACTTCTGAAACATGCCAACAGGATTGTGATGCTTAAACGCAACCATGTTCCTGGGAAGAAAGTATCAGCAATTCGGATCAGATCTTTCTCCAAGAACAAGGTCAATATCTTTTGATTTTCTCGTTGGATTTCAAGATTTACCCTTGTCTTGTCTTCCATGTTTCTTGTTATTGAAGCTAACGAAATCTTTGCAACCAAGTTCTCTTTATGTTTTTGACAGGTTTTTGAGGATCAGTCTGAGGGTGTAATCTGCTATAGAGATGAGAATGGAGAAATCGTTTGTGAAGGGTATGATGAGGGCCCTCGTTTTCCTCGACAGTTTCCTGGAACATTTTATCATCTCAGGTAAGAAGCTTGTCTCGGATTCCATGCTATGCCATGTTCAAATTGATATGACCTGTCTGAAATGAAGTTTTTGCCAATGTTGGACTGAATCCAGAGATGCAGAGATCCTTGATCTTCTTCAAGAAAGATGGCTTCAAATTGTTAATGGTGGTGGATTCAGGAGTGCTAATAAAGGTGTTTTTATTGTCCAAGATGACTCCAATTGGAATGATTTTAACAAATTCCACTAATAGAAAGCCTGGAAATTACCAGACTCCACAGATTTCATGAAATAATTGTTTCTGCAGCATGTACAAGAAAGACACTCCAATTATTAGAGATTGTATATAGATAGCAGAAGAACTCTCTCTTGTAATCACTTTGTTTTTGCATTATGGAGGATCAAAGCTCACTGCCCTTTCAGGTTCCTTGTTGTTTTTCGTGAAATACCTCTTCTGGTTATAGGGTAACAGCCATTTATGTGATAAAAGATCAAATAAATCAGAGATTGGAACTTTGTTATGAACGATATTATTGAATAATTTGATTGCTCAGATTAGCAGCATCAGATAAGAGAACATATTCAGCAGATATTGAATGCTGGAAACACTTCATAGCCATTCAATTCTGAATCATCCAGATCAGTTTGCATAAGTTCATGATCTGATAACCAGAATCACAATTCCTTACCTTCCATCAGCATTGACTTTTGTAAATGAAAACTTGAAAAGTCATTGGCAGAAAGGCAACATGGAAAGAAAGTATATTATATATATGAAGACTTTGGGGATTCACACACGAGTCTAATTCACAGTGATACATGCAAAAGAAAAAGTTGATATAAAATCCATTTACATGATGGAATGCTAAATACAAGAACAAATATTTTGTACAAAAATTTCATGCAGAGGTCATCAAATATTGGACCTCTAACAGAAATTCTCATGGCTTTAAACAGCCTTGTTCTGCATCTCCTACCATAAAAATATTAAATTCTCTTTTGCTGTGTAAAAAAAATTGCCCTCAAAAAGAATTGGAAAATGGAAATCAATCATACGAACAAGGAAAAACAGAATGGGAGAGTTAACTCCAAAATTTCATTTATGAATATACACTCACAGACTCACAGAATCAGTCAACTGAGGTCCCGCCTTGTCCATTCTCTTCAGCTACATCTGACTGAGATTTGCCTGGAATGATAGGAGGAGACCACTGATCTGGGATCATCAGAAAATAAGTTGACATTGCTTTCCTGAACCTTTTCTTGTATTGTTTTGGTGAAATTACAGTTGGTGCTTCATTCCTTGGCCCACCAAGGATGCCTGAAGCCTTCACCCAAGTTTCAAGATGCTTGTCCCAGGTATACTGCCTCATGAAATCAATGATTCCGAGAACTAGCTCATGTTTCTCTTCATCCACTCCAACCAGTAACGAGTAATCCATCACATCACTTGACTGCAAGGTGCAAAAGATAAAGAAATGAGTAAAATCGGATGACATGCACTTTAGTTAATCTAAACCAGAAATGTGAGTCAAGCGAAAATATCTCCAGGCATTTAAACTACACCCCTTTCCCTTCAGGGGAGCACAAGCAAAAATCTAAAACTTACTGCAAGAAAAGTCGTGTCATTCCAGACTGCTCTTTCCAACAACCGCTTTGCTTTATTACCCACAAAAATAGGGGAAGTCGGCATTGATTCAATCAAGTTCTGATCTAGCAGAACCTTGTTGCTTCCACTAGAATCAGGATTATAACGAGATCTAGAAGATCCTTTGAGATCATATAGCCTTGTGACACTTCTTTTAAACAGAAGATTCTCCATAACCAAAACATCCATCTTTGCTTCTTTCCCACCTTTAAGATGCTTTGCAGAAACCTTCAAGAAAAAAGCAACAACAATAAGTAAATAATGATCCCAAAAAATATGTGCAATTTGCCATCAATAAATAAGTTAACCACACTCCTAACATCATCTCATTCGTAAAAGCTTGAAAATATAAAGGTCTTCCGTCCATCTTTCTAACCCATAACACTAACTGACTTGTAGGTGGTAATGGTAGCAAAACCTATGTAACTCAAAAATTGGAAAACTGCATAATTTTGCATATATTAACTACTCTCGTAATGGTTCAATTTTATAAACAGACAAGGTTCAATATGTAAGCCTAAAGTATATTAATGCAAAAGCAATCTTATTTCTTAGCACATACTAAACAAAATAAGAAGTCTGTAAGTACAAAGGGAAAAGTAAGTAAGTTCTGGATACATCTTTCAGTTATTTGGGCATTAATAAGCTATTATGGCAGCCAATACTAAAGAAAATGTCAGGATTCTTCCAGCTTCGTTAAATGATGACCAATAGATAAATGATTATGATATGTAGCATTAGAGCATTTAAAGACCTAAGAATAAGCACCTGATAAATCCCAAGAATCTTTGCCAGGCATGTTGGACTTCTCGAACTAATTGATTCAGACAAGTACTTAAAATATCCAGGTGCAAATTTTACAAATGATTCCAACTCTGTCTTAGTGACTTGTTTAATGATAAACCGGTCGTCCAAGGTTTTTGCGAAAAAAGCATTGCTCTTGCCACCCTGAGCTCCCCACTTCTTACAACGACTCAGAGACCTTATAAAATCTAGCTCTGATGAGCAACATATTCTCCTTAACGCTTCAAACCGCTTTGCATAATAGCAAGTCACAGTATATTGCACTTTATCAAATGACCGATCATCTGCAAAAGACACCTTGAAGTGCAAATCATTTGTACATGAGAGTGGGTCTATAATCAGGGAGCTGCGAGATCCAGTAACGTCATCTGTTGAACCAAGACTTCTATGAGGGACAAAGGTCATTTCATCAACAGAATAGAACTGAAAGTTCACTGGATCAGATACTGAGGCTGTTAACTCCCCATTGTCTTTAGGTCTATCCTCATCATTACTTAGCTGGAAATGATATTCACGTGATGCTAGAGCATATGATATCATACTTGTGGGCTCATCATCATAAACTGGAATAACAGTGTCATTATAACCCAATGGCAAAAGTAGTCTAGCCCCACCTTGCAGTTCCAACATTCTACACGATGAAACATAGACCGGATCATAGTCACTGAATGTGTCAAGCTTTGAAGCATTTCCTAAAATGTTTTTGTTCAATGAACGGTAGAAACTTAAGAAGGGCATTCTTAACCAGCTTACAGAGTCTTCCAAATTTTCTGAACCTCTAGTGGACAATGCAGGTGAAAGAGAATGAACAACCTTTTGCCCAATCTTTTCTTCAGAATGGTCTTCTAAGCCTAAACCCTCTGCTATTGCACCTACAGCAGCAATATCTGCAGCAGCAGAATCAGAAAAAGAACATGAAATTTCCCTAGGTATTACAATTGCCTGTGGAATTTCCCCAGTCCAAGCAGCATCAAGGGTCTCTGACAAATTTTCTATGACAGGAAACTGGCCATCAGACAGGACGCGGCGAACATTTGCCCCATGTTTCTCACAGTCCAACCAGTCACACATGCTCAGGCTAGCAGAAAGATTACCATAGTCTTTGATTCCATGATTTGAATTTTCACTTATGTCTGGTTCTTGATGGAGAGCATCTGACTGATTTGTGTTGCCATTTAATTGTCTTTGGTCAGATCCCCTATCAAGCTTTGCATCCACAAGAGCAGAGTCACAGCATTCGGAGCCTTTTCCAAATTCCAACAAATCTGTGTCTTTGAGCTTCTCACAATCAGTGGGGGATTTCTCCTCATGTCCTGAATTGCTGAAACTGTCCTGGAGGCTGTAATTTTCTAAATTGGTTGCAAAAACCAGGCGATTGTCCCACATGTAAGATCGTAAAAGTAACTGCCACCGCAACCGATTAATTTCAAGAATGTCAATAACAGGTTGCCCTTCTCTCACTTCCCTTTTCAAAACCTTCTGCAATGATTCCTAAACCGAGTCCAAGAAAGACGAGAAAACAGACCATAAAAACAGCAGTGAAAATTTGACATTTGTTTTTAATTATAGACCTTTTTCAACTCAAACAAACAGAAGCAAGGGAAATTTGACAACTTTTTTCAGTTATAAACCCTTTTGAGCTTTCACCTCTAAATATTTTTATCTACAATTTTATGGTATGTTTACAGAAATTTTTAAAGGTTTTGTTCTTTACCAGAATTACATTGATTGAAAAATAATAATACCAAGTAAGTTTTCGCCAAAAGAGAAAGCCTTTAATGGATAATTTCATAGGGTTATCATGGTGGACCTCCACACATGAATTTTTCAGATATTTTCTAAAGATCTAAACATTGTGCATTGACAAGTTCACAAAATACAGATATGGCATTTTTCTAGCAGTTATTTTAGTGCCTGAATCATCAGCAGTCATACTTGTTTTTTTATGCATCAACATAATCAACTGGCATTCTGGCAGAGAAACAAAATCTGTCTTGCTAAAGAGAAAAAGCACAACACATAAAGGAAGTCTCACCCCAAACTCCAGTTTCTCCTTTTGTAACATCCCTTCTAGTTGAGCAATTCGATGTCTCAATTCAGGTGTTTTCATGATACTATTGGGTGTCCCTGTACCAATTTTTTTTTCAGCGATTTGACTTAGGGATTTGAGTACTTCAGAAAACAGAAGCTCTGCTTGGTCAACCAACTGTTTAAAATAACAAAGATAAAAATAGATTACACAAATGCAGAGAGATCTAAATCGGCTTCTTCAAAAAACCAAAATCGTTATCCTTGCACCTTATCTGTTTCCTTTTGTATCCACTCTTGATTCTCATAGTCAAAATCAACTTTCAGGGGTGGAAGGTAGACAGAATGAACATCAATTGAAGCATACCAAAAGCAAGCAACCATTCTCCCAAAGCTACAGACATTTAAACAGTGAGTAGAGAAAGAGAGTTGATGAACAGAATTTTATTGCCACTAAAATTCTGGCAATTTTATCAGCCAGGTAGTGATCTACATCATTCAATTTAGTATGTCAAACTTATAATCAGTTCACTGAACATTCACGAAGTCTCTTAGACCACTCAAAGAAATGCTATGATTGATATCATCTGACCAAGGAGTTTGTATGGCTAAAACGGTAGATTTCAACTCCAAAAATATATAAAATAATGATTAATGACACAATGTAGTGGATTATAATTAAGGGTCAAGAGCCTGCACAAGAGCTGTTTCTTAGCAAATTCTTCTTTGGGGAAACTATTTGTACTCATATATGACATCCGGTTAATAAATATAAAAACAATAGGGAAAGGAAATTACCCATAGAAACGGAGACAATCTCTATGTAAAGAATGGCCACAGCTTGCAACCCTGCTTGCAGCTGCATGGTTTGAAAAACTAAGCTCCAAAAACTTCCCAAAAGATAAACCCCAAGCAGCATCAGACATCACTATTCTCTGAGTAGCCGGAGGAAAACCATTGATCCTAGGACATTGCAGGCATCTGTGCCACATCCAGATCTTGCCATCTCTTTCACCGGGTAGGAAAATTTCAGGAAGTTTCTTAACAGATATGGTGAGGGTTCCTTGTCGATGAGTATAACAGTGTACATGTGCTTCCGAAGGCATGTCACAAGAATGGCATTGGTAACTCTGAAAAATCAGTAGTCTCCTTAGTTTCGAGAGAATTGTTGGGGTCTGTATGATGAAATATATAAATGTTAGGAAGAGAAAGTTTACCTGATCGAATAAATGATCCCGCAAAAACCGACCCAAAGGTTTATCAGAACTGCCATAGTACTTGATTCGAAGGAGATGGGATCTTTCACAGACAGTCCCTTTCCACACACACCGTGATGATAAAGAAACCAAAATGCCCTGATTGTCAGAGGGTGATGGAGGAAATTCTTCTTTTAATGGTTTTGGCTCTTCAGAATGGTTATTATGGTCTTTACTATCTTGTTGCACGGATGATGCCTCTGAAACACCTGGCTGAATTTCAACCACTGCGCTATGATTCTCTTGGTCAATGTGTGCCATAGAAAATTGTTGCAAACATTCCAAGGGCCCATCACCACTAAAATTGAGATGATTACTCATGAAAGCTGGCTCACTTTTGTCCAGAAAAACTTCCATCACTGAGGATTCTTTGGGATCCATTTCATTTTTCTTGGAAAATGCATCTGAAATAACTTTCTCAGTAGTAAATGGTAAAAGGGCAGTGGACTCCATACAAGTGGATTGTGCAGACAACAAGCTTGTATCATTAGCTAAACAAGATGGTGGAGTTTCTTCCATCTTCTGAAAATTATGACTAATGATTGAGGATGACAGATTTAGATTGGGAATACTGATAGCTCTTTGCGGTTCACTACTAGCTTGAGGTTCCTGAGATATTTCATCAGCTGAAACAGTAAAACCAGGAAATGTTGATATGGACCTCACAATATTTGATGGTTTATCCAGAAGTGCCACAGTAATGGGAGAGTTAAAAGGGAATTCTAGCATAGAGGCTCCTTCATCAGCAAGAAATGACGTCTCCAAAGCCACGTGATAAGCTGCAAAGATTCCATATTGGACCACATGCTTGACTTTCTTCAGTTCATCTCCATTTGCGCCCCTAAGTAATATCTGAAGCAAAGTATTTATATATTTAGTTAGATGAATAAAAATGATCAATCATAGCAATAAATTTCATATAGACCCACACTGTTGGGAACACAGATATTATCTCCACAAAAAGTCTCTGTAAATTTTACTGTTATTTTCCATTTCCTTTTGTTTTTGGTTAGTTTTGATAACTTACAGTGCAACCCAATGGCTTTGGGCAGCCTTCAAAAGTCATTAATGTCTTGACCAATTTCTTCCCTTCTTGTCCAGCAGAGCCAAGATCTTCCATGAACCTTTCAACATGCAACTTTTCACAGTAACCCAGCTTCTGAGAAGAGAGATTATCAATTGAAGGTATTATTTGAGCACCTGTGCAGCGAGCAATGCGTTCTAACAATGGCCTCTTGATATTGAGAACAAGTGATATGTCTTTTTCTAGAAGATATTCCTGGGCAAATCGAGAAACTGATTTCTCTACCAGAAGGACATCGGGTTGATGTGCATCTATCTTTGCTACTGCCATCTTCAAATGGTCCATTTCCTGGTTAAAGACGTCAAACCAAGAAATATAAAGAAAAAAAAATAGAATTTAGAAAAAGGCATGGTAGCTCAAGGAGATAAAAATCAATAATCCTAAATATGAAGCACCTGCTGCAACAAAGTATCAAAACTTGACAATTGGTTAGAAACCCGCTGATATTCAAGAGCTCCACCAAGGATCATCAATCGAGGTTTCCCTATTTTTGAAGTCATTCGTCGATGAGCAACATTTTTCTTGCACACAACTCCTTTGACAACCATACTATAAGAACCATAGCAAGATCAGAAACAAAAGAAGGGAACATTGACAACCAGTGAAGCATAGTTGAATCGGGATGTCAGTATCATGCAGCAAATGAAGTGATAGAAGAAGTTGTGCAACTGATAGTCTAATGTCAACAATGTACTATTATGAAAACTTGTGGTTTAGTCATGGCTTAGGTAGAAGAAAGAACAGGAGATAGCAGATATTGTCACATTTAGGAAGGGATAAACAGCGAGGCCCCCAAAATAAAACGAGAGGTGCCTCCACCTAATTGGCAAGCCACTCCTAACATATCACCAAACCTTTTTTCTATGTTTTTATCAGCTATTGATGACCATCTCAAATTGCTGCACTATATGTTATTGGGAGAAATGAAGAGGTGATGTTGTTAAGTTGCATATCAAGAAAATCCTAGCACAAATTTCTTAGATTTATACGTGAGTTATTAAATTAGAAGCCTGCCATTCAGTAGCCAGCCTTAAGGCCTCAGTCTGCACTACATTCATTGCTGAAACCTTAAAGAGAAAATCTCAAGGGTTAATGTAGACAAAAGACATGATATCCGTTTCTTCAAAGCAATCTTAGTGGTCATCTCAGTGATTTAACTAGTGAGATTTTAAATTCATTAGAACAAAATGGCATAAGGGGTCATATAGAAACATTTATTATCTTGGGTAGCATTTACCTCTCACAGCGATGTCCAGAAGCTATGCATTTCACTTTAACATATCCACCAGGGTCCATTCCTCCCCCTTTGCTTGTGTCTGGCTTCAAAAGTGTAGCAGCTTCCCATGAAAGAGCAGTGATGATCTCCAACCAGCTCTCCTTATCATTTTCATCACCCACAGGAAGGTTCTCAACCTGTAAAAGCTGAGCTACCAAAGCCCTAAAATGTCCATCAACAACATTCTTCACTGCTTTCTTGTGCTCTTCACTTGATCTATCTCTAATGCGAGACTCCCCACTTCCAAAGGTGCTTGAGTTGCGAAGACATCCCCACTCTCCTGTCACTTCCCCATCAACATCATCATCATCAAACAGAGTATCTTCCTTCTCATCGTCTTCATCTTCGGGTTCAGGAGGGAGCCAGAGAAGTCCATTATTTTCAAAATCTAGAGGCTCAGCAATGTATGAAGATGATGATGTTTCACATTCATCACCAACTTCATGTTCATCTTTCTTCACAAGCTGTGATATTCCTTCTGAACCTGGTGAAGGAAAACTGTGGTTCGTTGGAGAATAGCTTAAACATTTTGAGTCAATATTTTCTCTATCAAGATGAAATTTATGTGATCCATCATTGCTCATCTCATCAAAATCCATAGGACTATAGTAGCCATTATCTTGAGAGAAATGCTTTGTCTCAGAATCAGACAGATATAAACTGTACACATCATCATCATCATCACCACTCCTGATGCCAAAAGAAAAGCAAGCAACAGGTAAGTAATTGGAACAGCACATTAAGACCTTCTTTTTTCTCCAATTTTCCAACAGGTTTTAAAGGCTACACATTTCCCCTTTTAGTTATTCTATTTCTGTTTTTAAGAGATATATTCAAAAGATACAAATATCAAAAATAATATATATAATGCTGGTAGTGTTGCACAAACGCATGCACACTGAAGTTTCCAACTCGGACAGCCTAAGACAAATATAAAGATTTAATTTATGCTTGATTGATAGACAAAATCTGAAAAGAAAATGCAATATCGAGGGCAGGTTCTGACCTGTTCAATGAAAACTCGTATTGGTTTGAAGATGAATTTTCTGCATCCATTATAAGATCATTGCTCCTCTTTGGTTCTCTCTTGCCAGATATATCTATGCTTTTATTCATAGTAGACAGTTGATGACGGCTGGGGAAAGGCCTCAGTTGAACTTGTGGATATGGTTGAGTTGGATATGGCATTGAGCCAAGAGTAGAACCACTACTATTAGCAGTCCAACTAGATTTAGTGCTGATAAAACTAGTGGCTGATGGTGAAGTACTAAGATCTAGATTGGGCACCTGCACTCCATCATCCATAGTGGTTATGCCCGGCTCCCATTGCTTGAAACAATAATTACATACCCGAATCCTCTCCCGCTCTTCTTGGGGAATCCTTGAATCATTAGGTGGTGCAGGAACTGAGTTTGCTGTACACTTGGCACAGAAAACTCGGCCACAGTGTCGACAATGGTGTCTACGGTTAAATAATGAGAACTGGGAATCACATTCATAGCATACCCTGCAGCTATGATCAGGCATCCAAAAATCCCTAGACACATTAGCAGGCTCCTCCGATTGCCACGGGAGCCACGATTTTACTAATGTAACTAGTTCAGAAAAAGTCTTGTTAGGGGCATCCATCTACAAACAATCCTACTGCCCCCACTCATTATGCAATGCTCATTTGACACTGGTAACAAACCATAAACTAGATACCATGCAATTCACCCCGATTGAAGACACAATCCGAGCAAGAGCAACAATATAACTTCGAAAATTCTAAGAAATTAAGAATCAAGAACAGACTATTATGTCCACCAGTCCACCTATCAAAGCACTCCTAGTCTTGCTTCTCCATCTCAATCGAAGAATGACTATATAGCAGAATCGAAACTCTAACAAACCGCCACCGACTTCATATTAAACCCCAATCCAGTTATTAGCCTGGCAACCCAATCTACTCGAGGATTCAACTAAAATGAAATCAAAATTTCAACATAGGCACCTGAAAATTCTTGAACCAAAAAAAAGTTAAACAACATCACAAATTGCAACAAAGCAAACCTTACAAAGTGTAAAAGACCTCAGCCACTAAATATAGATCAAAACATGCCCTTTCTCATGAACCAACTCATACCCATCTGTCAGAAATTACTCCCACGCGTAAATTGAAAATTCCATCATTCATCCAAATAACACCAATAGAAATATCATTTCATAATTAAAACCACCAATAGACAGATAAACCAATCCTTTCCTTCCCCACTGATAAAAACAAACACATTTATAAGAAATCCAGGTTTATCTATAAAACCAGTTTACCTCAAATTGCCAATCAATCAATGATCAATGATGCAGCCAGCCAACAGATTCTAGCCACGTACGCAAACAAACCGTTATAAAGAAAAAGGTAGGTAAAAAGCTAATTGAAAGAAAAAGCCTCACAACCCAGAATGCGATTCTGCATCAAGAAACCAACAAAACGATAAGATTTTTTATCTTGATCATGAAAATATCGTTGTCAAAACCAAAAAATCCCTGAAAATGCCCATGCATTGTATTTATATTTATACAAAAGAACAATCTGGGTATATTATATCTACAAAATTGAGACAATTTGCTTTTTTTTTTCTATAAAATAATCTTTTTTTTCTTTTTCTGGTTTTTCAATTCGTTAAAAGTGCTGATTCATAGTATTTTGTCCCTTAATCCTGCGGCAGAGAAAGCGACTCAGCTTTAACACGGGTACATGATATGAACCGTAGACTCTGCTGTAGGCAAACAAACTCAAAATTCGAGCAATTTTTGGTCATGGGAGGACAATAATGACCTTGAAAGAGTTTGTAAGAAGGGACAGAGATTTTATACTTACATAGAAAGTTTTGACTTTTTCTTTTAAGACAACTGTGTAACAGAACAGATTGTAGGGTCAATCATTTGTTGTCTCTTACTACAAAGACGAAAACGCGTGTCCGGATTTTTCGACACTGCAACACTCCAACGCTCAACTGGAAGCTGGTTTCGTTTCGAAAAGCAGATAATTTTTTTATAAATTATTATATTTTATTAAGAAACAAGGGCTTTTACTTGTGAACAAAGCATTAAAAAATTATTTTTGTAATCAATGCAAATATATTTCTTTGATTGTGGTTGTGAATAAGCTAAAATACAAACGAAAATTTATTTTATATACAAATAACAAAATTTAGCATATGTATTATTTAAAATATATTAAAAACAATAACTAATTAAAAATGAAATATAAAATTATTTTTTATTTCATTTGTAAAATTAAAAGAAAAACATTGTTAATGTATTAAAAGCGAATTCAATAATGCTAATAATGCATTAATCATTCTGATTTTGATAGGGTTAAGTTAACAATAAAAAGGATTAAAGTAAGATGATGAAAGGTAAATCCACAAAATTTACCTTGAATATTGTAATGTTTGATTTAAATTTAAACAATATTTGTTTTATTTTTTTTATGGAATGTTGCCCGATAGGACGTATTTTGTAATGATAATTACCTAAATTTCTTGACATGAATTGCATATTACTTTAAAGTTTAAAGGAAGAAAGAAGTCATCATATATAAATATTATTTTTTTGGTACAAACATCATTTTAAATATTATAAATATCCATATTAAGAGAGTTTGAAGACGATGGACAGAATTAACTAATATAAGTGGGTCAGGTAAAGAAAGAGATACATGGAATGGAAAACATAAAAAAAAATTCAGTGTTTTGTAGACAAAAGCCTTTTTTCATATGTTAATGAAGAAAAAATCAAAGAGTCTCGATAAAGATTATGAGAATTAATCGAGAAATGAAAACATATATCATTTTCATTCAAATTTTTATGTCACTTAATCACATCATTAGAAGATGTCAACTATTAATTATCAAACAAAATCATTAATATATATTAAAATAATTATTTATTATTTAATTATTACATGTTACATGTAAATAATCATTAACATTTTTCTAATAACGTAATCATTTGATATGATTTGAATGCAAATGATATATACTGAATTGAAATAACTGTTTCTTACAATTTTTTTCCTTAATTATATAATTCGACCACCTAAATAATACCAAAATATTATCCTTTTTCGGTGGACTCATATATTAGACTTTAAACATAGAAAACTTACTTAAGCAATTGAGATAGGCACGGAATTGGAAATTAATGATCAGGAAAAGCCTTGGAAATTTCCTCATCATAGGAACTTCAATTTCTTAATGTGTTTGCCAACAAAATGAAAAGGTTGAGATTGGAAGAGCAAACTGGCAAAAACTGGCAAGTCGTTTGCTTGGTACATTGGTTAACCAACGACAAGCCAACTTCCCTGCTATGAGAGGCCCATGTTTATTCTGAGGGATGCCTTATTTTTCCATAAACATCTTGCTAGCAATTGCAAAGGTGAGATAGGGAATCAAAAGTACCAACATTGAATTTATTTATATGTATAACAGTATAAGTGATGTTGGTTTAATTGAGTTGTTTAATTTTGAATTAAATTATTTAAAATTGAATCCATCAAATTATATTAATTTTCATTTTTATTAATGGTATCAAATTTATTAATTTCGAAAATCTAACAATTCAAATTGAATTCAGTTAATTCTCAAATTAATTGAATAATCAAATATATTTAGCTGGATTTATATTTTAAATTTCTATTTTTTCACATTCAAAACAAGCTAAATAAAATTATTTAATAAAATATTTAAATAACAAAGTATTTATAAGTTAAAAATTCTAGCATCAATAAACTGAAAATATCATTTAAACTCCAAATATTAAATGTTTATTTAGATTTCATTTATGTTTTTATTTTTATCATTTAATTTCTTGTATTTCGGTAAAATTCTAATTAACTCCGTTAAATTAGTTTTCGAATCGAATTAATCGAAAATCAAAATTTCTAAATTTGTTTCGATAATTGATCAAAATTAATTCGATAATTGATCAATTGATCAAATTAAATTGACTCAATCAATTAACTCGATTAAAATTGAAATATAAACGACCTTATGCACATGAATATTATTAGTTTGGGAGGGAAGTATACCATATAATACGATGTCTATGATTGGCAAAAATGATTTTCAACCAATTTCTATGGAGTATTGAAATCTGTTAAACTTAAAACCGGCTAAATTCGCCGACTACAGCAACTAAAATTTTAGACGTATCTGTTCTAAAATTCAAGTTTATTATCTCCAAACTCCGTATTGCAGTTTCCAATCATAATCAAATCGTCACAGCTCAAGCTTGTGAACCAATTTAGGCTTAATTAATCAAGTAATGGGACAATGTTGCATCGTTTCTGATATTTAAAAAAGCCATGGCTTTCAATAACATGAAAAAAAAAAAACCCAAAGAATAATACGCGTTAAAATTTGATAAAAATTTATATGAATTTGATAAAAATTAAAAAATATTATGTCATGTATTGATGTATCAAATTTCAATACAAATTTCGATATAAAATTTTTATGTTTTACTATACACGACAGACAAAATATCATATCTAGTTTTCAGTTAAAGCATCGTCATCATCGGTTAAAGCATGAGCCTGATTATAATCGGATTAAACAAAGGCAGGCAGGAACCAGACAAAGATTCTACTGGTTGCAGCATCGGATACATAGCCCGTACGCTATTGTTTTTCTAAATGCTGGCTGAGGTGTTTCGCACATCTGGTTAATGATCTAGACACTAGATTAGAGTGATATTAAGGCCTGGCCTGAGTTAATCTTCTAGTTGAAATAGTACTGAAGCCCTACATCGTGACATCCAATCAAAACGATAAGGTTTCAATAAATTATAGATTGATGATAAACTTATAAACATTCTGCAATTTTTTTATTCTTTATAGCTTTATCTCTTAATGCTTAAAGATCAAGTCAAGAAGCCAAATAAGAATTCATATTCTTGATCTAATCACTCTCTTAAATTAGTAGAGTAGATTCATCAGACGTTATTGCTAGGTTACATTTAGTATACCGAAGTTTGAGTTTAGAACGAGTTTAAACATTGACTCAATGATCATGTCTCCACTTGTAGACAAGAAATTTGAGTTTCAGCATGCATTAAAGAATTTCAGTTGGAACTTGTATAATTTTAATTAATAAGTAATTAAGAAAATAGCATTTTTAAAATTATCTGGGTAATCACTAGTGATTATGAAGCATGCATGAGTCTGCTAATATTCTAATTTTCTTCAATACCTCACAGAAAGTACTAAAAATTTTGTATAAAACCTCCAGAGGTTTTGGACAGAAAATCGAAGTTTACTTTCTTTCAGATGGCAAAGATCGATCCCCAAGTTCCCTTCACGACATCCAAGCAAGAAACTTTCACAATTTGGATGAAATCTCTGATCCTGAGCGGCAAAGGCTGCACTGTGTTTGATTCAAGCGGCCAGATTGTTTATCGTGTTGATAACTACAATTGCAAGTGCAGCGACGAAGTTCACCTCATGGATTTCACCGGCAAAGTGTT
The DNA here is from genome assembly GCA_032173925.1 of Heritiera fomes. Classification (NCBI taxonomy): domain Eukaryota; kingdom Viridiplantae; phylum Streptophyta; class Magnoliopsida; order Malvales; family Malvaceae; genus Heritiera; species Heritiera fomes. Next base: position 7,096,914 of record JAPDPM010000015.1, read on the forward strand.
ATTCACAGTTCGGAGAAAGGTAAGCAACGAGAAATTAAAATTTCTCAGTATCATCTTGAAGCTTGGACTCGGTTTCCTGCAAAGGTGATTTTTTTTTCTTGCCGAAATTTAAGCTAGTTAGGTTCTGGGAAGGGTATAGATCATTGAATGGAAGAGTTAAAGATGATGAAAACCCAGCTTTCCAAGTAAGAAAACGATTCAGGATTTTAAGAAGTGACTCGAACTTTGAAGTTTTTGTATGGTTAGATGAAGACCAACCATGTCAATATTATCAGATTGAAACCTGACCGGGCAAGTCAACATTAACCAAGATTGTGGACAAGCTTGGCGGGCCTGTCGCGGAGGTAAATTTGGTTCCAAATGATGCTAAACAATATTCCATTATAATGAAAAAAGTTTAATTTGAATATAAAATTACAAAAAAAAACTCAATTTATATTAGACATAAAAAAACAAATCTAAAACGAAAATAAAAAACGTATCACATGACAAATTAAAAAAATAATAAGTATGAATTATAGAACTTAAGTTGAGTTATCATATCACGTTAAACATTTAATTTAAAATTATATAAAGTTTAATTTGAATATAAAATTATAAAAAAACTTAATATTTAACATAAGAACAATAGCAAAATTTCAATTAAACAATTACAATAAGCATGAATTGTTTGTAGCAAAAACAAGAGCTCTTCTTGTTTTTAAGTATTATTAATTATGATTCTTCATATGTTGCATGAACAGGCGAAGAGAAAGCAATCGAAATGTGGAATCAGTTTAGGAGAAGATGTATTGACAATGGTGGTGGAACCCCACATTGACCACTCACTCATCATGGGCCTTATTGTGGCGTACGCCCTCATCAACAATAGGATCTGACATAGTTTAATGTTTAATTTGCATAGATTAAGCGATTAATTTAAGTAAAATTAAAAACAACGATGATAATAATTTTAGTGCAAAAAAGTAATCTATTTGGATGTAATCTATTTGGATGTAATCAGGACAATCTAACATATAAATTTTATGGGATTCTTTGAATCCTCATGCTGCCATGTCACACGCAGGATGTTTTACGTGTTTTGTCTATGTCATTGATCTTTTGTATTGCTTTTCAGACGAAAAGATGGGTAATTTCGATGGGAAAGTTGATAGTTTGGAGTTTTTTTATTTAACATGGGATCCATTAATAGGAGAAATTAGTTGAAAAAGTCAGAGGTGAGGTTAAGTAAAAACCTTACTTACATTTTTTTTACCGTAGATAATTATTTTACAAAAGTGGGATCCATTAGTTGGAAAAATGTTTGAAAAAATAAAGTAAAATAATGGTCACAACTCAACTTTTTTTTCCCAAGTCCTTTTATCATTTTAATTTTTGTACTCATTAAATTGTTTTTTCCTTTTTTTTTTTGCTGGCAGCATCCTCATTTTTGAGAGGTCATGATAAAAAATTAAAAATGAAAAATACTAATACTAATACTAATAGAAATATTATCCAATACATTGTTGTATTAGCATTTATGTGATTTTAAATTTTTGTAAAAAAAGTATATTGAGGTATCATCATGATATATATATTTAAAAATATATGCATATATATAGTTTAATCATAAATTAACTCTCATAAACATTAATTGTTACCCATTCGGGATATATATGATTTTATATTTTGTAATTTTTTTTTACTTTTAAACAAATTACCTATGTTTATGTGTTATGTATATTTCTACGTGGCTATCTCTTTTAGTTCCCATGTTTCGGTAATTTTTTTATACTTATTCAAGTTGTGTTGGTTTTTAAATACATTTTTCACTCAATGAATACATTTATAATTTTTTTTTATTTTTTACTCCATTTCCTTCAAAACCAATATGGTTTTGTTTGTCAATTTTTTTCATTCACGACAAGAAAAATTATTACCTTAAAATAAATATTTTTATTTAAAAAAATTAAATAGTGAGATTTGATATTGTTAATATGATTGCATTGAAAGATAATGTTATTTGACTTTATAAAACTTGATCTGGCGCACTGAGTTGCTTCTAGTAACAATAAAATAAGTACAGTGAAAAAAATTATCGTTAAAAAATATTATATTAAAAATGAAAAAAAATTGTATGAAGAAGACAAATATATAATTGCAGGAGGGTGAAATTTCCACCATGCCGCACCATTGGTGAGCCAAACTCAGCAGAAGCCAATAGAAATTAAAGAAAAAAATATTGTATATAAGATAATGCACGGCAGCATTTGGTGCTGATAAAGTTGATAATAATCCCTTAATTACCGTTTCTAAACAGGCAGATAATCAGAAGCTCTCTCACAACTACGGCTTCCGGCTACCGAGAATCTTGCCTTTTCATTTCTCCTTCAGTTTCCTTTAAATTTTCCCGAGAAAGTGACACTCCCAAACAGTCGTACACTAAAAAAAAATCTTAAAAAAAAACAAGACACAAACGTACGTACCAAATACACAAAATTTATTAAATGTGGTGGAGATCGCCTTCCTTCATTCTCGACAGACAGCAACAGAACGACAGCGTGGCGCCAAATCCCGAATCCCTACTTCTCTCTTCTCCGCCTCCTTCCATGGCCGATTCTGTTCAAAACCCTAAATCCAACATTTCTGCCTATTATCAGACCCGCGCAGCCCACCACGCCGTTGTAACTAGCGATTGGCTCGCCCAGGCTCAGGCCGCCGTCGGTCGCCACCCCGACGATGATGACTCGTCGGAAAGCGACGGAAGAGCCGCCCCCAATGGCGGAGGAGGCGATAAGGCGTTTAGTGTTATTGATGAGTTCAATAGCTGGAGGCAGCAGCCCGATTTGGCGGAGGCCGTGGCGGCTATTCGCGCCCTCGCGGCGGTTATTGGGACTAGCCAGGCTACCACCATGATGGAGCTTGAAAGTGAGCTTAAAAAGGCTTCTGATTCGCTTAAAGTGAGTCTCTTGATTTTTGTTTTTAAATTTTAAAAAAATTATTTATTTTTGAAGTTAGTATATATGTTTTGTTTCGATTCTTGCATAAATAGTATTAATATTGTAAACCTAGTCAAATACTAAAATTTAGTTTAGCTTTGCTCGTTCAAATGATCTCAATTATCACGGTTTCATCATAATTTTATTAATCTTATAGTGGCAAATTTTAGTCCATTTTCTATGGGTACATGAGAATCTTTAGAGTGTTATATCTATATGAAAGATTCAATGAGGGTTTATTATAGACTGCCTCACTGCCACATGAAAGTTTTCAAGCTAAAAGATTTCAGAGTTTCAATGAGGCTGTCTGTGCTATGTGAAAGCTTGTGGAAAACATTCTCTCATCATCACCAATTTGCTATGTAAATGCAGAATATGTGCTCTAGTTTTCTATGTCTAGTGTCTACTTTATTGCTAGGACATTGAAATTTACCAGAGCCACAGTTTCCTTGAATGCTAAATTTTGCGAGTCTGTTAAGTGATAATGCCAATGCATGTATGATTGGTAGTATGATTGTGAAAGCCTAAAAATACCTCAAATTTGTATTATTTTCTGGTTTTTTCTTGATTTTCTTCCCATGGACGTTATGAATGGTATTGGCACCCTGGTTACAGAAGTATATTATATGTTTCTTAGGTTTCTGTGGCATAAACCCTTTGGTATTCTGGCACTTTTACGTCTCTGTGATTTTATTCATTGCTATAAGCATTATTACTTTGGTGTGGTTTGATTTATCAGAGGTTTTTGGCCACAAGAATGTTCATGCAACTAAGTAAATAGATGGTTCTCTAGAATCAAAATTTTTATGTTATTTCCAGACCTTTAATTTTTTCTTGCTTAAGAAAAATCATATTGTCTCTTAAGCAAGAAAAAATTAAAGGTCTGGAAATAACATAAAAATTTTGATTCTAGAGAACCATCTATTTACTTAGTTACATGAACATTCTTGTGGCCAAAATATCCATACGGTCTTTATAGATAACTTATGGAGAAATCATATTGTTATATTTGCTTAGACAACTTATGGAGCGCTCTCGAGTAATGGGTAAAGATATCCATATGGTTTTTATAGATTTGGAGAAAACATATGATAAAGTACCTAGGGAAGTACTATGGTGGTTCTTAATGAAGAAAAGAGTTCTTTTGAAATATATTGAACTACTTAAGGACATGTATGGAGATGCAAAGACACATGTGAGGACAGGTGGGGGGCAAACAAGTGAGTTTCCTATCACGATGGGATTACACCAAGGGTTAGCGTTGAGTCCATTCTTGTTTGTGGTAGTTATGGGCGAACTGACAAAATCCATCCAAGATAAGGTGCCATGGTGTACGATGTTTACAGATGATATTGTCCTATGTACAGAAACTAGAGCAGAGATCAATGCAAAGTTGGAAGTATGGAGACAAATGTTGGAATCAAAAGGATTTAAACTAAAGACTGGACGTTAGATGGGGTGGCGATACCTAAGTGGGACCATTTTTGATATCTGAGATCGATAGTATAGATGGATGGAGAGATTGATGGTGATGTGACCTATAGGATCCAGGCTGGATGGAGTAAGTGGAGAAGTGCTACAAGTGTGTTGTGCGATAAAGGAATTCCTATATGGTTAAAAGGCAAGTTTTATAGGACAGTTGTTAGACCAACATTGTTATATGGTAGTGAATATTGGGTGACTAAGAGGCTACATATACAAAAGATAGGTGTAATAGAAATGCGAATGTTGCGGTGGATATGTGGATATACAAGAAAGGATAGAATGAGAAATGATGATATTCGTAAGATGGTTGGAGTGGTACCTATCGAAGGCAAGATGTGTGAAAATCGTTTACGTTGGTTTGGACACGTAAGACGTAGACGTAGACTTGTAGATGCTTCAGTTAAGAGAATAGAAGCTATGGATGTTGAAAAAAAGGGTTAAGACTACAGGAAGACCAAAAAAGACTTCGAAAGAAGTAGTTTGGAAAGATATGAAGGTTTTAGAATTGGATGAGCAAATGACCTTGAATAGGAATATATGGAGGAGGAGAATACATATGGGCGATCTAACGTGAATTCAGATATTGATTTATATATTCTATCCCAATCTCTTGGGATAAAGGCTTTGATGATGATGAAGATAATGAACAGAAATCATATTGTTAATTAGAAAGTTAAAGAATGACATATTATGTGTTTAGCATTATGATATAACGGTGTTGAAGGAAAGGATTGGAGTGGAATGATAAATCTATGAATGAGGATGCTTTGTCGATATCTGGTGCTTATACTTCTTACATTTATTAGATATCCTTGTGGTATCTGGTATAATGTTGAGTAAATGACTGATACATGTTTTGATCTTCCAACACAGAATCGTGCCTAATTTTGTAGAATTTGAACGTGGTAGTGATAAAAACAAAGTGTTTTAATGGCATGGGATCTTTTACAATGGAATGAATTCATTAGGCTTGGTAGGTATTTAAACATATTTTTTCTTAGAATACTTTGGATGAGGAATTCTGTTTACAGATATGTAGAAAATAGAATTGCCTTTCAGGTAACATGCAGAAATTATCACAGTTAATGCCGAATTATGGTTGGTTTCTGCATGACAAAAGAAATATAATAAACCCATTGAGAAAAATGAATTGCTGTCTACTAACCTTCTTCATTAAGTAGGCTGTTTAGACAATGTTACCTATCTTTCTAGTTTGCCTCACTGTGAACCATATGTTTGCTTTCCAGTCGTGGGACACAACCTCTATCTCTTTGACAGCAGGTTGTGATCTCTTCATGCGATATGTAACCAGAACATCAGCTTTAGAGTATGAGGACTTTAATTCAGCTAAGTCACGCCTGATCGAACGTGCTGAGAAATTTGGAGAAATATCTTGTAAGGTATTTCAGATAATTGTGGCTTTTTAAGTAACCACTTCACTACTGTGTCATTTCACTTTAAATATATTTCAAAAATCCCCGTATAAAAGACATTGTTGGCAAACATTGCAGGCACGCAGGATTATTGCAATGCTTAGTCAAGATTTTATATTTGATGGTTGTACCATTCTGGTGCATGGTTACTCCAGAGTTGTTCTAGAAGTTTTGCAGACAGCAGCCCAAAACAAGAAGCACTTTCGAGTTCTCTGCACAGGTTCTGCTTTCTAAGTACCTTGCCATCTGCAAGCGGCTATTTTTAATTGGAATAAATCAAATGTTTTGTCATCAAAAAAGGAGTCTAGTCCTTTTCTATTTATGCATATGTTAAATTTCTGACAAGTGATTATATTTTAGTTATTCACATTATTAGATGATGTGTTTATGACAGAGTCCATCTCACCATTTCCCTTGCTTTAATACAGAAGGAAGGCCAGACAGAACAGGATTACGATTATCTAATGAGATGGCCCAGCTTGATGTTCCTGTGAAGCTTCTAATAGACTCTGCTGTGGCATATACTATGGATGAGGTGGATATGGTGTTTGTTGGGGCTGATGGAGTGGTTGAAAGTGGGGGTATCATAAATATGATGGGGACATACCAGATAGCATTGGTGGCGCATAGCATGAACAAACCAGTGTATGTGGCCGCTGAAAGCTACAAGGTGATTAAAGTTTCGCATCTTTTTCTCTTTTTGGAAGTATCTGAACTAGAAAATCATCCTATATGCAAAACACCCATGAAAGAATGGATATAGAATAGAAGTTAAGGGTTTGGATTAGCAACTAGCATACTCACTTTGAGATTTTTCTTTGTAGTTTGCCCGTCTTTATCCATTGGACCAAAAGGATATGGCGCCTGCCCTACGCCCCATTGACTTTGGGGTACCCATACCCTCTAAAGTCGAGGTTGAAACATCTGCTCGAGATTACACTCCTCCTCAATATCTTACTCTACTCTTTACAGATTTGGGTGTTCTTACTCCTTCAGTGGTTAGTGATGAGCTTATTCAGCTATATTTATAGGATGTAATTTTGCTTAAAACTTTCTCAGATAAGCTAGTCACCACTTTACTCTTCAGGAGTATATGTAGACAGCTTCATATCTCAAGTGACAATTTTGCATTCAATGCTTTAAAATTCATTCCTGCTCATACATCGGATTGGGTTGATAACAAATAGTAAATATTTTAAGCCATCTCCATGAGCACACACTCGAGAAAACACTTATTTTTCCCTTTCTTTTCCTAGTACTGGAAGAGATTATTTTTGGCGAGGAAAGAAAGCAAATTTCTTAACCAATCCAATTTTTTTCGCTCTACATCTCATTCTTTTCATGCTTCACCGTTCATACACAAATAAAAGTGGATGCAAAAAAGGAAAAAAATTGGGTGCATCTAGAATAAAGTTATAAGCGAGTCAAATTATTCATGAATTAATTGAGTTAGACTCAATGATTTTAGAATTTAATTTATTTATTTTGGAGTTAGACTTGAGTTTGAGTTATTTGAGTAAAGAGTTAAGCTTGAGTAATTTGAGTGATATTTTTTTAATATATATTTTTTAATGTTTTATTATTAATTTATTATTTTACTTTTATAATAAATAATTAAAAAATGACAAATTAAGTCAACTTGGACATTTTGTCGAGTTGAACTTGAACTTCAAAGCTAAGCTCGAGTTGAGTTTTAAGTTTTGAATTTTTTAATCGAACTCAGCTTATATTTGATATTAAATCATCTTGATTCGAATATATCCCTAATCTATAATCTTCGGAGAAGAAATCTTTCATTTTTTTTATTATTTAAAAGCGTTCTCTAAATTCATCATTTTTGTACTTTTTTTTTCTTTCCTTCTACCTTTTTAGTTATACCAGCACAGTCTAAATTAAACAAAAACAAAAGGAAATTATGTGCCTTCTGCGAATTTTACCATTGGTAATCAAGATTTCTAAACGCAATGGGATTAAAGTAAACGCAAGTAAGTTCATTGAGTCAAGTTTACTGAGTCGATGGTAACAGAAATATTCAGCAAGAGCTTCACTCAACATTTTAAGCAAAAGCTATATATATATATATATATATATATATATATATATATATATATATATATATATATATTTCTCCCTCTGCTCTGCAGCTTTATTTCTGTTTCTTTGAAAGATATTTCTCCCTCTGCTCTGCAACATCAATCTCGCCGAAATGATTCTCCGGAATCCAGTTTCCGGTCTTCGGGTCCCTCATCCAAAACTTCTCCTTCTGCTCCACTGGAATTTCTGCCCTCAAATCTGTTGCTTTCCTCACAACCGATGCCACTGGTTGCACTTTCGTGTTCTCCGCTGCAACTGCATAAGTTCGTCTGCAAACAACACAAAAACAAAACCAGAAAGATCAAACCGAAGAACATCAAACATGTCAAGCTAAGAGAAATGGCAAGAAAACAAGGGTAAGAAACACAAAGAGAAAGTATACAATAAACAAAAACTAACCTGAAGAGCTGAAAGCTCTCGGTGCAAAGCGGAGCCATGGTTTTGTTTAGTTTAGAAAACTGAATGGAGGTTTAGACTTGAGAGTAGGGTTGAGTTTGAAGGCATAAACCGATTATTATTTATAGATGCGCTTCTTGTTGCAGCTCCCCCGAATGAGGTCTGACCTGGTTGAACTCTAGATTAGTTGGGCCCAATGTAGTTTTTGGATACCGAGAGTTTACATACACAAAAAAAGGAAAAAAGAGTTCAAGCATATTTAGGACTCTTTCTTTACACAGGAAGATTCATAATGTAGAGAATCCAATATCATCCGGTGAAAACAACTAGCTTAAAATCACATGAGAATCTTGATTTTCAATTGGTGTTCATGTCTTTAAAATTAGAGTTTGTATATGATGCACTGACAGTATATAGTTTTAATACACTAGAAGTTGACACTTAATCAATAAGCAAACAAAATCAAGTCCTTAAGAATAAATATAAATATTTTTTTTTTCAATTTGCTCATAAAGATTTATTGATAAAGTATTAACATATATTGTATTAACATTGTATATAAACTATACACTGTCAGTGCATCATATATAAATCCTTAAAATTATATTTGTATCATGTAAAACACAAAATTTTGTGTTAAAATTCGTATTAACATGATAAACACAAAACATCTTTTTTAGTTTTTGTTATATTCATATACAATTTTTTATTAAATTTTAGCTTATATCACTTTAGTGTGTTTCATTTGTGTTTAAGATTGCTAAATTTAATTTCAGTTTTTTCATTAAATAATAATTTGACGATATTTCTTATCTTTTTCAATTTTTTTTCCGTTCAATCAATTCACTGATTTAAGATTATTGTCATGTAAGATTCTTGCCATGAAATAGAATGCTTTGAATCGAGATGAAGCATCTTTATTTATTTATTTATTTAATTAAATCGATCAAAATGAAATCGAATTTTGTGGGAATAAAGAAAAAACTCTAGAAATTTATCTGGATTAGGAATATAGAATGACACTAGTGAAATTTCACCGTCTTTGTCTCCTCTATTATTCGACTTTAAATTTTTCACATTGCTTTATGCAAATATGATTGTGATTGATGATCACTTAATTTTGCATCACATCCATTGCATCAGCAAAAAGAATTATGTGAAAGTAAAACAATTGTTTTAAGAATAAAAGTTTACTTTTTAAGTGATAATAACTACCATTTATATTTGATGCACTATTAGTTTATAAATTATTTACATTTTTAGTAAATCATAATATGTTATCTAGTTAATTTATAAATTTTAAAAATAAATAGTATTAAATTCGCTAATTCGCGATATGTTATTATATTATTTGATGACAATGTATGAGATTTACATAGAGCATCAAATATAAACTTTAATAATTAATAGTGAATGAGAATATTATATTATGAGTAGGGATCCACTGATACTAGTATAAAACTTCTACTAAATTTGTTTTACACACTTTAATATTTTTTTCATACTATTTATATTTTTTAATCTGATCATTAAATTTTGTATTCTAATTACATAGATCATACACATCAAATTTCAAGTTAATAAAAAATGTTTATTTGTTTCATGATAATAAAATTCTAACCACTGTTATATATATATTGAAAAAAATGCTATATTCGATTAAAATGATAAGAATATTGAAATAACCCAAAAATTTACGTGCATAATAAATACGAATAAATTGTTAAATCTATTGATCAAAAAAATTGTTAAATGTAACGATAGGTTTGAAAAATATTAATCTTACATAAATTTATAAAAATATGTAAAACAATTTATTTTACATTAATATAATTGAATCTTCTTCACTTTATTATTATTAATTTGGGCTCATTTATTCAAGTATTCCTAATGCAAATTGCATAAAAATCGGAAAAACAGGCATCTTTTCTTTTGTTGGGTGGATTTTTTTTTCCCTCCAAACAGCATGTGTACACATGTCTGACTTTTTAGGGAATAAGAACATCAAAAAAATTGACCTAAATTCGCCAAAAATATTTATGTTTAATGTGAGATGAAGAATTTTAAAATTGACTTGATTTTTTTCATCTGAAGTTAGATTGAGATACTGTATCATATGCCATCACTTTTTATTTTTTATGTAAAAACGACTAGGATATCTCAAGCTTAATTTAGATTTAATTCTTTCATAAACATCTTGCAATCACTTTCGATACCTAACAAGATATAAATCTTTAAGTTCAAGTAAAGCATCTTTGTCTTCATTTAAATTTTATAGTAAATCTTCTAGTCATTTATATGATTATGTTTTGTGATTGAATCCTTTTAATTTAATTTCATCGAAATTTAAATAAAGTCAATATCTAAATATTGCCGATTTTGATCAGGATTGTCTAAATATTCAAAAGCTATATATGAGTAGGCAAAGCACAAACATTAGTTGTGTGGCAAGCGATCATGCACTGATATAGAATCAAGATCTATTCTATTTCTGACCTTTTTTCACCAATGATTCTTTGCTTCTGATGAGGACCAATACTGATGTTACTAGAAACAGAAGTTGGGTTCCAAAGGTCAATTGAAAATGAAGAGGATTTTATTGAATAAGAACATCAGATATATTTCCCCAATATTAATTTAATTATATGCCATATATTAATTAAATTGAGTAACCTCTTTAATTATGCTTAATAATTAAGCATACTTGGCAAATTCTACAGTAAGGTCACAAAAATTGACCTTATTTTAAGGTCATGGAATTAGAACCATTGGATTAGTCAAATCTAATTTAAACCGTTGATGAAATTTTAAAAATTAAAAAACTCTTTAACCTGGTAACTTGCTAAATCAATTATTAAAATTAACATTATTTACTAAATATTATTAAAATTATACTATTATATTACTAATATACCCTTGTTATAATTGCAGTACTATTCTTTTTCTTATACAAACCTTTTTATTGTTTTTAAACCCTAATTCCCAAATCATAAACCCCAAATCATAAATCCCTTTATTCCAATTTTTGTCTGTTTCACCTTTAATCCAGTTTGTAGCTATCTCACTATTTTATAAATCCTAAACTTTAAGCCTAACCTCAATCAAATAGTTGTTTTTCTTTATTCCCCTCTTATATTTTTAACAATGGGTAAGTTTGTGGAAGAGATTTGCATAAACGATGAAAATTGCGATGAAAAGTGCGAAGAACCAATGATTTACAAAGAATGTCCTCCCAAGCGACCCAGAAATCATTATATTTTTTACCAGTAAGTTTTTTAATTCTTGACATGTTTTAAGGCAGTTGACTGCCTGATTTTATAAGTGTTTTGAAGATAAAATTTATCGGGGAAGTCGACTGCTCGATTTAAGAAGTCGACTGCCTAAGAGAAAATTTATCGCAGAACGTTAGAATGCGTAAGGCAGTCGACTGCTTAATAAACCAGTCGACTGCCTATTGCCATGGTAACATTCTGTTTTGAATTTTCCCATAGGCAGTCGAATGCTTTACAATAGAATTCGACTTCCGTAATATAGCAGTCGGCTGCCTGAATATAGCAGTCGACTGCTATATATGTGCATTTACAAAGCATTACATTGGAATGTGTGATATTTCCTTAGCTATTTCAGTTTATAGTATTGCCTTTTAAGAATAACATTTTCTTAACTTTATGATATACAACCAATCAATATGCGCTGACAAGAGAAATTTAAAGAAGATGACAAATTTAAATGAGGTGAAAATCTTTGTCAAATTCAGTTCATATGTACATTGTAAATCAAATCATATAAAATGTTTATATAATCTTTTATTTAAATTTAATTATTTGACAGGTTGCAAAAGAATTTTTATCTCTTCCTGATGATACGAAATTAGTTTATGATGAATTAGCGCTACTGACCGCCTGCGGTATGGTAAAGAAAAGAAAGTTATGAATTCAAAACTGAACAAGGTATGTGATTTTAATGAATGTGTGATATTGTTTTATAACATAAACGATTAAAAAATTGTTTATAGATAACAATTTTCTAATAAAATTATACTAGTTTGGTGGTAAATATTTTTAAATGTAGGTTTCTTGGGATACACGTTGTAGTCCACATCGATTTTGTAAGTTATTGGTAAATATTAAATCAAAATGCCATAATTCAATCCGTAGTATCGGTTTAGGAGGCTTGCTACATATTCAGGAGCATAAATTGAACAAGGATCTTTGCTTGTGGTTGATTGAAAGGGTAGATTTAAAAAAAAAATGTTTGAATTTGTACGGTCATGAGATATCATTGACTTCTGAAATAGTATCTGTCATTCTTGGTGTCTCAACTGAGGGCTCCCTTGTTCGATCTAAAATTGATGAGTCAGAAAAATCAAGTGTTTGTAAGCAATTTCGTGTCCACAAGGGTTCCATGTTGCTTACTGAATTAGAAGAACAAATTCCATCATTACCTCCTAATTCAAATGAGTTCAAGGCAAAATTCCTTTTATATGCCTTAGGTTGTTTACTATGCCCTTCAACAGGCATAAAAACGAAACAAAAATACCTTTCTTGCCTAAGTAGTATAAAGTCTGGTAAACCATTGAATTTGGCTGAATATGTATGTCAAACATTGATAAGCGGAGTTAGCAAGTTTCGCAGCAAAAGCCATGCAATGACAGGAAAAACAAGATGGTTCTGTGGATGTGTTTTGGTTCTTCAGGTTAGTATTGTTTAATTAGTTATCTGTACCATTATTGTTAATCTTATTTTTGTAACTGTAGATTATCTAATACATGTCACTTCTATATTATTGCACAGATTATTTTTTTTGATCACGTATCTGGTGCATGAATACACTATGGAAATGGATTATATCCAAAACCTAGGATTGCTGCATGGAACCAAGATAGGATTGATCAAATTTTAGATGATATTAAAGATTTCAAAAATTATCATGTTGTTAAGGTAATTTGAATTAATATATTTCTTAAACACATTTGTTTTTTTAGATATTTTGAGTTTCATAAAATAATTAATGTTTCAATACCGGATTATGATGGGAAGTTAGATGGAAAGATCACATATGACGCTCATATACCTTGTCAATGGAAAGTATGTTATTATAGTTATATATTTGTGATCATATTTTAAATATGATAGTTATAATTTTAACATTATTCTTTTATAGAAATGTTGTGAATATGTTGATAGCATGCAAGAAGGTAGGAAAGAAACCCAACAGAATGTGATGGTTGGCTTAAAGAAAGATGTAATGGAGCTGAAGTCTGAGATTGATCACATGAAAAGATCTTTTAATGATTTTTTTTGGTCAATCAAAGAGAAAATTGGCATACAGAGAGATATGGTTGAGTCGAAGGCTGAGAATGATACAAACAAAAAATCTTTTGATGATTTGTTATGTTCATTGAAGGAGGAAATTATTGAAGTCTTCAAAAGAAAAAATTATTCTCCTACTATTGGTCATTGTTGTAAGTCCGATAGTATTTGTAAGGAGGATAATGGAGAGTTTGTACGTGAAACAGACAAGCCAGACAATTGATTGGAGTGAGTTTGATTCTACAAATTTTGGTAGAGAAATTAAGAAATATTTGAAAAATATAAGTTGGTATAATTTAGCAGATCTTAGTGATAAGTATTGCCCGGCATTAGTATGTGAGTTTTACTCGGGTATTGCTTTGAAAAGGAAGGAAACATCATTAAACTGTCTCCAATGGAAGGATGAGAGTATATATACGTTTGTTAATGGCCAGGAACATGAAATTTCACCACATTATTTAGGTCATCTCTTAGGATGTAATAATGAAGAAGCTCCGTACTCAGTGCCAAATTCTTTTGATGTCAACACGGCATGGAGAAAATATACAGGGAGGACTGATATTCATGATAAGCATGCCAAAGCATCATCATTCTCAAACTTGACATATAGGTTTTTACATCATTTCATTGTTACATCTGTACAATGTCGTAGTGGGGCATTTAACAATGTAACTAGAGAGGATTTATGGATGCTTGACTGTGTTGTTAGTGGTGTTACTATCAATTTGCCTCAGTATATTATTGACCGAATGAAAGCTACTCTTAAAACCAAGATTGAAACAAATAAGAAAAATCCTTCATTACTTGGAAAAATACCCATCCCCTATGTGAACTTAATTACCTATATTGGACAAACCAATGATTTTGGGAACCCAAAGTATGATTTATTATCAATTGGCGTCGAATATAAATTGAGTTCCATAGCAAAGATGGGTTTCAAAGAAATAAATGGTTCTTGGGTGAAGAAAGCTCAGTCTGTTGAGGAAGATGAGCAAGATGAAGATGATGCCATTCATCCCTCTCAAACTGATGTGCCTCCTCCAACTACTACCGCTGATCAACCATCAAATGCCATGCTTCTTGATTATATGTGCCGATTGGATAACAAACTCGATCAGCTTTCTCTCTCTATTGATTCAAGGTTAGGAGCTATCGAGACAGATTTGGTTGCATTTAAAGCTTATGTTGGAGGAAGATTTGATCATGTTGATTCAAGACTAGAGGCTCTTGTACGTTGGAATGCAATGCCAAATCCTCCACCCTCATCTTCGGGTCAACCACCTTCACCACAACATTCAATGTGAAGTTTTAGAGTCTGAAAGGAATGATTGATGTTTTACTTTTTTTAATTTGTATAACCTCTTGAACCTTTTTATTGTATTTGAACATGAAATGTCACTTTTATATTTGAATTAACTATTATAATTATAAATTTTCTTCTAATAGTGACAATATTGAGGTAATAGGATATGGGTGATATATTTAGTTATTGTTGTTGTTGGTGGTGGTGGTGTTGTTTTTGTTTTTTTTTTTTGTTGTTCTTTAATTGGTATTGCTATGGTGGCACAGGGCAGTCGACTGCTATTTAGGGCAGTCGACTTCATTAAACCCAGAAAACGTCTGGAAAGGAAGCAGTCGACTGTTATTTAAGGCAGTCGACTGCCTTCAACACATAAATTATATACTTATCTAAAAGCAGTCGACTGCTCGTGTACTGAAATTGAATTACATTCAACTGCCAAAGCTTGATAGCTTTTGCGCGCGAAATTTTAAATTTTCTTCAACTTCCCTCGTAAATTCAAAACCATTTCAAATGTCAGTCGACTGCTACAAAAGGCAGTTGACTGCATCATAATTCACAAACTTTCTAACACACAAATAAATCAAATACACATTAAATTAAAATCAAACTCTTCTAAGCACACATAAATTAACTGGAAAAGGTTCAAAATGTCTTCAAATGAGTAAATAACTCCTCAATACATAGCATAAGAAATTAACATAAAAAACAGTGCAATTGTTCCATTTAAACTAAAACTAAGACAAATCCTAACATTCACAATAATATGAAGCCCATATAAAGTTCTTCAAATAATTCCATTGTAGCTCCTTCTTGCCTCCATTACCTGCGATTGGTAATCAAATTGAAAAATCGTCAACAAACATAAATAGAAAAAAATAATACAAAACACAAAATTAAGTGTAAACACTCACCTTCCATTCAAACATTTGTTCAAAGAGAACCCGAAGAAGGTAAATAATGTTGCGAACTGCTGGATTTTCTAGCTGTGCGCTTAAACCTTCCACTGCCAGTCCTAGTTGAAGAAGTTCCACCGGGTTGAAAATCTTCCCGTAGTTGAGCAATGTTAGCATGAATAGAATCGAATCTTTCATTCATATTCGATTCTAAGGTATCCATTCTTTGCCCAAGTCCTTGAATCATCTGAACAATCATCTCGAGGGAAGGTTGAGAAGGAGCTGACGATGTTTCTTGTTGTGCTGGAATCTCTGCCGCTTCAGAAGATTTTCTAATCCATTCATTATTTTCCAATTTCCAATCCATAAGCCCAATTGATTTCTTAGTATACTCGGTGGCTTTGACAGTAAGATCCCGAATATACCTTTCACTCAAAAGATTTTTAGATTGAGCTATAAGTGTGATTATATTGGCATAAGGTAAATTACTGGAATGGGAAACTAGCACATTCTGCATCCTTTGCATCAAATAACGTGCTAGATTGATTGTTGTTCCACTGGTCACACACTCCATTAGCCACAATTCCTCAATTGTAACAAATGCTAAACTACTAGTTTTGCACTCTATTGAAGTGGCAATAAAATGATGCAAAAATCTATAAGCAGCAGATGAAAATCGAGCAGCAGATACATCCTTAATATGACGTTCATCTCTACCACTATATTTTCGCCAAGCAAAATTTCCATCAAAATCGTCGGGCATCATGTATACACCCTCAGAAGGAATTCCTAACAAATCCCCTAATTCACCCACAGTCAACACAACCTCTTCACCATTCAAATATGTGTATAAGCAATCATGGTTTAAATCATTTCTTGAGCCTAATTCTTTTTTGTTCAAGGCAATACCACTATAAAATTCTCTAACTAAAGATGGGCTATATCTCTTTTCACTGATATTGGCTATCCCTAACCATTCAACAGATTGTAACCATTCTTCAACAACCCTCAGTGAATTACCATGAAATTCAGACCACTTAACAGTTCTATCACATATACAACTTCTATCTCCTAGTCTATCATAACGTTCAGAGTGAATAGCATTTCTAAACATCTGACCTTGAGATACCTGGCTCGAAGCTTGCCCTTGTCTTTGTCTCTTTCGAGTTGGAGAAGTAGCTTGCACTTTCCCTTTTCCTTTATCACCTCTCGTCGACATATTTGATGATTTGTTTTGAGAAATCCGAAAACTGATGGGTTTTTGATGATTTTGAATGCGGAAAGTTAGATTAATCGCTACAAAATTGATTGGGTTTTCAGTATTGAAGGTTAAATTGGCTAGAAATTGACTTAGGTGGAGAGGATTAGGGATTTTTTGAGAGAGAAACGCAGTGAACGGCTGGAGAAGATGAAGAAATAACGTGAAAAACGAAAAAGACGCTTTTATAGTGGTAGGGTTACGCCTGGCAGTCGACTGCTTAATATAGGCAGTCGACTGCTAATGTCGTAAAATTCAGAAAACCTTTCTGTTTTAAACGCAGTCGACTGCTTAATTGTGGAAGTCGACTGCCATTGTCGTAAAATTCACTAAAGCTTTCTGTTTCAATAGCAGTCGACTGCTATAATTAAGCAGTCGACTGCTACATCGACAGTAGCATTCTGTTTCCAGAATGCACATGGGAAGTCGACTTCCTTTATCGAGAAGTCGACTCCCCATGAAAAATATCTTTTTAAATATTTTGTTAATATATATTTTTTATTTATTAATGTAAATTTAATAAAAATAAGAATAAAAATAAAAGAATAATCATAAAAAAATTAACAATTATATGTACAAATTTTTATAATCAGCTTAAAAATAATGTAATATACATATAAATATAATGCTTAACTGTAAATTTAATTGGAATCGACATAAATATAATAACAACAATTGTAGTAATAATCATCATAATATTGATCACCACCACCACCATCAAAACGAATGGAATAATAATTGCAATAATGATATTAAATTAAAAAAAAACAAAGTAAAACTTGATTAGGTTTACGATCTTCTTGAGTCATTGTTAAGATAATTGAATTCAACTTGACTTTTTAGCCAACTACCTTGGACTTAATCTCTAAATTCAATAATAAGTGAATGTTGAATTAAATAATCAAATTATTTATCTTATTTCCTAAAAGTAAATTCCGGAAGCCTATTTTTATATTAACACATCAAATTATTATTATTAAACATCAAACATTAGAGTATGCATTAAACTAATACAAGTAGCGCGCAGTTGATAACAATAATTGTAAAATTATGATTACTAATCATGAAATCATTATATTACCGTAAGAATATAATAATAAGTGTAAAGTTACTAGAATTAACTTAAAACTATTAGAATCATTATAAAAGTTATGATATTAATTGTAAATTCAATGCGATTCATCGTAAATTTTATGATATTCATCGTAAATTTTATGATATTCGTCGTAAATTCAATGAAATTCATCGTAAATTTTACGAGATTCGTCGTAAATTAAATGAAATTCATCGTAAAATTTATTAGATTCATCGTAAATTCATGTGATTCATTTAAAATTTATTAGATTTATCGTAAAAGTCTGTTCCTTGTAGATTTTCTGTATGGCGCGACCAAAACCAGCAAGGCCTGCAATGAGAGACTGAAGAGAATGGTCCCTCGGATATTCCATTTCTCCCAGGCCCTCTTGATCGATTGTGGGATTGGGTCGACCATTTCTTCTCTATTCCTTCTTCTTTTAGCTGTTTCTGTGCAGAGTTCAGTTTGAGTCTAGAGGAGTTGCTGGGAATACAAGTTTTTCGAAAAGTCAAGTCAATTCATGTTTGGCCTTTAACTCTTCATTAATTGGAGTTAGCTTTTCCTTTATTATATTAACACATCAAATTATTACATTCACTGTAATACATCGTAAAATATATCTAATTGATCATAAAATTTATAACACTTATCATAAAATATATGACATCTTAAATTTTATTATATTAATAAAAATATAATAATTAGCAGAAAAATTAATGTAACTCAGGATAAATTTTAAGTAATTAATTATAAAAATACTAAGAGTTCAAATAAATGATAATTAACAGTAAAATAAATCACGTATTAAATATGGCAGTCGACTGCCATTTATAAGAAGTCGACTGCCCATATGCTAGAATCAATCTGTAGATTAAAATAACTGGGGAAGTCGACTTCTATACACAGGAAGTCAACTTCCCAAACTTTTCTGGTCATTTACCTTATATTTTTTTTAATATTAATGGGTAATATTGTAATTTAATTTTGATTAATGGTTAAAGATGTAAATATAAATATTTTCTTACCTTTTAAAAGGATAAATATGTAATTTAAATCTTTTTAATTAAATTTTGGTTTACCTGTTAAGCCATTATTAACATATTTAAATAATTTTTAAATTCTATTCAATATCCCATGAGATATTCAATATCTCATGAGATATCATGACCTTACAATAAGGTCAATATTTTGCAACCTTACTGTAGAATCTCCCAAGCATACTTGTCTGTGAGGACTTGGTTAGTTATCATAATTCTAAAAGAACTTTGAAAATTTTAATGAATGTAGCGTTTGGGTTTCAAAGAATTTCGATAAATCACTCTTTAATCTTGTCTCATTAAAAGAAATAAAGTTAATTCCATTCATTTAAGATCAAACTACTCAAGCCATTAAAGCCGATTTTTGTGAATAATTTTTTTTTATTTTAAAAATTCTCTAAGATTGTATCTTCCTCATTTGATTAATAAAATTATTATTTGTCTCGAAATTTATTTTAATCTTATCTTTCACTCAAAATTTGTGTGTATAAATTTCTGGCATATTCAATAGGATCAAACCTAGAATCTACAAGAATTGTTCCACCAAATGTGCCAGAAATTTGTACACACAAATTATGAGTCTAAAATAACATAACAAAAATTTGAAGAAAAAAATAATTTTATTTGCCAATCTGGCTCATGGGAGTGGTTTTGAATTGTCGAAAATTGGATGCTCCTCCGAACGGTTTGGGACAGTGGATGATGTTTGACTTAAGCAGTAGGTGGAGGTCTTTATAGGGCCTGTGTAGCTTAAGCAGTAGTTGTTGCTCATCTGAGTAAAAAAAAAATATTTCAAAATGAAGAGTATCTTCTAATCCTAATTTTCACGAAAAATCTGTTTCAAAAATTTAAAAGACTTGATTTTGAAAGAACGGAATTAACCTCTTTTCTTTTAATAAAACAAAATTAAATTGTGATTTTTTGAAATTCCTTGGAACCCAAATGCTATGTTTTTGGACTTTTGATCCTGAGATTTTTTTTTAGAGGCTTTGAGCTTTCAAAAACTGTGAAAAGTATCAAATGACTTGGAATAATATTGTATTTATAGTTTAACATAACTTCTGAGTTCTAAAAAAACTTTATTTCTTTAATTTTATCTCTAAATAATTTTAATTGGATTGGATTCGTGGGTGAATGTTTTTTGAAGGGCCATGAATCCTTAAAATTTGATTGGTTGAAATTATAGATTTATGTAATAATTATTTTAATCTAATTAAGAGATAAATTGATTGAATTTTGATTGGCCAGAATTTAGATTTATTCTTAATTATTTTAATTTAATTAATAGATGGATAATTGATTCACACGGCAAAAATAATTTGTTACTTGCAAAACATTTAATTAATTAAAATAATTTCATTGGACATGTCACTTCATTAATTAAAAAATATTTATTTTTAAGGATTTTTTTTTAGTTTTGCTTTTTAATAAGATGAAATTTTGTAATTGATTTACAGTGTATAATCGTTACACACTATAAATGAATATATATAAGTGTATAGTTAGTATGCCAATCAATTATAATATATTTACATCAAATAAAAAAATCAATTAAAAAATGTCACCTAATCAATGAGCAAAACTAAAATAATAGTAGTAAATGAATTTAGAGTTTCTTAACTTTCACCGATGAGATTAGTTTTTACGGTAAGAAAGAGGTATATATATGATTTCCTTTTGTACATATATCTATATAAATATATATATATATATTTATCATCCTAAGGTTAAATATCTTGTTTTATTTAATTTTCAAAATTTTTTTATATATAGATAAAGTAAGAGTTTTATATGATATATATATATATATATATATATATATATATATATATATAAACTCACAAATTTTATGAGTTTATCATATATAAACTAATAAAATAATATCCAAACAATTTTCAAGTTTTACTTAAAATAAAAATAAGTCTTTGAAGTTTTGTATTATGAAATTAAAACTATAAAATTTTATTTTATTATAATTAAAACGTATAAAATATTCAATTTTTATTTGAATGATTTAATTTGTAAATATATTTACTTAAATTTATTTGAATGAGTTCAATGAGAAATATATTTAAATTTATTTGAACAAGTTGAATGAGAAATATATTTAAATTTATTTGAAGGAATGATATTTTGGAAATTTTATTAATTGAATATTCACTCATTTTTTTAATTTTAATAATTATAATTATAATGAAATAAAGTTCATTGCTTTATATACGTGGACGGTGGCCAAAGAAAAGAGCTGGCAGGGCTCCACGCCCCAAAGGAACAAAAAAGGATTGGCATTCACAATTCAAAATACTTTTTCTCCCAATTTTTTTTTTTATATCGAGCATCATGCCTAATACTGGTATAAAAGAAATTGAATTAATGAAAATTTAAACATAGGACCTAAATAAACAATTAAATTATAGTATAAGGTCCCCTTTTAATGTGTGTATTTAATTTTTTTGAGTATATGCACAACTAAAACTTATTTACAAATATAATGAATCAAATATAATATTTATTTACAAATAAATAATTACATACAAACAAACTAATATATGTAAACAATTCAACGTAAAATTGAAACAAACACTAATATTTAATTTCTTTTTTTTTTATTACCATAAAGATAAAAGGGATTTACCAGCTTTTTTTAGCTAATCAAACCTCTCGCTTTCAAAAATAAAAATGCCATAGTTATTAAGAGGTGGCAAAAATTGGTCAATCTGAAAAATTTGTCTGATAATCTCGAACACAAATCCGATCGATTTGATTTGATTAAAAAAGTTAACATTTCAAATCCAACTTAAACCGAATCCATATTAATTCAAATTCATATTGCTCTAAACCCAGCCTAATCTGAATCTAAATTCATCCAAGAGAGCAACTAAACACACCCTAATTTTTTCTTCACACACCCTATTTTACACTACAAGTTACTGTTCATTAAAGGGGGAAAATGGGTGTGTGAAGAAAAAATAGGGTGTGTTTAGTTGGTCTCTTCATCCAAAATCAAATTAATCCAACTCCAACTCAATTTGAACCCAAATTAATCCAAACCCAAATTGACCTAAATCCGAATTGATCCAAATCTAAATTAACCCAATGAAAAGATTCAAATTTAAATATAAGACTAACAATAAATATTTAAATGTCATAATTAATAATCAAACTATTATATTATGGTAAAAATATAATATTTTTTCAATAGTATGTTTGTTATTTTTTTTGAATCTGGTTAAACTTAAATATTCACTGTTATATTACATTCATTTGAACCTAACAACAAATAAAATTTTACAAGAGCTATTGTAAAATTATTTAATAACTATCTATTATAGTTTTAGTAGTGATTATTAAATCACTTCAAATGCCTAGAGTTAATAATTATTATAGCTAATAGAAACAAAATAAAAAAGAAATTAATTTACGAATATTCGTAGATATATTTTAAAGAAAAAGACGTAATTAATTTATGAATATATTTAAATATATTATAAAGAAAATTATCATACTAATTATTATATATTTTGAATATCTCAATCTCAATTTTATTATAGATCATGCAAGATCTGATTCCTAAAAATATGGTTTTAATTCATTTTCATACCAGATCACACTAGAGGTGATAAAGGCCTAACTTGAAAATTTTGTCTGCCTTACCCGAACCAAAACCCGACAAATACGAATTGACTAAAAAAGTCAACAATCTGAACCCGACTTAATCCAAACTTGGATTGATCCTAACCCAAATTGACTTGATTTCAAATTGACTTGAATCCAACTTGACCTGATGTGAAATCCCAAATTTTCTGTAATTTTCTCATACTTGTGTAGTTTTCCAACTTGGAATAATTGAATAAATGTGAATTTCTGATATATAAAAGATATATGGGACATATGTGGAATTAAATCAATTGAGGGTTAATTATTCAATGGTCAATAGGGGTCAAAGTATTAATGGCTTAGGTGAGATGATAAAAGGGATGAGCATGCATTAAATGAATGACATGAGTCACCATCTTCACCATCAAGAATCAGCAGCACCATTTTCTTCTCCCTCTCGTTCCCTCAAGTTTCCATAAGTTTTCATTTTAGCTACCTTGATAAATCACCATCTCACGTCACCAAATTGTTAAGCTTCATTAACGAAAAACGATCCTTGTCACTAGCTCAAGCTAAACCTTTAATATGAAAGGTTGAATCAAAGTGATTAAGGAGATCTAAAATCCTGAAATTTTGGTGAATTGCAAAGGTAAGAAATTTAGATGGTTTTAGCTGATTTTGGCTATGGTTTGGAGTTGTGTAAAGTTGGTAGAGTGTATTTATTAAGCTTTGATTTGGATGAATTATGCAGCTTTGAAGAAGTGAAAAAGGACAAGTGTTGGTGCAACAAGCTATTGGATTTTGCTATTTAAGGTAAGGAAATTATATAACGAACGTAGGGTGGCTATGTCTGCATGTTTTATTGTGTTTTAAACGCCTTGGTATGAAGTACAAGTTGGTGTTTATGCAGGAAAAGTTTCATTTCGGGTCCTACTCTTAGTACCAATTAGGCTAGGAGCAGCCGACTGCCTTAAGTAGCAGCCGACTGCCTAGAGACAACCAAAGTGGAGATTTTCGAAAATCGAGACAAACCAGTCGACTGCTATGTAAGCCAGTCGACTACCATTTTCTCAGAATGTATTCTGTTTCAAACCAGTTGACTGCTATATGGGACAGTGGACTGCTTTTATCGAAAAAATATTCTGTTTCAAAACCAGCCGACTGCCCAGGGGGACAGTCGACTGCCATGCTTTCAAAAGCATTCTGTTTCAAAAACAGGCGACTGCTCAGGAAGCCAGTCGACTGCCTTTTCTCGGGAAACATTCTATTTCAAAACCGGTCGACTGCTATTTAGGACCAGTCGACTGCCCTATGTGTATTTCGAAAAATAAATTATTTGAATTTCAAAAAGAAAAAGAAATTCAATAAAGCAAAAGGTGGTGTAGCAGCTGACTGCCCTAAAGACCAGTCGACTGCCTATCTGAAAAAGAGGTTTTGAGAACCTATTTTAAGGAAAGTATATTTGTATTTGTTAAAGGTTATATGAATAGTGTTTTGGAGACTATGAACACCTTTAATGATCATGCACATCATTTGTACTTGTATTTGTACTTGATCTTGGTTGAGGAGCCCTAGTCCGGTCCTCAGACCCACAGTAAGGCATCTGACTAGTGAGAACTATGGGCTATAGACAACGGCCATATGTCTCTTATTTGTTTAGGCTTTTGGGAGGATCCCTGACCCATACGTGAGTATGCCACTTATTTGGTATCTCTCAAGATTATCTCTTATGGGATGTATTTGTGGTATCCTTACGAGATCTCTCATGGATTATCTCTTATGGGATATATTTGCTGTATCCATTATGAGAATTACTTGGTGCATGAATTTATTGGATATAAATTATCTCCCATCTATTTGAAAGTATTTGAATTTATTTGTATTTGCATATATGATTTCACGAGATTTGATATCCGTGAAAATATTTGGAAAGAGATGATTTATTTGCATTTGATATTTGTGGAAAATATATATGGCATATGCTTTATAATAGTTTTACATAACATTATAGAGCCAAGCAGGAAAACTGCATATAGTGACATAACACGCTCTTTTACATATTTTTCTTACTAAGCGTAAACTCACTCCTTTACAAACATTTTTCATACAGATTACTTGAAGTAATTTCCGCTCCGGATAAAGGAGCACATTTTGGGATTTTTTGATATACCTTTGAGACACGCTTCCTACTAGTCATTTGAAGGTATAATCAGTTGGCCGTTACTTCGGCTATTGTACAGTACGATATCACCTTTGTGTATATTTTGGGGAAATAGGTTATGTAAGTATTTGAGATCCTGATGTATGTGACACATGTTTATATATGAAAATTATATTCATGAGAATTCGATATCATGCTTTGATAATAATGCCTAAAGCATAAGAAGAAGTAAGATTAACATTGATAAACTAGTTTATTTATTTGTTAATTGAAGAAGAAGTTAGTTGTTATTTGGATAGTGACGAGGACGTCACACCTGAACCCTAAATGGATTGTTTTTTGAAACCCAAACTTAACCTAATCGAAACCTAAAATGATTCAAACTAAAGTGATTTGATTTTTCTTTAACCCAAAAATGATCCGATACAAAATAACTTAACCTAAAATCGATTTGATCTGCCCATTTAAAAACAAGTTAAATAAGGTGACTAAGTTTAGTTTTTTTTTGTTTTAATTAGTAATTACAATTAATTAAATATTAACTTTGATAAAAAAATCATGCAATAAAATATGAGTTTATATTTGATATGTTGTTAACATATAAATATCATAGACTATCATCAAATCATATTATGATACTTCATCAATTTTTAAATCTAATAATATTTAATTTTAAAGATTTTTCATTTTAAAATTTATAAATTAACAAAATAAAATATTATAGTTTACTGATATTGTTGGGGTTTGCCTTGAATCCCACATCGAAAGTATAGAAGAAGTTATAAGGGTTCTTCCCTTATAAATAATGTCTCAGGCTTGGTTTGTAAAGTGTCATAAAGAGTTGTAGACGCCGATAGAATAGCTAGGGTTTGGGCTATTAAAAGGGTGTAGTTGGGCTTTGGGATCTTTTTTAGGAGTTTGCATTTTTTCTCTCTAAAATTGCATGGTTGGGTTTGTAAGGAGTTTGCAATTTTTTCTCTTCTAAAAATTGCACGGTTGTAATTGTTTGATTGATTATTAATTTGGTTGGGTGGTTGTAGGCTAATTTGGTTGGGCCAAACCACATTAAAATTTATTGTGTTTGTTTTATGCCTTCTTCCGTTTTTGTGGATGTTTGGTTTGAGAGATATTTTTCTCAACAAGTGGTATCATAGTTGAAAGTTCGTAATCCTCTGAGAGGAGGAAAGCAATGAAGATGAAGATGAAGATGAAGATGAAGATGAAGATGATGATGATGACCATGATGATTTGGAAGAAGATGACCATGATGAGTTTAATGATGATTGGAAGAAGATAATGAAGATGATGGTGATGACAAAGGTGGAGTTACTCTTCAGTTTGAGGACTGTTTACATGCTTATTGGAGCAGTTTGTGGATTCAAGTCAAGGGAGGATGTGTTGGGGTTTGCTTTGAATCCCACATCGAAAGTATATGAGAGGTTATAACGGCTCTTCCCTTATAAATAATGTGTCAGGCTTGGTTTTGCTTGGTTTGTAAAATGTCTTAAAGAGTTGTAGACACCGATAGAATAGCTAGGGTTTGAGCTATTAAAAAGGTGTAATTGGGCTTTGAGGTTTTTGTTAGGAATTTGTAATTTTTCTCTCTAAAAATTGCATGGTTGGGTTTGTAAAGAGTTGCAATTTTGTCTCTCTAAAAATTGCATGGTTGGGTTTGTAAAAAGTTGCAATTTTTTCTCTCTTAAAAAATTGCACGATTGTAATTGTTTGATTGATTATTAATTTGGTTGGGTGTTTGTATGTCAATTTGATTGGGCCAAACTACATTAAAAATTATTGTATTTGTTTTTTGCTTTTTTCCGTTTTTATGGATATTCGGTTTGAGAGATATTTTTCTCAACAGATATAATATAAGATTTATACAAGGACAGTACAATAAATTTATAAATATGTAGCCGGGGACCTCTGCACACACAAAATACAACAAGGAACACGTTTTTGTGACGGTCAGCAAGTTGATGCAATGAGTGGTGGTACTAGCTATGGCCTATGCTTCCATTGTTCAATATACCAATAATTGGTTTTTTGGATGCAAAGGGAATTCAATAAGTAAACTAATTAACATTAAAATCACAATAGAAGATCATTTCTCTTTCATCAACTGAAAGAAGCATTTTCACATAATTCGAAAGAGTTTGAAGCTTTTCATAATTCATATCCATCGAGCATACTACTTCAACCATTGCATCTGCGCAAATCAATGTGCTAATTGGATAGCATGCTAGCTTCTTGATTCCTTTCAATTCTAATAGAAAATCTTAGTAGTTTAATTAGAGATTTCTAATCTTCATTTTCACGCGGTTAATAAGAAAAGGGTGAATTATTCGCGACCTATTTTATTTTATTTTATTTTTTATTAAAGGAATTGTTTATGCATGCTGAGAAGTTAGGAAGTTATGCATTATTTTGAAGATGATGGCATGCCTAAAAAGAGTAATTACTAAAATAAAAAATAAAATAAAAAGGAAAAAGCTTATTCATTTGAACACGTTTCTCATACTTGGCAAAATTGAATGGTTTCGAATGAAAAGTGCAAAAGGTCTTATATTCTTGGTGGGCCAAATGTATACTTATTGTAACACTGAAAAAGCTTTCAACTTCTGTGATTATTAATCACTTTGGTAAAAAGAAAAAGCAAAATGCCAAACGCGGTAACAGTATTCCCACGTTTACATAATTTTTTTTTACCAAAGTGATCGTAATTTGAACACAAGAAAATAATTGTAGGAATCAGATTTTGAACAACAAATTAAATACGACTCTAAAAAAAATTGTAATTTGTGCATATAAAAAGAATTGCATATGTTAATATTTGAACGGTTTTTGTAGTGTCAGATATACATATTTCGAATTCTTTTCAAGACAGTTCAAAAGCATGAGAGATAAAAAGAAAGAAAAGGAAAAGGGCATTATACTGATTAAATTTTTTTTATTTCAAAATTTAAAAGGTGGAAGAAGTTATTTATCTAGTCATTTTTTTAAGTTAGAGCAAATTATCAATTCATTATTAAAATTTATTGATTTATTAAATTTTCTTCTACAATTTTTTTAAAATTTTCAAATAACCTACTAATAAAAAACAGTAAAAATTTAATCATGAATATTTTACTCTAGACATTTTTATCTTAACCACTAATACTAATCTCATTGACTACTGATGATTTTTTTTAAGTGATGGTACAAACTATTTGAACTAGTGAAATGTTAAGGATAATCATTTTTTACAATTATTTTTAACACTCTTATTTTTATTAGATCACATAACTTTTTAATTTTATGTAAAAATAGATTACTCATATGGGAAGTAAAAAATTAAAATACGTAGATGCTAAAAAGTATTTTTCAAGTAATCTGTAATTATAGATAATCGATCTTCACGTAAAACTAAAAAATGACGTGTTTCAATAAAAAATATGAAAAATGACTATTAAAAGTGACTGTTCGTAGTATTTTTCTTTGAACTAAAAGATCAAAATAATCTACCCATGTGAAAAAAAAAAAGACACAATTTTGGGTAATAGAGAAGTGCTTTTAAATATACATCACTCCTTCACTTCCGGAATCTCTCTATACCCACCAATCTCTCTCTCTCTCTCTCTCTCTCTCTCTCTCTCTCTCTGTCTTTTTGCTTATTCTTCAATCAAAGGCGATGCCTCTGAAACATAGGAGCCCTTCCAAGCTGGAAGGAGACAGTAAGGAAGGGAAAAGCAAGCCAAACTATGCAAGCTGCTCATCATCAGTTGTTGTTGGGTTGAGAATCCTCATACAAAATTCACAAGGAAAACCTAACGTTGTTGTTAAACCTGCATTGGAAATCAGCCTGCCGACCTCCAGAAAGCATCATGGCAGCTCCGGCAGGTCGCCGGTTGATAACTCTTGCTTTCTCAAATCATGTCATCTATGCCACAAGAACTTGAGCTTAGATAAAGAAGTTTACATGTACAAGTAAGAAATAATTTCATAGCATGTTGTATATATATATATATATATTTTTTGAACGCCTTGGTCTGTGCTTAAATTCCGTCTGTTCAAGCAAAGCGTGAATTTTACAAGCTAATTCTGATAGAAATTATGTGAATTAATGCAGAGGTGACCAAGGCTTCTGCAGCATAGAGTGCAGGGAGAGGCAAATTGTTTTGGATGAAATGAGGGAACTTGAACTTTCTACTAAACAAATGCTAGCATCTTCCAGGCATTGTAGCACCTCCGGCCGACGGGAAACCGGCATCCTCCGGGAAGATCTCCGCCGGAGAAACAAACCCCCTCTTCAAAACCAAAAGCATTGGGCAATTGTCTCATAATTCATAAGTTCATATGTATAAAAAATGATAAGAAATTAGAGGCTTCAACAAAGAGTTGTACTTTTATTTTTTTTTCTAATTTTCTGAGAATTAAGATGAGCTGGAAGATAATTGAGTAATGATGTAAAGTGAAAAAAAAGTGAGTAGGCTTAGATATTTTTGTGACATGTTATTATACGCGGTACTAAAGGATAAATATGATTCTCAGGCGTTGTCTTTTTGCTTGAAATTCTAAGATAAGAATCCCTTCTTATTCTTGCAAATCACTTTCCTTTGTTTTGTCTGCAACAATGAAAGCTGATAATGGCCAGTGTGCCTTGGTGGATGCAGCATCAACAATGTTTTGCCCTTTTG
This sequence comes from Heritiera fomes, assembly GCA_032173925.1. Classification (NCBI taxonomy): domain Eukaryota; kingdom Viridiplantae; phylum Streptophyta; class Magnoliopsida; order Malvales; family Malvaceae; genus Heritiera; species Heritiera fomes. The sequence goes on from JAPDPM010000015.1 coordinate 7,126,609, forward strand.
CACTGTCAATAATACTTTTTTTTTGGGTCAAAAACCTTTCGGTATCCGAAAACTATTTTGGGCATCGACTAATCCGGAATCAAGCTATTGTCAGACATTAAAGGAAGAGCTCTCTCAACACTGTTTTTACTATTTAAAAGATTGATTTAAAACCTTACTTACAAGACACCAAATTTTTTCTACTTAATTATCCCAACAAGCGTTTGTTCATTGTAAACAATTCTTTGATTTTGACATAATATGATGGTAGAAAATTACGTGGATTTTTATAGTGTTTCGATATTCCTATGCCTGCATAAAGATGATGCTATCTTGGCATTTTCCTCGGAGGTTAAGAGTCATCACTTTCATTAATGGCAATTGTGACTTGTCATTGTCTCTCAATTGGTGCCAGTCGATTCCTACTTGTGATTTTTAATCAAGTTTCTTTGCATTCTTGATTCAATGAAATATGAATTTTATGGGAAACTATGTTGAGTTACAATGGAAATTTCATATGCCAACATTTTTTTTTTCGGTTACAACGGGAAAAGAGAAAACTACATGAGATTAAATTTCCTAGGAAACAAGACACCTATCTCATCAGCAAACAAATGCTGACTAACAGTAGGAGGAGGATGCCTTAACACTTCATAATCCTCATCGTTGAAGCAAGCTGATTTAGCTAATGCATCTGCGGCAAAGTTTCCCTCACGCAGCACATGCTGGAAAGTACAGTCTCGAAATTTAGTCGCAAAGGATCGAATATCTCCGACTATACTGCCAAGCGGGTGATAAGAAATATCGCCACTAAGAATAAGATCAATGGCTACCTTATAATCCATTTCACAAATAATATTGTAAAAGCCTTCTTGCCAGGCCAAAAATAGTCCATATCGTGTCGCCTGTAATTCTGCCACCATATTGGAGCAGACACCCAAATGAGTGGTAAATCCAACTAACCACTGCCCTTCACTATTACGAATCAAACCTCCTGCACCTGCTACACCAGGATTCCCCATTGAAGACCCATCAGTGTTGACTTTGACCATATCAACAGGCGGAGCTTTCCATGACACTTGCTTTTGAACAACCCCATTGCACCGGGCCTTAAAAAAGGCTTGGCTAATTTCAGATGCACTGGTTAATATAGCTTCTACAAACTGCATACAGGACATGGAGATCTTTTCAGAATTGAAAATCATCCTACATCTGCGTGTCCACAATCTCCAACACGTGGTAATAAAGATAGCATGCCAATTGACAGATGTTACACCTTCAACTACATTGGTGCACAGGTTTGACTTCACCCATTCAAGAAGATCCAAAGAGAAGAATTCAGATACCAAACCTGGTTTGATCAGTTTCCTCCAGCATTGGGCCGCAAACTCACAATCTCTAACAACATGTAATGTTGATTCCTCCTCCAAACGACATATGGAGCAAATCGAAGAGTCAGATAACTTCCATTGAAAACGAAGCTTGTTGGTAAGTAATCTGTCCTTATACAGAAGCCAAAGAAAATGCAGCCATCTCTGAGGAGCAGGTAATCGCCATAGCCACATCAAATTCTCTAAACCACTCTCCCCTACTGAAATCAATTCTCTCATGTAAGCAGACTTGGCCATATAAACTCCATCCATAGAACCAGACCATATCCACTTATCTTTGACATCAACCAACCTAGGTAGAAGTGACCCAACTACTTTTAAAGCTACAGCCAAAGGTAAACTCGTGAATATAGCATTCGAATTCCACCCATTCCCTATCATATAATCAGAAACCAACTCATTACTATTACAACCCTGCGGAATACCATTTTCTAGGAGCTCAATAATAGGTTTATCCAACCATACATCAGTCCAAAACTTCGTCTCCTGGCCATTTCCAATTCTTCTCTTTAAACCACCAGCTAGTAGATTGCAAGCTTTAATCAAGCCTCTCCAAGATGAGGACCGCCCCTGTTTCATAACATCTAACTCCTGTAGAGCTCGAATCACATCTCCCTGAACACCATATTTCAATTTCATAAACCGTACCCAGGGATTATTATGATCAGTGACAAATCTCCAGGCTGTCTTTTGTATTAAAGCTCGATTTTGATGTTCCATTTTGCGTAATCCGAGTCCTCCAAATCTCATCGGTTTGCAAGTTTCATCCCAACAAACCAAGGACACTCCTCTCTTAGATTCATTTCCACCCCATAAAAACCTCCTATTAAGTGCATCCATAGCATCAGTGAGTGATCGGGGTAACCAAGCAGTCCTCATAATGTGGGAAGGAATAGATGACGTGACAGACTTAATAAGTGTGGCCCTCCCAGACAATGAAAGGCACTTGGCCTTCCATCCCATCAAACTATTACTTACTCTATCCAATACCTCATGATAAGTTTTTTTTGTTACCCGCCCATGAATAAGAGGCACACCTAAGTATTTGCCTAGGTTTTGAGTACCAGCAATACCCAAGACACTGCTTACTCCTCTGTTCGTAGCCATAGCAACTTTGGGAGAGATAAAAACTTTTGATTTCTCAAAATTAACTTTGGCACCTGAAGCATTGTAGAAACTATCTAGAACCGCCTTAATCACATTTGCTTGTCCAGTTGAAGCTCTTCCAAACAGGAAAAGATCATCCGCAAACAGTAAATGAGACACCTGCACACCTCCTCTACCTATTACAATAAGCTTCCAAATACCAGCCTTAACTTTCTCGTCAATCATGTGGCTCAATCTCTCCATACACAAAACAAAGAGATAAGGAGAAAGAGGATCTCCTTGTCTCAAACCCCTTTGAGGGTGAAAGGCCTCTAACTTTTCACTATTCCATAGAACTGACATTGAAGAATTTTTAACACAGAATAGAATTAGCTTCATCCATTTATCAGAGAAACCAAAATGAACTAAAGTATCTTCCAAGAAGTCCCAACGCACCCTGTCATAGGCTTTCTCCAAGTCGATTTTGATTCCCATCAACCTATCTCTTCGTTTGGATCTCTTAATAGTGTGGATTAACTCCTGAGCCAACATAATATTATCTATCATTTGTCTTCCTGGAATGAAGCTACTTTGCATCGGGGACACAAGATCTGTCAGAAAAGGCCTCAATCGATTGACTAGAACCTTTGTTATGAGCTTGTACATAACATTACATAAGCTAATTGGTCTAAATAATTTCACTGTCTCAGGATTTGGCACTTTAGGAATTAGAGACACCAAAGTGGAATTTAGTTCAATAGGAAAGGAACCCAAATCCAGCGCATTTCGAACTAAATCAACCAATGAAGTACCTGTCAACAACCAAAAGCGCTGAAAGAAGCCCGCTTGCAGTCCATCCATTCCAGGGGCTTTCCATGGACTCATCTGAAACAATGCTTTTCGAACTTCTTCAACAGACACTGGGCTATCCAAACATTGAGTTTGTGTAGCTGATAACTTAATTGGGCAGGTTTCCACAATAGGAACATGAACCTGGTTCTCCAACTTATATAAATCCCTGAAGAAATGTATGACCATAGTTTTTAGCTGTTCTTGATCAGAGACCCATTCACCATTCAAGTCTTTAAGCATTGAAATCTTATTCTTCCTTCTGCGACACAGTGTAGACAAATGAAAAAATCGAGTATTACGTTCACCGTCCACTATCCAGCTTCGACGAGATTTCTAGAACCAAAACATCTCTTCTTGACAAAGGATGATATTATACTCCCTCACTAGCATTTTTTCCAACAAAACAAGTTGATGAGAATACCTTTCCCCAAGAGCCTTCTGAACACCAGCAATCCTTGCTCGTAACCTTTTCTTGTTACCAAATAAATTCCCAAAGGAGCTCTCATTCCATTCTAACAAATCTGTTTTTAACCGTTCAGCTTTTGCAAGTAAATCTGTAGATTCATTTGACCATACTTCTCTAACCATATCCGCCACCTCCTCCCTACTCAACCACATATTCTGAAACCGAAAAGGTCTTCTAGATTTATCAACTAATCCCGTCGGTTCACATTGAGTGAGTAACAGACAATGATTTGAATGTGTTCGTGGTAAATGCTTGACTAATGCATCAGGAAACAACAATCTCCAATTTGGATTAGCAATTGCTCTATCCAACCTCTCCTGTATCCTAGCAAACCCCATTCTTCGGTTACACCATGTGAATTTGGATCCTTGGAAACCCACATCAAGTAAATCACAATTCGCCATCATTTCATTAAATTGAGATGACCTCAAAGCAGATACACTCGTTCCTCCTTTCTTTTCTGAACCACTACTAACATCATTAAAATCCCCAAGCAACAGCCAAGGAATAGAAATTGAACTTGCAAACTCTTCCAACTCCCTCCACAATAAGCTTCTTACTTCAAACTTTGGGTTAGCATAGACAGCTAATAGAATCCAATCCTGACCATTTCTTCCATGTACCAAAGCATGAATAACCTGCGTTGAGGAAGCAAGAACATCTAAACGAACTACATCAGAATTTCAACAAAGCCATATTCCCCCTGAAAACCCTCGTGGTTCTGAAACACAGTAACTATCAAAACGCAACTTTCTTATTACTCTTTTAGCTTTCTCCCCACTAATTCTAGTCTCCACAACTATAGCAACTAGCGGTTTATAACACCGTAGAATATCCTTCATATTTCTTAGAAACTTGCTGTTTCCAGCCCCCTACTATTCCACAATAATATATTCATTAATAAAAATAATATTATAGGGAAAGAATCAGGCCTCATCCATACTCTTTGTGTATGGCTGCGCCCTTACTTCAACTTCCTCAAGCTCCATGAATTGCGTTTCTGGAACTCTACTCAGGATATCCGACAACATAGCAGAGACAGCCATATCATCCCTCTCCTTGGGTATGCTAACCTCAAAGCCATGGTCAACTTCTGCATTAGCTTTCCTTGGTTGATCAACACTCATCCTTTCTCTGAGTTGATTCAACCCTTGGACTGGTGTACTCTTTTTTGAAAAAACGTGGAATATATCCGTTAGACCCCTATTAGACAAATTTGGTTCCACGTGCCCTTCATTATTATTCACCAAGCTGGGCCCCTGTTTCACTGGCTTTTCAGGTATAATATTAACCAACTCTGTCTGCACGTTCTCCTTATTAACGTGCATGGGTGACATAGAATGATTCCCATGCATAACCAATTCTAAATCCTGGCCTTGACCTGAAGCCCTATTCCCCTGAATATCCTCTTCAGAAGTTGAGTTGAGAACTACGAACCTAGAACCTTTTCCATTACGTGCATCCCTAAAATCAGTACCCTCACGTACATTTCGCCGTGGTTTACGATTCTTCACAATCATCCATGGGCCATACTCAGGTGTGCAAGTCTCCACGATATCTGCCTGCACCCTACTTGGTCCTGCTCCTTCCCCAGTTACTGGTTGTTTCAATTTTTCTTTTTCCACCATGGCTGGTTCCTTCAGCATATCATTAGCAGATTGATAAGGACACACTCCTTTATGACCCATTCGTCCACAGGAAAAGCAGATCAGGTTTAATCTCTCGTACTCCACAGATTGCCACTGACCATCCAAGAGAATTTTTGGCACCAATGGTTTGTTGAGATCAACTTCAACACACACCCTAGCAAATTTACCTCTGCTTGCTGTTCGAGTTGTGTTATCAACTTTCATTGCTTTCCCAATGGCATTCCCCATTGCCATAAGAATTCGCTCATCGTAATACTCAATAGGAATGCTAGGAAATCTAACCCAAACAGCAGTAGAGTCTATGGTAGCATGCTGTGGTCGGAATTCTGGTTGCCAACGTCTCACAGTTAAGTAATGCCCGAAAATTAACCATGGTCCGTCCTCCATAGCAAATCGAAGATCTGGAGGATATGAGAATCTGACTAAAAAGAATCCCTCACCCAATTCAATAAGTTCATATTCACCTTTCGGATTCCATAATTTTTTTAATTTCTCCTCCATGATCCTATATCCAATAGACCACCCAAGTAACTTAATAATTAGACAATCCTGCCATGGCTTTTGTATGGTTTCCTTATACTCCTTGTAGATAGATGTAGACACCAAATTTTGTCCAAATCGACAGGACTACATTCGATTGGGCTCTCAAAGCACAAATCGAAACAATGGGATTCCAGGCCCATTAAAATGGGCCGAGTTTAATTTTTTAGGTTATTATTATTTTATTTTATTTTATATTTGTAATTATTGTTATTATTATTATTATTATTATTATTATTATTTGTATTGTTTGTTTTTATTCTTATTATTATTATTATTATTATTATTATTATTATTATTTATTGTTGTTTTATTGTTATTATTATTATCATTATTATTATTTTATATGTGTTTTATATATTGTTATTTTATTATTATTATTATTATTATTATTATTATTATTATTATTATTATTATCTGTTTTATTATTATTATTATTATTATTATATATATTATTTTATATACTATTTGTTTTTATTTTATTTTATTATTTGTATCATTATTATTGTTATTTATATTATTATTATTATTTATTTTTATTTCTTTTGTGTTTATATTTTATTCATCATCTTATTATTATTATTATTATTATTATTATTATTATTATTATTATTATTATTATTATCATCAGTCCCATTGTCACAGTGAAGCATTAAATGCTTCAGATCTTTCAGATGTGCCGGCAGACTCACTGCCCAGCTGCCGGTTTTCAACCCCCTCCCTAGGTCTCGAGTTCCAGCAAAATTCCATCTTCCCCAAGCCATCCATCTCATCCTTGATCAGTGCCTATGACAATCAGTAGACAACCTAAAATTGATTTGGTGGTGCTAGCCAAAAAGATCCCAAAATTTTGTTTAAGAGGACCTGGGCAGATGGGTCTCTTCTTCGGCAACTGGCAGAGAATAGAACCGAAACCCTCCCCACTCACCACTGAACCCTTCAAACCCACTCACCACCGAACCCCTCAAACACCCTCACCATCACCACGACCACCCAAACACAAGATCAACACCCTAAACACAACCAAAAACCAAACCCCTTAGCTCAGATCCGAAAACCCTAGAATCCGAGGACCCCGGGGCTCCAGATCTGAGATCTAAACCCTACCACCTGCAAAAAATGAAAACAAGCAAAGCACAGCAACCTCAATAGCCAAAACCATCAACCAAAAAACAGAAATAAGAAAGAACGAAAAAAAAAGAGAGGGAAAGGCTTTCGGGAAAGCTAGATCTAAGGGGTTGGAGTGATTTTTGAGAGAAATGGAGGCCGGATTTGAAGAAAGGGAGACGAGGGAAGTGTTTTAGGGCCGTCGGAAGATTCACCGGCAACCGGCATACGGCGGCGCACGAAAATCGCTCGGAGAGGGAGAGAGACGGGAGAATTTTTGGGGTTTTTTGGGATTTTTTTTGGAGAAGCCGGCTAAAATGAGGGATTAAAAAAAAAGAGGGCTTTTATAGGAAGCAAAACGGTGCGTTTTGGAGACGACCCGCGTGTTGACCTGCGCGTCGACCCGACCCGGATCCGAGATCCGCGCGACCCAGTTCCACATTATCCTCGCGGCCCGCATGCCACGCTGACCCGGTTCCCGACCCGGTTCCTGACCCGCACGCGAGCCGCTCTGTTGGCAGGCTTGGGCCCTGCTGTTTGGGCTCGATTTTAGACCCGTTTGGAAGGTTTTTGGGCTTTCAAGTCCAATCCATTTGGTATATATTTTATTTATTTATTTATTTAGTGTTTATTTAATTATTTATCCTGTTAAATATTTTATGCATTTTAATATATTTGCATAACACAAAAATAAATATTTATTTATAAAATTCTTAAAGATTTAATGACTTTAAGTTTAATTATGAAATTAGTCTTAATACTAAATATATAGTGTTAAGGTATAAATAAATAAACAGAATATGTAAATAACTATAGAAAATATATATAGTTTAAAAATATAAATAAATATATGAATAAGTATGTAAATAAATATAAGAAATATTTAGTGTAAGATATATAAATATTTATAACAAAAAAAATGTATATATATATATATATATATATATATATGTACAAGAAAAAAAGTATATAAAATATATATTACATATATAAAGTGCATAAAAGAAGTATACAAAACACATATAACCATATAGTTTTTTTTATATAATTAAACAATTGGTTATAAAGGAATATTTTAGGAAGCTAATGAATAAAAATAAATAAATAAAGAATAAAATAAAATAAAATAAAATAAAGTAAGCATAGAATTATTCCGATGATGAGATATCGTAGAAGTCACAAGTAGTGGTTCTTCGAATATCTCTAGGTAAGAGGAATTTATCGAACGTCGCCAAAAGTATTGAGATATTTGATTTAATTTCTCAATATTCAAATTCATGTTTATTTTAAAAATATATAATAATATATTTTGTAATAAGGAATATTGAAAAATACTAATTAAATGAAAATTAATAAAAACAAAAGATGTAATGGAGATAGCTAGAAAGGATTAATAAGAATGTAGATTTTAGGAACATATAAATACAAAACAATCAAACCAATAAAAGTTGAGAATAATAAAATTTCAAAAGTAATTAAATTAACTAAATAAACGGTAATAGAATTTCAATAAAAAATCATAGTCAAAGGAATTAAGTTATAAATCTAAATAAAGACAAGAATTAATGGAGATAAAATAATTCATAAAAGGTAAAAGCTAATGTCCGATGATGGGATGTTACGGAAGTCACAAGTAGTGATTCCTAATTGATCTCTAGGTAAGAAAAATTTCACTAAATGTTGTCAAAAGTATTGGAATATTTAGTGTGGTTTTTTTCAATACATAAGCTTTTATATTAAAAACATATGATAATAAAATTAAAATAAACAAAAATAACAAAACAAATAATATAAAATAACAAAATGATAATAAACAATAAACAAACTATATAAGAAAGTAAAAATCTATGTGCGTCATATATTGTATGCTTGCATCATAAAGGCTAAAATTAAAACAAATGGAGTTCGTTCGATGATGGGATGCTACGGAAGTCACAAGTAGTGATTCCTAACTGATCCCTAGGTGAGAAGAGTTGTACTAAATGTTGCCAAAAGTATTGGAATATTTAGTATGATTTTTCAATAATTTAAATTTTTATTAAAATGAAAATAAAATAAGTTCTTTTAAAATTAATAATAAAATTTAAATTTAATTAAATTCATCCGATGATGGGATGCTACGGAAGTCACAAGTAGTGATTCCTAGCTGATTCTTAGGTGAGAAGAGTTATACTAAATGTTGCCAAAAGTATTGGAATATTTACTATGATTTTTCAATAATTTAAATTTTTATTAAAAAAGAAAATTAATAAGTTTTTTTAAAAACAAAGAAATATAAATATAAATAAATCAACAAATAAATAATGAAATTTAAAATTAAAAATTCATTTGCATCATTTTTATTTGTTTGCATCATATGCATTCATAATAATTTTCGAAATAGGTGTGAGTCCTACCGAGGATGAGATTCTATAGAAGTCACAAGTAGTGATTCTTAAGAAATCTCTAGGTGAGAAAAATTATTTCGAATGCTGCCAAAAGTATTGGAGTATTCAATTTAATTATTCAATACAAAAAAGTTCACACTCACTTTCGATAAACAACCTTTTTTTAAATGAAAAATAATTTTGATAAATAATAAAATGCTTCAAAAATGGAATAAAAAGGAATTAATTTTTAAATGTTAATTCAAGACCATTTTATTAAAATTAAAGGATAACACATGATTACAATGGTACCGTTTTTTAACGGGCGTCGTGGGGGTGCTAATCCTTCCCCACGCGTAACCGTACTCCCGAACCTGATTTTTGTTTTCACAGACCAAAATTGTATTTTTAATAAAACTTAATTAATTTTGAGATTTTGTTAAAAAGATAAATATTTTAGGTGATCAATCACACCTAATCAAAAAAAATTGGTGGCGACTCCCTTTTGTTTTTAAACGTTTTTTCAAAATCGTCAAGCGCGAAGCCGTTACGACAATAGAGATAGTAGGCCAAATCCCATCTTGAGAGACTGATATTAAACCTTTAGTATACGATAGAGAATCCATCTCCATCCTCATCTTAGCACCATCAACATTTTGATTACCCATAAGCGTATCTCTAAAGGAAGGCTTCTGAATAGTCTCAAGTCAACACCATTAGTCCCTTCCGCACCATTAAACTCTTCCACATCTACCGAAGTAGAACGTATTTTCTTCTTTGTTCGAAGAAAATTATCATCTTCCTCGGTGGTTCTCGCTCGGGAATTTTCCTCCATAATGGTTTTGGTCATCTACTTGCTTTTTTACTAACTCATATGCCAACATTGACAAAAGCAAAATGAGAAAATTACCAGTTCAAATGAAGGGAAGAAATAATTCTTTTTCTCTTTCTTTGATCTCATTAATTGATTTTTATTAATTGTTTGATTACTGTTCTATTTAAAAGATAATATTAGAGAATAATCTTCTATAAAGTTAAATTACTCGAAGATAAAAATAGTTCGCTAATTCACTAATTGATTTAGATTAATGGTTTTTTTTATAGGAACAAAATAAAAAATTTTCATGTAATGGGGCCTTAATCTAGTCTGTAATATTGTCTATGAAACCATTTCAACCTAATATTTAGGTTCAACAGGCAAAGGCTAGAAAATACATACGGAGAGCATGTTTTTCTTTGACCAAGTTTGGTTCTTAAACAACAATTAATGGCGGAAAGTAGGTTAATTGCTATTTACTTTTATAGGACGAAGCTATCTACTTCTTGTGTAGTTATCTTTATTACTTGATCTTAAATATAGACCCAACAATTGGCCTTGTATAAATTTTATGTCTATGTAATGTAAACTTATGTTACTCTCGTATAAAATACAAAAATTTTATGTTGACACATCAAATATATAACATTTTTTTTTTAGTTTTGATCATATTAATATATAATTTTTATCAAATTTTAATCTATTACATTCATATATTTTATTCGTATTTTTCATAGCATTTCCTTATATCGTATTTAAAATTGTCAAATTTACTTAAAGAGTAGTAGCAAAGAATATGAATGGGTGTGACTGATCAACAATTGTCACAATCTCTTGGTGGAAGTCCATGAGAATTTAAGCCCCTTCTTTGATCCCATCACAATTTCAATCTAGGCCTTCAATTCTTGGAAAAAGCAACTTCAATTTATTCTTCTAATGGAGGAACATGCATAGGTATCAATTGAACATCCAAGAGAATAGGCAAAACCATCCGCCTTCCTTGGACTAGATGTGGGCTTATGCATATAAAAATGGAAGAAGATTTCAATCATCAAATGCTTTCCACTGTCTCTAGCGATGTAGGAATTATGGCAGGGATAGCAAACTCTGACAACCATCACTTGGTTGATGATTTCTATTTCTCAGCCCTGCATAATGATGAAGAAGTATATCCAATATCAGATGAGAAATATGCACTAGAGTTACAGTTGCAAGAGGCTTTAATGGGTTCAACAATCTCTTCTAGAGTGCTAAATGGATCATCCGAACTCTGGCATTTCAGTTCAAGGAAAACTCTTAAGGGAAAAGAGAAAGAAATCGGAGAATCTTCGAATTCTCAATCTCATAGCAGTTTATGTCTTATTTGCATGGATGTCAAACCAATTGGAGAGATGTTTACAAGCAACAATTGGACCATTTGTTCTGCACAGATTGCATTGGCAAATATCTAGCTGCAAAAGTACAGGAAAAATATCACTGGTTAAATGCCCTGACTTAAACTGTACAGCTGCTTTAGAACCGCAATTTTGTCCCTTACTTGTTCCTGGAGAAGTGTTTGATCAATGGGAAAATGCCCTTTGTGAATCACTGATTCTCGGGTCGCAGAAATTCTACTGCCCTTTCCAGGATTGCTCTGCCTTGTTAGTGTATGATGGAGGGCTTGATGTGGTTGAGTCAGAATGTCCGAATTGTCACAGGCAGTTCTGTGCACAATGCCAGGTCTCATGGCATGCTGGAATTTCATGCAGTGAGTTTAAGAATCTTGGCAAAGATGAAAGATCGAAGGAAGATATCATGGTTTTGGAGCTTGCTAAGAACAATAAGTGGAGTAGATGTCCCAACAGTAAGATTTATGTGGAAAAGATTCATGGCTGCTTGCACATTTCATGCAGGTTTCATTATTTCTCCTCCTACTAACTAAAACAGCAATTTCGGGTCTTTGAATTGGCCATATATAGTATGAATCTGTGAAAAATCTTTAGTTTTTACAGGTGCGGATTTCACTTCTGCTACGGTTGTGGATCTCTTTGGAATCAAGCTCATCACTGCAGATAATATATACTTAACGTACGGCAATCATCATCAAGGACAAACTTTAAAAGCTACCATACAATATGGTATTGTGGTCTAGGTTCTGGTTATATTTTTGTCATCTTATTTTCCTTGAAGTATTGATAGCAGATTGGAAATTGTCATAATACAATAGATTGGTCTCTTTCAATCATGTAAAACTATTAACAACAAATTAGAACTTAAACATGAGTGATTAAATTCAGTGGCGATGCCCAAGAAGACTGGCATTGGCTGAGATAATTAGACACCAATCATAATTGCCTTCAACCGTGAACTCATCTACAAAATCTGCTTTCTCTTCCTGACCATATGGCCATAAACAAGCAGCACTTTGGATGCTCAGCTCCTCCAGTCTAGCCGCTACGTGTTCTCTCAACTCGTTAAGCTGCATGGCATATTCCACTAGCTCCATTATAGCCAAGTTCTCCATTGACTGATCTAACCAAAACCCAAGTTTAATGTCTTCTTCAACTTGATCTTTCTGCTTTAGCGACGAATCATGACCATGACTCGCCGAGAAATCGATCAAGAGCCCCATCTACATTATCGGTGGTGAATAATCTTCCAGATTTTGATGATGTGAGGATACCAACGTCTGGCCTACATAATGTCGAAAGCTCTTTGGCTTTATTGAACAAACCTTTTCAACGTTTCGAGAAAGTTACTTGGCGTTTGCTTTCGTCTTCCAGTTTCTTGATTTCAATTCGTTGACGACCTCGGCTGATTCTTGTTTTCCTTGCCTCTGCCGCGCTGGAAGCACTATCATCCATGGCGAGAAAACAGATCAGCCAAAGAGAGAAAAGTAGTAAGCGCTGAGATTTAAACTTCTCTGTGCATTTAAGGGTTAATAAACCAAGACTGCTTGGGTTTATATAGTTTAACTAGCTAATAACCTTTCTTGTACAAGAAGACATAATAATTTAGCTTGTCTCTGCCCTGCTGTTACCGACTCGCAACTTAATTTCCTTTTATATAACAAGTTCGGCTACCTTAAAGATACAATATTGCATGAGATTTTCTTGGCTTAAAATAATTTTAAGATTGATTCTACATACGTTTTCTTATAAAAAAAATTTATATACATTTTTTAATCAATCTAGGTATAGTACACTTGGATTTATCCTGGAACTTACTGAAAATTACCTCTTGAAAAGAACGGCATGAACCAATTAAATCTCAGATTTAAAAGAAATGAGAAGATTATGAAATTATTGTTCTTAAACTATTTAATTTCTTATCTTTTTAAAAATTTCCATGGATTTATGGAGGTGCTTGGTTATGTCAAGGAGGCAGTTGGATTCTGTGAAGCAGATTTGAAGAACATTGGAGCAGATTTTATCATTTTAACCTCTCTCTCTCTCTCTCTCTTCTTTTTTTTTTATTTTTCAAATTTAAGCATTTTTAATGCTTGGGGATTAAACTCTTCTATGCTTGATTAGATTGTTAAGATCTGCATACATCAGGAGACAAGAACCTGTTCTCCCAATGTAGCTAGGCTAAAACAGGTTCAAGTTACAAGTTAAGCCCTTCCAAGTACATGAACTGTCGTTTATTTTCCATATATTTTTTTCCAATTTTCTAGGCAGAATTCCACTCCAAATTTTACTATTTCATGCCGTGGCCTAGCTCTCGTTTTCAGGCAGATAATTTTCTGGCCCAGCTCTCTTTTTCAGACAGATCGTTATCACTAAATTTGTTATCTATGCGCACAAGTACACTAGCTCAACGTCGAGTCTTCGACGGAGATTTTGACTCAACGGGAAAGTTATGAAATTCTAAGATCTTAACTTCATATCTTATCGAGTCTATAATAAGATCACAAATATCAATCTCATTATAAAATCAATGTAAATAATATATAATTAAATGTAAATTTAAAATTATTTATTGTAAATATATGATAATTAACGTAAATATATCTTATAGTAAAATTATCATATATTTAAATCTATTCATATTAATATTTACGTTGATTATTATATGTTTACGATACTTTTAATTCTAATATCTTTTATACCTAATAATTCTAAATTTGTACCTAATCATAAGTTGTTTATGTTGATCTTACAATAAAATCAAATTTTTTTACATTGTTGTAAAATTTTTTGTGTAGTGGTTATATACTAGTATGTTTTTGATTTAAAACAAAAAAAGATAAAAGAGAAATTAAGAAAAGGGAAACATATGTGGGTCACTAAAGCCATTCATTGCATTTACTTTGAATCATATATTCAAGATGACTTTTGACCTATGAACAAAAAAAAAATGACCTTTGACCACTATTGCTACAGTGTGCTGTCTCTTCACCCATAAAACATGCAACTTGTTACAAATAATCAACTCTAGCACTAAAATTCTATTAAATTTGGGGCAAAAGCCAGTTTCAAATTAAATATTAATCAATCTTCAGACTTCCAATTTCATCATTGGATGCTCTATACGCAATTGTAATCATATTTGCTGTTGATTGGGCATATTAAATTAATCTCGCATAATACTGATTAAAGATCCATGCATGCACCCTTAAGCTCAAATTAAGGGGACCATATACATATATATATATATATATATATTTATATACACACACAGTATTAATTACTATGTGAAAGGTCTCCAAGGGCTTTAATTAATATCAACCAGTTTGTTATTGGGGGCAATTAATTAGTATCAATAACGAGTATTATTTTCCAAATTAACTATTGTAATGATACATTATATATGTTACCAAATTTGTAGCCCTGGCTACTGAAAAAGAGGAAGGTCTTCAACAATTTCAGTGCTTTTGCAATGATTCTTTAGACAAAATGGTTTTCTTATAGAATTATAGTGAAGCATAATTACATGCTTGCATGTTATAATCATGTCGATAATGAACAATTACTTTTTTCATTATGAAATCACATATGAATCAATAAAAATAACAATTATAATCAAATAATTTTTAATATATATGAAAAAAAGGATTCAATAAACAAGTCAATTAAACAATTAACTACAAATGGATACGTATATAATTGGATTAAAATCTGGCATAGAACTTGAATTTGAGAATTAAATATTTCAAGACTTTCTTTCTTGCCATTGAGATAATATCATTGACATATTGAAATTTTTAGTATTTGATTAAATTGGTAATTAACTATGTATATGAGAACATGATAATTAATTCAGCTTTAATCCTTTGCTTTGATGTACTATATATGTTATTGCTTTGCCATCACTTTCCAAAACCTAGTGCTTAGCCAAAGTTGATAACAAGGCTTAGGTGACAATAATTGAAGGAAAAGAAGACGATAAGCATGGAAGATGCAAGAACCTTCTTTTAATACTACGTATGCAGCTTTTATCCCTTCAAACCTGCTTTAAAGATTAAAATAACACTTCTTTCAAAAGGGTTTAGAGATAAGACCGTGGAAAGAAAAAAGGAAAAAGGGTATTAGTAAAAGAAGATTTGTCAAACTTATAAAAACTTTTAGTTTGCTTTGATTCAAAACCAAACCCTACCTCTCCTTCTTTACCACTAATAATGGAACTTCTAATAATTACATGTTATCTGTACCAATCCCCACTTCACAACCACCTTGTAAACCCCCCAATCTTTAATTTTCAACTAGTTTATTTTACAGTTTTATTGGGGCCTCAATATCTCATTGGTCCCTTGCCTATATGTTTTGTTTTCTTTTGAATAGGATGCCTCTTCAAAAAAAAAAAGAAAACGGTATGTTTTGTTATTTTATAGAAGAGGATGTCTTCTTTCACTATTTCATGTAAATTAAATACTAAACATTCCTCGTCAAACTAGCTAACTATTGCAAATGGATTGGCATTAGTAGTTAAAGTTCCAATATTGTGTGCAAAGTAGTTAAATTTGAATTTTCACGATACTTTGTTTGTAGGCAATTTGTAAGTTCTAAAATCCGTAAATGAAAATTCAGTGGATCTGTAAATTCTAAAAATAGATTGACGGTTTACTTTGACATTGAAGTCAAATAACCTCCCTTACTAATAAATTTATTGTAACAAAAAAAAAATTAGCTGACTATCTTTAAAAATCAAACTAAAGATATAATTAAGATGGTTAACATTTAGGTTGTGCTTGGTAATGTAAAAAAGTGGGAGGATAGAAAGGGTTGGGTGGAAAAATGAAAAAAAAAAGGTTTGTGTTAATGCTTGGTAAGAAAGAAAAGTGTGAAGAAAGAAAATAAGAGTAATTGTCATTTTCTTTCCTTTTAACAAAACCAAATCATTTCAAATTAGAAAGATTAGTGGGGAGAAAATGAAAGAAATGTGAGTCAAGTAAGTATATTTACAAAATTATCTTTGATTTTTTAAATTTTATTTTATTATCTTAACCAAGTAATGGTATAATGGTAAATTCATATAATTTCATTTTTTTTATTCATAGGAAGTACAAGCAGGAAATGAGGAAAATTGAACTTTGAATCTAATTTTTCATAAAGAAAGGTAACAACTGTTAGACCAAGCCTTGGTTGTTTATAATTTCATTTTCTTTCCTTCCATTTTTCAAATCTATGAAGTAATGGAAAGAAAGAAAATTATATATTCTCACATTTTTCATCTTTCCTATTAAGCACATCTAAAGAAAAAAAATTAATGTTTTTCATCTTTTTATTTTTCCCTCTCTCCAATTTTTTATCTTTCTATTTTTTTTTTGTCATCCTACCTAACAAAGCCTTAACAACTCAATTATGAATTATCGTCATCGAATTATAGTATAATCTTTATTAAAAGACTAAAGTTATTGTAAATTTGTGCAAATGCCACCTCAGGTTTGTTTTTTTATTATCATTCCCCGCACTTTCTCTTCTGTAATTCAAAGCTTTTCGCTACAAAGTAAGAATATCTGAGCTCCTTTTTCACTGTGGGTTTCTTAGTGGGAAGGAGAGAGGGCAAGAAGGAACTACACAGACATTTATATGTTTCAAATTTAAAGTAGAGAATCGGCAATGGAAAGTTTGTCTTTTGCATAGAGTAGAGAGGAGAGAGTCTCACCAACTAATAGTTAAAAGAAGTGGAAGTGAAGTTTTTTTCTAAATGTTTTGACATAATTCAAGTTCTAAAATTATCATTGTTGAAAGGGTTTTACTTTTTATTATTTTCGATTCGAACAAAATTAATTTCAAATTATAAAATGAGTGAGAATAACTGTAATCACAAAAAAAAAAGAAGAGGAGAGAGTCCCTTCTTTTGCATGGGGGTGGAGATTTGCATAATGTGCAGCTGAAAAGGGCAACATTTTACTACAAGGTCGATCACTGTATCGGCTTAATTCAAAACAAAAAATGATGATTGTATTATTAATTAGTGTGGTTTTACTTTCTACAGCAACGATCATTATTTCACAACTGTCCACCATGCGCTGCTTTTCCTGAAATATTTCCATTCAAAATCGTGTGCAAACCGATGTTTATGATTGATCTACCTGATCAAACTATAACAGAAACACAGACGAGGAATCTATCCCAATTCTAGCCACTTCATTGTGTTAGATGCACTTAATGGATCACTCCAACAGTGAGAACGCTTTATGTAAGGCACTTGAACTTGGATTTAAGTCAAATGATAATGGTGTGATCATTTTAATTTCATTTATAAATTCTAAAAATTTCATTGATAATGTATTAGATGATAATATTATATATAGAGTAATGAACTTTGCTATGAATTTGCTTTATTCAATCATATTATATATAGAAATATAACGTCTTCCCATAGAGAAAAAATTGTATCAAAAGGTTGTTTCATATTTTCACATCAACATATGACTTTTACATTCAAATCAAGTCATATGTTCACATTATCAAAAAAAAAACTAATTTATAATGCATCAAATATGATAATTAAATAGTAAATATTTATTTTAATAGATTTATTAATTATTTTAATGATAAATGATTGAATTTTTTTCAGTAATATAATTACGTGACATAGTTTAATTTAAGGATAATTAGCTTATATACCGTCAGTAAAGTTTTTTGACTCCACAAGCGTGATTAAAATGATGACACGTATTTTATTTTATTTTATTTATTATTTTAGTAATATTTTTAAAGCATATATGTCATCATCCTAACTTCGCTTGAAGAGTCAAAAACTTCACTAACGATGTATAGGATATTAATCCTTAATTTAAAGTAATATATAAATATATTTTGGCAAGTTTGTAAATAGATCTACTTTAACTTGTTTGTTTTATGGATAGTAAATTCTTTGATGAGAATGGATAAATAGTAAATAGTAATAATTGAATGGTAAAAAAAATTGTCCTCATTTGTGTTAGAAAGTGTTAATACTATTAGTATAAAACTTGCGAAAAATTTTGTGAATTTCCTCTATGTATAATCCAAATCAGTGAATGATGATCTTAAATTTCAATTTTTAACCATGTTTAATGTAAACACTCCATGGTAAATATTAATTTCTATCGCCTTTTAAGAATTATTTATTAAATGTTGAATAAATATATCACATATATTTTATTGAATTAAAGTAAAGCAGAAAAAGCAAAGAGCTTTGATAAATAAAAAGCAAAAAAGAGTTCGGTTTTCCAGTCCGATCATGGAAGACTCCATTTGACGCTGCCCCACGTGTCTCTTGTCTGCCAGGACTTTCTTTTTTTTTTTCTTATTTTTATGTTTTAATAAAAAAAATTGTGACCTTTTTTTTTGCAAAATAAAAAAAATTTGTGACGTTAAATCATATTAATGTTATATTAAATATAAAAATTATAATATTAAAATTTGAATTAGACGACAAATACAAAATATTTTTTAAATTTTGTCAAATGAATATATTTTTTATATTTAAAATTTTTTAAATATTGTCTTATATTTATATTATATTTATCGTGCAATAATATTTTATTCAAAATTATCACATCTAATTACATGCACAGTAAAATTCTTTGAAATTAATATTTTGGACCCATCATTAAATATAAATTTAAATGAGTTATTAATTTAAAGGGTTTAATTTTTAAATTTTTATTTTGTCTAAAAAAATTTTTTCTATTTAATTTTCACCTTTATTAAACTCATCAAATAACTTTATAGGATTTAATTTTCTTCAAATCTCATTTTAGTTAATAAACTTCTTAAAAATTTGCTTACAGATATATCTTATATAATGCATTTAATATTTTTTTAGTTCTTGAAATAAAAAATTTCAAAAAGGACAACATTTTGTAAATTAATATTACGAAATGAATTTTTTAATTATTAAATATTATCTATTATATCTTATATATTTTATCAAATTATTAATTTATACAAAAGTCAAAACTAAAATTTTATATTAGATTTTTAAAAAATTATTAATTATTACAGTAAAAAGTTTATTAATTGTACATACTGACCCGACTTTGGACTGTGATCTAGAGAATTTCCACTGTATTACTTTTAGACAAGCTTTTTCCTTTTTATTTTTTATTTTAAATAAAAAAAAAAGAAAATGAACCGAAACCGAAAGGAGAGCTTAGAAAAACGTGAAGGAGTGCATGATATTAATATATATCAGCAGACTGAGCTAACACATTAACAACGCGTACCTTGATGCCAACACGTGTGCATAGAACTTTAAAAAAAAATTACACTAAATGAATTAATGCAGTTAATTAATGGAAAAACAAATCCTGAGTTCCAAATTTAATAATGCTACACTTGGTCCTCACGGAGCATAATTCCATTTTATTTAAATACACTAAAAATAAAATCTTGAAATTAGTGGAACAGTATGAATGGCTAATTTATACGAACATTTGTAATTTAGTTAAATTATAGTTTATTTTTAGTAGCTTTATTTAAGACTGCCAACATTCGTGAAATAGGAAGTCAAGTGACACGAGGTCAATGCTAATTTTTTGGTAGATTTTTCTTCCACTTCTATTATCGTTGCTTGTCTGATTCACTGATTGCATTTAAGTCTTTCGGATAATTCTTATTCTGACGTATGTACATGAATTATGACCTGTTAGATTAGGTGCATGAAGACAAGTAAAAATTAAATTTGATAATTTTAATGGAAATAATCAAAAACATAAAATTAATAAAAATTTGAAAATTTATTTCGCATTTGATACCAAGCATGATGTAACCGTTTTTTCAATGTAAAATTTTGATAATTTTAAACATGATATGATAATAAGATAAAAAAATAATACAAAAATAACACAAATTAAAATTTAATAAAAATTATATATGAATGTGATAAAAATTAAAAAATAATTGTGCATAATAACATGAATTTTAATATGAAATTTTTATATTTTATATTACATGAATATGATTTTACATAAGATGAAAATAAATTATATACAAATTTTTGAAAAAAATTACACGATTATATTTTTATGCCAACGACATAGTAAAACTTTTTTTAATGCCAATTTGGATGCTTCACTTATTATTTTAATCTTAATTTTAAACTTTTTTTATTTATGAGGCTTTTTAAAAATATTTTGTGGATGTTTGAATAATTTCCTTAAGTATATGAAAAAAAATTAAGTATAAAAAATAAAAAAATAATGACAATAATATCTTGACCAAATAATTAAAAGTAAATTATGATATATTATAATTTTTGAGTTTTAATTCAAACGTTTTTATTTTTAATTATTTAATATTTTTCTTCAACTATATCTACAACCATGAACTTTTCATTTGAAAATTAGAATAAAATAAAATCCAGCCCCACGTGACAACCTCTCTTCAAAACCAGCAATTTTTTTTTTTGGTGAAACAAAACCAGCAATTACAAAATATTTAAAACTATACTCTTCTCTCTCTATTCACTGCTTTGCCTAGTAAGCTTGTATAGGACATTATATTGTTGCATCTTGCATCACAGATTCCAGCTGCCACACAGTTCAAATCTCTCTCCTTTTTATGTAAGTTTTGATCCACACTCACTCTCCCATCGCCATTAACGCACTCTCTCGTCAAAGATCTCAGCTTTCC
Source organism: Heritiera fomes (assembly GCA_032173925.1). Taxonomy (NCBI): domain Eukaryota; kingdom Viridiplantae; phylum Streptophyta; class Magnoliopsida; order Malvales; family Malvaceae; genus Heritiera; species Heritiera fomes. The sequence goes on from JAPDPM010000015.1 coordinate 7,147,910, forward strand.
CTGCCCAATGGGTTACTTTCTTTTCTTCTTTCTTTCATTGCTCTCTTTAGCTTCTGCAGCCTCCAGGGAGGATCAGAAAACCTTCATCGTTAGAGTCCAAAACGATGCCAAACCTTCCATTTTCACCACTCACAAGCACTGGTACGAGTCTTCCCTTTCCTCTGTTCTCTCGCCTTCAACTCCCGCCCAAGTTCTTCATGTCTACGAAAGCGTTTTCCACGGCTTCTCTGCTAAGCTTTCCCCTACTGAAGCCCTCAAGCTCCAAACACTTCCCCACATCATTGCTGTCATCCCTGAACAAGTCCGGCACTTGCAAACCACGCGCTCTCCTCACTTCTTAGGCCTCAAAACCACCGACAGTGCTGGCCTTTTGAAAGAATCCGACTTTGGGTCCGATCTTGTTATCGGAGTCATCGACACGGGTATTTGGCCCGAGCGTCAAAGCTTCAACGACCGTGACTTGGGGCCTATTCCTTCTAAATGGAAAGGCCAATGTGTTTCGACAAAAGATTTCAGTTCCAGTTCCTGTAATAAAAAGTTGATAGGAGCGAGATTTTTCTGCAACGGTTACGAAGCAACTAACGGCAAAATGAACGAAACCTCGGAATTTCGCTCCCCACGAGATTCAGATGGCCATGGGACCCACACTGCTTCCATTGCTGCTGGAAGGTATGTGTTTCCAGCTTCTACATTAGGTTATGCTAAAGGAGTAGCTGCCGGGATGGCACCAAAGGCAAGACTTGCTGCGTATAAAGTTTGCTGGAATGAAGGTTGTTATGACTCTGATATTCTCGCTGCCTTTGATTCCGCCGTAGCTGATGGAGTTGACGTAATTTCGTTGAGTGTTGGCGGTGTTGTGGTGCCTTATTATCTCGATGCCATTGCGATTGGCGCTTTCGGTGCTTCTGATAAAGGGATTTTTGTGTCGGCTTCTGCTGGGAATGGAGGCCCTGGTGGATTGACTGTTACTAATGTGGCTCCTTGGGTGGCCACGATTGGTGCTGGGACGATTGATAGAGATTTTCCAGCTGATGTTAAGCTGGGAAATGGGAAAGTTGTGCCTGGAGTCAGTCTGTATAATGGGCCGGGTCTGTCGCCGGGTCGGATGTACCCGTTGGTTTACGCTGGGGCTGGCGGCGGTGACGGTTATTCTTCTTCTTTGTGTTTGGAAGGCTCTCTGGATCCTGACTTCGTGAAAAACAAAATTGTGCTGTGTGATAGAGGGATTAATTCCAGGGCTGCTAAGGGGGAAGTTGTGAAGAAAGCGGGAGGCATTGGAATGATTTTGGCTAATGGGGTTTTCGACGGTGAAGGCTTAGTTGCTGATTGCCATGTTTTGCCAGCTACTGCAGTTGGTTCATCAAACGGGGATGATATTAGAAGATACATTGATTCTGCATCGAAATCCAAGTCGCCAGCCACAGCTACCATTGTTTTTAAAGGAACTCGATTAGGGGTTCAGCCAGCTCCTGTTGTGGCTTCGTTTTCAGCCCGAGGGCCTAATCCGGAGACTCCGGAGATCTTGAAACCTGACGTGATTGCTCCTGGATTGAACATTCTCGCTGCCTGGCCTGATAAAATCGGGCCATCCGGGATTCCATCAGACAAGCGGAGGACTGAGTTTAATATTCTTTCAGGCACTTCAATGGCTTGTCCTCATGTTTCTGGATTGGCTGCTTTGTTGAAGGCAGCTCATCCTGAATGGAGCCCTGCTGCCATAAAGTCGGCCCTGATGACCACTGCTTATACAGTCGATAACCGTGGCGAAACAATGCTTGATGAGTCCAGTGGGAATACTTCCACTGTAATGGATTTTGGATCTGGTCATGTTTATCCCACTAAGGCCATGGATCCCGGGCTGGTTTATGATATTACTTCCATGGATTATGTAGATTTCTTGTGCAATTCGAATTATACAACTAACAATATTCATGTGATTACCAGGAGGAATGCAGATTGCAAAGGGGCAAAAAGGGCTGGCCATATTGGGAACCTGAATTACCCATCATTCTCTGCTGTTTTTCAACAGTATGGCAAGCATAAGATGTCTACGCATTTCCTTAGAAAAGTGACTAACGTTGGGGACCCAAATTCAGTGTATAAAGTTACAATCAGGCCACCTAGTGGCACCCTGGTGACAGTAGAACCAAAGCAGCTTGTGTTTAGGAGGGTTGGGCAGAAATTGAACTTCCTCATAAGGGTGCAGGCCAGGGCAGTCAAGCTCTCACCGGGCAGCACTAGCGTGAAAAGCGGTTCAATAGTGTGGTCTGATGGGAAGCACGATGTCACTAGTCCCTTAGTTGTGACAATGCAGCAACCTCTGTAGCTTGTTGTATATTAAGGTTTTGGGTTTTCGAATTTTTGTTCACTTTATTATATGTGTAGTGAGATTGTGCTGGCGTTTTCTATATCAGAAAGCGGGTGGGGTTGGCTTGTAATGCAACGTGAAGAACTGAGTAAAGTATGATCTGCGCAGGCTACCGGAAAGTGCAGGTCTAGTGTATCTCTACTGTAAGATTAAGAAGCAAGCAAGAATGTTTTGTAGAAATTCTGTGTGTTGAGTATATTATCAACAGATTTCAGTTTCTCCTGGTGCATGTTGTCATGTAATCTTCCAGTCAAAGTACATCTATATGCATGTAATATAACTGGTTAACAGCAAAGGCATCACAAAAATGACAGATTAGGACAAAGAATCATGTGGGGTTGCCTGATCAAGTAAAATTGACTAACTACTTTGTTTGTTTTGCGCATTTAGGTTGTCTGCCAGTATTGGTGGGGATGTTTCCTGAAAACAGAAGTGAGAGAAACCATGCTTCTCGACTGACAGAACGGTAGGTGGTCATGTTTTCAATCAGTATCAATGGAAATTAAAATGTCCCTCTGCTAAACTTTTCAGATATCTTTTCAGCTTAACTAAAGAGAATTTCTGTCGTCAGGAAAAATATAAAGGGTTTTATGACATGAAAACAGAACAGGTTAAAAGTTTTGCATTAATTAGCACACATGAAGTATACGAGACAAGGAATTCGCTACCTATCTCTTGATTAGATTAATTGCGTAAGAATTTTTTCATGTTATATGATTTATATTCGATTTCACACAACTTCGACCTTCATCCTTGATTATATATAAAAAAGGAAAGTACAAAGGAAATTCAAGAATTCTTTGAAGTCAAGTCAAATGCTCGAACGTGTTAAGTCAGCCAATCTCTGTCTACAGATGGAACAAAATAGATTAGCTGGAAAATGTCACTTTACAAAATAGGGTTATTATTATAACACGGTTTTTAGCTGGTTTTTTTTCTTTATTTAGCTTTATTCTTGTTTAAAGGTTGTGAGTTGGATTAATTTCCTTTTTGGTAGTTCTAACTTCTAACATCTTGTCATCATTTCCATGATTGTAAATAATGAAGTCAGAGGGAGGAGAAAAGTAACCTCATCGTGTAGTTCAGCCAATAAGGGCAAAAGTAAACTTCTTGTGATTTGTGAATCAACAAATATATTGCATATCGATTCAAATGATCATGTTTTAAAGTGTGAGAGTTCTATAATTATGTAATTCCAATCACAACACTTAAATTCTTCCTTCACCGTACCAAAAACCCAAAAGCCTCCGATGTATCAAAAACAATTCTTGTAAGATATTGGGAACAGAGCAACCAAAGTTATGAGATGAGTTTTGTGCATTTGTCAAACATTTATGTTCAAATCAATTCATGGTCTTAACTTTCATTTGTTTTTTACTTCACAGGGTTTTATTTGGTCTGGGTCAAGCACATATTTAAAAGCCCACAATGTTAGAGGACGACCAACTCAACTAGGCTTCCAAAACAGCAAAAACAGGTCAATCAAACCCAATATTCTAAGGGACGGATCTGCTGTTTCATTAGGTTGGGCTATATTTGTTTCTTCTCTACATACTGCCCAAACAATTTCCTTTCTCTTTTTCTTTGGCTTTTTCTTTTAGGAGCACATACCATAATTTTTGCTGCCTATGCTGTTAAATTTTGTTTTTAGTACAGAGGAGGTTTTTGGTTGGTGAAAAACAAAAGGAAGTATTGAAACTAGGAATTTCAAATTCGTAGAACTTTCGTATTGAAAACATAACCATTTGAATCAATTCTCGGAATCATATGACCAGTAAATTTAACATGTATACAATTGGACCACACCTCTTAATTTAGTTCATACTTTTTTTATTGTCAGGTAATGAAACAAAACCAGTAAAATCAAATCTTTAACCTTAACTCTTCATAGAAACTAAAAATCAGCATGTGAATATGATTCTGATCCTTCAATTATATGTTCATAATGTCTTGGATGGAACGAGACAAGACATGTTTTAAGAATATCTCTGCCTAATTTTGGGTTATTTTAGTTACATACTTGGCTGCTTCCCTGACTTTTAAACCCAAGCCCATAACAGATATATAGCGAAGTGCTGCTATTACCCAAACTAGTGTGAGCCTGTTATTACGTTAGGGATTAAATAAAATTTTATTTTAAAATAAAATATTTAAAATTTATTTTAATAAAAAATATATTTATATAACTTTTTCATTATCTGAAATTGAAATCATATTAATAACAACATAAAAATTAAATAATAATGTATCCATAATTTTAAATTTATTTTAATTATTTAAATTCAACATTCTTTCTATAATTTTTTTATTATATTGTTTATTTATTTAAAAAACTATTGTGTTCTATTTCCTAAATAATTATATTTAATTATTTAACATTTGATTAATTTAATGTAATCACAAAATTAAGATAGAAATAAATAGAAAAAATTAGTTGTAAAAATATTTTAGTTTTTATTATTATAATATTTTTGGATTACATTATAATATATTATTTTTTTATCTTTCTATTTTTTTTAATTTTAATAAATAAAAATAAAAAATTAATGAATAAAAAATAAAAATAAATTTTATAATATTATTTTTGTTTTTTTTGACACTTGTCAACAAAAGAAAAGAATTCTTAAAAATTCTTTTTATATTAGGTCATAAATATTTGTACTGAAGAGTAAGACAAAAGAAAAAGCATCTTCAAACATTGAACTTTGAAAGTAATGCAATTTGCATAAACCCCTTTTTTCTCTGCATTAATTGTTACGCCAGAGTCAATCGAGCCTATCCGACAATTGGCCAAATGCACAGATATTTGCTCTTGAATCTTGATTAAGACTTCGATATGTAATTAAGATTCATAATCTTCCCTTTAGTTAGTGCCATCTTTTCACCATCAACGTTTGTCGTTTTGCCAAGAAATATCAAATCAGTTTGTTTATAACTTTACCAAGAAATAGAAAGCAAAATTGAAGAGACCTGGAATGATCTAGTTTCCTCTAACTATTACTTTTACTTTCGGTGAAATCACTTCAACAATAGCAATGATAGTTGCATTAAATCTAACAATAACCCTTTTCTGTTTTAGATTAGTGGAGAGAAACGTCCTAAATCTAATAATTAAAGATTGGATTGTGATTTTATATGCAAGGGCAACTTGTTTTTTGGTTGAAGTGTCTTTTCTCGAAAAATAAAATCGTAAGAACAAATCTTTGAACTTCTAAAGAGTACAATATCTCATAATAAGTATCGTCTCAATAGTTTTTATGCATCAACAATGTTGATGGTTACTATTGTTGCATAAAACAACAATAAAGGTATGCTAACGTCGATGTTCGTACTCAGTTTTCACGTGTCTCCAATAAGCTTTTGTAAAACAAGAAAAGTCAGAGAAACGCAGGGGTGGTTCCCTGCGTAGACACTCCGATGCTTAAGTCAGCCAAAAGTTTTTCAGAATTGGGAAGCGTAAAAGCCAACAGTCAAAAATTGGGGAATAAGATTATACCTGAAGCCTATTTATAGGTGGATATTCTAGGTTAATTACCTGTGGATAAGTACGCAACTTTGCTAAGAGTTTGTATCCAGATGTAGTACAAATTCCTTCGTAGATAAACTCAGACCCTGTCGCTGGCGAGAGACCACCTCACGAATCACGTTATGGCGACAGGGGTATGTCGCCGATCGGTAGGCGGAGAAGATGCCATGTGTCGCCTTGTCACGTCAGGCGATAGGTTAGGAGCCTGTCGCCAGGCGACAGGTGTGATGCAGCAGCCAATGTGGTCTGTCGCAGATCGGTAGACGGATGATACCACGTGTCGCCCTGCCACTTCAGGCGATAGGCTGGGAGTCTGTCGCCAGGTGACAGGTGTAATGCGGCAGCCTATGTCGTCTGTCGCCGAAGGCCACGTGGCATAGTGATCTCCTGCCACGTGGTGGTCTTGATGAACCTTGGGCCTGGCCCAAAGAAAGTATACTTTGTCATATCAATTGCTCCCCACTCTCTTGTTGGATTTTTCTAAACAAGAGAGTATAAATATGTGTTTTTTAGGTTTCAGCCCACCGTGAATAGTTTTATCTATTTTTTTTGCTACTTCTTCTAGTATTTTTTGCAGGTGAAAAATCTCCAATACGCGACAGATGTGATCGGGCACGACATTTGGCATTTCATGTCGCGGCTATATAAACCGCTGGGGCTCGTCGAGAGAGTGCACGAAAACCTCTGAGCAGCCGTCTGTCGCCCATCTTTCAGCTCTCTCGTCAAAAGAGTCTGTCGCCTAAAAGAGTCTGTTGCTCTCTCGTCAGGATCTCTCGCTCATCTTAGTGACAGTAAGTGCATATCTGTCGCCTTTATTTATAACCTTTTCGCATTTAGATTTAGGCCTCCTGGGGGTGTTTTTAGTCTTCCGCGTTGAGCCTAGGTCTCCCGCAGGTCCTTCGTTCAGAAGGTCTGTCGCCCTAGTAGGTCTGTCGCCTATTAGGTCTGTCGCCCTAGTAGGTCTGTCGCCTATTAGGTAATTCCTTCGCCATGTCTTTGCTACGTTCGGGTAAAACACTCAGAACCGGTGGTGTTCTGTGTTCTTTGATGAATGCTGACTTAGAAGATTTTAGGACTCGTTTCCCCCTTCCGTCAGGTTATAGTTATAGACTTCCAGTCCAAGGGGAGGCTACACCCGACTTGGTTAAAAATGGTGTAGCCGTTCATAAGGCCTCTTTATCCTTCGGTTTTCGCTTCCCTCTTCCGGAGTTTGGTGAAGCGTTTATTAGGTATAAGGACATCGTCCCGTGTCAACTCCATCCCCACGCGTGGGCCCAGCTGGTAGCGTTTTTCATAGTGTGTTATCACTTGGATATTATCCCAACTGTTCCTCTTTTAAGCACCTTTTCAGAGTTCATGGTTTGAAAGGGATGATAACGTTCTCTCTCCAACGGTTGAAGACCGACGAGTTTCTTAATAATAAGATCTTCTTGGATCTTTCCAATAAACTGCGTGGCTTTAAAAGTGAGTGGGTCGTTGTCGAGATTCCAAGTGACCTACGGATCCGCAAGAGATGGAATCGTGATACCTCTGACCACTCACAGCGCTCCGAAAGATTCAGAGCAGAAACCTTGAGAGACCAATTTGGTGAGCTTATTTGGCGGATCTGTTCTACCGGGGAGCGTAACTTATTCTCCCTTTTAACCCCGGAGAATATCGCCGCTGCTGGCTGGGGGGTAAGCAGGACCGTTGTTGGGACTTTCGCTGCCTCGTCTAACTTGCCTACGACTCCACGTGTTGATGCTGGTCCTAGTCAGCCATCTCCGGTAGTCGTAGCCGAAGCATCCGCCCCTGTAGGCCATCTTATAGATGAATCCTCTTTAGATTCGGAGGATGAGACCCCTGAGGCTAGCGATCAGTCAGAGGAGAATCCTGAGTGGGCTCGGGCCGATGCCTTTGGGAGTCCCTTTGTCGATTTCCCCTTGGATTCATCCTTGAATAGTTTAGAGGATATTGGTGGTTTTTTTGTTTTTTAATTTCCCTTTTTACTTCGTGGGTGTGGCGTTTTACTTGGTCAGCTAATTCCTTCTTATGTCGTGCAGGAATGAACTTCCAGGAGTTTTTGCGTAGGAGGGATGCCAGTGATGCTGCTCGAGTGGCTCCTGCTTCTCAGTCGCAAGCTGGGGCTTCCTCATCTGGGTCGGCTCGTGCTCCCTCATCCGGGTCAGCTCGTGCTCCTACTGCCCCTCCTCCTGCCGCTGGTGTATCCAGCCATCCTACACAAGAGGCCGGGAGAAATAAACGAAAGAGGCCTCTTATCCCTGATCGTGGTTCGGACAACCGCGAGAGCTCAGATTCCTAGAGGAGTGATTCAGCCCGTCAAGAGGGTGGATCTCGTGTTGCTGAGGATAGGTCTGTTCCTCGCCAGCCTAGGCGCAAATACAGGAAGAGGCTAATTATAGAAGCCACAATGCCTACAAGACCAATTTTGCCTAAGGTGGCTGATCCGACTTTGAGGCACTATCAAGTTGATAGTGGGGTCGTTGTTGGTGGAGAAGACTTCCAGACCTATCCCGGGATGAATGACAACGACAGTATTGAAGAAGCCGGGATAGCATCCCGTCTGGCTTGGAGCACCATTCTCCCTCACGACGAGGCGAGGCTTTTCACCAATCTGACTGAGGCGGAGGATAATTCCGACTACCTCGCGATGAAGGTAAGCTTTGTGCTTGTTTGGTAATTAGTTTTTTCTTTTTTATGCTTTTTCGTCAGGTTTGTTGAGCCTTTGTTTGTTTTGCTTTTTGTCTTGTCAGACGGCTCAGCAAATTGTGGCTGTTAATGCTCGACACAAGGCCCTTAGGGAGCAAGCTAATAAGGACATTCGTGAGCTTCGAGAGCAAAAAATGGAGCTTATGAACGAGGTTGTCCAGCTTCGCCCCTATCCCAAAAGGATGGAAGAGCTAAATAAGAAGAGCGCTAATCTCGAGCGAAGGAATGCTGATCTTGAGCGAAAGCTCCAGGAAGAGAAAGCGAAGATGGCTTCCCTTCAGGGGTACCAAGAAGCCTATAATAAGGCTGTCAATGACCGGGGAGCCATGGAGAGACAACGGGATGAAGCCATTGAGGAGCTGCACAACGTACTAGACCGTCAGAGAGAGATTCGGGCCGAGGCCGTTCGTGAGTATCGCTTATCCCAACATTGCTATGATAAGAAAGCAATGTTCGCGGCGGGATTCATCAAGTATGGTTTTTATTTGGCTCGTTCATGGCTGGAGAAGCATCGGCCTGGCGAGACTTTTTCTGAGTTACTCTTTACTGAGCAGGCCAAGTACTACGCAGCTCCTCCTTGGACTAAGTACGAGCCCAACTCGCAAGGTCCGGATGCCTATTTAGAGGAGGGTGCTGGGGATGAATTGGACAATCTTGAGGGCCCATGGCCTCCCCGACAGCCACAATGTCAGCCTGAGTCTTCTGGCGCACATGATCGAGTCAAACCTTCAACAGTGCAAGACGTTCCTGAGGCTATTGAGGTGGGCGATCAACCTGAGTCTATCGAGGCACTTCTAGGGTTGGATAGTGATGAGTGCCAGATTTCTGATTCCACAGCAGTTGATCCTGTGCCAGACTCCGCAGCTGTGGTCGAGCCCTCAAGTGATGATCCTTCACCCGGGATGGCTCCTTCGGCTCCCCAGGATCCTGGTGCTTCGGTTCCTCAAGTTCCTGATCCCCCGGTTATTGAGGGCTCTGGTATCGAGACGCTTCTTCTTAGCCGGATGACTTAGTACTCAGTGTAGATTAGGATTTTTTGTATTTTACTCTGTAAACATTTCTTTTTGCAGCTTTTTGTGTTTTCCTCTGTTTGTAAATATTCAATGAATATTCAATGAAAAGCACGTTTCTTTTTGTAGTTTTTTGTATTTTCCTCTTTTCTTCTCTGAATGGCTGTTTGTTTTTATTACAAGATTCTAAAGAGCAGCATTAAAGCATAAAAATATGAGATGATTCTGTTTTCACGGTGTAAAGCGTACCTTTACACCATGTTGTTCCCCGAGTTCTACTTTGAGACAGCGTTGTCACTATTGTTCAAAGATGAACTTTTCTCGAGTGTGGTGCTTATCTCGCGCTCTTTTGGTTTAAGAACTTAGTAGAATATGCAAGACTAAAATGTCCAAATGTTAACCGTAATTAATCTGAAGGATTTGTAACGTACCTCGTAACATGCTATATAATTTGTATCTTTGTGCTATTTGGTTTTCGTACATGCCTGTTTGCTTATTGCTTGATGATTTCATGGTTTGCCTTTTTCGCGCCCTTTTCGCGTCTTAAGGTCTAGTTTTGCCCGTTTCACACCTCTTTGTGCTTAGGGACTTTTGTATGCCCGTTTCACGCATTTAGGGACTTCAGTTTGCCCGTCTCGCGCATTTTTCGCTTTGAGACTTTGGTTTGCCCGTCTGGGGTCTTATTTTGCCCTTCTAGCATCTTCGTTATGCTTAGGGTCTTATTTTGCCCGTCTGGGGTCTTATTTTGCCCTTCTAGCGTCTTCGTCGTGCTTAAGGTCTTATTTTGCCCGCTTGGGGTCTTATTTTGCCCTTCTAGCGTCTTCGTCATGCTTAGGGTCTTATTTTGCCCTTCTAGCGTCTTCGTCATGCTTAGGGTCTTATTTTGCCCGCTTGGGGTCTTATTTCGCTCTTCTAGCGTCTTCGTCATGCTTAGGGTCTTATTTTGCTCGCTTGGGGTCTTATTTCGCCCTTCTAGTGTCTTCGTCATGCTTAGGGTCTTATTTTGCCCGCTTGGGGTCTTATTTTGCCCTTTTAGCGTCTTTGTCATGCTTAGGATCTTATTTTGCCCGCTTGGGGTCTTATTTTGCCCTTCTAGCGTCTTCGTCATGCTTAGGGTCTTATTTGGGGTCTTATTTTGCCCTTCTAGCGTCTTCGTCATTTCAATTCCTGTTAAACACATAATTTGTTTAACAAATTGCATTAGAGAATATAGAAAGCGAATGGCTGGTCTTTATTCAGGAGTTAGATGATCACAAAACGATAATATCTATAAAGTAACATAATAACAGATGGATAGATAAAGACAAGAATCATAAGAGGTGTACGATATTTTGCTGCCAGTACAGCTTGAGATGGTTGGCATTCCAAGTCTTCGAGATCTTCTTCCCTTGCAATTCTCTGTTGTTAACCCCTGCAATGTAATAAGTGGCCACCTTCTGTCTCTTCATCCGGTTTTGGCTTAGGCAGTTCTTCGATGGTAAGGGGTTTTTTTCCTTTTAATCCCCTTACACGTGGTGGACGCGATATTACACGTCCTAGCCTTCTTTTGGTCTACTCTTACTTGTCCGACACCATAAGGAGTTTGGAATTTCATTAAAAGATAACAAGGATGTACCACCGCTCTCATATTATTCAACAGTGGTCTCCCGAAGATCATGTTATACGCTACTGACGTCGACTTCACCACCATGAATAATACTTGACGAGTGACATACTTCGGGCTTTCCCCTAATGTCATAGATAGCTGAACTACCCCTTCCACCTTCACCTTTTCTCCTGAGAAGCCATACAGCGGCGTAGGTACTGGCTTCAGCCTATCCTTCGAGATGTTCATTTTCTCAAAGCAACTCCAATATATCAAATTCACTGAACTCCCATTATCGACCAGGATGCGACTTACTGGATGCTTTGCTATCACTGCTGAAATTACCATTGGGTCATCGTGAGGGATTATTATATCTCCTCTGTCCGCTGGCGTAAAAGTAATGGGCTCTTCATCATGCTTTTCCTTCATTACTGAGTTAATCTGATGAGCTTGTCGGGCGTAAGACTTCCGAGACGAGGAAGAAGAACCAGCTAACGATTCACCTCCGGATATCACATTAATAGCTGGCCCCGTAGGTTCATTATCTTCCTCTCTGTTCCTTCTATCTATCCTCCTGTCATCATCATTTTGCCTTACAGTTCCCTTGTTTTCACCTCTTCGGTCTCTAAAGTTGTCTCTGAAGTAGTTTCCTCTATTTCGTGCAGGATAGGCGTTCCTGTCACTTCTCCACACAAATCGATTTATTTTTCCATCACGTGCTAACTTCTCTAGTTGATTCATTAAATCCCTACATTTCTCTGTCGAATGCCCATATGTTGAATAGTAGTTACAGTAAGAATCTGTGTCATGGCCCATAGTCCCGGATGCTTTCTTCGGGAGTTGTATAAGACCTGATCCCTCAATAGCTGCTAAGACCGAAGTTCGAGATTCAGTAAGTGGGGTATAGGTGGTATACTTCGTTGTAGAGGTTTTGTCGAACCTCCTTGACTGACTAGAGGATGTTTCAGGGATTTCTCTTCCCCTCTTCCTTCCTTCGTTGGATTCTCCGTTACCCACCATTTTCATCACTTCTTCCTGAGTGACATATTTATTTGCCCGGGTAAGTAGGTCTGAGATCGTGATTGGCTGGTCTAGTGACAGGGATTCTTGCAGTTTTTCAGACCTTGTTCCTTGTAACATGGCTGCCACAGCTATACCGACTTGTAGGTCCCGCACTTCCAAAGTAGCATCTCTGAACCGATCCACATAACTTTTCAATGACTCCTTAACTCCCAGCTTAATAGTGAGCAACTAGGTCGGTTTCTTCCTTCTCTGACTATTTACCGCAAACGCCTTGGGAAACTCGCTTCGCAGTTGGTCAAAAGAGATAATGGACCCTTCAGGCAGTTTATTAAACCATTTCATCGCATGTCCGGACAGAGTTAAGGAAAAGGCCCCACACATTATTTCGTCTTCCCATCCATGTAACAACATTAGGGCCTCATAATTTTGCATATGGTCGTATGGGTCCATCTTTCCGGTATAGGCGGTCATCTGCGGCATTTTGAACTTTGGGGGCAGAGGTTTTTGCATGATGGTCGTGCAGAACGGTACTCTTCTCCTCTGGCTCTCTTCTGCAGATACTAACTTTTTCTCTTTCAGTACCTGTTCTATCATCTTTTTCATGTCCACGGGGGGAGCGAGCTGATTTTGGGCATGAGACGAATTAGGTAGGTCTCCGATTACTTGCTTGCCCTTAGCTTGAGGTGCGTTTGTCCGTACCATTTGCGTGCACCAAGTGGGGTCAAATTCCGACCCGATTCCCCAAGTGCTTTGATCTTCGACCCCGTTCTTTCTAGCACCTCCAATACCATGGTCTAAATTAGCACCATCAAAATTTGACAAGTGATGAAAATGGTGGGCAGTAGATCCTGTCGCCCGGTCATCTTCCTGTCGCCCTACATTTGGAGTCTATTGCCTGACCCCTGCCGCAGGATCCAAGCCTGCTGCTTCCTCAGTCTCTCGCCGAGTGCCTGCGACAGGCCTCCCGCTCCCATGTCGCATGACTCCTGTCACGGGCTCTGAACCAATTGCTTCCTCAGTCTCTCGCTGGGTGCCTGCGACAGGCCTCCCGCTCCCCTGTCCTGCCGCACCCAGATGAATGTCGTGCTCTTCCACAGGGGGAACCTTTTGCCGACGAGAGGGGTCTGCCGCTGTCATGTCCTCCTGTCGCCCAATCACCTGCGGTGGGACACCTCTATTGGTTCCTCCTACCAAGTTTTGCACGGCAGGCAGCAGATCCAATGCCGGGAGAACTCCTTAGAACAGATCCACCATGGCTCGCAGCGCCTGGGCAGTTTCTTCGCTCTGTCGCCTCAAAGCTTCGAATTCTGTTGCCGACACAGAATTCTTTCTTCCTCCCTGTTCACCTGGTTTGTCTGGCGAATCTGTTGTTTAAGGGAGCTCACAGAGTTTTCCTCACTTCCGGTCCTTACGTTTGTAGATCTTGTTCTCACCATCTTAGAAAATCTTGGCTTTTTATACGTTTCCCACAGACGGCGCCAATTGTTGTTGCACAAAACAACAGTAAAGGTATGCTGACGTCGATGTTCGTACTCAGTCTCCACGTGTCTCCAAGAAGCTTCTTTAAAATAAGAAAAGTCAGAGAGACGCAGGGGTGGTTCCCTGCGTAGACACTCCGATGCTTAAGTCAGCCAAAAGTTCTTCAGAATTGGGAAGCGTAAAAGCCAATAGTCAAAAATTGGGGAATAAGATTATACCTGAAGCCTATTTATAGGCGGATATTCTAGGTTAATTACCTGGGGATAAGTACGCAACTTTGCTAAGAGTTTGTATCCAGATGTAGTACAAATTCCTTCGTAGATAAACTCGGACCCTGTCGCTGGTGAGAGACCACCTCGCGAATCACGTTATGGCGACAGGGGTATGTCGTCGATCGGTAGGGGGGAAGATGCCATGTGTCGCCCTGTCACGTCAGGCGATAGGTTAGGAGCCTGTCGCCAGGCGACAGGTGTGATGCAGCAGCTAATGTGGTCTGTCGCAGATCGGTAGACGGATGATACCACGTGTCACCCTGCCACTTCAGGCGATAGGTTGGGAGTCTGTCGCCAGGTGACAGGTGTAATGTGCAGCCTATGTCGTCTGTCGCCGAAGGCCACGTGGCACAGTGATCTCCCGCCATATGGTGGTCTTGATGAACTTTGGGCCTGGCCCAAAGAAAGTATACTTTGTCATATCAGCTACTTTTTTTAAAAATATTTTTATGGTTAAAAAGTTTTCCAAATAGTTTATGTGCATTTCGAAATTAATCTTTCACTATATGATTATTTAATTTTTTTTAAAAATATTTTTTATCTTTTTTTTTGCAAATGGTGATATTTTTTGTTACAAATGAAAAATGTGCTTTGCATTTCTATTTTTCTGTTATTTTTCAAATTTACCGTTCATTTTGTTTTAGTACCAAGTACATATTTTCAAAAGCTTGGCTATATAAGCATTACTGTAACAACCACACGATATGTATGAGAAATACAAGAGTTTCTTTCCCTCGTCCATACTCTGTTTTTCTTCTTCTTCTTCTTCTTCTTCTTCTTTCTTCACTTCCTTCGATTCTAACATGCTATCAGAGCAATTTGATTTTTGATTGCTTCTTCTTTATTCGACACTGCCATGGCTCATGGGAATGCTAGCAGTAATGTTGCGAATGCTGGTAATCGTATTGTAGTTGGATCCCTTACTGTCGAGGATTCTAGTAGTCCTTATTTTCTCCATAATGGAGATCATCCTGGACTCATTTTGGTTTCTCATCCTCTTATTGGATCCAACTACAACACCTGGAGTCGAGCAATGCTTATGGCTCTCAAAGCAAAGAATAAGGTTTGTTTTGTTGATGGTTTTGTTGCGAAACCGGAAGCTGACGATCTGCTTTATGGTGCTTGGCTGAGGTGCAATAGTATGGTGATTTCTTGGCTTCTCAATTCTACTGTTCGAGAAATTGCGGATAGTCTGTTGTACTATTCTACAGCTTATGATATATGGAGAGATCTCAAGGATCGGTTTCATCAGAGCAATGCTCCTCAGATCTTTCAAATTAAGACTAGCCTTCTTGCTTTCCATTAAGGCTCTATGGATGTCAGTACTTACTATACTCGTCTCAAAATTCATTGGGATGAGTTGAAGGAGTATCAACCTGTGCCAGTTTGTACCTGTGGAGGAATGTAATCTTGGTCTGATTTTCAACAACGCGAGTGTGTCATGCAGTTTTTGATGGGTTGAATGATTCATTTGCACAAATTTGTGCTCAAATACTCATGATGGATCCACTTCCTGCTCTTACTAAGGTGTTTTCTCTGGTGGTATAAGAAGAACAACAGAGAGTCATAAGCCAGCCTCCTTTACCTCTCTCAGACTCGTCTACTGTGCCAATTGTAGCTGTCTCTCATGGCAATCAAAAATTTAAGACCAAACAAGATTGTCCTCTTTGCACACATTGCAATATCCTTGGTCATATAGTCGAAAAATGTTATAAGCTTGTTGGATATCCGTCTAGATATAAAATCAGAAGCAAAAATACAACACCTAAAGCATAGGTTCATCAAACAAGTTCTGTGGTAACTGATGATACAGAACATTTTTTTGCATGTCCGAGTTCTAATTAGTGCAAGCAGCTTATTGTGCTTCTAAACTCTCAATTGAACACTGATTCTCCATCCATTCAAGAACAACAGCAGCTTGAACCTATAGTTTCTTGTTTTAGTGGTATATCTTCTTCCTCTTTACTTGATACACATACTTATCCCTCACAAGAATTTCTTTCCCTCGTCCATACTCTGTTTTTCTTCTTCTTTTTTCACTTCCTTCGATTCTAACATGGTATCAAAGCAATTCGATTTTTGATTGCTTCTTCTTTATTCGACGCTACCATGGCTCGTGGGAATGCTAGCAGTAATGCTGCGAATGCTGGTAATCGTATCATAGTTGGATCACCTGCTGTCGAGGATTCTAGTAGCCCCTATTTTCTCCATAATAGAGATCATCCTGGACTCATTTGGTTTCCCATCCTCTTGTTGGATCCAACTATCTGAGTCAGTGTCTTGCTCAGCCTAGAAAGCCTCATCTGCAAGTAGCATATCGCATTTTACAATATATTAAGGGTACAATAGGGCAAGGGCTATTGTTTAGATCTTCCTCTAAACCAAAGTTGAGAGGCTTTGCAGATTCAGATTAGGCAGCTTGTCTAGACAGCAGGCTTTCCATCAGTGGTTTCTGTATTTTTATTGGAGATTCATTAGTCTCCTGGAAGTCCAAGAAACAACAGATGGTGTCAAGGTCATCAGCTGAGGCAGAATACAGATCGATAGCCAATGCAACTTGTGAATTTATTTGGTTGCTGAATCTTTTCAAAGGCTTACACATTGATCACCCAAAACCAGTCATTTTGTACTGTGGCAATCAAGCAGCTTTACATATTGCTGCTAATCCAGTTTTTCACGAGAGAACAAAACACATAGAGCTTGATTGCCATATGGTGCAAGAGAAAATACAATCTGGTGTCTTGAAGACCTTATATGTAGCTTTACAACATCAAGTTGTAGATTTGCTTACAAAGTTGTTGTATCCTGCACAATTCCAGACATTACTTAGCAAGATGGGAGTGTTTAACATATATACTTCGTCTTGAGATGGAGTGTTACAAATGAAAAACATGCCTTGCATTTCTGTTTTTCTGTTATTTTTCAAATTTACCGCTCATTTTGTTTTAGCACCAAGTACATATTTTCAAAAAAAATTTATCATTTAATTCATTATTCTTGTCAAATTAAAACATAGCAATATATAATCTTTTAATTTAATTCTTTCTCTGTAACAGACTGTCAAGACTACTACTACTACTGCAATAAACTGAAACTGCTGGGATACTATATAATACTTTTAGGTCATGTTTGGTGCATAGGATGATAGATAGGATAGGATGATAATCATCTTATCTTATGTTTGGTGTACACATTAAAGGGGGGATTGGATTGTGAGAAGGATTCGTCATCCTCCTAGTATAGGATGATTCAATTCTCTCCAAAAAGTAAGGATTATTTTTAATCCTATGGGATTAGAAATAAATACTCATATTTTATTTATTTTATTCTTAATTTTATATTTAGAAATTAACTTAAACATTTAATAAAATAATAAGGATATTTGTTTAATTAATTAATTAATCCAAAATTTTTCCTTCTTTTCTTTTTTTACTTCTTTTTTTTCTTGAATTTATTCAAGAAAAACTATAATTTTGATAAAATAATTTTTTTGAACAAATTTTTTAAAAAATTACTTTTGGAAATAATTAAAAATTTTAAATTATTTTTTAGAAAATAAATTCTCAAACATAAAAATTATTATAAAATATATATTTTTAACTAGTTTTTTCTTACAATTAAAATTTTATTTTTTTCTTTCTTAATTTTTTCTTTTTTACTGTCAAAAAAAGAAAGAAAAATAACTATTAACCATAAAATTATTAGAAATTATATATTTTTAATTAATAAAATTTAAATTATTAAATTTAACTTGTATTTTTTTTATATTTCCTTCTAATTGACAAAAAAAGAAAGAAGATAAAGAAACCATAAAAATAAAGAAAAATATTTAAGAACTGTCTTTTGAAAATTAAAGAAATAAACTTATTTCCT
Organism: Heritiera fomes; assembly: GCA_032173925.1. Classification (NCBI taxonomy): domain Eukaryota; kingdom Viridiplantae; phylum Streptophyta; class Magnoliopsida; order Malvales; family Malvaceae; genus Heritiera; species Heritiera fomes. The sequence goes on from JAPDPM010000015.1 coordinate 7,165,755, forward strand.
AAAAAAACTCAATTTTCTAAAAATAAATATATTTAATTTACAAAAAAATTATTTTAAATTTAAATCATATAAAAGAAATAAAAACAAAAAGGAAAGAAGGAAAAAAAATTGAAAAAGTACATAGAATTTTTTTATAAAAATTCATTTTTTATCAAAATAATTTTTTTGAAAAACATAATATAAAATTTTAAAAGTAATATTTTATTAAAAATCCATTAATAAATTTGACTATTAATTATAATATTATAAATAATGTTTAAATTTTTAATTTTTTATTTATATTTATAACAAAAAAATTTATAAATTTAAATTATGTTGCTTTTAAAAAAGAGTACTAAAAAAATCAGTTTATACTGCTTTTAATTTTGCACATAGCAAATATGATGAAGACATAAAAAATCATCATATCGTATTCCTAATCCTTGTACACACCAAACATAAAATAAGATGATATAATCTAATCTTATCATATCCATAAATTTATATTATCCTATCTTATCTTTATCTTATGTATCAAACATGATCTTACTGTATAAAATTAATATGAGAAAATGCAAAAAGAAATTAAGTTTTCTACATATGATGATAATAAAGAATTCCATATAATCATATCCAAAACTTCAATAACATAAGATTATATATCTGGCATATACAGACAGATAATTGCTAGTTATTAAAAAGAAGCGGAGAAATCCCAGCAAATTGGAGCAAAACACCTGGTATATTGTGTTTATATAACGTAAAATTGCATTCATGTTATATAAAATATAAAAATTTTGTATCAAAATTTATATATACACGCTAAATACAAAGTCTTTTTCAGTTTTTTTCAAATTTATATATATTTTTTAATCAATTTCAATTCATGTCAAATTTATATTTTTTATTTGTATCATTTTTATCTCGTAACACCGTAATGCCGAGTCCGCTAATCAGCCATGCAAGTTGGTTGAACAGGATGAAAGAAACAAAAAATATGTTAATCTTCAAAAGGAGTGGCCGGTAACAAACGAACAACACAAATTGCAAGATCGTGGTTGTCTCGGATGTCCACCCCCGACGCAAAACCTTGTCTTTTAGCCCAACACGACACACCATAACAATATTCTGGTCACTGGTCCCTTTCTTTCCTGTTTTTTTTTCTTTTGTATATTTATTTGTCTATTGTTCCTTACTTACGGCAGATTCCGGTGCATGAACCAACCTTTTCACCTACTTTTACCTTTACTCAACATTATTTTCTATTCCTATATTCTGTCTCCTGAATTCGCGTTGAGGTCAATTTCTGGGAAGTTTCAATTCGAATACAGTCGCCTGCTTTTCTGATCTTCCCAGCTTACCCTTCCTTCTGCACCAATTTAACAAACATTGGTATATTATATTTGTCTCCCTTTTTTCTTTAAAGGAGAAATTGAAACTAGCTCTTTGATTATGATGTACTTAATATTGAAATGATCAACGGGCATATATGTAATTATCACTTTATTATTATTATGAAATTTTTTGTATCGATAGGATTATAATTATAATAATTAGATAACTTTTAACATAAAATTAAATAATTCAAATAAATAAATTAATATAAAATTAGTTCAATTTCATGAAACTGATACAAATAACGCGAAATAAAACTTAAATTTTAGATTTAAGTTAATTTTAATATTGAAGTTGAAAATACTTTTTGTTCAAAAATTGATTTTTATCTTTTCCGTCTAAAAGTTTGACTTACAAACTTAAGATAAACATTGGTTGGGATTGAGTGGTAAGAGACTCATTCCCCTTTAAGCATGACCCGAGTTTGAGTCATGCGTATGGAGCAAATCGTGCTTGAAGGGGCGCCTAACTTCTATATAGCCTGACAGTTCCTCGACTCCGGAATAGTCGCATAAAGCAAATACCGGAATGTCAAAAACTAAAAAAAAAATTAAACAAAAAGTTTTGGTATAAGTACAGGTATGTTCATCCGTTTTACAATCTAAGATTAATTTATTCAGATCGAGAGTGATAAACAGTAAAATTTTCTTAACAATTGAGACTTGCAATTTTATGGATAAAATGATTTTATTATTTTCGTATCTATAAATTTGTTATTATTTAATGTTATTCTTTTTATTATATGGCTAATTTGCTCCTCCATATCTAGCAATAGATTAGATCACCTACTAAAAATAGCATCTGGCGGGAAACAAATCACGGATTAAATTGAAGAATTTTCTTAATGCCTAACTGAAGGGCTAACTTGAGAATCTAGGGTTCGTAGAGGCAATAACATCACATGCCATGATGAGTTTAGAGAGGCATAAGAAACATGTCATGATGTGTGATTTATTTGGAGTCAAGATTTTCCTATTGACCTACCGACTTAACATTTAAAGGTTATTTGGAAACGGAAAAAAAGAATATATCAATAATCATTTGAGCGAGTAATTAAAAAATATTATTATAAAATATTATAAGGTTTAAATGAGTTCAAACATTTCAACTCTCATCTTCAATTAGAAACCAATTGATTATAGGTAATAAAAATCAATTTGATATGGGTAATAAGCAAAAATTACGAAACAAAAATTGAATTTTTATATCATATTAAATATTCAATATAAAATTAATTAATTAAAAAATAGAAATATCCAATTTAAATATAAAATCAAATCGGTAACGTAGCTGCTGGAAAGGTTACCCAGTGGGGGTGATGACTAATTTGTCTCGAATCTCAACGAAAAGACTGTGCCACGTGTATTTCCACACCACAAGTCACAAACGCGTATTCCATGTTGCGGCATAGCTTTTTCCATGAAGAAAAATAGCTGTCTGAAGAATTTTACAAGCATAAAATCAAAATCAAGAAAACAGGCAGCCTAGCACCTGACATTTTTGACGAAAAAATAAAAAAGAGATGTGGCCTCTGTAATTTGTCGTTCAAACTGGGATTAGAAGTTGCTTAAATTGGCTAAAATTAACGTGTTAAACGGACTCCTTATTTTATGTTAATTAAATTGAGAAAAATGTTATCAAAATCTTATGTATATTTTTAAATTTGTATAATTATTATGTAAGTGTGTATTTGCGTTCATATATATATTTATGTATTCCATAATTCATATATACTTGTTATTTCATAAACACTTTATTATTCATATGAGTGTTGTTAAAGTGATGTTATATCACATTTATTAAAAATTTTTTTTGTGATCTTATATTTAAGTTGGACTTTTTCATTTATAATCAATTGATATTAAGTTAAATATTTAACATGATATCAGAATCCGAAATCTATTTTGTAATTTCTATCTACTTAACAGGTACATACTTTGATCTCAAAATTAATGTAAAAAAATTATTAAAAAATATAAAATACTCGAATTAAGCAAATATTCGTATCCGATACTCTATCTCGTCATGTAACGTAAGTTAGAAATAAACTTGTGAATTCAAAGAAAATTAAATTAGGTGCAAATCAGCAAGGCATTAGTCTCTGGTCAAATTTGGTGAAACAAACTTTAGTCTCGAACATTAGGTAAACACAAGCTTTAGAAATTGGGTGCTTTAAAAGACCTTAATATTTAGGGTTAGATGTGAAATCCGTAGAAACCCTACTCTTTTTTTTCTCTGACTTACAAGAATTTGTTTAGTTTTGACTTTTGATTTACCTGTTATTGACCTTGATTGAGAATGGAAGAGAGGAGAAATAAAACAAGGAAATTCAATGGCAAGTATTGAAATTGAAACCATCTCATTGACTAGCAGATGTATGGATTAATTGTTGATTAATGGCTCTTCTCTAACTCCATTAAAGAATAATATTAATAACAAAAAATTGATGTAAAGACAACCCAAAAAAATACAATGAGAATATTGTAAAGTTTAATACATGTAATAAAAAAAATACTACCATTCAGATTGAATTGTTTTATATTTAAAATTGATATGTACAATAAATAAATAGATAAAATGGAATCTTAAATAACAATGTAATAACTAGATTTTTCTTCTTTTCTCTTATCTAAAATTGTTAAAAGTTGATTGAGGATTGATTAGGGTTATAAAATATTGAAAAGTACCTACAAATTTTAATAATTGAAACCTTGGGTCTTTAATACAAACGCATATTTCATGTTCTAGCTCAATATTTTGGTATTTTTCTAAATAAAAAACAGAGGTATATAACCACATGTTTGCTAGTTGCTAGCATACAAGAAATGGCTATAATATTGTTTGTCATCATCCATTTCTTCTTTAATAAGCAACGGTTGCGTGTGTAATATTGCACCTAAAAAAATCCTTTATTAACAAATCTAAAGCTGCCACTTAATTTCCAAGTTTTTGAAGTTTTTATCATATCATTAGAAATGCATTGGTTTTGATATGGAGTCTTATCATATGAATTATTCTTGCATTGGATGTGACATATAAAAACTTAACAAATCATATTTATAAATCACATATTTTATTGCATGATACACAAATGTCTTATAAGATATATCACATCGAACATTTATATGGTCATCTTTTTTAATGACAATATATTTAAATTTATATTTGAATTATTAAATTAATAAAGTTACTATTATCTATTTAAAATCAAGATTAAAGTTAACTGACAAATATTTCATTTAAAAGTAAGATTAAATGCAAAAAAAAAAAGTTTAACGAAATAATTCATAAAGAGAAGAGTTCGTCCTTAGTATTCATTTTTTGCAAAAAAAAAAAAAAGAGAGTAAAATCTTGAATTAATACGACAAATAGATGTGAGACAATGAATTCTAAAATAATTAAGTTTTTAAACAAAATCTAAAAACAATTCATTAACATTGATCTCAAATTCATACTTATTGGAAGAAATTCTTCATTATTGTTAGTTATGAATATACAAATCTTTTAGGGTACAATATGTTCTAGAAGAATAAACCTTATTAAAGTTAAATCGCAAATGTAAAGAATTTTAAAACATACAGCATACTCTCTTGTTTCAAGAAAATAATTAAGCAATTTATTTATCTTTTTATTCCTTCAAACAAAAATAGGCTTTAGAGTATACTCTTTCTTAATCAGTATTAATATTAATACAAACTTTAAAAAAATACAAAATAGCTTAATAAAATAATAATTCTTAATACACGAATCTTATAAAAATACAAAATATTTTGATAAAATAAGATAATCTTTTATTATGATTAATAATCTTATATATATATAATACAACAGATCTCATTCTATTATAAAACTTCGATAGTTTTTTTAAGCAGTACATTGTATAAAAAATTATAATTATAATCGTAAAATTTTGTTATTGTATAAAAATAACATAACTCAACTAACTCAAATATTCGATAATTATTAAACTCAATAATTAACGTCAAAATTACTGCCAAGGCAACTTCTTCGCATCAAGACAAGGACTGATTAGCACAAAAGTTTAATGACATATTTGCCCTTTTTTGTATTTCTACCGCTAAAAGAGGACAGTGTCCATTAAAAAAGGTAATCTCCGTATTAGTAATTCTCATAAATAAGTGAGGGCATAAAAGTAAAACAACACAAGTATGATTTCCTTCGCAAGTAATATAAAACGCCAACTAGGCACCCACCCACTCTAAAACCCCTAAGAAAATAAGACAACAACCAAAAGTTCTACAAAATTTTCGTTTTGCTCGCCAGTCTTTGTAAATCTTTTCACTCAAGTCCCTTACTTTGATCAAACCGCCATGTGTGGAGGTGCGATTATCTCCGATTTTATCCCTACGCAGTCGCGACGGCTGACGGCTGATTACTTGTGGCCTGATCTGAAAAAATCGGGGTCGAAAAAGGGGTCGGGTAAAAGGTACTCGAGGCCGGTGATCGATTTGGACGATGACTTCGAGGCAGACTTTCAGGAGTTTAAGGATGAGGAATCCGGCGTCGATGACTTCGATGATGTTGATGTTTTGGCTGATGTTAAGCCCTTCGCTTTCTCTGCTTCAAAGAAACCATCTTCTGCTGTATCTCGTGGTAATAATGATGTTTATAGTTAAAATATCATCCTTTTGTCAATTTTTTGGGTTTACTTTGTTGATCCTTTTGGAAAAATGGGTTCTTTTTTCTCTCTATAATGAGTATGTAACTGTTGGTCAGAATTAGTCCTTTTGCTTTATTGTAAAATTTTCCTTTCTTTGGAGGAATATTTTAGAAGGTTTAACCGGGTTAGGTCATTGGGTAATAAATATAGCTAATGATTTCTTGTTACTTAATTTTGCTTGCATATCTGGTTATTTGATTGAAGTAGGCCTTATGAATACAGTAGTTAGTATCTTTAGTTACAATTTCTTTTTTAAAAAAATTTGCTAAAAGCTCTTTTTTTCCCCCAATTCTCCAGTATTTCTTTTCAGTTGTTGTTAGATTTTGTCTCTGGCTATGCACATAAGCTTTTCCTTTTTATTTCCTTTTTGCTGCTGTATTTCTATGTTTTATTTACTATACAAAGTTAACTGTTTGCCTTTTGCCCTTTAAGATTTTCTTTTAAACTGAAAAATGGCAGGAAAAAAAAATACTTGAAGTTAGATCATAAGATCTTAGCAATTTAAAGCTTCTTCAACTTGAATGAATAAAGATCTGTAATAATAGAAAGCTTTTCTATAAGCACACATCAGCTGATTTTGTTGTTTGTCTCCTGAGATTAATATTCTCCCTCATAATTCTGAGTGCTTTGGTTCCTTTCTGTTTTGTTCATTTTTTGATACATCGGTGTATTGTTTAAGTTAGGTATACGTTTTCATCCTTGCATGAGAAGTGGGAGAGGGAACTTTATGTTTTTCAACCAAAAGAATTTCTCATATCATTTTCTAAAATGGTCTTTTCTTGGACCTGTTCTGTTTTCTATCTACGAATTTGATAAAATCAACTTTTAGTTGTTTCAGTCTGACCAATCTGTATGGTTTCCTATATTTCTACTTTCCTTTTGTCTATTGGTGTTTCAAATCTTAACATGTATCCTCGTCATGTTTCCCCTGTCCAAGAGGAGAAATCAAAGTTTTTTCTTTTAATTAATTTGGAGGCGAAGGAATTTGGGAATGAATATCTCAAGTGATAACTTTCTGGATGATATTTACTAAATATGTTCTACTTATGATTTTCTTGCATGCAAAGGTCCTACATGCTGTTGCCTGGTGAAAGTTATGTAATGATTTACAGTGTTATCATTGTCTATAACATTTATTTATGGTTTATGCTTCTGTATGATGTTTAAGATTTTCTTTTCAATTATTGAAGGTTCGAACTCCATAAAATCTGTGGAAGTCAATGGTCAAGCTGAGAAATCTGCAAAAAGAAAGAGGAAGAACCAGTACCGCGGAATTCGACAGCGTCCATGGGGTAAATGGGCTGCTGAGATCCGAGACCCAAGGAAAGGGGTGAGGGTCTGGCTAGGAACTTTCAATACTGCTGAAGAAGCTGCCAGAGCTTATGATGCAGAGGCTCGGAGAATACGGGGTAAGAAAGCAAAGGTGAACTTCCCTGATGAGGCTCAGTGTACCTCTCCAAAACGTGCAGTTAAGACAAATTCTCAGAAACCACTTTCCAAGTCAAACTTGAGCCCTGTTCAACCCAATCTCAACCATGATTTCAATTACATGAACAAACCAGAGCAGGACTACTTTGATACCATGAGTTTCACAGAAGAGAAGCCACCAATGGATCAGTTTGCATATGTTGGCCTTGTTCCTACATTCGATGTTGGATTGAAACCCTTTGCTGAATCTGACAATGACAATGCCACATTATATTTTAATTCAGAGCAGGGAAGTAACTCCTTTGATTGTTCTGATTTTGGCTGGGGAGAACAGGGTGCCAAGTCTCCTGAAATATCATCTATTCTTGAAGCTTCTATAGAGAGTGATGAGTTCCTGGAGGATGCAAACCCTAAGAAGAAGCTGAAACCAAATTCTGACAATGTTATGCCTACAGAAGACAATTCTTCAAAGAGTTTGTCTGACGAGCTCTTAGCTTTGGACAATCAGATGAAGTACTTTCAAATGCCACTTATTGAGGGGAACTGGGTTGCTTCAATTGATGCCTTCCTCAATGGAGATGCAACTCAGGATGCTGGAAACCCAATGGATCTTTGGAGCTTTGATGACTTGCCTTCCATGCCTGGAGATGTTTTCTGAGCTAGCTTTCCCTACTTACTAGTTTTGTAAATAAGGCAGCATGTTAGTGAGTTTCACCCCTCTGACAGCTGCTTTATTATTTCAATTGTGTTATCTCTCAACTATTTCTTTTTTGAACTAATCTCCAGTTATTTATATCTTGCTTTTCCCCTTGTTTCTTGCTCTCAGGAATTGGTCAATCTGTTGTGAATTTGGAGTGAAAAAGCTCTACATGCTTAAGCCTTGTCTGCAGTGTTTTCGGAGGCTTTTAATGTGTTCCCTTTTGTCTTTCAGACATTGAACTTTGAATTTTAAATATGAGTGACTGTATCAGTGATCATGTATGATTTGTGATGAAATACTGAAAGCAGTTGAATGTTTAACCTTGCTATTTGTTTCTCCCGTACTCCTTCAGTTTTTTTAACAGGAGGCCTCATTTTTTATTTACAAAAGAAAAATAATATACCATTTTTTCTTCCGAGTAGAGGCCATTGCTGTCTTATGATATTTGCAATCTATGGTGTTGTCCATAGCCAGCGGCTTCCTAGACAAATCACTGAGCACTATTGCTTTGTTTCTTCCTGGCCTGCAATCATTTTCTGCTTTTATGTAAGATTATTACCATATGTAAGTTTATTACCAGGAGCTGACGAGGCTCTCCTTCACATGTCGAACGATGGAGAGAAAGATGGTCTCAGGGAAAGTTATAGAACTAGTAAGTGAGAACGTCAGTGTGCAGTGGCCACGTGAAGACATATCTCGCAGTGAAATGTGCAAATCTTCTGCTCTCGTCCATGTGAGGAGCATGGTTAGTTTATCGTCGAGAGGGCCACACTCATCAAGGGAGCTGTCGTGGGCTGCCCACGCTGCCATCAGGTGTGCTGGTACTCCAGCTCCAGTGTCAAAAGTATCAATCCAGAGTACAATATAAAAATAATACGGATTAAAAATTTGATAAAAAATATAGATGAATGACAAAAGTTAAAAAAAATATTTTGCATTTGGCATATAATTATGAATTTTGATACAAAATTTTTATTTTTTTATATTATATATTATATAAACATGAATTATATACACAAATAAAAAGATTTAATTTTTAGGGGTGACAAATCCTAGGAAGATGAGCCCCCCTCGCCTTTCTCTTTCTCTCTGACTTCATGGCATACTTTGCGAAGAAAATGGTGAAGGACATGAAACTAAATTTTATGTGATCTCGTGCCTGATTGTCCACAACTTTGCTGCAAAAGCAAGCCAGTAGCACCATCACCAGCACCACCGTCAGCACTAGGGCCCTTTGCCCATAATAAGTGACCACTAACCAAAGACCAATGGTCACATACATTTCCAGGCCAAGATCTACAACCTAAGCAGATATCTGTTTTGTCATTTCTGCACCTAAGACCAAGAGTTCTCCAATGCCCGAACTTTTGGTGCCCCCACAAGAAATGATCTCATCCGAATGTCAATTGCTCTGGTCCTTCCTAACAAAAAGCAAAAGAGATTAATCAAGAGTTAGGTCTTACAACATGAATTCAGAGTTGTGTGATTTTGATCTGTACTTGAATGCAGTGATTGTTATCTTGCAGGTTGCCATGGATTGTGACATAAACTTCCAGTATAGGGAATTTGCATTCTTAAATGAAGCTTTTAACAGCAACAAAGCACCTACCCTTCATTAATCACCATGCATGGTTGGAAACTTTTTGTGTTCTTTTCTTTGATTCATTTGTAAATTACTAGACTTTGCAGGCATATTTTTCAAATGGATCCAAATCCTTCGTCAAGAAGTGTGCCTTGGCTATCTACATCTAAAAAAAATGGGAAAATTTCTTGATGACAAAGTTTGGTCTTTCATTGATGAGATTTGGTAATGGCTAGATGCCCTGACGGTCTCTTCTTCCTTGAGGAAGATTGAGATCCTTGTTAATGGCGTAGGCTATTCTGTCTCCCAAAAAAATGGTGCCATTTGATTCTCAGTCCTGTAAAAGAAATTGTGTATTGACAATTATGTGAACATGGAAATGGAAATTAAAAGAATGAAAGCAATAATTACAACATAGTACATACAATAGTCTTTCACTTTCTTAATTTCACTATTTGTTATCAGCTTAATTATTTTTCACTTACTCATTTTTAGCTAATAATAGTTTTGCATGCCAGTTGCCAAAGATGCCTTCTTCAAAAATGAAGCTCGGGATTTTTAGCATTAGTTCGAATAATCATATTTTTACTTTCAAGATTTGAAGTTCTGCAAGATCAAAAATTTAAATTTGAGTACCTACAATTTTTTCTCTTAAATCAAAATTTTTCATTATAAAAAAATCCAAAAATTCTGGAATCATAGTTTTGAAAAATGCATTAAAAAAAAACTGATCATGTGAAATTTTGAAATGTTGTTAAATTGTTATTATCTAAATCAAGCACGAGTTTCATACTTCCCTTTTATAGGATTGTAGATTTCAACAGTTGGAAATCAAAGATATTGGACTTCTTTCCGCTACATTAATTTGACTCCCCCCGGCCAAAAATACTGTTGGTATGGCATATGCCACTTATGTTTCTTGACCTGGATATTAATTTGTATTCATATGGATGCTTATGGTAATAACTCTTCACATCCATATATAAGACTATATATAACAATTCACTTATATATTGTGTTAAATAATAATTTTATATAGAATAGGAATCCACTTACACATGTGTAAAACAAATTTGTTTTATACAGTTGTATATTTTCATATAGGATTAATATTTTTGCAAACCAACCGTTGGATTTAACAACCTAGTCATATTTATTATGTATGTAAATTTTTGAATCAATTTGCTATTTCTATCATTTTTATCGATAATAGTATTTTTTTCAATATATATCAACGGTTGAAATTTTATTTTATAAAATAAATAGTTAGACGTATTCGATTAATTTGAAATTTAGCATACATGATCTATGTGAATAGAACATAAAATTTAACAGTCGGATTAAAAAATTATAAATTCTATATGAAGATATGAAAGTGTGTAAAACTAAATTTGTTTTACACGTATAAGTAGATCCCTCCTCTTTTTCATATATATATATATATATTTATTTATTTATGTGTGTCTTTTTCTCTATCTTTTCTTTGGTATCTTTGAGAATTGCTTTAATCATTTCATAAGGGATTGTTGCAAATTTTTTCTTATAGATTCAAAATGTTGTGCTTTAGAGATAAATTTAATAGTTGTTCTAAAAATGCTGACAACTGAGTAAAAAAAATGTTGATAAGAGAAGTTAAATTAATGTTTGACAATCTTAATATAGAATTGCTAAAAAAAAGGTTGAAAACTATTTAATAGGATTTTTTGTATATTTTTAATAATAAAAATAATAAATTTGTTAAGTTAAATCAAAAAATTTTAAGTGAAACAAATAAATAGAATAAAAAAATTTTACTAATGAAAATAAAAAACAATTGAAATTAATATAAAAATTGTAAAATAAATAAATATAAAATAATATTTTTTTTACATTTTTGTGAATAATTGAAAAATAAAATGAAAATATTAAAAAAAATCACTAAATACATGTTCTTAAAATTAGCACTTCTTAAAATAATAATTCTCTTCCTCAGTTGATTAACAAGGCCAAACATTAAAATAATAATCTTAGAAGTGTTTTTGGACACATATACACACAAATTGCATATCTGAAATATAAGCAATAAAATTAAGTAAAATAATAAATTCAATTATTATTTATTAGGAATGTAAAATACCTTTTTTTTCAGCAAAGCTTTACTATATTGGATCGAGTAAATTTAGACCTAGAATTTGTTATAGAACGACTGATGAATTAGCTCAAATGAATAAACAGTAGAAAAGACCAGAAGGAGAATGAAAAAGAATTGAGGAAAGAGGAATACGAATATTCATTCACTTGCTTTCTCAAGTCTGTACAGTGTGCTAATATGCTATTGCAATGACACACTATTCCCCTGACCAAATGGATTCAATACAATAATGACACGTGTAGTACTATTGGCCTTTACAATTTAGCTTGTAACTAACTAATAGGCTGCTATACAGCTGCAAGCACAGCTACTACCACCCTCAACCAACGAATCTCAGCTCATCATCAATCAGCTCCTGTATATTCATCAGCTCAAGCAACATTCATAACATTAGCCTCCCCTGCAGCCGATCCTTGTCCCTAAGGATCAAAATCTGGAAATTGGGAATTTAAAACTGAAAAATCTTCCCAAGTTGCTTTTTATGGACTCAGATTGGACCAGACCACCAGAAGTGGTGTAACAGCTCTATTGTTCTTCTTCACCATTCTTTTGTCTAACACAGCTGCTGGATACACCAATGGTTGCCCATCATCTCCAATTTCAGGTGGATTAATGCTAGGCACTCTCTTGTTGCCAATCTTCTTCTTAAGTAGGCTAACATGAAACACCAGATGCAATCTTGAATGAGGAGGAAGCAACAATTTGTAAGCTACCCTTCCTAACTTAGCCACCATGGGATATGGTCCAAAATACTGAGAAGCAAGCTTGAGATTCTTCCTCAAGGCCAAGGAAGTTTGTTTGTATGGATGCAACTTGAGATACACTTGGTCACCAACTTGAAATTCCCTTTCAGATCTGTTTCTATAGGCATAAAACTTCATTCTGTTTTGTGCTTTTTGCAATTGATCCACCAGCATTTTACTCACCTTCTCCCTTTCTTTCAACATTTCTTCAACAGACAACACCTTTGCTTCAGCACTTCGATTCCAATCAAAGCCAGGAGGTTCATAACCATATAAGGCTTGGAATGGGGTCATTTGTAGGGCTGTGTGAAAACTGGTGTTGTACCACCATTCAGCCAGTGGTAAAAATTGTGCCCATTTTTTTGGAGTTAATGAACACATACACCTTAAATATTGTTCTACACATTGGTTCAACCTTTCAGATTGGCCATCAGTTTCAGGGTGATATGCAGTACTAAGATGCACACTACTGCCCAGCAACTTCATCAGTTCCTGCCACACAGAACTCACAAAAATTTTATCTCTATCAGAAATAATTGTCTTGGGAGGTCCATGAAGTTTAATCACCTGCTCTAAATAGATCTTAGCTACACCAGAAGCTGTATATGGATGAGAGAGTGACAAGAAATGTTCATATTTAGTAAATTTGTCAATCACTACTAATATGCAATTCACATTCATAGCATGTGGTAATCCTTCTATAAAATCCATAGTAACCACCTCCTAAATTTGTGAGGGAATAGGAATTGGCTGAAGCAAACCAGGACAGGCAGAGTGTTCGCTCTTGTTTCTCTGACAAACATCACATTGCTGAACATGGTCTTGCACTTGTTACATCATTTTAGGCCAGAAAAAATACAACTTTAGTCGATGATAGGTAGCCTGAACCCCCAAATGTCCTCCTCGAGGAGAATCATGTAACATCTGTAACACTTGAGTTCTCAAATGGCCATTATTACCAATATACACTCTTCCTTTAAACCTTAGAACACCTTTGGCAAATGAATAATGAGGATCCACAACCAAAGCTGCTATCTTCTCTTGGGCATCAGTATCCTCAACATAACTTTGTTCTACTTCAGCAACCCACTGACGAATTGCAGTAGTGGAATTCAGAGTATTTAATTCTCCTTTATCCTCCATTTGCCTTGATAAGGTATCAGCCACTACGTTGGTTCTTCCTTTCCTGTACTGAATAGAGTAGTCAAGCCCTAAAAGTTTAGTCAAGCCCTTTTTCTGTATCGTGGTGGTCAATTTCTGCTCCAACAAATGTTTAAGGGCCTCATGGTCAGTCTTAATCACAAAGGCATTGCTCTCCAGGTAATGCCTCCACCTTGTGACAGCCATAAGAATGGCAAGGTACTCCTTCTCATAGATAGAAAGATCTAGGTGTCGAGGACTTAATGCTTTACTCAAGTATGCAATAGGCCTTCCATCCTGTGACAATACTGCACCTATACCAGTAGCACATGCATCAGTCTCCAAACAAAACTCTTTAGTAAAATCAGGTAGGGCCAACATTGGGGCAGTACTCATCTTTTGCTTCAGTTGCTCAAAAGCTGTCATGGCCTTAACAGTCTAGAGGAACTTACCCTTCTTAAGCATGTCCGTTAAGGGCTTACTCAACACACCATACCCTTGGATAAATTTTCTGTAGTAACCAGTGAGGCCAAGGAAGCCCCTTAGAGACTTAAGATTTGCTGGTAATGGCCATTTCTGCATTGCTTCAACCTTGGATTGGTCGGTTGCAACTCCATCCTCTGAAATTATGTGTCCAAGATATTCCACTTGTCTCTGACCAAAGAAGCATTTGTTTTTCTTGGCAAACAATCTGTTAGTTCTCAATACTTCAAAAACAACCTTCAAATGGCATACATGCTCCTCTAAAGAAGGGCTATAGACTAATATGTCATCAAAGAACACCAAAACAAAGTCTCTAAGATATTTTGAAAAGATATCATTCATCAGAGATTGAAATGTGGCTTGTGCATTAGTAAGGCTAAAGGGCATTACTTTAAATTCATAATGTCCATGATGAGTCCTAAAAGCCGTTTTACGAATATCTTCATGTTTGACTCTGATTTGCCAATACCCTGATCTTAAATCCAATTTGGAAAAGAATCTGGCACCATGGAGCTCATCCAGCAAATCTTCAACAACGGGAATGGGAAATTTATTCTTGACAGTCATAGCATTTAACTGTCTGTAGTCAACACACATTCTCCAAGAGCCATCCTTCTTCTTGACAAAAGGCATGGTGATGCAAAAGGGCTTTGACTAGCTTGAATAATTGAAGCAGCAAGCATTTCTGATATTTGTTTTTCCACTTCTGACTTCCGGTTATAAGGCAGCCTATACGGCCTGATGTTCACAGGTTGAGAGCCCAACTTCAAGGGAATACTATGGTCATGAGACCTTGGAGGAGGCAATTGTGTTGGTACTTCAAAGATGTCAGCATATTCATTCACCAGTTTCTGTAGTTGGCAAGGAATTTGCTTATCCTTATGTTCCACATTAAGAACATACAATTCTCTAAGTAATTCAGGATCTTTGCTTGCCAATTTCTGTAGCTTTTTTCCAGAAATAACCATAAGTTTATTAGGCTCCTTACTCCCCACTAATCTCACCTGCTGTCCATTCATTTTAAAAGTTAAAGAAAGTTCATTGAAGTTGAACAACATAGGGCTGTATTTCCTTATCCAATCTACCCCAAGGACCATGTGACTTCCTCCCATTGGTAGTACCCTCATGTCATGTGAGAATTTATGCCCTTGGATCCACCAAGTAAGCTCCTTACACATTGCTGTGCTATAAAGTCTTTCTCCATTAGCCACTGTTATAGCTAGGGGAGTAGTTGATTCCAACTCTACTCCATCTTTAGCCCATTTAGGAACCACAAAGCTGTGTGTGCTTCCACTGTCCACTAACACATTGAGTGTTTTGCCTCTAATAATGCCCTCAATTCTAATAGTACTGTGACCCGTGCTGCCAGTGAGTGCATTAATCGAAATCTGCAGATCCTCAGTTACATTCTGGTCATGTTCGATTGCTGTATCATCTCCATTATTGCCTTCTTCCATCTGTTCCATTTCTTCTTCATCAGCAGTGATGGCATTAAGTTGTTTCACCTTGCAAGTGTGGCCTGGAATGAATCTATCTCCACATCTAAAGCAGAGATTCATAGCTCTTCTTTGCTCCATTTGTTGTTGTTTGGCTGTGTTATAAAGTGGGTTAGGCTTTTGTATTTGAGTAAGGTTGGTATATGTAGGTTTCGGGTAAGGGCCAAGATGGGAGTTAATGGGAGTCTTACTACTCTGTTTATGTCTTTTTCCTTCTAGCTCCAATGACAATTCATGAAGTTTTGCCAACTTGAAAGCAACATCAAGAGTTTTAGGCTCACTGGCCTTAACTCTAGGTTTCACCTCTTCCTTAAGCCCACTGACAAAACTAGAGACAAAATAAGATTATGATAAATGAGGATCAAACTGCAACATATAAGACCTCAAATCTTTGGCCTCGGTGTAAAAGCATTCAAGGATTGAGTTTCAACCATGCCTCCAGTATTAACAAAAGATCCCTGGCCTAGAGAAGGAAAGCCAGGACTAGTGTCTCCTAAATTTCTCGATAATAACCCTGGTTTATCATTCCTAGGCATGTATCTTCCTTGTTCATCTATAGCAGTCACTTCGATAGGGGACTTACCTTCTCTTCTTGGATGCACTGTAGTTAACTTTGGGCTATTAGAAGAACCTCCAACATCTGTATTGGGTCTAGCAGGCACTGATTCCTTTTGAGTCATTATGGTAAGCATTTGGCTAATATAACTTTGATTTTCAGCCAACTTAGATTCAATCCCCTGTTTTTGCTCCTCCCACCAGTTAGGAATGGTCGAATCCACTGCTTTCAAAGCCTTTAGCTGCTCTTATAATGCCTGTAATTGCTGCTGCATCGAGCTTAATCGAGTACCTTCCGCCATTGAAGTTGGTTTCCAGTGCTTTCCCAGATTTGAAGGTGGATCTGTAAGGCTCTGATGCCAAATTTGTTATAGAACGACTGATGAATTAGCTCAAATGAATAAAACAGTAGAAAAGACCAGAAGGAGAATGAAAAAGAATTGAGGAAAGAGGAATACGAATATTCATTCACTTGCTTTCTCAAGTCTATACAGTGTGATAATATGCTATTGCAATGACACACTATTCCCCTAACCAAATGGATTCAATACAATAATGACACGTGTAGTACTATTGGCCTTTACAATTTAGCTTGTAACTAACTAATAGGCTGCTATACGGCTGCAAGCACAACTACTACCACCCTCAACCAACGAATCTCAGCTCATCATCAATCAGCTCCTGTATATTCATCAGCTCAAGCAACATTCATGACAGAATTTTCTTGAGATCTTGAAGTTTAATATTCACTTCAAGGGTCTTGATAACTTATTCTTGAATTAAATAAATTTAACCCAAAAATATAAGGTTTTCTTGAGATTTTGATATTTGATATTCGTTTCAAGAGTCTTAATAACTTAAGAATTGAACAAATTTGGTCCAAACTTTAGGGTTTAATTTGGTATTGAATTCAAAGATCTTATGACTTAATCTTGAATCGAATAGATTTAGATCTTAGTTTTATGGTTTTCTTGAGATCTTGAAATTTGATATTCCCTTCATAGGTTTTGGCTTCTTGAATTGAATAGATTTACCAATTAAGCACTATCAATTTTCTCCCTCTTCCAATGATAGTTTCTCTCTCGTAATGAGAATAGTATCGCTGAGTTGAAAACCTAGGTTTCTGTAACCATTTTCTTTCATTTGTTTTTAGTTTTATAATCCAGAGTCTGTAATGAGTCAATACTTTGATTCCTTAGGATGGTCTTTCTTTTATGTTTCTTTGTTTAGGTTTGCTTATTGAATTTTTTTTGTAGGAAACTAGTGATTTAGACCTACATTGGCAGGGTTATAGAAGATTTTCACTCTTGAATTAATCCAATCCTGATAGAATCAAAGGTGCGCAGTAGTAGGATGCTGGAAGATTTGGAAATACAGCTGGAATCTGCAAGAGAAGATTTATAGAAGTCTACGCATTTTATGTTGATAGGAAGTATAATTGCGAGGAAAATGTTGAATAGGAAAGAAGTGATGGGAGTTCTTTAGAGTATAAGAGGGAAGGAGTTAGAGTCACTATGGGGGCTAGAAAACAATGTGTTTGCGATTGCTTTTAAGAGTAAAGAGAGTATGGAGGAGGCATTGGCTAATAGCCCATGGACGGTTATGGAACATTGTTTGAGTATTAGAAAATGGGAGGTTGATATGGCGATCCAAGATATATGTTTCTCAATAGTGCAGTTTTGGATCCAAATTCATAAGTTACCCGTGGAGATGCTTATGACTAGGCTTGTAAACGAACCAAACACGAACAAACGAACTGATGTCTTTGTTCATTCGTTTGTTTTTTAGTGTTGTTCGTGTTCGTTCGTTCGTTTGGTAGGGATTGTTCGTTAATTTTCGCGAACAGTTCGCGAACATATAAACGAACACGTTCACGAATGCATGTTCATGAACATTCATAAGAACAAACTAAATATTAAAGATCCTACATAAATATTAAATCTCACATGCAAGTTGAAATCATCTAACACAATCTTAAATACAACACAACTTAAGTTAACAATGTTTTATTAAAATTGATAATTACAATTTTAATTACAATTTGTATCATACACATATATATTGGTATACATATATTAAAGTATCATATATATATATATGTGTGTGTATACACACATATGTGCAATGTATATATAAATAGTCAATGAATAAGAATGAGATCTTAATTTATTATGAAACTCTTATTAATTTATTTCAGTACTTTATGTTTAAAATTTTTTTAAAAAATAAATATTTTAAGCATAATTAACTAATTCAATTTTATAATTATATTATAATTATATTTTATTAATTTTTTTAAGCCAACAAGGTTGCATTTTATAAATATGTTTAAGAATTAGAAACTAATTTTTTAAGTTAATGTCTTCAAAAATAGGGTATATATTATATAACTTATATAATATAAGTAATTTTAGTATTTTAATAAATAACAAACGAACAATAAACGAACAACAAATAATACTTTAAATGAACGGGTTATAAACTAACATAAATGAACGAATAACAAACGAACGACAAATAACACTTTAAATGAACGAATATAAATGAATTTGTTAGCAAAAAAAAAAAAAACGAACCGCACTTCTGTTAATGTTCGGTTTATTTAATAAACGAACACTAAAATGTTGTTCGTGTTCATTCGTTAAGATTAATAAACGAACAGAAACCGAACGGATATACGAATGGTTCGTCGAATGTTTTATTCGTCTATACTCCTACTTACGATGCAAAATGCGGAGAGGATAGACTGAGTGATAGGAGATCTTATTAAGGTGGAAGATCCTACATGAAGAAGGGGCATAGGTAAGAGTTTCTTCAGAATTAGAGTAGTTGGGGGCGGAGATGAAGTATGAAAAGGCGGCGGACTTTTGTTACTGGTGTGAGAGGATTGGGCATGTGATGAAGAACTACAAGGAGGAGAAAACAGAGGAGGTGGTGATGGTTGGGAGAAGGGGGTATGGTCCATGGATGAAAGTGGCGCCGATTAAAGAGGATAGGGTAAAGTTGTCTAAAGAGGCTGGGAAGGATACAAGGGTGGAGGAGGTACAGGGTAGGTGGCAATTAAAGGAAGGTGGAAGGGATAAGGAAGCGCGTGTAGTTAGCCTAAAGCATGGGCGCGTAGGTTCTATGAAGTAGTTAGAGAAATTAGTTATGAACAAAACAGAAGTGGGAAATATAGTTAGTAGTTTGTTATCTGAAATGGGTGGGGGCCTGACACGTGGAAAAGATCTAGGTAATTGTCAATCGAAAATAAAAGATAATTACTCTGCAAAAGGTGATATAGTTGAAGGCGAGATTTCTGTTAGATATATGGGCATAAAAAATGATGAAGCAGAGGAGTTTGGGAAAGATAAAAATAAAAGTGTGAATAATGATGGATTTGATAAGCTAGAGAATAAGGAGATGTATCAGGGAAGGGATGATGGGAAAATAGGTAGTATGGAAAAAGACGAAAAAGGAAGTGATGGTGCTACAGTTGACTCGAAAAGGGGTGAAAAGGTGAACAAAAAGGGTAAGGAGGATAAGAACTGTTTAGCCTCATATAATGGAGAATGTGGGAATTTTAATTCCGTGGATAAGCTGAGCGATTTTTACGCAGAAAGTCAATATTATATCGAATTACCTCTTGAAGACAATGTTGAGGAGAGTGAAATGGTGAAGCAAGGATCTTTAACGAGGGAGAATGAGAAACTTCTGGTTACAGGTATAAAGAACATCAGTTTAAAAAGAAGTTTGTTGGCTTTAGGAGAAGATCAAGAAGTAAATGGGACGAAAAAGGTTAGATTAGGTGGTATTGATATAGATAATGATGAAGTTGAAAATAGGACAGGCTAAAAGAACAGTGAGGGGCAAGGTAAATAGAAGGAGAAAGGGTAGTAAGAAACTTAGTTTAAGAGATAGAATGAGCTATAGGAGTAATGAATTGTGGGATGTACCAATTGGGTTCAGTGAAGAATTTGGGGTTAATAAGCAAGTTTATGAAGATAGAACTGAATAAATGGCTGAAGGTTATGGTGGTTGTCCTATAACTGCCACCAAGGAGATATGAAGTTGATTTCGTGGAACTGTTAAGGGATTAGGTCTCCCTTGATAGTTCAAACTCTTAATGAGCTTGTTAGAAGACACAACCCCCATTTTCTCTTCTTGATGGAGACAAAAAAATAAAAAAGAGAAGATGGAATATTTGAGGAGCAAAATGCATTTCGATATGAAGTTTTATGTGGAACCAGAAGGTTTAAGTGGAGGATTAGCTGTGTGGTGGTAAGATGAATATGGTGTTAAGGTGTTAAGGAGTTGTAAAAATCTGATTGACATGGAAGTTAGTGAATATAATACTGGGAAAGTGATAAGGATATTTTGGGTGTATGGTCCTACGAATTTTAGTGAAACGCAAGTTGTGTGGAAGCTCATTGTGGAAAGGAGTAGTAGTGTTCATGGCCCATGGTTATGTGTGGGTGATTTTAATGACTTTCTCCATCATTACGAGAAAGAAGGTGGGAAAGCTAGAGCTGAAAGAAAGATCAAGGGGTTTAGAGAGATGATTGAGAAGAGTAGTTTGGTTGACTTGCATTTTAAGGGTTAGAAATTCACATGGATTAATAAAAGGGATGAGGGAGTAATTAAAGGATTAATAGGGCACTGTCTAATGTGCTATGGCTGGAGGCTTTTCCGAGGACGTAAGTGTTTAATCTTTCTTTTATTGGGTCTGATCATTCTCTTGTATTAATTGATTTTGAGTTTTGTGAAAAAAAAGTCTCCTAAGCAATTCAAGTTTGAGATCTTCTGGATGGAAAAAGAGGAATGTGATATAATTATAAGGGAATGGTGGAATATGGATATAAGGGGGTCAAAGGGGTATTAGGTTGGACTGTAAATTGAGAAGATATAGGAGGTTATTACTAGAATGGAGGAAAAGGGTCTTCCCAAACAATGGAAGAATGATTGGGGGAATTATGTATAAGCTAGCTGTTATTCAAAATGAGGGTTATACTAGGGAGAGGTATGCTGAAATTGAGAATTTAACAAAAGAATTAAGTAATGTTTGGAGAAATGAGGAGATATATTGGTTCCAAAGATCTCGGATTAAACAGTTAAACTATGGTGTTAAAAATACTAGGTTTTTTCATCATAGTACTATGAAGAGGAGAAGGGTTAATAAGGTGGTAAGGATACAGGATGAGAATGAGGTTTGGATTGAACAAGAAGATTATATCCAAGAGAAATTTGTACATCCTATAGGGACTTGTTTAAGATGAATCTTAGTGGATCTTGGGAAGAAATTATATAAGCTGTTCCAGTTTTGGTTAGTTACAAGATGAATGAAGACTTGATTAAGGAGGTCTCAAATGAGGAAGTAAGGAGGGCAATTTTTGAATTGGGTGTAACGAAGGCTCTAGGGCCTAATGGGTTTTGTTGTGTTTTTTTATCAAAAGTATTGGAGCATAGTTGGAGAAAAGGTTATTGAATTAGTAAAAGGCTTTTTTGAATCAGACAGAAGACTAAGAGAATTAAACAATACCGACATTGTGTTAATTCCTAAGGTGAAGAAACCTGAAGAAGTATCTCCTTTTAGACCCATTAGCTACTGCAATTTTTCATACAAGATCATTTCTAAGGTGTTGACTAATTGGTTGAAACCTTTCATGGAGAGGCTTATTACACAGAATCAAAGTGCCTTTGTTGGAGGGAGACAGATTCAAGACAATATTCTTGTAGCAAATGAGGTGTTTCATTATTTGAAGATTAGCAAGAAAGGAAAGAGGTTTGAAATGGCTCTTAAACTTGACTTGAACAAATCTTATGATAGAGTTGAGTGCGGGTTCCTTGAAGCTGTGTTGGGCAAGATTGGTTTTGATTCTAAATGGATTGGATGGATAATAGAGTGCATTTCTTCTGTTTCCCACAATATAATTGTCAATGGTAAAAAATCTAACACTTTTATTCCTACTAGAGGTCTTAGGCAAGGGGATCCTTTATCCCCTTACCTTTTTCTTTTTGTTGTTGATGTCTTGTCTAGATTGATCAATAATGCAGTACAATCTAATAATAGGTTCTTAGGAATCAAAGTAGGAAAAGAAAGTCTTGCTATCTCTTATCTATTGTTTACAGATGACTCACTACTTTTCTTGCTTGCCCCTAATGTTTGCTGTAACATTATTAGTTGTTTGCTACAGAAAAATTGTCATGGATCAGGTCAAATGATTAATTTGCAAAATTCAAGCATTATTTTTTGGAGCTAATGTCCCTGATCTGGTTAAGGACAAAGTTGTGAGATTATTGCAGATTTATAAGGCAGTGAATGTAGGTTCTTATCTTGGTATTCCATCGTTCTAGGGGAAAACTAAAACAATGGCAATGGGATATATAAGTGATCAAGTTTTGAAGAAGTTGCATGGCTGGAAAAGACTGCTGCTTTCTCATGGAGGACGTGAAGTGTTGATTAAAGCCGTTACTTGTGCCTTACCCACATATACTATGCAATGTTTTAAAGTGCCAAAAAAGATATGTGACGAGATCAACTCTACAGTGGCTAGATTTTGGTGGGGTCAGAAGGTGGAAGAGAGAAAAATTCATTGGGCTAGTTGGTTTACATTGACTAAGCCTAAGGAGAAGGGTGGTATGGGTTTAAGGATTTGAATATTTTTAATCTAGCTCTTCTTGCTAAGCAAAGTTGGAAGATGGCTTGTTCTCTTGATGCTCTTTGGGTGAAAGTGCTAAAAGGTAGGTATTATCCTAATTGCACTATTTAGAATGCTAAGAAGGGAGCAAGGGCTTCTTGGGCATGGGCAAGTATTATAGATAGAAGGGATTTTCTTAAAACTAATATTTGTTGGCAAGTGATGAATGGGGAAGATGTTGGTTTGTGGGATGATGCTTGGTTGAATAAGGAGAGGTTGATAGCTATAGGAGAGCTGGGAAGCAGTATGCCAAAAGTTGTTGCTAAGATAATTGATAAAGTGAGAGAAGTTTGGAAAATTAATGCAATAAAAAATTTATGTCCGATAGACAGGCAAATGATCTATTGGAAAGTTCTTTTTGTCTAAATAGGGAAAAAGGATAGAGTGGTGTGGCAGAGCTCAACAGATGGTAAATATACAGTTAAGAATGGTTATGTACTTTTGGTGAATTAAAGGATAGATTGTGGAAAAGGTAAAGCTTCTGTATCTCATATACCAGAGGATGTAGTGTGGAAATGGATATGGAAAATCACAGCTCCAACTAAAATTAAATGTTTTTTATGGAGAATTTGTAATAACAGTACAGCTACAAATTGGAGTTTGTGGAAAAGGAAATTAAAGGAGAGTCCTATAAGCCCGATATGTCTGGAAGATGATGATACCATAGAACATGTATTGTTGTTATGTCATGGACTAGAGCAATCTGGTTTGGAATGGATATAGGGTATTAAATGGAGAGGAGCAGGATTACTACTATGGATAAATGGTTTATGGAAGTTATGGCTATTGAATGTAAAGACAAGGTGGAGAGGCAGAGATTATATTGTAAAATTGCTATGATTTGTTGGGGGATTTGGAAGTGTAGGTGTGCATGGACCTTTAAGAAGATTAATGTATGTCCTGTTGAATGCATAAGGAATATTAGAAGAGCTATAACAGAATATGAGCCTTGCATTCAGAATAAGATAGTAGAATGGTGAAAAAAACTAAAGGAAAAATCATGATGCAAAAGGTCTGATGAAGGCTGGATCAAGATAAATTGTGATGGTCCTTCACCAGTAAGTATAAAGCAGGAGTGGGAGTTGTGGCAAGGGACTCTAATGGCAAATTTGTTGCTAGAATAGCTAGGAATGTTTCTGTGAGTGCTGCTATTGAAGCTGAAGCTAAAGCAGTTAGGAAAGGAGTAAGGCTAGCTATTTCAAAGGAGTATAAAAAGGTGGTTATCGAATCTTGTCCTGAGGTTGTTTGCAAGGGAATTAACAATGTAGATGTAAGCAGTGATTAGAGAGTTTATTCTATCATTAGAGACATTCAAAGGAGGAAGGCTGAGTGTGATAACCATAAATTTTTCATTTATGGGAAATTATTAATATTGGAAACTTAGTGAAATGAATAAATAAATATAATATGAGATCGGAATATTGTGAAATATTCCGAGAATTGAGGAAGTGACGGATCGGAAAATTCGAATGAAGGAAAATTAAATCGGAAATAAGTATAAGATGAGAAATTATGGAAAATTGAAGAATGTAGGAAATTTAATTTGGATAAATGAAAATCCAAATTAAATAAGAAAATGAAAAAAGAATATAATATATAAAGATGTATACAAAGGAAATACAAATTAGTATTTCAAATTTTGTGTATAGATATGTATATATATACATGATTTAAAATATAAATATATATACATATCTATATAATATTATATAGTAGACTACTATATAATATAATATTAATATTATATTTATAATATAGTTTATAAATATAATATAAGATATATAAAAAAAGGAAATAGGAAAGGAAAGAATCGGGAGAAGAATCCCGATTCTTCCCGATGAAGGCCGACGGTGGTCGGTCGGTCGAGAGAGAAGGGAAGGGAGGGCGACATCGGTGAAGGAGAAAGAAGAGGAAGGTGATTGGCAGTAGCCCGAAACGGAAAAAAGAGGAAAAATCGAGAGAAAGTCGGGAAGGAAAAAACCGAAGGAGGAAGAAGAGAAAACGACGGTGCCGGCCGGTCTTGGCACCGCCACAGCCACCTCGACCTTGGCGGAGGTGAGGGAAAGGAGAAGAGAGCCACCGGTGAGGCCAACGATGGCAGAGGAAGGCCGGCAAAGAGGAAGAAGAAATCGAGACCCACGCCGCCAGATCTGCCATCGTGCCGTCGATCCAGGGCAAACGGAGGCCACTGGTAGCTTCGTCGTGCCGTCGGCAAGCTGAGGAGCCGTCGAACCGCCGGAGAACCGGCCATCGGAGGAGAACCGGCGGTGAGGGAGGTGATCGAACCGGCTGGGAAGAAAGAAAAAGAAAAAAAGAAAAAGGAAAAAGAAAAAGAAAAGAAAAGAAAAGAGAAAAAGAAAGAAGGAAGAAAAAGAAGAAAGATAAAGAGAAAAGGAATTCCGGGAATTTGGAGAATTCCCGAGGATTCGAAAATTACTGGAAATCTCGAGAATTAAGGGAATCGGTAAGAAATCCCGAAAAGTATTAAATAATTTAAATAATTTATTTATTTAAATAATTATGGAAAAAAATTCTAATTTTTTACAATTTAATTTCCAGAAAATCATCCTCGATTACCGAGACGATGGAATCGGGAGAGGTGAACACGGGCGCGACCTTCGAGAGGCAATCGCAGACCCGAAACAGGTAAGGGAGACATGTGCCGCCTGTAAGGATATTCGGCCATGTTTTTAAATTGCATTTAATTTATAAATGCTATTGATAATTATCGGTTTATAATGTGGTGATTTATCGGTTTTAAATTGTGGTGAAATACCAGTTGAGAAATATAAACTATATTTTCGGTGCAGGAGGCTAGCCAAATCGGCAGTCGTTATATTGCCGAAAAATTATCGAAAAATTACTGAAATTTACCGAAAATCACTGAAAACCAAAATAAAAGATTTGATTTCACGTGAAACGATTTTCAAGTACGAAAATCGAGAAATTAAGTAAATTTCATAAATCATGAATATAACGATATTTGATTTTAAAATATTCATGTTTTCGAGAATGGTGAAAAGGAAATCACCGAAAATTCACCCTGTAGGTGATATTTCATGTGAAACGAGATGAAAATGAAAAAGAGACTGATGTGAATATTTTATACATATTCTTAAATATTCACTTGATTTTACATAAAACCTTTATGGTTTTAATTATGGAAACAAATAATTATGAAAATTCCATAAAGGTTAAGAAATGATGGGAAACCATGATTTCGAGACTAGAGGTCTCTACACGTGTTGCTAGAAGAAAAACATAGTTAAGGGATTTTGAATTTGGAAAGTAAATAATTTATTTTTCCATAAATTACAAAAATATTTGAATTGAATTCCGATGATTTTAAAAACAATGTTTTCGATGGATAGCACGGAAAGGAGTGCATACATGGGTTACGGTGAAAAAGACATTGTCATGAGATTTGTTTTACAGTGTGACTATTTTATAACTGTCTTCACCGTATGAGAAATATGATTTATACCTTTATGAAATATTTTGAGGAATGTGATTTAAATTATAAATTTCATAAAGGTGATGATTTATACATGTAAGCCTTATGGATAATTGTGAAATGTTTTTACACTACTATGTTTAAAATTCATAAAGGCTATGGTACGGTTTACACTGTTTTGAGACTTTAGACCCTGAGTTCATGCAGTATTATTCATATAATTGTATGACCCACCTGGGGGGGTGGCTCGGGTCGATGGACCAACGGGTACACCTCAGGGCGTAACAAGGCTGATGGACCCGCCAAGTCATCAGTGGACCCGAGGACCACCTGGCAAGTGGACCCGAGGACCACCTATAGATTATGGCCATAGATCTAGCAGAGATAGCCGTGAGGGGAGATGGCCTACGGGTGCACCCCAAAAGCGGACGACTTGTGTTCCTGAGGGAACAATGAGAGCATGATTTATTTGATGCCTAGTCTCACACACTGATTTCTGTTTATTGAAAGGATTTACGGAATCTTATTTACTGTACTGTTTATTGTACTGAGCACTGGTAACTGTTTACTGATGAAAAATCGTACCAAAATACTGTGTTTACAGAACTGTATTGTACACTGAAATGGTAGCCACTGATTACTGTTTTACTGAACTTAAGGCTACCATTAACTGTTTACTGAACTGAAAGCTACCGTATACTATTTACTGAATTGGTAGCTATTGTTTACTGTTACTGACTGAATCGTATCGAGATACTGTTTTACTGAATACCGAATATACTGTTTTAATGAACTGTACGATACGGTTACTGATTTGAAAAGAGAAATAAATGTTTATTCTAAAAGAATAACATAAGAATTATTTCTAAGATAGAAATAATCGAAGAAGTGTTTATCCAATGATTGGATATTCACAAATCACTGTACTGAAGAGAAGAGAAGTAAACCACTGTTTTACTATTGAACTGTCACGTGTTTTAAAGGACAGTGAAGTGAAAAGAAATAAGTGGTTTACTCTGTGAAAAATAAGAATCATATCGTTTTGAGAAAAATGGATTTAGTACTCTCTACAGTTGCTTCTAGGTTCCGGAACAAGTATGGTATTCTAAAATACCTACCTTATTCTATCTGGATCCCTAGTCGACTGTAGTATCCTTCCTACATGTGAGCCTAGAGCCAGCTAGGAAGATTTTAAAGAGAATGAAAAAAAATTATTTTCAGCATATAGATAGCTGAATATCAAGTGTGACATATAACTCTCTTACTGAGCCGTGGTTTGCTCACTCCCCAATTTTAACATTTCAGGTTTTGATAATGGTGAGATCCAATATTTGTGGATTATGGCTGCACATAATGGACAATGTGACAGACCGACTGATTTATATGAGGTACGATCATTTATTTTCTGTATTTAGACATGTATACAGTACTACATTTTTGTAAATAAGATAGGGGATGTATATTATATTAACAATATTATATTAAATATGTTTAACATTAAGTGCAAGTGAAGTATCACAGACAGCCCAACCGGATAAATGGTGTAAAAATAAGGTGAAAAATGTGGTAACGGGTCGTTACAGATTTAATGGTATCAGAGCATGGTTGACTTGATGTCTGTGAATACTTTTGAAAGGAAAAGTATTAAACATCCCTGGTAGTACTGTGTCGTCTGAATACATAGAGAAAATAAATTATTGTAAAGTGAGAAAAATGATTTAAAGGGAGTGAGAAAGTATAAATTGAGAATGTTAAAGAAATAATAGGCTCAGAAATTACCAAAAAATTGGTGATTCTTATAATCTAAATGAAGGCCTGTTCGGTAAGGAAACGAAAGGACTCGGTGAGGGCCCCACCAGTACTTTACGGTCTGAATCGAACTGAGACCTGAGAATGATGGTATGAAGGAGGGGAATAACATATTATCATTAAATAGGCTTTAAGATCACTGATTGAGGGTAATTTGAAGAGAGAGAAAATTTTTGACCAAAAATGACCAAAATACCCCTGCCTCCAAAATTTTACTGGGAGTCAGAATAGACCAACAGAGGTTGAATTTGATTGATTTGACAGAGAAATTGATGAAATAAAGCTGAATTACAGGCAAAATAATCCAAGTTGGATTTTAGTGAACTTCTTTGTCGAAATTGAACAAGATGTTAACGGCTGATATTAGTATGAGAAGGATACTATCAGCACATAGATGATCAGTTCATTGATTTAAATGTATATTGAGGAGAAAGAAATAAATATCGAAATGACGAAAATGCCCCTATGTTGGGCGATGTTCGGAATAGTGATAAAACCAAGTGATCTTGAATCCATTGATAGAAATGGAGTTGTTAATGGCACAGAGGATGTCATATGAATATAGCGATCCCTATTACTGATTCCACTGACACTTAGATTTCGGACGCGAATGGTGAGTGACCTAGTGAATGGGCTGGGTCTCACGATAGATCCTTGAGGGGGCCAGTGTGCTCGCCAAAAGAGGATGGTATAGATATGTACAGGCGGACGGCGGACGGGCCGGGGCCTTACACGGTGCGATCCAATGAGTGTATAGTGGAATGTCATAAGATGATTGGCCCGGTTATAAATTGTAAGAGCCGGAATTAAGAGTGTATTGAATGGGATCGTTGAATATTATGAAAAATGAAATGAAGACAAAAAATGACTGAGAAAGTGAATAGTACAAATAATGAAATCAAGGTGGATAATATTTCAAAATGATTTGAATATTAAATGTTTTTACCTTGAGGATATATATAGTGAAAATGATAGGACATGAGATGAAATGTCCGAAATAATAAGAGATGTGTGACTAAAGAAAATATCGGATATGATCCCCGATAAATTTTTCAGAGTTGTATAGATTGGAGAAATCGAGCTAACATTGGCTCGGTTGATGATATGAAATCTAATTTTGAGATTATATCGGAAACGTAGAAAAAGTCCGAAAGCTTAAGAATTAACTCTGGAAGATGAGTGAATAATGAAATTCACTGGTAAAAGTATGATTGATGAAAATACAGATAATGTTATTTGAGGTTAATGAAGTTATCTGTATAAGTGTGAATGAAAGAAGCACAGATAACCTTGATATGTAGATGAATTAAAGGATATAGTAAATTCCTATTTTTAATAAAGTTATTGTGAAGAACAAGTGACCATCTACATGAAAATGGACGCTTTATTGATCTAATCAAAGATATATGAGGAGTTATAAAACTAACCTCAATACAAAGCGTCATCAGATAAAAGGATTGGAGACTGATGTCATAAGATAATGATTTGAACTCGATAAATAATTACGAGTTCCTGTGGAGGTATATAAGCCTAATGAATGAGGCATCCTTACATGAGTAAATTGATGAAATGCTAATAGAGTCTAAAGTATAAATGGAATATGAGCAGCATTGTGGTATGATCCTTAAACACCTAAAGACTGTGGAATTGTGCTAAGATTGGCAACTAAGATGTTTGGCTAGACAGTGTCTCCTTATGAGGGATATATGATCTCGAAATGACAAAATGACAGTGAATCTGTCTATAAGAGATAATGATTGAGATACGGAAGTAATGAGTCTAGCTAAATACTACTGCCAGTCTATAAAAAGGGTGATGAGATTAGTTGCTCTATTAATGTGATGTAATTAATGAAAGAAGTTAAAGTCGGTAAAAGGATAAGTGTAAAGAAAAGATGGTATGCAAGATTTTAAAAGATCTTAGCAGTATAGTACCATACCAATTGAGAAAATCGACTAAAAGGATGAGAGTAAAAATATGAAAAGATGAGAGTGGAAATATGAAAACGAAAATGAAAGTGGAATAAGGAAATAAGTTACATGATGAGAAGGGAACATTAAAATGAAACAGTTCCCGAAGGTAAGACTGAAAGTGATTAGTTTTGGTTATCACATAACTGTGGCAAGATGTAAAATCAAGCCAGATTTGATAAGTGGAAGTAATGATGCTCCAAGGAGTAAGATAATTGATATGTTTACTGCCAGTATATGAATGAAAAATGATTATACATATAACCACCGTAACATGATAGAAACGGTGGAAGTGTATAGATAATGTGGTGAGTAAATGGACAATTGAGGATTCAATAATCGAATGACCATACTACATGAAGAGAACATGATTGTCTCATGATTTATGATTGTAAGAGATGATCAGTAGTAAAGTCTGCAATGAGATGCAGCCTTGGTAGAATAAATGTGTGAATATGAATACTGTGAATAATAAAGAGTCCAAAAGAGATATGATGATATGGAAGTGATTAAAGACTGATGATCTAAATAGAATCACTTTCCATTATCAGATTCTTAGATTCTCTAGTGCTGTAGTCGAAGTATAAGTTAAACGGTGTGAATGTATATGTACAGTTCCAGTGAGCATTACATGTGATGAGAGTATTTGAGATGCCATATGCTTAATGAGAAATAGCAAAAGGCTTTGAGATCCCAAGTGTATTGATAGCATCGCTCCATACTAATGTGAATATCTTAGCGTAATATTGAAACGCTTGAAGATAAATTGAGAGAGCAGATGCATGAGATATGAAAGCTACTGGGACAATTACATATAACTAATTGACATGTGTACGTGATAGTATCGAACCATATCGACTTGGCACTAAGTGAGAAAATGGATGATGAACAGCATAGAGCGGCTGTGACATGAAAAACATTGTGCATGGACTCTTAAGTGAAAAGAGTATAAATAAATAACTCTCGATTTGAGAAATGAACTTATGGGAGTATAGACATATATGTGATGAAAGACAGCATGTAGTGGTCTAAAGTACTCTTGATGTTGAAAGTGTACTGGCAGTATTACTTGGAGGACGATCTAGAGGTCAGAAGTCGTAAGTATACGGCATATACCACATTTGGACTTAAGTTAAATTCGGTGACCGAATTTCTTAAGGTGGGGAGAATGTGATAACCGTAAATTTTCCATTTATGGGAAATTATTAATATTGGAAACTTAGTGAAATGAATAAATAAATATAATATGAGATCGGAATATTGTGGAATATTCCGAGAATTGAAGAAGTGACGGATCGGGAAATTCGAGTGAAGGAAAATTAAATCGGAAATGAGTATAAGATGAGAAATTATGGAAAATTGAAGAATGAAGGAAATTTAATTTGGATAAATGGAAATCCAAATTAAATAAGAAAATGAGAAAAGAATATAATATATAAAGATGTATACAAAGGAAATACAAATTAGTATTTTAAATTTTGTGTATAGATATGTATATATATACATGATTTAAAATATAAATATATATACATATCTATATAATATTATATAGTAGAATACTATATAATATAATATTAATATTATATTTATAATATAGTTTATAAATATAATATAAGATATAAAAAAAAGGAAATAGGAAAGGAAAGAATCGGGAGAAGAATCCCGATTCTTCCCGATGAAGGCCGACGGTGGTCGGTCGGTCGAGAGAGAAGGGAAGGGAGGGCGACACCGGTGAAGGAGAAAGAAGAGGAAGGTGACCGGCGGTAGCCCGAAACGGAAAAAAGAGGAAAAATCGAGAGAAAGTCGGGAAGGAAAAAACCGAAGGAGGAAGAAGAGAAAACGGCGGCGCCGGTCGGTCTTGGCACCGCCACAGCCACCTCGACCTTGGCGGAGGTGAGGGAAAGGAGAAGAGAGCCACCGGTGAGGCCAACGATGGCGGAGGAAGGCCGGCAAAGAGGAAGAAGAAACCGAGACCCACGCCGCCAGATCTGCCACCGTGCCGTCGATCCAGGGCAAACGGAGGCCACCGGTAGCTTCGTCGTGCCGTCGGCAAGCTGAGGAGCCGTCGAACCGCCGGAGAACCGGCCACCGGAGGAGAACCGGCGGTGAGGGAGGTGATCGAACCGACTGGGAAGAAAGAAAAAGAAAAAAAGAAAAAGGAAAAAGAAAAAGAAAAGAAAAGAAAAGAGAAAAAGAAAGAAGGAAGAAAAAGAAGAAAGACAAAGAGAAAAGGAATTTCGGGAATTTGGAGAATTCCCGAGGATTCGAAAATTACGAGAAATCCCGAGAATTACGGAAATCGATAAGAAATCTCGAAAAGTATTAAATTATTTAAATAATTTATTTATTTAAATAATTATGGAAAAAAATTCTAATTTTTACAATTTAATTTCCAGAAAATCATCCTCGATTACCGAGACGATGGAATCGGGAGAGGTGAACACGGGCGCGACCTTCGAGAGGCAGTCGCCAACCCGAAACAGGTAAGGGAGACATGTGCCGCCTGTAAGGATATTCGGCCATGTTTTTAAATTGCATTTAATTTTTAAATGCTATTGATAATTATCGGTTTATAATGTGGTGATTTATCGGTTTTAAATTATGGTGAAATACCAGTTGAGAAATATAAACTGTATTTTCGGTGCAGAGGCTAGCCAAATCGGCAGCCGTTATACTGCCGAAAAATTATCGAAAAATTACTGAAATTTACCGAAAATCACTGAAAACCAAAATAAAAGATTTGATTTCACGTGAAACGATTTTCAAGTACGAAAATCGAGAAATTAAGTAAATTTCATAAAACATGAATATAACGATATTTGATTTTAAAATATTCATGTTTTCGAGAATGGTGAAAAGGAAATCACCGAAAATTCACCCTGTAGGTGATATTTCACGTGAAACGAGATGAAAATGAAAAAGAGACTGATGTGAATATTTTATAAATATTCTTAAATATTCACTTGATTTTACATAAAACCTTTATGGTTTTAATTATGGAAACATATAATTATGAAAATTCCATAAAGGTTAAGAAATGATGGGAAACCATGATTTCGAGACTAGAGGTCTCTACACGTGTTGCTAGAAGAAAAACATGGTTAAGGGATTTTGAATTTGGAAAGTAAATAATTTATTTTTCCATAAATTACAAAAATATTTGAATTGAATTCCGATGATTTTAAAAACCATGTTTTCGATGGATAGCACGGAAAGGAGTGCATACATGGGTTACGGTGAAAAAGACATTGTCATGAGATTTGTTTTACAGTGTGACTATTTTATAATTGTCTTCACCGTATGAGAAATATGATTTATACCTTTATGAAATATTTTGAGGAATGTGATTTAAATTATAAATTTCATAAAGGTGATGATTTATACATGTAAGCCTTATGGATAATTGTGAAATGTTTTTACACTACTGTGTTTAAAATTCATAAAGGCTATGGTACGGTTTACACTGTTTTGAGACTTTAGGCCCTGAGTTCATGCAGTATTATTCATATAATTGTGTGACCCACCTGGGGCGGTGGCTCGGGTCGATGGACCAACGGGTGCACCTCAGGGCATCACAAGGCTGATGGACCCGCCAAGTCATCAGCGGTCTCGAGGTCACTTGGCAAGTGGACCCGAGAACCACCTATAGATTATGGCCATAGATCTAGCAGAGATAGCCGTGAGGGGCGATGGCCTACGGGTGCACCCCAAAAGCGGACGACTTGTGTTCCTAAGGGAACAATGAGAGCATGATTTATTTGATGCCTAGTCTCACACACTGATTTCTGTTTACTGAAAGGATTTACGGAATCCTATTTACTGTACTGTTTATTGTACTGAGCACTGGTAACTGTTTACTGATGAAAAATCGTACCAAAATACTGTGTTTACAAAACTGTATTGTACACTGAAATGGTAGCCACTGATTACTGTTTTACTGAACTTAAGGCTACCATCTACTGTTTACTGAACTGAAAGCTACCGTATACTATTTACTGAATTGGTATCTACTGTTTACTGTTACTGACTGAACCGTATCGAGATACTATTTTACTGAATACCGAATATACTGTTTTACTGAACTGTACGATACAGTTACTAATTTGAAAAGAGAAATAAATGTTTATTCTAAAAGAATAACATAAGAATTATTTCTAAGATAGAAATAATCGAAGAAGTGTTTATCCAATGATTGGATATTCACAAATCACTGTACTGAAGAGAAGAGAAGTAAACCACTGTTTTACTATTGAACTGTCACGTGTTTTAAAGGACAGTGAAGTGAAAAGAAATAAGTGGTTTACTCTGTGAAAAATAAGAATCATATCGTTTTGAGAAAAATGGATTTAGTACTCTCTACAGTTGCTTCTAGGTTCCGAAACAAGTATGGTATTCTAAAATACCTACCTTATTCTATCTGGATCCCTAGCCGACTATAGTATCCTTCCTACATGTGAGCCTAGAGCCAGCTAGGAAGATTTTAAAGAGATTGAAAAAAAATTATTTTCAGCATATAGATAGCTGAATATCAAGTGTGACATATAACTCTCTTACTGAGCCGTGGTTTGCTCACTCCCCAATTTTAACATTTCAGGTTTTGATAATGGTGAGATCCAATATTTGTGGATTATGGCTGCACATAATGGACAATGTGACAGACCGACTGATTTATATGAGGTACGATTATTTATTTTCTGTATTTAGACATGTATACAGTACTACATTTTTGTAAATAAGATAGGAGATGTGTATTATATTAACAATATTATATTAAATATGTTTAACATTAAGTGCAAGTGAAGTATCACAGACAGCCCAACCGGATAAATGGTGTAAAAATAAGGTGAAAAATGTGGTAACGGATCGTTACACTGAGTTTGAAGAGTTTTGCTATAGGTGGGTGAACAGGGAGGCAAACATGGCTGCAGATTGGGTTGCCAATCATGTAAAAAAGGAGATGAGTCTTGGGAATTGGGTTGATGTTCCCCTATATTCCCTTGTGCATATTTGTAATAAAGATGGGTTACCAGCCCCTCCTAGGTAGTTTGATTAGCTTAAGCAAAGAGATAATTGGTTGGATTGTCTCATTTTTGTTTAAGCTTGTTGTTTGTATGACAATACGTAGACTGCTGTTTTGATAATATGAATAAAGAAGTTTTTTCAAGTAAAAAAAAAATAAGAATTCATTAGATTTGGACCTAAAATTAGGGGTTTTTTTAGTATTGAAATTTGCTCTCAAAATCCAGAGTCTTAAAAATCTTGAGACTTAATCCCAAATTTTGTCTTAAAAATCTAGGTATTGAATTTAGTCTCAATTTAGAAATTATTAGATATTCTAACTTTTATCTTGATCTTCAATTCTTTTTATCTGGGCTTCTTCTTTTGCCAATTGTTTAAAGTTTTTTTTTGCCCTAATTGTGTCTTAACTCTTAAATAATTTAGAGTTCTTTATTTGTAGTACTGTGTGATGCAAGGCAACAGAGTTTTTTAAGAACTTAATCTCTTCAACTTTATTTCTAAATTATTTAATTAATCATATATATATTATGGATTAATATCCAATACACCGTCAGTAGAGTTTTTTGACTCTACAAGCGGTATTAGGATGATAACACATGTCTTTTAAAAATATTAAAAAAATTAAAATAAATAAAATAGAACATGTGTTATCATTCTAATACTGCTTGTGGAGTTAAAAAATTCAACTGACGGTGTATAAAATTATTATCCCTCTATTATATTACAAAATCCTAGCAAACCTGCAAAGAATACTTAGATGGATGCTAACGTATACATTTTCTTTGAATGACATATAAACAGGTAGAATTCTAAAAAGATATGTAACTTATATGTGTAGTTGCTATCACATTAACAACTTCCTTTTTCCCTTCTATTAATCCTCACTTTTTTTTTTAACAGACCATATTCTCTTAATCTCTTCAAACGTGATTCAAAGTGTATCTTTTACATTCATTTCATCTTTAACCCCAATTTCTTTCTCTCTTCCCTTCTATTTTGGGTATCTTTTCCTTTCTTTTACTTTCTTCAATATTTGTTTTCTTTGTGAATGTCATATATTGTCATTTATGAGATGAGGTTTTGTATATTCTTTTTCACGCTCCCTGTTCAAGCAGCATAGCTTCAAAGTATTATCTTTTATTTATCCATTGATAGTTAAACATATCGGTCATTTTAAAATTGAAAAGAATTATCTAAATAATCCACCTATTTAAAATAATATATATGATTACAGGATCTATGCTTATCTGTTACATATTGTTTATATATTCTATATGTAAGCAATAAATAAATATCAGTTTTTTATTGTTTTGTTCTTTTATATTTGTAAAGAGAGAATCTAAATGCAGTACAACCTCTCTAATTTAATCTATATGTAAGCAATAAATAATCTTTGTAAATTAATATAAAATCATGGTCCTAAGCCGGGCTAATATAGAAAATTAATAAACCTCTTATTGTAATAATTAATAATTTTGTTTTAAAACCTAATATAAAATTTTGGTCTAAACTTTCGTATAAATTAATAATTTGATTAAAATACAAAATATAACATAATATTCAATTCGAAAAACATTTCATGAGTTTTTTATTTTAAAAACTAGAAAAATACTATATATATATATATATATTACATAATACATATTTGCAAGTAGATTTTTTAGGAGTTTATCAACCAAAATGAGATTTAAGAAAATAAAATGCTATAGAGTTATTGAATAAGTTTAGTGAATGTGAAAATTAAACAGACAAAATAATAATTTACAGGGCAAATCCTTTAAATTAATAACCTTTAAATTAATATTCAATGATGGCCCTGAGAGTATTAATTTAAAGGAGTTCTATAGCATTAACATCTTGAACACTAAGAATGAAACTATATTCCTTAATTATCTAATTTAAAAACTTAAATAAATTATCTAAAATCTAATCACTTAAAAATTATTTATTTTAATAAATTTTATTTATTTATCTAAAATCTAGTCACTTCAAATAAAATAATTAAATTATTATTTAATTTAAAAATAATTAAAATATTTTATGGTATCTAGGCCATTGAAAAAATAAAATTAAAACAAATAATTAAGCATAATTTTTAAAAAATTAAAGTGTGTGACTAGTACAATTTTTTTTTGAGAGCTTCTAAACAACCTAAAAAATACTTCACACACCTTATTTTAATATTATTTTTTTAATACAAAAATGCCCTTGCTGAAAATTATCATTTTACTCTTTTTGTTCATAAACTCAAATCATCCTCTTCTCATTCTAAAGAGCCAACTTCAAACCTTTTCTTCCAAACCTCAAGGTTTTTTGAGTTTTTCAAAAAATTTTACATGAAAAAACCCAAGATTTGAAGCTCCTGGAAGTGAATTTCTAGGAATTTAGGGGTGTTGCCGGATGTCCAATTCCAAGAGCACATTGTTGCTTCCAAAAGCCCACTTTCAGGACACAATGTAGCTCCAAGAATTTAAATTTCGAGAGCAACAATTTGCTTTCATAAGACTCATGAAAATTCCCTTCCGTAAGCTCCAGGTAGAACCAATTTGGCGATGGGGTTGCTTTGCAATTGTCATGAATAAAACCCTAAACCTAACAATTTCATGCAATAAAATGAAAGAATAACACAGTTAAATGAATATATGGACAGATTGTTGCAGATAATGAAGATTTTGGAGAGATTGATTAGAAATTGAAGGGAGAATAGATTAAGAGTGAGAGAAGTTGAGAGAGGTTGTGTTGTTAGGGTGTGGAAAGGGTATTTTGGGTAGACCAGTATAGAATATAGGTTGTGATGAGTAAAAATTAAAAGAGGGATTTAGGATTTAAGTTTTTTAAGTAAATAAATTGTGTGGAGCAATGGTTAGGATGCAAATAAAAATTCTCTTTTTTTATATATACATATTTAAATAAAAGTAATCCTTCAATTACATAGGTTCACAATCACGGTAGAGATAAAGAAGACAGACTCAAGTAAAATTTAATTTGTTAGAATTTGATTTAATCTCTAAATTATTTTAATTCATTTAGAAATAAAATTGATGACACATTGATTGGATTATAAGTTTTTGAATTTTGATTAGTCAAACAACATGTTACATACTGTTTTATTTAGTGACTTCGGTAAATCTTAAAATTAATTTATCTAACAACACATAATTGAGTAGTAATAATTAAAAAAAAAGATCAATATCCAATACATCGTTAGAGAAGATTTTTGACTCCATAAGTGGGATTACGATATTGATACATATCATTTAAAATATTAAAAAATAAAAAAATAAATAAAATAAGACATGTGTTATTATCTTACCCCCATTTATGAAGTCAAAAAACACCACTTATGCACTGACAATGTATTGGATATTAATCCTTAAAAAAATAAAAGATATGTGTGATTGGATTATGAGCTTTTGAATTTTGATTAGTCAAAGAACATCATCTTGATTTATCTAGTGATTTTGATAAATCTTAAAATTAATTTATCTAACAACACATAATTGACCACTAATAATAAAAAAAAATTAAAAGATATGTGCTCGTTTGTAATTGGCAAAATTTTCTCCACCAGGCACCAATAATTTTTTTGGATTATTATCATATCTACCTTCAGTAGAGTTTTTTAACTTTACAAACGAGATTAAGATGATGACATGTATCTTTTAAAAATATTAAAAAAATAAAAAATAAAAAAAATGAGATACACAAAATTTTCTCCACCAGGCACCAATACATTTTTTTTTGGATTACTATCATATCTACCCTCAGTAGAGTTTTTTAACTCTACAAACGAAATTAAGATGATAACATGTATCTCATTTTATTTATTTTTTAATTTTTTAAAAGATACATATCATCATCTTACTCCGCTTGTAGAGTTAAAATATTTCATTGATAATGGATAGGATAATATATATATATATATATATTTTATGATTAAAGAGTTTTCATGTCTACTTACGCACATAATGAGATTAATCCTTTTTCGAACTATTTTAAAGATGCACCTCCATATCGATCTCCTATATTCAAAGAAGTTAATTTCTTTTGATGTTGACCCCAAAACTTGATATGACTTTCAAGAAGGCACTTATTTGTCAACGATTCCAACCATCATCCCTCAGGGTTAAAATTACCAACACAATTATTACCATTTTATAAATTCAATTGACAAAATTTATTTGTAGTTAATTACTTATGGCTCATCCAATGAGAAAATAAATTATTGCTCTTTTGAATTTTGTGGATAATTTTTTATGGAAGTTTTTATTAGGAGAAAGAAAAATTTATACGTTGAATCTCGAATTTTATATTTATAAAAGTTTTACGCATTAAAAATAAAAATATAATAATTTAAATCAGTACTCCAAATCAGACGACATTTGTACACGTGCTTTGCCCTTCATTGATTTGTTTCAAATCTGACAAACGTTTCTCAAATAATCCAATTGACTGCGACGTGATTTTCAGTTCATACATTTTTATTAAAAGTGATAAAAGTTGATCCGATCTAAAAATTTTATCTAATTAATTCAAATCCAAATCCGATTAATTCAATTTGATTAAAAAAGTCAACAACTCAAATCCAACCCGATTTGAATCTGAATTGATCCGGAATCAAATTTATCCAAATTTACATTGATCTAAACTCGATCGAATCCGAACTCGAATTGATCCGAACCCAAATTCATCCCAAATTTAGATTAATCCGAACCCGAACCCGAATTGATCCAAACCCAAATTGACCCGAATCCAAATTGATCCGAATCCAAATTTACCCAAACCTGAAAAGATTCAAACTTAAATTTAATATTATCAATAAATATTTAAATGTTAAAATTAATTATCAAAGTATTTTAATATAGTAAAAATATATTTTTTTCAATAATATGAGTGTTATATATTTTTTTAATCTAGTTAAACTTAAATATTCACTTTTATATTGCATTCATTTAAACCTAATATATAATTATTTAATGGCTAATCTATAATAGAGTACAGAAGCTATATCATCTACACTTAATATATCTAATTATTCTATAAAAAATCAAGATAAATTAAAGAGATATATATAGTACTGATTTACGATATTTAGTAGGAATTATTAAATCACTTTAATTCATAAAGTTATTAATTATTATAGATAATAAAAATAAAATGAAAAAAGTGTAATTAATTTATGAATATTGGTAAATATATTATAAAGAAAACTATAATATATATTATTAAATATTTTGATTATTTCAATCTCAATTGTACTATTTCAATCCCAATTGTACTATAAGTCATGTAAGAAGAAAATTTTATTTTCATAAGTTTTGTAGTTCTCAGAAATATGGTTTCAGTTGATTTTTATACCAGATAAATAACATCGAGATGACCAAGGCTTAACTCAATAAACCTGTCTAATCGACCCGAATCCAAATCCGATCGACTCGAATCCAAATCCGACCAACCCGAATTGACTAAAAAAGTCAACGACCCAAATCCGATCTAATTCGAACCCGAATTAATCCGAACCTAAATTGATCCTAATTCAAATTGATCCAAACCCGACCTTATCCGAATCCGAAATGATCTGAATTCGAAATAGACCGATTTTTCCTTGACCCATACCCAACTTTATCCGAACCCGAAATGATCCGATTTTTTCTTAACTCAAAATGATCCGATCCACAATGACCCAACCCAAACCCGATCCGACCTTTCCATTTGCCACCTCTAATTTTTATTCTTAAAATTAAGTCACCACATACTATATCTACATATTATCCTAATAAAAAATTAAAAAGAAAAGTTTTCGTCTTAAATTAAACAACCCAAGTCCCATATCCATACATGTATATGGTACATACTATTAGGTTAGTCAAATATCGATTGGTTTTTTTTTTTTGTATCAGTTAAATATCGATGGTTGGCATGTTATTTCTAAAACCCATAGTCATGATTCACAAATGAATTAAAACCATGATTTTTTTTCTTACAAAAAAAAATTTGGAATAACGAAGGTAGTTTTATTTTCAAAATCATTGTAAGTATAGATTTGTTAAATTTTTACTTAAAAATTTTTTCGTACATATAAATTATCTATCAACGAAAGATCATAAAAATTTAAATTTGAGTATTTTACACATAACATTAAAATTTTAATCCCTTACCCCAACCCCATTACCCAACCATGATTTTTCACCACTTTGCACCATCTTCACAGCCGGCGGCTTAATGTGAATTTTGTCACCATAAAACGATTTTTTTTTTTTTTTTGCAAATGTTCTTTTCCACTTTGGTCAAACTTAACAAACAAACCTGTCCCCATATAAATATATATATATATATATATATTAATCATCCCCAAGTCATTGTTTAAATATATATATATATATATATATATATATATATATATATATTAATCATCCCCAAGTCCTTGTTTAAATGCAAAGAGAATTCTTTATTCTGCATTTATTTGAAAACTATATAGTCTAGTCATTTTCACATATCAACTAGAAGCAAAGTCGATATATTTTGAGAGGGAAACTGTGTGATTGATGAAGCTATGGAGAAGAACTTAATCATGGCGAGACTAAGCTCTCTCATCTTCGTTTCCTTATTCCTTCAAGTACTACTCTTTGCAACATGTTGCAGAGGGATATCACAGCTGCAGTCGAAGAAGCATGCTGCTACGGCTGTGCCTTTCTTCCTCTTCGGTGATTCATTTCTGGATGTTGGCAACAACAACTACATCAACACTTCAACACTCGACAAAGCAAACTTCTGGCCTTACGGAGAAACTTATTTCAAGTTCCCCATCGGAAGGTTTTCTGATGGGCGTGTGATATCAGACTTCATTGGTGAGATTTTGCGAAAAATTTTCTTCTTTCGCTGGTTTGGTTAACCGGAAAATATTCTCTCTGCCTGACATGATCTTCTTTGTTGGCTCGTCTCTGTGTACATTAGCTAAACATGCAAACTTGCCATTGATCCCGCCTTTCCTGCAACCGGGTTTTCAACAATATTACCTTGGGGTGAATTTTGCATCTGCAGGAGCAGGCGCTCTAGCTGAGACATATCGAGGATTTGTATGTATTATCTTCATCCTTTCCCCATTTCTTCAATTTCTATTTTTATGTATATTCTGGAATTCTTATAACATTATTGGAATGAAACTGCATATATATATATATATATATTTGTCCAATAACCTTTTCATTATCTTCTACAACATACCATAGAAAGAGAGGGAAGGATTAGGAGAAAAGACTTCCATGGTGTGATTGTTAATAAATTGGAGAGTCCCGACCAAAACCTTGTAGCCATGGTGAAATTTTGAGACAAGTTTTACTTTAATTGGCTGGATGCAGTTGCACCAAATGCCTTGGCTCCACTAATGTACCCTTTGATTTGTCAAACGTCGAGTGAGGCCCAAAAGGAAACTTATTGGTTTCCTGTCCCATCTAATTCGCAAAAAAACATTAAAGATGCATTCGTACATGATCAACCAACGTCAACATGGATATGTATGGAGACCAGCGAGACTGAATGATGTGCCAAATGTACAGCCATGAATTGTGTGGAAATTTTGATACCAGGCCACCTTTTTCTTCTAAATGGTGACAAAATTTTTACTTTTCAGGTGATCGATCTTAAAACACACCTAAACTACTATTACAAGGTAGAGAGTTGGCTGAGACAGAAATTAGGAAATGATGAAGCGAAGATGACATTATCAAAAGCTGTTTACTTGTTTAGCATTGGAAGCAATGATTACACGAGCCCTTTCTTCACCAAGTCAACTTACACAACTACTCTGACTCCACATATGTTGGGATGGTAATCGGCGACCTTACAACGGTCATTAAAGTAAGAATTCTTCTTTTAGTAGATTGTCTAAATCGAAGTTTCTTCTTTTAGGAAGAATATCGATATGTTTAGTAAAGTGGGTTAGCTTTTAAAGGTATGAATCTGCTTGTTTTGTTGGTAAAGTTGTGACTAAAGCTGGATTTGGCAGGAAATATATACACGAGGAGGTCGAAAGTTTGGGTTCATCAACTTGCCGGATTTGGGTTGTATTCCAGCGGTGAGAATACTCAAGTCTGAAAAGAATGGAAGCTGCTTGGAAGAAGCAACCTACATTACATAACAAAGCTCTTTCCAATCTCCTCGTTGGGTTAGAAAAACGATTGAAGGGTTTCAAGTATTCACTCTTTGACTTCCATAGCAATCTCAGAGAAAGAATGTTTCATCCCTCCGAATATGGTACGAACAAACAAAACAAAATAACATCCAAATAACAAGCATTTCTCCTAATGGATTTAATCATGGGGACCTTGGGCATGGATGATTCTAATGTTTTTAAGTTTGAAAGTTTCTATAAATGCATTGAACATTGATTAGGTTGAACACCTCAAAAAAGATGCCATGACTGGTCAAAAAAGAAGAATTTTAGTGGGAAAAGGCATAATCTATCAACTTGATTGAAACCTCGAGATCTTGCAAGCTTGAGAGCTTATAGTCCAATTTTCTTAAAGGGTAAATGATAACCTTGTTTAAAGAGTTCTTAATAAAGAGCCTAGTTTGGACTTTGGGTCAGACCAGTAAAGAATATATTGCATATTGCACAATATATACAAGGGACATTGCTAACTTCTATTGGAATTATATGTTTGTTTCCTGAGAAAATTTTTTACCAACTTCGAATAAATAGAAATTATTCCAATTAATTTGATGTAAAATGTGTTTGATGAAGGTTTCAAGGAAGGGGAGGGGCATGCTGTGGATGGGGGCAATATAGAGGACAATTCAGCTGTGGGGGAACAAGGAGAGTGAAGGAATACCAGCTTTGTAAGAATCCGAATGACTGTGTTTTGGGACTCTTTCCATCCGACCGAAAAGATTAACAGACAAGTGGCAGAGGAA
This sequence comes from Heritiera fomes, assembly GCA_032173925.1. NCBI lineage: Eukaryota > Viridiplantae > Streptophyta > Magnoliopsida > Malvales > Malvaceae > Heritiera > Heritiera fomes. Next base: position 7,209,910 of record JAPDPM010000015.1, read on the forward strand.
ATGTGGAGTGGAACAAGCAATTCCCATGATGTTGGACCTTACAATCTTAGGAAACTGTTCCGAATTCAATAAGCAAAATTTGTCCTGAAAAGCAGAGAACTAGAAGAGTTCTTTTGGCAAAGATCTTCTTATTCACCTTGAAAACAAGATTTACATTCACAAATAAATGTCTAAAAATGGGTTCTAAATTTGTAATCTTTATAATAATCAGAACACAAGCATATCCTATGTTTCTTTTCCCTAATGATGAACAAACTCATGATCTTGAATAAAATCCTGATTGGGCTTATATGGCAGTGGCAAATTATTATTTTATACAGCATCCGTTTCACCAAACAAAATTGTCTGCCAATACAAGTTAAAATGTTGGACGCATATTTAACTCGGTAAAAAAAAAAGTCTTGAAACTTTGAGCTGTAATTCAAATTTCATCTTGTGTAAATTTGGTTCAGCTTTATGTTATATAACGTATATTTGTCCGATTAAATACCACATTGTATGAGCTGTTTGCTGGCATTAATGGCGTTTACCACATATTTTTGGAGTGCCCATCTCACATCACCAACTACCAAGCAGTCAAAAGAACTTAAACGCATGTATTCAGATTCATTGAAGGAGGTACCTGTTAATTAGTGGGTCTTGTCTTTGCTCTTTTTTTTCCTGAGAGTTTCTTTGTCATATTCATATGTTTTAAATATGGCTATTTTCTTCATTAAAAGACAATTCATTTCTGTTTTCAAAAATTACTAAAGACTTCGATTGAGTAGAATGCATATATTGTCAGAAAAAAATGCCTCAAATCGGTAGGTAACAGGGTAGCTGCGTGGATCAAAAGCCAGCAACATGAAAGTGCAGAAACCGTTAAAAAAGGAACAAAGCCTTGAACTTGTATGGGGATAAATCTGGTGCAACGCCTGACAATTTTAGATGCAACTTAAAGTTTTAATAAAAATTAAATATGGATTTGGAAAAATTAAAATTGTTTTGTGTTTGATGTGTCGACATTAATTATGACTGAACAATTTTAGTGTTTTATACGTACATGAAAATAAAATACATACGAGTAACTGTTCAAAATAAGAGTTTGTATGATCCAAGCAAAGATTTTAATATCTAGATTCTAGAAGTTTGACATTGATGGGATAAACACAATGAATAACAATTTACCGAATATGTAACGCAGAAAAAAATCAAACTATCCCTCTATAGGAATATTTGATATTAACAAATCTAATTCAATAGATTAGCCGGCTAATTACCAGAACTTTCTAGCAAAGCAATTCCTCATTCCACTTTCAGGGTGATTTGTTTATTCAAATGTTTGTATTCATGTTATTTTTTTTATTCTTCAGGTGCTAACTAAAATTGGGAACCCTGTAAATAATCATTGAACTCATGATAAAAATGCAGCATAAACAGAACATGGCAAGTGCAAGGATTAATATCATTTTCTTGCTTCTATGCACAAGCTTTCTAAGTCCAATTAGCTGCCATGGGCCACCTGAAAACCATGTTAGCTTGTTCATCTTCAGGGACAGATACTTGATTCTGGGAATAATAACTACGTCAACATTACTGCTCATGCAAATTACCAACCCTATGATAGAACCTATGTCAGGTAGCCCTTCGGAGATTTTCGTATGGGCTTCTAATTCCAGATTTTATTGGTAAGACATTTTAGAAAGCATTTTAAAGTCAAATACTAAGCTAAACTATGTTACCCAACTAATTCTTGGTGATTTATTGCAGTTAAGTATGCAAAAATCTCCATATATTCTATCTTATTCCCAACCTGGTATTCATGATTTGCATCAAGTGGAGCATTGGTTTGGCCACTACATAGACTTCTAACTTCTTATTATGATTAGGCTTGTTTACTTCTATATAAATCAGCTCAAACTAGTTCCCTTTGCCCTTCTGGTTTCTTTCCAGCTCAATCCAATTGATCTCAAAACTCAGCTAAGTGGAGAAACAGTTGAAGCAGAAACTATGTGGTGCAAAAACCAAGTCATTGCTTTCTAGAGCTGTTGACTTAAAGTAAGCATTGGAAGGAATTATTAGTTAGTTCTAGGCAATGGTCGGAGAACAGTGTAAATCATTTTGCTTTTGGATAAATGAAAATTTTATTCAAAATCCAGAAAGCACCAGACACCAGTCTGCTACATAGTCACAAGAGAACTAAAGCTATTTCAATTCTAACTTGCTGGCTCACAAACTCTCATGGCAGTAACAATAAATTGAAATACATCCTCTGAAATACTCTCTCGGGCCAAATGCCTTTTGCGAAATCTTTAATTGTCAAAGATAATTGACAGTAGTTATTCATAAAAATTTCATCGTTGTAGTTTATAGAGTAAAAACTTTTCTTAGTATCAAATACGAACTCATTGAAAAATTTACATATCTAGGTAATATTAATATTAATATTAATATTAATGTTGTAGATAACTTGTGAAATTTCTAATATTAATGTTCTAGATAACATATGAAATTTCTATATTTATGATCCAAGCATAACATCAATCAAGTCTATGAGCTATCCGCCTATTTGTTTTTTTATATTGGTCAAATAGACTACAATATATCTCTCAACTCTTTTTCTTTGACAAAGTTTACCGTTATTTCGTTTACCTATAAATTAATTTATTGACTATGATTTAATTAGTTTATTAATTTATTTTTTAAAAATTTTAAATGATAGAAAAAAATGAAATTGTAACGCATCAATGACAAGAAAATGATGAATAATAATCTCATCAATGCGCAGCCATAAAAACTTACTTCTAGGGAATTTGACACAAAAATGATTACCAAATTATTTTCCATCTTTTCATTTTAGCAATCTTATCCATTACGTTGAAGTTTACAACTTCAACTATTTCACTCAAAAAAGTTAACTGGCCATTTGGTCCATCCAGAATTTTCTTCGCTTCTTTCTTTGAAAGTTCACACCTTATTCTGCGATGTGACACGGAAATTTCTAGCATCTCACAGGATTGAATTCTGCATTATGTAGGAAGCAAGCAACTCCATAAGTATAGAGAAAAAAAAAGGAGAATGATACAAGCGAAAATCCATTTTCTAGCATGGCAAGTTTAAGGTTGTTCTTATGTTTCTTTCTCTTTAGTGGAAGCTCTCTCAACCTTGTATGCAGCCATGGTCTGCCAAAAAACCATGTCGCCTTGTTTATCCTGGGGGATTCAGTTTTTGATCCTGGAAACAATAACTACATCAACACGACTGCTCGGGCAAATTATTGGCCATATGGGGAAACCTTCTTCAAATACCCCACAGGGAGGTTTTCTGATGGTCGTTTAATTCCAGACTTCATTGGTAACACAAGTTCAATTTTCATATTTGTAGTGGAATATGACTCTGTGTATATGTTCTGACTGTTATGGTTTTCTTGCAGCCAAGTATGCAAACTTACCACTGATTCCACCATATCTGCAACCTGGAAATCATCAATTTACTAATGGAGTGAATTTTGCCTCGGCTGGAGCTGGTGCTTTGGCTGAGACTAATCGAGGATATGTAAGGGATATATTCAATTTTGTTGTATCTCAATTTTTTAGGTTTTTGTTGGACACTGATTTCTTCCCTCTTACAAATTGCGGGTTAATTCCAGGTGATAGATTTGAAAACTCAGTTAAGTTATTTGAAAGAGGTGGAAAAGCAGTTGAGACAGGAACTAGGCGATGCAGAAGCCAAGGCCTTGTTCTCCAAAGCTGTTTACTTAATTAGAATTGGATCCAATGATTACGTACTTCCTTTCACCACAAACTCCAGTGTACTTCAGCACTTCTCCAAAGAAGAATATGTAGGGATGGTGATTGGGAATATAACTGACACTATCAAAGTAAGTAATTCATCATAGTTCAAGCCTTCAAATCTTTTTTCTCCTTTTAAACCCAATTAAGTTGATTGCTTGCATATATTTGATTTGGATGCGTTAAAGTGCGTTTATATTAATACTCTGTTTCTTGCTATTTTATATTCAAGTTGAGTTCCAACTTATTGCCAATTGATTTTTGACTGAATACTTAACCTGATATGAGAGTTCACATTTTGTTATTTAATTCCCACCCACTACCCTTGTAAGATTGTCACGTTATAGACTTCAAGTTTTTGTCTACATGTACTATAAAGGAGTGTTATCTCGTATCTATTGAATATTCTATTTTTTCTGTTCTTGAATTCAAGTTAGACTCTTTCACTTATTACAAATTGATTTTAAATTAAATGCTTGATTCGATGTTGCAGGAAATATACCGTAAAGGAGGAAGGAAATTCGGGTTTCTAAACTATGGGTCAATGGGTTGTGTGCCGAGCCTGAAAATACTTGTGGGAAATACAGGGTCTTGTTTTGAGGAAATTACAGAACTTGCAAGATTGCATAATGCAGCTTTTTCCAAAGCCCTTGAGGAGTTGGAGACCAAACAAGTAGGATTCAAGTACGCAATGCATGATTTGAATACTTCATTCAGCCAAAGGTTGAGCAATCCTAAAAAATATGGTATGCACCGAGCTGTCTTCTTACACTATTTTAAGAAAAAAAATGCATATTCTAATCTAAAACCTTTCAAGGTTTCAAGGAGGCAGACACAGCATGCTGCGGGAGCGGCACATACAGAGGAATTTTAAGCTGTGGGGGAATGAGGGGTGTGACAGAATATGAATTGTGTTCAGATCCTACTGAATATCTGTTCTTTGACTCTAGTCATCTCACTGAAAACGCCAACAGACAGATTGCCGAGCTATGGTGGAGTGGAGCACCCAGTATTACTGGGCCTCATAATCTGAAGGCTTTATTTGAAGCATGATCCATATCGTTTTAACATTATTATGTATTGATTCGCGTTTTGTACTCTATAAAATATTGGAGCCGTCAATAACTTTTTGAGTGAATGATTATGTGAAAAATATGCAATGCGGTAAAGTTTGGTTCGATGTTAACGAATACCTATCCCACTTCGAATTATATGAAAAAAAAAAAACAATGGAGCCAACTGAATTTTTTTTTTGGTGAATGGAGCCAACTGATTCACTTGCCCTTTCTAAACTTCAAAATGAATATATTGTAATGTATATTCCATTTTGATGTTTCAGGAAATACACAGAAAGGAGGAAATATTTAAATAGTTTAATTTAGTTGTTACAATAAACATATTGCGTTCTTATTTAAGATTTTTGACATGTTTAATAATTGAGTTTAGATTTGATGTATTGATAGTGTATAATTTTCAAATACTATCTGTTAATCACATAATCTACTTTATTAATGAGCAAAATTTAAAAATACATAAGTCTTTAAAAAGTAAATTAAAAACATTATTAATATTTATTTTAAAGACTTACATTTTTTTTATTTTGTTTGTTAATAAAGTGGTACCAGGTTGAGTGATGTTATACATTGTCACTGCATCCAATATAAATTCTTAATAATTTGTATCATATTCATGTTTTAATCATGACAAATGTCACGTACCAAAATATAGAATATTTTACTAATTTCGCATAATTTAGTCATTTGCGGTTGGGCTGTCTGCAGTGTTAACATATATTCAAAACAATTTATCATTTTTATGCCACCAAAATTTACCTAGGATTCTAAATACTGAAAATATTAAAGATGGACATAACCAGCTAAAACTTTCATTCAGCACACTACTTCAAAATTTTTACATCCCAAGTACTATTTACAGATGAGTAGCACTGCACATGATAGTCTGAATACATATACCTCACGGATATAAGATGATCGCCTGAGAGATACTAAAATCAGGTCCTCTAGAGCAGACTCAAAATCTACTACAAGTAATCTGGGAGGAAAAATAAATGGATGAGCTTATGCCCAATAAAAAATATATATACGAAAGCTAATGCAACGTATAATTGTAAACAGCGTTCAAAACTCAAATTTCCATATACGACAAACATTAATAGTAAGCACGAAGTTGGAAAAGATACTATAGTAGGTTAGATAACCAAGTCGAGCATGGAAGGATGCTTTAGAGTACCTCACTTGTCCCTGTAGACACTTAATTTTGTCCGAGCAAATATAAAATAAAAAAATAGAAACATTTTTTGAAGTAAGTCAACCTTTCAGCCAAACCTTATACCAAGCCTATTAAAAGAGTTGACTTGAAAGATTTGGAAAGAAATAAATATCAAAAAAGAAACAAATAAATAGGAGATACAAATGCTTGTAATAATAAATAAAAAGGGTCAAACAAAAATGATTGAATAAAAAAAAATTCCACAGCCATGATCATGGATCAGAATTGAGGAGAAAAGAATTAATATTTTTTGACCTTTCCTTAAAAGATCAAAATCAAATAAAAGAGAAGGAAAGAAATAAATTAAAAGTGTGAAACCGGAAAAGAAAATCAAGATTGAAAAAAAAATCAAATAATAAAATTTGCATAATGACAGCCATATTTTAAGAGCATAAATGGTGGAACTTTGTCTCTTTCCCTTATGACTATAAAAGCACAAGAGACACATAGAGAAAGGGATGATTTTTACACAGCAAAAAAGAAAGAACAGAGTTTTTCACTTTTGATCCGGCAGCCTCTTTCAGTATTCATCATCAAACCTCCCCTGCCCTGTTTTCATCATCATCAAAGCCACTGCCCACGTCTGCCACCACCCCCTATTCTGTTGTGTGCACCAGCCCCTGCTAGTCCTGGTCTACTCGCACCCCTCTCCACTGCGCCGCTCCATACCGTGTTGCATCATCTTCATCACTGCACCGTGCATCATCATCTCGCTGCTGGCTTTTGTTTAAGGTGAGCCTGCTATTCCTGGTCTGTCGGCACTCCTCTCCACTGCGCCGCTCCATACCGTGTTGCATCATCTTCATCACTGCACCGTGCATCATCATCTCGCTGCTGGCTTCTGTTTAAGGTGAGCCTGCTATTCCTGGTCTGTTGGCACTCCTCTCCACTGCGCCGCTCCATATCGTGTTGCATCATCTTCATCATTGCACCGTGCATCATCATCTCGCTGCTGGCTTCTGTTTAAGGTGAACCTGCTTATATTTCTTTTACATAAATTATAGACCATGTTCCTTAAAAGGTTATCTACGTTGAAAGCATGTTGTTTGGTCTTTCTTTACGTGGCTTCTGCATATATTTCTTTTACATAATCTATATATCATTTTCTTTAAAAAGTTATTCACGTTATAAATATTGTGTGGATTAAAATAAGAGTTAAGAATATTTCTTTTAAATAAACATCGTGAGTGCTATTCTATGAATTGATTATTATAATTTTTAATTCTGAAGATAAACAAATATTCCAAAGTGATAAAAGGTTATTCAATAAAATAGTAAAAAACAATAAGGATAAATAATAAAAACAAAATATTTATAAGTTTTAAAAGATAATTCCGATGATAAGATTCCGAAGAAATCACAAGTAGTGATTCTCTGATAATCTTTAGGATCAAGAAGAAGTCTTTAGATGTCACCAGCGTATTGGGACACTTAATCGACTTTATCTCGATATCGAAACTTGCCTTATATAAATAAAAAAAATAAAACAAAAAAATGGTAATAAAAATAATAATATAAAGAATAGGTAAATAGGAGAAAATAGTAAGTGAATAGAAATAAAATTTTTAAACAAATAAGAATTTAGGAATAAAAATAAATAAATAAATCTAAATACATTGATAAATGCAAATATAAGTATTAAAACAAAATATAAGAATATACATCTTAAAGACATAAATAATTTCTGATGATAAGATTTCGAAGCAATCACAAGTAGTGATTCTTCGATAATCTTTAGGATCAAGAAAAACCCTTAGATGTTACCAGCGTATTGGAACATTTAATTGGTTTTATCTCGATTTCAAAATTCTTTAAATAAATTAATATAAAAAAATAAAAATAAATTAATCAAATATAAAATTTAAAATGAACAAATAAATAAATATAAATATGAATTATAAATAAATAAATAAAATATAAATTTAAAAGAATATCCTATGATAGGATTTCTTAGAAATCACAAGTAGTGATCCTTTGATAATCCTTAGGGTCGAAATGAAATATTTGAATATTATCAGCGTATTGGGGTATTCAAGTAATTTTAGTTCGATGAAATAAATTAATATTAATAAACAAATAATAAATAAAATTTTTAAACAAATAAATAAGAGTACAAAATTGTTACAATTAACCTTCGAAAATAAATATAAAACAATTAAAAATTAAATAAAAAGTATAAGTTTTGAAGATTTTCCGATAATGAGATGTTACGGAATTCACAAATAGTGATTCCTAACTGATCTCTAGGTGAGAGAAATCTGCTAAATGTTACCAGCGTATTGGAATATTTAGTATGATTTTTCAATAAAAAATAAATTTTATAAAATCAATAAATTTCAAAAGCAATAATATAAATATAAAAGATAATAAAAATAAAATAAAATAATATATTTCTCATGTGCATCATATCTACTTTGTTTGCATCATTTGCATTCATGAAACTCCAAAATAAGTGCAAATCTCCCGAGGATGGGATTCTATAGAAATCGCAAGTAGCGATTCTTGAGAAATCTCTAGGTGAGGAAATTATCCGAAATGCTACCAAAATTATTGGGGTACTTCGGAATAATTTTCAATACAAAAGATTTTCACTTATTACAAATAAAAAAAATAAAAATTTAAATATTTCAAAATAAAAGAAATAACAAAATGATTTCGAAATAAATAAAGTTCTTTTAAATATTTAATTAAGACCATTTAATTAAGATCAAAGGGATAATATATGATTAAGTGGTACCGTTTTTACGGGCGTTGTAGGGGTGCTAATCCTTCCCCACACGAAACCGAACTCCCGAACCCAAACTTCGTTTTTGCAGACCAAAAATTATTTTTTGATAAAACTTAATTAATTTTAAGATTTTATTAAAAATATAAATAATTTTAGGTGGCCAATCACACCTAGTCAAAAAAGATTGGTGGCGACTCCTCTTTACTGTGTTCATCCAAAATCGTCTGGCGATCGAGTCCTCGGACGAAAATTGTTACGATAGTCCTGACATCTAATTCTCACTATAGGAAATTTAGAAATAAGGGATTTAATTGCAGATTTTTATAAACATTTAATAACTTCCAACATACAATTCTTATAACCCATAAGCCGTTAAATAAGTTCTAAACTACTCCGTAAACAATATAAATAATTTCAAACATATCAAGTAGGAATTCAAAAAGCCTAAGCATATTTGTCAAATATAATGGAATTAGAAATTAATAAAGTCTAAGAGTACCTGGATCTATGTTAACAAGGGATTTACCACCCCAGTAAAAGCAGTATAGTGGAGACTAGGCTTCACCCAATAAACTCATGCAATATAAATAGATGTATGGCCATAGTCAAGGGGCTATAATGTACATTAGCCATGTAACAACTGTAGGAGTTGAAGACTGGGCTAGAGTTAACAACATCAGAACAGAACAAAAATGCATGTACTAGCAAGTAGCTACGGGGCCAACAGTCTCAAAACAGTTTATAAATTATTTCAAATTTGTTTACGGAGAAAAAAATCAGTAAATCATACCTTCAATCAATTCATAAGGCATTAATTTCGAAAAATCGATATACTCAAATATAAAAATTTACCAAATATTGTCAGATCAACAATTAACATTCCAAAATATTTTATTTAAGCATCGTAGAGACATATGAATGCATCAAGAAACGTATACAAATCTAGTAAAAATATGTTCGAAAACTGGATTTCAAATTTAATATCCATAAAGTCATATTTGAGAGATTAAATTTTAAGCACATATAACTACCTCCTTTTACTTCTAAAAACTATGCCAAGTGATAAATTTAAGGGTTTTAAGTTAGTTTAGGAAATTTCGGCAGCATAACAGTACTTTCGATCCTAATCTCCTGCACGAAAATACAGCCTTAAACCACAAGTTCAAATTCTCAATTTCAAATCAAATTATCATTTCCAATCTCATAAACGATAAAATTTATCAAATCCATGCAATGCAATATCCCTACGCTTCATACATATATCCCTTAGCTTTTAAATTCTCGTTGTCCCACTCATTAGCACCAGTATCACTTTCTGACCTTTGAGTTGCAAACTTACCACACAAACTCAGTAATTTCACCACATTTCAGTTACAAAGAATATTTAACTCATTAAATACTAGTACATTGCCTACTACAGCTCTAAATTTAGTCTAATTTCTACCGTGCTAACACTGCAACTAGCGTCAAAACATATCCGTTTTCGATTCTAATCGCGCCTACAGTCTCATATGAATTTATATATTATTCTAAAACCCAAAACAAATTAAATTGAGTATGATTTCTACTTCCCCTTTTCTTGTCCGAATAGGTTCTAGCTTCCTACACCTCACATTTCTTTGATTTAAGCTTAATCTCATGCTTTACACTAGTTCTACATTAATTCTACATCATTTTCATATGAAACAACATCGTGTTCATGCCTCACTAAGCTTGGTCAAAACCTTTGGGAGACAAATTTCATGGTTCCAAGTTGAATTAAGCTTAAATACATACTCAGACATTTGAAATGCATGACGAATAATCAAGAAATCAGGAAAAAGTTAAGCTTTCTAACCATCCTCACCTTGGCCGAATTGCTCGGAGAGCCCTTTACTATGCAAATGGCCACTTTAGGCTTTAATTTGGGTACCAAATGTAGAGCACAAAAAATTAGACAGGGTTTGTTAAGCGATTTTTTTTGGTTTCGGTGCCTTTTTTTATAGGTTTTGGATGGTTTCTCTCTCTCTTCTCAAGGTTTTGGCTATGGAGGAAGAAGAAGAAGGTTGAAGATGGCCAGCCAAAAGGGGTAGAAAAATGGAGAAAACTCTATTTTAAAAAATATCACCATGTGAAATTACCAAAATGTCATTATACTTAATGAAATCTTCCAATTCTGCCCTTAGCAATTAACTCAGTTAAAAACAGTCTTTCCAATCTTCAAAATATTTTATTTAATTATGAAACACCTCTATTTAACTTGCTTTAATCATTGGTGGAGCTCTGGTTGAGGTTTGAGTGCTCATTTAGGTAAAATTACCAAAATAGGCCTAACCGTAAAATCGTGTAAAATTCTACTTTTACACCTGATTTATACTATCAGTCCACATGGCCTAAAACCTTATTTCATAAAAAATTATTCGTCACTGATGTTTGATCAAGAATCATCTCGGTTTAACTGTTATTCACGAAAATTCGAACAGCTTATAGACTTAACCGTCATTTCCTAAATTATTTCACGTCTTTTGAAACATACATAAATAATTGAGTTTGAGGTGCAGATCCCTACCATCATATTATTTAGCTCTAAAATTTCACTTTGGCCGAGTTTCACTTTCATCTGGGCACTAGAGATCTTGTGGGGCACACCATTCGATTTTCATTCATACCTACAAAGAAATCAATATTTGAATAGATATTAAGAATCCAATACTTCCAACTTCATTAACAGTGAATTTTAACAGTAATAAAAAATGTGAATCTCACAACAAAAGACACAATAACAACAACAACAACAGTAGTGTTGCTGAAATACTTATAATCCTTATAAAATTTCAATAAGCAAAAACCAAATAACATCAACAATATCAATACATAAATAACTCTTATATATAAATATTATTTTATTACTAAATTTAATTAATTAAAATACACATGCATGTATTGACAATGATAATTAATAACCCTTCTATAGTAATAATTAATAATTAACCTAACGTAAAATTTTGGTCCTGACTTTCGTATAAACTAATAATTTGATAAAAAAATATATATTACAGAATATGCAATTAGAAAAGCATTTCAAGATATTAATTAGTAAAGTATTACTAGATTTGAGTCTTTTTATTTCAAAAATCAAAAAAATACTAAATATATTACATCATATATATTTGCAAGTAAATTTTTAAGGTGTTTATCAATCAAAATGAGATTTAAGAAAATTAAATGCCACACAGTTATTGGATGAGTTTAGTGAATGTGAAAATTAAACAGACACATTTTTTAGACAAAATAATAATTTACAAGGTAAATCCTTTAAATTAATTACCCTTTTAAATTAATATTCAACTATAAGTCCTAAAAGTATTAATTTAGAGGGTTCTACTATAGCATTAACATCTTGAAAGATAAGAAAAAAAGGGAATTTTCACAATAAAATCATAAATTTTGACTTTACTCTGAGGTCAATGCAGAAAACATATTATTAAGCATTAATTCAGAGTCATTAGGCATAAAATATGTTAGAAATATCGTAAAAATATAATTATCAATGTAAACATTAATGTCAATGATTTAAACACATGATAATTTTGCTATAATGTATGTTTATGTTAATTATCATGTGTTTACATACTTTTAACATATTTTACACTTAATAACATTAGATTTATACTTAATCATGTATTATTTACATTAATCTTAAGTTAGTTATCAAGTGTTTACGATACTTATAACTTATTTTATGTCTAATGACTTTAAATTTAAGCTTAATCATATATTTTACATTGACTTTTTAGTAAGGTCAAATTTATAACCTCCTTGTAGAATTTCCCAAAGAATGAAACTATATATCTTAATTATCTAATTTTAAAAACTTCAATAAATTATCTAAAATCTAATCACTTCAAATAAAATAATTAAATTATTATCTAATTTAAAAATAATTAAAATATTATATGGTATATTTAGTAGGGAAATAAACGAGTCAAGCTATTCGTAAACTATTCGAACTCAACTCGATAATTATTTGAGTTTGACTTGTTTATTTTCGAGCCGAGCTCATGCTTGAGCTACTCAAATAACGAATCGAGACGAGTTCGAACTTTTTAACATTCGACTTGAGCAACTCGTGAGCCTTATCGAGTTTTTTTTTAATATATTTTTAATATTATTAATTTACCATTTTACCATCATAATATATAGTTAAAATTGACAGATCGAACCTCTTGAGGAGAGCTTAAGCCTCTCGAATATTTTGTTGAGTCCAGTTTGAGCTTCAAAAACCAAGCTCGATGGAGCTCGAGCTTCAAACCTCAAGTTTTTAAGTTGAACTGAGTTCGAGCCTGATGTTAGATCGTCTCGATTACACCCCTAATATCAAGGCCATTTAAAAAATAAAATTAATTATCTAATACATCTAAAAAATAATTATGCATAATTTTTTAAAAAAATTAAAGTGTGTGAATAACACAATTTTTTTGTATGTATACATATTTAAATAAAACTAATTTGTGCATTTAACGGGTTCACAATCTAGTTAGAGATGTGATAACCGCAAATTTTCCATTTATTGGAAATTATTAATATTAGAAATTAATATTAAAGAAAATAGATAAGAGGAAATAAATAAATTAAAGTAAATAAATAAAATTGTGAGAATCGGAATATTGTGGAAATTCCGAGAATGGAGGAAGTGATAAAATTTGGAAATTTAAGTGAAGGAAATTAAATAAAGAATAGGGAAATTTAATTTGGATAAATGGAAATCCAAATTAAATAAGAAAATGAGAAATGAGAATAAAATATGGTTATATAATTACAAATTATATAAATGTATTTTGATATAAATACATATGTGTTTAAATACTGTATGGTATATAGTATATATTAAAGGTACATTGGTATATATAAGAATATATATATATACTATTTGATAAATTTAAATAATACATATGTATTCAAGTATGATATTTTATGTATATGTAAGTATATACATATTTGAGAAAATATAAATATTAAATTACATTAAAGTTTAAATGTATATATATTGTAAATACAATATATATGGAATTATGACATTTATATAAATATTTATATAAATGTTATTTAATTTTAAGTATATAAATATACATATATATATACTAGATATATATTTTTGTAATGTACAATATATATAATTTATATAATATATATATATATTGTATTACATTATACATGAAATAATATTATATGTATAATATATGATAAATATTATATGTATAATATATGATATATAGTATATAATGTAGTATATACTTAATTTAGAAAGGGAACTAAAAAGAAAAGAGAAACAGAATCGGGAAGACCCCAATTCTGCCTTCCCCAGGCGAGATCGCCCCCGTCAGCGGCCGCCGGAGAAGGAAAGGGAGAGAGGAGAAGAGAAAGTCGTCGCCGGTAAAGCAAGAGGAAGCCGGAGGAAACGCCGGCGAAGCGAAACGGAGAAGGAATCGACGCGAAACGACGGAAAATCGAGGAAGAAAACGAAACTAGATCTGGCGGTTGCCGGCGGAATTGGCCGCCGCCACTACAACCGAAGCATCGGTGGAAGGAGAGGAATGGGATGGAGGCCACCGGTGAGGCCAACGACGGCGGAGGAAGGCCGACGGAGGAGGAGAAGTGACCGAAGGTAAACCGAGTAGATCCGCCGCCGTGCCGCCGATCCAGGCTGAGCTGAGGCCACCGACAGCTTCGTCTCAACGCCGGCCAGCTGCTGAGCCACCGAACCGCCGGAGAATCAGCCGCCGGAGGAGAACCGGCAGTGGAGGAAGGTTGACCGGTCTGACTGGTCTGAACCGGTCAGACCAAGGAAAAAAGAAAAAGAAAAAGAAAAAAAAAAAAGAAAAGAAAAAGGAAAAAGAAAAAGAAAAGAAAAGAGAAAAAGAAGAAAAGGAAGAAAGAGAAGAGAGAAAAAGGGAATTCCGGGAATTTAGAAAATTCTCGAGAATTCGGAGATTACGGGAAATCTCGGGAAATACGGGAATCGGTAAGAAATCCCGAAAAGTACTAAATTATTTAAATAATTTATTTATTTAAATAATTGTAGAAAAATTCTAAATTTTAGAATTTAAATTCCAGAAAAATTCTCTCGATGATCGAGATGAGGAATCGGAACAGATGGAGTACGGGCGCGACCGGTAAGAGGCAGTCGCCAACCCGAAACAGGTAAGGGAGACATGTGCCGCCTGTAAGGATATTCGGCCATGTTTTTAAATTGCATTTAATTTTATAAATGCTATTGATAACTATCGGTTTTATAGTGTGATGGTTTATCGGATGAAATTGTGATGAAACACCGGTTGAAAATATAAACTGTATTTTCGTGCAGGAGGCTAACCAAATCGGTAGCCGTTATAATGCCGAAAAATTATCGAAAAAATTACTGAAATTTACCGAAAATCACCGAAAACCAAAATAAAAGATTTTATTTCACGTGAAACGATTTCTAACATGAAAATCGAGAAATCGATTAGTTTTCATAAAACATGAATATATTGATAATTAATTTTAAAATATTCATGTTTTGAAAATGGTGAAAAAAGGAAATCACCTAAATTTATTCTGATAGGTGATATTTCACGTGAAACGAAATGAAAATGAAAAAGAGATTGAAGTGAATATTTTTACAAATATTCTTAAATATTCACTTGATTTTACAGAAAACCTTTGTGGTTTAATTATGGAAATAATTAATTATGAATATTCCATAAAGGTTAAGAAAGGATGAATAATTATGATTTCGAGACTAAAGGTCCCTACACTTGTTTTTAAAAGAAAACATTGAGATGAGAATTTAAAGTTAGAAAATAAATATTTTATTTTCATAAAGTATAAAAATAATTTATTTGAATTCCGATAATTATAAAATCATGTTTTCAATTTAATGCATGGAAAAACGTGCATATATGTTTTATGGTGAAAAAAGATAGTTTTAACCTTTTACATGTTCAGTGATGATTTTTCAAACTGTCTTCATCGCAATTTATAAAGAAATGTTTGAAGCATGAATTTCGTTCTGAAATTAAATTCCATAGTCTTTTGATAATTAGCTAAACGAATTTATGATTTCTATGTATATTTTTCAATAATGCTATAAGTATGTTTTCTGAACAAGGTATCGGAGTGGCACCCCCCAGGCTAACTTAGACCCTGGCACGCCCGATCCTTACTATTTTATATCAGTTGTATGATTTAAGTATATGTTTTCCGAAAAAAAGTATCGGAGTGGCAAACCCCAGGCTAACTTAGACCCTGGCACGTCCGGTCCTTACTATTTTATATCGATGGTATGTAAGTAAGTTTTGAGACTAAGGCTTTCCTATAGTTTATGTTATTGCCTGTCATGCTTGCCACATTGTGCATGTTTCCGTCCCTTGTGGCATATGTTTAGCCCACGTCGTGCATGTTCTCGCCCACATTGTGTATGTTTTCATCCTTTGTGGGTATGTTGGTCCTTCGTGGTGCATGTTCGCTGTACGACTCTGATCAGGTCTACAGCCCATACCATGGCCATAGGTATTCCGTTCCCTCTTCGGAGGAAGAAGTAAGTGTCATGACCGCATACTTGCTATATGATTTTGCCTAGTCTCCATGAATTGTATGAAAAGTTTTATTAATTATGATGTTAAGTTTCGAAAGTATGATGCATGTTTGAAACAAGTATGAATTTTAGATATATGCATTAAAGAATTCATACAATGATTTAAAGTATGAAATGCATTATTATGGCATTTGTTTTCTGCATATATCGATACTATGACTATTTTAAATGCATTTCTTATGAGGCTTTAGTACGATACGGTTATTGATTTGAAAAGAGAAATAAATGTTTATTCTAAAAGAGTAACATAAGAATTATTTTTAAGATAAAGAAAATCAAAGAAGTAATTATCCAATGATTTGATATTTGCAAATCACTGTACTGTACTGTTTTTACTGTACTGAAGAGAAGAGAAGAGAAGTAAACCACTGTTTTTATTACTGAACTGTCAAGGGTTTTAAAGTATACCGAAGTGGAAAGGAACAAGTGGTTTACTCTGTGGAAAAACGAAAATTATATCGTTTTGAAACAACAAAATTGATATTCTCTACAGTTGCTTCTAGGTTCCGGGACAAGTATGGTATTCTAAAATACCTACCTTATTCTATCTGGATCCCTAGCCGACTGTAGTATCCTTCCTACATGTGTGCCTAGAGCCAGCTAGGAAGATTTTAAAGAAAGTGAAGAAAAAAAAAAAATATTTTCAGCATATAGATAGCTGAATATCAAGTGTGACATATAACTCTCTTACTGAGCCGTGGTTTGCTCACCCCTTAATTTTAAACATTTCAGGTTTTAATGATTGTGAGATCAATTGATTGTGAATTACGGCTGTACACAAAGGACAATGTGACAGATCGACTGATTTATATGAGGTACGATTATTTATTTTCTGTATTTAGACATATCTGCAGTACTACTTATCTGATTAATTAAGATAGGGGATGTGTATAATATAAACAATGTACTGTACATTTGTTTAACAGTTAGTAAAAGTGAAGTATCACAGACAGCCCAACCGAAGGAATCGTGTAAAATAAGGTGAAAAATACGGTAACGGGATGTGACAGGTTTAATGGTATCAGAGCATGGTTGGCCTGATGTCTGTGAATACTTTTGGAAGGAAAAGTGTTAAACATCCCCGGTAGTACTGTGTTGTCTGAATATATAGAGAAAATAAATGATTGTAAATAGAGTAAAATAATTTAAAGGGAGTGAGAAAGTATAAATTGAAAATGTTAAAGAAGAAAATAGGCTCAGAAATTACCAGAAAATTTGTGATCTTAAAATTTATTTGAAGGCCTGTTCGGTAAGGAATCGAAAGGATTCGGTGAGGGCCCCACCAGTACTTTACGGTCCGAACCGAACTGAGACCTGAAAGTGATGATATAAGGAGGGGAATGATATATCATCATTAAATAGACTTTAAGATCATCGATTGAGGGTAATTTGAAGAGAGAGAAAATTTTTGGCCAAAAATGACCAAAATACCCCTACCTCTGAAATTTTACAGGGAGTTAAAATAAACCAACAGAAGTTTGATTTGAGTGATTTGACAGAGAAATTGATGATGTAAAGCTACATTACATACAAAATAATTCAATTATAGATTTTAGTGGAATTCTCTGTCGAAATCGAATAAGATCTCAAATTGCTGATATTAGTACGAGAAGAGGTACTATCAACATATAGATGATCAGATCATTGATCTAAATGTGTACTGAGGAGAAAGAAATAAATGTCGAAATGACAAAAATGCCCCTATGTTGGGCAAAGCTCTGAATAGTGAGGAAATCAAGTTAATCTTGAATTCATTGATAGTAATGGAATTATTAATGGCATGAGGATGAAATGTCCAAATTAATAAGAAAGGTGTGATTGAAGAAAGCATCGGATTTGAATTTCGATGGAACTTCTAGAATTATATAAATTGGAGGAATCGGGATAACTTTGACTCGATTTTGAATATGAAACCTGATTCTAAGCTTATATCGGAGAACTTAGGAGAATCCGAAAGCTTAAGAAATCCACTCTAGAAAATGAAAGAATAATGAAGTGCATGTGTATAAGGTGTGATTGATGGCAATACCGATAACATAAATTGTGGATAAGAAAGTTATCTGTATAAGTGTAAGTGAGAGAAGCACAGATGATATTGAAAATTAGATGAATAAAAAGGATGTATTAAATTCCTATCATTAATAAAGTTCTTTTGAAGAACAAATATTCATCTACATTATGGAATAGATGTCTTATGGATCTGATTCGATATGCATGAGGAGTTTATAAGACCTGTCTTGGTATAAAGCGTCCTTAGATAAAAGATTGGAGATTGATGTCTGTAAGATTATAATTAGAAACTCGGAGTGAATTTTACGAGTTCCTATTGAGGTTACAAGGTTAATGATTTACCTTGTGAGGTATATAAACCTAAAGAATGAGGCATCCATACATGAGTAAATTGATGAAATACTGATAGAGTTTAAAGTATAAATGAAACATGAGCAGCATTGTGGTATAACTCTTAAACTCTTAAAGACTGTGAAATTGTGTTAAGATTGGCAAATAAGAGATGTGGCTAGATAGTATCTCCTCTTGAGATATATGATCTCGGGATGACCGGATGACAGTGAATCTGTCTACGATATAGAGATAATGATTGAGATACGAGATTAATGAGTCTTGCTAGATATTACTGCCAATCTATAAAAGAGTAATGAGATTAGCTGCTCTACTAATGTGATGTAATTAAAGAAAGAAGTTAAAGTCAGTAAATGGATATGTGTAAAGAAAAGATGGTATGCAAAATTTTACGAGATCTTAGCAGTATAGTACCATACTAATCGAGAAAATCGACTAAAAGGATGAATATATATATATATATATATATATATATATATGAAGAGATAAAAGTGGGAATATGAAAACCAAAAATGAAAGTGGAATAAGGAAATAAGTTATATGATGAGAAGGGAACATCAATATGAAATAGTTCCCGAAGGTAAGACTGAAAGTGATTTGTATTGGTTATCACATAACTGTGTCGAGATGTAAAATTAAGTCAGATTTGATAAATGAAATTAATGATACTCCAAGGAGTAAGATAATTGATATGTTTACTGCCAATATGTAAATGAAAAATGATTATACATATAACCATCGTAACATGATAGAAACGGTAGAAGTATATAGATGATGTGGTGATTAAATGTATAAATTGATAGTTTTAAACTATATCGACTTGGCACTAAGTGAGAAAAATGGATGATGAACAGCATAGAGCAGCTGTGACATGAAAAACATTGTGCATGGACTCTTATGTGAAAAGAGTAAAAGTGAATAACTCCCGATTTGAGAAATGAACTTACGGGAGTATAGACACATATATGATGAAAGACAGCATGTAGTGGTCTAAAGTATTCTTGATGTTGAAAGTGTACTGACAGTATGACTTGGAGGATGAACTAGAGATCAGAAGTCGTAAGTATACGGCATATACCACCTTCTGAATTAAGCCAAATTCGGAGGACCGAATTTCTTAAGGTGGGGAGAATGTGATAACCGCAAATTTTCCATTTATTGGAAATTATTAATATTAGAAATTAATATTAAAGAAAATAGATAAGAGGAAATAAATAAATTAAAGTAAATAAATAAAATTGTGAGAATCGGAATATTGTGGAAATTCCGAGAATGGAGGAAGTGATAAAATTTGGAAATTTAAGTGAAGGAAATTAAATAAAGAATAGGGAAATTTAATTTGGATAAATGGAAATCCAAATTAAATAAGAAAATGAGAAATGAGAATAAAATATGGTTATATAATTACAAATTATATAAATGTATTTTGATATAAATACATATGTGTTTAAATACTGTATGGTATATAGTATATATTAAAGGTACATTGGTATATATAAGAATATATATATATACTATTTGATAAATTTAAATAATACATATGTATTCAAGTATGATATTTTATGTATATGTAAGTATATACATATTTGAGAAAATATAAATATTAAATTACATTAAAGTTTAAATGTATATATATTGTAAATACAATATATATGGAATTATGACATTTATATAAATATTTATATAAATGTTATTTAATTTTAAGTATATAAATATACATATATATATACTAGATATATATTTTTGTAATGTACAATATATATAATTTATATAATATATATATATATTGTATTACATTATACATGAAATAATATTATATGTATAATATATGATAAATATTATATGTATAATATATGATATATAGTATATAATGTAGTATATACTTAATTTAGAAAGGGAACTAAAAAGAAAAGAGAAACAGAATCGGGAAGACCCCAATTCTGCCTTCCCCAGGCGAGATCGCCCCCGTCAGCGGCCGCCGGAGAAGGAAAGGGAGAGAGGAGAAGAGAAAGTCGTCGCCGGTAAAGCAAGAGGAAGCCGGAGGAAACGCCGGCGAAGCGAAACGGAGAAGGAATCGACGCGAAACGACGGAAAATCGAGGAAGAAAACGAAACTAGATCTGGCGGTTGCCGGCGGAATTGGCCGCCGCCACTACAACCGAAGCATCGGTGGAAGGAGAGGAATGGGATGGAGGCCACCGGTGAGGCCAACGACGGCGGAGGAAGGCCGACGGAGGAGGAGAAGTGACCGAAGGTAAACCGAGTAGATCCGCCGCCGTGCCGCCGATCCAGGCTGAGCTGAGGCCACCGACAGCTTCGTCTCAACGCCGGCCAGCTGCTGAGCCACCGAACCGCCGGAGAATCAGCCGCCGGAGGAGAACCGGCAGTGGAGGAAGGTTGACCGGTCTGACTGGTCTGAACCGGTCAGACCAAGGAAAAAAGAAAAAGAAAAAGAAAAAAAAAAAGAAAAGAAAAAGGAAAAAGAAAAAGAAAAGAAAAGAGAAAAAGAAGAAAAGGAAGAAAGAGAAGAGAGAAAAAGGGAATTCCGGGAATTTAGAAAATTCTCGAGAATTCGGAGATTACGGGAAATCTCGGGAAATACGGGAATCGGTAAGAAATCCCGAAAAGTACTAAATTATTTAAATAATTTATTTATTTAAATAATTGTAGAAAAATTCTAAATTTTAGAATTTAAATTCCAGAAAAATTCTCTCGATGATCGAGATGAGGAATCGGAACAGATGGAGTACGGGCGCGACCGGTAAGAGGCAGTCGCCAACCCGAAACAGGTAAGGGAGACATGTGCCGCCTGTAAGGATATTCGGCCATGTTTTTAAATTGCATTTAATTTTATAAATGCTATTGATAACTATCGGTTTTATAGTGTGATGGTTTATCGGATGAAATTGTGATGAAACACCGGTTGAAAATATAAACTGTATTTTCGTGCAGGAGGCTAACCAAATCGGTAGCCGTTATAATGCCGAAAAATTATCGAAAAAATTACTGAAATTTACCGAAAATCACCGAAAACCAAAATAAAAGATTTTATTTCACGTGAAACGATTTCTAACATGAAAATCGAGAAATCGATTAGTTTTCATAAAACATGAATATATTGATAATTAATTTTAAAATATTCATGTTTTGAAAATGGTGAAAAAAGGAAATCACCTAAATTTATTCTGATAGGTGATATTTCACGTGAAACGAAATGAAAATGAAAAAGAGATTGAAGTGAATATTTTTACAAATATTCTTAAATATTCACTTGATTTTACAGAAAACCTTTGTGGTTTAATTATGGAAATAATTAATTATGAATATTCCATAAAGGTTAAGAAAGGATGAATAATTATGATTTCGAGACTAAAGGTCCCTACACTTGTTTTTAAAAGAAAACATTGAGATGAGAATTTAAAGTTAGAAAATAAATATTTTATTTTCATAAAGTATAAAAATAATTTATTTGAATTCCGATAATTATAAAATCATGTTTTCAATTTAATGCATGGAAAAACGTGCATATATGTTTTATGGTGAAAAAAGATAGTTTTAACCTTTTACATGTTCAGTGATGATTTTTCAAACTGTCTTCATCGCAATTTATAAAGAAATGTTTGAAGCATGAATTTCGTTCTGAAATTAAATTCCATAGTCTTTTGATAATTAGCTAAACGAATTTATGATTTCTATGTATATTTTTCAATAATGCTATAAGTATGTTTTCTGAACAAGGTATCGGAGTGGCACCCCCCAGGCTAACTTAGACCCTGGCACGCCCGATCCTTACTATTTTATATCAGTTGTATGATTTAAGTATATGTTTTCCGAAAAAAAGTATCGGAGTGGCAAACCCCAGGCTAACTTAGACCCTGGCACGTCCGGTCCTTACTATTTTATATCGATGGTATGTAAGTAAGTTTTGAGACTAAGGCTTTCCTATAGTTTATGTTATTGCCTGTCATGCTTGCCACATTGTGCATGTTTCCGTCCCTTGTGGCATATGTTTAGCCCACGTCGTGCATGTTCTCGCCCACATTGTGTATGTTTTCATCCTTTGTGGGTATGTTGGTCCTTCGTGGTGCATGTTCGCTGTACGACTCTGATCAGGTCTACAGCCCATACCATGGCCATAGGTATTCCGTTCCCTCTTCGGAGGAAGAAGTAAGTGTCATGACCGCATACTTGCTATATGATTTTGCCTAGTCTCCATGAATTGTATGAAAAGTTTTATTAATTATGATGTTAAGTTTCGAAAGTATGATGCATGTTTGAAACAAGTATGAATTTTAGATATATGCATTAAAGAATTCATACAATGATTTAAAGTATGAAATGCATTATTATGGCATTTGTTTTCTGCATATATCGATACTATGACTATTTTAAATGCATTTCTTATGAGGCTTTAGTACGATACGGTTATTGATTTGAAAAGAGAAATAAATGTTTATTCTAAAAGAGTAACATAAGAATTATTTTTAAGATAAAGAAAATCAAAGAAGTAATTATCCAATGATTTGATATTTGCAAATCACTGTACTGTACTGTTTTTACTGTACTGAAGAGAAGAGAAGAGAAGTAAACCACTGTTTTTATTACTGAACTGTCAAGGGTTTTAAAGTATACCGAAGTGGAAAGGAACAAGTGGTTTACTCTGTGGAAAAACGAAAATTATATCGTTTTGAAACAACAAAATTGATATTCTCTACAGTTGCTTCTAGGTTCCGGGACAAGTATGGTATTCTAAAATACCTACCTTATTCTATCTGGATCCCTAGCCGACTGTAGTATCCTTCCTACATGTGTGCCTAGAGCCAGCTAGGAAGATTTTAAAGAAAGTGAAGAAAAAAAAAAAATATTTTCAGCATATAGATAGCTGAATATCAAGTGTGACATATAACTCTCTTACTGAGCCGTGGTTTGCTCACCCCTTAATTTTAAACATTTCAGGTTTTAATGATTGTGAGATCAATTGATTGTGAATTACGGCTGTACACAAAGGACAATGTGACAGATCGACTGATTTATATGAGGTACGATTATTTATTTTCTGTATTTAGACATATCTGCAGTACTACTTATCTGATTAATTAAGATAGGGGATGTGTATAATATAAACAATGTACTGTACATTTGTTTAACAGTTAGTAAAAGTGAAGTATCACAGACAGCCCAACCGAAGGAATCGTGTAAAATAAGGTGAAAAATACGGTAACGGGATGTGACAAGAGATAAAGAAGATGACTAAGTAAAATTTAATTTGTTAGAATTCGATTTAATTTCTAAATTCTTTTAATTTATTTAGAAGTAAAATTGATGATTCATTGATTGGATTATGAGTTTTTGAATTTTGATTAGTCAAAAAACATGTTACATCTTGATTTGTCTATAGATTTTGATAAATCTTAAAATTAATTTATATAACAACGCACAATTAACCACTAATAATTAAAAAAAATTAAAAGATATGTGTCACTTTGTAATTAACAAAATTTTTCTCCATCAACATAATCGTTACCATTTTATAAATTCAATTGACAAAAGTTATTTATAGGTCCAAGTTAAAATCTATTTTTTCCTTGTATCTTTTTATGAATTAAAAAAAAAACCTTATGGCTCATCCAATGAGATTATGAAAAAATTAATTATTGCTATTTTGAAATTCTGTACATAATTTCTTATAAAAGTTTTTATTAGGAAAAAAAAGAATTTAAACGCTGAAACTGAAATTTCACACTTTAAAAATTTTTACACATTAAAAATAAAAACATAATTATTTAAATCAGCACTCAAAATCAAAAATCATTTGAACACGTGCTTTGCCCTTAATTAATTTGTTTCACATCTGACAAACGTTTTTCAAATTATCCAATTGATTGGGTTGATATACGTTACTTTTCGTAAATTTTTATTCTTAAAATTAGGTCACCGCTGACTTTAGCTGCATATTATCCCAATAAAAAATTAGAAAAAATTTGTTTTCGTTTTAATTAAACAACCCAAGTCCCAAAATCCATACATGTATATAGCAGTGTTATCAATAGCGAATAACGGACAATAGCGGTGAGACCAAAATCCGCTATGAATGCATAGCGGATAGCGTAGCGGCCGCTATTGACACAATAGCGGCCATAATTTTTTTTTTATAAAAAATATATCTAATTTAATAGAAAACAAAATAATGACCATAATAGCTCATAAAAATTACACAAAGCATTCGAATAATGTTCTCAAGCCAATAAAACCATTGCAAATAACAAGTTATCAAGTCACATAAGATGATAAAACTCTAAATGAAGTCACATAAGACGATAAAACTCAAGCATAAACACAAATGAAGTCCCAAATTCTAACTCACTATAATGCCTTTTTCTCTCTCAATCAGCTCCCTTTAAAATTCTTAATCCAATTTTAAACTGTAGAACTAATTTTAGCTGGCTACATACAATCAACTAAAAGACAAAATTTTAAAACCGCCTATAAGTCACTAAATAGATGAGCTAAGACCAAGGTTGGCTCCCAGGAGTTCCCACTCGACCACTATCTTTTATTTATCCTTTTCAGCTAACAAAATCCCAAGAAAGCAGACTACTTGTTTGGCTGTCCTATTAGGATCATGTTCAAGAAACTCAGAAAAGAATTTTCTAGCTATATTGAAAATCCAACATTCTCCAACATTCTAACACTATGTTTTAGATTTTACAGTTTCCCATATAGCCAAATTCAATGTCATGAAGGTGACAAGAAGACCATATTTTACTGAAATTCACATCAGAGAGACAAAAACAAAGGTCAGTCATGCTCTCTACAATCAATGCCTAGTTAATAAAAATCAGGCAAAACCAAAATGAAGTTAAGTAAATTTAAGTCACATAAGATAATTTAATTTAAGGTTTTTGCTTTTTAGTTTAATATTTAATAAAAAAAAGTTCATTTAAAACAATTTTATGTACAGTAAAAATGAGCTGTAATAAAAAAATTTAATCTTAAAAAAAGGCTTAAAAGACTTAAATACCCTTAAATACAATAAAATCATTGGCTGAAATTAAATCAAGAAAAAAAAATATGGTTAAATGGACATTTCACCAAAAATGCATAATAGCGCCGCTATTGGCCGCTATGCGCTATCCGCTATTGCGGCCGCTATTGGCCGCTATTAGCCGCTATTATAAAAACGTTACGCTATTTATGTTGTCGTAGCGGTAGTTAAATTTTCGCTACGCTATGCCGTTATAGCGGCCGCTATGGCCTCTATTGACAACGCTGGTATATAGTATATAATATTAGGTTAGTCAAATATTCATCTTTTTTTTTTGGTTACAAATATTGATGGTTTGCATGTTACTTCTAAAACCCATTTCTTCTATTTCACCAAAAGCAGGTCATGATGCACAAATGAATCAAAACCATGATTTTTTTTTTTACAAAGTAGAGAAAGTAATTCCATGCCCAAGATCATGACAAGTCGCTAATGCGTTATTGAAATTTACAAATTTATTAAATTTTTATCTGCAAATTTTTTGTACTTACATATTATCTACCAATAAAAGATTGTAAAAATTCAAATCTATATAATTTACACTCAGCATTAAAACTTTAATCACCAACCCATTACCCAACCATGATTTTTCACCACTTTGAACCATCTTCACAACCGGCAACTTAATGTGAATTTTGTTCACTACAAATGAATTTTATTTTATTTTATTTTATTTTTTGTAAATTTTCTTTTCCACTTTGGTCAAACTTAACAAATAAACTTGCACCCATATATATATATATATATATATGATGCACTGATAGTGTATGATCTCTATACACTATCAATAGCTAGAAGTTGACACCTCATCAAAAAGCAAAATAAAAAAATTGCTAAGCCCTTGAAAATAAATACAAATAAATTTTTTCAATTTACTCATAAAGGCTTATTGATAAAATGTCAACTCCTGGTGCATTGATAGTGTATAATATACACTATCAATACATCATTAATACATCAAAAAAAAATACATCATATATAAATCCATATATATATATATATATATATATATATATATATATATATACATTATATATAAAAGTTTATAAATAATGCATTGACAGTGTATAATTTTTATACATTGTTAATACATTAGAGGTTACAACTTATCAATATGCAAACTAAAAAGATGTCAAATCCTTAAAAATAGATACAAATAAATTTTTTTCAATTTGCTCATAAAGGCTTATTGATGATGTGTTAATCTCTTATGCATTGACAGTGTATACAGAGTATACATTGTCAATACATCAAATATAAATCCTATATATAAAGTGGTCTTTAGATTGAAAACAGTACTTGATACATGATAAATACTTAATAATTAAATAATACTTGCAAACACATATAAATTACACATTTTTCAAAAATCCATATAAAATACACTTGTAACTGCATTTGTATTGTGTAATTTGTAAATGATTATTCTTATATATTTAATTTTAATAATTAATAAAATGTAAATATATTTTAATATTATGTATTAAATAAAAATTTAAAAAAATTAAATAAATAATTATTTAATATTACTTAGATTATGAAAAAAAATCTTTACAAATATTGATATTCTCATATGTGTGTATATATTCTCATGCATGTGTGTATATGATATATTTTTTATTAGTACATTACCACTATTTTTGAATATCCGCATTAAAATGCTGGTTCAATACTCTTGTGTGTGTATATATTTATTTATATATTAAGCATCCCCAAGTCATTGTTTAAATGCAAACAAAATTCTTTAGTCTGCAATCTGCATTTATTTGAAAACTATATAGTCTAGTGATTTTCACATATAAACTAGAAGCAAAGTCGGTATATTTTGAGAGGGAAACCGTGTGATTGATGAAGCTATGGAGAAGAACTTAACCATGGCGAGACTAACCTCTCTCTACTTCATTTCCTTATTCCTTCAAGCAGTACTCTTTGCAACATGTTGCAGAGGGATATCGCAGCTGCAGCCAAAGAAGCATGCCGCTATGGCCGTGCCTATCTTCCTCTTCGGTGATTCATTTCTGGATGTTGGCAACAACAACTACATCGACACTTCAACTCTCGACAAAGCAAACTTCTGGCCTTATGGAGAAACTTATTTCAAGTTCCCCACCGGAAGGTTTTCTGATGGGCGTGTGATATCAGACTTCATGTCACATCCCGTGACCACATTTTTCACGTAAAATATACAACTTATCCGGTTGGGCTGTCTGTGATACTTCAATTTTCATATTCATTTAACTATTAAATATAAAATGTATATTATCAATTACATCCCCTATTTTGATTCTCAAGAAAGTAGTACTGAAAGTAAGTCTAAATATAGAAAATAAATGATCATACCTCATATTATAAATTAAGCTGTCGCAGTGTCTCCAAATGCGCAGCTCGAAATCCTCAGAAGTCAGATCTCTTAGTCCTCGAAAATCTGAAATGTTAATATTAAGGGGTGAGCAAATCATGGCTCAGTAAGAGAGTTATATGCAACACTTGATATTCAGTTATCTATATACTGAAAATAATTTTTTTCACTTTCTTTAAATCTTCCTAGAGGCTCTAGGCTCACATGTAGGAAGGATACTACAGTCGGCTAGGGATCCGGATGGAGTAAGGCAGGTATTTTAGAATACTTGGCTTGTCCCGGAACCTAGAAGTAACTGTACAGAGTAATCGTTTTCTTTTGATATTCAAATCCCAATAAAACATTAAATATTCACGTGATAAAACACTTAAGTAAATAAATAAGGAATTCTTGTTCCTTTCACAAATACTCTTTTCCACACTTGTAAAACACCGTAAAATATTTAGTTTAACACGTGATATATCAAAAGCTCAGTAGCTGTAGATAATTTAGTACCAGCAAAAGTTCAGTGAAAAGTACAATCATCAGTACAGTATCATGGAGACTAGGTAACACCCTAAATATATCATGCTATAATAATATCATCCCTAATAGGGGAAACACATGAGATCTATAGCCATAGTCTATGGGGTCCTCAGTGTGCACTGATCAGGTGTCCACTGGGACATTGATAATAGGATCAGTATCTATCAGCACTAACACGTGACACGTGAGCATGATATGGGGCCTAACAGTCTCAAAACAGTAAACACGTGATATAGACCCCATTTATGAAATCACTTTCACTAAATATAAGTTTAATCAATCCACAAATATTCATAAGGAAAATATTTTCATCTTATGAATAACATTTATAAAATATTCATACTGGGGTCATCATTCCTGAAAAAATTCTAAACATTATAGAATATCATAAATCATATTTTTCATACGGTGAAAACAGTTTATAAAATAGTCACTGTAAAACATAAAAGGTCATAACTGTCCTTTTTCACCGTAAAACATATACGCACGCTTTTCCGTGCTTTCTATGAAAAACATGATTTTCAAAGTTATCGGGATTCAAATCAATTATTTTTATGATTTATGAAAAATTAAAATATTTATTTTCCAAATCACCACTCCTGTCCCGTGTTTTTTATGTAAACACATGCGGAGACCTTTTAGTCTCAAAACACTGTTTTTCACCTTTAATTACCTTTATGGAATTTTCTATAAACACTTGTTCTCACCATTGAACCCATAAAGTTTATTTATAAAATCAAGTGAATATTTGAAGAAAGATTAGTAAAATATTCACTTTGGTCCTTTTCATTTTACACATCGTTTCACGTGAAATATCACCTATCGGAATAAATTTAGGTGATTTCCTTTTTCACCCTTTTCAAAAACATGAATATTTTAAAATTAATTATCAATATATTCATGTTTTATAAAAACTAATCGATTTCTCGATTTTCGTGTTAAAAATCGTTTCTCATGATAAAAATCATTTATTATGATTTTCGATAATTTTTTCAATAATTTTCAGCAGTATAACGGCTGCCGATTGGCTAGCCTCCTGCACGGAAAATACAGTTTAAATCTCAACCGATAAATCACCACAATTTTTCCAACCAATCATTATCAATAGCATTTATAAAAATTAAATGCATAATTTAAAGCATGTGTGCCAATATCCTTACAGGCTGTACATGTCTCCCTTACCTGTCTCGGGTCGACGACTACCTCTCGAAGGTCGCGCCCATGTTCACCTCGCCCGATTCCATCGGCTCGATTATCGAGAAAATTTTTTGGAAATTAAAATTCTAAAAATTAGAATTTTTTCATAATTTATTCAAATTAATTATTTGGAATTAATTTCCGAAATCCTTACCGAGTGCTCGGGATTTTCCGGATTTTCGAATTCTCAGGAATTTTTCAAATTCCCGGAATTCCTTTTCTTTTCCTCTTTCTTCTTTTTCTTTCTTTTTCTCTTTTCTTTTCTTTTCTTTTTCTTTTTCCTTTTTCTTTTCTTTTTCTTTTTTCCTTTTCTTTCTTTTCCCGCCGGACCGGTCTACCTCCCTCACCGCCGGTTCTTCTCCGGTGGCCGGTTCTCCGGTGGTTCGGCGGCTCCACAGCTGGCAAGCACCACGACGAAGTTGCTGGTTGCTTTCGTGCATCCCGAATCGACGGCACGGCGGCAGATCTGGCGACGGAAGGTTCGGTTTCTTCTCCTCCTCGTTCCTCCTCCCTCGGCCATCGTCGACCTCACCGGTGGCTTCCTCCTTCTTCCCCTCACCTCCGTCGAGGTTCGGGTGGCGGTGGCGGTGCCTGGATCGACCAGCATCGCCGATTTCCTCTTCTCTTTTTTTTCTTTTGGTTTCCTTCGGTTTGCCTCTTTTCCGTTTCTGTTTCTCCTTTCTTCCGTCGCCGGCACTTCTCCTCCCCTCCTCGGCTCGCCAGCCAACGACGGCCCTCATCCCTCTCTTCTCTTTCTCGTCGCCGACGGTGGTCGGGCGGCCTGTCGGGGAAGGGGGTCGGGTCCTCCTCCCGATTCCTTTCTCCTTTTCTTTTTTTTTGTTTAATTAATTTAATTATAATTATATTTATAACTATAATTTTATAACTATATTATAAATATAATTATATTACTTTATTAAATAGTACTTGTACTATATATTATATAAATATATATTATATATAATAATATATATTTACACATAAAAATGTATATTTTCATATACTTTAAATTAAATAGCATTTATATATATATTGTATTTACAATATATATGTATTTAAACCTTAATGTAAAGTAATATTTACATTTTTCTCATATATGTATATATTTATATATGCATAAAATATAAATATGTATTATTTAAATTTATGAAATAGTATATATTCATATATATGCCAATGTATAATAATATATATTATATATCATTTAAGTACATATGTATTTGTATAAAAAAATATATTTATATAATATATAATTATATAAATATATATCATATTCATTTCTTATTTTCTTATTTAATTTGGATTTCCATTTATCCAAATTAAATTTCCTCTATTCCTTATTTTATTTCCAACTTAATTCCTTTCACTCGAATTTCTCGATTTATCACTTCCTCAATCCTCGAAATTTTCACAATATTCCGATTCTCACAATTTTATTTATTTATTTATTTCCAATATTTATTTCCAATAAATGGAAAATTTACGGTTATCACACTTCATTGGTGAGATTTTGCGAAAAATTTTCCTCTTTCGCTCGTTTGGTTAACCGGAAAATATTCTCTCTGCCTGACATGATCTTTTTTCTTGGCTTATCTCTATGTACATTAGCTGAACATGCAAACTGGCCATTGATCCCTCCCTTCCTTCAACCGGGTTTTCAACAATATTACCTTGGGGTGAATTTTGCATCTGCAGGAGCAGGTGCTCTAACTGAGACATATCGAGGATTTGTATGTATTATCTTCATCGTTTCCCATTTCTTCAATTTTTTTATTTATATATATTCTAGAATTCTTATACATTGTTGGAATGATATATCATATATATATATATATTGAATAATTATTACTTTAATCACCAATGAAATGTTTTTTGCTCTACAAGTAGTGTTAGGATTGCAACACATGTCCTATAAAAATATTTAAAAAATAAAAAATAAATAAAATAGAACATGTGTCATAATTCTAACCACACTTATGAAGTAAAAAAATTCACTGATAGTATATGAAATAATTATCTATGTGTGTGTGTGTGTGTGTGTATATATATATATATATGTTTAATAACTTTTTCATTATCTTCTACAACATACTATTGAAAGAGAGGGAAGGATTAAGAGAAAAGACTCTTATGGTGTGATTGTTAAGAAATTGGAAAGTCCTGACCAAAACCTTGTGGCCATAGTGAAATTTTGAGACAGTTTTTTACTTTATGGCTGGATGCACCAGATGCCTTGGCTCCACTAATGCACCCTTTGATTTGTCAAACATCAAGTGCGGCCCAAAATAATAAAGGATACAGAGTAGCTCTATGTTTCTTTCTTTTTCATTTTTCACATGTTAGTTACTTATACAACTGGTAATTTGTTTAGGCTGTTAGTTTTGTTCCTAACGGACTTCTACTTGAAGCTTCCCTTGATGTGTGTATATATATATATATATGTACCTTCAGCATATTGAAATCAATGAATCATATTTTCGATTCTAGCATGGTATCAGAGCGGCAAAAATTTACCTTTCCCGCCTCTTGATTTTTCATTTTTCCCGCTTCTCGTTCTTTTTTCTTTCTCGGTTGCAATTTTCTTTTTCTTCCAAACAAGCATTGAGAAGAAATATGAGTATTGAGAAGTAAACAAATTCCTCATCCAGCATAGTCACGACCATAGCTGGACTTGAGGATTCATCCTTCAATCCTTTTTTCATTCATTCCAATGAAAATCCCTCTTTGATTCTCGTTTCATCAGTTCTTACTGGTTCAAACTATCATTCCTGGAGTCGTGCCATGAAAATGGCCTTATTATCCAAGAACAAGTTTCAGCTCGTCAATGGATCTCTAGCGATTCCCTCTGTGACAGATCCATTATTTTCGGCATGGGAACAGTGTAATACACTGGCTCTTTCATGGTTGTTACATTCCGTTTCTCCTTCCATTGCCAAAAGTGTCATTTGGTTTGACACTGCTATTGAGGTTTGGAATGATCTGAAGGCAAGGTTTTCTCAGGGTGATGCCTTCCGCATTTTTGAGCTTCAGGAAGAGATTTTTTCTTTTCGGCAAAATGCTCTCTCAGTTACAGATTTCTTCACACAGCTGAAGGTGTTATGGGATGAACTGATGAATCTCAAACCTATATTGAACTGTGATTGCAATCCAAAGTGTAGCTGTAAAGCCTTAGAGACAGTCAAGACTTACCAGGAGAATGATCATGTGATCTGTTTTTTAAAGGGTTTAAATGAAGGTTTCGCT
Source organism: Heritiera fomes (assembly GCA_032173925.1). Taxonomy (NCBI): domain Eukaryota; kingdom Viridiplantae; phylum Streptophyta; class Magnoliopsida; order Malvales; family Malvaceae; genus Heritiera; species Heritiera fomes. The sequence continues at coordinate 7,243,041 of JAPDPM010000015.1, forward strand.
GTAGTTCGGTCTCAAATCTTGCTTATTGAACCTCTACCTCCTATTAACGAAGTGTTTGCTATGGTGCTTCAGCATGAACGGCAGCTCAATTTAGTTTCTCCTTCTTTATCTTTTAAGGTTGAGTCAACAGCTTTTGCTAACAAAGCTGTCTTCAATTCTTCAGGCATAGGTTTACGAAAATTGACTTCCAATGTTAGGAGACCTTTGTGCACACATTGTGGCTATATGGGCCACACTATTGAGAAGTGTTTCAAGAAACACGATTTTCCTCCTGGTTTCAAGCTAAGGTCTCGAGTTGGAGTAGCCAATCATGTTGATATAGCTGTGTCCAAGGCAGAAGAACTTCAATCTATTCCTGCTAACGTTCAGAATTTTGGAGATCTCACTTCCTTCCCATTTACAAAGGATAAGTACACTAAGTTGCTTGAAATGCTTCAAACAGTCGACACTGCCTCTTCTCCCGTCTCTTATGCGAATGCCACTAGTAAGTTTGTGTGCACAACTACACAGAAACCTGAAACCACTTCTGTGTCAGGTAATTCCATTGACATTTCCTCTCATTACTCTCAATTTATTCTTGTACTGGTGCCACAAATCATAATATTTGTTCTATTCATTTGTTTCATTCATGTACACTTGTATTCAATTCTTGTGTTAAACTACCTAATGGCCACTTTGCTAATGTCACACATATTGGCACAGTATATCTCACACCTGACCTTATTTTGCATGATGCTTTACTTGAGCCTACATTTTCTTTCAACCTGACTTCTGTTAATAAACTCACTCAAACTCATGACTGTTTCCTATTGCTTCAACCTGAATTTTGTGTTATTCAAGATATCAAGAACTGGAGAATGATTGGATTAGCTAAGCATAGTCAATGTCTCTACCAGTTTGTGCCATCATCTGTTTCTGTTCTTCCAAAGTTGAATTCTGTTGTTACATCCTCTACAAACAATACATCTAAGTCATGGGATCTCTGGCATTATAGGTTAGGCCATGTCTCTACTCCTAGAATAGAATTGTTGAACAAGTTAGACTCTTCCATTATTGTACAGAACTCATCTCCTTGTGATATTTGTCACTTTGTCAAACAAAAGAGAAATGTTTTTCCAATTAGTAGTTCTGATTCTGATAATTGTTTTGACCTTATTTGGGGGCCTTATCATGTGACTTCTTTGTATGGCCATAAGTATTTTTTAACTGTTGTTGATGACCATAGCCGACACACTTGGGTTTTTTTATGAAAACTAAAGGTGAGGCAAGACCATTGATGCAAAACTTCTGTTCTTTTGTAGAAACACAGTTCAATACAAAAATCAAGGTAATTCGTACTGATAATGGACAGGAGTTTAACATTCCCTCTTTTTATTTAGCAAAGGGAATTATCCATCAGACTTCTTGCATTCAGACCCCTCAACAAAATAACATTGTTGAGTGTAAACATCAACATATATTGAATGTAGCTAGGTCATTACGTTTTCAAGCTCACTTGTCTGAGTCATTTTGGTCAAATTGTATAGGTCATGCAGTACACCTTATTAATAGGATTCCTTCTCCTATCATTACCAACAAAACTCCTTTTAAACTCTTACAAAATCAGCCTCCTATATATAGCCATCTAAAAACCTTTGGTTGTTTATGCTATGCCTCAACCTTAGCTCACCGTAGGTCTAAGTTTGATTTTAGGTCCATTAAGTGCATATTCCTTGGTTTTCCTGCTGGTGTCAAGGGTTACAAACTCTATTCTTTACAAACTAAGTCAGTTTTTAGCTCACGAGATGTAATTTTCTATGAAAACATTTTTCCTTTATCTTTTGGCAATATTGACCAACATTTCCCAGGAGATTGTGTTCTTCCCACATGTCCAGCCACATTTGTTGAGTCCTCTTTCTCCCCACCAAATTCAGATTCTTCAAATGATCCTCTTACTTTTTCTCCTCATTCTTCAAGCTCTTCCCTTCCAAGTCCGAGTCATAATTCTACTTCATTTTTTGATGAGACCTTACCAAATTCTCCTTCATCTAATTCATCCCATCCAAAACCTCATTCTTTAAGAAGATCATCTAAACATAGCTTTCCTCCAAGATATCTTCAGGATTACCATTGTAGCTTAGTTAAATCTGACTCATTACCAATTCTGCATTCTGAAAACTCAAGATCAGCTACAATTCATCCTTTATCTTTTGTTCTTGCTTAGCATCGATGTTCCCCTCTACACAAAGCCTTTTTTATTGGAATTACCACCATTAGTGAGCCATAAACATATAGTGAAGCTATTCAACATGAGCATTAGAGACAGGCAATGCAGACTGAGTTAGAAGCATTACAAGCAAACAGTACTTGGGTGGTCACTGATCTGCCTGCTACCAAACAACCAATAGGCTGTAAATGGGTTTACAAGGTTAAATATAAGGCTGATGGTCAAGTGGAGAGGTTTAAGGCCATGTTGGTTGCTAAGGGATATACTCAACAAGCTGGAGTAGATTCTATAGATACTTTTTCTCCTATAGCTAAGATGAGCACTATTAGAACTCTCTTAGCTATTTCAGTAGCAAAGGGATGGCATTTACACCAATTGGACATAAACAATGCCTTTTTGCATGGTGATCTCCATGAGGAAGTTTATACGACTTTACCACCTAGTTATCCTAATGCAAAACCAGGTCAGGTGTGCAAATTATTGAAGTCTTTGTATAGGTTGAAGCAAGTTGGACATCAGTGGTATTAAAAACTCAATACAGCCCTGCTTGATCGAGGTTTTCAACAAGCTTCATCCGATCACTCTCTTTTCCTCAAAGCCAGTGGCAATTCTTTTCTTGCTTTGCTAGTCTATGTTGATGATGTTATACTAGCTAGCAACAATATTCAGCTCATTAAGGAGATGAAGTCTTTTCTTGATTCAGCCTTCAAGATAAAGGATCTTGGTACACTGAAATTTTTCCTTGGTCTTGAGGTTGCAAGAACTCAACAGGGCATCGGTGTTTGTCAAAGGAAATATGCCTTAGAACTCTTACAAGATTATGGTTTTCTAGGCTGTAAACCAGCTCCTACTCCTATGGTTTCTTCTTAGAAACTTTCTAAAACTACTGGTGTTGAGCTTGAGGATCCTTTGCCCTATCGCCAACTAGTTGGCAAACTCTTGTATCTGACTACCACTCGGCCTGATCTGTCCTTTATTGTCCAACAACTGTCCTAATTTCTTGATCAGCCTACTACAGTCCATTTGACAGCAGCACATCAACTTCTTAGATATGTTAAGGGTAGTCCTGGCCAAGGTATCTTTTTTCCTGCACAAACAAATCTTCAGCTCAAAGCTTTTAGTGACTCGGATTGGGCTACATGTGCTGACATCAAGAGGTCCATCACTAGTTTTTGTGTTTTCTTGGGTGATGCTCTTATTTCATGGAAGTCTAAGAAACAGCACACTATGTCGAGATCCTCTTCTGAAGCAGAGTACAGGGCTATTGCTTCTCTCACCTGTGAGCTGCAATGGTTGATGTATTTACTTCAAGATCTCCAGATTTCCCATCCATCACCAGTCTTGCTTTTCTGTGATAACAAATCGGCCCTTGCTATTGCTGAGAACCCTGTCTTTCACGAACGTATGAAGCATATTGAAATCGACTGCCACTTCATTCGACAGAAGCTGTAAGCTGGTGTAATTTAGTTGCTTCATGTCTCTTCCTCCTCTCAGTTGGTTGATCTCTTCACTAAGCCACTTCCATCTTCTCTTTTTCATTCACTCCTCAACAAGCTAGGAACACACAACCTCTTTACTCCAGCTTGAGGGGGGCTAACAGAGGATACAGAGCAGTTCTATGTTTCTTTCTTTTTCATTTTTCATATGTTAGTTACTTGTACTGCTGGCAGTTTGTTTAGGCTGTTAGTTTTGTTCCTAACGGACTTTTACCTGAAACTTCCCTTGATGTGTATATATATATATACCTTCAGCATATTGAAATCAATGAATCATATTTTCGATTCTAGCACAAAAGGAAAACTTATTGGTATCCTGTCCCATCTAATTCACAAAAAACATTAAAGAAGAATTCGTACATGATCAACCATGGTCAACATGGATATGTATGGAGACCAAAGAGACTAAATGATGTGTCAAATGTACAGCCATGAATTGTGTGGAGATTTTGATAGCATGGTTGAAAACCAACTAAACCTACCTTTTTGCTTTAAATGGTTACCAAAATTTTACTTTACAGGTGATCGATCTTAAAACATAGCTATACTACTTTTACAAGGTAGAGAGTTGGCTGAAACAGAAGTTAGGAAATGATGAAGAGAAGATTACATTATTAAGGGCAGTTTACTTGATTAGCATTGGAAGTAATGATTACATGAGCCCTTTCTTCACCAATTCAACTCTCTTACATAGCTACTCTGACTCCACATATGTTGGGATGGTAATCGGCAACCTTACGACTGTCATTAAAGTAAGAATTATTCTCGTCTCGGTTATTTAATAATGTGTCTAAATCTAAGTTTTTTCTTTTAGGAAGAACATGAACATGGTTAGTAAACTGGGTTAGCTTTTAAGGGTATGAATTTGCCTGTTTTATCGGTAAAGTTGTGACTAAAAAGCTTTGTTTTAGTGTTGATTTGGCAGGAAATATACGCACGAGGAGGTCGAAAGTTTGCGTTCATCAACTTGCCAGATCTAGGTTGTATTATAGCGGTGAGGATATTCAAGTCTGGAATCTGGAAACAATGGAAGCTGCTTGAAAGAAGCAACATCTCTTGCAACATTACATAACAAAGCTCTTTCCAATCTCCTCGTTGGGTTAGAACAACGATTGAAGGGTTTCAAGAATTCACTCTCTGACTTCAACAGCAATCTCAGACAAAGAATGTTTCATCCCTCCAAATATGGTACGTACAAACAACACAACATTCAAATTACAAGCATTTCTCCTAATGGATTTGATCATGGGGACATTTGACATGCAAGATTCATAATGTTTTTAAGTTTGAAAGTTTCTATAAATGCATTGAACATTGATTATTAGTTAAACACCTCAAAAAAGATGCCATGACTGGTCAAAAAAGAAGAATTTTAGAGGGAAAAGGCATAATCTATCAACTTGATTAAAACCTCGAGATCTTGCAAAGCTTGAGAGCTTATAGTCCAATTTGGTTAAAGGGTAAATGATAACCTTGTTTAAAAAGTTCTTAATAAAGAACCTAGTTTGAACTTCAGATCAGTAAAGAATATACTGCATTACACAATATATACAAGGGATATTGCTAAGTTCTAATGGAATTATATGTTTGTTTCCCGAGAAAAATTTTTACCAACTTCGAAAAAATGGAAATTATTCCAATTAATTTGATGGACAATGTGTTTGATGAAGGTTTCAACGAAGGGGAGGCAACATGCTGTGGATCGGGGCAACATAGAGGACAATTCAGCTGTGGGGGAACAAGGAGAATGAAGGAATGCCAGCTTTGTAAGAATCTGAATGACTATGTATTTTGGGACTCTTTCCATCCGACCGAAAAGATTAACAGACAATTGGCAGATGAAATATAGAGTGGAACAAGCAATTCCCACGATGTTGGACCTTACAATCTGAGGACACTGTTCCGAATTCGTTAAGCAAAATTTGTCTGGAAAAGCAGACAACTAGAAGAGTTCTTTTGGCAAAGATCTTATTCACCTCGAAAACAAGATTTACATTCACAAATAAATGTCTAAATAAATGGGTTCTAAATTTGTAATCAATATAATAATCAGAACATAAGCATATCCTATGTTTCTTTTCCCTAATAATGAATAAACTCATGGTCTTGAAGAAAATCCTGATTGGGCTCATATGGCAGTGGCAAATTTTTATTTTGTGTACAGCATCTGTTTCACCAAACAAAATGGTCTGCCAATACGAGTTAAAATGCTGGACACATATTTAACTCGATAAAAAAGAGATCTAGAAACTTTGAGCTGTAATTCAAATTTCATGTGTGTAAATTTGGTTCCGCTTTATGTTATATTTGTCTGATTAAATACCACTTTCTATGAGCTGTTTGCTGTTATTAATGGCGTTTACCACATATATTTGGAGTGCATATCTCACATCACCACCTACCAAGCACTCTTAAACCCTCCAACGCATGTATTCAGATTCACTGAAGGAGGCACCTGTTAACTAGTGGGGTCTTGTGTTTGCATTTTTCTTTTCTGACTGTTACTTTGCCATATTCACATATTTTGAATACGGCTATTTTCATCATTAAAAGACAATTCATTTCTTACACCAAAAAAATAAATAAAAGACAATTCATTCCTGTTTTCAAATACTATTAAAGACTTTGATTGAGTAGAATACATATATTGTGAGACCCGATTATTTTACACTGTACACCATATTTGTAAAGGATTTATAATGAAAATAAATATAGAATGTGGATTTTCACTTCCCATTTTTATTGGATTTAAATTCTATATGGTGTATGTGAAGTAGAATGAATATCTAAAAAAATTATAAGAATGGAAATTAAATATAACATGATTCCTAGAAGCTTATTGGAGGAAGCTTTGAAATTTAAGCATGAAGAAAAGTCAATAAAAGAGGCTATAAGTGGACTTCACGCCACTTTGTTTCTCTTTACAATTCGGTTTAGGTAATTAATCACAAAGAAAAGATGAGATAAAAAGTCAATGATAGTGGCTGGAAATGGCGTGGAAAGGAAGGAGAAGAGAAGAGAAAATTTAGTAAAAAAAAAAAACGGACTGCAGCAGGAAGCTTCACCACCGTTCCTTTTGTCACCATTTTCTACAAGTTTTTAATGCATGAAAGACGTGAAATGATGAAAGAAAACGGGATAAGAACAGGTGGTAGGTTCTGAGTGGATTTGAATGGCTATATAAGAAGGATACATGAGGAAAAACTGACGGAAACAAACTTCATCTTCTTCGAAAAACCACAATACTGCTTCTCGCCCAGTCTGTGTTATTGTAAATTCACACCTCATTTCTTCAGTTTCTCTCATACGTGAACCATGAAGCTTCATTCCTTAGTTAGCTAAACCTTTTCTCCATCATTGAAGAGCTAAGGAATAAACAAAGTAAAGCTAAGTGAGGCAGAAAGCACTCTGTTTCTGAAAGTGCAACTCAGTTAAGGTGAGTTCCATATTTCTATGATTCTCTTGATATTCAATGGTAGATGCCTATGTTATACAACGTAATAAACATAGATATAGCCTTGTTTTAGCTAATTCTTGTTAGAATATATAAGAAACACGATGGGCGAACGAGATTATCCAACTGCTTGCCAAATAAGCGAGCAAAGAAATTTGGAGTACTCGCCAATAGGATGAGGCGAGTTCAATGGTATGCATGAATCGGCGATATACATGTTCACCAATATTTTGGATAATCAGACTGATCGCCCGAATGGACGAGGGCTATGATCGCCCAAAATGCATGGAATTGATGATCGCCAAAAGGGCGAGAATGGCGACTATTGTGATCGCCCATGTGGAATATTAGTGATCGCCAATAAGGCGAGTAGGAAATAAAGGACTCGTCAAGTTGAAAGTACTTGTCCAAATGGACGAGGTCGCCCAACGCTAGTTTAATTCATTGGCGAACCCACCTTTGAATAAAGAGCCGTGTATGGCGAACTCACATGCATAGGCATGGCGAGTTGAATGGTGGGCGAACTCCCACAAATAAGCCAATATATGAATGGCGAGTAATGTTGGGCGAGCTCCCATGTGTAAGTCAATTAACAAATGGCGAGCTCAGTTGGGTGAGCTGTAGATTAGTCTCAAATCTCTCCAAAGTGATTGGAAATATTCGAAAGGAAATATTAATACTTTTAATAAATTATTTTGCAGCCGGGAATTAAGGACTTGGTAAAGGCGATCGGGAAGGCGATCAGGAAGCAAGGATACGTAAGACCAGGTAAGGGAGATGTATGTGAAGTGAATGCATGTCCTGTGGAGAATAATTTTCTGAAATTATTGAGAAATTGTTTTGGTTTATGACATGCATTAATTTGATAAATCGTTTTGATTTGGGCGAACTGGTAAAGGGCGGGCGAGCCAATGGAAGGCAACCCCTTTTATGTTGTTTTGGGCGAACACCCTGTTTTAAATGAAATCCGGGTGAGCCAATGGAAGGCGACCCCTATTATGATGATTTGGGCGGGCGACCCTGTTTTAATAGAAATCCAGGCGAGCCAAAGAAAATAATCCGTGTTTTAATAAAATTGGGCGAGTTGACCATGGAAGTGCCGCATTGGGCGAGTTAACCATGGAAGTACCCCATTGGGCGAGTTGACCATGGTAATACCGCATTTGGGAGAGTTGACCATGGTAGTACCGCATTTGGGCGAGTTGATCATGTGCAAGGCCATAATGGGCGAACTAACTATGGCAATGCCATAATGGGCGAACTGGCCATGGCGAGCCGCTATGGGCGAGTTAGTTTAACTTGTTTTAAAATGCTAAGGTTGGCGGGTGAACACTAGTTAACCGCACTGGCGAGCTGACCATGGGCGAGCCGTAATGGGCGAGCTGACCATGGGCGAGCAGGTTTAAATTACATTTTTCTCATACGAAAAATGAGCTATTTTTAATATCTTTGTAAACAGAAAATATAAAATCATTTTGGAAAATAAATCATTCTGAGAAAATGATGAATTTGGTGAAATGATTCCTTAAAGGTGCTTTATGAGATATAATTTGATTTTGAGACTTTAGGCCCCTAGTTTCATGCATTGTTATTTACGAGTCTGATGGACCCGCCAAGTCATCAAAGGTCTCGAGGTCACCTAGCAAGTGGACCCGAGGACCACCCATAGATTGTGGCCATAGATCTACTGTATCCCTGTGGGGATGATTATTCTGTTCCTGAGGGGGGGAACGATGATAGCATGATTTATTTGTAGGGTGATGCCTAGTCTCAACTTATTGATGTCTATTTATTGAGAGGATTTATTGAATCCTATTTATTGGTTATTACATTATATTGTAAACTGTTTAGCCAATAATTTGAATATCAAAGAATGATTACTATATCCATTGTTTTCCCTACTGGGTTTATTGTTGAGAAAAATAAACGGTTTGGGGGGATATAGTTTTGGTTTTACAAAGCAGCATACATCTTCCTTACTGAGCACGTTGTCGCTCACACCTTATTTTCCACTCCACAGATTGTTGATCTTGGATTAAGAGAATTACCTTCCAGAGATTATCGACTGCTAGAGTCAGCAGATATTCGATATTGAAGGTACAATATTTTTTTTTATATTCAGTGAAATTGTACAGTACTACATTAAATAAAAGGGAATGTATATACATCTTAAAGAAATAATGTAACAATTCATATTTCTATATTAGTACAAGGAATAAAAGTACTAATTCTTATTAAAGTGTTAGGAGTTGTTAAGCATCACAGACAGCCCAACCGGTAAGTAAGTGTGATTTATAAGTTAATATTATGTTATACTGTGGATTTGGGATGTTACATATATTATCAGAAAAAATACCTCAAATCGGTAGGTAACAGGGTAGCTGCACGGATCAAAAGCGAGCAAGATGAAAGTGCAGAAAGGAACAAAGCCTTGAACTTGTATGGGAGATAAATCTGGTGTAACACTTGATAATTTTAGATGCAAATTAAATTTTTAATAAAATTTAAACATGGATTTGGAAAAATTAAAAATTGTTTTGTATTTGTTGTATCGACATTAATTATGACAGCACAATTTGTGTGTTTTATACGTATTTAATTTACGTGAATATAAAACATATGCACGAAGCGATTTTAAACATGTCTGGTTACATTATAGTGCATATAGTATGATCCAAATAAGAGTTTGAATGATCCAAGCAAAGATTTTAATATCTAGATTCTAGAAGTTTGACCTTGATGTTATGAACACACACAACTAATAACAATTTACCAAATATGTGACGCAGAGAAAAATCAAACGATCCCTTTCCTGGAATATTTGATATTAACATTTCTAATTCAATAGATTAGCCGGCTAATTACAAGAACTTTCTAGCCAGGCAATTCCTCATTTCACTTTCAGGGTGATTCGTTTATTCAAATGCTTGTATTCATGTTAATTTTTTTTATTCTTCAGGTGCTAACTAAAATTGGGAACCCAGTAAATAACCATTGAACTCATGAAAAAAAATGCAGCATAAACAGAACGTGGCAAGTGTAAGGATTAATATCATTTTCTTCCTTCCATGCAGAAGCTTTCTAAGTCTAATTAGCTGTCATTGCCCACCTAAAAACCATGTTACCTTGTTCATCTTCAGGGATTCGATTTTTGATTCTGGGAATAATAACTACATCAATACTACTGCTCCTACAAATTACCAGTCCCAAGGGAGAACCTATGTCAAGTAACCCTAAGGAAGATTTTCAGATACGCTTCTAATTCCAGATTTTATTGGTAATACATTTTAGAAAGCTTTTTTTGAGTCAAAGTCAAGCTAAACTATGTTAATCAACTAATTCTTGGTGATTTATTGCAGCTGAGTATGCAAAAATCACCATATATTCTGCCTTATATACAACCTGGTATTCATGATTTGCATCAAGTGGAGCATTGGTTTGGCTACTATATACCCTTCTGACTTCTTATTAGGATTAGGCTTGTTTACTTCATATAAATCAGCTCAAACTAATTCCCTTTGCCCTTCTGGTTTCTTTCCAGCTCAATCCAATTGATCTCAAAACTCAGCTAAGGTTTTTCAAGGATGTGGAGAAATGAAGCAGAAACTATGTGATGCAGAATCCAAGTCATTTCTTTCTGGAGCTGTTTACTTAATAAGCATTGGAAGGAATTATTAGTTAGTTCAAGGCAATGGGCAGAGAACAGTGTTGATCATTGTTTTTGGATAAATGAAAATTTTATTAAAAATCCAGAAAGCAGTAGATACCTGGCTGCTACATGGTCACAAGAGAGCCAAAGCTATTACAATTCTAAATTGCTGGATTACAAAAATACATCCTCTTGAGTACTCTTTCGAACCAAATGCTGTTGCGAATTCCTCTCTTGTCAAAGATGATGGATAGTAGTTGTTCATAAAAATCTCATCAACGTAGCATTCGAGAAAAAATGAAACATATAATAATCTTTTAATCTCTTTTATAGAATTAAAACTTTTCAAGATATCAAATATAAACTCATTGAAAAATTTATAGATAAAAGGTAAGGTAATACTAACATTAATGTTCAAGATAACATGTGAAATTTCTATATATATGGTCCAAGTCTATAAGGTATCCCAACTTGTTTTATTATTATTTACGGTAAATTCCACTGAGATTCTCAAGGTTTTATCATAATTCAACTCTAATCCATTAATTTAAAAAAAAAAACATTTTGGTTCAAAATTATAAATTTGATAGTACAAAAAAATTATTCTATTAAGTTACTATTAAAAAATCAATTAACCTAAACATTTGTTACTCATGAAATATCCATAATACCCTTTTTTTATATTAGAAAATAAAAATTTTACATAGAATAATTTTTTAAAAAATTACTTTAAAATAATAAATAGTAATAAAAATTCATTGTTGATACTTAAGAGTGTGATATTATTAATTAAAGTTTAATAATTGACTGATATACATTAAAATATGTTTCAAAACTAATAGATTAGAGTTGAGTTATATTAAAACCTTAATGACCTCAATAGAATATATCTTATTATTTATTTTGGTCAAATAGAGGACAATAATTCTCTCAACCTTTTTCTTTTTCAAAATGTATTTTCCTTTTTGTGTAATAAAATGTTTAGGAGTAGGACATGTTTAAGACTTTAGCAAGTTGTCGACTTATTATAGATATACGAATTCATTGAACTTTCACTTATATATTTTTTAGAAGTTATAAACTGTTTACTAATGAGGAACCATGAAGATTCAAATTCAAGTGTTTTGCACACAATATTCAAACTTTAATTATTTATGTCAACTCTCTGTCACAATGTATTGTTATTATTTTTAATTATAAATTAATTTATTGATTATAATTTAATTTACTTTTAAAAAAAGTTTAAATGATTGAAATAAAAAAAAGAAATTGTAACGTATCAATGACAAGAAAATGATGAATAATAATCTCATCAAAGCGTAGCCACAAAAACTTTCTTCTATGGAATTTGCCACGAAAAAGATTACCAAATTATTTTCCATCTTTTCATTTTATCAATCTTATCCATTCCGTTGAAGTTTACATCCGCAGCTATTTCACTCAAACAGTTAACAGGCCATTTGGTCCATTCAGAATTTTCTTCACTTTTTTTCCTTGCAAGTTCATGTACGAAAATTCATATAGATAAATTTACACATGATCTCATGTTTAATCATCAAAAAAAGTAATACAGAAGCGTACCTGAATCCATTGGAATTGATTTTTTGAGGTTAGAGTCTTCCACGTCTAAACCTTTTGAGAGAATCTGTATCTCACTCAACGATAGGATTTGATTGTGAAAATTATGTTATGTTTAGACTGGGGACCATAACTTATTTACACTTGAAATATATTTTATTTTATTTTGGCCCATCATGAAAATAAAATAAAATACTGGGTCTCTACACATTGCAAAGCCCATACTAATTTGAGATGTTCTAAAGTCCAATAACTTAAACTTTATTTGATCACTTTTAAGTGGACTAAATAGATAGCCTGTAATGTACAATTAATTGATATATGTAGGCTCACTAAATAATTTCCCAACAGTTCACACCTTATTCTGCAATGTTACATGGAAATTTCTGGCATCTCACAGGATTGAATTCTGCATCATGTAGGGAGCAAGCAACGCCAGTCTGCTACATGGTCACAAGAGAGCTAAAGCTATTACAATTCTAAATTGCTGGCTTACAAACTCTCATGCCAGCAACAATCAATTGAAATACATCCTCTTGAGTACTCTTTCGAACCAAATGCTGTTGCGAATTCCTCTCTTGTCAAAGATGATGGATAGTAGTTGTTCATAAAAATCTCATCAACGTAGCTTCGGGAGAAAATGAAACATATAACAATCTTTTAATCTCTTTTATAGAATTAAAACTTTTCAAGATATCAAATATAAACTCTTCGAAAAATATGTAGACAAAAGGTAAGGTAATACTAACATTAATGTTCAAGAAATCATGTGAAATTTCTATATATATGGTCCAAGTCTATAAGGTATCCCAACTTGTTTTATTATTTTTTAGGGTAAATTCCACTGAGATTCTCAAGGTTTTATCATAATTCAACTCTAATCCATTAGTTTGAAAAATAGACATTTTGGTTCAAAATTATAAATTTAACGGTACAAAAAAATTATTCTATTAAGTTACTATTAAAAAATCAATTAACCTAAACATTTGTTACTCATGAAATATCCATAATACCATTTTTTGATATTAAAAAATAAAACTTTTACATAGAATAATTTTTTTAAAAATTACTTTAAAATAATAAATAGTAATAAAAATTCATTGTTGATACTTAAGAGTGTGATATTATTAATTAAAGTTTAATAATTGACTGATATACGTTAAAATATGTTTCAAAACTAATGGACTAGAGTTGAATTATATTAAAACCTTAAGGATCTCAGTGGAATATATCCTATTATTTATTTTGGTCAAATAGAGGACAATAATTCTCTCAACCTTTTTCTTTTTCAAAGTGTATTTTCCTTTTTGTGTAATAAAATGTTTAAATTTTTTGAACTTATAGACTGTTTACTATGAGGAACCATGAAGATTCAAATTTGAGTGTTTTGTACACAATATTCAAATATTAATCATTTATGTCAACTCTCAGTCACAATGTATTGTTATTATTTTTAATTATAAATTAATTTATTGATTATAATTTAATTTATTTTAAAAAAAAGTTTAAATGATTGAAAAAAAGAAATTGTAACGTATCAATGACAAGAAAATGATGAATAATAATCTCATCAAAGTGTAGCCACAAAAACTTTCTTCTATGGAATTTGCCACGAAAAAGATTACCAAATTATTTTCCATCTTTTCATTTAATCAATCTTATCCATTCCGTTGAAGTTTACATCCTCAGCTATTTCACTCAAATAGTTAACAGGCCATTTGGTCCATTCAGAATTTTCTTCACTTTTTTTCTTTGCAAGTTCACACCTTATTCTGCGATGTTACATGGAAATTTCTGGCATCTCACAGGATTGAATTCTGCATCATGTAGGGAGCAAGCAACACCAGTCTGCTACATAGTCACAAAAAAGCTAAAGCTATTTCAATTCTAACTTGCTGGCTTACAAACTCTCATGGCAGCAACAATAAATTGAAATACATCCTCTGAAGTACTCTTTCGGGCCAAATGCTTTTTGCGAAATCTTTTATTGTCAAAGATAATTGACAGTAGTTTTTCATAAAAATTTCATTGTTGTAGTTTATAGAGTAAAAACTTTTCATAGTATCAAATACGAACTCTTGGAAAAATTTACCTATCTAGGTAATATTAATATTAATGTTGTAGATAACATGTGAAATTTCTAATATTAATGTTGTAGATAACATATGAAATTTCTATATTTATGGTCCAAGCATAACATCATTCAAGTCTATGGGCTATCCGGCTACTTGTTTTGTTAAATTGGTAAAATAGACTACAATATATCTCTCAACTCTTTTTCTTTGACAAAGTGTACTGTTATTTCGTTTACCTATAAATTAATTTATTGATTATGATTTAATTAGTTTATTAATTTTTAAAAAAAAAATTAAATGATGGAAAAAATGAAATTGTAATGGATCAATGACAAGAAAATGATTAATAATAATCTCATCAATGCGTACTTCTATGGAATTTGACACAAAAATGATTACCATCTTTTCCATCTTTTCATTTTAGCAGCCTTATCCATTACGTTGAAGTTTACAACTTCAGCTATTTCACTCAAACAGTTAACTGGCCATTTAGTCCATCCAGAATTTTCTTCGCTTTTTTCTTTGAAAGTTCACACCTTATTCTGCAATGTTACATGGAAATTTCTAGCATCTCACAGAATTGAATTCTGCATCATGTAGGAAGCAAGCAACTCCATAAATATAGAGCAAAAAAAGGAGAATGATATAAGTGAAAATCCATTTTCTAGCATGGCAAGTTTAAGGTTGTTCTTATGTTTCTTTCTGTTTAGTGGAAGCTCTCTCAACCTCGTATGCAGCCATGGTCTGCCAAAAAACCACGTCGCCTTGTTTATCCTGGGGGATTCAGTTTTTGATCCTGGAAACAATATATAACTACATCAACACGACTGCTCGGGCAAATTATTGGCCATATGGGGAAACCTTCTTCAAATACCCCACAGGGAGGTTTTCTGATGGTCGTTTAATTCCAGACTTCATTGGTAACACAAGTTCAGTTTTCATTTTTGTAGTGGAATATGACTCCGTGTATATGTTCTGAGTGTTTTGGTTTTCTTGCAGCCGAGTATGCAAACTTACCACTGCTTCCACCATATGTGCAACCTGGAAATCATCAATTTACTAATGGAGTGAATTTTGCCTCGGCTGGAGCTGGTGCTTTGTCTGAGACTTATCAAGGATATGTATGGGATATCTTCAATTTTCTTGTATTTCAATTTCTGAGGTTCTTGTTGGACACTGATTTCTTCTCTCTTTACAAATTGCGGGATAATTCCAGGTGATAGATTTGAAAACTCAGTTAAGTTATTTGAAAGAGGTGAAAAAGCAGTTGAGACAGGAACTAGGCGATGCAGAAGCCAAGGTCTTGTTCTCCAAAGCCGTTTACTTAATTTACTTTGGAGCCAATGATTACGTACTTCCTTTCACCACAAACTCCAGTTTACTTGAGTACTTCACCAAAGAAGAATATGTAGGGATGGTGGTTGGCAATATAACTGACGCTATCAAAGTAAGTAATTCATCATATTTCAAGCCTTCCAAATCTTGATTGCAATATTTATTTGACCTTCGCGATGGTATCTCATGTCTCTTAAATATTTTATTTATTGTGATTTTATATTCAAGTTGGGTTTGTTCATTATCTTAAATTAATTTTAAGTTGAATGCTTAACATAGTATCAAAGATTAAGTTTTGTTTTTTTGATTCTTGACTGCTACCTCTTGCAAAATTGTAACGTGATAGGCTACATGTTTCTGTCTATACTTAATAAGGATCTGTTAAAATGATGTTATCATATATCTGTTAAAAATTCTGTTTATTATAGTCTTATATTCAAATTAAATTTCTTCATTTATTGTCAGTTAATTTTAAATTTAATGCTCGGATTATATTTCAGGAAATATACAGAAAAGGAGGAAGGAAATTCGGGTTTGTAAACTATGGGTCATTGGGTTGTGTGCCAAGCCTGAAAATACTTGTGGGAAATACAGGGTCTTGCTTTGAGGAAATTACAGAAATAGCAAGACTGCATAATGCAGCTTTTTCCAGAGCCCTTGAGGAGTTGGAGACCAAACTAGCAGAATTCAAGTACGCAATCCATGATTTGAATACTTCATTCAGCCAAAGGTTGAACAATCCTGAAAAATACGGTATGCACCGAGCTTTTTTCTTATACTATTTTAAGGGATAACCATGCTTATTCCAATCTGTATCTTTTGACTGAAAAACATTTCAAGGTTTCAAGGAGGCAGACGTAGCGTGCTGCGGGAGCGGTCCATACAGAGGAACTCCAAGCTGTGGGGGAATGAGGGGTGTGACAGAATATGAATTATGTTCAGATCCTACTGAATATTTGTTCTTTGATTCTGGTCATCTCTCTGACAAGGCCAACAGGCAGATTGCCGAGTTATTTTGGAGTGGAGCACCCAATATTACGGGGCCTTACAATCTGAAAGCATTATTTGAGGCATGATCGATATCATTTCAATATAATTATGGATTGATTCGCGTTTTATCGAGCATTTGATGAAAAATAAAAGATTTAAATAAAAAATGCAAAAACTGTTGATAGTCTTGTAATAAGCAACAATTTTCAATCCATCTATCAATTTCCATTTTTATACATAAATATTTCAACTATATATAATAATTATGATATTGCAATATGAACAAAAGAAAATTATGATAATGCAAAGTTACCACTAATTTACCATCTTTGCTATCTGACAATAATGTTATGAGGTTTTTGTTTCGCTTTGTTCTGTAATTATTTCTATGTTTTTCTTACACATCGGTGGTAAAGCTGTCGAGGCAATAGCCAAAATTTTGTCATCCCGAGCTGTTTACTTAATAATCATCGGAGCCGCCAACAATTTTTTATTAAAATGATTACGTAAAATATGTGTCATGCGATGAAATTTGGTTCGATACTGACCGATCTCAACCCCACTTCGAATTATATAAAAGGAAATGGATCCAAGTGATTTATTTGCCCTTTCTAAACTCCAGTGGGTCTCTCAGTCCTTCAATAATGGACTGATGCTATCCAAGTAATCCCCGTGTTGTTCAAGCATTTTAATCTTTTCTCTCTTCAAGTTCCTTTAAATTTCAATATGAATAAATTGTAAGGTATATTCCATTTTGATGTTGCAGGAAATACATAGAAAGGAGGAAAATTTAAATAGTTTAATTTAATTGTTGCAATAAACATATTGCGTTCATATTTATGATTTTGACATGTTTAATCATTGAGTTTATATTGAATACATTAATAGTGTGTAAAGCTATACACTATTAGTTAATCACATAGTATTATCTTATTAATGAATAAAGTTTAATAATACATAAGACTTTAAAAATTAATTAAAAATATTATTAATATTTATTTTTAAAAGTCTTAATATTTTTTAATTTTGTTTATTAATGAAATGATACTTTTTAGTAGACTGATGCTATAAACAACCATTGTATCAAATATAAATTTTTAATAATTTGTATCATATTCGTGTTCTTTTAATCATAACAAAAGACACAATAACATAGAACCATAATGATATTAGCGTTGCTGAAATGCAAGTAATCCTAAAAATTCGATAAACAAAATCAAAGTAACATCAGCAATATCAATGAATAAATAAATAAATAAATAACTCATATATAATCATTACTTTATTATTAAATTTATTTAATTAAAATACACATGCATGTATTAAAAATGATAATTAAATCGATTCAAACATACTAATTAATCTTATTTAGAATATTGTGAATAGTACTAAAAAATTAGAAATAGTACTCAAAATATGAATATGATATTGAACTTTATAAAGTAGTGCTTTTAATAACTTTATAGATCACTGCCTTTAATTTGACTTTACAACATTAGCATCTGATTCCAATTCATTGTACTTAAATTAAACCTTTCTAATTTTTAGGAACGTACCTGACTAATTAAGCCTTAATTAATGTAAAATAAGAAAAAAAATTCTAATGGTAATTCCATAGACTATTATAATGGCAAATCTTTCAAAAAAATCATGATTGGATATGATAATTTTAGACAAAATATCATGATTAGATATGAAATTTTAAGTACAATAAAAGAATATCATGATTTGATATGATAAATGAAAAAAGATTGTATGAAATAATTACACCACGTCAGTATATATTACTTTCATTCAAATCATGCCACATAATCACATTGTTAAAAAAAGTCAATGATTTATTATCAAAATCATTAATGAGTTTCTTGAAATAAATATTCATTATTTAATTATGTAATAAGTTATTGACTTTTTTTAATACTGTGATTACGTGGCATGATTTGAATGGAAGTGATATATGCTGACGTGGTGTAATTATTTCATACCATCCTTTCTCTATGATAAATTTAGATTCAATAAAGTAATATGACATAGAAATATGCAAAAATAACATGAATTAAAATTTAATAAAAAATTTATATGAATTTAATAAAAATTAAAAAAAACTTTATTTTTGATATCTCAATATGAATTATAATATAGTAATTTTTATTTTTTATTCTTGATACAAAACATATACAACATATATATATATATATAAAATTTCAAATTTAATCACTAGAGATATGAACATATCGTGGGAGACCAAACTTCTTAGCGTATACGAGAAAAGAAATTTCATTTTTAAATATTAAAGAAAGAACGAAAGAAAAGAAAGGAAACCAAAGGGATAACATGAAAGAAAGTGACTAAGCGAGTGTGCAGGTGGCCTGAAACACCTGCAAGTACAGCCCGACCAAGCACATTTTCTCTCAGATTTGAGACAGAGAAAAAAATATTATAAAACGGTTATTTTCCGTCTTCATAAATGAAAGTTTATTTTAATCCAGATCAACCGATTTTGAAGTTAATAATGTGTTTTTTTTCTAAACAAAAAAACTCATTTTCTGTGTGTTTGGTATGTGATTCTGATGTTGAGACTAAAAGCATTAGCTTTCCCTTTATGTTTGTCTCCGTCTCATATCAAGTGTGTAGTGTTATGATATATGCATTTATAAAAAATTCCATATTAACCCAAATCAACCAATTTTGAAATTAATGATGTATTTCTTCTTTAAAAAAAAATAAATGAAATTTTATTTTATTTGAATCGTATAATTATATTATTAAAAAATTTAATTATTTATTATACTTCTCTTTTCCTAGAACGGAGATTAAGAAAGAATGTAGAGATATTGGATAATCAATTTGATTTTATGCCGGGTCGATCAACTATGGAGGCAATATATTTACTTAAACAACTTATGGAACGCTTTCGAGTAATGGATAAAGATCTTCATATGGTCTTTATAGATTTGGAGAAAGCATATGATAAAGTGTCTAGGGAAGTACTATGGTGGTCCTTAATGAAGAAAAGGTTCCTTTGAAATATATTAAACTAATTAAGGACATGTATAGAGGCGCAATAACACATGTGAGAACAGGTAGGGGGCAAACAAGTGAGTTTCCTATCACGGTGGGATTACACCAAGGGTCAGCGTTGAGTCCATTCTTATTTGCGGTAGTTATGGACGAACTGACAAAATCCATCTAGGATAAGGTGCTTTGGTGTATAATGTTTGCAGATGATATTGTCCTATGTGCGGAAACTAGAGCGGAGATCAATACAAAGTTGGAATTATGGAGACAAACGTTGGAATCAAAAGGATTTAAACTAAGCAGAGTGAAGACTAAATACATGGAGTGTAAATTCAGTTCTAACCGACTAGAAGAGCATGATGTAGTGAAGTTAAATGGGGTGGCAATACCTAAGCGGGATCATTTTCGATACTTGGGATCAATAATACAGATGGATGGAGAGATTGATGGTGATGTGACCTATAGGATCCAGGCTGGATGGAGTAAGTGGAGAAGTGCTACAGGTGTATTGTGCGATAAAGAAATTCCTACATGGTTGAAAGGCAAGTTTTATAGGACAGTTGTTAGACCAACATTGTTATATGGTAGTGAATGTTGGCCGACTAAGAGGCTACATACACAAAAGATGAGTGTAACAGAAATGAGAATGTTACGATGGATATGTGGATATACAAGAAAGGATAGAATGAGAAATGATGATATTCGTAAGATGATTGGAGTGGTACCTATCGAAGACAAAATGTTTGAAAATTGTTTACGTTGGTTTGGACATGTAAGACGTAGACCTGTAGATGCTCCAGTTAGGAGAATAGAGGCTATGGATGTTGAGAGAATGTGTTGGCTCTATAGGCTATACCGAGAGGGGGGTGAATCGGTTTTTAGCTAACCTTATGTTCGTTTTTCGGTTTCTCTAAATTCTCTAGCCTATATTGATATTTTCTAAGTTCTCTAGGCTACTCAATTATGCAATATAAATTCAAAACAATTAACACAAATATAATTGCAAATAAGTAAAGAGAGTGGGGAAGAGAAATGTACGCAAGCGATTTATAGAGGTTCGGCTACCTTGCCTACGTCCTCTACCTTGAGACGCTCCCAAGGATTTTCCCCAAATCTACTATCTTGAATTTGTGATTACAATCCCTCTTTTCAAGGCTCAAGAGTAACCTCTCTCTTTTCTAGGCTCAAGAGAAACCTCTCTCTTTTTCTTAGGCTAAAGAGTAACCTCCCTCTTTTTCAAGGCTTAAGAGAAACCTCCCCTTTTACAAGGAATGAATTGGTTTACAATGGGTATAATCAAAGAAGGCCTCTAGGTAGGCAAATGATTACAGAAATTAAGCACAATGAAAAGCCTATACAAAGTTTGTGCTAAGCAATACAAGAAATAGATGAATGATAGAAGATGAAGACTCTTTATCTCTTGAATTGATGTTGAGGCTTGAGGAAGATGAATAAGATGATGAAAGATGTTGCTTGGTTGTTCCTCTTGCTTTCTTTAGCTTCTAAGCCTCTATTTATAGTCCCTTGGATGGTTTGTGAACGTTGGGTGGAGCCAAAATCGAATATGACCGTTGTATCTCACAAAACTAGCCGTTATAGGCTATTTTCGGGCAAAGGGATCGATCCCTTTCCATAGGGGATCGATCCCTTCATTCCAGATCTGAATCTTCTGGGCTGAGGGACCTTTTCTAGCCGTTGGGAGCCATTCTGCCTTTAGGGGATCGATCCCTTCCCTTAGGGGATCGATCCCTTCTTTCCAGAACTGATTTTTCTGGGCTGAGGGACCTTTTCTTCCACCAATAAGCTTACTGCCACTAGAGGATCGATCCCTTCCCTTAGGGGATCGATCCCATGCCTCCAGAAAGCCATTTTCCTACACTTTTGGGTTAGAAATGATGTGACCTTTGATCCTAATCCAACCCAAAACATATTGGCACTTTTGTGGGAGTTTTTCTTGACTTTCTTTGATGAAAACATGGTCTAAAAATTCATCAAGTGATTTTCTAAAATATTCAAAATATTTACAAAGTATTAAGACCAATAAGAGTTTGCATCATTTAATCATGGTCTTAATGTTTGATATGATCACTTGAAATGTATTGAGAAAATCATGTGTGATAAGGCAAATTTACAATATGGATTAAAGCATTAAGGCTTACTTAAGTTTTTGTCATTTCAAAATATATATGGCAATTTAAAGCTAACAGAATGGTTAAGACTAGAGGAAGACTGAAAAAGACTTGAAAGGAAGTAGTTTGGAAAGACATAGAGGTTTTAGAATTAAATGAGCAAGTGACATTGAATAGGAATCTATGGAGGCAGAGAATACATATGGGCAATCTAACGTGATTTCAGATATTGGTTCATATAGCCTATCTCAATCTATTGGGATAAAGGCTCTGATGATGATGATGATTATACTTCTCTTTTCCTGGTAGAGAGCATACTTCTCTTTCCTCTCTGTCATAATCTTCCTTAAGACCTCTAACAAAACAGATGCTTACACGTGGATATCTGTCGGTCGGCTTAAGAAAACAAATGGAAAGGGGATGGTAACACATAGAGGTGGCAAAAGTTGACCCGATCTGAAAAATCCGCCCAATTAACCCGAATCCAAACCCGACCGATCCGATTTGACTAAAAAAGTCAACAACCCAAATCCAACCCGATCCGAATCCGAATTGATCCAAAACCAAATTTATCCGAATTTACATTGATCCAAACCTAACCAGATTCGAACTCGAATTAATCCGAAACCAAAATTATCCGAATTTACATTGATCCAAACCCGACCGGATCCGAACCCGAATTGATCCGAACCCAAATTGACCCGAATCCAAATTGATCCGAATCCAAATTTACCTAAACCTAAAAAGATTCAAACTTAAATTTAATATTATCAATAAATATTTAAATGTTAAAATTAATTATCAAAGTATTTTAATATAGTAAAAAATATAATTTTTTTTCAATAATATGAGTGTTATGTATTTTTTTAATCTAGTTAAATTTAAATATTCACTTTTATATTGCATTCATTTGAACCTAATGTATAATTATTTAATGAGTAATCTATAATAGAGTACAAAAGCTATATCATCTACACTTAATGTTTCCAATTATTTTATAAAAACTCAAAATAAATTAAAGAGATATATAGTACTGTTTTATGATATTTAGTAAGAATTATTAAATCACTTTGATTTATAAAATTATTAATTATTATAGATAATAAAAATAAAAAGAAAAAAATGTAATTAATTTATGAATATTGGTAAATATATTATAAAGAAAACTATCATACAGATTATTAAATCTTTGGATTATTTCAATCCCAATTGTACTATAAGTCATGTAAGAAGAAAATTTTATTTTCATGAGTTTTGTAATTCTTTGAAATATGGTTTCAGTTGATTTTTATACCAGATAAATCACATTAAGATGACCAAGGCTTAATCCAATAAATATGTCCAATCGACCCGAATCCAAATCTGACTAACCCAAATTGACTAAAAAAAGTCAACGACCCAAACTCGATATAATCCGAACCCGAATTAATCTGAACCCAAATTGATTCGAAATCAAATTGATCCAAACCCGACCTTATCCGAACCCGAAATAATCCGAACCCGAAATGATCCAAACCCGAAATAGATCGATTTTTCTTTGACCCAAATCTGACCTTATCCGAACCCGAAATGATCTGAATCCGAAATGATCTGATCCAAAATGACCCAATCCAAATCCGATCCGACCAGTGTATTTGCCACCTCTAGTAACACACAAACCTTGTGCAGCACATTTCACGTGCCTGATAAGGAGGATGACACGTCCAAGTCTGACACGTCATCTTGCCAGCTGTCTCCGGCGGCGCCTGAGATCTTTGCCACGATGAAATGGTCATCCATCTCCATCGTCCAATCGTCTTCCCCACGGACCCCACACTTCGCTTTCGAGAGTCTATTTTATTTCAGTCGAGTTTTTTTTTTCTTTTGGTGATCATTAATTTAAAGATAAACAATAACTTTTCTCAAAAAGATAATATTGTGTAAGACTCAGAAGTAAGTTTGTCTTTTCTAAATAAATACACGATTTGACAATTTTAAATCATATGCATTTGATAATTAATTTTATATATATATATATATATATGTATAATTTAGTTAATAATTATATATGTATTTGATAAAAAATTAGACCAATCGTTTCTTTGACATGTTAATAAAAATTATGATATAATAATTTTCACATTTTACATATATTTATTGTGAAATAAATACAATATAATCACATAATTTTTTTTCAATTATATTAGATGAGTGGTGATGGAGCAAACAGCTAACCTGGTAAAAACTGATTCTCTGAGTTCATTACATTTGTTTGGCAGGGCACGGGAGGGGCATTCACTTTTGGATACTGTTATCAATTACTGTTTTCAGAATGCGACAGGATTCTTGAACCTTCGACTAATTTTTGTATATAGTGAAATCAATCAACTAACAGATTACCTCTCTGTGAGAGCTGCAGCAACGACTCAATCTGAGTTTTATACTCAGACTCCTTCCTTTTTCTCGCAACTTCTATTTATGGATCAACGTAATAATAGTGTCACTTATATACTGTGATTCGATTGATAATGTAAATTGAATTTATGAAAAGAGTTTTTGAGTTTAATTTCTATTAAATTTTTATTTAAAGAAGGATAAAAAATTTTAATTGTGATTAAATTTTGAATAAAATTAATTTTAAATTATTAAAACAGATAAAAATATATATAATTTACGTTAAAAAAAACATAATAATAGTGTCTGAAGACTTGTAAAATCAACTGTGAGTTGTACTTTTGACTTGGTTTAAATAACAACTCCTGTCGATTTTCTCAACAAAACAGCTAACCCCATCTTATGGGTCTTTAGTTTTGATGCACAATTATAGCCCTCGACTTATGCTTGATGGGTGGGCGTACGCACATGCCTATTGTCAATTAAAATAATAATTTTGATTTTAAATATGATTTTTCAGTTGATTATTATAAAAAAACACATTCCATTTATTTTTTATTAATAGTTTTTTTAATGGTACTCGCGGGAAACATTGTTCTTCTTTAATTGGTTTTATTTTGACGTTGAATTTGCACTCATATTTTTTTGTTCGTCAATGCATGGACTTTAGTATTTCGTTCAATTTCGAAAGTGGTTGCACTTGCATCCTTCGTTTAATTGTATTTTATCGGCTCATGATAGCCTTGATGTTTGACTAGCTTGATCTGAGATTTTGCAATTTATCATTTTATTACAGCAAAAGTAAGAATGGTCTTTGATTTCTTTTGCAAATTTGTTTATATATAATTCCTAACCGTATAAAAATGTTTAATTTTTTGTTAAATTTTTAAATTAGATGATTTGATTGGTTGAAAAATGTTTATTTAGATTTATTTAGATGAATTAAATGATAAATATTTGAGAGAAATATTAATGTAAAAAAAGTTTACTAATTGGATGTCATTTATTGATTTTTAAGATTTAATGAGTATAAATTTGTTTGAATTTTTGAGCAAAATTTCAGTATTTATTTGAATATTAAGCTTATTTTTCACTTTCATTTTTTTAATAAAAAACAAAATAATAGATTTAATTCTAAACCATATAAACCAACCATCATTATTATTATTATTATTATTATTATTATTATTATTTAAGTATGAGTGTACGACGAATATTACATAATTCAAATTCTAACGCCTATAATTTTATTCTTTCTTTAAACTACAATCTCCTATATATAAAATAAATTCAAATCAAATAAATATTGTTTTTGCATTAATAAGGTTTTCAAATTTTAATTCATTATTGAATTTTTTATAATTGTTTAGTAGAATTAAAATTCTAATTTTCTTATCGAAATAAGAAAATAAGTTAGAAAAAAGGTAATCGAACATTGAACCTAACATCTTTTAAAAAATAACAACCTCTAGACGAAAAATTCGAGTAAGGTTGATATTAATGTAAGATTAATCTAGTTTATGCCCATTTTTAAGTTAAAAGTATCATAAACACATCAGGATTAGCAAAAAATTAGTGTTAATATAGATGATTACATGATAATAAATGTAAACACATGAAATAAGCATAAATTTAGCATTGAAAGGCATAAATACATGAAAATAAATGTAAACTTATGTCAATGGGCATAAAATAAATTAATTAAACCTTTAAAATAAGCATAAACATACAAAAATTAGTGAAAATAAGTAAAAATAAACTGAAAATAAGGTGATTTTCATTAAAGTCGAGCTTTAGTTGTTAATGAAAATTATATTTATTGATATTAATCATTAGCTCAAATAATTATATTTTATCTTTAATATGCAAGATAAAATAAAATTAAATACATGAAAATAGACATAAAATAAGTTAATTTTGTCGGCTGATTGTTGCAAATAAGCCTAAACAAAAAAAATTAGTGAAAATAAGCATAAAATAAACCTAAAATAAGATGACCTTACATTAAAGTTAACCATTAGACCAAGCATTAGTTGTTAATGAAAATTATATTTTATTTTTTCAAACAAATAATTATATTTTATGTCTAATATGTGAGAATTATATAAGTATTATGTCGAGTTTGAATAACTTCATTTTCTCTTTTATATGCTAAAAACCTTTATCATATGTATAAAAAGTTGGCTAAAATATTAAAAAAGCTCTTGAACTTTGTTACTTTATTTAAATAGGTCATTATACTTTTATTACATCTAGATAAGCCCTTGTACTTTAATTTGTACTCAAATAAACCCTTATTTCAAATAAAAGATTAAATATGAATAAAAATTATTTCAAACTAATTTAACCAATCAAAATTCAATTAATTTGATTTAGCTAAGTAACTTTTGGATTTAAATTAATTTTGATAGGTTGATTTATTTGATTAATTCGATGTCTAAAATTATGAATTAAACTAACTGAATTAATTAACATTTTTTAAGTATATAATATATAGTATAATATACATAATTAAATATTATATAATATATTCTATCTAATTAGCTTTTTTTTATGTAGAAAGTTAGGTTTTAAATGTAATCAAAAAAATCGATTAATCACTTTTATAAAAGATTGATTTATATTAATGACTTATTTTGGTATAAATTAAGAATGAAAGGCTTATCTGAGTACAAATTAAAGTCTATGAACTTATTTGAATTCAAATAAAAAGTCAAAGGTTTATCTAGATGTAACAATACAATTATTGAAATTGGACCACCTTTAACGGTGAAAAAATAAAATAAAATAAAATAAAATATACAATCAAGACAATGATTCAAAGAATAGGTAAAATTTTTAAAATAATTTTTTAAATTAATCTAAATAAAAAAAATAAGACTCCAAACTGAGTTGATTGGACACGAAATTTGGATCAAGTTCATAATTGTAAGACTAAAGTAGTTTAAATTGTGCTCGAAATAAATTGTCCCATTTTATCAGGACCGTTAAAAAATGGGTAATCAAAATTTCGAAAATGATTGATCAATTTCGAGCAAAACTTGGTTGCGTAACTCTCTACTCTTTGGTGATATTCGTATGGGCTTTTATAGACAAACACTTGATTTTATAAGACCATCATATAAGTGGGATTATCCAATTTTGTATAAAAGAAAAAAGATTGTAAAATCATTTATAGACGAAATATATATTTTTTTAAAAAAGATATCTAATCTTCTAATAGTATAATATCTATCCGCAATATTTACAAATTTAAACTGTTTATCACATTGATCAATAATTTGAATTTTATTATTTAATTATCTGATGAAAATCTTTTACAAAAATATCAAACATTAAAAAAAAATCATTATCTTACATAATAGGGAGTAGTCGATCTTTTTATTTATGTGATTAAAAATAACAATAAAAACTGAATTAATTGATTCACACTAAAAAATAATTGAATTTTTCTACTAACAAAAAATAACTGAAATAAATAAATTAGTTCCGTTGGATTGAAATTTGATTTCTTTTTACCATTGTAATTTGTTTAATCTCTTTTAAAATTCCTAAATTATTATTTTTGAGCAAAAATTCTATAGTGACTACTAATTAGTGAGTTTCATTTATAATATAAACAAAAAAAAGGCTTTTGTTTTTCATTTTTGTTTTAATATTATGTTTAATATATTTAAAAATATGATAATTATTTATTACACTACCCAACAAATTTTTAAACTTTACAAAAAAAGACTTAAAATAATAATATATCTCATTTTATTTAATTTTTATATTTTTAATCTCACGCTTAAAATTTAAAAACTTTACTAAAAATGCATTAGATAATGATCTTAATTTGAATTATAATTTTATACATAACTTAATGGTTTAAATAAGTCTCATAAATATTAACAGACTTTGATCAAAATCAAATTTGATGGAAAACGACTTTCTGCTTATCTCAATCTTAAATTTCAAGCAATATGATTAAAAGAAGTAAGATCCATCCAACCAATCTCGTCGCTGGACCGAGTCAACCGTGTGATAAGCAAAATAGAAATGGAAGTTACCATTAAGTTGAGACGACTCCATATTTTTTTCCTGTTACTATCTATTATTTTGAAAAAAAAATTCAAAACACCGAAATCTCGCATTTTATATTCCACAAAATAAAAATATTTATTATTTATCCTAATATATATTTTAGTTATGGTTACATGCGTGGTTTCAGCTTCATTAGCTGTTTGTCTTTCGTTTCTGTTTCTCATTCTTCTTCTCCAATTCTTTCTCGATCTCTCCTCTTCTTTCCGTCAGAAACGCAGTCTCTTCTCTCATATTAATATCACCTTTCTTATCTTTTATTTAATTTTTTTTTATTTTTTTCTCTTTTTTTTTTCTGATTTTTTGGTTGGTTGTGAACTCGTGATTTCCATATTGAATCATTGAATTCTTACGCGTTTTTATTTTTATTTTTCGCTGCTTTTGTCGGTATTATTGTGTTTATAGATTGAATTTTGTAAAGCTAGAGAGGTCTTTTTTGTTCAGTGATCCGCGTTTTGAGTGAACCCGGGAAACTCCACATCTGAAAAGCTAATGGCAGCCGAGAATTGCAATGATGGTGGTAGACCCGACCAGAATCCTTGTTATTTGCAGAAATTCAGACTCTACGAGACTCACTCGGTATATGTCCTTTCTCACTACATGTATTGATATGCTTCTGTATACGGCCGCTGGTTTTAAGGATTTTGATTTGTTAGTTTTGATAATTGAGCCCCTTTTTTTAAAAAAAATTTTTCCCTCCCTTTAGCTGGCTTTTTTAATAAAAAATTTTCTGTTCTTTGTTTATTTTTGAGCATATATGAGGATTTTTAGCTTTAGCTTTGAAAGCTGCTCTGTAATTTGCTCTGTTTTTTTTCATTTGGTTGTCTTGATATTGGAAAGAATGATTTGATTTTTTTTTCTTAAATAAAGTTTGAAATATTTAAAGACAGATGGATAATTTCTTTTGCATAAAAAATAATTGCCGAAATCTTGATTTTGTTATTTCTGTTGAGGTTGACTCAGATTTTTGGCCCTTGAGTGCTCATGGAACTAGTTTGAATTTGAAATAGAAAGTTCAATGTGCAGTCTAAATTCTGTTGTCAAAAGTATCTGCTTGTTATTATCAGCACTCAGCAGTGCTTTGGTCGAATTCGCACTTCAGAATTCTTTTTATGTAGGACGCTAAATTCAACTTAATGTGATAAAGTCTTTATCTAATATAGGCTCATGATCTTGATTTTCTTTATAGGAATGTCCCTATGCTCGGAGCATGTTTTACCGTATGTGATAACTTTTTTTTTCTTTCTCTACTATGAATTATGACACTGACAGCAATAGTCGAACTGCTTTTGCTTTTGTTCTTATATGTTTTCCTGGTAATTATGCGGTTTTCCTCTCCATCAAATAATATTTCTTGATGTGCAACAGAATTTCTATATGATTGGAAGAGACAAGAATAGAACACTTTGGAGGGTATTAAAGATTGATCGATTAGACCCATCTGAACTAACCATTCTTGAAGATTCTACAACATACTCAGAAATTGAATGCTTTGATCTGTTAAGACGGATAGATGAAGGAAACAAGTCCACAGGTGGACTTAAATTTGTTACAACTTGTTATGGAATCGTTGGTACGTAATTTCTCTCAGGTTCTTCACCTTCCTCTAATAGTTTTCAGTATAAGCTAATATTTTCTCATCATTAATTTAGGGTTTGTAAAATTTCTGGGCCCTTATTATATGCTTCTGATCACGAAAAGAAGGAAGATTGGTGCAATTTGCGGCCACGTTATTTATGCCATTACTAAGAGCGAGATGATTCAAATTCCAAATTCTCCTGTCCAGTCCAATCTGGCGTGTTCTGAGAATGAAAAAAGGTCTTTTGTCAATTTTGCATGTATAAATGTAATACGTTCTTGGTACTTATAAAGAGACATGCAATTAGCATTGAAAAGTATTTGATGTCCACTTGTATCTAGATGGAATTGTGTTAGGTTGTGGTTATTTAATTTTCTTAAATAATTATATTCTTTTGGATGATAATTTGAGTTTTCGACTTCTCTGTAGAAGAGTTCCATGGTGTGGAGGTAATCTCTGTACTATTTTTGTTCATAAAATCTTGATGTTATATCATTCACTTGGGCCTATGCAATTTAAACTTATTTAAAGCACTTTTCTGGTATGTTGAAATAACGAAGTCAGTTTTCACCAGCATAATGTTGCATCTTCTTAGTTAATATCATTTGTAGAGATTATTGCCAGTTCATTCTTGCATATGTACAGGGGCAAACTCCATTGCTGTTTGATCTTAGTATAAGACCTTGAATGAGACAAGGTATCATCAGGGTTTCTGGGGGGAAAATTACTTTTGCTTTATTTCTGGTTAAAATCTATAGTTTAAGCAGTTGTTTCATTTCTATTCATTCCCCTGTTCATCAAATAATAGTTACACCTGCATTAACGGGGCTTACCTTTTCTTTTTTTTCTTTCTTGTTTTTCCTTGTTGACATAGATACAAGAAGCTCCTCTGCATAGTGGATCTTACCAAGGACTTCTTTTTCAGCTACTCATACGATGTCATGCATAGTCTTCAAAGAAATTTATGTAAGAGTGAGACAGGACTAGTACACTATGAAACAATGTTTGTTTGGAATGAGTTCTTAACTCAAGGAATTCGGAATAATCTCAAGAATACTGTGTGGACTGTTGCATTGGTATACGGCTTTTTCAAGCAGGTATGGTATACTTTAGGCTTCTTCCTATTCATTAATTTTGTTATAATTGAAGTTGGAAGTAGGATTTGCAGGAAGATGGTTAGTTGAAGTAGTTATTAATTTTCTTTCAGTTTCTGTATCT
The DNA here is from genome assembly GCA_032173925.1 of Heritiera fomes. NCBI lineage: Eukaryota > Viridiplantae > Streptophyta > Magnoliopsida > Malvales > Malvaceae > Heritiera > Heritiera fomes. The sequence goes on from JAPDPM010000015.1 coordinate 7,274,224, forward strand.
GTAATGCTCAAAATATGTTTCTTTAGAGGAATCTAGATAACCCTGAGCTTTATTACCGTGTTCAAACAGTTGTGGGATTTTTTGGGTATGGTGTAGCTGTCGAATTTGATTTGTTGCTTTGCATTTATTAAATGATAATTTTATTTATTTAATCCTCAATTTTGGGATCAACCATCAAGTTTATATTTTCTTTGGTTTTATTCATCAAATGGAACTCCTTTTTTCACTAATCTTAAGGAACTAAACGATCCATTTGCAAGGTGTGCTTATATAATTTTGGCCACCTTACAATGAAGTAACAAAAGCAGTTAAGTAATGAAGGTTTGCACTTTTAAACTTTTGCTGAACATGTTTGCTGTAATTGTTGTTTCCTTTTGATGCATGGTCTTAAAGTTTTGATCTAACATTCATTTTTTCCTGCTTTGTTATTTAGGTCAAACTTTCTGTGTCTGGCAGAGACTTTAAGTTAACTGTCATTGCAAGACGTTCTCGACATTATGCTGGAACAAGGTTTAGATGCTTTACAGGCTACTTATTGAAATCTCTGCTGGATTAGTTATATAATTGGGAGTGCCCTTAACCTTTTCATTTGGCCCAGAATTCATTAGAAAAATTAGTTTTGTGCTAGTTTCTATTATCAAATGCTTCATGATTTCACCTTCTTGTGTTTTCTTTGCTTAATTTTGAGTTCTAGTTTATGATTGCTCCTGTCATATTATAGATAAACTTTTTTGTCTCCTACTTTTGTTGCTGCTCTTGATTCAGACATGAGTCTTAGTTTTCTTCTGTTGCATAGATATTTGAAACGAGGTGTGAATGAGAAAGGTAGAGTAGCAAATGATGTTGAGACTGAACAAATCGTGTTTGAAGATGTTCCTGAAGGATGCCCTACTCAAATAAGTTCTGTTGTCCAGATTAGAGGCTCTATCCCACTTTTCTGGTCCCAGGAAACATCTCGCTTAAATTTGAAACCTGACATCATATGTATGAATTCTTTCTTATTGACTAAACACACAGAGAGTGAGAGGCATAAATAAATCTGTAGTTCTATGCGGTAACTACTGTAGATTTTCCTAATTTTCCTTTTGTTTCCAGTATCAAAGAAGGATCCAAATTATGAGGCCACAAGACTGCATTTTGAAAATCTTGTAAGGAGATATGGAAATCCAATATTCATATTGAATTTGATAAAGGTAGGCTTTGTGCTGCTTATTATTTGTCATTTTCCTTAAACTTTGTGATGTTTTCCTATCAGCAATAGTTTCCTGATTTGTTCTGCTTTCTGATGTGGTGATTAACAGAGGTTTGAGAAGAAACCTCGGGAAACCATTCTTCATGCAGAGTTTTCAAATGCCATCAGATTTATCAATAAAAGTTTACCCAAGGAGAAACAACTAAGGTTCCTTCACTTGGACCTGAACAGACAGTCCAGAAAGTACTTCTATGGCCCCTACCCCCCTTTCTTATGCAAAATTCTTGCTCACTAATCTTTTAAAGGATGTTTGACTTAATAGAGCTTGATTATTTTCTGCAGAGGTACAGATGTGTTGGCACTTCTAGGCAGAGTGGCCGATTATGCACTAAACTTAACGGGCATCTTTTACTATCAAGTAACACCAAATTGTAGACCAGAGGGGTTGTTGAATTTATCTTGCTTAGTGTAAGTTTCACACATGATGTTAATAATATTTTTATGACGCTGTAATCTTGTTTTCCTCTGTTATAAGTATATTTTTCAAATATAAACATGTAAAGTTCCTAATTTTTTGGTTACTACATGTTTGATTTAAGAATATCTGTTTGCTTTGCCTTTTCTTTCATGAATGATCTCAGCCTGTAATTATGCTAGAATGCACATCATTTGTGTTTGTGTAACCAACAGTGCTTTTTCCTTGAAAAATATAGCCTTTAGGTGATCAAAAATTTAGGCTTTTGTTGATTTGGTTTGCTGATACTTTTTCTGATTATTCATCTTTAGCAGGCAAAATGACGAGCGCACTGCTCATATCCCTTCTGAAAAAAGTGAGGATGTTGAGAAGTTGGAAACTAATGTTGGTAATGATAAGCAGAATTCCTGTGAGAATATAAAATCCCCAATGTTTCAAACTGGAGTTCTTAGAACCAACTGCATCGACTGTTTAGATCGCACTAATGTTGCTCAATATGCCCATGGATTGATGGCTCTTGGACGCCAGCTCCATGCTATGGGCTTCACAAACTCCCAAACAATTGATCAAAATAGTGCTTTGGCTGTGGAATTAATGGGAGTTTATGAAGCAATGGGTGACACCCTTGCTCTGCAGTATGGTGGCTCTCCAGCACACAACAAGGTAACCTTCTTATAAATTTAGAGTGCTTTTTAATTATTGCAAAAGGAATTTATGATTATAAAAAACAATTTTCTTTTTCAAATTTAATGCATGTTTCATCCATGGCTATCAAATTAGTATTTAGGGTTATACAATGGCAGAGTATACCTTGAAAACTTCTGGTAGTAACATGGAGTGGCTGGCCCATTATCATGAAAATAGAGTTATCTAGTTAAGCGTCAGAGCCATAGATCATTATCTTCATTTGCTTGTACTGAAACCTTTAAAATATTAGGTTCTGAGTACATTTTATTCTCTGTGTTGGTCATGTACAGATATTTTGCCAAAGGAGAGGTCAATGGAAAGCAGCAACACAGTCCCAGGAGTTATTTAGAACTTTGCAACGGTACTATAGCAATGCGTACATGGATGCAGAGAAGCAAAGTGCCATTAATTTGTAAGATAAAAAAACAAGCCTCATTCTTCACATACCTTTAGTAGCTTATGACAGGAAATGCTTGTAGTCTCATGCAAATTGCATTTCTTCATATATGATACTTAGGATATTTTTGGTAGCACAGAGGGTCCATGCAATGGGAATCCCCCCACTGTACTGCTCCATTGCTACCAAAAGCTATTTTATAGTGCAGAAGTATGGTGATGGATAACACTCCTAGAATTTGGCAATATGCTATGCAGGTTCTTGGGTCACTTTCAGCCACAACAGGGTAAACCAGCACTCTGGGAGTTGGATTCAGACCAACACTATACCATTGGAAGGCATGGTCCTAATCCTTTAAATGAGAATGCTAGGTATATCAAGTCTCTGAATTGCGAATGCCTGTTATACCAGATTTCCAGTTCCAAGGATTTCTGTGATCATATATTGCCAAATAATTCTAGTTCTAGAGATAATATACAGATATTATGCAATATCCTAAAATATTTTTATATACAGTGTTTTTGTAAATCTATTAAGTTTAAGATTGTGCTGCAATGATTGCAACCAATAAGGAGTGCTGCTCCTGAATAGTAATATCAATATTCATTCATCTGTTTGTTATAGGATAGGTAACAGATATTTTTCGACCTGCTGCTTTGTGATCTCAGTAAAATATGGTAAACCTAACATTTCTTGAAAAAAACAGCTAATGAGATCACTTTCAAATATCTTAGGACATCCTTTAAAAGGTCACTGTCCGATGGGAACATTGCTTGTGGAACTGACTCTCCCATGGCTGCTCCAAAAGTCAGACTCCATCAGCCGTTGTCTGAAAATATAGGAGCTACTCATGGTCTTTCTGAGTCCACTCCAGAGATGCCAACTTGTGAAATTTCTTATTCCAGGTGTGCCCAAACATCTTAGTAGTTGATGTAATAAAATAGTGGCTCGTGATTTACATTTTCTGTTGAGGTTGTAGTTCTGGCTAGAGGTTTATAGCAATCCTAAAGGTGCCAACATCTTAAAAGTTTGGCATGTGTTGTTGGTTGTACCAAGGAACTATGATAACAAGCCACATTCATTAAAATGATTTTAAACTGATCAGAGACTTAATCAGCTGTCCTGCTGACTAAACTTTTGCTGGTTTCCTAGGTTTTCTCAAAAAATGTCTTGCTGGCAGCTTTTCGGAGATATGGAGGAGGACTATTTTCTTGAAAATAATTGCATTTCTTATGATGACAATGGGGAAGAATGTAATTGCACCAATTTCGATATGGACTGGCTTTCTTCATCAGGAAATTCATGTGATGATGATATATATGATAGGTAGCTAAATTTGGTTAAAATCATCTTCATTAAGGTTACTTAGGAAAAGCAGAGAACTTTCCAATTAATGTTTTTCTCTGAAATCAATGATCATGGTGCCAACTGCCTACTATGTGTGCTTCTTTCTAAACCGGAATAGAATGTCTGCAACCCTTTAGGACAGCATCGCCCTCTGGACTTAAAAAACTAAATGAAATAAAACACACAGTTGAAAAGAGAAAAATGGAATGGAATTTGAAAATTTTGTTGTGATTATGTCAGTAAAATAAATAAATAATGTTGATTTGTGGTGAAAAGATCATTTCTGCAGTCTTTGCAGGGAATCTATGTCTCTCTATTCTTCTTGTCTGAAACTTCTCTAAATTTACTCATTGTTGCATAAATTGCAATTCAGTGTTTGACTGTTGAAATCTCATAAATGAGTCTGTACTATCGCTCCCAGGTCGGCCACAGGCCTATCCTCTGAAAATATCGGTGCTGAACTAAAGATTGATATGATCTCATCTCCAAGTGAGTCCGGTTCAAGCATAAAGGTTAGTACTTTGTTGTTTTCTGATTCACTAACAACACTGACTGAGATGAAATAAATTACTGCAAGAGAAGCTTCTTTCCTTGAAATCAACAGTATATTATTTATTTACCTTAACTAAGGTTAGAGTTGCTCATGTTTGAGTTGTATAATTAGGGTTTAGTTTCATGTACATGATTTCAGAATTCATCTTCATTTGATTTTCCCATGCCATTGGTTGAAATCAATCTACTTTTTCATGATTTAGGGAGGGAACCGAACTGCATCCGAACTCACTCATGATGGTATTCTGGATGAATTTTCTGAGAGATTTGCAAACTGGGTAACTCATGGAGATATGCTCATTCCCTTAAAGTTTACTCCAAAGTAGTTCCGTGATAAGATTTGTTTAAACTATAACCAAATTGAACCGATCCGAAGGATGCGAGTTCATTTCAGAATAAAACTGATGAGATTGACTGAGAAAGAAGAGGAGTTGCGGCATCCGCTGAAGGAAAGTAATTTTCAGCTGGTGTAATACTGACGGCATTTGCTTAATCATGAAATTTCCTGGGAGGAATGTCATAAGAGGAAGCAGAACCGGTACATAGCTAGTTCATTTCGGAGCTCTGATCACCTCATTCTGTAAAGATTCCAAACACGATAGGTTTCAACTTTCAACCTGTAAATATTTCAATAATAATCCTTAGATGAATGCTTGTATCTCCTTTTACATTATAACTTTTTGGAAATTGCATATCCACATTCAAAATTTAGCCCATCATGCTCTACATTTTAGAGTTTCCACCAGCAGAATCATGTTCGGAATTCAGATTTTGATTTTTTTGGTTTGCTTAGTATCCTTTGGTTTTTACAGTCAAGGCTCTGGATCAAATTATACGTAAATCGAGATTAATTTCTTTTCGAGTAATCTTAAAACTAATCTCTCTTTAGAGAATCTTAAGAGCACACTTCTATATTGACCTAGTGCATTTTCCAAATCCTGAATCTTGGATTTAGCAAAGCATTCGAAACTTGTCTGATTAGTATTTAGTAAAGCATTCCAAACTACATTTGCCTAACCTTAGCTGTTGCGGCCACAATACGTGTGAAAGCCTAAGAGGGATGCGGTTAATTACAGAAGTAAAAATCTTAAAAAGTTTTAGGGCCAGATCTCAAGCCTTATCCTATTCGATCATAATTAATGATATCATCTTTCTTAAGCAAATGATATTAATTAGTCAACGACATTATTGCAGTAGGAAAAAATATTCTCAAACAAAGGAAAGATTTACCACCTTCCTTTGTTTTACTTTACTTTACTTTCCTTTCCTTTCTCTTCCCCACCCTCAATCCAAACATAGGCTTAATGATCTTAAGTAATGAATTATGAATAGAGTTTCAAGGCTGAGGCATGCTTATACTGGCAGGCAGGACGGTTTAACATTAAACCTTGTCCTACTGAAATTCGGATTATTAATCCTAAGACAACTCGGAAGCAAAGACATGCGATAAATGAGGCTCTCCCTCTATATTCTATTATCTCAGTAGGTGATAGGATATGAACTTTTTTGTTTCTATCTGTCACTTCATGAAAACAATATTACAATATTACTTATTGATGGCAACGGATACATATAAACGGATAGCTAGCGCTTAGATCATGTTTGATGCATAAGATGAGGATAAAATAATATAATATAAGATTAAGGATAGGATAAGATTATATTATATTATCATATCTTATGTTTGGCGTGTACAAAGAATAAGAATAGGGTATAATAATTTTTTTATGTCTTTCACAATATTTGCTATGTGTTAATTTAAAAGTAGTATAAAATGATTTTTTTAAGTACTGTTTTTTAAAGTAATATAATTTAAATTTATAATTTTTTTGTTATAAATGAAAATGAAAAATTAAAAATTTAAATATTATTCATAATAGTATAATTAATAGTCCAATTTATTAGCTGGTTTTTTAATAAAAAATTACTTCTAAAAAATTTATATTACTTTTTCAAAAAAATTATTTTGTTAAGAAATGAATTTTTATAAAAAGCATTTTCTGTATTTTTTTCATTTTTTCCTTTTTGTTTTTATTTCTTTTATATAATTTAAATTTAAAATAATTTTTTATTGTAAATTAAATATATTTATTTTTAGAAAATTGAGTTTTTCTTGGAAATAAGTTTATTTTTTAATTGCATTAAATTTTTCAAAAGACTATTCTTAAATATTTTTCTTTATTTTTATGGTTTCTTTATCTTCTTTTTTTTTGTCAATTATAAGGAAATATAGAAAACAAAAAAAAAGGAAAAATATAAGTTAAATTTAATAATTCAATTTTGAACAATTAAAAAATATTAATTCAATTTTGATGAATTAAAAAATATATAATTTCTAATAATTTATGGTTAATAGTCACTTTTCTTTCATTTTTTTGGGCAAAAAGAAAAAAATTAAGAAAGAAAAAATAAAAATTTAAATGTAAGAAAAAACTAGTTAAAAAATATATTTTATAATAATTTTTATGTTTGAAAATTTATTTTCTAAAAAATAATTTAAAAATGTGTACAAGAAAATATTATTTTATAAAAATTATAGTTTTTCTTTAATCAAAAACAAGAAAAAAAAAAGAAAGAAAAAGAAGGAAAAATGAAAAAGAAGGAAAAAAACTATATTAATTAATTAATTAATTAAAGATCCTTACTATTTTATTAAATGTTTAAGTTAATTTTTAAATATAAATGTTAAGGATAAAATAATAAAATATAAGTATTTATTTATAATCCTATGAGATTAGGAATAATCCTCACTTTTGGAGATGATTGAGATATCTTATACTAGGAGGATGACCAATCCTCCTTGCAATCCAATCCTCTCCTTAATGTGTGCACCAAATATAAAATAGGATAATTATCATCATATCTTATCCATCATCCTATGCACCAAACATGATCTAAGTACATGTTTGGTGCATGGGATAACGATAGGATATGATAAAATAATATTGTGGATATGATAAAATTATTAGATGATAACATCCTATCTTATATTTGGTGTGTACAAGGATTAAGCATAAGATAGGATGATTTTTTATTCTTTACTATATTTGTTATGTGCAAGAATAAACTTAGGATATGATGATAATTTTTTATTAGACAAAATTTAAGAATAAAATAGGAAATTCGTTAATAAAATTTTTTTAATCATATCCCATCTTGTGGATTAAAAATAATCCTCCACTTTTTTAAATGATTAAGTTATTCTCTTGGTATAGGATGACTTATCCTCTCACTTATCCTATCTTTTTGCTTAAATGAATAACCAACATGGGATAGGATGATAATCATCCTATCCTTTAAATAATCCCATGTGCCAAACATGCACTAAGGTTATGTTTAGTGCATAGGATGATGGATAGGATATGATGATAATTATCCTATCTTATATTTGGTGCACACATTAAGGAGATGATTGGATTGCAAGGAGGATTGGTCATCCTCTTAGTATAAGATAACTCAATCTTCTCCAAAATGTGAGGATTATTCCTAATTTCATAGGATTAGAAATAAATACTTATATTTTATTATTTTATCCTTAACATTTATATTTAAAAATTAACTTAAACATTTAATAAAATAATAAGGATCTTTAATTAATTAATTAATTAATATAGTTTTTTCCTTCTTTTTCATTTTTCCTTCTTTTTCTTTCTTTTTTTTTCTTGTTTTTTATTAAAGAAAAACTATAATTTTTATAAAATAATATTTTCTTGTACACATTTTTTAAATTATTTTTTAGAAAATAAATTTTCAAACATAAAAATTATTATAAAATATATTTTTTAACTAGTTTTTTCTTTCATTTAAATTTTTATTTTTTCTTTCTTAATTTTTTTCTTTTTGCTTGAAAAAAATGAAAGAAAAGTGACTATTAACCATAAATTATATATTTTTTTAATTCTTCAAAATTGAATTATTAAATTTAACTTATATTTTTCCTTTTTTTTTGTTTTCTATATTTCCTTATAATTGACAAAAAAAAAGATAAAGAAACCATAAAAAATAAAGAAAAATATTTAAGAATAGTCTTTTGGAAAATTTAATGCAATTAAAAAATAAACTTATTTCCAAGAAAAACTCAATTTTCTAAAAATAAATATATTTAATTTACAATAAAAAATTATTTTAAATTTAAATCATATAAAAGAAATAAAAAAAAATGAAAAAAATACAGAAAATGCTTTTTATAAAAATTCATTTCTTAACAAAATAATTTTTTTGAAAAAGTAATATAAATTTTTTAGAAAATAATTTTTTATTAAAAAATCAGCTCATAAATTGGACTATTAATTATACTATTATAAATAATATTTAAATTTTTAATTTTTCATTTACATTTACATTTATAACAAAAAATTTATAAATTTAAATTATGTTACTTTAAAAAAGAGTACTTAAAAAAAATCATTTTTTACTATTTTTAATTTTACACATAGCAGATATTGTGAAAGACATAAAAAAATCATCATATCCTATTCTTATTCCTTGTATACACCAAACATATGATATGATGATATAATCTAATCTTATCATATCCAAAATCTTATTTTATATTATTCTATCCTCATCCTATGCACCAAACATGACTTTAAAGTATTATATAATCTGATTCGAGTAAAATTTTAATAGTAAAATTACTATCCATCACGAGTTTGGATAATCATCTTAAAGTAACCGTTACTCGAACACGTTTACTTTGATTGTAGAACCGTTGTCTATAGCAATATTGATGCGCACGGACAAGACAAAACGTAGCTTGGAATTTGAAGGAGCTGACACGCAAGAAGATAGAAGCAAAGTTGATGAATGACAACTTCTGAAACCTAGACCCGAAGCCTAAAGAGACTCGAACCCAAAGGTATTGGACCTTGACCCTACGAATAAGAATTCGAGAACCTAAGGTATAGCAATGGTGGATGGTGAAGAAGGAGGCGCCACAAGGAAGAAGACCTTGATAAGCCTAGTTGAGAGGGAACCCAAGAGAAAGGCACACTCAATTTCTGAAAATTCAATTAACTGATCTATCCATCAATAGCGTTTACAAGGTATTTATAATAATACCTAGCACTTAAGCCCATAAACAAGTGGGCTGGAATTAACACCAATAGAAAATAAGACTAAACCTAAATTCATGCCTAAACCTAATTACATAAAATAAATAGTCCAAAACACAGCAAGACTCAAACGTGGGCTATCCAAACATTTAGCCCATCTTATTGTTAAGCTAAAATAAGACAGTAAATCATGCTCATGTCGTTTGGGCTTCCAAGAAAGTATAGATGTCTTGGGACTCTTCATGGAAGCTTCCTTGACACTTCAATGATGCCAGAGCTTGTTGCATTAATGAGGCCAAGGCTTGTTGCATCTTCTTAGCTCGAGCTCGGGTAATTGGACCTCCTTGGATGACCAATGGATCCTTAGCATCACGAACATCACGAGCAAGTAGATCTCCATCATTCCCCCTCTCCTCAAAAGGATTTGTCCTCAAATCGCATATACCTTCATCAAAAGAAAAGGGAGAAAGATCAGAAACATTAAAAGTAGCAGATACACCATACTCACCAGGAAGATCCAATTTGTAGGCATTATCGTTGATCTTCTCTATCACTTGGAATGGTCCATCTCCTCGGGGATGCAGCTTGGTTCGTCGCTGAACAGGAAACCTCTCCTTTCTCATATGCACCCAAACCCAATCACCAGGCTCAAAGACTACTTTCTTTCGATGCTTATCTGCTTGGGTGGTATACTGTTCAGTCTTCTTTTCAATAGCTTGACGAACTCTCTCATGGAGTTGCTTCACAAACTTAGCCTTCTGTTCTCCATCCAAGTTACTCTACTCCACACTAGGTAATGGCAACAAATCCAAAGGAGTAAGAGGATTGAAGCCATAAACAACTTCGAATGGAGAGCAACTAGTAGTGGAGTGAACACTGTGGTTATATGCAAACTCCACATGGGGCAAGCAATCTTCCCAATTCTTCAAATTCTTTTGGGTAATGGACCTCAATAAGGTAGATAGGGTTCGATTGACAACCTCAGTCTGTCCATCAGTCTGGGGTGACAAGTGGTGGAGAATAACAATTTTGTTCCCAACTTTCCCCATAACGTCTTCCAAAAGTAACTAAGGAACTTGACATCACGATCGGAAACAATAGTCCTCGGTACACCATGTAGACGTACTATCTCTTTGAAGAAAAGGTCAGCAACATTGCTCGCGTCATCCGTCTTGTGGCAAGCGATAAAATGAGCCATCTTAGAGAACCTACGAGATAACGCATCAGCTACGACGTTCTCTTTATCTTGTTTGTACTTGATCACGTACGGGAACATCTCAATAAACTCTATCTACTTGGCATGACGCTTATGCAGCTTACTCTGTCCTTTCAAATGCTTCAAGGACTCATGATCAGTGTGGATGACAAATTCTTTGGACCACAAGTAATGTTGCCATGTCTCCAAGGCCCTAACTAACGCGTACATCTCCTTGTCATATATGGGATAGTTAAGTGCTGCTCCACTTAACTTCTCACTAAAGAAAGCAATTGGGCGTTTTTCCTGCATAAGCACAGCTCCAATACCTACACCTGAGGCATCGCACTCAATCTCAAAAGTTTTAGTAAAGTCAGACAGAGATAACAAAGGAGCAGAACAAAGTTTATCCTTAAGCAAATTAAAAGCATGCTCTTGTGCAGGACCCCAATGAAATCCAACATTCTTTTTGACCACTTCGATCAAAGGTGCAGCTATAGAGCTAAAATCTCTAACGAATCGACGATAGAAACTAGCTAAACCATGGAAACTACGCACCTCAGAAACAGACTTAGGTACAGGCCAATCTTTAATTGCCTTTACCTTCTCAATATCAACAGAAATGCCATGTGAAGAAACGACATACCCAAGAAAAACAATCTTATCAGTGCAGAATGTACATTTCTTAAAATTGGCATACAAACTTGCATTCCTCAAGACAGTAAGAACATTCCTAAGATGCTCAACATGCTCATGCAGACTCTTACTGTAGATCAAAATGTCATCAAAATAGACAACCACATACTTACCAATGAAATCACGTAAAACATGGTTCATTAATCTCATGAATGTACTGGGTGCATTAGTCAAGCCAAAAGGCATAACTAACCACTCGTAGAGACCATGTTTAGTCTTGAATGCGGTTTTCCATTCATCATCTTCTTTTATACGAATTTGGTGATATCCGCTCTTTAAATCGATTTTAGAAAACATGCATGCACCATGCAATTCATCAAGCATATCATCTAGCCTAGGAATAGGATAGCGGTACTTTACAGTGATTTTGTTGACGGCTTGGCAGTCAACGCACATCCTCCACGTCCCATCTTTTTTTGGCACAAGCAGTACGAGCACGGCGCATGGACTTATGCTCTCTCTCACATAACCTTTCCTCATGAGCTCCTCAACTTGCCTTTGAAGCTCCTTCGTCTCCTCGGGATTACTTCTGTAGGCTGGACGGTTAGGAATGGTAGCTCCGGGGACAAGGTCAATCATGTGCTCGATCCCACGAATCGGTGGTAATCCACTTGGGATCTCCTCAGGGAATACATCCTCGAACTCCTGCAACAATGAGACAACATCAGTAGGCAAAGTATCATGGAGTTCAACATCAATAAAATAAGAATCTTTAAATAAGAGTAAAAGGATAGGAGACTTAGCAAGAAATGCAGTCTTCACATCTCGGGGTTTGGCATAGCAGCTCACTGTTTTGCTTTCCTTGTTTTCCTTCTTTTCTTTCTGTTCTTTAGCTTGCTTCCTTTGCTCATCATGTTGCTCCTTTAGCCTTAATTGGTCCTCATAAATCTCCTTGGGGCTAAGGGGAGCAAGAGCGATCTTCTTGCCATCCATAGTAAAGGAGTAACGGTTAGTGTAACCGTCGTGGATGACTCTCTGATCATACTGCCACGGTCTGCCCAGCAACATGTGGCTAGCGTGCATGGGCACCACGTCACACAACACCTTATCGTGATACCTTCCAATACGAAAAGGAACCAAGACTTGCTTCACCACGTTGACTTCACCACAGTCATTAATCCACTGCAACTTATATGGGTGGTGATGCTTGGTAGTGGGCAACTTTAACTTATCAACAAGGTATGTGCTAGCAACATTAGTACAACTCCCACCATCAATGATTACAGTACATACCTTGTCACGAATATGGCATCTCGTATGGAAGATGTTCTCGCGCTGTGCCTTATCTTCAAACTTCACATGAGTAGTAAGAGCATGCCGAGCAACAAGTGCTTCACCATGAGCAGCATACTCAACAACTTCTTCTTCGTCAACATTTTCTAACGCAGGCATCTCATCTTCTACATCGATTTCAGAACCTTCACTCTCAACATCTCCATTCCCATGCATGATCATCACTCTACGGTTGGGACACTGTGAGGCAATATGTCCGCGACCTAAACACTTGAAACACTTAATGTCACGCGTCCTACTCTGGGGTGCTTGGGCAGGTTCAGTCTTGGGCTTTGGAGGGCCCTCAGGCTTGGGCTTAGCATGGCTCTTTGACTTAGGCGTAGACACAGGCTTATCATCCCTACGAAAGGTGTTAGATTTCCAAACAGAAACTGAACTAGGAGTGAAACGGGATGTACCTTTCCGTTGGAGTTGCCTTTCGACTTTGATGGCCACATGCAGCATCTCCTCTAAGTCCATGTAATGCTGCAACTCTACTACATTGGCAATCTCACGATTTAAGCCTTGGAGAAAACGAGCCATAGTAGCTTCTGCATCCTCCTGGATATTGGCTCGGATCATGGTTATTTCCATCTCTTTGTAGTAATCCTCAACAGTCTTTAAACCCTGGGTAAGACATTGGAGCTTCTGGTATAACTCTCTGTAGTAATGAGTAAGAACAAATCTCTTCCTCATGATGCGCTTCATCTCATCCCATGTAGACACTGGAGGATCACCATATCTTCTTCTACTAGTGACTAATTGATCCCACCAAACCATAGCATACTCTGTGAACTCAATTGCTGCAAGTTTGACCTTCTTTTCCTCAGAGTAGTGGTGGCAGTCAAACACCATTTCAATCTTCCGTTCCCACTCCAAATATGCCTCAGGATCATTCTTGCCTTGGAAAGGAGGAATCTTCAATTTTATACTGCCAAGGTTTCCATCCATCTTCTCCTTGCCTCTATCACAGGCTCTATCAACTCGATCTCTATACCCATGGTACCTTATATGATGTCTATCGATCCCAGACTCTTCGTTCGAATCATACTCAACATTATCATCATACTCGTCATTGGCAACAACCTTACTTTTTAGACGAGAAGTATCACCTTGCTGGATCTTTGCAAACCGAGCTTCATGTTGGTTCAACTTATCATGAATGTCATTGAATTTCACGTCCATCCGTTGGAACTGTTGTTGCATTGCCTGAAGCATGAATTCAATCTTTTTAAAGTCGGACTTATCACCTTCAGAAGACATTGTCAACAAAGATATCCTCACGTGTTTACACTCGTGTTTCACTCAAGTAATTTGGCTTTTCTCTACTAATGTTTCTCACACACTCCTGCCTTTTTCCCTTACTCTACCTTAACTCTACAGGTTCACAATCGCACTAGAGACTCAGTCAAAGAATCAACCTCATAGAATCAACTAATTCACCAAGTATTGTCACCAAGATTTTTTTTGAATTCTTCTTTTTTTTTCCTGATTTTTTTTTCGAATTCTTTTTTTTTTTGCACAGAAAGGTGTGGCTAGGGCTAGGGTGACTCAAAGAAAGAAAGACAGAATAAAAAAATAATAAAAAAATAAAAAAATCACTAGAATGACAAAAAAACAAAAAATGGCCTAAAACTATAAGAAGACGATGGAATTTGGCCAAGATAGGGTGGGGCCCGTGAAATCACGGGGTCGTTTTTTTTCGTTGTTTCCTTTAAAACGGGTACTCGCACGCCTCCTAACTCAACCAAATTTTCCTGTTTGAACAGTACCGCAACAAATTTTTTTTTTCAATTTCTGCTTTTTTTTTTTAATTCTTCTTCTTTTCTTTTTTTTTTCTTTCTCTTTTTTTTTACTCTGAGTGTTGCGGTTTCCTTGAAGAGAGGAGGGTGCGGCTAGGGTTTTTTTTTGTGAGGGGTGCGGCTAGGGTTTTTTTTTTAAGGGTGCAGCTAGGGTTTTTTGTGAGGGGTGCAGCTAGGGTTTTTTTTGTGAGGGGTGCGGCTAGAAATCAAAACCAACAAGAGAGGAGGAAAAAAAATCGAAACCAGCAAACCAAAAATTGAAAAGTGAGTGACGCACAGACAAACCAGAATCGAAACTTGAGCTCTGAATACCAACTGATGCGCACGGACAAGACAAAACGTAGCTTGGAATTTGAAGGAGCTGACACGCAAGAAGATAGAAGCAAAGTTGATGAATGACAACTTCTGAAACCTAGACCCGAAGCCTAAAGAGACTCGAACCCAAAGGTATTGGACCTTGACCCTACGAATAAGAATTCGAGAACCTAAGGTATAGCAATGGTGGATGGTGAAGAAGGAGGCGCCACAAGGAAGAAGACCTTGATAAGTCTAGCTGAGAGGGAACCCAAGAGAAAGGCACACTCAATTTCTGAAAATTCAATTAACTGATCTATCCATCAATAGCGTTTACAAGGTATTTATAATAATACCTAGCACTTAAGCCCATAAACAAGTGGGCTGGAATTAACACCAATAGAAAATAAGACTAAACCCAAATTCATGCCTAAACCTAATTACATAAAATAAATAGTCCAAAACACAGCAAGACTCAAATGTGGGCTATCCAAACATTTGGCCCATCTTATTGTTAAGCTAAAATAAGACAGTAAACCATGCTCATGTCGTTTGGGCTTCCAAGTAAGTATAGATGTCTTGGGACTCTTCATGGAAGCTTCCTTGACACTTCAATGATGCCAGAGCTTGTTGCATTAATGAGGCCAAGGCTTGTTGCATCTTCTTAGCTCGAGCTCGGGTAATTAGACCTCCTTGGATGACCAATGGATCCTTAGCATCACGAACATCACAAGCAAGTGGATCTCCATCAAATATAGCAATAGCCTCAATACGCAAAGATTCTAAACACAATAGGTTTCAACTTTTGACCTTTAAATATTTCTTAAATTTGATGAATGCCTGTATTTCCTTTTACATTATAACTTTTTGGAAATTGCTTGTCTACATTCAAAATTTATCCCATCATGCTCTAGATTTCAGAGTTTCCACCAGCAGAATAAGGATCGAAGTTCAGATTTTGATATAAATCAATTGGTGGTTTGCTTGACATTTTTCGGTTTTTACACTAAGAGATTGTTTGATATCGTTTTTGTTTTCTGTTTTTTTGAAAACAGAAATGGAAAACATGTTTAGCAATATGTTTCCGTTTTCAAAAAACGAAAACAAAAAAAAGAATTTCCAAAATTGTTAGAAACAAAAAATTTCTTTTTTTCATTGTTTTTGAAAACATGTTTTTATTTCTATTACTATTCATAAATAGGTGAACAAAGTTTATATATTAATATTTTTATAATAAAAACATAAAATAAAAAAATTAATTTTTAAAATAAAATAATATTAAATTTTAATATAAAATATTAATTAATTAATAAATAAAGATTTTAAAATTAATATATTTACTTCAATATAGAAAAGTTGAAAAGGTAAAAAGCAATTAAATATAAACTACATTGAACTATAATATTATAATATTATTTAATTTAAATTTTTATAATATTTTATTGAATATATTATAAATTTTAAATAATATCATTTATTATAATTTTTGTATGTTAATAATTAATATTATTATCTAATATAATTAATTTTAATTTTATTAAACAATATTATTATTTAATATTATATTCTATCTTAAATTTAAAATATATCACTACAACTATTAAATAATTTAATATTATTAAATAAGTGAATACTTAACATTAAATAATATTATTTATATTAAATATATTTTAATAACTATATAATTTATTATAAATTAATTAGTTAAATATTTTATTTAATAATGTAATATTATTATTACAATTAAATAAAAATTATTAAATATAATTTATAATTATTACAATTCAATTAAATAATATTATTTAATTTAATCTTATATTTAATTATAATATTATTTACATTATATTAAATATTTATATGATTAAACGAAAATATTTAATATTGATATTAAATAATATAAAATAATATTATTTAATATTATCTATTATTATTTAATAAATATATTATTTTTTATTAAATTTTTTAATTTTATTTTTTGAATTAAATTATCATATTTGAATCAGTTTAAATAATTATTTTTAAAACATAACAATATTAAATAAACATATTTGCTGTTTTCAAAATTTGAAAACAAAACAAAAACAAAAAATATAAAACAAAAGACAAAAAAACGATACCAAACTATTCTTAAAATTCTCAGATCAATTTACACATATTTCTAAACTAATCACTTTCTGAATAATCTTAAAACTAGTGTACTTCAAGACTAATCACTTTTCGAGTAATCTTAAAACTAATCTCTCCTCAATCAATCTTACGAGCACACTCGAGAACACGCTCTCACTATCTCACTCTGGCATGCTACATTTTTCATAACTTGAACCCTGGATTTAGCAAAGCATTCGAAACTTGTTTGATTAGTGTTTAGCAGAGCATTCGAAACCACCTTTGCCTTTCCTTAGCTGTTGCGGTCACAATACGTGTGAAAGCCTAAAAGGGCTACTGAAAATTGCAGAACTAAAAATCTTAAAAAGTATAAAACCAGATTTCAAGCCTTATCCAATTCGGTCATAATTAATGATATTAATTAGTGAATAACATTATTGCAGGAGGAAGAAATGAAGCATATATGTAACTTACCGATAACAAGTCATTGCCTCATATAACAAAATAATTCATCACTTGAGATGCCAACACAAATAACAAAATTCTCTAAGCCATGGATGTCTAGAAAACTATAACTAAGCTGTGCCAAAAAACACAAATCCATCTTGTTTATAGTTCAAAATAGATCATTTCAAAAGCAAAACATTTGTAAAAATAAAAATTTCTCATTCCCAACCAGTGGCAACAGTAGTAACAGCTGTCACATCGATGGTAGCGGGGATTTGTGGTGCAGCTGCAGCATCCCATTCATCAGCATTAACGGCAGCTGCATTTGAAATTTTGAGCTAGATTAGCACAGGAAAGAAACATTACAACTTAATTTGAAGTAGCGTGCACAGTGGGAAATCAATCTTACGTTGATCACCCCAGTTAACAGCAGGAACAACAGGAATAGGTGGCTGAGCCACATCAGTGGACCACTGATCACCTATTTGTGAAGGCCATTGGTCAGCTGCTAAAGCACCCATTCCGAAATCTGCAGCAGGGAGTCCATAATCAGGAGCGACAACTGCTTCCTCCTCTTCCTGCTGTTTAGCTTCCTCAGGCTCCCTGTAGAAATATAAATCCACCTACATGCAGCATCAAAGTATGAGAACATGCAAAATACAAATCATCCATATTAGTTAGACATATGATCATGGTGTTTTCTCTTTCTACCATCACATCCCACTTCTGTCCAGGAGCAATTGTACCACGCATCTGAAGAACCATCCTTGCTAACAGCCAGAAAAGACAGCCAATGCTGTGCTTTCCCTTGTTATTAGCAGGAATGCCAATATCAACATACCGCATTGGTGAGTCGGTATCACAAAAAGCAATGGTTGGAATGTTTCCAAGAGCTGCTTCCTTGATAGGCTGCAGATATTATACTCAAAAGTTAGCTAATCCAAAATCTTTGCATATAGAAAGTATCATCAAATTCCCTACATATTGATGCACATTAAAAATCAACTCATCGGTAAAGCACAATTTACCTGATGATCAGTCCTAGGATCTGTAAGGATAAGAAGACGAGGCTCACTGAAAGATGTCTGAAGTTGATTAGTGAATGTACCGGGAGTGTGCCTTCCAGCAATTGCATGAGCACCAGTGTGCTGTGCAAATTTCAGTACAGCTCTCTGACCATAGGGCCTTGCAGATTGGACAATGATGTCCTGGGGGTTCTCTATAGCAACGATTACACGGGCTGCAAGTTGAAGCTTCTCCCAGGTCTTGCCAAGGTTGATGATGTAGATTCCTATAGAGTGCAAAACGAGAATTCCAACATTAATAACTGAAACAAATCCATATGACCATGGAGCTGACTAAGATAATCCATGCTATTCTTAAGAAAATGTACCGAATATACCAATCCTTCTCTGAATGATAAACAAATTTAATCCATCAAGTCAGTTATGTTTAGTATGCACTTTCAAATGGGGTGTCTCTGATTGTAAGCAATCAATTGCCAAACATACACAAGCTTAAGAAAACACAACATATAAATAACAAAATGCCATTTCTGTAAGCAACATGGTAGAAAAAGCCACAAATTGTGTGGATATACACAAGCCAAATCAAAAGTTATATTACGATCAAAGACTCCATTTTCAGACCAATTCTGCATATATTCAAATCAATGCTGCATATAATACCACTAGGAAATAAGACAAGCTAATTTTCATCTGATAAGTTAACAAAATGATGACACAAGTACAAACATATTCTTTCAATGCAAAATATTCTGACAAATAAAATGTGAAAAAACACTAGTATGACGGCCTTTAACAGATCTTAGATATCTTTAAAAATATGCTTCACTAAGAAAGCCCAAAACTTCACAAATATAACACTGAAAAAAAAAACCCTTAAATCTCAAATCCCACAAAAAGGGAACTCTTCAAGCTTCAGCAGCAGAAACACAGAAACTCAAAAAAGTGATAATTCAAGTCAAAACACAAACAGGAACCCAACATAGAAACAGATATAGGAAGAATACCATCATTTCGGCGCTTGAAGACATAACGCTCCATCTGGAAATCACAGTTCTTGGTACCGAGATGGACCTCGGCGGCCAACATCATCTGAATGTCGGCTTCCTTAGGAGATAGCTGCCTTGCGGCTCCCGGGGCTGTCGTGGTCGCCATGCTCTGTACTCTTAACTACTGAACCCTTAAAGGGATGGGGCGCAGAGAAGGCTCTGAAGATGGAGAGAAAATAAGTCTGAAGTAAATTTTCCAGTTGATTATAAAGTATTCAAAGATGAGGAAACCCTAGTTGCTGTCAAATGACCCAAATAACCTTTTCCGTTTTCGTATTTTCAATTCTCTGTATCAAAGCCCAACAAGTTTTCTGGGTTACATAGAAAAGGCCCAATAATTATGAATTTAGTTAAATTTGCAACGAAACCCAAAAAATTAATTGAATTAGAAAACAACCCAAATCCTGCTTTCCAGTTTTCACCATACACACTCTTCGGCCTTCTTCAAAACCCTACAGCTTAAACCCTCTTTCTTTCTCTGTTTGAAGCCCTAATGCAAAAATGTCGAACTCGAAAAGTTCACGGGACGTAGAGCTCCTGAAATCCGATATAGCCTCATTTTCTTCCTCTCTCGGCTTTTCCACCGACGCTTACTCGGGCTTCAACGATGTTGATTTTCGGAAAACTGGCTCCCTTAAACCTCCAAAGCCTCCGAGAACCCCTAGCAACAAAAAACAGGGTTCCCAACTTGAGAAGAAACCTGACAATACCCAAGTCCCAAAAACTGATAGAAACACCAGCAACAACCAAAGACCGAAGCCAAAGCCTCCAGTTTTGTCGCTTGAAGATACTAATAAGAATGATGGTTTTTTTAGAGAACGTGATAAGTTTAAGAATCTGCCAGCTTTGCCTTTGGTGAAAGCGAGTGCTTTGAGTGTATGGTACGAGGATGCGTTGGAATTGGAGAAGAAAGTGTTTGGAGAAGAAGGGAAGGGAAAGAAGGCTGTGGAAGTTAGGAATGTGGGCGAGTGGAAGAGATTGGTAGAGAAAAAGAGGGAACTTGGGGAGAGATTGATGTGGCAATATGCGAAAGATTATGAGTTGTCGAAAGGGAAGTCTGGTGATATGAAGATGGTGTTGGCTAGTCAGAGGTCAGGGACTGCTGCCGATAAAGTTTCTGCTTTTTCATTCGTGGTTGCGGATAATCCTGTTGCCAATTTGAAGTCCCTTGATGGGCTTTTGGGTATGGCTTTTTTTTTTTGTGTTAAGTTTTAAGAGATTGGGAATGTTTGTTGTTGAGTTTATGGTTTGAATGCTTTTTTTAATATATATATATATATATATATATATATATATATATATATATATATATTGTGATGTTTGACCCATTGCTGAATTTATGCTCATTTGATGAACTTTTGGTTGTGATTGCCTGCAAAATTTATAAGTATGTTGTCAATTATATGTTTTTAGTGCATTTAATTTATTGCTATGGGTTTAGTGCTACATGCTGAATTTTGCAGGTTTAATGCTCTTTTAAAAACTTTCATTGATTAATGTACCAACTACGAAAGTTTTCTTTTCTCTACATCAAGATTATGGCATGCTTTTGACTTAATGGTCCTGGATGATTTCTCCAATTTGTTGAACTGCTGTTGTTCTAATGGAAGTCTCTGTTGCAGGGTTAGTAACATCAAAAGTAGGAAAGCGTTATGCATTTACAGGATTTGAAGCATTAAAAGAACTTTTTATTTCAAAGTTAGTTCTCTCTCTCTCTTCCTACCTAGCTAACTCCCTTCTTTCCTCCTTCAGTTCCTTCTCAATCTTGCGCATGCATGTAATTTATGTGCTACTTCAAGATACTACTGAAAAATTATAGGTGAATAGTGGATTAGTTAGGGTGTATAAGAGCTTTTTTGAGCTAAGATGTGCCCAAGAATGGTGACACCTGTCTATAGTGGCTGTTCTTTAATACTCTTTCAAGATATTGACATTATAGAGACAAATTATGACTATACACTCGTAGAAGATATCTAGATTTTATGAGCTCTGGGTTGATTTTCCAAAAATCCAATGAGGGAATTGTATTTAAACATGGTGTGATGGCTTTTGTAATTTTTATATACTTTTCGTATTTAATAATTACACACTTCAATTTTTTCAGGTTATTGCCTGATCGAAAACTGAAAACCCTTTTACAGCGTTCTGTTAATGACCTTCCAGAGACAAAAGACGGCTATTCTCTTCTACTTTTCTGGTATTGGGAGGATTGCTTGAAGCAGAGGTATATTTAACTTTTTTATTCTTACTTTGTGGCAGTTATGTGGTGTTAGTAAGCTTCCTATAAGTTGGTCTCTTGGTCAAATATTAATCATGATGGTCGTTGAAACCCAGAATACATTAATTTAGTCATGTGTATGGTTCATGATTCCTATAAGTTGGCTTCCTATAACTTGGCTGGTCATGTAAGAATTAGCCAATGAAGATTTGCTATGGCATGTTTATTGTTTATTTTTTATCTGTGTTTGTAAACAACTAAATATGTAAGAAAAAGCTTAGTGCACTTTTATGTGTGATCTCTCTAATTGGATGGGCTAGATAAGATATTTCTGGAGTAAGTAATGCTGCAAATGTCGCGTCTGTTGGTTATAACTGAAGGAAAAGATATTTATCCGAGGATCACATATTAAAGTTTTTCTCATATTTAATAGTGGTTGGTTTAGTTCTTTTTTTATCAAGTAAAAACTACATCTTTGATCTATCATTAAGCATCTAATTTCTAGTATTGGAGAATCTAGATGTTAAAATCAGAAACAGCAGCTGCAATATGGGTTTTAAATTACTCAAACTATTTGCATCTAATAAAATGAATTTTCTGGCTATTGTGAGAGTGAGGCATTATGTGATTGATGAGAGTGGAGGATTGCATCCTTTTAAAGCTAAGGATACTACTTCTATTTTACTTGATCGCACTGCCTAAATTTCCTTTATATAACTAATCCCTCGTGTCAATTTCAACTGGAATTGATGATATACTTCAGTCAAATAAATTCACCGTTTTACACATATCGAACAACTTTTTCAGGTATGAACGTTTTGTCATTGCAGTTGAGGAGGCATCGAGAGATATGTTGCCTGCTCTGAAAGATAAGGCACTGAAGGTTAATGTTCTCTGCTAATCTGTGCATCATTTGGGGTCATTTGGCATATCTTATTTTTTGTGGATGATAAACTAAAATTAATAAGTTTTTCCTGTTTATAAACTGTGCAATCATCGAAGCTTTTTGACCTTTCATGGAATGCTTTGGTTTTAATTCCCATTTACATGGTAGTTTAAGCTGACTGGGTGCAGTTAAATGGAAGTCATCTGATTTAATTTAGTTTGACTGAAAATAGATCATAGATCAGTCAAGACTCAAGATCTTGCTTCGAATTGTGCAAAGTCAAGGTTTTACTTGTAGGATTGGAATCAGATATTGCCTAATATGAGTACTTAGAAATGCTTGTTCTCTGTCATCATTGTTTCAATAGGTTATTTTACTAATGTCTGAACTTTATTTCATTTTACAGACTATGTATGTACTGCTAAAGAGCAAATCAGAGCAAGAACGGAAGCTGCTATCTTCGCTAGTCAACAAAGTAAGTTGATGTTGAATTACTTGGACACTAAATTCCTTTTCTTTTTTGAAACAATATGCATTGCAAGAGCATTTTAGGCTGTTATAATTTTGTTTCTTTATTTTTTGGTTATCTAAAGCTTGGAGATCCTCAGAACAAGGGTGCATCGAATGCTGACTTTTATTTATCAAACCTTCTGTCCGACCACCCTAATATGAAGGTACAAGTTCTGATTCCCTGCTCTTTATAGTCACTTGGTGGGGTTTTTATTTGTTACATTATGCACACCAAGTTAAAAGGTGAGAGTTTCGCTTTGAATTATGATGTATTTTAAAACTAGCTAAAATTGTAGTTTAAGATTATTGGTATTGTGGTGTATAAGAGCAATTCTATAGCTGGCTATAGAAGGTGATGTAGACATAATTTTAGGACCAAAATTTTGAAACTATTGAAATGAATGTGCAGGAATTATCAATGGTGTTATTGTCTGCATATCTTAATGAGAGAAAAGTTTTCAGCCATTTTTCACATTTTAGTGATGCATGTAGCATTATATTTATGCTAAGAACTTTCTTTTTTTGGCAGGCTGTGGTTATCGATGAAGTGGATACATTTCTTTTTCGGCCTCATTTAGGACTACGTGCAAAGTACCATGCTGTATGTCCCTCAGTTCTTGTGCTAACATGATATTATAAAACTTGTAACATACGGTCTTTTCTACCGGGATACCATCATTTTTATATACTATTAGTAATAGTGAATCATTAAAATTTGACACTGAAGTGACTAATTGTGATAATGCTGATTAGTGGATGTGGTTTGCATCTTATTTTTGAGCCATCAAATGAGGGAGAACATTGCATCTCTCGTTTTAAAACCATAGGAGGGCCTTAAGAAATTAAAAAAAGAAAAAGTGTATTGTATTTATTAGCAATTACATGTCTCACTGCTATTTTTTTTACTTTGATTTTACTTGCCATAAAAGTTCTATTGCTGTCAATTATTTGGAATTGCTTGTGATAATTAGAAGTTTGTATTCTTATGGATTTTGATTTGACTGTTGATGGAGGTTCTTATTTTTAAGTTCTGTCAGTCACTTTTTTGAACTTTGTTATAGAAGTTATCATGCAATTCAATTTGTTGATTGGTTTTACCTGGGAACTTCTAATATGCCCCTTGTTATGTATAGGTCAATTTTTTGAGCCAAATTCGTTTGAGTCACAAAGGAGATGGACCAAAGGTAGCAAAACGCTTGATAGATGTATACTTTGCACTTTTTAAGGTACGTGTGAATTTCTATTTAATTACATGCTTTAGTTTATATGGCTGCATGTCCAGTGTCCTACTCGTGTAACTAGCTACGTGGATGAAGCTTATTTAATATGTTTCTCTCCACACGTGGTTACCTCCTGATTAGTGAGATTGTGAAATGATGACATTAGAATTTATATTTCGCAATTTCAGGTACTGATTAATGAGGAAGGAACAAGTCAGCCATTGGATAACAAAAGCATCAAAGCAGTAAAAAATACTCCTAGGTCTATGGACAAAAAACAAAAAGGTAGTGAAGAATCTCATGTTGAATTGGATTCAAGACTTCTGTCAGCTCTCTTAACGGTCAGTGTTGTCTGTGTGAAGGTTAAAATTCATGATTTTAAAGAATGCTCGCAACTTTTTCAAACTTACCCAACTTCTCCTTTTGCACATCCACAGGGAGTTAATAGAGCATTTCCTTATGTTTCAAGCAATGAAGCTGATGACATAGTTGATATTGAAACACCAATGCTCTTCCAACTGGTAGGCAACAGGACTTGGCACTTCTTTAGTATTATTAAACAGTCAGAACTTGTGGTCAATAGATGTTTAGATGCTAGTCATTGATGAGCAATAAAATAATCATGAATCTTAGATGTCAACATGGATAATTGTCTTTGCAGGTTCATTCCAAGAACTTCAATGTTGGAGTTCAAGCATTAATGCTTCTTGATAAAATCTCATCCAAGAATCAGGTTGTCAGTGACCGATTTTACCGGGCCTTGTACTCGAAACTCTTACTTCCAGCTGCTATGAATTCTTCTAAGGCAGGTGAAGTTGAGTTTGGTTAATTTTTTGTCTCAGTGCAATATGGCTGTGATCTAATGACACCAAGAGTTTAGAACCTTGGTCTGTTGTGATCGTAAATAAGAATTATTGTAAAATTAATTACAAAGCTTTTTCAATCAGATTACTTGGTGCATATTGTTTGACATCCAGGCTATTCATTGACTTCATAATTATGTGGAGCATGATGATTTGTTTCTGATTATTACTTCTTCAAACTGTATCACAATTCACTTAATGGTATATTAGAATACAGATGCCTTTGTGGATTCTACTACTTTAAAAAAAATCCCTAACATTTACATGGCATGTTTTTTCAGGCAGAAATGTTTATTGGACTTCTTCTGAGAGCCATGAAAAGCGATGTCAATTTGAACCGTGTGTCTGCCTTTTCGAAACGTGTATTGCAGGTAAGTGATGCACTAAATTCTCTCTTTGCTTGCTCCTTTTGTTTGTTGATCCTTCGAAAGAAAACCTATAAGGACAATTGTACAAGTGCTTTCCATTTCATTGTCAGTTTTTTTATAGTGCATGAATGAATGTTGTGTGGGTATTTCTACAAGTATAATCATTATCTTTTTTGCCTTGTTAGCTACGATTGACATAATTGATTTTTGTAATTTTCAATTCTATTCCCATATTGCCCGTCCCTTTTCTGTTTGCCAAGAAATGAGGCAGGATATTGATAGCTATAGAAGAGGACCTCTCTTACTTTTGCATAGCAGTTTTATCTTTTTGTTCAGTTTCTTGTGACACTACTCTTTTTGTTTGTTTAACATGTATTTCTACAAGCGAACTGGGTGTTGTCTTATTTCTATAGCTTTTTCTGTGTCTGTAGGTTTTCAAAATTTAACAATTTGAATCTCTCTGCCAGGTTGCACTTCAACAACCACCCCAATATGCTTGTGGTTGCCTTTTTCTTATTTCAGAAGTTCTCAAGGCAAGGCCACAATTATGGTAAGGCTGGTTTCATTTAGATGTACCAATGCACCAAACTGTAGAAGTTTTTCTCTTCTGAGTAGAAAACTTTTTCCATTGTTCAGGAATATGATGCTCCAGAATGAGTCGGTTGATGAAGATCTTGAACATTTTGAAGATATTGTGGAGGAAACAGACACTGAACCTAGCTTGGCACCAAAGAAAGAAGAAAATGATACTGGTATCCATGGTGATGAAGCTGCTAACTCTGATAGTGATTCTTCAGAAGATGAAGGTGTCTTGCCATCCCCTTATTCTGATGATGACGCTTCTGATGATGCGGGAGAGTTGTTTGCAAGAGATAGCTCAAAGGATCTTCATAAAACCAAAACAATATCTGATCAAAATGCACAGAAACCTCAAGTATCTTCAACCCAGTATTTCCTGCCTGGAGGATACAATCCAAGGCACAGGGAACCTTCTTATAGGTATGCTTCCAGTCACCATTTTCTGGCTTCTGGTGTTTTATATAGTTACAATGCTTATATCTAAGTATGCACGACAAACTAATTGGTCTTCATATAAAATGGTATCATTATCATACTGTTTTTTAAGGGAGTTTTTTTCTGTCAATCATGAAGAGAGCAAATGCAAAGCAATTACATGGTCTATGGGCCTTTTTTTCTTTTTAAACTTGTCATTATATCAATTGTACCAGGAATTTTATATTTGATTTTTATTTTAATCTTGTTGGATTTTTTTCAATGACGATTTTGTTCTTACTATGACTGTATATATCACTGTCTCAACAGCAATGCAGATCGTGCAAGCTGGTGGGAGCTGATGGTACTTTCAACACATGTTCACCCTTCGGTTGCCACCATGGCTGCCACCCTTCTGTCTGGGGCCAATATTGTTTACAATGGAAACCCTTTGAATGACCTATCACTTACTGCTTTTCTAGACAAGTTTATGGAGAAGAAACCAAAAGCAAGCTCATGGCACGGTGGATCCCAAATTGAACCTGCCAAGAAGGTTAGCTTAAACTTCTCATTGAAAGACCTTTTGCTTTGAGGTTTTACATGTGGAATTTTCTGGTTTCCTTGTCCCATGGTTGAAGAGCCTAGCTGCTAATAACTTTAAAAATATGCTGACTTATTGTTCTGTTTCCTCAGCTTGATATGAGCAGCCATTTGATTGGACAAGAGATTCTGTCATTAGCTGAAACAGATGTTCCCCCAGAAGATCTTGTATTCCACAAATTTTATGTAAACAAAATGAATTCCTCAAAGAAACCAAAGAAGAAGAAGAAGCAGAAGAAAGGTGCAGAGGAAGAAGCTGCTGAGGAATTGTTTGATGTTGGTGGTAATAACATGGATGATGATTATGTAAATGGTGGCGATGAAAGTGATAACGAGGAGATTGAGTATATGTTGGACTCGGCCAATCCTTCTCTAGATGCAGATGGGGACTATGATTATGATGATCTAGACCAAGTTGCCAATGAAGATGATGATGACTTGATTGCTGATGCCAGTGATGCAGAGATGGAGTTACCCTCTGACGATGCTGATGGAGAGGATTTTGATGCCGACAATGATACAATTGATGTTAATGGCGACAGTGCCCTTGATAATGAAGATGCAGATGATCTCAGCAGCGATGATGATGGATTTCCTCAAAGAAAAAGAAAGCGGAAGTCTTGCAAAAAGGCTTCAGTATCTCCCTTCGCAAGCTTTGAAGACTATGAGCATTTGCTAAAAGAGGATAGTCCCACAGAGAAAGAACCTATAAGAAAGAAAAAATACAAGTCAGGAAAAAAGAGGTCATCTAAGTGAATCATGCCTTACCTAATTATTCAGAATCTCATGGTATGACGTTGCGAACGCTCTGTTTTTTGGTGTGCCGGAGGATTGATCTTTTGAACAAGCACCTTCCATCAGTGAATTGGACGAAACATGCCCCGCTGTGGATGGAGGAATGAACAATCTCCCCAACTGCAGGAGCGAAGCAAATGCTCGTACGGGGTTCCTACTATTTGCTCCATTTTCTGGAACCAACATGCCTGGTGAGTGGAGTGAGCGGAATTGGCTGAAGTAAGAAAATTTTGTTTTGTCTGCCTTCTACGTTCTAATATTATTGTATTAGTTATTTGTTATTGTTCTCATCTTTAAACAAACATCTGCCGATGGAAATATTGGTGGCAAGTGGTAGTTTTTGTCATCCTTGAATCTGATCTTAAGCTTGTAAGAAATGGTTTACCTATTTCCATTGCTTTTTGCTTTTAGCTGAATGATTAAGAAAAAGCTCCGGCTTTTTGTAGCTGAGTAATAAAGTTCTAATGTTTATCGTTAACATGATTTACAGTAACCCAGTCGTAGGCAAGGTGGAATTTTACTTTCAACTTTGCAGTTTTGCTAGCAAGTGCTTAATACTGAGAATCCAACCTAATCAAAATGAAAAGCGAAGAGGCTGAACCTACAGAATGGCATTAAGTTGCAAACAAAAATAAGTACATCTAGTTATGTATGTGAAACAATGTTTGATTCAACGAGTCTTCAAAGTCGACAAACTCAACCCCCTCAACGCCTAAATCTGGCCACCCTCTCTGTTCACTGTTGTTTTGAATGGGAACGCCAATAACTTCTTGTTTCTCACTCATCCGTTTCAATCTATAGCAACTTCAACTGTTTTAGGCTTTGGTGGCGGGGGAAGCTTCTCAACAACCACAGTCAAAACCCCATTTTCACATTTAGCTGTGATAGCCGACACATTGGCGTTCTCAGGCAACCGGAACTTCCTCATCAGCTTCTGGGGTGGCTTCCTCTCAAGTCTGATGTATTTACACCCTTCCTCTTCAACTTCGTCGCGTTTCCTCTTACCGCCGCTTTTGATCACCAATATGGTCTCGTTCTCAACAGTAACCTGAAACTCGAAGAAGAATCCTTGTTAGCAAAAATATTATAAGAAAATCAAAACCCTGAAAGGCTTTTTGTGGTATTTCTGGTTACCTGGATATCGGACTTGGACAAGCCTGGAACATCCAAGCAGAAAATGAACTCCTTGGGAGTGTCCAAAATGTCTGCTGGTATGCTACTGAACCCCTTGTTCTCGTTCTCATGACTATCCTGAGTCCGTGATTGGAACATGAATTTCTCGATGCTCTCTGGGAAACTGAACCAATGGTTCATAGTGTCTGCAACTCGGCTCATTTTCAAACGTTATTGGAATAGGAAGGAAGAGAAATGCTAGATTCTTTAACGTTAATGACCACCTTCAAAGTAAGAACTAACAGATTTTATCTCTCGCCTGCTCAGCTAGCCAGAAATTCCTTAGGGAAAAAGAATATAAATAGAAGTAGAGGAAGCGATAGTTCGGAAGTAAACACTAAACGGGATAAAGTTGCAAGAACAATCTGGAAAAATCTCAACTCTTGACGAATCTTCTGTGCTTACACGCGTCCTTTGTTGGGGATACTGTGGAACCCTGGCATCCTTCGATGGCTGCGACGTGGAGCTAAGATGTTGCCACGTAACTTAATTATTTCAGTGGTGTTATCACTTCCCACGTGACCATGTTGATGGATCCTCAGTTGGGCTTCCGTCCTTCTCAATTTGACAAACAAGAAATGGGTTTCAACTTTGTCATCCACAAAGCAAAACCATGTGTCCGCTTTGAATTTTATTGGTTGGGTTGGGTATTGACTATTGAGTCTTGATTGAACCAAGTCAAGTACACCGAACCATGGCTTTCATTTTCAGTCCTGACCAGAGAACAGTGTTGGCTGTCAATGGCGGGGTCCATGTCTTTCGCACGTGAACCTGTCTACGGTCTTCTTCTGCTCATGTAAATTTGATAATTTTAAACCCATCACAAATAGATGAGACAAGATGACATGGGATTAAAATTAAGTAAAATTAATATATAAATATGATAAAAGTTAAAAATAATATTTTGAGTTTTTCGTATCGACACAAATTTTAACACAAAATTTTCATGTTTTATACGATACGAACACAATTTTATCTGACACAAAAACAAATTATAAACACAAATTACAAAACACAGGTAGGGTAGGAGAAAAAGTCTGAAGAATATGAAAATATGAAAAATATTAGACACGATACAATGACACTACTAATAAAAAATATAAAAATTATTTGAATTAAAATTTAATAAAAATTTTAAAAATATTATGTTTAATTAGAAGACAAATTTTTCGTATTTCGTTCGAAACAAACAGGAATTGTCAAGTTTTCTTCTTTTTAACAGCTCAAATTTTGGCTTCATATATGATAACAGGTTGAAAATCCAAAGAATGTCCGAACTTTAATACCAGATACTGAAAATATTTTATTATGATTATTGGCTAATTTAAAAAAATATGAAGCTAATTAATTAACCATGATTAGTAGGGTTGATATGATCCTGCTTGGCACATGACATAAATCCAACAAATCTGCTAAGTTTTTGGTAAACCACATGATCCAAATGCTGTATGAATCTTGTTTCATGTTAACTTACAGATTTCCTACCCAACTGCATTATGTCGGAACCTAGCAAAAAACCCTACTCTATAGTCTATGCCCCTTGTTAGCTCCTCATTTTTTTATGAACTGAGAATCTCTTTGATTACATAATTATCATGTGAGACAGAAGATTAAGGTGCGAAGCAGTTTAATTACGAAACAGTTTATTTCATCTGTAGTGATTAATCTTGTTTTTGCCTCTGATTTTTTTCTTAGTCAATATAAAACTAGAGAAACAACCAGATACATTGGCAAATACATAAGGTAAGAAACACAATCGTCTTGAAACTATAATGAAAGAACAAAAAACAAGACCAACGGAAGAACAAACAGAAACTAGCAACCACTGACTAAATTTTCGAAGCCATGACAAAGAAACACAGATCTCTAACATACCCGTCGTAAAATTTAAAAGACAACGGGAAGCATACTGAGTTTTACAAGACATCCAAGTTTTTGCCTCTGATTTTAGTGTTGTTCTACATTAACCTTAGAGTACTAGGCAAATACATACATGCAGGTAGACCTAATAATTTTAGACATGACACAGTTACACGACACAAAAACAATACAAATATAACATATGAGATGACACGAATTAAAATTAGGTAAAAATTGTATATCAATATTATAAAAACTAAAAATAAAATTTTATATTTTCCGTGCCAATACAAATTTTGACACAAAATTTTCGTGTTTTACACAATACGAACATAATTTTATATGACACGAAAACGAATTAAAAACACAAATTACTAGGTCTACACGCAGGTGAGGTAAATATACCATTAACCTTGTGTATTTTACATCCATGCCAATATCTAGCACATGTACATGGTTAATTAATACTCAAAAAAAAAAAACCAGATATACCACTGGACCACTGTTGAACCCACTTCACTTTCTCTCGAAGCTACGTGTTTCTATCCGGTCTACTGTTTTTCTTTCCTTGTCTTTTCTACCAAAAACTATGTGCTAAAGACTATACATCCAAATAATGCAATTGATTCTATTACTGATAAGACTTCTAAGAACAGAAATTCAATCTCAGCCTCCAACTCTTGAGATCCAAGAACAGCTATCAAAAAGCTAGCAAAACAAAAGCTTAAGATAAAAGCATTGTGTAGTGATGAACTGGTAATGAAAGGGTTGGCAACTACGTTGTGCAGCCTTTATTTTGTCGACACTCGACAGCTCCATGTACACCTAATCTAAGCCTTTCGATAACATATATGAAACATGTGAAGACAAAAGTTAGTGCACATTGTAACGCATAAGAAGGGAGATGCCATTGCCACCAGCTTGAAGCTTTGTTTGTACTATGGTTTTTGAAACAGATAATTAAATAAAACAGTTGGTTTTTCTGCAGATGGAAGTGGTGACTGCTTACCAACCAACAGATTTTGCTGGTATCAATGATACATGAACAAGAACAAAGAAACCAACATGGCCCTGCTATATGATTCTTGTTACATTATTACCCTTGCATTTTTTGTAATTTTGTTCCTTTATTACCTTTAATTGATTTATAAGATATGAGTTGCTTGGTAATAATTTTTCATCATTTTATCAGCATGTGAAATTTGAGAGTCTTCTACAAGATTATATAAGAAATGTTCTCTCAAGTAGATATGGTTTATGATTCTAGCATAGAGATAGCAAGATCCAAGTTAGTACACTTGAAAATCAAGTTGTTAATGGTCACTTACAAGTATGATTTGATTCCATAATTAATATATGACTTTTATGTAAAAAAAAATATAAGTGCATCAATTCGATCTTTAAAATTTAAAAATAAAGTTAATCAACCCCATAATTGATCAAATCAAATTTAATTAGAATGATATAATGACCCGTTACCACATTTTTCACCTTATTTTACAAAATTTATACGGTTGGGCTGTCTGTGATACTTAACTTTCCATTTAAGGTTAAACAATTTCATAAAATATTGTTTATATTACATACATCCCCTATCTTACTTAATAAGCAAGTAGTACTGCACACATGTCAAAATACAGAAAATAAATGATCGTACCTCATATATCTTAGTCGGTTTGTCACATTGTCCATTATGTGTAGCCGTACTCCACAAATATTGGATCTCACCATCATCAAAACCTGAAATGTTAAAATTGGGGAGTGAGCAAACCACGGCTCAGTAAGAGAGTTATATGTCACACTTGATATTCAGCTACTATATGCTGAAAATACTTTTTCATTTTCTTCAAAATCTTCCTAGCTGGCTCTAGGCACACATGTAGGAAGGATACTACAGTTAGCTAGAGATCCAGATAGAGTAAGGCATGTATTTTAAAATACCTGACTTGTTCCGGAACCTAGAAGTAACGGTAGAGAGTACTATATTCATTGTTCTCAAAACAATATAATTTTCGTTTTTTCCACGGAGTAAACCACTTATTTCTTTTCACATTCAGTATACTTTAAAACACGTGACAATATAGTGATTTGTAAATATTCAATCATTGGATAAACACTTTTGCGATTATTTCTATCTTAGAAATAATTTTTATGTTATTCTTTTAGAATAAACATTTATTTCTCTTTAATTCAGTAACCGTATCTTACAATTCAGTAAAACAGTAATATTCAGTAAAACAGTAGTTAGATACGGTTCACTCAGTAAACAGTAAACAGTAGCTACCAATTCAGTAAATAGTATACGGTAACTTTCAGTTCAATAAACAGTAAATGATAGCTTTTAGTTCAGTAAAACAGTAATCAGTAGCTACCATTTCAGTATACAGTACAGTTTTGTAAACACAATGTTTTGGTACGGTTTTGCTCAGTAAACAATAAACAATAATCAGTACAGTATTTCAGTACAGTAAACAGTACAGTATAGTACAGTAAACAGGATTCAGTAAATCCTTTCAGTAAACAGAAATCAATAAGTTGAGACTAGGCATCACTTTACAATTAAATCATGCTATCATCGTTCCCCCAGGAACATAAGTCGCCCGCTTTGGGGTGCACCCGTAGGCCATCACCCCTCACGGCTTTCTCGGAGTATGCCCTTAGGCCAAAACTCCAAATTCGCGTTCTCACTGGGACACAACTAGATCTATGGTCATAATCTATATTGTGACGCCTTGGGGTGCACCCGCTGGTCCACCAACCCGAGCCATCGCCCCAGGCGGGTCACTCAGCTACATGAATAGTAATGCATGAAACTCGGGACCTAAAGTCTCACAAATCAATTTAAACCGCACCATAGCTTTTATGGATTTTAAACACAGTAAATTGAAATATTTCTCAAATATTCATAAGGCTCACATGTAATAAAATCATCACCTTTATGAAATTTATAATTTAAATCACATTTCTCAAAATATTTCATAAAGGTATAAATCATATTTTTTATACGTTGAAAACAGTTATAAAATAGTCACACTGTAAAACAAATCTCATGACAGTGTCTTTTTCACCGTAACACATGTATGCACACCTTTCCGTGCTATCAATCGAAAACATGGTTTTTAAAATCATCGGAATTCAATTCAAATATTTTTGTAATTTATGGAAAAATAAAATATTTATTTTCCAATTTCAATAATTCCGTCACCATGTATTCTTCTAAAAACACGT
This sequence comes from Heritiera fomes, assembly GCA_032173925.1. Lineage (NCBI taxonomy): Eukaryota > Viridiplantae > Streptophyta > Magnoliopsida > Malvales > Malvaceae > Heritiera > Heritiera fomes. Next base: position 7,308,528 of record JAPDPM010000015.1, read on the forward strand.
GTAGAGACCTCTAGTCTTGAAATCATAGTTTTTCATCATTTCTTAACCTTTATGGAATTTATATAATTATTTATTTTCATAATTAAAACCATAAAGGTTTTATATGAAATCAAGTGAATATTTAAGAATATTTAAGAATATTTATAAAAATATTCACTTCAGTCTCTTTTTCATTTTTATCTCGTTTCACGTGAAATATCACCTATCGGGTGAATTTTCGGTGATTTCCTTTTCACGAAAACATTAATATTTTAAAATTAAATATCACTATATTCATGTTTTATGAAATTTAATCGGTTTCTCGATTTTCGTACTTGAAAATCATTTTTCGTGAAACCAAATCACTTATTTTAATTTTCGATAATTTTTGATAATTTTCGGTAAATTTTCGGCAGTATATCGGTTGCCGATTGGCTAGCCTCCTGCATGAAAAATACAGTTTATATTCCTCAAACGGTATTTCACCACAATTACAAACCAATAAATCACCACAAATTTTAAACCGATAATTATCAAACGCATTTATAAAATTAAATGCAACTTAAAAACATGTGACCGAATATCCTTACAGGCGGCACATGTCTCACTTACCTGTCACGGGTCGGCGACTATAAGATTCGATTCTACACTACTGTGGACTCTAATTTCATATAATTGAAATTGGAAATTAAATAAATAATGAATATTGCTTTCAGTTAAGTGAAAAGCTCCTTAACTTAGGATGAAAAGGGAACAATTTCTGTGAAATACTCGACGGGCGAGTACCATGAAAAAAAGACTCACCAATGGGCGAGCAAGGTAATGGTGTGATCGCTAATGGATTATGGCGAGGGCGAATTGTAAGTTCGCCAAGTTAATTGGTAGAATGATCGTTCAAATGAACTTAAAATTGATCGCCCAATGAGTGAGAGGGCGAGTAGGATTCAATGGCCTAATTGGCAAATAGGTGAGTTCGCCAAGGCTGTGATTAGATGATGGCCTGTGTGTGGCGAGTAATGTGATCGCCTAATTCTCAATGTAATCGCCCAGGGGAAGTAATCAGCTCAAAATTTGTCCTTTCTTGAGATGGAATCAAGATAATAGAAAGAATGCCAATAAGCAAGTAAAGACAAATGTTAACGCCAATTGGCAAGTTGATAACTAATGGGCGAGCGTGAGAATATTGGCGAAGATGAAGGTTGGCGAACTGATGTAGTGTGGCGAGCTGAGGCCTCAAGTTGACCAGGCGAACTGGTATCAGCATGGACAAAATGAAAAGAGATTCAAAGCAATTTGCAGCCAAAATTGACTTTGTAAGTCATACGGTTGAAGACAATAAATAGAGAACGGTTAAAGTCAATAAAGGAATTAACCTTATTGGTTAAGGAGTAAGACAAAGGTGCAATAAGTCAAGGAAAGAGGCTGTGGACTTCACGCCATTGGCTTCTCCTGACAGTTGGTTTAGACAATTAATGGCAAGTGAAGTAAGTCAAAATGTGCAGAGAATAGCTTCCCATAGTCGTTCCTTTTGCTGCAGTTTTTTTCTGTTTTAAATGAATGAAAGACGTGAAATAAATGAAAGAAGGTGGGATAAGGCCAAGTGAGGGGCTCTGATTGGATAGCATGGCTATATAAGGAGAAACAATTGAGGAAGACCGGCTTAGCAAACTTCATCTTCCTTCCGAAAACTATGCAACTGCAAGTTTATGTTCTGATTTTCTCTCATTTCTACCATGCCCGATTTACTACACTTCACCCTTAAGTTGGCTAAACAAGTAAACCAGCTTGCAAAACCTTTCCTTCATAGTTGATGAACTAAAGGAATAAGCAAAGTGAGGCTAACAGGAGACAAAAAGAATTCTGTTCTGGAAGTGCAGTTGATTAAGGTGAGATTTAATGGTTCTTGAGATTTAATGATATATTTCTATGATTTCAAGTATGAGAAGCATAAGTATAGTCTTGCTTTTGATTTATTCTTGATAGATCATAGAAATAGAATAAATTCATATCTTGAAGTAGATGAAGTATAAAATGAAACTAGGTTGATATTGTAGTAGAATGATGGCAAAATACTGGAAAAGTGGTGAGTATGGCGACTATGGTGATCGCCCATGTTGAGTGTTAGTAATCGGATATGTGGCGAGTAAGAAATAAAAAACTCACCAAAGTTGTTGTCAAGTGGGTGAGGTCGCCCAACGCTAGTTTAATTCATGGGCAAGCTCAATTCTTTATAGAAAACAGTGTAGGGCGAGCTCAAATAAATGTTTATTGGGCGAGTTGAAATGTTGGGCGAACTCCCACATTTAAGCCAATGTAGGGCTAGTGAAGTGAATGTTGGGCGAACTCCCAAATATGTTATTGTCGATTTATGGTGGGCGAGCTCCCACGTGTAAGCCATAAATTGAATGGCGAGCTCAGTCGGGCGAGCTAGTTAGAGCTCTTTTGGGCGAGTAGTCCTTTGTTTTATCTCAATCTCGCCAAGTGATATGAAATGAAAATATTAATAGAATTTATAAATTATTTGCAGTCGGGAATTATGAACTCGGTGAATGTGATTTGGAAGACGAAAAGGAAGCAAGGCTTCGTTAAACCAAGTAAGGGAGATATGTGTGAAGTGAATGCATGTCCTGTGGAATAAATTTTATGAAAATATTGAGATAAATGTTTTGTTTTTTTTACATGCATTGTTTTGATAATTGTTGTGATAATGGGTGTGAATTGGGCGAGCTAAAATCCAACCATTATGTTATAATTGGGTACAGAGCGGGCGAGCCCTTGTTTTCTAAGATTGGGCGAACTGTTACGGCGGGCGAGCCAAAACTTTTATCATTTTGTGCGTAGAACCCTTTTATTATATTTTGGGGCAAGTGGCTTTGTTTTAGAAAAAAAATACCCGAGCGAGCTAAATGGGCGAACCCTTTTAATGTGGCTTTGGGGCGGGCGACCCCTATTTTCATGTAATGGGCGAGTTGACCATGGAGTGCCGCTTTTGGGCGAGTTGACCATGGCAACTCTATGATGGGCGAGCCGCTTTGGCGAGTCAATTTTACTTGTTAAAAGCAATGGTTGGCGGGCGACTACTTGTCACCCCACTTTCTAATTTACCATGAGCGAGCCGGGCTGGCGAGCTGACCATGGCGAACAGATTTCAATGGTATTTTCTTAAGGAAAAATGAGCCATTTTAATATCTTGAAAATAGAAAATATATACCATTTTGGGCGAATTGACTAATGGGTGAACCAGTGAGGGCGAGCCAGTATACTTGTTGTTTTGAAAACAAAGTTTGGCGGGCGAACACAAGTTCACCACCCTAGGCGAGCTGCCATGGGCGAGCCATATTGGGCGAGTTGACCATGGGTGAGCAGGTTTTAAACATTGAGATTTTGAAATGTTTTCAAGTTGTTTTGTAAACAGAAAGCCTAAACCTTTTTGGGAATTAAATCATTTGAGTAAATGATAATGTAGGTGAGATAATCCCTTAAAGGTTTTCATGAGATATAAAAGTGATTTTTGAGACTTTAGGCCTCGAGTTCATGCATTGTTATTCATGTAGTTGCATGACCCACCTGGGGCGGTGGCTCGGGTCGATGGACCAACGGGTGCACCTCAAGGCGTCACAGGGCTGATGGACCCGCCAAGTCATCAGCGGTCTCGAGGTCACTTGTCAAGTGGACCCGAGGACCATCTATAGATTATAGCCATAGATCTAGTTGAGATAGCCGTGAGGGGCGATGGCCTACAGGAGCACCCCAAAAGCGGATTACTTGTGTTCCTTGGAGAAACAATGAGAGCATGATTTGTTTGATGCATAGTCTCAACTTACTGATTTCTGTTTACTGAGAGGATTTGTGAAATCCTATTTACTGTTTACTGCATTTTAAAGTAAACTGATTAGTATGTGATTTTGGGATGGTGTATTGAGATGCGGTTTACTATAACCACTGTTTTTCTATTTGATGTGATTTTAGGAAAAACAAATAAATTGTGGCATATAGTTTTGCTTAATTAAAGCAGCATACGTTTCCTTTACTAAGCGCGTAGTTCGCTCACCCCTTTGTTTTAACTCCACAGATAAAAAATACGGAGTTAAGAGAATTAGCTTCCAGATGGATATAGTTATGTATAGAGCGCTGAGGCATATTATGTTAAACGAGACATGTACAATCTCTTCTCTTTTACATTTCAGACATAAGTATACAGTACTACTTTAATGAAACCAAGAGAATAGGGGATGTCGGATGTAAGAAATAATGAAAAGAATTTCATATTCCGTATTTGTTAAATAAATGATTATCATTACTGTTGAGTGTGAATGGCATCACAGACAGCCCAACCGGTAAAGTTGTATGGAAATACATGAAAATTGTGGTAACGGGATGTTACAGCGACCACCTCGTTTGTCGCACCCGTGTTCACCTCGCCCGATTTCCTCTGCTCGGTCATCAAGAGAATTTTCTGGAAATTAAATTCCAAAATTTAGAATTTTTTCATAATTATTTAAATTAAATACTCGAAATTAATTTTCGAAATTCTTACCGAATTTTTCGAATTTTTTTTGAGTTTTTCGAATTTCCAGGATTCTCCGATATTTCTGAAATTTCCAAATTCCAGATATTTCCCTTCTTCTCTTTTCTTTTCTTTCTTTTTCTTTTCTTTTCTTTTTCTTTTTTTCCTTTTTCCTTTTCTTTTCTTTTTCTTTTTCTTTTCTTTCTTCCCAGTTGGACCGGTCACCTCCCCTCACCACCGGTTCTTCTCCGGTGGCCAGTTCTCCTACGATTCGGTGGCCCCTCAACTGGCCGGCACCACGACGAAGCCGGATCTGACCTCCGTTTATCCCGAATCGATGGCACGGCGGCAAATCTACTCAGTTTTGGTTCGGTTCCTACCGCCTCTTCGTTCTCCTTCCTCCACCGTTCACCGCCTCTCCGATGGCCTCCTACCTCTTCCTCTTCCTCCGACAACACTTCAGTGGCAGTAGCGGTGGCCAATTTGGCCGGCACCGCCAGTTCCTCTTTTCCTTTTTCTTCTCGGCTTCCGTCGGATTTTCCTTCTTTCTGTTTCTGTTTCTCCTTTCTTCCGTTGGTCACGGGCTTCTCCTCTCCCTGCTGGCGCCATTTCACTCTTTTCCTTTCTCCCTCGCAAGCGGTGGCAGCTCCGCCGCTGTCGACCCTTTGGCTGGGAAGGATTGGGTCCTTCCCTGATTCTTCCTTTCTTCTCTCTTTTATTTCTTTTCTTTTATTATCTTCATTATACATATAATATATGATATATTTATATGGTGTATTAATATATATATATATATATATATCTAGTATATATATATATATATATACACTTTAAAATTAAATAACATTTATATATATTTATATAAATGTAATACTACAATATATATTGTATTTACAATATATATATACAAACTTTAATGTAAAATACTATTTACATTTATTATATATGTATATATTTATATATACATAAAATATACATATGTGCTATTTAAATTTATGAAATAGTATATATTCATATATATACTAAAGTATAATAATATATACTATATATCATTTACGTACATATGTATTTGTATAAAAATATATTTATATAATATATAATTATATAAATATATATCATATTCATTTCTTATTTTCTTATTTAATTTGGATTTCCATTTATCCAAATTAAATTTCCTTTCTTCTATATTTTCTATAATTCCAACCTTATTTTTTCTAATTTAACTTTCCTTCACTCGGATTTCCACCATCCGTTCTTTTTTCAATTCTCGGGATTTTCACCAATATCTCATTCTCACAATTTTATTTATTTATTTCCACTAATCTATTTTCTTTAATATTAATTTTCAATAATTAAAAAATTTACGATTATCACAAATGATTAATAAAAAAATTGAAATTGGCTTAGATTGATCAGTTGATTGGTTTTTATCGGATTTAATTATTAAAAATTATATAATTACATAAAATATTTTTATGTTTATATTATTTGTTATATACATTATATATTATATAAAATTAGATTTAAATCCGTGCAATGTACAGTGACAATTTTAATTTATAATAATTTTACAAAAGTAAAATAAAATTTGAAAAAATTATTTTAAAATACATGTTGAATAATATATTAAAAAACTTGATGCATATACAAAATATATATAAATTAAAAAAATAAAAAAATAAATACTAATTAAAAAGATTATAGAAAAATTAAATATCACAAATATTAATATATTTAAATAGCTACAATTTTAATGAAAATAATTTTTACTTCATTAATCATTCATAAATTATTGGTTAATATTGAATATTTTAAATTGATTTATTTTTAAAATTTGAATTTAAATGATTTCAAATTAATCTTATAAAATTAATTAGTGTTGAAAACTTTATCTTTAAGGGTTTTTAAAAAAATTATTTATAATTCTCAAACATTAAAGCAAATATAAACGTAAATAAAAATAAATTATTATTTAAATTTTTAAAATTTAAATTAATTTAAAATAATTAAATACAATATTTAAGATAATACACGTTTTTAATTAATAGATAATCCATTTGAATTTGTTTTACCAGAAAATTTATTGAATAAATAAATCTAAAAAAAGAAATGAAAATTGAAAAAAAGACATGAAAATTTATTTCAATACTAAGATATATAGCTTAAATACCCCATTTTAATTTTTCGATAAAAGATTTAAAAATTTAAAGTAGTTCCAATAAAAATATATGGATATTTTTTTATTTTAAAAATAACATAATAAGTAATAACAGAAAATTGAAATTCTAAGATAAATTTTATTTGATCTAAATGAAATTGATTTAAATGAAGATAATACGATTAAAATATAATTTTTTTAAAATTTCATATATTTTAAAATTAAATAATTAATGAAATAAGGTTATTTATAAAAAATCTAAAATTAATTTATTATTACAAGAGCTTTGGGTTTTAGTTATTTGTATAAGATATATGATTATTATTAAAAACTAAATCTTATTTAAATAAAAAATGTAACTTTGGATCAACGATCAGATGATTCTTCATAAACATTTTATACTTTAGCGATCAAAAAAATTCATCTCACCACACATGTCACATGTTTATATAAAATACATGTTTTTTTCTTTAAAAATGTTCATCCAAGTAAAAAATTTATAACAAAATTAATTATTTCTTTACTCATCTTTTATCAATATATATGTACTGTTGTTATATACATTAGTTGTAGTAATAATTAATTTGGTATAAATTTTTTTTTTATGGATACACTTTTTTAAAGAAAAAGATAAATGAATTTTATATGAACACGTGATATGTGTGGTAAGATGAATTTTTTTCATCTTTAGAGTATAAAATGTCTACAAAAAATCACTTAAACATTGATCAATATTACACTTCTAATTTCAATAAGATTCAATTTTTTATAATAATCTTATGTCTTATATAAAAAAATAAAAGCCAAAACTCTTGGCTAAAAATAAAATATCCTAGGAAGATATCTTAACTTTTTTATACTCAAAATAATAAATTGATTATCTTTCAAAAAAATAATAAATTGATTTTAATTTTTATATAATAATCCTATTCAATTTATTATTTAATTTTAAAATATTTGAAATTTAAAAATAGATTTCAACTATATTATCTTAATTTAAATCAAATAAAATTTATCTCAGACTTTAAATTTTTTATCATCTATTATGTTATTTTTAAATTAAAAAAATCCATGTATTTTGATCAAAATTATCTTAAAATTTTAAATCTTTTATCAAAAACATTAAAACTAGATATTTAAGTCTATATATTTTAGTATTAAATTAAGCTTCCATATCTTTTTTCAATTTTTATTTATTCTTTTTTTTAGAATTATTTGTTCAATCATTTTATTTGGAAAAAAAATGTCCATACGGATTATCTATTCTCTTGAAAAGTGTATGATATTAAATATTGTATTTAATTTTTTTGAATTGATTTGAATTTTAAAAAACTTAAAAAATAAATTATTTTTAGTTTTATTTCTATTAAAATTTTTACTTTACTTAGCCTTTATGTTTGACACTATTATAAATAATTTTTAAAAAAAAACCTAAAAACTAGAGTTTTTCAACACTAATTAATTTTATAAGATTAATTTGGAGTCATCTAAATTTAAATTTTAAAAATAAATTAGTTTCAAATATGAAATATTAACCAATAATATATTAATGATTAATATATTAAGGATTGTTTTCATTAAAATGGTAGTTATTTAATTCATTTATTAAATATTTAAGATTTGTAATATTTAATCCTTCTTTAATTTTTTTAATTGTTATTTGATTTTGAATTATTTTTTAATTTGTGTATTCTATATATGCATCAAATTTTTATACATTATTCAACATGTATTTCAAAAAAATTTTATAATTTTATTCTTTAAAAAATTTTATAATTTTATTTTTTAAAAAATTATTATAAATTAAAATAATCACTGTGCATCGCACAGGTTTAAATATAGTATTTTTTAATGTATATAACAACAATACATATATATATATTGATAAAAGATGAGTAAAAAAGTTGATAAATGATACGGAATTTTTTAATTTTAATATATATATATATAGATATTTATATTTTAGAAATTGAAATAGATAATTGATTCAAAAAGATAATTAATTTATTTTGTAATTTTAATGTTTATAGATTCCTATCTTGTAGAAAATTGAATAAAATTATTATTTTTATTTTAAGATATTACACAGGTCAAATTTTTAGCACATCCACATAAGATGTTTTACTCTGAGTCAACTACATTGACTTATATATATAAGATAAATAATATTATATACAATTTTAAAATATCATGTAAATTATATTGTATTTATATTATATAAAAATATATTTAAAAACAAACTAATAATATCTTTTAATTCGATGCATTTAAATTATCAATTTTAAAAATCGATAATCAATCAAATTAATTATTTTTTTAATCAAATAATATCAAATTGAATGAACAGAACCAAATTTAACCGATTTTGATCAATTAAATGGATTATAACTCATTAAAATGTTCACCTCTCACATTCACAAGAAAATAGAAATTGAACAAAAGAAAAGGGAATGTGATTAGAGGGTATTCATGTAAATATGTATAAAAACAGAGATCATTTGAGTCTTTTCACTGACAAAAGCAAAAATCACACCAAATGCCGAACAAGGAGGCAAGTGGAACTGGTTTTTGCACTCCCGAATATCTCATTCTAGCTTAGCTGGTATATATCGAACAGTGGGCCATGCATGTATTTGCTCTTTGTTTTGTCCACCTTCCCTTCTTTTATATAAAGAGCCTTCCGTCCATGGTTCTCTGCAGTTCTCTGAAAGAAAACCCTCTTTCTTCTTTAGTAGTTTCCTCTCTTTTCACATTCCAAACCAAATAACAAAGCTAGGAAGAATTGCATACACAGCAGAAGGTAGCCATGACAAAAGTGGGGAAGCTAACAAAGCTGAAGTCCGCAGTGAAAAGATGGCCATCATTAACGAAGCTGACCCGCAGCAGCAGTGCCATAGCGGCTGCAGAGTCCGGAGACAAGTCAATCCCGAAGGATCTTCATGCAGTTTATGTTGGAAAGTCGCGGCGGAGATACCTGGTAGGTTCTGAGATCATCTGCCATCCTCTGTTGCAAGAGCTGATCGATAGGTCCTCTGGTGGCGGTAATGGAATTGATGATGATGGTCATGAAGTCGTGGTTTCTTGCGAGGTTGTTTTGTTTGAGCACTTGCTTTGGATGCTTGAGAACGATGGGGCCCAGTTGGGGTCCATGGAAGAGCTGGTTGAGTTCTACACTTGCTAACAAAAGGGAAGGAAAGAAAAAGCTAAAGCCTTGTCAAAGCTGTAAAAAAAAGAGAATAATAATGAAAATTAAGTAGTATATGCAGTTAATTTAGTGTTTGTTATGTCCTTTGGGACGGTGAGGATTAACCCCTTTGATTTTGCTGCGGGAAGAAAATTTCTTTTTTCCCTGAAATGCTTGGTAAGAACTGTTACTGTCATATGTTCAGTTGTTCACAACCAAAATGGTTGAGAAATGGAAATTTGGCTGCTATTCAATCTTCTAATTTCTTCTTTCTTTTTCATTTTCGTTGAAAATTATAACTTGTTCATTGATGCTAGCTAGGCAATTGTGGAATGAGAGACCTAATTATCAACCCTTTGTGCCATCATAGAATAAGGTTGGCAAACAGAGATCAAATCAGAAAAGCTGCTTTAGTTCACTTTACTGAAATTTTTTAAAGGAAGCAATCCTCCTAAGAGCTTTATAATTAATTTCCCTGGAGAAATGAGAAAAAGAAGAACAGGAATCCCTTCTCCTGAAAATTTCAGCCGGTGTAGTTTGCTTTGCTAGGAGCTACCAAATTCAAGCTCAAAAATGTTTGATGCAAGCCCTACAAACGTCTGGAACCTTTTCTCCACAACTGTTCTAACATTTGAGTCACTTCAGTAATTTCAGAGTTAAAAACTTAGCAGTCTTGTACGTGTTGATGGAGAGGAAAGTCCTGTATTTCAGTTGGTCGCCTTTGTCATGACTCCCAGACAGCTAAATCTCATTCAAGATTGCTCATAGAATCTTTATGGGGTTATGCCAAATATTTCTTATCCAAAGGCTTCTCTTACTCTACCATCCATGGTTGATGCACTTAAGCAAGTTATTTCAACCTTTTCTTCTACTTCTCCAGGGATCTGCAGTGAATTAAAGTGCTTCTGATTTCAACCCCAAAGCTAATGTTATCCCAGCTAGCCAGCAGATGAAAATTTTTCCAATCTTAAGGCAAAATCTTAATTTCTCCATGCACCAGGGGACAAAAATTCTGTTGGTTGGCATAGTATATTCTTGCAAATTAACAAGAGCTTTTTCAGGAGTTAGGTTCAGCAAATCAGCACCAAACTCTATACATTAATCAAAGGGAGAGTGGGCTTTGAAATAAGAAAATGGGGTTTGGATTTTAAATGATATTAATTTAACTATAAAACATGTTGACATAAATTAATTAAGAAATGCATAGTTTTTTAAGCTGCCGAATGATTGAGTAGTTGGAGATGCTTTTGTAACATCCACGCATTGACACTAAGTCGACAGAATTATGCCACCAATTTGGAAATTACAGCTATTAAATTATTGGAACTGCAACTTTGGTGATCTCAAGCTTCCTGTTTCTTAGCAATTCTAGCTATTTTTAGGAAATAACTACCAAAACCTGGATTAACACTCAAAACTGTGAGGTGACTCTGTTTACCACTTGCTAAAGAAAGAAGATTGCACGTCCAAATCATTACTGCAGAAAACAGCTGTAAAATCATGCATAGCATGGGCATGTGACTTTTCTTTCATTTTTTTCGTGCTGGAAGAGTATATGCCAAGGTCAGGGGGAATTGAGTGTGACAATTTCTTGAATATAGTCAATTATTTCATGTTCCGTTGTCTCCATTCTGATAGCGACAAAAGGCACCCCAAGCACCACAAGAGCTAGCCAGCACAGTGGTTGGTATATGATTGGCGAGGGTCCTGCGCCCGCCAAATGATCTATCCGTGTGCGCTTACCACGGGCAGCATGCCTGAGACAGGCTTTACCGGCTTTTGCCGCCAAGTTCTAGGTAAAACAATCAGATATGGAATCTATCATACAATCAATCACATGCACAAAATAAGATTTACGTGATTAATATATCTAGTCCATGGCCGGACTAGATTTTTCTTATTGATTTTCTGAAAAGTTTTACTAGAAGAGATATTGCTACGAAGCATAAGATTTCAGATGCAATAAACAGCTAGGGAGTAGAGGAACTTGGGGTATTGTTGGGACAATTGGGCAAATTGTAATGAACTATGATGGATCAATGCTTGCTTCCCAACTGGCAACAATCAATGCAAGTTATGGCTTGGAATCAGCATGATTCTTGTTTTTGTGACTAGATGCAAAGAATGCTAACATGAATAATTGAGTAGCACAAGTTTTTGTACCACTCTTTAAACCGACAAGCAAGTTGGCTTGCCAGCTGCAATGTTTGATCAATGTTGTCCCAACGCAGATTTGTTCTTCATATCCCCATATCTGATCCTGCATCTTTCCAACCGTGCAGTTGACCAAAGCATGATCATTAACCTAAAAAGCTTAAAGTTAGAAAGGGTAATTAACCAAAGGATCTTTTATTTACAAATCTCCATCATTACAAGAAAGATTCACATGGCTTCATTCTTTAAGTACAAGCAAGCAACTCTAAGCCCAGGCTGCGATGGGCAGTGCTTGATTATTCCCGGAAAATACATTTCCACACCCTCAATTAACACGGACAATCATCTTCCGTTTAGCCCTTCTCATAATCCACTCCTCAAATTCCTTTGCATCGTAAGGAATCCTCAAAACGCCTTCAACGCAAAAGCCATATTCTTCAGCCGATTTGCATAGCATCTCCATGAAATCTGCGTCACTTAGGGTTGTTGTATGCACGATGAACCGCCTTTTATCATCGTTGACCCCTACGCTTACCGGAACATAGCCTTTCGGGGTCAAAGGAGGAACCCCGAATCGCTTAATCCTTCGAGTTCCGATCGATCTGTGCAGCTTACTAGCTCTTACTCCCATAATATCAAAACCCTCTACAGTCTTGATCAATCTTCTCTAAGCTTCGGTAGACCAAGATATATGGTAAGGATGCCATACGTTCTTGCCCTTCCTAACCCATTTCCATCCCCATTAGAGGCGTTAAATCAAGATAGTTGTAAGTCATTTCAGTGAAAGCGACTTCTTAAATTTAATGAGCTAAATTGTGTCGAAGGTGAAAGGCGACATACCTCTAGTCAAATTAAATTAAACTAAAATAGTAGTTCATGTGAATAATTTGTCCATAATTTAAAATTGTCTAAAGAAGGTTCTCATCTTATCATTTTGACGAAAAATTTGATAATTTTAGATATAATGTAAAAAAAAAACCACAAACATGATATTTTAAAAAAATTTAATAAAAATTGTATATAAATTTGATAAAAATTAAAAATTTGTATTTATCTTTTTGATGTAAATTTTAATATAATTTTTTTTGTATTTTAAACAATACATATGAATATAATTTAATACAATATGAATACAAATTATTAGATCAATCTGACCTAATAATTATTAAAAAAAATTGACTACCGTCCCTCTAGATTTGTGCTAACTGGTAAGGGCCTATCGTGGTACGAGTGTTGTACTTAAATGAATATTTTTGTAACACATGACTGTAATTTACTAAAATGTTTATTAAATGTATTGTTAGCTATGCCTTTGGCTTCGCAAGGACAAATTCAAGTGTCCCTGAAAATGACTGGCCCAGAATTAGTGTATTAATGTGACCAATTAAATTTGTTATACTCAAAAAACTACTTTAATATTACTTTATGATAAAGAAAATATCTTATCATACGAAAACAAATTGATAGAAATTTTTTTTTGAAACAAATTGGTGCAAATTTTTTGTACAAAAAATGTAAGCTAATGTTTTATTCACTTTTATCTAATGTTTATACAATCTTCAAAAAAAAATGTAGACTAATAAGAGAAGTAAGAGAGTTTTATTGGTTACTCAAAACATATTTATCCATAAATCTAACGCCAAACTATATTGGCCTTTATATATATCAATGCCACTAAAGTTTATAATTTTGAAAAAAAGAAATGCAAGCATTATATTTATAGAAAAATGGACAGTTGATGGCGTTTATTTAACAGCATTTTACTAAAATCACCTCTAAATTTTGCCTTTTCTATGCAAGCAGTTTCGGCAAACAAACGCCTGTATTAAAAATGTGCAAATAAATGATGTAAAAAAAAGTAAATTATCTTTTTGGTGATTATTAAATATATTGTCAATAAAATTTTTAAATTTTAGAAATAGAGTTAAGATAATAACACATGTTTCACTTGAAATATTAAAAATATAAAATAATATTAGAAAATAATCTTTATATTTATTCATGAGTAAAGATATAAAATGATATTGTGGCATTTATTAATAACATTTTTTTCCTTTTTTTTAACTTCAAATTCTCATTTCCCGTCCTTTCTTCTAAACTTAAAGATTGTAAACAATTTCATAATTACTTAAGTTTAATTTGTTCATTTTTGAATCAAATTTGAATATTTAAATACTTTATTTAAGCTGCTCGCAAGTTATACGAAGCTTTTTATTTTTAATATATATTCTATTATTCAATTATTAAATTACTATTCTAACCTAATATACAACCAAAAAAAACTCTAGACCTCGTACCCATTCACCCACCCAACCCACCTGCCTCCCAAGCGGCGCGTTCATCGGTCTCTCTCTCATTCCAAGCAGACAGCGACCCCTCCTTGCCATCAGCCTCATGCCCTCACCATTAGGCCCTCGTCCCTGCTCTGCATTTCAGTCACTCTCAAGCGTCTTCCTCTCTTGATTCAGCGGGCAGCTGCGAGCTAACGACAGGAGCAAAAGATTACAGCAATAACGAAGGATCCCTATTCCCATTCAGTAGTAGCATCAGGTGAGCGACGAATTTCTTTGATTAAGGTTTGGTTTTTGCAAATCTCCATGTTCCAAAAAAAAAAGCCCAATGTCCCGATTCCAATGATCATTTATTTGAAACTTGATTTTTTTTTGTTTACTTAATAAATTTTTGGAGAATCTGCACCATTTTTGTATAGATGCCTCCCAGTTCTATACTTCTAACGCATAATGGTGGCCTTTGAATTTCGTTACGAGCTTTGAATTATTTAACTGGGCGGCTTGTTTTTTGTTTTATAAATGCCAAAAATTAAAAAGAAATAAAGATTATAAAGGCATTTATAAGCGTCATTAAAAGCTAAAAAAATGTTATCACAGCAACAGTATTTTTTTAAAGGGTACATCTCACTTAAAGTTATAATGATAATCAGATATTATATTCGATGAACAAATAACTTAATAAATTGATAAATACAATAATAATATTTAACAATAATAATAATATTAATAAAAAAAAACATGTTTCCTTTTTTCATTAACGAAAAAGAAAATTCTCTTTGTAGTTTGGGCCTTGAATTCCTCCCAAAGTCCAATAAATGTAAAACCATGAATGAAAGCCCAGTCTGCCCAGATCCAAAAGAGAGAGAAATGGAAAATAAAAGATGCTTCTCCTTTGGTAATTACTGTGACCGTGAACGGTGACAGACGCCGCTTCGGCAATTGCTTTAGCCGTTGTTTGCTTTCGTTATCCCAAAATTTATTTCTCTAAACTTTCAAGTTTTTTTGGTGGAGTTGTTAAGTAGTTTGAATTTTGTTTAAGAATTTGGGAAGAAATGTCAAGGTTTCGCGGGTTATGGCAAGCTTCTTTGAATGCAACCAAGAAAGGTAAAACTTTTTTATCATTAATTTGAATAATCTGTTTATTTTTTAGGGCTTAAATCAAAAAGAATCGAGGCCTTTCTCTGATTTTCTTAGTTTTCCTTGCTAATTGATTTGATTTTTTTTCTTAAACATAGCTCTGACATGGAATGTTGAAGATTGGATTCCTCCAGCTGAAAGATTCATATTCAATTTCAGTTCAAAGGAGGAGCTCAAAAAATGGCATCTTTATTCTGATTCTGAGTTTGGAGGTAACTCTGCACTCACTCAACTTTCAGTTTCTTAGCATGATTTTTTTTCTGAATTAAACTTTTGCATTATTTTGCTAATAATTTTACTTTTCAGGATTGTCTTCGGCTTCATTGGAGATCAAAGATGAGGGGAATGAATCAAGTGGTAATAGTCAATATATTACTATATATTCAACTGTCAATAAGGGTTAATTAAAAAGGCTCTATGGAGATGATTTTGGGCCAATAATTTAATTTGGCATCCATGATTTCCATAAAACTTTTCACCTTGACAACTTCATGTTTTTAAAATCGTTTATTATTTTATCTTATTTGTGTTCCTAATCACTGATGATGGATAATCTCTTTGTTAGGACTTTTCTCTGGGAACCTTTCGTTGGATGTAAGTGAAGGTACAAAATGGAATATAAAAAGGAGCGGCTTCTGTGGAATGCGGTCCAAGAAGGTGTAAATCATTCCAATTCTTTTAGCTGCTTAAATCAATTTTCTAATGTAATTTTGGAATGCCCTGATCATACTAGTTTAGTTAGTTTTACCGAGTCAATATGGATATGCCAATTTTCATATTCCTTGATCATATCTCATTGAGTCTTTAGTACAGACTATGAATTTGGCTACCAAATGGATAGTTGAAATTTTCCAGAAAATGAAAGGTATTACTCAAAGGATGATCTTTAGTCAATGAGTATATGGATGAATCTCTCAAAGGGCTGTTTAAGGTTTATTTGGCCTAGCTGGAGCTTTTATAAAAAGTGCTGGGCAAGTAGAACTTTTTTAAATGTACTGTTAAGAGAAGTTAAATTAGTGTTTAGCAAACTTAATATAAAAGTCTTGCAGAATTTTGAAAGCTATTTAATAGAATTTTTATATATTTTTTATAAATGTAAAAATAAAATAATGAACTTTATTAAATTAAATCACAAGTTTTCAAGTGAAACAAATAAATATACTTTGCTCATTTTATGTACAAAAAAAAAACTTTGCTAATTAAAATATAAAAATTAAGTAAATATAAAATATTCACAAAATAAATTAATTAAAATAAAATCATATAATCCTCTTTATAATTTTGCGAATTATTGAAGAGTCAAGTGAAAATGTAAAGCTTTTCATTGAATACATGTTATTAAAATTAGTACTTTCTGAAAAGACTTTAATTTGTAGCTTCATTAAAAAGTTAAAAATTTTAAAATTTTGAAAGCCAAACACCTGATTTCTGCTTCTACAGTAGATAAACTCTTTCATAAACTAGGCCAAACAAGCACTTAGCTTTATAAATGATGTATAAAATCTTGTTTTTAACTTGTACTTCCAATTACAGATATTTGAAGTGATAATAGTCCCCACAAGAATCTATATGTAGGCTTTCATTTGACGTGGCTTGTTATGTTTGTTTTGCATGCACATTCTTAATCTATTAAAATTTGGTCTTTCTTCAGAGTTGTTTTCTTATATCTTACTTTTTCTTTCTTTAGTCCTTTTATTTCTTTCTTCTTCAGGCTGCTTCATTGTATGTAACCAATATTTTAATTCTAGCCAACCCCTTTCCAAGGTCAGTCTCTAGAATTTTTTTTGGACCCTTATGGCTCTATTTTCCCATTCTTTAGGCGTTTCATGGAGTTGAATGTGTTTGTATTTACATAGTATTTGAGGATTTTAATTCTATTTGTTTCAAATGATTGAATATCATTCCATTCTTGGGAGGATTTCACATGTCGAAAGGTAGTTTCTCTTCATAGATAAAGCAGAATATTTTCGTTTATTGTGTAAGCACTATAACGTGGGTTCTTTTAGTTATATATTTGCATTTAGTGACGCATTTCTTTTTTCTAAATTTATTCTGAAGTTTGATGGCTTCATTGATTTGGATGCATACGATACAATAGCACTAAAGCTGAAAGGAGATGGGAGATGTTACATATCTACAGTGAGTTGTTTTTCTCATGTTGAAATAAACAGATAACAAGGCTTTTAGTTATGATATATATGACTGACAATTGTTGTATTGCATCTTATTAACTTATATGCAGATCTATACAGAAAATTGGGTGAACTCACCTGGACAGCTAGAAGATAATTCATGGCAATCTTTTGTTTTTGTACCCAAAGACAACTGGTACATTGCAAAGGTAAAACTGTCATATTACTCAAGCTCAGATTCTTAGAGATTGATGTTACTGGTTTCAAGTCATGAGGTTCCATGAATCCTGTGTATCACTATATTGGAGAATGCTAGAGGCAGTCACTTTGACAGTCATATTTCAACACTCTTTATCTTATTGGATCACGCCACTGCCTAATTTTACGTGAAGACCTGTTACCTACTATTACAGGTTACTTGAAAGTATTTTTAGCATACACATATTTCAGCTTTTTAACTTCTCAAATGGGTAACCGATTTTCACGTAAAATTAAAAAGTGACGTGGCCCAATAAATTGAGAGTGCTGAAATGTGATTGTTAAAATGACTATCTCTAGCATTCCCCTTACTGCATTTGGAAAAAGCACTGAAATCTTGAACGTGGAATTTAAGTTGATAATGGCCTTGCAAACATGAAATTCAATAATTCCTTTTGGAGGTTTTGCTTCATTGTGTACACCATCTTTCTTTATAACTGTTCAGAGATAAACTATAGTTAGTTCCATAATACCATGCCAAATCTCCCTGTAAGCTAGTGATGCCATCTGTGCACACCACACGTTGTTGCTCTAACACACTTGCAGAATCTGAAAAAGATTTTATATCATGCTTTCTTTCCAATTAAAAGAGAGTTTACAAAAGGATTTGTGTAATTTAACTAATCTGAGTGACTTGCATTATGCGTATGTTCTTATCGTGTTATATCTCAGCTTTACTAACTAAATAAATATATAGATAATGCATGGCAAAAGAAAAGGAGAATGCTTGTATCATAATTTGATGTCTGTGTGCTTTAGTGAACATAATTAGCTTGCGATGAATGAAGCTCTTTCTCTTCATTTATCAGTGGATGTAGTTAGATATTTGAGTGGAAAAGGAAATCTAAAAACTTCTGCACAAAACTAGTAGTTATTTACCGTTATCTGATAAGGGATCACCTTTCAATCAAAAGACTATTTACATATTTTTCTGTTATGGGCTGACAATCCATTTGCAATACAAAAAGAATAACACATTTAGGTTTCTAACTTGAGTTAGAGAGCGGGTATCAGTTTACTTGGTTCCATGCCTTGTGGATTGTTTTTTTAGTGTGGATATTAAGGGACTGATTTATATCAGCAATGCTGAAACAAATGCTAATTTTGAAAACTTTTTCTTCTCTTTAAGTTTAAAAAAATTTTGGGATTTTTGCTTCATACATTGTATTATCTTGCAGATTCCTCTAGCTCATTATTTGCCAACATGGAGAGGAAACGTTATAGATGCAAAATTGGAGATGAATCCATCGCGTATTCTTAGTATGTCTCTATCAGTTAATGCTGAGGGTGGTTTTCCAGGTGCTAAATCTGGGCCAGGTGATTTCAGATTGGAAATTGATTGGATTAAGGCCTTGCGGACAGGCTGAATTACTGAATTCTAGCTTACTGAACATGGAGGCCTTAAATCTAGTGAGTATAACAGTTTGTTTTCGCATGCCCTGTTAAAAAGAAAAGGTTTTGGTTTTGGTTACCAGTGAGCTGTTATATAACTCAATGATACTGGAGGCAGCTCAAGGACTGAGGTCTCGATTTTGAACCCCAGCCGGTAGCCCAAAAGACCAAAATAAATGTTTTGGTTATTAGGTAAGCATATCATTCCTGATCACTGCAATTATTTTTCTTCTAGCTTTTTCCTTCCCCATAACATTTTTCATTTGCATGTCAAACATCAAATGCATAGCTCCTTAGCCAATGATACCTCCAAAATTGAGCATAACAAAACTATTAGGGCCCTTGAAAGCCTGGACTGGTGGAGGAAGCTCACACTTACTAGCCCTTCATTGAGGTCAGAAAGGGACTGATGGAGAAGTAAATATGGCTGTTTATGACGATCATTCATTCTTAAACAATTCCAATCCATCATCCTTTTTTTTTTATTTCTTTTCAATGCTTCGGAGCCTTAGGCATTGTGGAAATTAAGGACAGAAAACGTTTGCTAACTAGGAAAGTCATTCTTGAGTTTACGTTGCTGGCTTGGCTGAACATACTCTTTTTAATTGGATGATTGGAACGAACAGAGCATGGTGTAACAATATTTGAAAGAAAAGTGATCCAAGTTCAATGATTTGAGACACTGTCGTTATCAGGATTCATCCCATATACAAAATAATTGAAGTTCATGCACCTTTTTCCTATCTTTGGGATCACTAAATTTGCGTTTCTATAATATCTGATTATAGAATAATTGAAATATTATATTCTCTCGTATAAAAATGGGTGAACATGTTGACTATAAAAATGTTGAAAATTTACTGATTTAACGTAAGCTCGTGCTACGTATCTTACTCTAATATTGAGACAATACATGTAACTCCAAATAAGGGTAAGGCTGTGAACTATAAAAAAGTATTAAAATAAGTATATATTTCTCTATCATCTCATAGATTATATCATATTTATTTTATATTTTTTTTTGTAAATTATAAAGTGTGTTCAGATCACATCAAGTATGAGATTAATCTTCACTTATGTTTTGTGAAAACTTGATGAGTAAAAATTTGAACACGAAATTTATCGTTATAAATCGTTTTCACTCAAAAACTTAATGAGATCTTATATCACTCAATTATATCATACATACATAAAACAAAAAAAATATATATATATATATATCATATTAATTCTTATTCATTAACATGGAACATTTTTCTAAAATTTTTCAAATCTATAAAAATTTTGTCAACCCTGAATTTGAATATTTTTTTTTAATTTTTATATTAATTTTATATCATATTGTTATATTCCATCTAAAATCATCTATTCACACGCAGATACGCAAAACTAGAGATTAGATCTCTCGGTCACAAAACAAAATCTTTGCTTCCCAAGCTTCTTTCCAAGATTTTTGCGTACAAGTTCCTTCCATATCCATGCAACTTGCAAATTATAAGCGTCTCGACTCGAGAGGGAATAATAAAAAGGTCACGTTGGTCAAAGCAAAGGGCACGTGATTTCCAGGGCCTTCCAACCCAACATCACGTGGGCATTTCAAGCACTCTCTCGTCTCTTCCTTTGGAGTTTGGACCACAGAAATTTCTGGGCTTTGCTGCTTGTCATATCAACAAACTTCATCTCTCTCGATGCCAAATGCCACGCATTTCATTTCTTCATTTGTTCATCAATCAATGTCAAAAGTTCAACTCATAACTCTTAATCTACACCGATTAATTTCTTTGGGTTTGGTCACCTGTTTTTGTTGAATTTTAGATTAAAATTTAACTTGAAATTAATTAAGTAAAACGACTTGTTATCTTTATATGTCTAAAATACTTTCGATTTAATTAATGTTGTATTTGCTTTATTTTCGCTTCAATATTTCCATTGCATGTAAGATTATAGATTTTTTTTTATCACATGACATGAACTCTATGTATAAAGATCACAGCATATCATTTGTTACGATTTTTATACTAACTTTATGTATAAAATTTTTTTTATCATTTTAATTTCGCTTGTAAAATTAAAAAATCTATTAACAAATATTGCATAATTATTCATTTGTTAAAGATAACTAAGTAAAAACTAATTATAAAACTTAATCATTAAATTCAAAAATTTGTTATTATTTATCTCTTTTTATTTTTTTTACCGGGCAAAATTATATGACTTGTCGAGGCGGGTGCATGCATGGTTATGATCCCAAAAGGATTGCCTCAGAACTCAAAAGTTCAATTTGCAGAAACAACATTGGTGGCTTTTACTGATCTTAAAGCCAAATTAGCAGCTTGATTTGACATAAACAATTCCTCGAACCACTAGAAGAACCACCTAGCTACTAACAAATGACAGCACCAACAAAATTTTATAATAAAAAAAGATATTATTTTTTTCTAGAAATTTCAGAGATAATGTAATTAAACCTAAAATTAATGGCAACTTGGGTATGAATAGTGTTAGAAAGAGGAAAAGATGAATCCCCCCATTTCAATCAATTAATCAAGTTGTGAGATGAGCAGTGGATAAGTTAAACAGGTTGTCATTTGCCAATGCCGATGGGAATGAGAGTGACAACACCTGATCAAGCCCAACATCTTACCTCCATAGACCCTGGATGGGCCCCTTCGACTATAGCCTCAAGTTGGTCCAACTTTGATCTTAGGTTAAAAGAATCAAGAATGTCATGAATCATGACAAACTGGAATCTAAAATTTGTATACAAATGGGCAATGAGGTCTTGACATAGTAACAATGAAATGATTTTGAGATTTTATGTTTGAATTTCATTAAATGTGAAAAGTTTATTAAATTTAATATGCTAATTATGATTGTAACTTTGAATGAAAATATACTGTTAAAAATTTTGTATAAAAATAGCTATATATAATATATAGTTGAATATATATATAGATAGATACTAGTACATTTGTCTCCCCTTGGACTACTATCGATTTAATACATTTAAAATTTTAATTTTCTTTATTTTTAAAGGTCAAATATTGATTGACAAAAAACTTTCTTTACTAATTAAACTAACCCATGGACATTTGCCATATTGTTGATCATAGAGAAATTTGTTTTTTTTTAATATATTCAATTGAAGTGGAGTGGAGTACTAATTCCTTTTCATATCTTTTTATCCTTAACTTTAGGTTTTGTACGATAAATTTTTGCACCTAACTTCATCTAACAAAATATCATCTAAAACGATGGTTTAATGATTTATATTAAATTTAAAATTTAAATCTCGAACACATAAAATTCATTGATCTTATCCCCAAATATTTTTTTCTTTACTCAAATGTTTGATAGGATCTTTCACTAACAAGCTACTTTTATTTTTTAACTTTTTTTCTCAAAAAATAAATTGTTAAAAAATATGCAAATGAACAACAAGAATACTATTTTTTTTTATTTTTTTAAGAAAACAATGAGAGTAGTTAAATATCCACCCTAACATGTAACCAAAAAAAAAAACATCAACTTGTCACAATAATTTCCAGCAATGACTAGCTGCAAGCTAATGCCAACAGTTACCAACTTACCAATGGAAAAAAAAAAAGGACAGCGAGTCGGTGAATATCCTAAAATTAGGAGTGAATTTTTTCCAAATACCAATCATTTTCCAGGCTCCTATCCACAAGCTGTGTAGTAAGCTAAGCTGTTAAACAGCAACATCAAAAGTGGGACCCAACCTTTCTATTTTCTTTCATTAATTAATCTATCAAAAGTTTATAATAATGTCAAAAGTTAAACACTATTATTATCAGTCCGTGAAGTTTTTAAGTTTCATAAATAAATTAATAAATAAAATATATATTTTTTAAAATATATTTTTTTAAAAAATAAATAACATATTTCTTTCGTTAATTAATTTATAAAAAATAAATTAACAAATAAAAAGCTTAATAATCAAATAGACCTTCAACTTTTAGCACAAAATGTAATTAAGCTTTCGACGTTTTATCGTATGAAATCAATCCATAAATTTTTATTTCATTATAAATAAACCCTCAACATTTTAAAATTATGCAATTAAGTCCAAACTTGTTAAATGACACTAACCACCGTTTAGACATCTAACATGAAAAGCTGACGTGGATAGTTTAGTTGGCTGCCACGTGACATGCCACGTGTGCAATACTAACGAAAGTTAGTATCATTTAACAGATTTAGATTTAATTGCATAATTTTAAAAGGTTGAGGGTTTATTTACAATGAAATAAAAGTTTATAGACTGATTTTCACGTAATAAAATATTAAGGGCTTAATTTTATTTTGTACTAAAAGTTGAGGATCTATTTGACTATTAAACCTAAATAAAATAACATACTTTTTTAAAATACATGAAACAAAATTTTTTTTTTGAAACTTTCGGTTAATCCAAAATTGAATTATTATCGGATCTTAAATAAGAAAAGCTCTCTTAGTATTATTTTTTTATTCACAAAATTTAAACTTGAGACTTTATTTAAGTGACACTAAATTTCTTTTACCTAACCAAATAAATGTCGATAAATTAATTAAAATAATTGAACTGCGACAATCTTAAAATTCTTTATTTAATTACAATTTTTTTATCATGGGTATGAAATACAAATTCTTTATTAATTAAAAAAATATTAATCAATATGCTCCAAAGTTGCTGTCACGCTTCCCTCTTTTACCGTAAACACCGAACCTTCTGGATACAGAAATCTGCAAAATATCTACCTTTCATCCAATCCCCACCGCCCATCAACCTTATCTATCACCCTCAAGCCCCTGTCCCCACCCTTAT
The DNA here is from genome assembly GCA_032173925.1 of Heritiera fomes. Taxonomy (NCBI): domain Eukaryota; kingdom Viridiplantae; phylum Streptophyta; class Magnoliopsida; order Malvales; family Malvaceae; genus Heritiera; species Heritiera fomes. Next base: position 7,332,545 of record JAPDPM010000015.1, read on the forward strand.
AAAATACATATATTTGTTTTTTGGTAAACAAAATACATATATTTTTATTCCTTGTATTGCTGTTATTTATTTATTTATTCATTTATTATTTAACAATGGATGTATCTCTAATAGTTTGAATATTTTATCACGAAAAGATCATATTGTAAATTTTTATTTAAATATAAATTAATTTTTAATCTTTTAAATTATCTTAAAGTTTAAGTTTATTAAATAATATTAATTGAAGTTATTTAATTTGTTATTACGTGACATATGATATGTATAATACAAATAAAAATTAATGTTATTTAATAAATTTAATTATATGATTTTAAAATTTATTTACGTTAAAATAAAAATTTGTATTAAATCTTATTTAACTATTCGAAATATTATTTTTATAATATTAACATAACTCGGTAAAAATAAATAAACAAATACAAATATGCACCAACAAGCAAACCATGAAAAACTTATATAAATGACCGGTTTCTGGAGAAATCTCGGGGCTTTGCGTTGGAAGGGGAGAAAGGGGACTCTCTCCTTTCTTTTCTCTTTCTCTCTCTGTTTTACTTTTCTTCTCTTTTTACGTTCAACCTTTCCCTTCACGGAATCGTTGGCTAAGGTTTCCGTGTTGCAGTCTCACAAAGATGTAGCCCTAAGTCATGTTTTAAACATGATGTTTATAAAATACCTGTTTTGACGTTTATATCATAGGTGGGTTTGGCTTGGTTTCGAGTTTTTAGGTTCCTGGTTTCTGGATTTAAGTATTGTTGTTGGTTGTACAATTTGTCGACAAGACAAGGACTTTGGTTTTGAGTTGGTGTTGGTGTTGTCGGTTTAGAGTTGGGTTTCTGTTTTCTAGTTCGTTTGATTTGAAAAATGGCAAATGGAGAAGAGAAAAGCAATGATTTTTATGCAGTTTTAGGGTTGAACAAGGAATGCACTCCAACAGAGCTCAGGACTGCTTATAAGAAACTTGCCATGGTCAGAGCTTAACAATTCTTCTTTCAACCATCTCTCTTTAATTCTTATTTTGTCTCTTTTTCTCAGAATTCAAACAAAGTGGTCTAGTTAAAATTGATGAAAAAAAAAAGGAAAAAATACAGACCTTTGAAAGATCATGGCATTAGACTTCAATGGTTTCTGTCGTGGTCTTAGTGTAAACACATGCATTTTGAACCTGGATTTCATAATTCAATTAATATCCTAATTTATAAGCTGATCATTTAGATTTCTGGGGCTTCATTCAGACTTTGAAATCATGCGTTTTACATAAGAAAGCTGCGAAAATGGGGTTGTAAATTTTCCCGGGAAAGTTATGTGAAGTTTCTTTTTTGTGATTGTTGGAACAGATATGGCACCCTGATCGCTGCTCGGCCTCGGGAAATTCAAAGTTCGTGGAAGAAGCCAAGAAGAAATTCCAGGCAATTCAACAAGCCTATTCTGGTAATTTTCCTTTTTTTATATTATTAATTCTATTTTTTTTGTTACAATTAATTCTATTATTTTAGTTTTATTCCTCGATGCCATTGCCATAAAGTTGATTGCATTTCTTTATTTCGAGTGGGAATTATTGGATTCGTGTTCACGAGATGCTGTTTCTGACTCGCTTTATTTTTATGTTGTGCTCGTTTTTCTGCCTTGACAGTTCTGTCTGACGCAAACAAGAGGTTTCTGTACGACGTAGGAGCTTATGACAGTGATGATGATGAAAATGTTTCTTTTCTGTTTCTTTTACTTTCCCTTCAATTCCTTGTCTAATTTATGTAGATGAGATTAAGAAAAAACAAAGCAAACTCCAAGACAAAAAAGAATAATGGTTTTTTGGAATGGTTATTTGCAGGGCATGGGAGATTTTTTGAACGAAATGGTAGTGATGATGAGCCAGCCAAAATCTAGTGTAAGCTTCTTTCATTTCAATTAAAACAAGGAGGAGAGTCCATGGTTTATTGGATTCAAGTCTGCTCTTATTTTTGTGTACACTAAGAGAGTGTAGGGTTGGTTTTGGAAAATCCTAGGTATTAGCTCTTTTTAACCTTTATTTATGGCATGCATTACTTCTGCTTTAGTTGACAAAATAGACTGCAAATGGGTCAGTTAGAGTTTATTAGTCCAAAATAAAAATGGTTTTATCTCTTTTTGCATAGGCCCAAAACCTTTTTTTTTTAATGTAAGCCATTGGCTTGGTGAATTGAAAATATAAATATTGAGACTCGGATTTTTTATTTGCAGAATTCTTACCTTTTAAAAGTGAAGAGATGATTATTTGTTAAGTTCTGCTTTTTTGAACAGAGACGGAACACGCCACAACAACAAAACCGGTGGTTTGTTGTTGCGCGGAGCCCCATATAAACAATACTCACGCACACTGTCCCATCGATGTGGGATACATTGGTTTTTTTGAACAGAGACGGAACACGCCACAACAACAAAACCGGTGGTTTGTTGTTGCGCGGAGCCCCATATAAACAATACTCACGCACACTGTCCCATCGATGTGGGATACATTGGTTTTTTTGAACAGAGACGGAACACGCCACAACAACAAAACCGGTGGTTTGTTGTTGCGCGGAGCCCCATATAAACAATACTCACGCACACTGTCCCATCGATGTGGGATACATTGGTTTTTTTGAACAGAGACGGAACACGCCACAACAACAAAACCGGTGGTTTGTTGTTGCGCGGAGCCCCATATAAACAATACTCACGCACACTGTCCCATCGATGTGGGATACATTGGTTTTTTTGAACAGAGACGGAACACGCCACAACAACAAAACCGGTGGTTTGTTGTTGCGCGGAGCCCCATATAAACAATACTCACGCACACTGTCCCATCGATGTGGGATACATTGGTTTTTTTGAACAGAGACGGAACACGCCACAACAACAAAACCGGTGGTTTGTTGTTGCGCGGAGCCCCATATAAACAATACTCACGCACACTGTCCCATCGATGTGGGATACATTGGTTTTTTTGAACAGAGACGGAATGTGGGATACATTGGTTAAGTTCTGCTTTTGATGTTTGATATGATTGTTTATCTGATTGGAATCCCATGAAATCCGTTATAGTTGGGCCCATTACAGGGATTGGCCAATGGTTTCTCTGCCTTTTGTAATGATATTTGAGAGAAAGACTCCGTGGCCCCTTGGAAAGTGGATTTAATTAACTATATTTGTATGTTTCAACTTTCAAGTTTTTATGAATGTGAGAGGTAATTAACGAATGATTATTATTATTATTATTCGATTGCATATTTAAAGTAATGATGCTAATAATGTACTACTAAGTTTGAATCCTTGGTGTCACAGCCCAAGCCATTTTGATATAAACAAGTTTGAATCTCTAGGACCATTAAGTAATTGTATGACAGTTTTTTTTTTCTGTAATTTTGAACTTAACAGGAAAATGGAGAGGAAAGCTTTGAGGAATTTCAGAAATTGTTTGAAGAAGTGTTCCAAGTGGACGATGATTCCAATGCATCCAGTTCTGCTTCATCTTCGTTTGCGTGTTACGGTGAAGGTTCTGGCTCCAACAAGAGGAATTCCTCTGGAATGAGTTCTGGGGAGACCAGGCAGGAGAGTTCTAGCTTCGAAGTACAATTTCAGGGTTTCTGTCTGGGGGTAAGTGCAGTACTTCCTGCATGTTATCCTAATGTATTCCATTTAATCTGTGAATTATAGTGTTTCAAGGGCTCATGGCATTCCAACTGTTATATTGGATTAGGTAAGTTGGATCTTAAAGACTCCAATCATACTGATTTTTTGTTTGAAATGAGCAGTTGTTAATGCGTGAGAAATAACCAGAATACGGACTAAGTATTTGAAAAAATTATGTGCTAGTTAATTTGGCTTAGGTATTTGAAATACTCTGTCAATTTTCTTTCCCACCATCCTCTCAAGTAATTGTAAAATTGTCACGAATGCTATTGTTTCTGAATAACGCTTTGAAGACAGGTGGAAGACAAGCAAGATCAGAAGCAACAGAGACGAGCCAGAGGGGGCCGTAGTAGACAGAGAAATGCAAGGAAACAAAAGGTTTCGTCCGGCCATGATGTTTCTTCCAAGGACTATGGCATTTCTGCTTCATGATGCACCAGTTTTACTAATTGATTATTGCAAATTCAACGTTACCATTTTAGCCAACTTACACATTGACTAGACCAATAGGGATACGAATGTTCATCCAGTGGCGAAGATGGAGCCAGTGGGTCAGATGTTGAAAGGCCGCCACAAACATCAGCATCACAAGAAGATTAGTTTGGCCTTAGCACTAGAGTATCGCAGAGAATCGAGGCAGCTATTAGAGTTCTACCTTTGTGGTCATGGCCTGTCATGGTCTATCATGGTTTTCCATTCTAGCTGTGGTAACCATGTCAATGAATCTTCTTCTGTAGCTTCATTAAACTGATTGTCTTGCCATGTTTGGTACTCTAAAATGCTAATCAATGGGCTTCCATTTAGCGCACGCTTTGTATTATTGCTAGCCAGCACCAATAAGATAATCAATATTAGTCATAATTGTCAGGGTAATTGTTGCTTCTAACCTAGAAACACCAAGCTGGTAAGCTGGATACAAGGGCAGTTTTTGCACTTGCAGCTGCCGTTCTAATGGTCAGCCAAGAGTCTGAAATCTATTCTGTTTGCTGCCCTTCTTTACTGTCCAAAGGTGAAGTTGCAATGTTGGGTGGGTCCAACTTCATGTGGGCTAGGGACCCAGAAAAAGGTTTTGCCGAATGCAGAGATTTTCCGAGGCATGGACCACACGACTTTTAACCCAAAAAAGCCTCTTCCGTCTGCTTTTTGTTTTCATGGTGAGAGGTTGAGTTTGTCTCCCGCAACCTCAATAGTCATCCAGATTCCAGTACCACTTTCTGGTTTGATGAAGGAAAAAAAAGTCACGGGCCCCCAAACCTGAAACTAACGCTGCCACTTGCCAAAAATATTCAATGCCCAGTCCCAAGGCTCTACTTTTCTCCCAATTTCCATCACTTTCCATTTGGCATGCAACTTGGGCAACTTCTATGGCGTCTGTCTCTGATTACTACTATTATTTTTTATAAAGTTACTACTTGTAGGAAAAGTTATTCTTATATTGAAGCATTATATTCATATAAAAAATCAGTTAAAACTTAAATCAAACAAACAAATCGGTATATAACAAAAGAGTTTATATATAATGCACTGATAATGTATATTTTTTATATATTATCAATGTATTAAAAGTTGACACATCATCAATATGCAACAAAAAATGTCAAGTCCTTAAAACTAAATACATTGCTCATAAAGGCTTATTGATCAAGTATCAATTACTTGTACGTTGACAGTATATAGAAATTATATACTGTCAGTGCCTTATATATAAGTCCATAACAAAATTGGATAAACTCACACAAAGTAAAACTTGCGTTTGAGACCTTAAAGGTTCCAGAACCTCCTTTTATCATTAAATAAAGATTTCTTTGACATTACTACTACAATTTGGAAGTTTACAACCAAGAAAAAAAAACTATTTCTAGCCTCAATTCAAGGGGATCTGTTGTTCTATTTTAATGTGAAATATTAAAGAAAGATTCGAGTCAAGGAGTCATATAATTGTATTTTAGGGATCAGATTTTAGGTCAAGTCGATGCATATATTTTTTGTTCATAGGAAAGTACAAAAAGAAGAAAAAAATTGAACATTGAATTTAACTACTCTTAGAGAAAAACAACAATTGCTAAATCAAATTTTAATTGTTCACACGTGATGTATATCGAAATGCTTTCTACTACCCAAGATTTGATCTTGAGCTAATCAGCGTCTAGTAAAGACTGTGCTTGGTTTGCACTGGAGTTGAATGGGCCTAACACTGCTGTGAAGGAGAATAATGGACCTAAATGGGTTAATGACTGACATTTTCTCTTAGCATGAGTGCCTCTTATTGAGTTGTGGCCTGTGAGTCTGTGACTGCTTGTGAGAGACGATAAGGCCATCAAGCAAGGCTTAGCATTTTTATCTCCGAAAGAGGTGTAGAAGGAAGAGAAAATTGAATTTTGCATTTAATCCCGTTAAAAAAAGTAATAATAGTTAAACTAAATCTTGGTTGTTAGCAAGACTTATCTTCATTTTCATGGAATCAAAGAATTGGAAAATACTACTGAAGTCAAAAATTAGAAAAGAGTAATGGCCTTCACATTATTGTTGTAAAAACATTAGGAAGAATTTATTATATTTCAAGAAGATTATAGTGTTAATATAAAGAAAATCAGTTGGGAGTCAAAAACAAATATTTTAAATTGCTAGAGATCAATCAACCTATTTAATTATATTGACATTGTGAAAATATAGACTAAAATAGAAGAATGAAAGAGGTGGTTGAATCATTTAAAAAATTAAAAAGAATTAAACCCTAATACATTAAAAATCTTGTTTTTTTTAAAATAAGAATATAATGAAAATGAAACAGAAGAAAGTAAACAAAATAATACACCCAAGGGTTGTGTCTCAGTTGGCAACGCAGACTGAATTTGTAGGAAGAGTTTTCGGGTTTAACTCCCACTAAACACATCTTTAGGGATGGGTGAAGAGCCTTAACTGTGACGAAATCTCGAACAGGATTAGTCTCGGACCGTTAAAACGAATAAGTATATCTGTAGCTTACACAAAAAAAAAAACAAAAAAACAAAATGATACATTGAAGATCTTTAACTTGATAGAAGAAAAAATAAAGATGTTAAAATTCAAATTTCAAATTTATAAAAATTTCACACATTAAAATTGTGAATATGATCATTAAAACCAATATTAAAAGTCCATATATATATATATATCACCATTACAAGAAATGTTTCTCTCGCTATCAAAGGTTACCTAACCACATTCAAACATTATGTGCGTTCAATTTCGACCAATTTAAATATATCAATTTTATTAATCTCGATAGATTTTTTTGGATTGTCAAAAAACCTCGTCACCTACAAGCACTTTTACTGTTTTGTCCTCCATTTGTTTTTTTTCCTTCATATTGTTTGGTCCTGTCATCCTATCTCTTTTAAAAATGTTATTGTCATTTGATTTATTAACGGTGTTATTTTCTGTTTTATCCTCTTTCGTTTGTTGTGTTTTCCTTTTCTTTTTTTTTTCTTTTAAGTTGTGCTTTGGGAATATATATATATATATATATATATATATATATATATATATATATATATATATATAAAATAGAAGTGAGAATTATATCCTACGTGCATGGTTTAGCTTTGTTCTACTACTGATCTGTTGTTATCGATGGGCTCTGCTAATAAACCACACTCGCATCCTTTTCAATTTTCATCCTTTTCAATTTTCATCATTAATAAGGAAACAGAAAATAATTGAACATATCATTTCAAAATCATTTGTAAGATCAATCAATCAATTTTTTTATGTAATAATTAAAACACAAGAGATATCAAACAATTAATTATACGTATTTGTTTAAGGTAGATATCAACCAAAACAGAAGTATAGGGAAGCATAATCATTAGGACTATAATTAAGCAAATCTTCTTTTTCTACTTTTCTTTTTAGAGTGGCTCTCAATGCTCGATACAATACGTTGAGAAGTGAAGAGGGGAACCTAACCTTATATTTATAGTTAAACCTAATAGTCCTCCCAGCAAAGACTATTAAGTTTTAGCTTCCAGACTTATACAACCACCACACCACACTACACTGACTCAGTAAGATACGCAAAAGCCCATACTTGTTGATCACAATTAACTATTTGAGCTTACTTGTATGTTTTTATATCATAACTAAATTATCAGTTTGTTTTATTAAAACTCAAAACTACCGATTAATAACGTACCCCCGATCGAAAAATTCTAACATCATTGCCAAACAAAAGTAATAGACAAAATGTAGATTGATTCATTCTCGGTGTCGGAAAATCTTTTCGTAAGGTAATGAAAGAAAACAAAATTTCTAAACCTCCCTAACCCTGATTACGTAGAATGGCTGGCCATGGCGTTTGGAGAGAGTCACCATATCGATATCGGGTCTGCAACAATTTTTAGCAAATTTTCTCCACGCAGAACCAATGGCGAAGTAGCCTGATCTTTCTCTATTGCATTGGAAGGTCATCTCACGTCCCTCTGGAGATCCATATCTCACAATCAACTTAAAGCTTGGATCAGGAGGGAGTAGTTCTTCTGTGCCTCTAAAGCAACTTAAAGATTGCTTTCTGCATGCTGTGGCCATGGGAGAAGACACGGGTATTTAAGCTGCGTAAAAGATTCTTTTTTACGTTTGTGACGACGACCCATGCTAGCGTGGATTTGTATCATGGATGGTTTTGCGAATGATTTTGTTGCGATAAATAATCTTGGGACAGCTATTGATTTCATACGCGGAAGAATTTGAGTTGCGCCCAACAGTCCACTGGGAGTAAAAGTACAGCTGACAGAAGATCCGCCCCAGCCCACCCACCCACCAAAACTAAGGCAATGAGACAAAAGAAGAATTTTAACCTATCCACCTTTGACTCTTTTTATCCTATTTTTTACAATAAATTAGTGTTTGTTAATAAGGACTGTGGTATGTATGGTAAAAAAATGGAGTAGGTTTAGAATTTTGTGAGACAAATACAAGGTTGGGATTGGGGTAGAAAGTGACCTAACTAACCCTGCTGTTTTTGTATTTTACATAACAGTGCCCTGCCCCATGCACGACTGTGGGGGGGGGGGGGCAACGTACCCTTTTTACACTTCCATTTTTTTTTATTTTTTTTGAGTTTTCATTTATTTTATTACTTTTATTTTAAAATTATTTTTACTTTATTATTTTAATTACAATGATATTTTTAGCGATATAAATAATAAATAAATTTTTATATGTTTATAAGTAAATTATTATTTTGTATTTATGATATATAATTACTACTTTTTTATTATTTAAAATTTTAAATATTTTTATATATTGTTTATTTATTAAATAAAATATTAAATATTTTAAATGTTAAACTACATTAAAATATATATAAAATAATTTTAAATATTTAATAATAAAATTATTATTTATATAAAAATAATTTTAATTTATTTACAAGAGTACTATTTTAGATGAAATAAATTTTACTAAATTTAATAATTTTCTAAATGTCAAATATTTTACTATAAAATTTATTTTATACAAATTTTAATTTAATTTCCTTAATGATCATTTTTTATTCTCACTACACTTAATGCATCCAAACATATGTTCAACTATTGATTTTAATCTCATCCCTACAATGCCCAAATATCGCTATAATAATTAATCTCACTTCAATCTTTATTTCCAATTTCACCACCCACCCAAACCGACGAGAATCTAAATGCAATACATTTGGATTTAATGATGAGATCAACCAAATAAGAATTTAATTAATTTTCATGATAAAAATGAATAATATATGTAACTTTTTTTAAGAAAATTCTTAAAAATCTTTATATTTATATTATATGTAATACACTAATCAGAATATTTTATTAAAACGTAAAATATGACTTCAAATGTATTATCACACAGATTAATTTAAAACTTTTACTTATTCAAAAATATTATTTCAGTGCCAATAACACTGTTTCTCTTTAGGAAAGAAGAAGCTTTGTTATCTTTAGGTCTCCATATTTAAATCTCATCAATTGTGCAATTTATCTAATTATACATTAATTTTTTTTGATTAATTTGCTCATTGATTTATCTTTTATATATACACACACAAGCGCGCGCGCACACACACACACATAAATCATTTGCCTTAAAGCAAACATAATATAAAAATAATGTCATTATTTATTGAATAAAAATTTAAAGATTTTAAATACTAAATAAAATTAAAATATGAAAATATTTTATAATAAATCGTTAGTTGATATTAAATAATTTTAGTGATTTTATTTTATAAACAAAAATAATATTAATTCATGTAACTTGCTTCAATTTATTAAGATAAAGGCTCTGATGATGATAATGATTTTATTAACAAAAATATTATTTTATATCTTTTTTATTACAAATATCAAATATTTTATGATAAAATTTTAGTTTATACAAAATTTCATCAAATGTCTTTAACAATCATTTTTATTTTCTCTAAATTTCATCTCATCGCCACCATTGGATTTGCATCCAAATATTTATCTCACCACTAATTTTAATTTCATCGCTATATTAACTAATCTCGTTGCCACCGTTGTTTTTAATCTCATTAAAACTAATCTCGCCTTCCATCTAAACTAACCTTAAGTGTGTAAAAAAAGAAATCAATAAATCTCTAAAAGCAAGGATATATAATGTCTTGATGAAAGGGAAATAGATTGGTAAAAAAACCTTGCTGATCAGTGATCACCATCCAAAAGACATAGCACAGCCAAAATGAATCGGCCCTAACATACCAAGCCAAAAAGCTTTTTTTTTTTAAATGAGCCAAAAAATATAAGTTCAAGCTCAACCTTAAGGGTTAACTAATTAAATGGACCAATCAGTCCTTATATTTAAAAAATAAAAAATTAAAATTTTACATTAACATTTTATTTATTTTTAATAAATAAACAAAATAAAATTTTGAAATAAACATCAAATAAAAATCAAAAAATTCAATAAACCTATTATTAAAACTCATTTATCTTGGTCTAATATTGTTTTTCCAACAATTTTCTAAATTCCTACTAACATAAATTTAAGAATTTAATGCATATTTTGGATGTTTTATTCTTTTGAATATTTGGATGAAATTATTTGAATATCTTAATATTCCTCGATTATTGTTTATGATATCTTATAAGATTTGTTAATTTTTTTAAGCAAAAAATTTTATTTTATTTTAATATTTTGATTATATTATATTTATTTTACATTTACTTTTAGTGGATTTTATGTGTATTTATTATATCTACAAACAATTTAAATTAGAGATTGAATCCTAAAGATTTTAAAATTTTCCAATTAAAATGAAATAAATTAAATAATTGAGGAATAACAAATGAAGGACCAATACTTTGAATTTTATCATCACTTCTCCATGCAATAGCTTAGGAGATGATAAATTCGCATTTAGGAGTGTATATATTATTTGTATTCCATCCTTTAGTTTATATATGCATACATAATAAATACATGTTACACATAATTAACTTTGAATAATTAATAAAGAAACCATAAAATACAGTATTCAATATATAAAAGTTATTATGTCAGTCTAACTCTAATAGAGTGATATGCTATAAATCTGATTTGAAGGTATCATTCCTTGCAGTTGTGTCATTTCTAAATTTAGACTTTTTTTATTCAATCCTAACTAATTTTGATTAGAAACTACTGCTATCCATTTGAAACTTCATATTAGGAGCACAATCAATCAAGTCTTACCAATTTACTATTAGACTCAAGTTCAATATAATCAAGTTGAGTGAAGACAATTCAATATCAATATTCTCAAATTTACATAAAAAATCGATTAAAAACACATTATTAACAAATTACAACAATATGACCTTAAAAATCAGTAATCGCCGAGTTTAATAATTGTAGCTAAGATAATCAAACCAAAATTTTAATTGAGAGTTAAACAAGAAATAAATAAATATTTGTAATATGAAATTATATTTTAATTATGCCAACTTAGATATCATATAAGGTCTTAAGATAATCTTTATAGGCAAGTTATCTTAAAACCCAACATATCAAATTTAATTTTAGGATGAGATAAATTAAAGTGACTAACAATGTAATAATTTATCACTCAAAAGATCATTATGGGACTAAACTCAAATTGAATACAAAAACCAATCAATGACCTAAACAAATAAAACATTCATCATTTATATACATTTTCCAGTATTATCAATAAAAACCAAAATTATTTACAACAAATTTAATACAAACTCTGTTTTTCAATAAGCACGTTATACTTCTCAATTTAAAATAATTAAGACTGCAAAAGCTTTAAAAAATTTATCTCTTTGCGTTGAACAGACGACTCCACTACTAACATGCGCCTTTGTTTTTACGATCTTCATCAATTCATCATTGTCGGACACTTCGAAAAGAGCAGCAACAGCTCCTCCTCGGAGATCCAGTTGCGTAAGTGCCTTTTCAAGAACCTACCATTCCGACTTCTCCGATTTCTCCATTAAAAGAGACGGTCCTCTCTTTGACAGCAGCAGCAACAGCAACGACGGTACGACGAAGCTCTGTTCCTAAATTGCAGCCTTAAATCCGACCAAATCACTTCCAAAACCAAACCCAAAGCAGTTGCCGCCGATGATTCTAGTAATAGGAGAGGCAGATCTATTTCCAGAAATGGCCGTGATGGAAAACACGTGTCGGGTTGGGGGAATGGCAAGGAGTTGTCTCGGAGCTTGTCCGTCGTGGATACAAGGAGACGTGGTCGCTCTGTCTCCGCACTCCACTTTCAAGAACTCATTTAGCTTCTTCTGAGGTTTTTCTAATTTTCTTTTCTTTCTTTTTTTTAATTGAATTTCAAATTTGATTGAATATTTTGCTACTTAGTTTTTACTTCTTCTTCCTTATTGAAACAGAGAAGTAATTAGTGAAAGAAAAAGAAATTACATTGGAGGAATTAGTTCTAATGTAAAACTGATATTCAAGTAGAACAATTTCTATATAAATGGAAAATCATACATCTTGTATATATAAAAGTCTATCAGTAATCTTCTTCAGTTCTGATGTTAATTTGACAACGATCCAATGAATTATTGAAGAATCAAATCAAATTTTCCTGCTTCTGCTGCCACAGTTTAATGATCACAATTATATTCATAAAGTTATTGTGCTTGTTCCTTATCAATACCCACTAAGAATTTGGCACAACTTATTTAGTAATGTTTTTGCAAAACATATTATTTCATAAGATAACGTATGTTTACTTGTAGAAAGTCTTTAAGAAATTGAAAAATCTAATCAATATGCTCCACGACTAGACATTTTTGGATCAAGTCAATAAAGAAATGTCTTTCCGAACAAATGGGGTCGCTTTCTTTCAACGTTTTACATATATCTATTTAGACAAAATTAAGGTATTGATGATCCATTGGCCCCCTGCTTGAATTTTGACAAAAGATTGAATTTTGAAAATTTGTTCCATTCCTCCAAATGACGATTTTTTTAATACTACCACCTTCTTGAATTCAATAAAATAATGAATGATAAGCGCATTAATTTGTCTCATGATGCAAGTTTATTTGTTCAATATCTATCAAATTTCAAATCCTTTCTTTTTTTTTGGTTAAAATATTTAAAATATTTTTTGAACAATTCCGTTTTCTCAAGTAAGTTCTTATAATTTTATTATAATAAAAAAAAACTCTTAAGCTTTCATTTGTATCCAAATAAATCTTTATTTCAAACAAAAAATTAATTTATGTTAAAGATTTATTTGGATGCAAATTAAAAATTGAGAGTTTATTCGGGTGTAAATTAAAAATTAAGACTTATTTTGATGTAATGAAAGTACATGAACAACTAATACTTGATTTAGCTGTTGTTATATTTCTTCGAAAGGGATTAGGCTAAGATTTGAATCCTCCTCCTTCTTTTATGCCTTCTTATTAACAAAAAAAAATACATGAACTTGTTTAAATTATTAAAAAAAAGTACATGGACATATTTAAATAAAGTAACCAAGTTCAAAATTTTTTTTGTTATTTAAACTTTTTTATGGTGATTTTTTATTTAAATTTACTCCGTCTCAATTATTTTGTAATATGTCGACTAGGTACATAATTTTACGAAGCCAAAACATTCACATATCAAGTCATATAAAAACTTTTGAATTGACTAAATTCTTCTGTTTAAAGTAAATGTTTTAAACATAATTAAAAATAACGAAAGACAAAGTAGGAAATATAAATGTTAAAATTTGTTGACTTTTTCAGTGTAACATTTTTAATGAGACAATTTTATTACCAATAAGTGGTAGGAAGAAATGAGAGTTGATTTCTTTTCCAAGTTTTTGAACATGATTGTTTGAAACGTGGAGTCGTCATTGTTAGAAAGATTTTATTATTTATCATTCTTGGTTCGAACCGGATTAATCTCAAACCATAAAACGGATAAAAATACACGTGATTACATAAAAAAAAATTGACAATTTTACTAGGATAAAGGAAGTGCTATTTAAGCTAGGAGTACAAGTTATTTTTTTTTTGTAAGTTCCGACTGCTACTTTTCATTGCACCACCTGATTTTATTGAACCACTAGTAATAGATTATAGTTTACACAATACCGTCCATATGGTAAACATAAATGCGCCCAAAAGAATGTTAAAATAGAACCCTAAGGGTTAGAATCGTTGGTAAGTAAATATCGCTTTGTAAGTCAGGTTTAAGGTCTAAATCTTGGAGCCAGCACCAAAAGAAATTAATTTCTTTGAATACACCAAATCGATGTAGAAGGTGCACAAGCTGGCTGGAGATTTTCTAACTGTAAAAAAAAAAATTAAAATAGAATAGTAATCGATTGTTTATTGTTTCAAATTACAATGCATGTGGGCAGGAATTCCTCGTACCTCAAGATGGAAGAGTTCACTGATGAGGCAACCCAAAGTAATTAAAACCTAATGCAAACACCTTAATTTTGATATTATTACTCCACTTATTAGAAGCTCAGTTATTAAACCTAGCTATTAATCATTAAACATGTTGAGGTGAAACAAAAAGTTATAGAAATTAAGATGAAAGTTTGAATATCAATGCAAATATGTTTATCTTTCTAGAGTAAAAATTAATTTTTTAATTATTTTCAAGAAAATTATTAATTCATATGTATCAGTTAACCCGTCATTAGTTTTAATAATCCAAGAAAAATAAGTTAGAAGCATAATGATCATATGCATGTAATGCATATATGTTCAATAATAATTTTTTTTTTACATTTTTAGGAGAGCCGTTGATTATTTATAGGGTTAAAAGCTCAATTGAGAATCTAATTTTTGGAGTATTTTTTAGTTAAGAATATAATCTTTTATTTGAGTCAAATAAAAACTAAATATTTTAGAGCTTGTTCAATTAAAATTTTTTTAACAGAATTGAAAGCAAGCTGAAGTTAAGATATTAATGACCTAAAAATGTACATGTGTCAATAATTTATTGGTTGTGAAAATATTTTAATTGATTTTCGTGTAGAAAAACTAAAAAAGATTCTCATTCGTTCCAAATTTTTGAAAATTTTCGATCTATCATTTCTTTTACCAAATTTTCTCAATCTACCATTAATTTTCTGGATTTCTCATAATTTTTCACTCATCAAACATTACTTAACTCACAAAAATTATGTCAAATCTATGAAGAAACACTTCAATAAAACAAATCAAAACAAAACCATTATTCTCAAGCATACTCAAGGATCGCCTTTTGCTAGTTATTATCAGTACTAGATTTAAACCCGTGCGATGCACATTGATAATTTTAATTTATAATAATTTTTTAAAGAATAGAAATATAAAAAAAATTATTTTGAAATACATGTTGAATATTGTATTAAAAACTTAATGCATATATAGAATACACAAATTAAAAAATAATTCAAAATCAAATAAAAATTAAAAATTATAGAAAAATTAAATATTTAATAAATGAATTAAATACTTACAATTTTAATGAAAACAATCATTACTATATTAATCATTAATAGATTATTGGTTATTATTGCATATTTGAAACTGATTTAATTTTAAAATTTGAATTTAAATGACTCCAAATTAATTTATAAAATTAATTAGTGTTAAAAAACTCTATTTTTTTAGGGTTTTAAAAGAATTACTTATAATAGTGTCAAACATAAAGGGTAAGTAAAATAAAAATGTTAATAGAAATAAAACTAAAAATAATTTATTATTTAAGTTTTTTAAAATTCAAATCAATTCAAAATAATTAAATATAATATTTAAGATAATACACATTTTAAGATAATAGATAATCCATATAGACTTTTTTTTCCAAACAAAATGATTGAACAAATAATTCTGAAAAAGGAATAAATGAAAATAAAAAAAAAAGATATGGAAGTTTAATTCAATACTAAAATACATAAACTTAAATATCCAATTTTAATATTTTTTTTATAAAATATTTAAAATTTTAAGATAATTCTGATCAAAATATTTTGATATTCTTTTAATTTAAAAATAACATAATAAGTGATAAAAAACTTAAAGTCTGAGATAAATTTTGTTTGATTTAAATTAAGATAATATAGTTGAAATCTATTTTTTTAAATTTCAAATATTTTAAAAATAATTAATTAATTGAATAGGATTATTATATAAAAATTAATATCAATTTATTATTTTTTGAAAGTTAATTAATTTATTATTTTAAGTATAAAAAAGTTAAGGTATCTTCCTAGGATATTTTATTTTTAGCTTAAAGTTTTGGCTTTTATTTTTTTATATAAGATATAATATTATTATAAAAAACTAAATCTTATTGAAATTGTAAGTATAGCATTGATCAATGATTAAATCAATTTTTGTGGACATTTTATACTTTAAATATGAAAAAAATTTGTCTTACCACACATGTCACTTATTCATATAAAATACGTTTGTCTTTTTCTTTAAAAAAATGTATTTATATAAAAAATTTATATCAAAATTAATTATTTCTATAAATAATGTACATAATAATAGTATATGTATATTGATAAAAGATGAATAAAAAAGTTTATAAATAATATGAGATTTTTCTTTAATTTTTAAAATATATGTTTATTTTAAAAAATTGAAATAGATAATTGATTTAAAAAGATAATTAATTTTTTTGAAATTTTAATGTATATAGATTCCTATCTATAAAAAAATTGAAAAAATATTATTTTTTTATTTTAAGATATTACATTTGTCAATTTTTTAGACTATCCACATAAAATGTTCTACTTTTAATCAAATGCTTTGGCTTTTATATATATATGAATAATTATTCCATACACCGTCAGTGAAATTGTTTTACTCTACAAGCGATGTTAAGATCATGACATATATTAAAAATATTAAAAAAAATAAAATAAGACATGTGTCACAATCCTAACATCGCTTGTGGATTAAAAAAACTCTACTGATAGTGTATATAACAATTATCCTATATATATATATATATTAGATTACTTTTTCCCCATTGACGTCGACCTTTGACCCACTTCACCATTCTATCATAGTTGCAATATACTCTTCATTCTTGGAGAATGAAAGAAAAGAAAAGAGCTGAGGCACACTGGGGAACGAAGAGAGGTTCGTTGGCTACTAGTGGTCAACGAGCTTGAGACAACAATAATCAAAGAGGGCGGCATGGTTCGGGTTTGGGGTTTGCTGCAAAATGTGTTTAAATTAGAACTTTCTCTCTAGGAAAATCCATGTGTTTTTGGAGAAATCAAAGACGGCAGGAGTGTTTAAGGGATAAAAACTAATTGATATTACTATTATATCCGATTTTAAATACTCTCTAGGAAAATTGTACATTTAGTCTATTTATAGCTATTACTTTGACATCAAAAAAGAATTCCATCGGAAAACAATTCATCACGGACCTATCTTATTGTAACCCTAATTGATATTACTATTATCGTTTTCTAAAAGTTTATAAATTAAAATATGAAGTGCTCAATTATTAATAAAACAAAATTGTAAATGAGCTTAAACGTAAAATCATTAACCTATGCTAACATATGTGGCATTATAACATTGGATTAAACTAATCTAATCTAATTTCCAATCTGACTTTGCAGGCGGAAAAGGTGGTAGCAGAGGCACAATCCTTGTCACGTGACAGGAAAAGGGGTCCTACTCAGCACCTCAACTCAGCGTCATGGTCATCCAGTGCTGGTGGATCTAGATAGATTTACTCTGTTCTTATCCCATTGACGTGTAAACATTATATCTATCCAAGTGGGACCCACATGTTTCACTCCACTTGAGTACTTGACAAAGTCTAAAGTCTCTCCTAGTTTTTGGCTAGTGGCTGGCTCCGATTGCTTGGGGGGTTTGGGTGAGCCTTTGTTCTCATTTCCCTTCTCGGCTTAATAAAGTTTCAAAGATGCATTAATTTTAATAATTTTTTAGAGAAATTATTTCTTGTTATATCAGTAAAATTATTAAAATGATGTATATTCTTTAAAATATATTGAAGATATAAGTCGTATGATAGTCTTGTAAATTAGATTATGAAAAAAAATTTATAGGTATAAAAAATGAACTCTTAATTCTAATTGTCACATGAATTATTGATATTATGATTAATGTTAAGAATGTTTATACACTTTTAGTAGAAAGAGGGCTAAAGTCTCAATTTTGAAAATAGAAAACAATATTTCTAACAAAAAAATTAATGTCTTAATTATGTGCATAGAATTCGATCAATTAAAAAACTTTACATTTATTTAATGCAATGACATTTCTCATTTCCTATTAAAATTTTTTGTGATAAAAATAATTTGAAAACAATTAAATTACTGAAGTATCGCTAGTTATTTGGCTAAAATTAAAATATATAGTATCCGGGAAATATATATTATAATAAAATATATCATATTTATCTCATAGTAGTCTTTTACATTTGAGTTTAATTAGTACTGTTAAAGAAACTAACTTTATTTATAATATTCAAATTTCAAGACAATTTCCTTCATTTAGATGAATAAACTAATTACCTGTCAAACCATTTAGTCTCTTAATCATTTACTAATAGAATTTGTATTGTATGAGTTTGACTTAAAAATTTTAATTTCACAAATAAAATTAAATGATGTTACATGTTTTATTTTGATTTTTAATTACTTTTATTTTTTAAAACAACTTAAGGAATATGTGTTATTTTGTTAGTTGTGTTTGTAAATTTTAGAAATTTTACTGACAATTTATCAAATAATTTCGCTTAATAATGTGTTAGTACAGTATTTGACTTAGTTTTAAGACTAAACTATTTTAGTTTTGGACTTTATCCCAATTTAACCTATGTTTTGTTCGATGGCTACGAATGAAGCCATGTTAGCCGGAGCCATGCACCCCAAATTCAAGTATCAACAAATATTAATTTCAACACCTTATCTCTTCCTTCTCTCTGGACCCTTCTTCTATAAAAACCCTAATCCACCATTTCTTCTCCAAGAATTAGAAAAAAAAAACCCTTCGACATATCCTCACCTCCTCGCCAAATCTTCCATTTTCGCTTTGTTCCTTCCCTTCTCTTAGTAGCAGTCGTTGATTTATAAAAATTAGGAGCCATAATATGTAAAATCAAATACTAGTAATAATATTTTGTTTGCTGTAGTTTACAGCCTTAACTTTTAAGGGGTGTTAGGTTATAGAGAAGAGTTGGTCAAATCGATTATGGGATTCCTGAACAAACTTTGGGACGAAACGCTTGCCGGGCCGGTGCCGGAAACCGGCCTCGGAAAACTACGAAAGTATAATTCATTTTCAGGCACAAGATTATCGCCTGCGCCGGTTGTTGATGCTAATAATAATAATAAGGTGACGATAACAAGGAGTATTACGATTCTTAAGAGTAACTCTGGTTTTAGAAACTTATCTGTGGAGTCGGGTTCCCCTTCCGAGTCTAGCACTCCTGGTACATCTTTGTCACGTAAGTTCATTTTCATGGCCACTTCAATTTCTTTGTTATTTTCTTCTTTAACAGATTCGTAGTAACAAATGGGTTTTTTTTTTTTGTAAATTTTTTAGTCTCTTTATAGCAATAGTATTACTAATTTCGTTCTTCAGGTTGTATGTGTGCTTAGAATATCTGTTAATGGTTGCAGCGAGGACACCACTTGGGGATTTCTGGAGAAGAAAATCGTCAGCTGAAGAACTTGAATCCGCCGAGCCTAGAAGTCCGACTGTTTACGATTGGTCCTCTCTCTTTTTGTTTGTTACTTTATTTTTATAAATAAATAAACTCGAGCAGTCTAGCTTTGCTTCTCTTGATCTTCTCTAACACCAATTAAGAGAGGCAAAGGAGAATGATTAATGTTTAAGAAACGTAAATGAATGCTAAAATGTTGGATTAATTGTTATAATCGGCCATGTTGGTAATTAACTAATCATGTTTCACAATTCATGTTGATACTGTAGGATTGTGATAAGTGCCTTGGATCGTTGAGAGAGGAAACTAGCGAATTTTCTTGGGAAGAAACTTTGTAAATAGAGAAACTTTTGTGGAAATTCCATTATATATATATAGCTGATAATAAGTTGGCGACGGCAGTGGGAAGGATTGAGTGATTGGATGAACAATTCCAACCGATCGAGAAAATCACTGCTGCATGGAGTTTCCCTAGGAAGGAAAGACGACGTAGGATAGCTGTTTTCTGCATGAGTGATCTTTCTGGCTAGCTAGAGATTCTTTGTTTTTTATCTTTTCAAGTTTTTGTACATATGAATTTCTTGTTCTTGTTGTGTTGTCTTTGTTGTGTACTGAATCCTCTAATTTCAATGAAACTAGTTAATTTGCAACGTACTTGAGCCTGATTTTGAGCATTTTAATTTCTTGTATGGCTGGTCTCTATTCCACTCTGCGATTGCCTGATTTGCTCTCAGGAAAGTGAGGGCAAAGAAAAAAAAAAAAGAACCAGTCACTGCCAGCGGTCCCTTCACTCACTCTACGCCAGCTAGCTAGGCGTGTAAAACGGGCAAAGCGGGATGGGTTCGAATTGACTCGTGTGATATGAGTTCAAACGAGTTAAATTCGTTTAGACTCATTCTTAAACGGATTAAATTTTATATATTCGATCCGTTTTTAATACGAAATGAGCCGCCTGTGACCAAGTGATTTTTTTGAAAAATAAAAAAAATAAAAATAAAATTTCAAAAAAAATCATTAAAATTTATATACAAATACAATTACAATTTACTTACAATATTTTAAAATAAATAATTACAAACATAAAAAAACATAATTTTTTCTTGAACATTAAAGGTTTTCAACATCTTTTTTTCACTATATATATAGTCATGGTTAGAATTTAAAATAAAATTGTATGAATTTATTTTTTTTGTTAAAACATAATAAAATCATGTTACGTATTGTTTTGATAGGAAATAAAAATATATTAATAATATAATTAAAAAATTAATTATATATAGAATTAAAAAAGTCTAAACAAGTCCGTTCACGGGCCTATCCATATCCGTGTAAACCGACCGCACGGGTCAATCTGTTTAAGTTTGTTTTTAAACGAGTCTCAGAAAAATAAATCCGATCCTAAAAATACCTATGAGTTTAATGAACTACTCCGCGAACTTTAGCTCCCCCTAACGTTGGCTACGAGATAAATCTGAATGTGGGTCATTATAGAGGCTTTTTGACTTTATAAGTTTCCCCATTTGCTTTATGCATGTTAGGTAAGGTGTCTCATCAATCATATCTACAAGTAAGCACGCCAAATAGTTTAAGATAAAACAGCTTAATGTAATACGCAATTGATAAAAAAATACGAAAAATGACATAAATTAATTTTCTATTTTATCCTTAAATTTTGTCCAATAAGAAAAATATCATCCTCTCCTAATTTCAATCTTGCACATAACAAATATGGTAAAGGATAAAAAATTATCATATTTTATGCTTAATCCTTGTACATACCAAACATAAAATATGATGTTATCATTTAATCTTATCATATCCACAATATTATTTTATTTTATCCTATCCTTATCCCATGCACCAAACACGCACTTCGCTATTTGATTTGGTAATCGGCGTATAATTTTTTATCTTTTGAATTTTTTTAAATTAAAAAAAAACTGTACTTCAAAGATGAAAACTCTCACTAGATCAAATATGAAACATGTTAGTCGTAGTATTTTTTTTATCAATGAGATAAGATGTAAATTTTCAAGTATTCTGTATTCATATATGAGTAATTCAAATTTACTATCTATCTTTCAATTGATGCTATTTTATTAATATATTTTTAATTTTTAAACAAATTTAACGTCATACTTCAAAATTTGAAATAATTAAATAAATTCAATAGAAAACTTTGTTAAAAACTGTTTTTCAAATTTGAAAATGATATGATAAAAAAGATCTTGAAGCTAAAATACATTTTATTTTATTTTTTATCATCGTATTTTTTTATTAAACATAATGCCACATAATCTAAAAATTTTATTTATTTTTAATTCATTGTGACATTTACTAATACATATGTACCATATCATAGTTTTTTCCTTGGACTTGACCTTTTTTCTTGACTTATTTTTTTAATTAAAAAATAATTTTTAATTCTTTTACTGAATATTTCTTAATTGTTTCCAAATTTAAAATACAACGATAGTTTTACCCTAAAATTAGACCAATTAAAAATTTATTTGATAAATTTAAATTACTTTATCAATGTGCGAGTTTCAGTCGGAGAGTTCGAGACAGCAAACGGGCCAGCTTGGAAAGCTGGGAAGTAAGAAGTTCACGGGCGCAAGGCGCAATGCCTTCGAGCTCGACTGGTCATTACCAGCTAGAGCACGTCACCTCAGCTCAACTGCTTACGTTCTCCACTCACGTCACCGTGTTCTCTTTTTAACGAAGCTCGCCGACACTTGTCAGTTACCGTCGGGCACACTGGTTAACGATTAACCCGATGTGACTCTCCATCACCTCATAGTCCACTTATTGTTTGACACGTGGAAAACTCTACGTTGGGAGTCAGGACGGAAACCCCATGAAATCGGCCACGTGCTCGGATTACCTCAAAATCAGCAGACGCAGAAGGGTAATTTAGGTACAGCATGGCAATAATAATCGCGAAAAAAGGAGGCGTGCAAGTCGGTAATTAAACGAAAACGATGGCGTTTTCCGTCAATTCCCATTTAAAAACAAGACGGTTCAACGACCAAGCCGGCAGTGCCTTCACGCCGGTGACGGGATCCCTACTATCCCCCAATAAAATTCTTCCACCTCAATGTCCCGTCTCCACGTGTCCCCTTTTCTGTTCCTCCTTAACCGACGCCGTCATTTTCCTCCCACTTTCCCCCGTCAAACGATAAAAGAAAAAAAGAACCAAAAACCGAAATAAACTAAAAGCATAAAAATCCCTAATTCTCTCTCTCGTAGAATCCCTAATTTATTTTTTGTTCAAATTAATCGAATTTTGTGGATCTCGATGGAAGAAGACGAAGAGATCCAATCGCACCCATCGGCTAGCGGATATCAGTCTCCGTCTTCGCCGTCACCGCCGTCCAACGGTCGTATAACCGTAACGGTAGCCGCCGCGCCTCCTTCCGAACCACCACTTCCAGAAGAGCCGCGGCAACATGAAAATACGCTTACACTGGCACTTCCGCCGCAACAACATGAACCGCTTGCATTGATAGTTCCGCCGCAGCAACAGCCGAAGAACAACGGCGGAGGCGGAAGAGAAGACTGCTGGAGCGAAGGCGCAACGGGAGTTTTAATTGACGCGTGGGGAGAGAGGTATTTGGAGCTGAGCCGTGGGAACTTAAAGCAGAAGCATTGGAAAGAAGTGGCCGATATTGTGAGTGGCAGAGAGGACTACACGAAGACTCCGAAAACGGATATTCAGTGTAAGAATCGAATCGACACGGTTAAGAAGAAGTATAAGCAAGAGAAAGCTAGGATTGCAGCTGGAAGTGGGCCGAGTAAGTGGGTCTTTTTCGAGAAATTGGATCAACTTATAGGACCCACGGCGAAGATTGCCGTTAATTCTGCGGCCGTGGGTGGTGGTAGTGGTGGTAGTACTGGCTTGCTCTCTAAAGTACCCATGGGGATTCCGGTTGGGATACGTTCCAGTTTGAATCCAGTTCGAGTTTCTCAGCTTCAAGAAAGACAGCAGCCGCAGCAGCAACAACAACAACAACAAAAGCAACCAAGGATGGTTGTATTAAAGAATCAGAATAAGATGCAGCTTAGAAAACGGGGTCCGGTGGATACGGATTCTGAGGAGGAAGAAGAAGAGGAGCAGGAGGAAGCGGACTCGTTGGACAGTTTACCACCACCTCCAACAGGGAAGAGAGCAAGGAGGGTGGTTCACAAAGGTGATAATTCGGGGGGAAAAGGAAGGAAATGGGGGAACTCTGTTAGAGAATTGACTCAGGCAATATTGAGGTTTGGGGAAGCTTATGAGCAGGCGGAGAGTGCGAAGCTGCAACAGGTGGTGGAGATGGAGAAGCAGAGGATGAAGTTTGCAAAGGAGCTGGAGTTGCAGAGGATGCAATTTTTCATGAAGACCCAGCTAGAGATATCACAGTTGAAGCATGGGAGAAGAGGTGGTGGAATTGGAAATTCAAGTAATCATCATAGCAACATTAATAATAGTAATAATAACAACAATAGCGATAGTAGTAACTAAATTCAGTAGGTTTGGAATTGGATTAGGAGTTAGATTTTATGTGTTCTCTTGGGTAAAGAGTAAAGACCCTAGATTTGCATTTGAATTGGTAGGTTTCTGAGTGTATTTTCATGCTTTCTTTGTACTTAATTTATCACAATTTTAACCCAATCAATTTTAAGATAGTGAGTAGATGCTCAATTGTTTTGTACCGAAAGAAATTTCTCTTTAATTCATTGTGAATGTAGTTGGATATTTTCTAATCAAATCTGTTGATGGCTACAGTGCTTGCGTATGGTGAGCACTGAATCGAACTTTATGTCGGCATTGAATCTTCTGCTTGCATCTGAGTGATTCTGGAACAATACTCTGGTCCACTGCTTGCTGATGGTAAAATTTTCCCACTGGAGAACTGAACCTTTTGCCGCTGTATGCTTTATGCAATAATCTGCAATCAGTGCAGAATGATCGATTAGTTTGGCTGTTTGTTTTCCACAATGCCAATGATTCAGAACAAGAAAAGAATTTTGTGGAAGAAACCTTATTTTTACTGTCAATTTTGTGGTAGGCAGAAGCTAGGGTCTTGGTATATAGTCTCCTTACTGATATGCCAAGTGAAATCAATAGCTCGGAAGTGCATAAACAATGAAATTATCATTTAAGGACCCTGGAAATAAGCAGTTATGATTCCCTTTTCTAGCGAAAGTGCAACACATACTAAAAGATGGGCATGAATTAGTTCTACATTTACCCAAGATTGGTAAGTTTCTCGATTGTTGAGCTGATGAAAATGAACAAAAATCCTGGCTTCTAATTTCGTCCGAGGAATGTGAAGACTACTTCACTTGGCCAAAAACGCTCTTCAACTGTTAGAAAGAGTCCATTCAGTAACTAAATAATTCTGGAGAAAAACAACCCCAATACCGACCATCCCATGCGATGACGTCTTTTGCTGTTGGGCAAGTGATTCTAGGGTAATCTGCTAAAAAATTCGTACTATATTATTCACAGAACAGAAGATAACTTATCCAACTAAGGCAATATGGAAATCATTATGCATATGACTTCTTTTCCCTGTGATAGAGCAACTTAAGGTAAATCAAACAAAAAGCATCTCGTTAATACTACATAGCAATAACAAATTAGAT
This sequence comes from Heritiera fomes, assembly GCA_032173925.1. Taxonomy (NCBI): domain Eukaryota; kingdom Viridiplantae; phylum Streptophyta; class Magnoliopsida; order Malvales; family Malvaceae; genus Heritiera; species Heritiera fomes. The sequence continues at coordinate 7,357,991 of JAPDPM010000015.1, forward strand.
TTAACCTTAATGCATCCCTTGTGAAACGGAAATTATTGATGCCAGAGAGTTTTCATCAAAGATTAGCATGCTGGAAATTTTGGCACAAATAATAAATTCAGAAACAAATGGTTTAGCAGGACTTGGATTCTTTCTGTTTTCTCCAAATCATGGCATCAACAATTTTAGCTTGATGCTGTGCCCACTTAGTAGAGTCCAGTATTTTCATTCTCATTCTGAAGGGTACTAAATCAATATTAGCTAACTGCTCAAATGCTAGTATCTACGCATTCCTAACCATATATACAATGAAAAATCTGAAAAAAAGTCATCTTTTTCTATTTGTGATACAATCACCGGTAGAAGAGACATCCCAAATTTACTGCAATTTCCTTTTAACACTTCTACTTTTCATTTGTCTAACACAAAAATAATGCCCCAAGCGATTTTATCCCAAGTTTCCAGGAATTACACTAAATGACACTGTTCTTGAATAAATGATCGGTATGAATAAGAAACTTCTTTCATTTGCATGCACTTTACTCCTACACCAGGGAGTTTACTTATTTATGAAAGTGTATCTGAAATCAAATCCATATGGACCCCAAAATGATTTCCATGTAAATCCTGGTGAATAGGTTGCTCAACTCCAATGCTTAGAGAAATATAGATTAAAATATGTAGCTTATGTGGACCAAGATGGACATTAGTTTCGTGTTCGAAGGGTAACAAATATATATACCTACCAGGTGTGAGTGGAAAGCACCTGACAGAGAGAATCATCCACGCAAGATACAGCTATGGGATTACAAGTGAGACATGCCACTTTGAACACAGCTTCCATGGCATACAAATGGAAAAAAGACACCCTTCCTCAGATGACCAGCATTTATGTAAGATAATTTGTATCTTTCTAGCTAAATGTAAACATCAAACTAGCTATTTGATCCAAGCCAGACAAACAATGTTACCTATAAAGCTACACTGTCAGACATATAGTTCAGAAACCAATCTTAGCAAAGAGCATAAATAATGGAGAACTAAATGTTGACAGTTTCTTTTATGCCTCTTTTATTGTAAATTAAGATGAGTGACTCACTCAATCATACAGAGAACCAAAAGAAATCATACTTAACGTAGATGCCCAAATCAGGATTGATGATGGAGCAAAATTATGCAGTTAATATTAGATAACCATTTGATTAATAAAAAAACCAAGTATTTAAGTTATTGGCCTTTTAAACTTAAGCTTATGGACTTTGATATGGATATTGAACAATACAAGGACATAGGCTTTTTTAACGTAAAACTTGTGGGCTTTGTTGTGGTCATTAAACAATAAAAGTATATGAGACTCAAACAGCGCCTCTTAGAGACTTAGGCCAATGATTTATATCCAGTGGATCTATTTTTCCTTTTTCAGAACAGGAAGGCAAATGGAAGAAAAAGAACAGCTAAATTGATACCAAAATCCATAACTACATGCTTTAAGATATTCTAGACAAAGCCAACCTGCAAAGATCAGATAAAACGACTCCAAACCAAAAATCTTCTACACCAAGATTTTGATACAATAGCTAATAGTAATGTCAAAGACCAACCATTCATAGCATTAGCTTCGTATCTAGGTGTCATAGCAAAGCATATAGTTTTGAGGACAATATAGAGATATTTGTAAAATTAAATTTATCAGCATGACACTACAATCAAGGATCCCAAAACATATTGCGAGTCTGATCAAAGATTTATTAAGCATGACTCTAGCCTACATAGTTTATCTGGTTTTAGAACAGAAAGCATATTTAATAGTCGGGCCCTCCATCAAGAAAAACGAAAAGCATCACCCTTTGAAGAAAAAAGCTTAAGTATGAGAAGAAGAAGATTTGGCCAAAAGAAATCTATGAGAAGAAGACATGATAGTCAGCATGAGTAAGTTCAAAGTTTCAAGCAAACTATAACACTTGTTTGGTAGAAAGGAAATAAAGGGGTAACGAAGAAGCATCATCAAAGCGAAAATTTTATCTATTGTATGGGTTATAGAAAAACTAGTTGTATGATTGAGGAGATGCTTTTTTTTTATCAAATATATTATAGTGATTGTTTAAGGAATAAAGTTTTAAGTTTCATGACAACAAGTAGTCTCCTTACTTGAATCTCATGCTGAAATTCTTCATTAAATCGGATGATTACCCTAGAAAGGGGAACAAATCTAATCCAATCACAACAACATGCAACTTTTCAATGATAAAATAGTCAAACAATGGTCCAAATTAAACCATAAGAAAAGATAGAAGGTTATGAATTCTTTATCCCTTTAGCTTTTGACACTCCTTTTGCACTTGTGTCCCAGAATATAGTGCACCTAAAGAAACAAAGTTGACAACATTGAAATCGTAGACATATCAAGAAAATCCAGGCAAAGCAAAAAAGGTCACAGTAACAAATCGCAAAGTCCAAGTCGAATGATATCAATTGTCGGAAAGAAAGCCGAATAAAAATTACAGTTACTTCGACTAAATGATACGCTCCTAGTTTCAAAGCAATCCTATAATATGCTTTTGCTTAACATTTCAGTCAAGTTTCAGCCATAGATCTTTTTTGTTTTGACATAAAATCTCAACTACCAGAGAAAATTCAACGACCAGAGTTCTCTGATCATGCAAACGGCTATATAATCGAAAACCCATTAACAATTATGACTCTATATAAGCTAGAACTACAGAGAAAGTTGTAATCAAGTCAGGCTGAAAAAGATAAGAGCTTACCGGGGCTTCAAAGTGAGAGAAACATTGCTTTTCTGGATTTTGGAATTCATAGCCTAGAATTAAATGTTGAGTTTTTTTTTTCTTTTTCATGTATTGGATTTGGATATCGTGTTCATTTTTTTTATTGTTTTATTATATATATATATATATATATATATATATATATATACAATAATAAATTGCTTTATTATTGTAATCTTTATCTTATTTATTATAATTTTTTAATTTTATAAAGAAAAAAGAATTTAATGACTTTCTTATTTCTTGTATTATTGGATTTGTACTCTAAATTTTAGGTTATAAAATCAATTTCAATATGTTGAATTAACCAAAAAAATAATTATATTTATAAAGGTTAAAAAAAAGAAGAATTGGACTTTCAATTTTTCAAAGAAGAAAACTAATTAAATTTAGATTATTTCATATTAATACTTTATGGTTGAATTTCATACAATAAACTGAAATATGAAAAGGAGATCAATTTACTTTCTTATCATTTTAAAGAATTAACTAATCTATTATCTTTTTTTGTTGGTGTAACTAATCTATTATCTTTGACATCCAAAATTTAATATACATATATATATATATAGAAAAAAATTGATAATTTGTTTTGATAGTGGAGAGAGGAGCTTGGATACTTAAGTTTCAATTATCGGCCAATAACTCCTACCAAAGAAATTATTATTGGCCAATAACAAAAGAAGAGCATTGCAATTTTGTTCATAGATGATTAGTTTTTTTTTTTTCATAGTATTTGGCTTTGATTTTAAAAGTTTCTAATTTCTGGTGAATATGCCAATCATAGGAGCTAGGACTGAAATGAAATATCTGAAATTAATGTTTACAAAGATTAAACTAACATACGGTGGCTAGGCTAGTGCATGAAAAACTTAGAAAGAGAATAAATGCAAGCTTGTAAAAGATATCAGTCCACATATTAGAAGTAATAAAAATACACCAAAACTTTTTATTTGAAAAAAAAATCACAATTAAAAAAATTCATTATCCAATACATTATTAATGGAAATTTTGGACTCCAGAAACGGGTGTATATTAGATGATAATCCATAAAAAAAAAATTCATGGGTTGTGACTCAGTTGACAACACAAGCTGAGTTTGTGGAAAGAGCTATTGGATTCGATCCCCACTAAACACATCTTTTGGAAGAGGTGAGGAGCCTTAATTGTAGCTAAACCCTAAGCAAGATTAGTCTCAGATTGTTAAAACAGATGAGGATACTTGTGGTTTACACCAAAAAAAATCCGTAAAAAAAAATCTCTTAAAAGTTGGGCTTCATTTTATAGGATGGCCAAAGAAAATTGTTTTTTAACAAAATACAGCAATTAGTCTTATGCTATTTTCATATTTAAATTAATTTTATTTTCTAATTATCTTATATATATATATATATATATATATATATATATATATAATGTCAAAGCAATTGTCTCAAAGTAAAACTCCTATGTGGATTGTCTATAAGTTTGATATGTAGCATTTATTCTATTAAAATAATAATTATCATTTTTAAAATTTCAAAAAGATAAAAATTTCTCCATATATTATATATATATATATATATATATATATATATATATTAAAAAACATAATAAATCAATTATATTTTTAAATCAATTATCTATTTCAATTTTTAAATTGTAAACATTTATATTTATATATTGATTAAAATTAAATAAAAATAGCATACCATTTATCTCTCGGTACATTCAAATTACAAAATATAATATATATATATATATCTGTATTTTTTATCAATTAATTTTTTTATTTTATAAAAGATAACATTTATATTTATCAAAAGTAGTATGGATAATATAATATATAACATGCAATTATATAATAATATTTTACGCTTAATGATTACCATTAATTCTTTATTATTTTTTAAATGATAACATCATTTTTTAATTTTTTAAATATTTTTAATTAATACATAATATGCAATCATTCCTTTTTTTACTTTAATATTACAAAATATAAAAGATATACATACAAATTTACAAAATATAAACTATATTCTACAACTTTTATCAATTAAATTTTTTTAATTGTCTAAAAGGTAATATCTATATCTATCTATATTAAAATTTTTAATTTTCTTCATGTTTTATAAATTGAATGTAATCATTCATTTTTTTTCATCAATTTTTAATATTTATGGATCTTAAGAGTCAAAAGTTGAAAATTCTACTTTTTGTATTTAAATTATGTAAACAATACTTTGGCATCGAATTTTATCGCATATCACATAAAATATTATATCATATGAGATTGTAATGTTTATAAATAGGACACCTCTATTGGAGATTAAAGAATTGGTTATAAAGACAATATTCAAGGTATTGGATTAACATATTTTTTTCAATGATAAAATATATAGCAACATAATTTTAAAATATATCTGATTTGGCATGTATATTGTTATTAACTATTTTTGAAATTGTGTTTTGTATATATAGGAAAAATCTTTCGCCAGTAGAGTAATTATTAGGCTTAATAGCCAAATAAACCCTCAACCTTTAGCATAAACTGGAATTAAGCCTTCAATGTTTTTTATCGCTTGTAAATCAGTTCATAAATTTTTATTTCATTGTAAATAAACTCTCAACATTTTAAAATTATGTAATTAAGTCCAAATATGTTAAATGACACTAACTGTCGTTTGGACATCTAACGTGAAAGATGACGTAGATAGCTTAGTTGGCTGCCACGTGTGCAATACTAACGGAAGTTAGTGTCATTTAACAGATTTGGACTTAATTGCATAATTTAAAAATGTTTAGGGTTTATTTACAATAAAATAAAAGTTTATGGACTGATTTTCACGCGATAAAACATTGAAGGCTTAATTCTATTTTATGCTAACGGTTGAGGGTCTATTTGGCTATTAAGTCTAATTATTATAAAATTAAGTTGATACAATATTTGATTGGTATTATATGTCATGTAGGCGCTACAAAAACTGTTTAAAATTGATGAAGAATTTCATTATTTCTCATGTAATGTTGATATCCTTAATCCAATTCCAAAATAAATAATAATTATATTTACTTTATTTAAAACATTGATTAGAAATTATTCAATGATGATAGTAAAAGCATTTTCTAATTTTAATATATATATATATATATATATTTATATATATAACTTAATTGAAGTATTTTGTATATCTTATATGTACAAATTGAATGTTGAGGCATTTGATGGTTATAGAAAAGCAATATTTGTACTTTTCAAGAAGCTAAAAATTTAATTAATAAAGGTGTTGACAATATATATTAAATTTCTCTTAAAGTATTGATTAGTTAACAATTATTTTAATATCGTCTAATATTCAATTTAATTTAATGGTATGTCTATGAACATGAATTAGGGAAATAGAGATTACTGAATTTACCGTATCTAAAGTGTATCATTTTGATCATAAACTTAAATGTCAAAAATTATTGGAACAAGTATGTAAACATTTATATAATATGATTATCTTTGTTATATTTTTATATAACATATGTTATAACTGAAAATTGAATTACAGATTAGTATTTTATTCATGTCTTTTATTTTATCTGTGAAATCTATTAGATTATCAAGTATTGTGATACATCATTCAAAGATAGTAATGAATATTCAAGAATCATTTACTACCACTCCAACTCAACAAAAATTCATTGAAGAATCTCGATTTAAAAAAAATTTGTACATAAGATTGATTTTAAGATGGGAAAATTTTCAATCTCTTCGAATAAAAAACATTTTGAATTTTTTTATATACTATTTTCATTCAATAAATTACAATATGAGTTTAATTTAGCTTTTACAAAATTTACATAATTATATTCAATATATGATTTTTTTATATTATTGTATTGTAATATACAAATTTCAAATAAAAAAATTAAATTTACATATGTTGTCTTTTTCATAAATATAATAATTTATATTATGAAGTTTCCAAAAATTATATATTATTAATGACTTTATTATTTGATTAATGATAATAATCCCTATTATTATAGTTCATATTTAAATTTAATGATAATAATCCCTATTCTTTTAACGAACCATATCACATGTTTTTATATATATATATATATATATATATATAATCTGAAACTTCATTAATTCATAAAATTAGCCATCAGATCCTATTACATCTTGAATAAAATCTAAAAATTCATCTATGTAGTGCAGATCCTACTCACAACCTATACCAAACTTAGCTAGTAAAAGATGAACTGCTGGAGTTATGGATAAGTTGTCTTGTCAATGCTATTCCGTATACCTCCATCTAAGTTTCATGTAAACATAATTAATTAATTATCCATTTCAAACTCAAAAGGGTTATAAGACAAATTACATAATAAATCTCAAATTTTGATACTTTTTTAATTGTTCAACTTAAAACAAATTGACGGCAGGTAAAATAATACAAATAAAATCACCATAAACTGAAAATTTATTGTTAGCTTTAAATTGAATCAACATTTATTAAATACGAATTAATATCGCTTTAACATTTTCATTTCAATTTAATCTATAACTAAATAATTTTTAAATCAAAATTTTGTTATACAATGATTTTCAACTCAATTATAAATTTAAAAATTTTAACATGCATGTAAACTTGACAATTCACTTGTATAATTTGTATTTGTATTATGTAAAATCACATTTGTGTTATGTAAAGATACAAAAAGCTTATGTCAAAATTTGTGTCAACACATAAATATAAAATCTTTTTTAACTTATGCCATATTCATATACAATTTTTACAAAATTTAATCAACTTCACTCTTTTATATTTTATTCGTTTTATCTCATACTCTGTCTAGGATTATCATGCAGCAAAATATGTATAAAGTCACATTTACATGCAATTATTCAAGATTAAATCATATGCTTGAAAATGAATAAAATTTTAGTAAATTATTAATCCCTGTTCATTTTATATATTGGTATTATATATATATATATATTTATAAAATCCATGTGATACCAACCACTGAAGAGTTGAGGGCCATTACAAAATTTCAAATCCAAGGTAGGTGTGAGAAGGGTGATGCAAAGTGATGCTCATGATTCAATCAGGACCCTCCATTTTCAAATGATTTTTGATGGGCCAACCCATTACCTGCAGTTGATGGCTACTGATGGCGACCTCTTAAGCCATCTTCCCACTTTTTTGTGAACCACAGTCGTTAAATTAACATATATCATGGGCCTGTTTGTTTGTTGTTGTAGTTTAATCTTAACGATTTTTGGGTTAAATCCTAAATCTTAGAATCATATCCAAAAGTTCTCATACTTAATGTTTCGTTGTCAATAATGATCTCAATCAATTGGTAATTATCATCTCTCAATCAAGTTTGGTAAAAAACAAAAAGTAGAAAATTACATGAATTCATTGTTGATATAGACAGTGAATTTTTGTTTTTTTTTAAACGAGATTAAAGTTTTTGTTTGGTTAAAAAAAAGATGAATAAAAAAACTATAAAGTAATAAAGTAATTACGAAACTTAACTAGATTAACAAAATTTTCATTTTCACTTTTTTTTAATATTTTTTACTATGTAAAACCAAAAAAACTGCTACATGTTTTATTTTTTCAAAAATTTTTATACTTTAATATATCTTAGATACACACACATATATATATATATATGTGTGTGTGTGTGTGTGTTACTCATTAACCTCATTTAAAAACTTAAGTAATTATATATGAGATAATTTCTTTATCTTATTCAAAAAATATGTAGAGTGAAATCATCAACATTCTAATTTATATGTAAGTTTAAGTAACCAGTTGCTATTAACCAAATTATTTTTATGAATAACCATGACTATCTTTTATAAATTCAAGTGAGAATCCTCCAAAGTAAAATGTAACACTAAAAGTTTTATTTAAATTGCATAGAAAAAACTTTTTTTAAAAACAAGTAAAATTGGTGAATGTGGATTAAATCTTGGTAGATATCTCAAATTTAAAAACCCTACTGTTTCCTCTATATAAAAAAAAATAAAAACATATTATTGGGTAAGTAAAACAAAATTGCAATGGAAATCATGGACATGGTGGAGGGTTGTTTGCTTATGCCTAATTGCCTAATCTCTCCATTGTGATAATTGGTAATTAGGCCAAATCATTTTCTTGTGATTTATCCTTGCCTTGATATTGTTAACCAAATACCAACTTCTTGATGGGCACATTGGGCAGAGTTAGGTAGAAAATCAGCAATAATTTTGTTGGTAGATAGACAGAGTGAGAAAGAAAATTTTCATAAACAAACATAACCTCATTGTTATGTTAATTGATAATTTTTTCCTTTTAATTAGTGACAAAAAATAAATAAATTTCCTTGGAAGGTTATGCTTTGGTTATGATTTTTTGTCTTACAAATATGAGAAAAAATGTAAAATATTCTTGCAGAATAAAATGTCAGAAATCACTAACTTTGTTGGTCCTACCAAAGTTAGGAAGTGGCATTGTGGTTCTTGATGTATGCACTATAGTGACAAAAAATGAAAATCATGTGAGTTAAGAATTTAATTTTCAGATATATTCTTTTTTTATTGGAATCTTTTTTTGGTCATTCTATCCAAGGGTGGAATTTTGTTAGAGTTCGGTTTGATATTTTGAGGGTGAGATTCTTTTTAATATCAAAAAAATTAAATTAAAAGATTTCACATGTTTCACTTTAAATATATCTTAAAGATATATGTCACATTGCTAATCCATTCACACATAATATATGACATAATTTTTCTTTCGTTTTAAATTTTTTATCTTGTATTCTTAAAAAAAATTTATTATTTATTTCCTTTTTCAAGTAATTTATTTGCATTTTCCATCACATTATACCATTCTTTGTGAGAAAAAAATAGATAAAAAATGTTAAATCAAATAGTGCAAAATGGTAGGTTTTAGATGTTAAACCTAGTTTGCATTTTATAACAAAAACTTTATAATAATATAAAAGATTATTTGATGTACTGTGTAAGTAGAATTTTTAGATTTCATTAATGAGATTAACAAGTTGGTACATATATTTTAGGGTATATTAAAAAATTAATTAAAAAAATATGAAACATGTATCAATTTTTAACCTCACTCATAAAATTAGAATTTTCACTATCAAATGTTTCAAATACAAACTCTAATAATGTATGCCTAATTTAATAATTAAAAAAATCAAGCATCGCACCAAAATCAATTTTAAGAAATAAATAACATTATTTTATCAGCGTCCAAAAGAGTTGGTTAAGTAGTGATGGTTAAGTAGTGAAATTAGTATTCAACAAAAGTAAAAGAGGCTGAGTGTAGCATGTGAGAAAACAATTGAGGGCAATATGGTAAATTTACATAAAAATAAATATATATTTAAAATTGTTTAGAAAAACTGAGTTTATGCATCAATCGTGCAATACATTCGGTTTTTTAATCATTTTCTTTTTTAGGGTTAATGTCGATAGGCGGTGAGATTGATTTCGATGAAATTAAAAACATATATAGTAGTGAGATTAGTTACTGTAACAATGAGGTTGGGTGATATAATGGTGATATGTGTTTGTTACGATGAACTAAGTTTAATGAAAGAGAAAATGACAATTAAGAACATCAAATTAAAATTTATACATAATGAAATTTATATAATATATTTTATATTTATAAAATTAATAAAATTATTTTGTATAAATTTTTTTAATAAATTAAAAACTAATAAATTATTTTTAAATCAAATAATACTTTTGGTATTAAATATTTTAAGATTAATTTATGTATATTTTTAAAAATAAAATATTAAGAATAAAAGAAAAAATGAAATAGTAAAATTTTTTTAAAAATAATAAATAAATAAAATTGTTTTAAAGAATGACAAAATTGTAATTTTCATCTCTTTCAACTGCATCAGGCTCTAGGGATCCCATTGGACCCTGCCCCTCCAATGAGCCACTAGAGGGGCATCTCTCCCTTGCTGCACTGCAGGATCTGCCAGGATGTAGTCAAAATTTTATAGGCTGTGATTCCATCGCAGCAACTTCATATAAAAGGGTAAAAAATCAAATTTTGGATTTAATTCTTCAAAAAAAAAAAGTAACAACAGTTATATTAAACTTTGGTTGTTCATTTTTTAAATTCTTATTTTTAAAGAAACTTTAAAATTTTAGAATATACTCTTAAAAATTATTTCTTCTTTTCAGTAATATAGACACTTAACCACACCTTAATTTAACTTGAAATGACCCAAATACCCCCACCAATCACCACCTTTGGAGAGAGACATGGACTATGCTTAAAATATTAAAATGGTAATAAAAAGATTATGATATTAGATGTTAAATTTTTGCCATTGATAAGGGTAAGTTTGTAACTTTACTTTTGACAAATGATAAAAATAAACTCCAGCCAACAACATCTTGACCTAGTGATTAATGATGAGTTGTGGCATATTATAAGTCTTGGGTTCGAATCCAAGCATCTTCATCCCCAATTATTTAATGTTTTCATTGTAACAAAAAAAAAAGATAAAAATAAACTCCTTGACTTGGCCAAGAACCTCTTTGTACAACTATGGATGCTACCAATTTTTTGTCAATTTCGCTGTTTATCACACGGGCAAACTTCTGTTATGAATAGTCTCTTAACGCTTCTTTTGAATCTTTGAATTTTATTTATATTTGGATTAAAATATTAAAAAAACTTTTGAATTTTATTATTTTTTTTAAATAAGCTTTTTATACTTGTATTGCATTGAAATAAGTTTTTATACTTTAATTTATATTTAAATATAAGAGTTTATTTAAATAAAGTGATAAAGTTTAAGGGTTTTTTTTTAATATTTTGGCCTTATATTTGCAAACATACGAAATTCCACCAGGAATTAACACAATCTTATCACTTCGGATTACATTTGGATGCTAACATTTTTAATAACGAATACCCACGACAAAGCGTGTGCGTTTATTTTAGTGAGTTTTAATTTTTTTTTCTTGTAACCTTTTGTAATTTATTTTTACCAAAAAAAAAGCTGTAATTTGAAGAAAAAAGAAATGTAAATGCTGCCATGCAAACCCTACATTTATCGAAGATTATATCTTAAAGAGATTACCTGAATCAACTCAATTAAACTATGAGTTCAATTTTTAGTAATTTCCCTTTTATGATATCATGATATATAGCCTTTATATGCTTGATAAATAGGTTTTTGAAGATTATAGATGGTGGGGAAATTGATTCTAAAACTTGACTAAATTATATAGAGTTTATATATGATACACTAATAGTGTATAACCTTTATATACTGTTAATGCATCAGCATCAATATGAAAACTAAAAATATGTCAAGTCCTTAAAAATAAATATAAATAAATATTTTTCGATTTACTTGTAAGAACTTATTGATGATGTGTCAATTTCTTGTACATTGATAACATATATAGACTATACACTATCAGTGCAATCGTATATAACTCCTATTATAAATACTAGACGTTAGAATTCATGACCTCTATTGATTAGGTTCTACCAACAAATGTTTAAGAACATATTAAATTCTTTTGTTTGCAATATCTAAAGATGTAGCTACCAAATTAAATAAGTGCAAAACAATGTAACCATAAGGCATGGTTCATTAATTGTGAATTGTTTTGCTTATTATCACGTTGTTAGCCATCAGCCCATCGCTTAACTTTATTATTAAGTGATTTGTTTAATATAGAAATCTAATAGTGAATTTAATATGGATACGAAATAACTTAAAAATGCTGACAAGGTCTTAATGGCAAGGAAGAAATTTTGAAGTCTCAAATTTGATTCTTATCATGTGTAAGTTTGAGTTTAGTCTAATTATTTATTAATTTATTTAGTGAGTAAAGTGATTTTCGTAGTTATCGGTTCAATAAATATAATATATATTTTTATAGGGAATAAATGTAATATATTGATTATGATTGTAATTTTTAATGAAAATGTTATGTTTAAAAAAAGAAATAACTCACAAATGATATTATGTGCAATTTATTTATTTTATTAAAAAAAAGAAATAAAAAATTTTTCACTCTATTGGATGAGTTTTCAAATTCCAATTTCAATTTTTTTAATTGGTAGTTTCTAGTTTATGTAGCTTTAAATTTTGGATAATTATTACATACACTGACAGTGGAGTTTTTTTACTCCACAAGCAACGTTAAGATCGTGACACATGTCCTGTTTTATTTATTTTAATATTTTTATAAGACACATGTCATGATCTTAACGCTGCTTGTTGAGTAAAAAAACTCCACTGTCAGTGTATGTAATAATTATCCTTAAATTTTTTATATTAAAAATAAAGGGATGATTAAGGTCGAATTTGCAATTTGAATAAAGTATATTGATCAAAATTCGATATGTGGATTGATGACATATTCTAAGAAATATTTATATACTAAATTACTTTCTTTCCAAAAATTAAATATGATGACAAAAATCAGTAAATTCAAAAATAAAAGATAAAATTTAATATTGATTAATGGTATAATGACAATTTTGATTTTTAATGTCGAAGTAAAGCTTAATGGCGCTTACATGAAATCCCGTTGATAGTATTGCACATAGAAAAAATTTAAAAATTGTATTTAAATGCATATTCTTAAGAAAGAAGATTTTAGCAATAAGCTGAGTTAGAATTAGATTTTTAGACCTACTAAAAAAATTATATTTTAAATAAAATGGCTTAATAGTCAAATATACTCTCAATGTTATGCACAAAATAGATAAAAGTCATCAACATTTTATTGCATGAAAATCAGTTTATAAATTTTTATTTTATTGTAAATAAACCCTCAATCATTTAAAATCATGTAATTAAGTTTAAATTTGTTAAATGATACTAACTTCGTTAGTATTGCACATATGACATGTCACGTGACAACCAACTAAACTATTCACGTATGATGTCCTAACGACATTTAATGTCATTTAATAGATTTGGTATTAATTGCATGATCTTGAAAATTTAAGGATTTATTTACAATAAAATAATAGTTTATGAACTGATTTTCACACGATAAAACGTTAAGAGTTTAATTCTATTTTATGCAAAAGATTAATGGTACATTTGGTTATTAAGCCTAAAAGAATTGTACAAACTAATTAAATTAAGTCTACTAATGAGGCTTTGGTTTAATGGTAAGAATATCACTTTTAAGATTTTTTTTTTGGTCTAAGACCCTCGATATCCGGAAGTCACTTTGAGCTCCGACTAATCTGAAGTCGAGCAACGGTTGGATCCGATATGGGGGGAGTTCTCCCAATGCTGTTTTCTCCATTCACAAAGTTCGAACCCGAGACATTACTTAAAAAGCATTGAGCTCATTTCACTCAGCCTAACAGATATTGGTAGACTTTTAAGATTTTAATGAGATAAAGAGGCTTGAGATTCAAGTTTGTATGTTGAGTTATATATAAGTTAAGATATCATTTTTGATAAAAATTAAATTAAGTCTATTTTAATATTTTTCTTAAAATATTGAATGAGAATAAATTCAATATTTTAAATTGATATAAACTTTATACCAAGTAATTAAATTAAAAAATAGTTTTTTTTTCATTTAAATCTAGTAAGAAAATTTATAAAATTCGTATTGTAGATTCAATTTATAAGTTAATTATAAAAGGCAAAGAAAATTCAAATAGAATTTGTTTTAATACACTAACAATGAAAAGTTTCAACTCTTTTACCCTTTTTATAAATAGTTTTTAAAATTTTATAATATATCTTAAGTGTAAATGTCATTATGTCAATAATTTGTAAAATTTAAAAATTTCGTCGTACAGTCTAAAAACTTTCGTTGAAATTGAAAAATTAATTTCTCATTCAGCCGCTAAAACAAAAACGAGAATACTGTAATTGCAAAATACAAAAACTGAAGCCCATTTTTGTAAATAGACAGTAGAAGAAATCAGAATCCTAAGTTCAAAATTAAAAGCACAAAATACACGGAAACAACAAAAACGACTGTCAGAAGAAAAACATAACCTTGTCTCTTTCTCTCTCTACTGTGTCTTCTTGGACAGATAGAGTCGTGTAGAGAGAGAAAGCAAAGTCACCACCCTAAGAAAAAGAAAGAAAAGATTGCCAAATGAGAAAGGAGTAAAGCAAAAACCATCTTGTCATTCTTGGGATTTTCTTCAAACTTAAAACATAAAAAAATCCCCATAAAGTTAAACTCTTTAACTTCCTCAAGTAAAACAACAGAGAAAGAAAGGAAAAAACCCAAATGCAGGTATCCATTTGAGAGTTGATTCTCAGGATCCGATTCTCTACTCCAAGATCTCGCCATTTTTTTTTTACTTCTATAAGGTAACTCTTTGATTCTCAAACGATCCAACACTGTCATTTCACTTCAAATAAAGTTCCAGTTATTTCCTTTTTAGCATGCAATTTGTTTGCATTTTATTTTCTGTGTAGTGTAAGTGGGTTGCTTTTACTTTGTTTCTTATGTGCTTGCATTTGCAATTTCTTTATCTTGGGTTATGTAGAAATGGTTTAGTTTATTTTAGTACTTGAAGTTGGGCCTTTTGTGTGGAATCAGATCTGGGTTGTATCTGATTTATTTCTTTGAAGAATGAATTTCTCTTTTGGTGCCAAGAGTTTAGTTTTCTAGGTGCATTTTTTTTGTTTCCATCTCAGGTTTTTGATTGAGATCCATTGTTTATTTTTGTTAAGCGCCTGGGGTCTAAAAATTAGTGGTTTTTTTGGTAAGGTTTTTGGGTTTCTAATTATCTTTACTCCAAGTTTGTTCTTAGTATAATGGCAATTTTTTTTATTTGAAATGTGAATTATTTAGTTATTGGTGTCCTTGTTTGATTTGCGCATGTAGGGTTTAATAAGTTAAGATTTTAAATTGTAATTGTTATTATTAGATAATATAATTTTATTTGGGAATTTTTTGTAGGATTTATTATTGATTTATGTGGTTTTTCATTATTTTTTACTTCAGAATTCACATTGTTGCTTTGAGGTCTTATGATTTGAACTTATGCTTATTATGACAACAGACAGTGGCTTCTTCTTGTTCTTAGAAGTATATTTGTGCATGTGAAGGGGTTAGACTAGGGAATTTTGTAAATATCATAAAGAAGATGAAATCCGACACGCCTCTTGATTATGCTGTGTTCCAATTATCACCAAAGCGCTCTAGGTGAGGATATCATTCTATGACTTTTTATTTTGTTCTGAATTTTCTTTCTATTTATAAGTTAGTTATAACTATTGCTATATTTTCCCTATGGGCAGATGTGAATTGTTTGTTTCGAGTAATGGAAACACAGAAAAGCTTGCTTCTGGGTTAGTAAAGCCATTTGTTTCTCATCTAAAGGTGGCAGAAGAGCAGGTTGCACTGTCACTTCAATCAATTAAACTTGAAGTTGAAAAGCGCAAAAATGCCGAGACGTGGTTCACAAAAGGAACACTTGAAAGGTTAGACATATTAACAACTGTGGCATTTATTGCCATATCATGCAGGGATATTTAGCTTCATATTTTGATATGATTGGCACTTGTTTCCAGGTTTGTGCGGTTTGTTAGTACACCAGAGGTTTTGGAATTGGTGAACACATTTGATGCAGAAATGTCTCAGTTAGAAGCAGCTCGGAGAATATATTCTCAGGTACTAATGGCCTTCATCTATAGCCTATACAGGAAGCTTTGCGTTGTTAATTTGATGCAGTTTTAGTTTACAATTTTACTGAATCTCGGGACCCTTATGTTTCAGGGAATGGGAGATCAGCCATCTGGTTCATTAGGTGTGTTTTTTTTTTCTTTAAATTTTTTTTATTTCATTTTTCTTTTCTGTCTCCAACATAGAATCAAGTTTGCTGGTATTTGTGACTCCTTTACTTGTCAAGATTCAGTTTTAGATTCCAGAAATGTGCTACTTAAATATTTATGTTTTCTTACGAACCTTGGTGATGAAGTATCTTTCATTACATAATTACGTTTCACTAGTTTTAGTATGTGTTTTTCCTGACATATTGCTGCTTGTTGTTGCTTTTATTTATCAGAAAATATTGATGTATTTTTTACTTGGGTCCTGGTAGATATTTTGAAGTTATAGTATGATATTATGAAGTGATGATTTGCTCTTATTATGGAAAGTCATTTATATCATGAACTAGTTTAAAGTGGAGCATATGATCAAATGCATTAACTATGATGATGCAGCATCATGCCTATGTTTATATATATATATATAAATGATATTTAATACATTTATTTGTGTCATAAATATTAAAGTATTTAAATGGCTTAGAAATCTCAGTAGGAATAAAAATATATTATATATTTTTGTTTACTGAAACGTAGAATACATCTATGATTTTTTTGAAGATGTGAATATGACTTTTTTAAGGTACGTATTTATGGAGCATGCATTAAAACATTAATGATATAAAAGCGAGATTTGCTACAGCTTAGATACGAATATGTTATAAATGTTGTACGGTGAGATACATTCGTGAAATATGGTCATTCTTCCTTCCAAGGTTTTTTTTACCTAATCAATACCTTATAATCTTGTTGAAAAAATGATTGTTGTGTTTGAGTCTTATATTATTGACAAACATTATGAGAAAGAAGGAAAGATGCAAAAAGAGAGAGCATGCTTTATTGGTGTTACTTTTCCCTATTTCCCAATGTTGACATGTACATAAGGATGGATATTCAGGCAATATCTATATTTGATGTGACTTTTAATGAAAACAAATAATAATGTGTTTTATGAACGTTTAAGCATTTGTGTAAAGTTATATGTTGCTGCCTTCAAATTGGGAAAAAAATGCAGAAAAAATAAAAAAAACTTGGATTCTCCCCCCCAAAAAAAAGAAACGGGGATTATAAAAAAGCCAAAGCTATTCTGATGCTTCTTTCTTACTGTGACTATTCCAAGGGTGAAATTGCTAGTTCAAGTCATGCAAACAGCCTCTTTATTATTGTGGAGGGAAGGCTGTGTGCGTTTGACCCTCCTCAGGCCCCACATTGTGGGAGCCTTGTGCACTGGGTTTGCTCTTTTTTACACCATCTTATTTGTCATTAGCAGCCATGTCAAGGTTCTGCGTAACCTTTAATCTAGTGGGTTGTAGCTGCCAGTATTCTGTTTTCCTGTTTGCAGTCACTGTAACCCTTAATATTTGTATGCTTAGTTATTTATTTGGTTAGATATATCAGGTATGAAGCTTGATTATAAAGGAAAAAACAAATGAGTTATGAAAGAATTCCTTGCCAATTATTTTGTTGGCAAGGTGAAATCTATAGCTAATTTGGTTTAAGGAACATAAGTTTAATCAGTTGGATTGCAATCATGATCTTCAAATTTTCTGTCAATGTCTTCTACTTTTTTTTTTTGAAATCTTTAGAGAGGGTTGTGCTTTGTTGTCTTCAGTGATTGATGGATAGGCATTTTTTTTTTCAAATTTTCTTCTTTTATAAAGGAAATTGCTTGGACAAAATTGATGGATATGAGTTATTAGTTTTCTGGGTGATTTATGAGCCTTCAAATTTTTTGTTCTTGGGTTGGTATAGCACCCAGGTTAACTTTACAAGTTATTGTGGTTTTGTCTCATGTTTCTTAATTCAGTTTATGTCTTGGCTCGAGATGATGCTTTAAATTCCCCTTGATTTAAAATTATTATGGATGGTTATGCTTTTCATTAAACAGAACTTGATCTTGTGTTTGCTCTTATATTTATATAACTAAGTCACCTATACAAGGTAATTGAATTAGCCTTTGCATTTTCGATTCTAATATTAATTATGATTCTTTTAGAGCTTGGTTGAGATAGGCAGTGGGTAGAATCTTGAGTCTATGATCTTGTTTGATGGTTTGTATCCCTGTTGCAAGTCACTGTCGAAAACTGACACTGTTTGGTAATTTGTGATAGGTGGGGATGGTGCAGGAATGACGGCAGCTGCTGATGCAACAAAGTAACTCTGCTTTTTTTTTGATTTTTTTTATTTTAGCTTTTACATATCTGTGATGGTATCTTTTTTTTTGGCTGAATTGTGATTAAATAAACTTGTAAATGATTCTGACATCAATTGCAGCTGCACTTACATGTTTGAAGCTGCTAAGTTGATTTCTGTTGAAATTTTATACCGCTAGACATTTTCCATGCTTTAGGAATGGAAGGGATTGTTAGTGAAGTTATTGATCAGAGATGGGTTCTTCTACGATCTATGCATGATGACATGATCAGGAATGGAAGGCTGGCCTGCCTTTTCTAGTATTAGGAAGTTTGGAGTCATCCAAGTGAAATTTCTATAGGACTGTACCAAAAGCTATTGAAATGATTAAGTTTCACTCTTGTGATGTGAGCTGATTGAGTAAAGCTTTGCTTAGGAAATATTGGTTTTAACTGTTCTGTGCACATTTAATGAATTGCCTGAGTTATTGCTAATCGAGGAAATGAACAAAAAGTTGCTCCGAGTGTCTGATATTTTCATGCTAAACAGCTGTTATTGGTACATTGGATCTTCCATTTGCATCATGAACTATGCATTCTAATTTGATTTGTTGTATGTCTAATTTTTACAGGAGGGAGCTTTTAAGGGCTATTGATATACGTCTTATTGCAGTTCAGCAGGACTTAGCAACAGCTTTTGCTCGGGCATCTGCTGCTGGTTTTAACTCCGACACTGTATCTGAACTCCAACTATTTGCAGATCGGTTCCGTGCTCATCGCTTGAAGTAAGAACTTTATAAATCCTTTTCAATGAGATACTATGTCTGTCTGTCTGTCTGTCACCTTTTGAGTCTACTATTCTTCATGTTAGCATGGGTGCCTATGGTTAAGTAGGTCTTGGCTAGGGTGAGACACTATGCAGTTGTATATCTCTTATAGTAGATGCCAGCTTTTGCAGTGATTTTGTACTGCATATCATGAGAGGTGAGATTGGAAATTGTGTCTTGATTTTGATGGGGTGTATGAAAACAATGTGAGAGGGGACAATGTTACTTTTAGCTATGTTCTCAGCTTTATCTTCAGGCTTTTGGTAAGTAGGAAAAGCAGATGGACAATTGTCTCATCCGATGGCTACTCAAAACATAAGAAAGGAGGCGGACAAACCTAGCCATTACATCAAACAATTTTCTGTCTACATCAATTCCTTTCCTACCAACCATAGTGTGAAGGAATGGGTGATGTTCATCCATTTCCAAGGTGCATATAGAAATTGCACAGGTCATGAGCCCTTTCTCTAAGGGCTGAAAAGGACAGAAAAAGAGTAATCCAATGCAGGATTAATTGATTGTTGGTTCAAGTTTTCATTCTCTTAATCATTTTACCACTCAATCTAAGTTGTGATCTACATGTTTAGCTAGAACCATATCTGACATGGCAGATTCAATTTTTTAGGCTTTTTTTTTATTTTAATTTTTGGATTTTGGAGAGTCCAAAAGAGTTGTAACCATATCGGTTTGGGTTGTTCAATAGTTTCTTTTGGGTCAGAGGTTTTCCATTAATATTTGTCTATGTACGTTAGGATTAATAGAGGAATTTGGAACTAACAATGGCCTTTATAAATATATATATATTTACTTTTAAAAATATTTAGGTATTTCAAATCATAGAAAGAACTTATGTTTCCTTTTTCTTTTTTCATTTTTTCCTTTTCCAGAATAGTTTTGATGGTTTTAGAAAGGGTTTTGATGTCATGGCAACATGGTTTTGGTGTGCTCATCGTGGGGCTAGCTTGGCTACCACCCAGACTTGTGGTCAAAGCTGTTTTAAGTTATAATTATTATTAGTATGTTAGGGGTCTAAAAGGTGCCTGCAGTGCTACCTAGTGAAAACATCATCTAACTGCTTAGCTATCTTGAAAATGAAATCTTACCCTGTGCTTAGTTGCTGGCAACCTTCAGTGAATTTAGATGTCCTAAAATGACATTCCTTTTGTAACTTTTTCTATTTAATTTTCATCAACTGATCTAAATATCCTTTGTCCAATGTAGGGTTATTTTAAGGATGATCGTCTTCCATTTGTTGGGCATGGAAGGTCCAAATTGTAGTCATGTTTATTACTAAGAGATCCCAATGATTTCAGTTGTGAATTAGAAAACTTGCCAAAATTATTCCTTCTTCCTGTTTTCTTTTGAATATTTGGGTTTGGGAGCTTTGGGTTCCCCTGCAAAGTAGATTATTTCGTGAAAACAAGAAGGTAAAGGGCTGAAAATGTTCAACTGTTAATGGATAGTGGCAAGTACACCCAAGGATTTCCCTCGTAATTGTGGACAATGCTGTCATGTTGGACCAACTCATGGTAACAAAGGCTGGTCAATTTTTTTTGGATATCATCGCATGCTGCCTGATATTAGGCTATACTAGTTTGCAATTTATTTTGTCATATTGTCTGTATTGTTAAGGACAAAGTGGGTATCATAATTCGTGAGACATAGCCTAACTCACTCCACTTTGGAATCTGACCTGGTAATATAATTGAAAAAATCCAGATCATGTGTGGTAGTTTCAGAGTTCCAACATTTTTTGTAATTCTCACCTTTACTTTTCTATCAGTTTTTTTTTCAAAAGAAAATGTTAGTAATAATCGTTCTCATGTAAGTTTTTATTACTTTTACAGTGAGGCTTGCACCAAATACATATCACTCTGCCAGAGAAGACCAGAACTGCTAAGCCCAGGGATACAAGGTGTTGATGATCAAGTGGTCAGAGCCTCATGGGGATCGGACATGTCAATCGATGACCCCAATGAAGACCAAATTGGGGGGTCCCAGGTGGATAGTAGGCCCCACCAACCTTCCCAAAATAAACACCAAGAACAACAACTACAACCAAACACTATGCAGACCCAGCACCATATAGACCAATCAAAGCCAGCAACATCTCAACAACCAAAGCCCTCAAGTAGTACACAACAACGTTCTCTAAATGAAAAAAAGAAAGAGGAGGGGGTGACTGAGTCATCACCTAGTCAGATTAGTCAACCTGCTAGGCGGCTTAGCGTGCAGGACAGAATCAATCTCTTTGAGAACAAACAGAAGGAGACCTCAAGCTCTGGAGGCAAACCCATTGCTGTTGGCAAATCTGTAGAACTTAGAAGACTTTCATCTGATGTATCGTCTGCGTCTGCAGTTGCCGAAAAGGCTGTGTTAAGAAGATGGAGTGGTGCAAGTGACATGAGCATTGACTTAGGTAATGACAAGAAGGATGGTAATTCAGGTAGCCCTTTGTGTACACCCTCCTCATCTTCTGTGTCTCAGGGTAAAAGCAATGTGTTTCAAGGTTTATCTGTGGATAAGGAACAAAAAGATGAGAAGGCTCTGAGTGAAAAGGTAAGTTCGGTTAAAGTTGAACCTAAGAGTGGTCCTGGTAGAGCTGCTGATTCTGTGTTGAAAGATCAGGGAGAAGTGCAAGTACAGGTTGGTAATCTTTTGGGGAAAGAGGAGGATGTGGAGTTGAAGGGGTGGATGAATTGGAAGGATCAATTGGGATTACAGAACAACCAATACCAGGCTTTTACAGGTAAGTCAGAACTTGTTGAGGTGGGTGATCAAGTGGTTTCTCAGGAGAAAGTTAAAGGTTCCTTAACAGGAGAGAAGGCAGGTTCAGTGGTGCAGTCTCGAGTTTTTTCTGATAGGGCTGTGTTTGTTGGGGTTAAAAACCAACCCGCTTCTCAGTTGCAGTTTAGAGGTTTTGCAGATACAGTGGGGGATGCCACACCTGAGGGTGAATTAAAGAATAGAGTGGAGACTCAAGGCAAAGACCAATCGGTAACACAATTGCATCTTAGGGCTCAAGGCCACTCCCGAACATTATCAGGGCAGTTTGAAGGTGGTATTGAGCTAAAAAATAAAGAGGCTCATAAAGGTAATGAAGGTGATCAGTTAGCTCCTACGCCCCAGTGTAGATCTTTTCCTGGGGAAGTTGAGGAAATGGGAAAGAAAGACTTACCATCATCTGAGAAGCAAATAAGCAAAGTCGAGGATTCTGGAGTCCATAAAATGAAGTTCAAGAAACAGGTTCCAGTAGGTCCTGAACAGAGCAAGAAGTCACAGGGTGGGAGGGACGAAGGTGGTTCTTTTTGTGCAAATAACAAGTCTGTTCTCAGTAAAAAGGTTCCTGAGAGTGAAGAGAGTTTTAATGCCCCAGTGATGCCAGTAGATCAAACTCAGAGGATACGGCAGTCAAGGGGAAACCAGGAGCTAAACAATGAGTTAAAAATGAAGGCAAATGAACTTGAAAAGCTTTTTGCAGAGCACAAACTTCGGGTTCCTGGTGATCAATTCAGTTCTGCCAGGAGAAGCAAGCCTGCTGATGCTCAGGTTGAACAAGAAGCAAGCTCACAGTTAAAGAAACCAGCGGCATTAGATGTATCTCCTGCACAGGTGCCCAACAGAAACTTAATGTCTGAACCAGTGGGGAGTTTGAGTAATAAGGCTAAATTTTGTACTCCTCCAACAAAGGTTATAGATAACCAGGAGTATGCTGATAGTTTGAGGCAGAATTTCTCTGGTATAAGTTTTTCAGATGATTCTAGAGGAAAATTTTATGAGAAGTACATGCAAAAGAGAGATGCAAAGCTGAGGGAAGAATGGGGTTCTAAAAGGGCTGAGAAAGAAGCCAAATTGAAGGCTATGCAGGATATCCTTGAGCGAAGTAGAGCTGAGATGAAGGCGAAATTTTCTGCTTCTGCTGATAGACAGGATTCAGTGTCTAGTGCTCGTCGAAGAGCAGAGAAAGTGAGGTCATTCAATTTTCGTTCACAGAGGGATCAGGTATCTCCTATTGACTATTGAAGTTATGTTTTCAGGAATCTCATTGGATCCTCTTTTTTTGTTTCGGGAATCTCAAAAACGTCTGATCGAATTATTTATTACTAATTTTGCTAAGGTTATACATTTGGCAGCATCCAATAAGTTCAATTCAGAGTGAAGAAGATGAAGATCTTCCTGAGTTTCCAGATCAGAAGTACTATGGACAGGATAGATCATTTAAGGAGGCATCTATTGATGGTTTTTCTAAGAGCTCCAACACTAAGAAGCTTTTTCTGAATAGAAATGTGTCTTTATCCACTCCTCGCACTACAGCAGCACTTGCAGTTCCACGCTCAGCAGCCAAAGTTTCAAATCCTAGTTCTGGAAGGCGAAGAGCACAATCTGAAAATCCTCTTGCACAGTCTGTTCCCAACTTCTCTGATCTCAAAAAAGAAAATACAAAGCCCTCTTCCGGAGCTGGCAAGATGAGTAGCCGTTCCCAAGTGAGAAACTATGCTCGGAGCAAGAGTACCAATGAAGAGGTTGCCCTCGGCAAGGATGAACAGCCTCAATTGTCTCAATCCCTTAGGAAAAGCTCTGCTGGTCCTGTAGAATTTTCAGATTTGCCTGCCTTGAACTCAGATGGCGTTGTTTTTGCACCTTTGAAATTTGAAAAAGAACAGATGGAACAGAGCTTCAGTGACAAATTTCTGAAGAATGTGGAAACAAAACCTTTTCTCAGGAAAGCTAATGGCATGGGTCCTGGTGCTGGAGTAAATATTGCAAAGTTCAAAACATCAGATGCATCTGAGACTTCAAAAGATGAAGAGACTGATGAGATAGTATTTGAAGCAGATGATTCCTTGGATTTGGCCAAAGAAGATGAAGAGGACAAGCTTGAAACTATGGCAGTTGATGATTCTGCTGACATGGTATATGGAACACCAAGACTGAGCCAGGAATCTGACAAGTTGGATAATTCTGGATCTGAGAATGGTGATTCCTTGAGGTCTCTTTCTCAGGCTGACCCTGCTACAGTTGTTGAACTGCCAGCTGCAGTGCCCACTACATTCCATACTGCAGTATCCCTGCAGGATTCACCAGGAGAAAGCCCTTTATCATGGAATTCACGCATGCATCATCCATTTTCTTATCCCCATGAGACTTCAGATATTGATGCTTCCATGGATTCTCCTATTGGGAGCCCTGCATCTTGGAATTCTCACTCACTTGCTCAAACAGAAGTAGATGCTGCTCGAATGAGGAAGAAATGGGGAAGTGCTCAGAAACCTTTTCTTGTTGCTAATGCAACCCATAATCAGTCACGTAGGGATGTGACAAAAGGGTTCAAAAGGTTGTTGAAATTCGGACGGAAAAGCCGTGGGGCAGACAGTTTTGTGGACTGGATCTCTGCTACAACTTCTGAAGGAGATGATGACACAGAGGATGGAAGAGATCCTGCTAATCGATCATCAGATGACTTGAGGAAATCAAGAATGGGATTTTCGCAAGGCCACCCTTCTGATGATGGCTTCAATGAAGGCGAGTTGTTCAATGACGAGGGTAACTCCTAATTTTTATTTAAATGTTAATTACCTCATTGTTTCTTGCTTAGACCATTTGTTGATTATTTCATTTTTTTTCCTTATCTGTTAATTATTTTGAATATTCATTGATTGCATGCATGGTTCAATAATTGTTGTTCTAATGAAAGAATTGCTCTGGCTTTCTCCTTTCATAGAATATATTGCCTTTCTTGCAAAATTATAGGATACAATTTATGCTCTCTTCAACCATGGAAAAGTGTCTTGTTTATGAATTGTTGTAGCTTATAAGAGCGTATTATACAAATTACCTTTTCAAAATGAGTTGAATTCGGAACAGTTTCAAGTGCTTATTCTCCAGCAATTGATTAAGGAAAAAGAAAAATCAATTTGGCTAAAGGAGAAACCCCTGCATATCTTATTCCGCTATAGTTACAATAAGAACATTTAGGCCTATTGGTTGATTGCTGTCTTCAGTCAGTCAATAAGGTTATAATTGTTTATAAGGAGCAAGTTACCAGGACGTGATTGGCAAAAGTTAGTTGAGAAGTGAGCTTACATCAAGGAAATAAACTTAAAGTGTGCAGTTTTCAAAACTCATTATACACGCACGCAAATTTTTAAATTAATTTTTGGCTTGTGAATTGAAATTGATGATGCATATTTCATTTCATTGTTGCACTTTCTCCATTTCTTTTATTATATATATGAACCTGATTTCAAAGTGGATATTAATGGTCCCTTGCAGGTCAATCCTTACATAGTTCTATTCCAGCACCACCAGCAAACTTTAAATTAAGGGAAGATCATATGTCAGGAAGCTCCATAAAAGGTGACTCCTTATTAATGTTACTCTAGCTATCTGATGCTTCTCTTTCTTGGAAGTAATTTATGATGGCATTCTATTGAACAAATGGTATCCTCTCATAGATTGTTGCTATGATCCTGTCGTTTTTCATGACCAAGTCTGGCTTCAATTGATGCTTGAGGACTTCCCATCGAAAGCAATACACTGCATGTTGAATTAAAAGAGCGTACTACATGAAAGTTAACTCTTTTGGAATCTGTCTTTTCCATTGAATCGTCATGCAATCTTTAGGTGCTATCCCATTTTTGCCTTAGAAAAATCTTAACTGAAAGATCATATGGTATGAAGCTAATGCTTTTGATAATTATTTCAAAACATTTTTTTGAGCAATATTTTAGGACTTCAGTACAATTGGAGAATCTATTATGCATATTGAGAAGAAACTTTTACTTTGTTTTGTTGAATTCATGGTCTAAATTGTAATGGTATACCCGAAAATTTTTGCAGCACCACGATCATTCTTTTCGCTCTCAACATTTCGGAGCAAGGGTAATGACTCCAAGCCTAGATAAATTTCGTCTGAGGAAAGTCCAGGACAAATGGTTGGAATCATCTTAAACAGTAGGGTGTAAAGGAACATATACAGATGCTTGAGGTAGGCACTATACAGTAAACAGTATAACATCTGCAATGGGACTTGTAAATCTTCATGGAGTCATGAGGCCTTCTTCATGATCTAGTGAGTCATTTTCTGTAGTTGTATCGAGATATGTTGTATATTGTATTGAACAAGAAATCACCTAATCGCATAAAGTCACTGTGATTTTGGTAATCCAGCCCAGAGGCATTCTTTTTGTCCTTATAGTTTGCTCTTGCTTTGTGATGTATATCAAAAATTGCACTTTTTGTTTAAAATCAGAGTTATTGACTATGCGGAGTAAAGAAAACTACTTTCATCTTAGTAGCAATTTATATTATCGCTTTTTCTGAGTAAAACTCCCTTAACGCCTTTTACTTCTGCCATTATTTCTCCTGTCTGAGTGAACTTAATTCTAGAAATGTTTGTGCTTCACTATTCTCTTTATTCTTATCTGAATCTTGATGGCACAACCCACATCAGATTCCTATAATATAAAGGTTATATGTATCATAAGCTATGGATGAATGTCAAGCTCTCACATTCTACCATTTGCAATTTGCGTTTGAAACGTTTATGTCATTATAATCTAGCGAGCAGGGTTCATATGACTTACTTACAAGTTACATTGGTCGGACATTTTTGTCTTTTGTGAACCAGTTTCTTTGCATCCCAGAGAGTTTTCATCGTAATCTTCATCACTCTTCTAACTGCTTTATTGAGAAAGTGTTTTTTTTCTCCCTGTCCTTGCTCCGGGCGATACCATGGCTTTGCTCGGTATTGTAACCAATCAACAGGTAGTACAGCGGGATAGAATTAGAGGTGTCAAATTCGCCATGCTGGATTGGCACAGCTCATTTAAATATTAACTCATGTGTTAATGGATTCGTGCTGGCATGATATTATTTTTTAATGGGTCGTGCTGGCACGGTTCATGAAATTTAAGGGCGTGCCTTATCGTACCAAGCACAGCTTATTAATAAATTTTTACATTTTTATTATTTTTAAAATTTTTTATTTATTAATTTAAATAACATGCAAGATAAATAAAAAATAAAATAAAAAAAACATATAATTCACCTTGACAAAATGCCTATATCCACAACAAAACATAATAATATATATTAAATAAAGATATTGAAATTTACAATCCTAAAAGCCAAAATGCCTATCTCTATGAGAAAACATAATAAAATTTACTTAATAAGGATATCGAAATTTACAATCCTAAAAAAAAGAGCAACAAGATAAAAAGGCTCCACTTTGTGGGGTTTAGGGAGGGTCATTGTACACAACCAAAAAACTTTCACTTTGTAAGGTCTAGGGAGGGTCATTGTATATAGCCTTCCCTTTGCATTAAGAGAGTATTTTGCCTTAAACTCGTGTTCTCCAAGTCACAAAAGAACAATATTTATCATTGTACCAATGTTTTCCTTTGAAATTTACAATATTAATATTTAAAAACACAGACACACACACATACACAAATACAAGACTATAAAACACAAAATATTATTATTTTATTTTTCATTCTCTTCATCTAATTATTTACTTATATAATATGATTTATCTAGTTCTTCAGCTTCTATATTTAACCAATCTTTGAATAAAATAATCTTTAATAGTTTATTTTTTGATGAGTTTTTATTAGAAGTGTATTTAATAAAAAGTTATATACAAAATATGTGACATATCATACATTTTATATTCAAAATGAAAATATTATAAATTTACATATCAGTAATTGAAATACTTCATAATTAGATTTGTTAAATATAATTTTATTTATATAAATGAGCCAATATAGCACGACACATGGGCTTGCGTGCCATGCCGTGCTACGTGCTAGCACTGGCCTTTCATGGGCCGTGTCGTGCCAATCCATGTGCCTAAAAACTTCTAATCCGGTACGGTACACAAATGTATATGATGCTTGGATCAGCCCGCCCATTTAAGTATGAGTCGTGCCAAGCACAATCCACACCGTATCGAATCGTATCGTGCCATGAGCCGTCCAATCCGTTTGACACCTCTAGATAGAATCAAACATGTCAAGGCAATTGCAGCCCACAGGCTTTCCACAGCCAGGGAAGCCTATATGATAGCTGTTGTTAAAGTGGTGCCGTTGTGGAGTATGGTAGCCGTGACACTTTTGGCTTCCCATCCTGATGGTGTGTATGCTAGATTGGTTCGGGCTGAAAGAGAAGGCGATGCCTTTTCCTGAGATTCTACTCTTGATTTTAGCCCAAATGGAATTTGCATTCAAGCGTGGGTGGTCAGTTCTTAATCAAGTGATAAAAAAAGTATAATGTGCATCTAATTTTAATTATCCACCGCCAAAGTTTCTGTCATTATGGCATGCAAATTAAGAAGAGTACGCTTGGAATGAACTTGAGGCTTTGAGGTTTAATTCAAATAGATTATGTAATCATACGACATTCAACAGCTCTACAATCCCTTCTTTTATTTCTGAACTTTGGTCTCCTTTATATATATACACAAAAGATACATTTGGAATACCCTCACCTTCCATTTAAAACTCCATTTTGTTTCAGGATATCGATCTGTGCTACTGCGAGTAATCAACACTGCCCGCTTTAACAGTATCAAAGTTGTGGCCTAACCAAGGTTTTTTCATCAAAGTATCCGACTCCTCAACATATGTTTTCCTGTCACAGGACGACAAGGAGTTAATCTTGAACAATAAATTGCAACTAGGTCAGTTTTTTTATGCTGAGAGAGTGGAAGCTGGAACCCGGTTCAAAAGAGTTTCTAACTTCTAGTTGGACTTGGAAGAAGCATTTGAAGCTTAAGAGTTTGGCTGCTTCATTCTTTCGAGAGGTAAGGGGTCAAGCAAAATGATCTGCTTCCGATAAGGTAGTTTGAATACTACTGACATTTTTTACTTTTTACGAGATGAAATGATTAAGGTACAATGGGATAGATTATTGTGGTTTTCCTATAATATCCATAAGCATTGCATGATTGCTTGGATGGCTATTTTGGACAAGTTCCCAACACTACAAAAGATGTCTATTTGGGGAGCGACTATTAACACCGTTTGTATTTTGTGTGGACAAGATATGAAAACTAGAGATCATTTACCTTTTAAATGCAGTTATTCTAAGCAAATATGGTGGGATGTGTTGCAATGCTTTAGTGTTACAAAGCAGGTTGATGATTGAAGTGGAGAATTCTCTTGGATTAACCATTTGAGAGGAAAATCTCTTAAAGTATTGATCTTAAAAACTGCTTGGTGTGAGGACGGAATCCTTTCGTAGGCAACCCAAAGGATTTGGTGCAGATGCTAGTGCCATCCGAGGGTCCAGTGGTGGTTGATAATGGAGGAAATAATGGTTCAGAAGCAAAGGAGTCAGTGAAATTAAAAGAGGAGAGGCCGAGACAGAAAATCTTTATCAATGAGGATAAAGCAGTCGTTGCATCAAGATATATGAGAATGTTTTGTACTTTTGTCATCAAATCATAAAGCAAGTGGACCAGATTCAAACAGTTGTGCGAAAAGCTCAGAGAATGAGAATGGTGGAGCAGTTGAAAAGGCAAAAATCTGGCAACAGGAGCCTAAAGGTAACGTCAGATTCTCGTTTAACATGCAGTTTCATGTTGATGACAATAAACTTGTGGAACAGACATGAAAATTATAGGAGATTCTACTTGTTCTAACGATATAAGAATGTAATAAAGCCTCAAAAACCTGCTAGATGTTTGCAGCCTTGTGCTTAGCAAGGGAGAGTGTCCAAGCTGGAGAGCCAGGGTACATGCAACATCTCACAGATTCTTGTCTGATAGATTTGGCACGTGCCCTGCTTCTCCAGCATGGCTTACCCTCTCTCCATCTCCCATTTCTGGTTGCCAAATTTCTGATAGAAAGAGACTGATAAAACACCAATCCAGTTAAATCCTATAGAAACAACAACAATAATGATAGACCTAGATACAAAGATGGCTCACTCGATCACAGAAATTAAGCATGATTTATAGATTTGAAAGAAACATTGGGCATTGTGATAGGCAATGAGAATAGGAGTTGAATTCATCACAAGGGAAGCAGTTGAATGTAGGGCAATAGCCATCCAAGTGTGGTAAGCTGGCAGAGACCCGACAAGATAGAATGGCAAACAACATAATGTTGTCAGAGTGGTTGGTCTTGTGGGTTTGCTTATTTAATTTAATAAGCTTTGATATATTGTTGCTTGCCTAGGAAAAACAACCTTTTGGTTACTTGACTGTTGGAGTTTGGCTGCCAAAACGGGTGATCACTGATTAGCGCAGTAGCTGGGTGCTACCATTGCGATTAGGCATATTATGGCAGATCAACCACCGCAATGGTTAAGCACAAAGCTATACAGAACTCGCATAGTAAATAACTTTAGCTTCGAACTTAAGTCTTACAAACTGTCAGAAAATTTTTTTTTAACCACTCGATTCAAGAGATTTTTGGCACATTATATATAACCATAATGTTATCGTCTGTCTAGATTAAAAGAATCACTTACATAAAAGCACATATCCTACAAGACCTTGCACTACTTCTGCATGTACAATTCATAGTTTTTCTGCAGCTTCGCAACAAAACCAGGGGAAGAAAAGCCAAATCTGCAATCATTAGTTAGAGCTCAAGTGGCAGTAATGCTCACACAAGTCATGCAAGATATGAGTAGATATCTGTTCTTTACCTTTTTATTTTTATGGACAATTTTCAAAGCCCATATTCTCATATGGGTCAGAATAGTAGACATTAAAGTACTATTCACACGATTTTATTTCACCTAAACTTAGTTTCATCTTTCTAATTGTATCTTTAGATGGAAGAAATCATATTCAACGGTAAAAAGAATAACTTTTGTTTGAGGTAGAAATATGAATATCGTTCTTCTATGGATGAGGTCAAATGTGTTGAGGTATTTTTGGGTGGAGAAAGTCAGATCTGGTACTGGTAGTAACTCATGGTCAATGAACATATTGGACTTGTTAAAGAAAGAAAATTAGTGCAATACCATAGGTTGTGGCTCAGTTGGTAACACAGATTAAGTTTATGAGAAGAGCTCTCGGGTTCGACTCCCACTAAACATATTTTTGAGGAGGGGTGAAGATCTTTAATTGTGTCTAAACTCCGAACAAGATTAGGTTCAGATCGTTAAAACGGATGAAGATACCTGTGGTTTATACAAAAAAAAAGAAAATTAGTGCAATGTTAAAGTTAAAACTATAAGATCTTTGCATTATATCTTTTATATTTTTGTTTGAGATTTGTTTGGTGTAATCTAGATGTTAAGCAAGCATTATGCACTATCCAATGGTAAAATTCAATTAAGGTAGTAATGGACGGATTATATTTTTTGCGTAATCTTAGATCTCAATTTTAAGGAGTATTGGCCTTAATACTAATATAATTTAATTTAAAGACAATCATTCATTACATTATTAGTGAAATTTTTAAATTTTACTATCAAAGTTAAGATGATAACATATATATTTCAAAAAATATTGAAAAAATAAATAAAGTATGTATCATTATCTTAATTTTATTTGTGGAGTTAAAAACTCTATTGAATGTGTATCAAATAACTCTCTTTTATTGAATTTAATATAATCTAATATAAGACCTAAAATGTTGAAATCTAAAAGCTAAATGAATCATTTATATGTAAAATAAATTGTACTTTAGAATTTTAAAAAACTAAAAAAAAAAAACCTATTTTCTCTAACGTAAGAAAGCAAAAAAAAAATCTCAACTCATCTCCATAATAATATAAGTTGAAAAATCTTAATTGGCTTTGGACATAATAAAAAGCAAAATTAATTAAAATAGATCACAAAATTTCCCTAATATTTTCCTTTTCTTAAATAAATCAAAAGTATTCAAAACTCTAAAAATACCGGAGTTCGTTGTACCTTTGAAACTTCGCATGGCAGTCTCAAAGGTACAATCCCTAATAACACGATACCCTGAAAGATTAAAATTGGTAGATAAAAAAAAAACCATTGTTAGATGAAATCCCTGTTTTCAACTCTCTCTCTTTCCATTTATTTTCACCTCCTAAGACTTGTCGGACCATCGGTCGTTTTACCTTCCTCAGATCGTTGAAATCAAGAAGAAATCCAAGAACCCACATGCTATTTAATCAGGTACTCCTTCTATAAAAGCTATAGTTTTTGTCTATCAATTTGTAAATGTGCTTATAGTTATTTGAAAATTGAAAGAAATCGTGTTTTTTTGTTTGCAATGTTGTGGAAATTCTTCAGGATATGAGAATTTTTTCCTCAATTGCGTTTCTGGGTTTTGCTTGAATCCCAGAAAAAAGAAAAATTCCTGGATGGGTTGTCTTTGGTTACGTTAGTGACCATTTGATTGGAAAAGAAGGATTGGCTCGATCTTGTTTTGGATCAATGATGAGAGTTTAGTGAATATCAGAATCATAGAATTAAGTAATATTTATGTTTTTTGTTTGGTTAATTTTAATGGTTTGAGTGATGGTTGTGGACCTTAAAAGTTTTGTATTCTCATCATTGCGGTGGAAAGTTGTATCATTAAGATATGAGAAACAAATTACCGGAATCTAGTCAATGGAATTTGCCGTATCTTTCTTTTCTCAATGTCTAATCAGGGGGTTAATTTTGCTTTTATTTTACTTTGAAGGGATTTTGTGTAGCTGAGAAATAGGGGAGTAAGATGGTGAAGATGACAATGATTGCTCGTGTGACTGATGGTCTTCCTCTGGCGGAGGGACTAGATGATGGTCGTGATCTGGTAGATGCTGAAATGTACAAACAACAAGTTAAGGCTTTGTTTAAGAATCTCTCCAAAGGCCAGAATGAGGCTTCAAGGATGTCTGTTGAAACTGGCCCTTATATATTCCAGTATCCTTGTCCTGGTATCAATTTTTTGGCTAGCATATTTCTTGAGTTACAAAATAGGTTTACACTTTATAATTTTATCTGAGGAAAGAAATAAGTTTTGCTGCATTTTTTTGGTATTATTTGTAAGTGCATCTGAGTTGTAATGTTACCTTGACCTAAGTTCTTAGCTATATCATTGAAGGGCATGTTTGTTACTTGACAATGTGTGACCGTTCTTATCCTAAGAAACTTGCCTTTCAATACTTGGAAGACCTTAGGAATGAATTTGAGCGTGTTAATGGAGCTCAAATTGAAACAGCAGCCAGGCCTTATGCCTTTATTAAATTTGGTAGGTTACTTTTGTTTATTGTTTGGCTTTTTTCTGCTTTTCTTATGCACCTAGCATTTCTTCGACTTTGATTTGTTCTGCTTCTCTTACTAGGCTTGATTTTATTTTTTCTTTGCTTTTAAGATACATTCATACAGAAGACAAAAAAATTGTACCAGGACACCCGTACTCAACGGAATATTGCAAAGTTGAATGATGAACTCTATGAGGTTCACCAAATAATGACTCGCAATGTTCAAGAAGTTCTTGGTGTTGGTGAAAAGTTGGATCGTAAGACATTCCTTTTCCTTTAAGAATTACTTTAGGCCATTTTTGTACCCTTGAATTTGTCTAATTAAACGCACCATAACAAATTCTGAATTTTACAATCATGAGCTACGTAACTCTGCTTTTACAATTTCAATGCATCTGTTTGTATTGCTTGTGCTGGTTAGAAGGGGAAAAAACCTTGTCGGTGAGACCAGACTGTTGCTTCCTTATCTGGTTCTACCCCACTTTAACTTTTATAAATTATCCTTAATTAGATAATATTCTCTGGAACGTGGACTGATAACTTGATGATTTTAGTCTTTTATATTATATATTTGTATTTAAAAGGAAATTCTAATTTCTTCTTTGAGTGCATGTGCAGGTTTTGTAACTTATGTTCCTTTGATAGTCAGATATAGCTGTTAATAGAACTTTGATTTGCATTAATCATACTAAAGCTTGTTTTACTGGTTTTTGCTTCTCATTTAGTGTTTCTGTGTTGTTTATCAATTCACATTATGCCAATTAACATTTAAATAACTTGACTTTTAGTATTTTTTTTCTCTACTAGCAATTGATACGTGGTACAAGGGCAAAGTTAATTATAGTTGCACCTTTGTTGCCACCATAGTTTACTTCTAAATATTGCCCTCAAATTGAACTCACCTAATTGTTTTTCTTCTTACTGATGGTTTAATTTGCAATATTCTTTTCCTATTCTTTTTCATTAGCTGATAGATTATTTTACCATTTGACTAACCAAGTATGCTTTTCACTTTTTTTGCGGATGATTCAGAGGTTAGTCAAATGTCCAGTCGTTTGACATCGGAATCTCGTATATATGCTGACAAGGCAAAAGATTTAAATCGTCAGGTTAGTTTTCTCTGTTTAGTGAAGCATGAAGTCTCATTATTTTGGGGCATTTCTCTCTCTTTCCTTCTCTCCTCCTTTTTGGGTTGAGGCATTTGGCATTTGTTTTTTGACATTTTTGTTGGCGTTACTAATGGTGTGTCACAAAGTCATGATGTTCTTGGTGGAAAACATGGGTGATTCATATGACATTCTTAATCAGTCTCACGATGATTCCCTGAATATGGACCGGCATATTAGAATAATAAATGGGAAATCAATTGGGCAATTTATTGCATCAATATTTTGAGTTCTAGGTTTTATTGATTATCATGAAGACAGGCATGAGGTAGTTACATAGTTATTTCTTTGTCAAGTCCTTTTGAAGTTTGAATGCCCCCTACCTGTTAAAAAAATCATCACAAAGAATGGATTTAGCACTTAAATCTGATATGATTTATGTCTTACGGTTTGAGTGAAGTTGCCATAAGTGCCATCTATGAAAGATGCTTTGGTTAACTTTGTTTCTTAATTTCCTTCTGCTCAATCTGTATTTTTTTTCTTTTAATGAAGGTCTTTTTTTGAAAGAGCTTAAGTCGATTTTCCATCTTGTTGTGGCTGGATTACTTTTGCAATCTTTCTTGATTCATTTTAGAGATTATAGTTGTCCGCAATACTGAAGTTTGAAAGTTCCTTATCTGTTTATTTGCCTGTAGGCTTTAATTCGGAAGTGGGCTCCTGTTGCCATTGTGTTAGGAGTTGTCTTCCTCCTCTTCTGGGTGAAATCAAAGTTATGGTGATTCAACTGCGCTTCTTAGTTTTAAGAACTCATCATGGAATTTCTTGGGTTGCTCTGTGTTGCTGTGGGTAGCTTGTGCACACCTCGGAGACCATCACTGGAATGAATTCTGGTTTGTTCATCACACAATTTGGGAAGGCAGAGGGACAAATTTGCAAAGTGGAATTTTGAAAGAGAGACCCTACCTTAAGAGCATATGTTCAAGACAACTATTCTTTCTATATGTACAAGCCAGAAGAATTCAACAGCAAATATTAAACTACTAAAAAGCTTCTTGTGGTAATTATTTTAAGTACTAGCACATTAATTGCCATTTTCCTTTGATGGACTTGCTCGTCTTTATTAACTCTTAATCAGTGGTGCATCAAAAATGCTAGGCAAGATCTATGAAGAAGATACAGTAAAACTATAACAAATGTTTTGCCTAACCTCCATCCCAGCATAATATGCATTTCATTTAGTTAGTTGCCTTCTTTTACAAATAAGGTTCAGCAGCTCGGTTTGTGCAGTGGACAGGACTAGATGCACAGCTATTTGCAAAGCAGTCATGCTCAGTGGCTGATTGTATATGGATCTGTTGACTTTCTTGCTCTCAATTCACTTGTAAGGGTGCAAATAAGATAGATGAATTATGTCCACCAAAGGCGAAGGAGTTAGACAGTGCTACCTTAACGTCAAATCGTTCCTTCTTTGGACCAACAAGAAGATTCACATCCTGAAATGACACATCTTTGAACTCTCAGTTCTTGTAAACTTCAAAGGTATAAAATCTATTCTAGTGTTTCACTTTGTTCCTGCACTTCTAGTCTCCAATGCTGAAAACCTTTTTTTTAGAAGATACAAATGATGTAGTTCATTGTTCATACCATGCCTTTGTCAGGATTATCGAGATTGATATTTGGATGGATCCACCCTGTTTGTATTGCCTACATTTAACAAAGCAAAACCCAGTTTAGAAATCTGACTGTGGAGTCATTTTCTCTGGTTTTGGATTCATAGAAAGCATTAACAGGAGATATCAATCTGATTGATTACCTTAATTGCTGCGATTGCTTCCACAGCACCTGTTGCTCCCAGCAGATGGCCGGTCATGGACTTTGTAGAATTAATTCTTAGCTGAAGCAGGTAGAAATCGAGTAGTAATGATGGCTCAGGAATCAAGATTAAAAAGAGAGCCATTCCATTCTACAATGAATCAAAGCTGAAGTGAGCAATTCTAAACACTAATCTTTACCTCAGGATTGTTACCAAAACAATGGATTAAAGCTCTGAATTCTTTCAAATCACCAATTCGTGTAGATGCAGCATGTGCGTTTATGTAGTTTACATCTTCTCTAGCTACTCCAGCATTAGTCAATGCTTTCTCTATGCAAAGAACTATCCCTTTCCCTGGCATTGGATTGCAAAAGACAATCTAAATAATATTCACAGATGAAAGTACATTTCAGAAAGTTCAATGCAGAAACTATAATACAGCTACAATACAAGAGGATGTTTGCTTATTTACCATCAGGATGGGGCTGAGTCATGTGATAAGCATCGGTTGTAAAGCTTCCGCCGAGAAACTCCGCATAAATTTTTGCACCTCTTTGCTGTCATATTTATCAGTGAGTCAGTGATATAATCAAGCGAATTTCTGTCTGTAAAAAACTTGAAATGAGATTCATATCTGATATTATACCCGACAGGTGTACCTTGGCATGTTCTAACTCTTCCAAAAGCAAAACCCCAGCTCCATCCCCAAGAACAATTCCATCACGATCCTGATCAAATGGCAAAATCGTGTCCCAGTTATAAAAATGTCTGCAAATGGACATTTATGTAAGAAGCGGAAACTGGAAAGTCTGAAGTTGGATGCTTTACAGTGTCCCAAGGGCATGAAGCTTTCATCGGACAACAATCCCTCTGTGAGAGAACTCTGCAGGATGCCAAACCTCCCAAGACTGCAACCGAATGTCAAAGAAAATCGATGAGTCCATGAACTAAAAATCAATACAAATATTTTGCAGAATCTACCTATTGGATGAACTCCTGCATCAGAACCACCGCAAAGCATCATGTCCTGCAAATCATCTTAAATTAGGGACGACGCTGACTTAAAATGTTTGGCCTGGTTTTGTATGTCATGTAGGAAACTTGTTGATGAAACAAGGGTTTACTTGATCTCAAGACCAATGATTACAAACAAGAGATAGAAGTGAGCTACTCACTGTCTCTCCCTGGACAATATGACTAGCCGCACCAAGTATACAATTGTTACTTGTTGCACAAGCTGCCGAGATTATGTAGTTTGGACCCCTCCAACCCTGTAATTTGACATCTTGTAAGTAACCTTGTGATCAAGTCTACTCCTACTGTTTTTGATGCCAGATTTAGCTCTAGTCTTGCATTAGGAGATTTGAAGTTTAGCGCTTTACCAAATCCATTGCTAGTACTGCAGAACCCATGTTGTGTGCTGCCAGAGGTATAGTAAAAGGACTTGGATTCTTTGTCTGAGTCCACGTAGTTTCAATCCATTCATCGAAAATCTGTTTGAAATCCCCAAATTACAGTTAGAAACCTAAGCAACTGAAGAAATTTAGGCTACTACTGGAGTTGACTTACTGGAAATACGCAACAGGGTTCACTTAATTAATTGTTTGCGTTAGGTCAATGTGTTATGGTGATTATGTAGCCCTTAAACTCTATTAGTCTTGATGAAAACTAAGGCACTTATGTGAGAAAAAAAAAGATATGTCTACCCTCAAACCTCCGAATCCAGAGCCAATTATAATTCCACATCTAGTTTTGTTAAGCTCTCTATTAACTTCATCAGTAATCCCGGCGTCTGCCAGAGCTTTCTTGCCAGCAGTTAGAAGGTAAATCATGAACTTATCTGCCCTCTTTGCAAGCTTTGATGAGACGTAACCATCTGGCGAGAAAGACTTAATCTCTCCACCAATTTTCTGTTAATCAACAATGTTCAATCTTTAGCGACGTTACCATGGAAGAGATAATTGATAACTCAATTAGATCAAAAGAACGTACCGATGGAAGCTGAGAAGTGTCAAAATTTTCTATCGTACTTATGCCACTAATGCCTTGAAGAACATTGTTGTAAAATACATCCGGATCATCACCAAGTGCGGTTACAAGACCAATCCCAGTCACAACAACCCGCCGCTTCTCCTCTCGAGGCTTTACCTGGATCATTGGTTTGCTTGCAGGTTGTACGGAAACAGCCATTGTTCCACCTTCAAGCATAAAAACCTAGTCAGGAATTGAAACATGGATGGTTACAATTAACATATTGAGTTCAGCGGTCATCACCTCTCTTGCAGCTTATTAACAGAAGTTTCTTCTTGGGAGTGAGGCCTTGGTTCTGTCTCTTTGGAGATTGAAACACAGGAGAGCTTACAGGGTGACTAGAAACAAGCCATGTACAAAGAGGAGAGGCGAGAGAGGAAGCAGCCATGGGAGAAACCGAAGGAATAATTCAGGCAGCAAGCAGATCAGAAACAAGCTAAACCAAACTCAAATTTGTACGTAGAAATAATGGAATGAGAGAAGCCTGAAGGCCACGGTCAGACAGAAACAAAGAATTCAGAGTTGCTATTGAGGATAAGAATTCAGAGTTGCTATTGAGGATGATCAGAAGAATCAACTGAACAAGAGTTGAAGAATGAAGATCAAGGGAAAGAAAACCAGATGGAGCGATCAATATTGTATACAAAGTGCTGCAACAAATTGCCTAGCTGTTCCGTAAGAGACACAGGAATTATAGTAAAGAAAAAAAAATGCGAAATGCATGCAACTGAGTGTACATTACGTAAAGGGCGAAAACAGTTCTACATTGGACAAGGCATAAGTGTTGAACTGTATACTCGTTTCAGTTGGAGCAGCCTAAATAGATTTTAACATGATCCAAATTAAATTGCATGTTGACTTATTTGACATCAAGCTTGGTAGCAATTATTACGTACTTTTTTTTTATTACAGCAGCCTAAAGAGATTTTAACATGATTCAAATTAAATTGCATGTTGACTTATTTGACATCAAGCTTGGTACCAATTATTACGTACTTTTATTTTATTACAGCAATTATTATGTACTTGATGGCATGGAATCTTTGACAAAAGGAAAGAAAATAAATTATACTTATAGGATGCCGTTAATGCAATAGTTGACAAAGACATGCATAATTTATCTATAAATATCATATAGTGTGAGGTTGATGAAGTTGAGTAGAACAAAAGAAGAAAATAAATAGTCTTTTGGAAGTGCGCTGTGAGTTGCAATGAAGAGTGTAAGTGAGACAAAAAAAAAAGAGTTAATGTCACATACACAGCCTATTTTTTCAAATTGTGGTATCAAAGCTTTATTTGGATAAAATATTTGAGAGATGTATTTTGTGGAATAAAAACACGAAACTTTTAACTTAAAATGAACAATATTTTATATATTGAAATTCAATATCATAATAAAATCTCACAATATTCTAATATAAGATTTAGGCGTTTAATGGTTTAGCAATGGATATGAATTGTTAAAAACTTCATATTAATGTAGTCATTAATCTTGTATTGCATATGCATAAGAAACAAAAACAACCACAGATTTTTTTTTTTGTGTAGGCACAGGTGTCTTCATCGGTTTTACGGTTTGAGATTAATCATGTTCGGACCGAGAGCGATAAATGGTAAAACCCTCCCAACAGTGGGGATTCCAACCACAGATTTTAAGTATTTGACTAGTCATCTATAACAATTCACTAGAAAATTAATTTTTTTTTTCCAAAGTTTAACATGTAACTTGCGCTTATATACTCAACAAAATATGCATGTTTCAACTTTCAAGTAAAACAATTGCAAACTTGAAAACAAATTCCTAGAAAATACCGAGTTTGCGGCTCCCTTAATGTGTCTTTTCCATCAATTTAATCATAAAAGAAGGATTAATATTGCATTATCAATATATAAATTTTATATACGATCAATTAAAATAAATTTTTTAAAAATATATATTATACATTTTATTAATTAATAAAATGTTATGACATGACTGAGTTGACATTAAATAATATTTATATACTGACAATATATAAAATTTAAACTCATAAATCAGTTATTAAGCCAAGCTTAAGTCATTTTGACCTTTTTCTTAATGCATTTTAATAGTGTTCAATCCAATCTATATTATAAGTTTTTTGAAGGTCAAAGCTTAGTGGGCCTCCTTATATGGCCCAATAAAATTATTTGGGCTCAGTAGACACTCTAACGGTAAAATAAAATTTGAATTTCGAATTCCCCCGTTAAAACCTGGAGTCCTCCAAGTATCGAAACAAGGAACCAGACTCATCATTCATCAATGGCGATCTCTGACTCTGATAGAGATAGCTCTAAAGATTACAGCGAAGGATTCGAAGAAGAAGATTGCAGTAGTAACTATGGATCCGACCTGGATTATGATTCGGATACGGACGGAAGTTACAGCGTGGAAGAGGAGACTCGCTCCAAGTTCCAGAACTTGTCCATCAACAAAAAATCAAGATCAGGGTAAGTCCCAATATCCCCATATGCAATGGCAAATAATTGGGTTTTCTTTAAAATTTAATATAATGTGATGGATTGCGTAAAAGTTTTAGCTTCTTTCTTCTTCTTCTTTTTTTTTTTTTTTATACTTGCAGTGTTGCTAAGGGTTCTGATTTCCCAGAAGATATGGAGATGGATTTTCCAAAGGTTGATGATAAAAGTTATGAGAATGTTCAAAAGATTATAGAAGGTTATACTTGATCTCAATAGAAGGAAATGAGAAACAAAAAGAATGATCGTGAAAGATTTTCATATTCATTTTTCAATGAAATCAAATAGTTTTCTGGTTATTTTTTAAATTATTTTTCTTGTTACGACGCTTGGCAGCTGGGAAGCTAGCAAAGCTGAAAGTACAAGAATGTAAGGTTTATCTGAGGAAAAATGGGCTTAGATTGAGTGGAAACAAGGATATGCTTATTCGGCGCATAAAGGAGCATTTAGAGTAATACCCATTTTCATAGTAGCATCATGATTTTGTAGACTTGCTTAATTTATCCTTTTTTTTTTCAATAATTTTCTTATGTATTTTAGGATTTTAAATGATGGAGGAGAGAAAAAGTATCCCTTATCCAGCTTCGTATTGAATTGTAAAGGTACATATTATTGCTCATGGCTTACTGAATTTAGAATTTTTGAAGCAGCTTCAAAGTTTAGAAAACACTTTATATCAGTTGCACCTTCCATATTATACAAGCTAATGGAGTGAGTTTCTTTTTTTAAATTATTTTGTTTATGCATATAGTGGTCTAGAATGTGCCTACTTTCTTCTTAGATTTGTTCTGAGGGTCGAAGGAATCTGGTGCAGGTGATGCATGCACTGGTGATGTTGTTATGTTTGAGCAGAATGTTTATGAAATGTAAGTGTTAGAATTATTCTTTTGTAATATAAGGGCATACAAGCGCAATATATTATGCATGTTACACACAACCATGAGAGTAATAATCATATTTTCCAACTCATTGTCTAATGATGCTCGTGTTAAATTTTATGTTTTGTTAGTCCTGGCTTAGATGTATACTAATTATTCCAGGTTTAACATTGCATCGCGAAGTGCTTCTGGTCCTCCATGTGGTACAAGAGTTGTTGCAGGCCGCATTGTCAAAGAAAGTTATGGCGTTGCCAAACAGCAGCATACATTTACAGTGAGTCAATGGCCATATACAATATAGAATAAACATGTTTAGATTAGAAAAAGTGAACAAGACCTGTTTAGTGTTCTTCTTAGTTGGGTGGGCTACATTGAAGGATGGCTTAAATAACATTTTAAGGCAATAACTGAATTAGAAACAGAATTGAAGGAAACGGTCAATTTATATTTACCTGATGCCTTTGTTTTGTGTTGCTTTGAGCAACCTTGATACAGAGTTTCCTGTAGTTATAAAAGTATTCCAACTTATTCCTGGTAATGTATAGCAATTACCAAAACAAAACTCAGATTTAGTGTTCTTTGATACCTTTTTCTCAAAATTTGCTTAATTACCTACCTATCCTTCTATTTGATATTAGGCTAGATTAAAGAATGACGAGGGCCTAATTGATGTTTTTACTGCAACTGCATGCAGAAGATGTGCAGTTTTGTGTGACCCATGCAAGAGTATGAGATATAACTTTAAAGCTAAGGTGGTAATTAACATGATATTTGTGGCAAATGTGATCAGATAGAAGTCCTCTGGAGTAAAGGGGAGAAACCACTTCCTCCCCTTCACCCCCTCCTAATCAAAGGTCGAAACCTTTACCGACTGAAGACTACGAGACAGGTTTGAGCCATTTTGATGGTTTTTATTTTCAGTTATCCAGTGTTTGCTTATAATACTAAATCATTTATACCTCTCATCAGAGGTGGGAAGATGAAGAGGAAAGGCAAAAAGTTTTGATGGAAAAGCATTCAAGGGGTTCACTTGCCAGGTCAGATAGAGAAGTGCGGATCCAAGAAAAGGGAAGGAGGAAAATGCTGAGAGAAAATAGGTAAGTTGGTTCTCATTGCACTTCAAAAGATTGAAAATTAGTTTAAGAGTGATGCTAAGTATGCTGCACCGACTAATCCAAAAAAGATGGTAAGCATGTTGACGCTTGGAATCTCTTTTAGTTACTTTTCTCATGTCTGGACTTTAGGATCTTCAAAAAAGAAGAGAGGAAAAAGAATCAGTCCCAAGTAAGTTCAAAAACAGTCGAAATTCGACCTCGACTGCCATGTTCATCTACTTATTCAGGGATTGTAGCACCCCAACATCAACAATCAAGTTTAACTGCCGTGGCAGGAAAACTGACAAGTCAAACTCATGGGTCAGAATCACTCCTTCATTTAGAGAAACCATCAATTATGTCTCAGCAATCCGGTTTCTTAGCTGAACCTCGGCAACTTGCAACTCAACCTCAGCAGTCATTTTTATCAATTGCTCCCAGAGAAAAAATGATTCAACTCCCTGAACAGTCAGGCTATTATCCTAATTTCAGGACTAGAAGTTTTCAATCAGGCTATCAAAAGGTTCATGCATGGAACAGTGATCAAAATCAAATTCCTTGTGACTTGGCTGAGAGCTATGGTGTTCATGGGGTTCGGTTTCAAAACGGTGATAAGTTGCACGTAAACTACTGCAAAAAATTTAGCTTCCGTATGAATAGATACTGGAATTGTATCGATGACAAATCCATGATTGGAACAAATAAATTGTCAGAGATGAATTATCATAGACAGCAGTTGAGAAGCATGAACCATTGCCATCCAGCAACTTTGCCACAGAGACAAGGCTTGCTTT
Organism: Heritiera fomes; assembly: GCA_032173925.1. NCBI lineage: Eukaryota > Viridiplantae > Streptophyta > Magnoliopsida > Malvales > Malvaceae > Heritiera > Heritiera fomes. The sequence goes on from JAPDPM010000015.1 coordinate 7,401,929, forward strand.
CGCAACGGCTTTGCCGATATCAGGCTCAAGGACGATGCTATTATGGAGAAAACTGCAAATTTTTGCACGAAGCAAGAAAGCTGCATGGAGCAGAGGAAAAGAGATGTTATAGGTGAAGCAAGAAAACAAAGGTTTGGGCACAAATCCAAATTTTGATAGATTTCATAGAAATTATGGTATGTGTCCAATGGATCAACTGAGCTTTTTGTCGGTTTTATTTGGAGTCTGCTTTATACCAATAGGTGAATGCCATTGGCTGAAAAAACATATCAATGCCATTTCTATGTTGAATCCAGGATGTGTTAATCTATGCTTTACTGAGTGAGTGCGAGCTCTTTGTCAACCGAGTTAACATACCAGTGAATTTGTCAATTTCTTATGTACACATTAATGAAAGTAACATATGTTAATTTAGAATGATTATTTCATACAATCTTTTCTCATTAATGGTAAAGAACATATCTTGGATTGCAAATAAAAATTTTCCTTGCAAAAAATGAAATGAAATTTTGAAAAGAAAAATCTAGAATAAATTAGTCATTTTCATTTCATTGAATCTTCAAAAGAAATCAAAATACAGGATAAATTATTCTTTCATGTATATAAAAAAACATGATTATTTTTTCCTTCTATATCTCTCTCATTTAACTTCTGGCCCTCAATTTTTGTCAAGATCCACGCCATGATCCATTCTCAGCTATGTTTAGAACCTCAAATTGTCCTGTTTCAGAACTCTCAGGCCAGTCACCCAGAAACAGAATGAGGCACATCCAACTTGTAACAAATCCAGCAAACTACTATGTTATATAATTTAATGGATTATTATCATATTTACTATCAGTGGAGTTTTTTAACCCTACAAAGTAAGATTAAGATGATAACATATATTACATTTATTTCTTTTTTTTTAACTGAATAAAAATCATGGTTTGTTAAAAATATTCATTATCAAAATAATATAATATTGTTTTTATTGAAATATTAAAACATTTGAGATTAATAATATTTAAACTTAAAATATTAAAAGATTTTTAATCTTAATATTTTAATTTTTAAAATTTTTAATCTGATTAAATAAAAATATTTTTATTAATATAATAATATTTTATGTGGATTTAAATTTAAATTAAAGTTTAAAAATTATATTCAAAATCTAATATACTCACAAAATTGGTAAATAATCTTACATATAGACAACTATTTTTTGAAAAATATATTCTCTTTTTCCAAAGCGTAAGTTAATTTCTAAAAAATAATTTAATTTTTTGTTCGTCAAGAAGTTATTTTCTATCGACCAAACAATTTTCTGTCAACCAAATACTAGAAAATACAAAAATTATTTTTTGAAAGTTATTTTCAGTAAATCAAATGAGCCTTATAATAGTGTGTAATTTTTTTCTTTTTTGATAAATAGTATGTAAATTCATAAGTTAAATAAAAAAGTATGTAAAATTGTAACAAAAAAAAAGTTAGTAAAATCAATGCATTGGTATAACCAAGTTATTATGAAGTTTTTATTGTATAATGGTAATGTAACTTCTCCATTTGTCTTTGAAAAATCATTTTTACGTTGGGTTATAACTATTCAAGGAGACAAGCATCTTACGTTTGACTCTGCATTCAAGGCAAGTATTGAAAAGGCATTTCTAAAAAAAAAAAAATTATTAAAAAAGGCGAAAAGATCATGATTTCCAGGACTTCGAAACAGTTGATTAAATAGTCCAATCTAAAACAAAACTGAAGCAAATTCCTATTTTTTATCTGTTGCTTGAGTTTTTTACGTTAGCCGTATTCTTGGTTTGTTCGATCTCCATGGATGCTGAAGTGGTAGTTTATCTTCTCTCACAGAAACTGCAAAAACTTCTCCATGATGAAGCAATAGCCATGGCTCCGAAGGTGAAAGACCAAGTTCAGAGAACCACCCACCAGCTCAACTTGCTCAGACAGTTGATGAAAGAAGGGGAGAAGAATCACATGAACTGCGCTCAGTGGACGACTCGTCTCCTGCGTGCTCTCTACTCCATGGATGATGCCATTGACACTTTTCTCGCCAGGAAAGCACAGCAGAGTCAGAGTCAGAGACAGAATGGTCTCATGATGACGTGCCAGCAGCCTCTCACTTCTTTTTTTAACCAAGTTGCCTTCAACAAACTGATGAAAGAATTCATTTCCAAGACCGAAGACTTACTCAAAGACAAACAACAATTGGATATTCAAGATGTTGCTGATAGCAAAATCCCAGGACCGAGCCAACACCAACGTTGGGGAAGAATTTCTGGTTTTTGTTTTGATGATGAATGTCACACGGTTGGCCTTGACGAACAGGTAAAGAATTTGGTTTCTCTTATATTCCAGGGGGCAGAGCAAGAGAATCAACCAGCGGTTGTTTCGATGGTGGGGGAGGGAGGATCAGGCAAAACAGCCATAGCCAGAACAGTATACAACAGGCTGGATATTAAGCGGCATTTCTCTAGCCGTGCATGGGTTCATGTTACGGCAGATTTCAGAGTGAGAGATGTCTTGGTTGACATGATAAGCCAGCTTGATGAAAAGATAGCAAATGAGCCACTATTGGAAGACGAAGTTAAGTGGAGGCTCCCTGAACTTCTAAGACAAGGAAGATATCTAATTGTTGTCGATGATGTTGCTACTTCTGAATTCTGGGATTCAATCAAGGAGGTCTTTCCACCTTCTTCCCATGGTGGTGTGGTTCTTGTAACTACTCGAAAGGCGGATGTGGCGGTGCCTGCTGGTTCAACTCTACAGGTACGTCCATTGAATGATGAAGAAAGTTGGGCATTATTCTTAAAGAAGCTAGAACTAACTGAAGATAGATTACATGATTCCCAGTTAATAAAATTCAAGGAGCAAATCTTGAAATCATGCGGTGGTTTACCTCTGGCAGTTGTCTTAATGGGAGGCTTGTTGTCTGCCAAAGAATTAACAGATAGCGAATGGTCAAGAGTGATTGAGAATGAAAATGTGAAAGCTATAGAAGATATCTTGGCCTTAAGCTATCATGAATTGCCTTCTTGCCTAAAGCCCTGCTTTCTTTACATGGGACTGTTTCCTAAAGCAGCTGAGATCCCCGTAAGGAGGTTGGTTCATCTTTGGGTTGCTGAGGGATTTGTCACATCTTTGTCTGACCGTGACATGGTTGAGGAGGATGTGGCAGAAATGTACTTTGAGGAGCTAGTTTGTAGAAAAATTATTGAAGTGGTAAGATGGAGGTTAGATGGGAGCCCCAAAACCTGTCGTTTGCCAAGCCTTGTTCATGATTTCTTCTCCTCAAAAGCAATGGATATTGGATTTTTTCAGATCCACAGCAAGACATTTTCAGGTAAGAAATCACGTTTACCGGTCCGGAGACTTGCAACATATTCAAACATCCCTTGTTCGAAACTTAACATAAGCCATTTACGTTCTTATGTATCTTTTAACACTTTGAAAGGAGGTATCCCAGCTGGAAATTCAAGCTTGTTTCTAGACAAGATTATAAATAAGAGAAACCTTGGAGTGTTTAGAGCTCTTGATCTCGAGAATGTCTACAAACCTCAGCTTCCCAAGGCTGTGGCTGCTCCTTTGAACTTAAGGTACCTAGGCTTGAGATCAACTGCTATTACTTCACTTCCAGTCTCAATTGGTGCTTTGCAATGCCTGGAGACTTTGGATGTGAAGCACACCAATATAACCAGTTTGCCTGATTCTTTCTGGAAGCTCGGGAACCTTCACCATCTCTATCTGAATGGGATTTGTCTCGATTCACTGGAAATGCTCTCCGTGGAGTCCTTGAATAAGCTTCAGAGCTTATGTGGGCTGTCTATAGGCACTGAATCCTTAGTTGCAGAGACCTTCAGTAAGTTTACATGCCTCAGAAAGTTGCAGTTGACATTCTATATCCCAACAAGTATAAAAATTGATTGGACTTCACAACTGATCAAACTTCACTCTTTAAGGATAAAATCAATAAGAGAGTCTGGTGAGCGTGCATCCATCAAGTTCAAGAGCTTCAAGGAGCAGCACAACCTGGTTAACTTGTATTTGTTTGGAGGGCTACTAACACCACTTTCTAGAATCCTTCCTCCATACCTGAAAAGCCTCACTCTATCAAAGACAGGATTGGACAGAGACCCAATGCCAGTGCTAGGAAAGCTGCCTCACCTAAATATACTTAGGCTCTTTAATTTTTCCTACACAGGGGAAGAAATGACTTGTGTCTCTGGTGCATTTCCTCAACTCCATGTTTTGAAACTTTGGCAGCTGGACCACTATAGTAAGTGGATTGTAAATGAAGGGGCCTTGACTAGTCTCAGAGAACTAGAAATTAGAGACTGTAGGAGTCTAAAGAGGCTGGATGCAATCTACCAGCTGACCAACTTGAGGGAATTGACACTTACTAATATGCCTTCAGATGTTGCAGACTATGTTAAAGGTATGAATAACACAGACAAGAATGTATTTATCAAAGAATATCATTGGGAACCTTCTCCTCCAATGGTGAGTCTCCCTTGCCTTTTCTCATCCTTCACACCAATTTGGACTAGTTTTATCCTAGATAAAAGAGCTTGCAGCACTCACAAGTTACAAGCACTTATATTTTGCACCATCTTTGCATATCTTAGCTAGACTGTCACTGATATTTGTTATCTTACTCAGTTGTAGGAAAGAGCTCATGGAGGCAAGACTTGGGACAGATAAGCTTTTCCACGCAAAAGACCATCACTCTATGCTTATATCCGGAAATCATATATATTCTGCCTCTGTTTCATATTTTGGAGTATTACTATGTATAAGTTGTGTTGTAAATCTACTTGTTTAATTCCATTGAGATTGGACTTCTGAAGCAATACGCAATAGGAAGGCCTCAATAACCCCATGTTTCAGTTTGACTCACCTGTCTCTCTGCTATGTTAAACTCTGCAAGAATTACTACATTAGTTGAACTGCAGTGATCTTGAATCAAACTTAGATGCTTTCTAATAGGCCTTTCAAGTACAATTTCCACAATCAATCCCAACTTGCTTTTTGTCTCTAGAAGGAAGAAAAAGGTCAAGAACAAATGCGGACCAAGGATCAGATAGCAAAGACATTAGTTCCTATCCTTTTCTTTGAAGGTAATCAATTTTGATTCGATAGTGACAATGACAAAGGCACTAAAAGAATCAAGTTGAACTTGAAACTTTGGCAAAGTATCAGAATCCAAGTTAGACTATTCCTATCCTTTTCTTTGAAGGTAAATCAATTTTGATTCGATAGTGACAATGACAAAGGCACTAAAAGAATCAAGTTGAACTTGAAACTTTGGCAAAGTATCAGAACCCAAGTTAGACTATGACAAACGAAAAAGAATTTAGAAAGCAACAGTTAGTAAGAAAATTTTTAGCTGTAGCCAGTGGAAGCACATCCACACCACATCAAATTAGCAATAACATTGAAACGGCTAATCCTGTATATTTTTATAGAAGATAGATAAAATTCAAAGCAAAAACAAAGAAGTTTCTGAAAAGAAAGAATATATAGCTCTTTAACCAACAACTAATATAAGCCATGGAAGGTTCACTTTACATTGTTTTGAGGGTATCAAGTATCAACTATCTGTTCTGATTCGGATACCTTTCCTTTTTCCATTTAACGTAGAAAAGAGTGTATGATTACAAATTTATCTATACATAAAGTCAAATTCAAGCAACGCTGATCATTATGCACATAACTTCCGAGCAGTCAAGCAGACCATTACAGATGGATCCATAGTTATCTTTTCTCTCTCTCTCTCTCTCTCTCTCTCTCTTCTTCTGGATATTTGGCTTAGAGAGGCAGTGAAGCACTACCAACTTGAGGAGTGGAGAAGCATAGGTGATTAGACCATAAAGCAGTGTCATCAGTGATTCCCGCAGCCACAGGTACTTAATCTTCTCTTCGTATTGCCTTCTCATTGCGCTTGAATAACTTTATTATAATCTTGTGTGGCTTGAGCCAACCTTTTGAATGTATCGTTAGCCTTCATCAAGAAGGGAATTCTTCAATTCTTGTTGCTCGTTTGTTTCTGTGTGTTTGTTTTCGGAACTTGTTCTAATGTGTTTTATTCTTACTTCTTAGGCTGCTTATGACATTTTTGTTTCTGTAGTTTTGGACCATGATTTGCTTTTTATAGAACAAAATAGTACGTACTTATAAACGGTATCACTGATACCGCAGCTAGCAAGATCTATTTATAATCTGTTTCTACCTTTATAATGAGACCTAGATGGCCTCCTTTCAGTAGTCCTCCTTTATGATCACATTTCTTGGTCAATCTACTGTTTATGATTTATGAATATTAGTATATAGTTCTTAGCAGATTGATTTGTATAGGAGGAAACAATGGAGCCTCTCGTTCAAACTTTAAAAAATCTATGGAAGGATTGGCAACTACGAGGACTTGTTCTAGTTAGCCTCATTTTTCAGACAATACTCATAGTAGTGGGCAATCGCAGAAAGTACAGTCACGAACTTATAGTCAGATTTGCAGTATGGGTTGCTTACTTAGCTGCAGACACAGTGGCAACAATGGCCCTTGGCATTATCTCAAATGAACTGGGAAATACAGGCGATAATGGAGAATCGGATGCGAACCTTGAACTACTTGTATTTTGGGCACCATTTCTGTTGTTACATTTGGGTGGCCCTGACACCATCACTGCGTACTCGTTAGAAGACAATGAGTTGTGGTTGAGGCACCTCCTTGGGTTGGCTCTCCAAACTGGAGTTGCAGTCAACACCTTCTTCCTGGCATGGAGAGGCTCTCATCTTTCAATTCTGTCCACCTTAATGGTTTTTGTAGGCCTCAGCAAGTATGTAGAAAGAACCTGGGCCCTCCGTTTAGCAAGCAGCGAACAGATTAAAGGCTCCGTGCTTGCTCGCCGTGATCTTCCAGGCTCTAGTAACCCAAATTTGCTCAAGGAGTACGATGTAAAGAAAGAAGAAGGATACAATGTAATACCAAACAGAGTAATTGATATTCAGCTGCCCGCCGAGGCCTTTGCCTTCGAAGACAACTCCATTTCCAAAACCAGTGAATTACTTAAAGCTTATGGACTACTTCAGATATTCAAGCGTATTTTTGTAAATCTCCTACTTAGCTCTCGGGATCGAGACACCAGCCTAGCTGTATTTCAGAATCTGTCCTTCGAAAAGGCTTTTGAAGTAGTTGAAATGGAGCTTGCATTCATGTATGATTTGCTTTACACAAAAGCATCAGTGGTCTATTCTCGCTGGGGCCTTAGCTTGCGTTGCATCAATTTATCACTTACCTGCATTGTATTAGTCCTTTTCTCTTTGGCTGATGATAAGCACAAGTATAAAAAGGCTGACCTTGTCATAACCTTCCTGCTGCTGGTAGTGGCAATTGTGCTTGACATATATGCAGCACTGGTCATTCTTTTCTCAGATTGGACCTTTGTCTGGTTGAGCTTGCATAAAAGAACTTCTATCTTGAAGGCCATTACTTCTATGCAATTATTTAAGAATCCTAGGTGGTCAAATTCCATGGCTCAGTACAATCTACTAAGCTTTGCATTTAGAGAAAAACCAATGATTTACGATCCAATCTTAAGCCAAGTTAAACCTCACTTTTGTCATAGAATTCTGAAACTCTTTAAGTGCATAGGCATGGTGGAAAAGCAAGAAAAGGAGAGATATGTAACCAAGGAAGTGGTATCCAACAGCTTAAAGGAATGGATATTCAAGCATCTGAAGGAGAGACTTAGAGTTAAAGCAACAGTTCATGAAACCTCGGATGAAGGCAGACAAAAATTTGCAGTCGAAACTTATGGTCATGCTGAACTTAAGTGGAGCATGGAGAAAAGTTTTGATGAAAGAATTTTGATTTGGCACATTGCTACAGACATCTGCTACTACTTGGAGGAATCTACAGAGGCCACTCAATCAAAGCGCGAAATGAGCCTACTCATGTCAAGGTATATGCTGCATTTGCTTGTTAATTATCCCTCCATGTTACCAGCTGGGCTTGGCGATATTCTAATTGAAGACACTTGCGCCGAAGTCATTGATTTTTGCCATACACCAGAGCCACCAAAGAACAAAACCGATGCATATGATAGGTTGGTTAAAGCTACTATGGGGGCTGAATTGCTTGGAATGAGGTATAGAGCAAGGAAATCTATGTTATCTAATGGAAGTAACCTTGCCAGAAGTTTGATTGAAATATCAAACAGGGAGGAGGTAAAAAACTAGTCATCCTTATTCTTTTTCACTCCCCACTCTCCCCATCTCGGAGCTTGAGTTCTCATTACTGAACTTTTACTACCATGTTATGGCAGAAATGGAGCTTAATTGCTAGTACTTGGGTTGAAATGCTTGCTCATGCTGCAACTCATTGCGAAGGAAGTCAGCACAGACAACAACTAAGGCGAGGAGGACAGCTTCTAACCCATGTCTGGCTTCTGATGGCACATTTGGGCTTAACTGATCACTTCCAAATTCTACAACCACGTGACATTGCCAGGCTGACTGCCAAATAGCCTACCAAATGACTTTTTAAGTATTTGAAAGCTTTTCTCATTTTCTTGGCATTACATCTATAAATTTGCTTTCTTCAAGGCCGGAAATTTTGTAATAAATAATCTTTCCTCCTATGTTTTCTTCTTGAGCAGAGAATTCCCTTTTCTGATTTGTCAATTTTCCCTTGTTTAAACTATGGGCAGTGCCATGCTTGAATTCATACACTGATCTGTATCAGTGTTTGAAAAGAGAAATTACCAGCAGATATCTTCCCATAGTTCAACATCAACAAGTTTTAGCTGATTTCTAGAAGAATGATATTCCAGATTTTGTTGGAACAGGGTTTTGGATTTATAGTCAATAGAATTATACTGGGCCGCCTCCTGATTTGAGCTTTTTGAGCTTTTAATGGACTAAAGCATCACAGTCAAATACTCAAATCCATTCAATTTTTCTATTAAAAATAAAGAATGGCAAAAGTGTAAAACTTGTTAAATTCCAAGGTCACATATGTCCTTCAATGGGCACACTATATAAACGACTGGCCTTTGGAGAATCCATCTTTTATCCATAGCAATGGCAGTGATAATCCATTGCTCTTGCTTCCTTACTCGCCCAAGCTCCCTTCGATCTCCACCCTCCGCCAAACCCCAATTTCCCGGTAAGTGCTCCCTTTCTTATTCCATTTTCTTTCACTCTTCTTGTCGTTTTCTTTTAATTTGAAAAAAAAATTAGTAATTAGATTTTATTTTCTTTACTTTTGCTGCAATGTAAGCTTTGGGTTTTTTTTTTAAATTAGAAAAATGTCATTTTTCCTGTATTTTATCCTCAAAAAAAATGAACTTTGATGCAGAATTGGAAATAAATCTGAGGTCTTGAAATGGGTATTCGAGGAATGATTAAGTACTGGATGGAAAAAAATTAAAATGAATAGTAAAATGGCTTACTAGTAGAATTTAATTAATGATGTAGTCAACTATTATGTTTACTAATTTTGCAGTTCAATTGATAATTGAAAACAGGGAAGGTAGCATCTTTTCTCTGTAAAGTAGGAAAGTTTGGACCATCCTTTAAAGATGTTAATGAACCAGTTGAGTTTCATCCTCTGTTGCCAGATAGGGGTAAACAGTCCTTACTCCATTGCCAAAATTCAGAGGGAAAGCAGCCCTTGGGTCGAATTTCTTCACATTATGATGAACTTTTACAACAATTATCTGCTCTTGAGGTATGATGGTGAGTCCTCTGGGCAGCTTTTATGCTGTTTATTATTTCTAGTCATGGTTACGAAACTATAATAGCTAGCTACTTATAGTTTATGTTTAAATGGATATGATTGTGAGCTAAATGTTCACCTTTACAACCGATAATATATAATTTGGATGTGATAAGATTTGTAGTTCAGGAAAGATGCATGTGCCTTAAATAACTAGGATTTTGTTTGAATTTTGGAAATTTATGGCGTATCAAGTCACACTTTGAAAATTAGAAGAATTTTCTTCCATTTTGATCTAACTGTTCTAATCGATTGAGGCTGCTGCTGGGACAGGGAGGCTTAAGTTTAGGAGTCCCAATGATAGCATTTCTTGCTGCCAACATTTTGATATTTACGGCTCCTTTCAAAGCCCTGGCAGAAACATGTGAGGCTGATAACTCCATTTTCAACATGCCTTTGCTGCTATTTGTAGCCCTTATTGGTGCCACAGTTGGAGGTATCTGTTAACTTTTGGTTGTCTTTGGTTGTGGTCAATAATGACATGCAATTCTGTATGCTTTGCAAATGAATTTACAATGAGACAAACACAGTTAGCAATTGGTATTTCATTGTTCAAACTATATTTGATGTGCTTGAAGAAATTGTTAGTCCTAAAATACCTAGAGTTGGATTCATTCCTAGATATCCTGAAGAAGAGATTCTAACTAGCTAACTTACAAAGTTAGACAATATGTCTCGGTTCACTGTAGCCTAGAAATAAGATAGCTGTTTTTGGTTTGGAATACCAATTTGTAGTTGGGTGATGGGAACAATATTAATATAAAACTTCCCCCCTCTAAACACTTGTATTCATTCTGAGCAGTCTATATAACTCATGAAAATTAACTTTCTATGTCTTGTTCTATGTTATGTCGGATTTAGTTCTTCTCCTTTCTTTCCACATTTTTCACTCTCTGAAAATGATGCAATGCAGATATCCATGAAAATTTTATTAAAAACCATGTTGCACAAATTTTTATTTCCCTAATAATCCATAACTTGTGCCTTAGGACTGCTTGCACGGCAGAGGAGAGGGGAATTGCAACGAGTGAATGAGCAGCTTCGCCAGATTAATGCTGCTCTAAGAAGGCAGGCTAAGATAGAGTCATATGCTCCCAGCCTGAGTTATGCTCCGGTTGTTGGTAGAATATCAGAGAATGAAGTGATAGTAGATCCAAGAAAGGAAGAGTTGATTTCTCGATTGAAGAGTGGAAAGAATTTTTTAAGAAATCTAGACCCTGAGAAGGCTTTTCCAGAGTTTAAGACAGCCCTGGAGCTTGCTCAGAGTCTAAAGGATCCTATTGAGGAGAAGAAGGCTGCCCGGGGTTTAGGTCTGTATCTTTCGGTTTATTCATCTTGTCTCCACCTCTGATTTAGTAATATATAATCTTTACGGTTTAAGCTAAAGCAAGTGGCAAAAGAGAAAAAGGGATTATGATGCATTACGGCATTGCCTTCGTTCTGTGTGCATCAAAGGTTTAAGATGCTCAAAGCAGTGCCTCTGTTGGGAACCGTACATTTGGTAAGGAAGAAGTCCCAAGTCATTTATGAAAATATAAGTTTCAGTGCTAAACCATAAAGAAATGAAATCATATAGCCTTTAAAGTTTACCAATAATGCAAGGGTGTTACGTGGTTATTTTTGGAGAGTTATGGAGCCTATTGGATCCTAAAGTTTTCTTTTCTTATAGCTTGGATCTTAAACCCAGAATTTGTTTCCGTGAAGATTACCAGAAAATATAACAGTCTCTAACTGAAGTTGCTTTATCCAGGTGCCTCATTGCAAAGGCAAGGCAAATATCGAGAAGCCATTAAATACCATTTGATGGTTTTGGAAATCTCTGATCGACAAGGAGAGGACTCTGGAAACACAGAAGCCTATGGAGCAATTGCCGATTGCTACACAGAGCTAGGAGATCTCGAGAAAGCTGGGAAATTCTATGACAAATATATTGCCAGGTTGGAGACAGATTGATGAAGCTGCATGTCTGATAAACTTGTCTTCTATGTAATCTAAGTAGGTTGAAGAGATTGTAGACAGCTTGCGGATATAGCCTTCCTTTTCCCCTTCTCTCCCACCTCTAGTATAATTCTTAGTTGCATTCTTGCAGATATGGTTTTAACTCTTCTGTTTCTTCCAATGATCCCGTTTCCTTTCCCATCCTCAGTATCCATGTTTATCGCAGATACTGATATTATGAACTTAATTAATGATTATTGGTTGGATCATGCTTTATGACTGATGATGTGCAGTTCCCATCATTTAAGGTTGCAGAATATTTGCGAAATTGCATTTCCATCCACAGCCAGTTGAACAAAATAATATCATTCCTCCACAGAGGTGTGCATATGTGCATTTACAGGCCATCAACACCGTTCTGTAAGCCAGGCCAGTCGGCCGGTGCCACGAAATTAACCCTATCAAGTTGAAAAAATGGATCACAAATGGCTAATCTAAATTGACTCGTAACCTTTTCTTGCAATTTGCGTTCTTCCAGGAAATAGATCCCTGCTAACCAACAAAGAATGCCCTCAACTCCACATACAATATCGAAATTTAAAAGATAAAAAAACTAAAAAAAATAAAAAAAGATGAAAAAAAACAACAATTCCGTCAAGAAAATACATACATCTAAATATGTGGAACTCATGAGAAAGCTGCAAATAGGCTTACATATTCCATTGGGACAGCAATCGTATAAAATACGCGGGAGAAAATACATTAAAAAGCTTTCCTAGCCGTTTAGAAGTCGAACAAAATATGGAAAGATGTAGGATTGATACATTCGGCAAACATATGCTATAGATAAAAGCCGGGTGCAACCTCACTGCTAAAAAAAGGAAAAATACATTAAAAAGCCTCCTAGATGTTATGTTTAGAGCTCAAATAAAACCTGCAATGCAGGAAATAAGGATATTACCACACAAATTCTATCTTTTATTACTGATAGTACATTAGCTGCTGGGCAGCAGCAACATTCTGGAATCCACCATCGTATATAGCCTGGCTTGCTCCAGCAGCACCCACTCCCATTGCTGCTTGCTTAAGAGGATGCTGTCCCTGTGGGTGCATTAGGGCATGAACACCACCCATTTTGCTCATGGCAAGTTGCCGCTCATAAGCTAGAAGATCAGTAGCTGAAAGGCCAGGTAAAGGTGCAGCCACGGGTGGAGGAAGCGGATTTGAACTTGTCCCTGAGGGTGTAGGCTTGCTGCCCCAAGAGCACTACACAAACAAATTAAATGTCAGATTTCTAATTATCCAAGGAATTAAAAATGAAAGGTAGAACGACAACTACATGATTTAGACAAGCAAGATTGAATCTAAAGAATATTGACAATCCCTAAAAATCTCATTTTAGGAATATACTTAAGGGTCAATGATTCAATAAACATAATAACCATGCAAAGAATTTCCAAAACATCCTCCTCCAAGGACTTCAAAAATACACATCATGTTGCATATTTATATTCTTTAAATACTGAAAAAGTAAAAATTTGACTAAAAGGCAGAGAACAAACCTTAATTTGTTTGCCACATAGAAATGAATGAGTGTTCCCCATCTGAATAGCCAAAGCTGCCTCAGCATGAGTACTGTATCTCACAAAGCCAAAGCCTTTATCACGCTGGACCCGAACCTCTTCAATCACCCCAGCACCAAGAGCATGAAAGTGACGGTGGAGTTCAAGTTGGGAGACCTGAAGTAATAAAATAATTGGTTTTATTGGAGAACCTAACATGTCTCTTTACAGTACAAAGTATATGGAGCTTTCAGAACATGCAATAAAAACTTTATTATAAGATAGTAATTCTCAGGGTACGATATTTGACAGCTGGTTCAAGTTTCCTACCACTATTGGTTGAGAAACTTGAATTAATAGGGAAAAGCCCAATCTTTTTTTACTCTAGCTTGGTTTTAAATAAATAAATGAATAAGTACAGTAAACTGAGTGTTCTCCACACGTCTAAAAATATAAGTTCTCCTAAAAGTGATAAAGAAATGCCCATTTCACTTGTCCTAGTAAAGTAAGCTCATAATGCATTGTAACATGCATTTCAATATTAAATTGCATGTGGGAAATGATAAAAAAGAAGAGCTGTTAGAGACAGCTACTTGCCTCTGGAGCAAGATTGCCCACGTAAACAGTAGTATATTGAGGATTATTCTCAGGAGCCTCAGTATTGGTTGTCTCTTTACCATCCTCTGCATACCAAGGTAACAGATGTATCATGTAGGTTTATTTCCCATTTGGTACACATTTACACATCCATAAAAGGATAAATAAAAATAATAAAATACTAATAGTTCTAAGGTTTTCATCGAACAAAGTAATAATTAATGTGCAAATTTGATTTTTGAAAAAAAGATACTGATTCTGCTGCAACAAAGTGCACCTGACAAGCCGTTAGTTAGTTCCACCACACTTTTGGCATCGGAGCTTTGTTTGTCATCATTGCTACCAGCACCCTTTGTTGCCCAGTTACATCGAATCTGCCTACTGCCAAGCCACTTTCCTAGAAAAATAAATCAAAAGCACATTGGAATTTTTACTACAACATCAAATAACAGCAATCCATGCAAGTGATAATTTGACTAAGAAATTAGAATTAAATACAATTCTTCCAGCTCAACCACCATAATTTAATGAACCAATAATCTACTCATCATGATATTACAGAAAAAATCATGAAAGAATGACAAAGAAGGAAAAACTTTTTTAGATCAACCTATTAACATTACTCCAAAGTATGAAAGATATAAAATAAACACTGTGGTACTAAAAATCACAGCTTTATTTGTTGAGCTAAATTCGCATCCAATGAAGTAAAAATTTAAGTATAGAGTAAAAAGCATTCAATCTTACCACTTAAGTCATTAATTGCACTTTGTGCGTCCTGAGCAAAGAAAAAACAAGTCAATGGCAATAGATGAAACAACATTATAACGGAAGAGAAAAACAAAGCCACTAGAAACTTAACCAAGGAACAGTACCTGCTGGCTACGGAATGAAACAAACCCAAATCCTCTTGAACGCCCAGTTTTCTGATCCCACATAACCCTCGCATCCCTGAAATCAGTAAAGACATCAGATTTGTTGTTCATTGTGACACCAATAGATCGCTACTGTAAGCAACACGAAATCATTAATCAAGGTTTACTAACTAATAAATTTGCACATCCTAATGGTTTAGGCATTTTTTTTTAAATAACACATGAATTTAGTGAAATCAAGATCAAAAGGTAAAGACACTTACGAACAACTGTGATAGACAGAAAAGCATGCAAACAGCATTGCATCAGTAACCTCAGGACTAAGATCCCCAACAAAAATGTTAAAATGACCTGTACCAATCATGATAGTAATAAACATTATAAAATTAAAAAATAATTGCCAACACATCATAAATATTATTGAGCAATAAGTTTTGCAAACAAAAACATGAGAAAACCTGATGTATCCTCTCTCTGACCACTAGCATATGCCCAATTGACCTTGATAGGCTGTCCAAATCTGCAGATTACATGATATGATGAAAAAGCACACACAAAACAGGGTATGATGTAAAGATTAAAAGTTCATACTCACAAATGCCTTCCATTTAGAGACAATATAGCAAGAGCAGCTGATCTGCGATCGAAGTAGTGGATGAATCCATATGATGACTGCTTAAGTAGAGTGAGAAACAAAAGACACATCAACCATACGGCAATCATAGGCTAAAGGAAAAGGGAGAAAATCTAAGTAAAGAAAGTTAATCATTGCATAATTAGAGCATCTTCACAGCTTCACATGGAAAAAAAAGGATATCATATTGAAAATAATACCTTTTCCTTTCGGATAAGCTTACAACTTTCAACAGGACCAGTACTTGCAAAAACCTCTTGGAGTAGTGGTTCAGTCACTTGAGTATGGATGTTTCCCACATACCTTCATTTACTCAAAAATAAAAAAACTAGAAGTTTAAAAAAATGAAACAAAAAATAAATAAAGGCTGTAAGTAACTTTCTGAGTTGTTAGTAAGATGCAAGAACATTCAAGTATCTATCACCTTCCCAAACCATTAAACTATCAATTTAAGGAGCCATTAGCTTAAAATTTTGCACTAAGGGTAGTAGCAGCAATTTCAATCACCAGATACATTAAGGAAACCTTCTCCAATGTATACAGTCATAAGCATAAAAGTGACTAGGGTAGTTTCTTAAGCAAGAAGGGGAAATAACAGACACACAAAATAAAAAAGAAACAAAAGGAAAAAGAAAAAAAAGGGAAAAATATCTAGGCAAACACTCACACACTGCGGCAAGTACTTGGATCAAAACCAGGAGGCAGATTTCCACTTGGAATTGGCTCTATCTGCAAAATAAAAAGTGAAAAACAAAAAAATAAAAAAGAGGGGAAAAGAAGAAATGATGTACAAAAGAAATCTCTTCCCACTCAACCGAATTCTAAGGCGTTCAAGTCCTAAAAAGAAGGATGAATTTTAGAAGGTATCCAACCTTCAACCTAGAACAAACAAGACGCTAACTACAACCATTTGAACTACCTCCTCCAAATTGAAGAACGTATCTATATCTTTCTACACAATTCAAACAAAGGACTGCCGGAAATGTAACTGCCACAGAATGCAAATTCGAAAGTACCATACACTTTATAAATTTGCTTCATGCTGTTATATTCCAGCACCATAACCTAAAAAGTTTCAAGAAATCATGTTTTATGCTCCAACACTTGAGGAGAGAGAGAGAGAGAGAGAGAGAGAGAGAGAGAGAGAGAGAGAGAGAGAGAGAGAGAGAGAGAGATTGTACATTTTTATCCAATATTTGCAAACATGAGAAACGGATAGATACGTATAAACATAGACAACTAGACTAATAGATTGATTGACCGTGAGTGAGTACAAGAGATGGCAACTAAAGTTACCCAGTTGCCTTCAATCATTTCTCAACATTTGCAAACAAAGTGAACATTTTGATTAGCAGTAAACTAAATAAAACCAAAGTAGTAAGACACACAAGTAAATGAGAAAGAAAACACCAAAACCGAACCTAACAGCTTGCCGATGGTAAACCCATAGAAGAGAAGTAACATCGGAACTTCATGCAATGAAAATGTAATATATTAAGAAGTAAAGCAATCTCTCATCAAATTTCAAACCCAAAACAATAAGCTTCACTTTACGCCAAAAGCATTTTAAGGACAGACTTTCTCATTTTCTAAAACCAAATGCAAAACATTCAACTTTCCAACCACAAAAGCAGGTGACAAAGACTTCAAAAAAGTCACATTCAAAGTCCTAAAAGAAACAAAAAAATTTTCCACATATTCAAGCAAAACCTACGGAAAAAGCTTAGCTTTCAAAAGCCAAATCATCACCACATAAAATCCCCAAACTAAACCTAGCTCTACAATCAATCACACACAAGAAACCAAACACAAGCTCGAAGATCAAAATAAGATTTCGAAAAATCCAACAAATCATTCCTAGAAACCGGATCAAAAACTAGTAGATAATCGCAGAAAACAGAAATTAGAGAAAAATCAAAGAGATAAGAAAGACAAAAGAGCGGAAAACCTGAGGAGGAGCTAAGATGCCTGGGTGGTAGAGAGACTGCTGTTGGAGGAGAGCTTGTTGCATCAAGGCTTGCTGCTGTTGCTTCAGCCTCTGGTGCTGCATTTTTCCTTGTAAATTTTCTAGGGAAACTTAATCGAGGTATTCGGTTTCCAAGAAAATTACCCTCGGGGAGAGGGGGCCTCCAGACAGTGAGAGGAAAAAAAATAAAAATGAAAGAGGAAACGAGGCCTCTAAAGCGAGAGGAAGGGAAATGAGTGGCTCCAAAAAAAGTATTTATAGGAGGTGATTATTGAGGGAAGGAAAAGAAAAAGTAACTTACCCATGCTATTTGGGTCTGTCAACAACAAATCAAGAATTGCCACGTTAAAATAACTCATAACATATTGGGTCGATGTGATCGTTCAATTTAGTGCATATTATTTTAAGCTTAATAGTCAAATGTGTCTCAACGTTTGTAACAAAATAAAATTAAATCATCAGCATTTAAATGCATGAAAATCAATCCTTAACGTTACAAAATAATTGAATTAAGAACATTTTCGTTAAATCTTGATATTTTCATTAAGTTTTATTACTGGTAGAGGTAACGGAAATTAAAAAATTTAACGAAAATGTTCTTAATTCAATTATTTTGTAACGTTGAGGACTGATTTCATGCATTTAAATGTTGAGAACTTAATTCTATTTTGTGACAAACGTTGAAGATACATTTGGCTATTACGCCATTATTTTATGTACAACAAAATCCATGTCCAAATGTGGATGACTGAATGTGTGTGATGTGTGTTGTATGTGAAGTTAAGCATTTGCATGCTTGCATCATGCATGCGTGTGTATTTGCATATATGTGTAGATTTTTTATGTCTCGGAATTTCAAATTTAATAAAATCATCATAATTTTATTAAGTGTTGTGTCTCTTGACTGAAAAAAAAAATTGTGGATGCGTGATTGTGATGTAACTATAGACAGAGCCAGGCTTGGAAAAATACAAAGGCTTCGGCCCAATTGGCCTGGTTACTGCCATATGATGGGCATGGTTGGGCTAGTTAATCTCTATCTCTCTCTATAATGTACAATGTATAATTTATAATATAAAATAAAGTAGTTCACAATCACATATTTTATCTAAGGTAATTATTTTATATACAATTTATAAATTTTTTTTGATTTTACAAATAAAATTAAAATGATTACACATATTTTTTAAATAAAAATTAATAAAAAAATATGTGTAATTATTTTAATCTTATTTGTGAAATCAATTAATTTCACTTATGGTTTTTGAAAGTTAAGTTGGCATTACCCTCCAAAAAATGGTGGTTACTTTCTTAGTTTAACTTTCAAAATGCACTTTTTTCACAAATTTTTCAACATTTTCCACTCATTCATTACATTTATATACTAATTTGTCTCTGAACAAAAGTACATAACTTTAAGCATTGACCTCAACTAAAAATGATTAACTCAGGTTAGTATTATGTGGTTTATGTGTTATTAAAATAAAATTATATTACTAAAAGTTGGTGACAATCTTGGATCCAGGTAAAGCCATGATTATGCTCTCTTTGTTGAACGCGTTTTCCCTTTCTTCTGGTGCCGCGTGTCCCCTTACCTGTGTTCTCTTGAAATTTTTTTTCGATTTCTTGCGTTTTGCTCCTCTCTTTGCCTTGAATATTGTGAGTATTAATGCCTTGGATGTTGTGCGTCAGTGTTATTAATGCAGCCTCTGCTGAACGCCTTTCTTTTTCCTTTTTGTGCCGTGTGTTCCTTTTTTTTTTTCATGCTCTTTTAAGGCTTGCTCCAGTGTTGCCTTTGGTTCTTCAATTCACTTTAGATTTTAGGTACACGTGTTGTCCTGCTCAATATCTTTTATATCAGGTTTTTTCTTTTCCCAACAAATCTCTTTCTTCCTCCTAATAAATTAACCGTCAGTTTCAAAAGAAAGCAAGACTCCATTTTCCCTGTATTTTTAAACTATTCTTGCCTTGTCTCTTTTGAAGAATTACGATGGCCATTTTCGAGTTTAGGAGCGTCTCTCTCTTTAAGTCTTCTCCCTTTGCTCCCGCGGGTTCATGCAGGCTAAGCTTAATAGGTGCTGCTGTGTTGTCATGGGTTTTGCCACCGTCCTCGAGGATGCAGCGTTTTTTTCCTCATTCAAAATAGTGTTTTTTTTTTCCTTGAGGATACCATAAGAAAAGGGATGGCTAATAGATGGTTATTCTACTTTTTTTCCCCCATTCAAAATAGGTCTTGAAAGATCTTCCTTGGAGCTTTAAGTCTTTGCCGGCTTCCAAATTTGGTGGGTTTTTCTATTTCTTTTTTCATTTTATTTTCCTTTAAATTCTTTTTTTATGAAATCTCATAAAAAATGTTTAAGAATTCTGACTGCTGATCCTAGACCTTCATCTTCTCATGCTCGAAGGAACAACTCCATAAACGCTTCAAGGGAATCAGTTCGAAACCGTTGTTGCTCCTCTATTGTTGGTTTATTTTCTTAATTCTTTTTCCATTTTATTTTCATTTGGTTTAATATTTTTTGGTTTTACATAAAATCTCATTAAAAAATAGTAAGCATTTTTGTTTTGCTACTCCTAGATCTGCATTTGTTGATGATGTTTCATAAGCCATAAACCCTTTAAGACAATAAGTGAAGACTTTATCCAAACCATCTACATCGATGGCTACTTATGATGAACTGGTACTTTATATTCAATGAATGAATTTGATGGTAATATTGGTTTAAGAATTTTAAGGACTTAAATGTCGTCTGCTGCAGGATCACGGAATTGAAGCTACTATGGATAGTTTTAGAAAGAGAGGGATTTCTATTTTGCATATTTTATTTGTGGTAAAAAAGATTGTTACAATTGATTGCTGAATGTTTACTGCATACTATTGTGGGTTGTTGTAGCTATCAAAAGGATTTTATATGCCACAGATAGTGATGCATCAATGGTGATTGAAGCTAAAGCTATGTTATCTTTTTGCATGAGTATGCTTCATCGTCTTGATAAAGTTCTCTCAAAGGTGCTCTCTAATTTTTTCACTTCATATTTTATAATCCCAAGGATAATATTTTTTATTTATTTTAAATACTTTCCTATGCTTTCTCTTCCTACTTTCTTTTTTAATACCACAATTAGCTTATCTGTAGTTTGGTAAGTTAATATATCTTTTGAGGTGTGATCCTTTCTTCTTAAGACTTTTCTTAATTTCTTTATGAGTTGTGGCAGAAAGTCATACCTGGTGTGATCAAAAAGTGGTTTTGTTGTACCTGATCATAGCTTTAGTTCTATCGTAGTGTTTGCATCGTGATACCATGCTACCAACTATGTGATTTCAGATTGTGCCATTTGGAAGCGACAATGAATAGGTAAGATATTTTGGTTTTGGTAAATTCTGTAAGAAGTATTGGTACTAAGTAATAATTTTTTGTAATAAATACTTAATTATTTTAAATTTTTTACATTCGATTTTTTTTATTCTATTATTTTCCAATGGGTATTTTGAGTTAGGTTTCAAAAATTAGACAAATAATGCTGAACCATTGAAGCAATGTGGTTTTCCTATAATTTTTCTATGCTATTATATGTGTAATATGATATTAATTTATTATTAGTGATGATTTCATCCTTTTTACAATCTTTAAACAGTTGGAAGTTAAAAGTTTGGTGTGTCCGTGATATAATACCCTCTTGCAATGACTTCAGATTATGGGCTAAACTTTGCATGATTTGTTCTCTTTGTTCCTCCAAAGATATGTTGCTTGAATTGTACAAATGACAACGAAAAGCTTACCCAATTTTCATGTTTTTCACTATTTAATTCATGAAACAATCATATGAAGTCTTCTTTTCTCTTATCAAAGATGTATTTGTGCCTTTGATTTATGACTTTTGCCTTACCAGATCCTCTGTTTAAACATTATTGCAACTATTTGGACTTGCATTAAGATTTTGAGATATTCAGTCTAATGATTCCTATCTATACTATTAAAGTTGGAAAAAAGCTTGAGCCCTTGTGCGTCCACGCTTCTGCCTTCTTCATTTGCCGTGTTTTCACATTCTCATGCCACCACGTCATACCCTTTTGTCCTGAGTCCATATTGCTTTGACTTCTTTTACCGTTTTGTGTTTTAGTTTTATTTTTTTTCTTCTGATGTTCCTCATGAGAAATGCTTTTTTTTGTCCCATATTGTAATTTTGTTGATTATTTAAGTTGATGTTTCGCCGAAACCCATTTTCTACTCAAATATCTTCTCAGTTGTGTTTTTCTTCTGTTACGTGTGTGGCTTCCCAACGTTTATATAGAGGATGCATTTGTTGCAATGCTTTTATCAAGTAAACTCAATCTTTACTCTGAGTTGGTTTACACCCTTTCAAGGTTTTGCTTTTTTTTTTTTTGAGTTTTGCATTTGACGAGTGCTTCTGTTGTTCTCCTATCTCACCATCTTCTTTCCAATTTCTTCTTTCCCTTCTCCAGAACAACCAATTTTTTGAAACCTATAACATCTCACATCATGCCCAAAACAATTGTCCTTGGTCTCCCTCTCTGCACTTTACTAGGTTTGCATCTTGTTCCTTTATTTATTTATTTATTTTACAAATTTTTCATTATTCGTGTTGCAATCGAAGTTTATTGCTTTACTGTAATTTTTTTTAAACAAAAAGTAAATAGCTTCAGTGTTCTCAACCATAATTTTTTAGCTTTTTTTCCCCTAAAAAAAGTGCTTAAACTTTTTAATTCAATTTTTTGCAACTATGAAACAAAATCTAAATAGCAATCCTTTTATTAATGGCTTTGCTTAAGTTGTTTTCATATCAGGATAAACAAGTCATATGTTTTTCTCTCATAAAGGCTATATTGGAATGTGGTGTAATCATTGCTATATATATATATATATATATATATATATATATATATATATATATATATATATATATATATATATTTGTTGCTTTTGAAGAACATCTGAAGAAGCAGAGAAGAGAGAATGAGAATATGTTGACATGGTTTTTTTTCCTTTATTTGTCTTTTTTTATTTATTTATTTTATTCAGTTTTATTATTTATAAATTATAATTTTATTTATATACATTTATTTCCATTTAGATTAGATATTTAATTTTAGATTAGTTGTTTATTTAATTTTTTATTATTTATTTTAATAAAATTATAAGAAAATAAAGAAGACGTATCCAAGTATCAAGGCGAAACTCAGACCTGCTAGATTGAGGAGCAGGGTAAATTATGAAACTTGATTTTTGGTTCTCCTTTGATCCAACTTATTGAACTGTTATGATCCATTTTTTTGCTCTTGTTTTTTTTTGTTCAATACTTTTTTTTTTGGCTCAAGAGTTTTCATGGGTACATATTCAATAGTTTTCCCCTTTTTTTTAATATAGTTATTTTTTTGGATTATGATTTGATTGTGGAATATGAGTTTTCTTTGTTTGTTTTCGTTTTGTAGAGATTTATGGGTAGTTTTTGTTATAATATTTCAATTCTATGCATTTGTGTTCTTTATTTTTTATGCACTTTATTATCTGTGGAATTTTTTTTTTTACTTTTTGTTAGTTTTTCTATATTTGGTTTATATCTGGTTTTCAAACCTTTAAACTAACTCATGTGACAACTACCATAGAGTAAGAATGAGGCTAGGTTTTAAATTTGCTCTAATGTCAAACTCTGTCCTTATTCACTCCTCACTTGCCACAATATTTCTTCTTCCCTTCCCCATTTCCTACGATTCCTCGAGTTTCCAGCAATTTCACTTTCTCAAATGCCCTTATCCTGCCTTTTTTATATAATTTTACTAAAGATTATAAAGTTCTTTGTTTTATTGAATTGTGGATATGGGTTTGTTGAAATTTGTTTGCTTTGACTCTTTGCATGGAAAAAGAAGTTATCTTTGTGGGTACAAAAGGTTGGTAAAGTCTAAGACTCAATGAAGTGATTTAATGGAGTTAAGGAAGGATATTCAAGGTTTGTGATGTTAACACAATCTCCTGGGAGCAATCAGGAAACTAGAATGGCCATGTGAGTATCCATTGCCTGTATGTATCAATTAGGAACAAAGTGGGACCTCTTTTCATTGGTTTTTTTAATTAATTTTGTTCATATTTTATAGCCAGCTGTGTTTCTTCATTGGGGATCTTGAGGAGGAACATTGCCAAGCAATCGGAAGATTATTTGCCCCTCAATTTTATAAGATCGTTTTCTTTCATCAAGTGAGTTTGTGTGGCTTTTCATTAAATTCTTAACAGTGTTTTTCTTTTAACCTCTAATATGTAGATGTCCTCTTGTAGTGTGCTGTGGGCAAAAGTACTTTTTATGCTTGCTTGAAAGGGAACACTACATGAGATCTGATCGACGACATCAAAAAAGTAAGAGAATGCTTGGAAATTCCTAAATGATAGCTATCAATATGCAGTTGTAGCTATCAATATGCAGTTTTGATTGCTTAACAAGTGTCACCTTTGAGGTAGCAGTTCTTGGTGAGTTAACTGCATTGTTTTCATTTGTTTATTGATCATACGGGTCATGGGTGGACCATGGAGAAGTACACTTGCTCTTGCTTACAACGATTCTTATCGTGACAGGGTGCATAACCTACCTGATTGGCTATTATTTTGTTGGTTTGTTACCTTTAAGGTAGCAGTTCTTGGTGAGTTAACCGCATTGTTTTCATTTGTTTATTGATTATACAGGTCATTGGTGGACTATGAAGAAGTACACTTGCTCTTGCTTATAGTGATTCTTATCCTGATAAAATACATAACTTGCTTGATTAGCTATTATTTTGTTGGTTGAAACTCTTCAATCCTATGTTGCCTTTGTCAATGCTTCTGCAATGTGTTGGATAGAGCAAGAAACACACGGTGAGAGTCATGTAAATGTCATTGCAGCGGCTGAATTGCAAAGAGGAGAGAAAAAATGCAGAGCTTATGAAGAAAATATCATCACTTGAAGCCCAAATACAAGAAAAGGAATCTTTTCTAACAAATGAATAAGTATGGCTTAAAACTCCATATTCAAGACTGAAGTTTATCATCTTCGCTTCAGGTAACATTCAATTTTCTTTTAACCTCTAATATGTAGATGTAAGGGGTTATTGCGTTAGGACAGATCTAAGAACTTTCCAATGCAGGTCTTCTTATTTCATTATAGGTAAAAGTTTCTAAGAAAAATGTTTTTTTCTTTCGCCCTTTTCTTGGTATTTGTTCTTATATTTATTTTTTTATTTTTGTACTCACAGATGTATGAGTCATGAAAAGATCAGAAAGCAAAAATCATCTCTTTGAGGTAATATTTAACAAAACAGTGTCAAGAATTTCCTTTGCTATTCTTTTTTTTTTAAAGTTCAAATATTTTGTTTGGTGCAAAGCTTATAATTCTACTAAGCTTATAGAAATCAATACAAAAAAATATATTGATTTGGATTCTTGGATACATTGGAAGAGAAGAAAATTGTTTAATTATCTAATTATGCTTTATACATTAAACTATCTGATTATGCTTTATACAAAGAATAGGTGTGTGAAACTATCCAAATCATGATCTTTTCATTTCTATTCAAGCCACTTCCCCTTTTTTTTTGCCCACCTTAACTTGTGGTCATTCCATCTTCTTCTTGGTTTGGGATTCTTTTGAAGTACAATATTGATTAACATATAGGTGTGTTGTATTATTTAGTTATGATGTTTCATGTTTGTCATACATATTTGAATTTCTTATTCACTTTAATTTTGCTTTCAATCTTTATTTCTTTTTATCTTTTTTCATGTCTAGAATGCTAGATGGTATGTATATCATTTTATTTTATTTTTGTTTTAGTTAATCTAAGGTTGGTAGTAAAGAATGCTGGCATTGGTTGTTGTTTTGTTATAGATATTATATTTTTTATTGGATAGTGTTGTTTAAATCTATTAGAGCTTTTTTGTAAAGGTGAGTTCGTTTAAGTTTCTTTTGATTATCTTAAAAATCGTTTGTAACAGGTCAAGTCACCAATATTTTATTTTTTTCAATTATTGTTGTAGTTTTAGTTTGCTATTTGTCAGCATTGTTGTGTCGTGATATTTGGAGGGGATTAATCTAGACAAAAATAAGTTTAGAATATTAAAAAGGTCGAGGTCTAAGAGGGCTAGAACTCATAATATAGCTCCTTATATGGTTGACAGGATTGATAAAAAGTTTAATAGAGCTAGGATATTAAGTATACTTAAATTAAATTAATTGCATTATTTGTGTCTTTAAGATCTTAGCAAAGTATATTGCCCTAAGTTATTACAAGAAGTTGGCAATGTATGTTATAGCAATAATGTTGTTGATCAAGAGTTGAGTTTGCACTCTAATGTGGATGCTGATGGTGAATCGAGCATTGTTTCGATGAAGGATTTTTACATCAAAACAGCTTGGGGTTTTAAGAATGCAGGACCACAAATTTTTTATGCTTATGGTTGCAGTAGTGGTCATGTTGTTATTGCAGGTCCTTTCACGGTAGCATGTGATTTAATGCTGAAAGTGTTGCAGCTATGGCCACTTTATCTAATGCCATTAAGTTTACCCTTGATAATATTTTTTTCATCAAAAATGGTAGCCTTGAATAGCTTTTTTTATCTGAAACTTGACAAGTTGTTGAGGTAATAATTTTATTTGTCAGTTTTAGATTTTCAATCACTTTCTTATATACTCGTGCAAGTTGCTTAGATTTTGCTTCAGAATTTCATCAGTTCTTAGTACTCCTATTAAAATTTGGGTGTGTAGGTTGTGTATTTGATGGGGACTTTCAAACAAGGACAATATATAGATGCATTAGAACATCCTAATTAACACTTTGAAGGTAAGATTTGCATCAATACTTTTCTTAATCACTGAATATATTGTACATGTTTTTGAATGAAGAAAGTTGTACATGCAACAAAGGTTTGAATAAGCTATTTGACTTTAGGTTGATTAAATAAATTAGTTGCTTATTCATTATATAAATACTTTGATATTTTATCGCTATCCATGAATTTTAACATTCTTTTCAAGGTTTAGATGATTAGTGTTCAATATGTTGATTTCGGTTTTGCTACTAAATTTCAATTTATACAAGTATGAGCAAACAGGTCGCCTTTTTTCTTTTGCAGAGTAAGTTCTGAAATTTGTAACTTTTTCCCCCTTTTATGCTTTTAGAACTTACAATGTTTGTTCATTTGTTGGTTTTAGTTAGTGACAAATTTGAATCCTATAGAAGTAAGACTAAAGAGATTAGCTTTGTTCTCCTATACAGATAAAGTAAGTTCTAAAAAACTATCATTTTTCTTACATTTAACTTTTTCCAGCATTTACAATGTCAATTTATTTTTTTTTATTTTAGTTCTGCTGTCAAATTTTAGTACTCCAAAAGTAGGAACAAATAGGCTGTTTTTGTTTTTCTGGAGAAATAGAGTAAGTTCTAGAAAGTGTTTTATTCCTTTTGTTAAAAGCTTTGATAGGTTTCACCAATACTTTTTTGCTTTAAATTTTGGGTTTTTGGATGTAGGCATTTGATAGGTATTAAAGCTTGAAGTGTATGTTCCAAAAAAAATTCTATTTTATTGTTAGGTTTTTGGAGTTAAATGTTTAGAATGCTATTTTGCTTCTAGAATAATATTTTGATGGTATTATATGGTTAAATTTGTTTTATTTATGGATTTGTAACCAAACTTCCAATTCTTTTGATATAAGCATTAACAAATCTCATGATTTGATCAACTAGAATGACTTAATTTATACATCTATATCTAAATCATTACCATTATTACACTCTGATGTACTTAAAACGTAACTCCTGCCTTCATCAAAGTTTTTATTCTTTACCTACGCCCTTAAACATGGCTTTTGGATATGCTTTATGGAAATCCAGTTGAGCTGTGGAGGGGATATTTCTTTGGCCAACTATCTAATATTTTGTCACTTCCTGGTAGTTACCTTGTCAAGGTTTTCCCTCTCCTGGGAAAATTCAAGTAGTGAGGGTTTTCAAAAATAACATTATGCCTTTACCAACATGTGTTATGAACCCTGTCTGGGATTATACAAGCTTAAAGGCATTAGGCTTTAGTTTTAATGATATGATTTCACGAGTAAGAAGAGAATCTAAGTGTTTTAAATTAGTTTGATCTGGCTTAGCTTGGTTCGGGCAAAAGACATTTTCAGCTTTGGAGTTTTGGTTCCAGAAAAAATAATAACAGAGAGAAACAAGGACTTTTCGAACCCAAAACAAGACCATAATATCTTGGAAATGTAAAACATAAAGACTAAACTATAGCAATTTATTTTATCTGTTATAAACAATAATACCATTTGTGCTTCCAACTTTTCAAGCATGTAGATTATGAATGGATGAGAGGCCATTGAAGCTAATTAACAATGCATCAGGTGATACTTGCAATGTCCTTGAAGTGTTAAGAAGCATCAATGTTGCTTTCTTATGTTTGCAACAATGCCTAGAAGATAAACCAAACATGTCATCGATACTGCCCATGTTGTGCAGTGAGAGTATATTGCCTCAACCAAAGCAGCTAGGCTTTCTCGTTAAAAAGAATTTGCCTCGGATAGACTCTATATCAATCATAAATGATTTACAATGTATGTGGATATACAATTTTTTACATCTTAGAGCCATGCTAGAAGCTTAACATATACCATAAAAAAATCTAAAAGGATTGGTTTTTAGTGGTGCAATTAAACATTTCAAAATTAATTAATTGGCTTTGGTGTTTAGATGGACTTCTCTCACTCCTTTCTGTTGATGTTAGCTACCTCTTTTTGCTATGTGTTAGTTATCCATTTTCTAAATCTAGGAAGTTATTATTCTGACAGGTTAGTTAGCTGGTTTTTGGTGGATTTTAGCTTCTGCATCCTTATAATTCAATTTCCTCCTCACTGGTATGTTAGCACATGGATATCTTAAAAGTTTTAAACAACTGCTTGCTATTCTTTTACGTTTTAGGTTATTTGGCATGTTATATTCTATCACTAAAACCAAGATAACACTAAATTGATACATTCCGTTGAAGTCATGAGCAAACAAATGTGTAAAGAAACTTCTCTACTTACTGTAACAGTGCAAGTTCTCACCATGAATGTTTTAAAGTTGTTTTAGTAGGTTGTAAAAAAGAAATCTTGAATTTATTCACTGTGATGTATTTGATGTCTGGCTGTGGTTTTTGACAATTTTGCATTATCATATGCATGTAAAAAAAATTAGGAATATTTCCTTTTCCATTATTGGTAAAAGTTGATGGAAAACTCATTTTAGTTTTCTTTTCATTTCTGTTTGTTATCAAAGAAATATACAATTTATAATGACATCAAAAGAGGAGACAGATGTCAATTTGCCTTGATCAACCCAACAAAAATCAGTGTTAACATTTTCAGATCAAGACCAGAAATATACAAATATATATGATATGTTTTTCTTATTTTGTTGAACATTATATAATACCTTTACATGCTTTGTTTCAAAACTAATAAAGCATTTTATAACCCCACCTGCGCAACGCGCGGGGGTTTCCTAGTATATAATAAATCTCACATCAACACGCTTATCAAATTTGCCTGCACTATGTAATATAATATATTATTTAGTGTTTATTACAAATTAGACTTGTAGTATTTTTAAGAGAGTTTTGGTCTTTCTCTAATTTGATTTGAAGCACAATCAAAGCTGGCAGCTAAAAGTCTGATTTAGTAGTGGTTTTGAATGAATTATATTGTTTTATTTTTATTAATCAAATTGAATTTATTAATTTCAAAAATCCAATCGTCAAAATTTAATTCAATTAATTTTTTAATTAATCAAATAATAAGATGCATTTAAATTAAATTATAACAATAAATGTTTAACCCAATCATTGCTATAATTCCCTAAGAGATTAGATTCAATTTGATTCTCCTTATTCTTTGTACACATCCCCATGAAAAAAAAATCAATATTCAAGATTAGCTTTTACTTGTACATGAATTAGTTTTAACTATTTAAATTTATAAGTATATATAATAATGTTATTTAATTTATTAAGTTAAAGTATATATAAAATACATATATATATATATATATAATATAATCAAGATATCCAATCATAAAATAATTAAACATTTAATTAAAAAATTATAATATTCAAAACATAAGATAAACAAATATTAGAAAGAATAAAAAATAAAAACATATTTTAAATAATTTTATTAACCACATCAACAAATTGTTAAAATAGAAATTAAAAGTATATTTTAACAAATTTCAAGGTTAGGATAACATCTTGAGGTATATTTTTATTATTGACATAAATAATAAATATTATAAATATGCATTTTATGTACATATAATTTATATAAAAGAATGATTATAACATAAAAGTATTTATATTTATATTTATATTTATATTTGAAAGCACAGGAATTTATGTAATGCATGAATTAATTTTATCTATTTAAATATGTATGTAACATATATATATATATATATTTATAAATTTAGATGTTTTATACATGAATTTTATTAATTTAGATAATAAAATTTTCAAATATTTAAATAATATACATGATATTGATATATTATTTTTACACTTTTCTGTTTTATTAATAAATAATTTTTAAATAAATTAATATTATTTATTTTATACTATAAATAGATATCAATAAATATTTATTTAATTTTCCAAATAGAAAATATTAAAATTATATGTTTTTAAATATTTTTATTAGATAGTTTGTATTTAAAATTATTTTAAGATTTTTTTTTAAAGATTGAGAAATTTTTAAGGATTAGAAGAAAATTAGGAATATGAAAAAGTGAGGAAGTTAGTATTTATTATTATTTTTTTGACTGAGGTGGACATGACATTAATAAATGCTTACATATCATTCAAAGAGAACATCCATATAAGCATCCATTGGATATCTTACCAAATTTGCTATATACATTGTAATATATATATATATATATATATATATATATATATATATATTAGATTCTTAATTTCTTATATTTGAAATAAATAAAATATTCAAATACAAAAATACCAAATTAAAAACTCTAACAACGTTAGATTCAAGACATCCTTCAAACTCCAAATATTAAACATATCTATGTTTATAGATTTTAAGTAATTTTTAATTTTATATTTGAATTTTTTATATTTTTATTAAAATTTTGATTAATTCAATCATCAAACCAAATTAATCGAAATTTAAAATTCTTTCAAAAAAATTTTTGACAACTGATCAAGATTAAATCAATAATCTACCGTTTAATTAAATTAAATCAATTTATCTGTTAATTCTCAGTTAATTTGGTTAGAGCCGAAATATATACACATGTAATTTTTACCGTGTTTAGTTCTAGGGCAAAGCGTTTGATTTGTAAGTTGTCTTTCTTCTAATTCATGTGATAAATTTTCTACGTAGGTTTCAGGCGCTTTCAAGTCCAAGATCAGATGTTAGTTAAAATGTCAGAGTTTTAGTTGTACAGTAGCAATCCATTTATTGAATTCCCCTGACAGTTTAGCTCCACATGTTCAAGAAGAAGCATTTTGATGGACAAGAACCAAAAAAGAGAAAGAAACCCAGGTATCAGCATCAAACTTGGGTAGCATGAAGCAGAAGATCGAAAGGCGTCTTTGAAAGCAACATGCGAGTTTACCCCACCATCACATGATCCTTGGTTTCTAGATTCATGGCCTTAATGAACCCGTCCCCTTCTTACGTTTGATATCCAGATTAAACGCAAGCATATTCGTTGAAAAATATAACGTCACGAGAGTTTGAAATAATATATTATTTTGGTTAGAAATAAATGAAGGAGAAAAGTTCATGTTTGTAATTTAATTTGAATTCATATATTGATTCATATAGATTACTCTAATATCTTAAATGAAAGTCCTATGATTACGATGATATTGGTTGAAATACTGAACTGTTATTCAAGAATCAGGATTTCTTCTTACGCAGAGGCAATGAAAAATAGATTCAACAATCTACCATCGATCACAATTTATTTTTTTTCTTTGTTAATAAGTATGAATGGAGTTTCAAGAAGGCGAAGAACTAGTTGGTCCATCTTGGGTGCAGAATTAATTCCGTCAACAGTTTGTATTTCGGTTTCTTACCTGCTCAATGCTTCTGCAGCCAAATCCTATTCTTCTGGTATTTACTGCATTGTTCCCTTCGGATACAGATGAATGTTCTTATGAGTACATATGTTTTTACATTGTAGCTGGTGAATTGGTTATTACTGCCGAAGAAGCAAAGTTTTCAGAGGGAACTTGAACAAATGATTTCTGCTTCTGCAGCCGGTGGTCCCAAAAACAGATTCATAGTTGCACATTTTACCATTTTAGTTTAACCGCTGTTAACTTGTTTGAGTTTTGAAAAAGAAAAAGCTGTTAATCCCAAGATAGTAAAGCTTTTATATCATGTTGGAAACGCTATAATTTCTTCAGCAAATCAAAGACATGCTAGTCATAGGCCCATAGCTAGCCTATCATTATTATAAAGGCATAAAGACCGTTGATGCTAAAAAGGTTGGGGGCTAGCTGATGATTCCTCGACTATGGTCTTCTTGGATCATTCTGCAAAACAGAAATGAAAAGTCTTTGACGTTCAGGCCTACTGATAGGAGAGCTTCCCGTTGGGTTCTGGCTACCGAATGTCTATTTTCTGCTTTAAGATTTGTGGCTTGTAATGTAAGAGAGAGAGGCTTTGAAGATTTGTGATTTTGAAGTTGAATGTCTCAAGTTTACTGGTTTTGCATCTAGGCAGCGAAAAGCACGAAATGAATCAACCGAAGCAGATTGTTGTATTATAGTTCTTATCACACTCCCTTTCCTCCAATGGCAGGTCCAAATCAGATTTTCTTGCTTCATACAAAGGTTACTCACAGTCACGGTAACTTAAAATTGTTACCGAAATATAAGACAATAAAATGGAACCCAACAACGTTTGCTGGCCTGTTCGATTCTGGTTTGGGTTTTTAACATACTCTTGCGTTATTGCTTTGCTTGGCTTGGTTTGCTGTTGCTGTAGAATTTTCTTCCTGTGACTGTTTTGCACTGTAGGAACCATGGTGGATACGTTTTTTTTTTTCCTATTAAACCATGGTAGATATGATTATTTTCAATAATCTCTTAATCGAGTGATTAAAAAATATTGTAACATATTATTATGTTTTAGTTTAAACCTAATCAATCTCAGACTGATCCATCAATTATCAAAATAAGTCGTATACATCTACTTATCGGATGCGTCATTTTTAAACCATTTCACGAGTTTGTTGCTGTCTGAAAAGACAAATTAGTTTAACGCTTAAATGATTAATATAACCACCCCTAAGAAAAACAGTCCACCTGTAATCCTTTTTCTTTTTTATGTAATCCACATGTATCACATGTATCCTCGTTTATTTTAACGATCGAAAATTAATCTTGTTAAAAAATTTAATCACAATTAAAGTTTTTCACTTTTACCCAAAAATATGTTTAGTGAAAATCGAACTCAAAAACTCTTCTCACAAAACTCGACCTGCGTTGCCAATTGAGTTCTTAATTTAATCAATTTTTCTATCCTCACGTTTTAACCTCTTTGTCCCAAAAAATATCATCAATAGAAAGCAGTTTTTGCAATCAATGGATTAAATTTACAGGAAAAATGATATCAGATCTCAGTTTAATTGTAGCAAATTAGTTACAGAAAATATATTGATATAGAAGTATAAAACGCCTAACAACAATAGTCAAGATCCTTAAGCCTGTATTACTAAGGTATCCTAAGTTACAGCACATTGAAGTGACCGTCATTCCTATAGCTTGAGATCAAGATCTCTTGATTCTTCTTTCGATGATTGACCTTTCTGATCACTAGATGACTTGCTTCCATCAGGTTTAGGCGGAGGAGACGGTCCTCTTGGGTTGTGAAGTTGGTATGGTGCTCTTGCGGCAGCCCTGAAAATGAAGCCAAGGATCAATTTAGACAAGAACAAGAAAGAATCTGAACTCAGCTTTCTAATGCTTGGCAAAACCTTTCTTACCTATCTCTTCTCTTCTCAAAGAACTTGTGAAGTGAATTTCTTCTTGCAATACCCAAGTCTGCAGAGAACAAAGAAATGCAAACAACTCAGAATTGATCATTAACAGTTAAACGCAAGTTTAAAGATTTGATTCAAAACCACGCCAATTACCTGAACCACCATATTGACGCCGCTCAACAGAAGGATCATGAGCAGGACCGGTCGCAGTTGCGGAGGCGATGTTCAGGTCAGGAATATCAGAATTGGTAGAATCAATTTTGCCTAAGTTAGAATTTACTTTTTCCATGCCAGAATCTGCAACACCACCATTACATGCAGCTAGGCAGCCTAGGCTGGCTAAGGCCACGATGTCCTTGACCTTGTCTGCTGGGAAGTCATTATACAGTAGCACTCGGCCACCGAAGATTATGGTCAGCGGGGCATTCTTCGGCTCGACTAATGCCGGTTTCCTAAACCAACAAAAACAATATTCTCAGTTCATACATATCGTTGAACAGTAAAGGCATTAAACTGTAGCCCCTAACTCTTGAACACGTATTTCTTCCAATTAAAAACATTTTAAAAGAACTCCTTTTTAAAGTTCGGGTTGTAAGAGATCAAATGGGGGGCATCAAATCTTGTGTACAAACCTGAAATCTGTCTTGTTAGTGGTGTCTTCCTTGTGACCGGAAGAACCAAAACTGGCAATCTCCGGAAAGAAATCAGATGATTTCACACTTGTTGTATATGCCACAAGTTTTGGTTTTGAACTTTCAAGAGAATTATCCATTTTGGGCAAGAAGTTCATTGTTTCAAGCCCTGCAAAATCACCAAAGAAAGAATATAAAACACCCTTCTTCCCAAATAGAAACCAATCAACCAATCATAAATTCTTCATGTTCAACACGCCCCATAGAAACCCAAAGAAAAGCTCAGAATTTTGCAACGACCCTTTCTTCAGCAACTGATACAGAAGCCTAGAAATTAAGAAAGCAAACAAAAGGGTACCTCTAGCTTCAGGCTTTGAAATCATTCCAATGCTGATATCTCCAAGATTTCTTTTTTCCTTCAAGCATTGGCTAAGTAGATTGACAAAATTCGCTCTCTCAGGAGCCTTACCGGACTTTTGGCCTGAGTTGGACATTGCTTCCTTTCGTCTCTTTTTGTCTGAAATCTCTCAAACTAAAGCTGAATGAAATAACTGTCAAAGATAAATCCAATTGAAACGTCAGGATTCAGGATCTTCTCTGAGTTTTTTGCCACTTTGAAAGATTACTGGTGAAAGAGTCAGGAAGAAAATATAGGGGGGAAGCATTTGTCTTTTTATCGTGGAGCCATTAAATATATTAATTAATTATTATTTTATTTAAAGCTCGTTTTTTTTGCACAATGGAAAAAGTTAAAGAAAGAGAAAATACTCTGAACACGATAGTGATAGGGAGAAGAAGATTCAAGTTGGAACTTTCCTTGCAATTGCCATTCGCCGACGTCAGTTTTTTTCATGGTTGCCCTCTGCTTGTGGTCCTGTGGACCGAGTCTTTTTTGAACAAATAAAGTTCTTTTCATAGATAATGGAAAAAGAAAAACAGCAGCTTCAGTGGTCCAAGTCAATGGTTTTGGCCTCCGGGTTTGTTAAGGTATTTGCTCACATTTTCCATGCTTGAAGCAAAAGCATTAAATTTTTGCGTATTAGAATATGAGTAAATTTAATCTTTTCTTTTAGCTGATTATCATATTTGAGTTTTTGAATCTATACATTGAATTTTAGTTAAACATAATGAGGTTTGATTAATTTATATTCAATGTATTGTTAGTATATAAATTTTATATCTATCATCTCATTAATTGATAAATTTAAAAATATTTATTTGTAAATTTTTTTGTTTTTAAACCCAAATGGTTGGTTCGGTAGTGTAAGTTTCTATTGAATTTTTAGGCTTTGTTTGGTAAAAAAAATAAAAATGAGTAAGTATGAAAATTTTGATAATCTAATTGTTAAGTTTCATAATCACTTTCCTATTTTGTAGCTTAATCATTATATTAATAAATTTTTCATCCTCACTCATTTCCATCATTCCTACCAAGCAAAGCCAGTGAGGACAATCCATAGAAGGAAGTTTCGTATTTGAATTCTCATCAGGTCAAATTTCTTTAAGCACACCTCGTGGTTTACATCAAAAAAATCTTTTGTTTAAAAATTTATTAATTAAGAAATGTTATATTTATAATTTACTAAAAGTATATAAATTTAGTCAACAATCTCTTAACTTAGTGATTAAGAATGGATTGTAACATATTGTAAAATTTAGATTTAAATCCAAACAATCCTTTCCTATTCCCTATTTATTAAATATTTTCCTTATAACTAAAAAAAAGTTTATAAATTTATATATTGATAGTGAACCGAATATAAATCCATGAGATTTTAAATGGTAAGTTAAAAATCTACTTTTGGCTTTTAATGGTACGCGTTAAAATTAATCAAATTTAGTTTGTTTTTTTTAGCTAGGTCTTAATAACAAATGGTCTAAGAACATTGTTTCATGTTATTATATCAAGTACTTTACTAAGTATATGAAAAGAAATATTTAATTTTGTGCATATAAGCCTATAATGTGAAATGAAAACATTTATGGTAAAATTTCTTTTTAAAATATTAGTTAAAACACAGAGAAAGTGATACAAAAATCAAATCAATAATTCGATTAGGTTTTCAGAACTCATCCTTGAAGTAAACATGTTTATGGATAAAGTTAATTAGAATTATGATCCATTTCTCCACTTTATACCCAACAAAAAATAATCTTACATTTTTCTCCTACTTGATACCAAAGTTAAGACATTTAAACTGCTCACAAACAGTACTAATGAAATGACACCCAACCTATCTACCCTCAATGTTTTTCTTTTAAACTTATTTCTTACAAATGGGTGGGAAGAGAAGCAACATGATTATGGATATTAAGACATAATCATGTTACATTTTAATTATCTTCTCATGACTAGGATAAGTGGGATTTCAATCTTAAAAGTAAAAAAAATTAATCTAAGAGCACGTAGATCAACTGACAGGAGGTTGTTCTAGCTTAACCAGATGTCTCGAGTTCGAGTCCCTGGGTATGCAGCTGTGTTAAAACTCTTAAGGGAGAGTTTTGCCGCCCTTTGGGTCCTGCTCGGCTCAAATCCGGATTAGTCCTATACTAAAAGTATGAAAATACCAGATGATCTAGATAAAAAAAAAGTAAAAAAAATTATGATATTACGATTACGAAATAATCTTGGTTCAATGAATTGTTTGTTTTTTGTCGCTATGCTGCACATAAATATTTGAGTCAAGAATAAATATATGCATATATCTCCCATTAAGAAGTTAAATTTGAAAGAAAAATTATTCTACTTTTTGATACTAACTAAAACCTTTAATATGAATTAAAAAGACTGGGAAACTTCTAGGGTAATGCATTCAAAAAATTCCGTATTTTTTTGGCTTAATCTTGGAGAACATTTACAATGTGTTTGGTGGAAATGTTGAACACGAGGAAGAAAAACAAATGATCTAATTTTTGACTTATAATGCAAATTGGTTAAGAATTAAGATAGAAATTTAAAGATATGTTCTAACTTCTAGATTCAACAAAGGAAAATGGTAAGGGAGACAATTTCTAGGTAGATTCTAACTTATATTTTATTAAAAATAATTATATTAAAATAAAAACGAAAACCAATAAATTGATAAATATTTAATTAAAACCCAACATATGTTGTTTTACCTAAAAATGTATAGAAAATTGACTCGAAATTCGGTTCATAAGAATTTTATGAAAAAAAATCGCATTAATATATTGGAAAAAAATAAACTTTTCTTCATTCTAAACGATACATGAAATTTCTTTATATATATGAAAAATGTTTTAATTTTGATTATTTATTATTTATTTTTTCCAAACATGATATTTTTGTGACCAAGTACTTAAAAGATTAAAATAAATATATTATAATAAATAAAAAATTTATACTTATTAAAGTGTAAAAGTTTATGTATTATCCCTTGAACTTTGTTACTTTATTTAAATATGCCTTTATACTTTTATTGCATTTAGATAAGCCCTTATATTTTGATTTGTACTCAAATAAGCCCTTATTTCAAATAAAAGATTAAATATGAATAAAAATTATTTCAAACTAATTTAACCAATCAAAAGTTAATTAATTTGATTAAACTAAGTCACTTTTGGATTTAAATTAATTTTTATAGGTTGATTTATTCGATTAATTCGATGTTTAAAATTACGAATTAAACTAACTGAATTAAGTAACATTTTTTTAAGTATATAATATATAGTATAATATACATAACTAAATATTATATAATATATTCTATCTAATTAGTCTTTTTTTATGTAAAAAGTTAGGTTTTAAATGTAATCAAAAAAATCGATTAATCACTTTTATAAAAGATTGATTTATATTAATAGCTTATTTGGGTATAAATTAAGAATAAAGAGTTTATTTGAGTATAAATTAAAGTCTATGAGCTTATTTGAACTCAAATAAAAAGTTAAGGACTTATCTAGATGCAATAAAAGTATAAAAACTTATTTAAATAAAATAATAAAGATTAAGTGCGTTTTTAATATTTTAGCCTAAATTATATTATAACATTTCGTTAATTAATAAATTTAAGAGTTTGTATATAATGCACTGACAGTGTATAGTTTTTATACACTGTCAATGCATCAGAGATTGACACCTCATCAATAGGCCCTTATGGGCAAATTTAAAAAATTTATTTATATTTGCATATAAGGACCTATTGATGAGGTGTCAACCTCTGGTGCATTGACAGTGTATAGAAACTATACACTGTCAGTGCATCATATATAAATCCTAAATTTAAATATATTTCTTTTTTGGGTACAAGAGTTAGACTCTTTTGTTGACGGTGTTAGTTAATAGTTAGGCGTGGAGTCATGTGCCGACGGAAGAGCAGACAGATAAGTGGGCCCACGCGCGTTCTTTTTTCTCTCTTGAAAGCAAGAACGTTTCCTTCACGTTTCTTCTATACATTCACTCCCTTGACTTGTCTCTTGTACAGTATAATGCAGCACGTGATAAACAATTTTCATCTGACGGTGGAAAGGACATAATGGGGCTATAGGTAAAAATGAATTAACAGGTGGCAGCATCATACGGATTGAGATTGGTTGATTCTCCACCTTTTTTTTTTCTTTTCCTGTTTCATTAGATAAGAATAATGAGATTTTTTTTAAAAAAAAGATAAGAATAATAAGATAGCACTTACCAGTATTATAATAAATTCATGATAATTTATATGATACATGAATAATGTATAATTTTTATACATCATTAATATAGAGATTGACACTTAATCAATATAAAAATTAAAAAGATGTCAAATCTTTAAAAATAAATATAAATATTTTTTTTTCAATTTGCTCATAAAAACTTATTAATGATACACTATTTTTTTGTGCATTGACCGTATATAGAGATCATACACAATGCATCATATATAAATTCAATTATTATATATACACACACAACGCTAATTGAATTTGTAGATTTCATTTAATAGTGTGATACAAATTTTTTATGATATTAGGAGGAGATAAAAACAATTTCATAATTACATTTATAAAATTAAAAAGTTTCATTATCGATATACAAAGTTTATTTATATATGTACTACTTCATGTTGTGAGTTTATAAACATTAATTTCAATATCAACAATTTTGAGAAAAAAAAGTTTTAGATACAAAAAATAATGTTAATAATTTTGAACAACATTAATATTGTGAATTTATAGACATTAATTCAATTTCGATATTTTTTTACTATAAAATTTCAATCTTAAACAATAGAGGATTGTTCATGTGATAAATGACTTCTTATTATATAGATAGATTTAGTAGGCTTTGGAATATTCAATGTCAAATAACCTTCACCGATCTTATAAAATTTGAAAGCAATATTTGATGATTGAATTTTTAAATTTTTAATCATTAAATTTTTTAAAATAAAAAAAATGAAATACTAATTTGCCTTTAAAAATTATGATATTAGGATAAAATCTCTCTGCAACAGCTACTCAAAAGTAGTAAAATTTTTCATTAATTCAAATCAAATACGGCATGTGCTAAAGATTTAGATTTATGGTCCACATATTTTCACTTAATATGTTTTTTGCTTGTTTTTCTATTACTAATATTTTACGTAAATTTTAAAAAATTTAGAAATTAACCTGGTAGAGAATACCGAATTTTGCTTTCCCAGTACTTATCCATTTCCCAACCTTTCCACTTGCTGGACAAACACCAACA
Organism: Heritiera fomes; assembly: GCA_032173925.1. Classification (NCBI taxonomy): domain Eukaryota; kingdom Viridiplantae; phylum Streptophyta; class Magnoliopsida; order Malvales; family Malvaceae; genus Heritiera; species Heritiera fomes. The sequence goes on from JAPDPM010000015.1 coordinate 7,441,627, forward strand.
TTGATGTGCTGTGAGCTTTGGAGCCTTGCCTTACAATTCCAACTTTGATACCGAAAGGTTTGAACAAATCAACCATTATTATGTCAAATGCATAAAAAGAAGAAGAAGAAAAGATCATGATTTACCAAACCAATTATGCACTTTGTATTGTGGAATGTCTTCTTTGAATGCCCTCATTCTAGTCAATTGTAAATCAGCGTGCCCCAAACCCTAACCTACCCACCTAATTAATGGCTGTTCTTGCCATAAATGAAGATGCTTTTTTTTCCACCAAAATTTGTCCTATTGCATAATAAAAGCCAAAATATTGGCAAGAGCATCGAAGTGTTATCCCTCTGAATCCTTCTATTGGACCGACGATTCAAATTTATTTTTGTAAGATTCAAGTGTTCAGGTTTTTAAATTGTTGGGGTGTAATAAAAGTTGGAATAATGGGTAAGAGTACTAGAGTAGTATCACGTGCGAATTCTTCAATTTGGACTGAAAATTAAATTTTTTTTTAAGATTCAAGTGTTGGGGTTGTATATGATCTGTAAAAATATTAATTAATCTAAATTGTCAAAAAAAAGTTAATTAAGTGTCGAAATTGAAATTTTGAAACACATTGCTGCTTTAAATCACTAATTATTTTGTTGTACTTACTTTATGCCTGCAACAAAATCAAAGAAACAATTTCACCAAAGGAAAGTGAGGGTTTAGTTTTACCTTCTCTTTGAAATATAAATATAAAATTAAGGGATATTTTTTCCTAGCCTTAGTTTTTTTTTTTAATTACTAAGAGGTCGTTTGTTTTTGTTTTTGTTTTCTTTTTTTTCTGTTTTTGTTTTCAATTTTTTTTTAAAACAGAAACAGAAAACACGTTTGGTAATATGTTTCCGTTTTCAAAAAACGAAAATGAAAACAAGAATTTTCAAAATTGTTGGAAACAATAATTTCCTATTTTCATTATTTTCGGAAACATGTTTTCATTTCTGTTACTGTTCATAAATAAGTGAACAGAGTTTATATATTAATATAATATTAATATTTTATAATAAAAATATAAATAAAATTTATTAATTTTTTAAATAAAATAATATTAAATTTTAATATAAAAATATTATTTAATATTTTAAAATTAATATATTTATTTTAATATAGAAAAGCTGAAAACATAAAAAGCAATTAAATAAATATTACATTGAACTATAATATTATAATATTATTTAATTTAAATTTTTATAATAATTTATTAAATATATTAAATATTTTAAATAATATCATTTATTATAATTTTGATATGTTAATAATTAATATTATTATATAATATAATTAATTTTTATTTTACTAAACAATATTATTATTTAATATTATATTCTATCTTAAATTTAAAATATATCACTACTACTATTAAATAAGTTAATATTATTAAATAAGTAAATACTTAACATTAAATAATATTATTTATATTAAATATAATATATTTTAATAACTATATAATTTATTATAAATTAATTAGTTAAATATTTTATTTAATAATGTAATATTATTATTATTATTATTACAATTAAATAAAAGTTATTATTAAATATAATTTATGATTATTACAATTAAATTCAATAATATTATTTTATTTAATTATAACATTATTTAAATTATATTAAATTTTTATATGATTAAATAAAAATATTTAATATTAGTATTAAATAATATAAAATAACATTATTTAATATTATCTACATATTATTATTTAATAAATATATTATTTTTTATTTAATTTTTAAAATTTTGTTTTGTGAATTGAATTATTATATCTGAATCAATTTAAATATTTGTTTTCAAAACGTAACAGTATTAAACAAACATGTTTTTTGTTTTCAGAAATTGAAAACAAAACAAAATAAAACAATAGCAGAATTTTCAAAAACAGAAAATATAAAACAGAAAACAGGAAACGATACTAAACGACCACTAAGTGTTTTCATACCACGTTAAGTATGAGATTAATCCTAATGCAATTTGATAAAAATTCGAATACAAGAATTCTTGCTATAGATACTCCTCACTAAAAAATTCAATAAGATCTTATACCATTAAGCCAATTCTTTGAATTTTTTCTTAGCCTTAGTTATTTCATGGTTTTGTGAACTTATTTGGACTTAGTTGGTAGGTTTCGGTTTATTGATTACTTTATTAATATTTGACGCCAATGATTTTTTCGGTGCTTTCGATAAATAGGCTAAGAAAACAAGAGGATAATGGAAAAATATGTGATAAAAATATTATAAATAAGATTTAAAACTATAATAGATTTGCTAATAACTTCTTGACAAAATGGTTAAGAAAAAAATTGTATAATGTAAAGTTTAAGTTCAAATTCAAGCAATCTCACTCCATCTCTAATTATCTAATATTTCTCTTGTAACAAAAAAAATAACATATTTGGAGTTTAGCACATATTTATTGTAACATACTATTTGTTAGATGTGTAGTAAAAACATAAAATGTATTGTTTTTTATTCAAGTTTAAATAGGCCATTTGGACAAAAAAAAAAGTTTAAATAGGCCACATTAATAAATATATTTAAAATTTAAAAAGTCTGCTAACAATATTTTGATTGAGCAATTAAAAAAAATTATAATATATTATAAAATTTGAATTTAAACTCAAATAATATCAACCCCACCTTCAATTAAAAAAAAACCTTAAAAAGCTTATTAAAAACTTGTTTTTTTTAATTGCAAAACACAATATTTTATAAATCTTCCATGGAATAATTAAATTTAATTTACAAGTAAATTTTAAATATTATCATATAATTGCATGATATGTAGCACTAGAAAGCTTGGGACGATGTATAATTTGAGATTTGTGAATCAAAACACAATTCATGCAATAAATGATTCTATTTTTATGGTATATATGTTATTGAGGGCATCTATGGATATTTTTTTCAAAATTTGAACTCTGAATTTGATATACAAGACAACACTTACTTACCGGTGAATCCAACACTTGAGGTTGAATCTATGGATCTTTATAATATAGATGGCATTGAGTATATTCAAAAATCTTGTTAAGTCTTAATGGGATTTATGAAAGACAATAATATGTAATATTTAAATATTTAGAGTACAGGAATAAAATTCACTCTATGCATGAAAGGCTATGAACAACTGCCATATCGTACACTTATTTGATACCTAACTTGTTAGGTCTTGACTTGAAAATTCACGGGGAGACTTCTAACTATAAATTGTCTTTATTCAAAAATTTAATAGAATTTTACGTCATTGAGTCAACTTTTTAGATTATAATAAAAGATAAATTTCACATATTAAATGTTTAAAGTAAGAATACTAATGAATAAAATAAAAGTGTCAATTAACTCAAACATGGAAATTGGAAAATTAAAGTACTTATTAATATAATTTTAAGCATAGACTTAAAGATCATATTTTTATTTTTAAGGTGTAAAAATTCTATAAATTTAAAATTCGAAACTCAGCATTTGCATTCAATCTCTTGATTTCAGCTTTCATCATAAGAAAAAATATAATTACTAGTAGCACACCGTCATATATATATATATATATATATATATCACATTAAATATTGTAAATGAAAATTTATAATATATCTCATAAAATTGTTAAAATTTCAATTAAAACGTAAAATTTGCGTTAAAATTAATAATAATTTTTTGCATGAAACGTTATAAAACACCTACCACGACGGTGCTTTTTATCTTATTAAAAACAATCAATTAAAAGTGGACCATGGTTTTTATCAATATAACACAAACAGAAAAGATTTAAAAAAAACAGTTTAATTAAACTCGGTAATTTTAGATATAACATGTTGTAAAAACGACAAAAAAAAAAAGCTAAGATGACGTGTTAGAGTTTTGATAAATATATATATATATATATATATATATATATATATATAATATGACAAAAACAAAAAATTACGTTTTTAATTTATTGTGTAGGTATGATTTATAATACAATAATTTCATATTTTACACATATTTTTGACACAAAAAGTACATTAAAAGTCATATGGAGCAGCTCAAATCAAATCTTTAATTATGCAATTTACACATATATGCTTTTTTTTGTGAAGAGGAAATCAATGAGAAAATAGACTATACCAACTCCCAGATTAAGATGTAAACGTAAAAAAATTACTTTTATTATTAAATATGTTAGCTTTAAATTACCATATGTATTTTGAAATTACAAAAACTTAAGTAAGCCTTAATATTTCTTTCATATTGTAAATTTGCTTTATCATATATGATTTTTTCAAACCATTAAAGTGTTAATATCAAACATTAAGACCATGATTTAATGATACATTCTTATTGGTATTAATGCTTTATAAAATGTTTTTGAATATTTTAGAAAATTACTTAATGAATTTTTGGACCATGTTTTCATTAAAAAAAAGTCAAGAAAAACTCCCACAAAAATGCCAATATGTTTTGGGTTGAATTAAGATCAAAGGTCATATCATTTCTAACCCAAAATGCAGGAAAAATCACCCTATGGAAGCATGGGATCGATCCCCTAAGGGAAGAGTAACATCCCAAATCCACAATATAACATAATATTAACTTATAAATCACACTTACTTACCGGTTGGACTGTCTGTGATGCTTAACAACTCCTAACACTTTAATAAAAAATAGTGCTTTTATTCCTCGTACTAATATAGAAATATGAATTGTTACATTATTTCCTTAAGATGTATATACATTCCATTCTATTTAATGTAGTACCATACAATTTCACTAAATATGTAAAAGAAAATATTGTACCTTCGATATCGAATATCTGCTGACTCTAGCAGTCGATAATCTCTGGAAGGTAATTCTCCTAATCCAAGATCAACAATCTGTGAAGTGAAAAATAAGGGGTGAGCGACAACGTGCTCAGTAAGGAAGGTGTATGCTGCTTTATACAAATAAAACTATATCCCTCAAAACGTTTATTTTTCTCAACAATAAACCCAGTAGGGAAAACAATGGATATAGTAAACAGTTTTTTATAATCAAATCATTGGCTAAACAGTTTACAATATAAAATAGTAAACAGTAAATAGGATTCAACAAATCCTCTTAGTAAACAGAGATTAGTAAGTTGAGACTAGGCATCACCCTACGAATAAATAATGCTCTCATCGTTCCCCTTCCCCCTTCGAGAACGGAATAATCATCCCCACAGGGATACAGTAGATCTATGACCACAATCTATGGGTGGTCCTTGGGTCCACTTCCTAGGTGACCTTGAGACCTCTGATGACTTGGCGGGTCATCAGACTCGTAAATAACAATGCATGAAACTAGGAGCCTAAAGTCTCAAAATCAAATTAGATCTCATAAAACACCTTTAAGGAATTATTTCACCAAATTCATCATTTTCTCAAAATGATTTATTTTCCAAAAAGGTTTTATATTTTCTGTTTACAAAGATATTAAAAATAGCTCATTTCTTTGTGTGAGAAAAATGTAATTTAAACCTGCTCGCCCATGGTCAGCTTGCCCATTACGGCTCGCCCATGGTCTGCTCGCTAGTGCGGTGAACTAGTGTTTGCCCGCCAACCTTAGCATATCAAAACAAGTTAAACTGGCTCGCCCATAGCAGCTCGCTCGTGGCCAGTTCGCCCATCATGGCATTGCCATAGTCAGTTCGCCCATTATGGCCTTGCCCATGGTCAACTCGCCCAAATGCGGCACTACCATGGTCAACTCGCCCAATGGGGTACTTCCATGGTCAACTCGCCCAATGTGGCACTTCCATGGTCAACTCGCCCAATTTTATTAAAACACGGATTATTTTCTTTGGCTCGCCAGCAATTTTGTTAAACAGGGGGTCGCCTATCTGTGGCTCGTCCAGATTCTATTAAAACAAGGTCGCCCGCCCAAATCATCATAAAAGGGGTCGCCTTCCATTGGCTCGCCCGGATTTCAATTAAAATAAGGTCGTTTGCCCAAAACAACATAAAAGAGGTTGTCTTCCATTGGCTCGCCCGCCTTTTACCAATTAGCCCAAATCAAATAATTTATCAAATTAATGCATGTCATAAACCAAAACAATTTCTCAATAATTTCATAAAATTTAACTCCACAGGACATGCATTCACTTCACACACATCTCCCTTACTTGGTCTTACGTAGCCTTGCTTCCTAATCGCCTTCCCGATCGCTTTTATCAAGTCCTTACTTCCCAGCTGTAAAATAATAGGAAGGGATCGATCCCCTAATAGCAGTAAGGTTTTTCGGAAACAAAAAAAGGTGTCTCAAGCCCAGACTAAGCAATCTGGAAGCTTGGGCCTTTACACGAAAATGGGCTATAATGGCTAGTTTTGTGAGATACAATGGTAATATTCAATTTTGGCTCCAACCAATGTCCACAAACCATCCAAGGGGTTATAAATAGAGGCTTAGAAGCTGAAGGAATGAAGAGGAAGAGCTCAGCACATTCAATCTTCATTTTCCTCATATTCAAAGCCTCAACAACTTCTCAAATGCTATACATTTTTCATTTTCTATCAATCTAACATTCCTTCTATAGAATAGCATAGCACAAATATTGTGTAGGATTTTTCTTGTACTTAAACATTGTAATCACTTGCCTACCTATAGGCCTTTCCTTGATTACATTATTTGTAAACACACCTTGTAAAAAGAGAGGTTTCTCTTAAGTCTTAAAAAAAGAGGGAGGTTTCTTTTTAGCCTTAGAAAAAGAGGAAAGTTTCTTTTGAGCCTAGAAAAAAAAAGAGGTTTCTCTTGAGCATTGAAAAAGAGGGATTGTAACACAAATTCAAGTGAGTAGATTTGGGGAAAATCCTTAGGAGCGTCTCAAGGTAGAGGACGTAAGCAAGGTTGCCAAACCTCTATAAATCGCTTGCGTACATTTCTCTTTCCCTTCTCTCTGTACTTACTTGCAATTATATTTGTGTTTATTGTATTGAATTTGGATTGCATGCTTGCATAGCCTAGAGAACTTAGAAAATATTAATATAGGCTAGCGAATTTAGAATAATAAACAAACAACCTTAAGGTTAGCGAAAAACCGATTCACTCCCTCTCGGTATAGCCTATAAAACATTATTTTGAATGCGTTTGCCTCATGTTCTGGCGAGAAATACGTTAACCAACAGTAAACCTGCATACCTGCTACGGCTACCCGCCCCCATAATATCAACAAAAATGGAAAAACCGAAGTCCTTAAGGTGACTTGTCTAAGCATCTCCATCACAAGCTGCCATTCTCAACCTTCACCATGGTTAGTTTTGGCAAAGCCTGGAGTTTGGACCAATGGCTTGGTTTGGCCTGGATTTGATTCGATCATATAAGAATAAGATGCACATTGCAACATCAGTGTAGATTTGCCGCCAGATCGTCGCTTGCTTAAGTTATAGCCTTTCGTATTCATCATGCATTATTGCTTGAAGAAAAATAATTGTCAAAAAAAAAGTTAATGAAGTGTCGAAGTTTAAATTGTGAAACACATTGCGACTTTAAATCACTTGTAGGGTGTTTGGTTCACGATTTTTAGAATTATTTTAAGAATTTTATTTTTTGTAATTGTTTAATTTTATTTGATTGGATAATTTTTTCTCTCATCAAAAATCTTAAATTTTCAACAGTGTCAAATTTGAGAAAATTACAGGGAAACAATACTCTCCTCCCATTGAGGTATTTTTATTTTCTCTTAGGAATTTTTTTTGTTCCAATTTTATTCTTAACATTTTTTCATTTGGATCAACTTTATCATTTACTATCAAATATATTATATCTTAGATAATTATTTAAATATTAAAATAAATAAATAAATTAACACTTTAAATAATTAAATAAGTATTTTAAATACAATTATACAACCCTTAATAAAACACTTATTAAGAACCCTTTGTTTTTTTTAAGCTATTAAAAACTTTCTTAATTACAACATAATCGTTAATTTTAGTACATCTAAAAAAAATTTACAAGTTTGCAAGTATTAAAATAACATTTCTTAACTAAATTAGTGATAATAAATGTTGTGGTCACTTAAATTCAAAGTATCATTGTTTTTTATTTTGATGAATTACAAATAAGAGAAAAATGGATTTAAAATCAAATGAACCAATAATAAGATGGACCTTATAATTTTTGATTAATCAAAATCAATTTAATATAGTAATAGTTTGTTAAATCAAAATAATTCACGTAATAAAAACCTTATAAACAAAGGGACCAAATAAATAAATAAAAAAATGAGTATCTTAAATAAATAAGTAATTAATTTAAATATAATTTCTATCAAGTGTTATTCACTTTACATTAACTAATTATACATTACATTAACTAATTATACAAAGGGTATTATGGTAAAATAAATAATTAAGTAATCTTAGTTTCCTTCAACCAAACACAAAAATCTTTTATTCCTACCAATGCAATCAAACACAAAAATTTAATATTTCTAGGAATCAATCAAGTAAAATGATACCCAAAGAGAATCTTAGATTCTGCGACCCAAATGGCCCCTTATTAACAGCATGTTTGGTTCACCAAAAAGGTGATTCCTTTTAGGCTCTACTCCGAGATGTCTCATAAAATTAGGGGTTTGGTTTGGAATAAGGAAAATAATAGGTTTTTTGCATAGAAAACCTAAAGCTGGCAAGAGAAGAAAAGCGAATCTTCTCCCCTAACCAAAAATAAGTTCTCTCTGCCATTTTTCAAAATTTTTGAACTAGCGTGTCTCTAAAAAAATTCACAAATTATATAAAATACCATTGTCATTTCCGACCAAAACTTACCTGCTTCTAGTGTGCTGATCATTTTAGCTTAATCTTCCCTCTTCTTTTTTTTTATTCATAAAAAATACAAGAGAGGAATGGGAGAATCGAACTTTGGATCTAATCTCTCTTAAAGAGGGTAACAACTACTAGGCTAAGCATTAGTTGTTAAGCTCCCCTCTCCCTTTTTTTTTTCTTTTCATTTCAATCTAGTTGTTTTTATTTAAATTACAAAGTTGAAGATCATTTTTCATCTTATTTTGCAAATTTTCCTAGGTTTGAGTTTCTTGAAACCATATTCTATTTTTTTTCATATGTATTTTACTTATTATTCTTGTGTTTTAAAAAATTTAGCATCCAAAAATAAACTTAAGCTCAGATTAGGTAAGAGGTAGGAAATTTCAATTTTTTTCCTTGTTGAAGATGACATTTTTTTTAATCTTTTTTACTCATTTTTTATTATTAATTTTTTAATTTCTGTCACTAGTTTTTTTATTTGGCAAATATATTTTTTTGTTATTAGTGTAGGAGAGGGCATGTTCGTAATTAAAATTTAAATACAACGGTGATTTAGTTAATACCGAAATGAAAATAAAATTACACTCAATTTTAATAAATTTATGTTAAAAGGGTATTTTGGTTACCTTAATCCTATTCCTACCTTATTTCCCCAAACCAAACAAAAAAATTTCAGAAAAATTATTTCATTCCATCGACCAAATAACATAATACATATTCTACCTATTTTCTATTCCCTCAGATTACATTTTCCATTCATTCTCTATTATATTTCGTGAACCAAATGCCTCGTAATTATATTAAGGAATTCCCGTTAGTGAAAGCAAAAAAATATATATTAACGAGAATGAAACGTGTTGATTTAATCTCTTTAACTTTTATTTTGTACATACTTTATGCCCGCAACAAAAGCAAAGATACAACTTCACCAAAGGAGAGTGAGGGTTTAGTTTTACCTTCACTTTGGTATATAATTATAAAATTAATGGACATTTTTTCCTAGCTTTAGTTTTTTTTTTTAACCTCAAGGTATTTTCATACCACATCAAGAATAGGATTAATCCGAGCACAACTTGGTAAATATTCGAATACAGAACTTCTTACTATGAATCATCCTCATTTGAAAACTTTGCAAGGTTTTATGCCAGTAAGCCAACCTTTTGAGTTTTTTCCTAACTTTAGTTACTTCATGGTTTTGTGAACTTCTTTGGACTTATTTGGTAGGTTTCAATTTCTTGATTACTTTATAAATATATCGACACCAATGATATTTTAGATGCTTTCAATAAATAGGCTAAGAAAACAAGAGGATAATGGAAAAATATGTGATAAAAATGGAAATTATTTCATATGCGGTCGGTGAAATTTTTTTTTATTCTACGACTACAAGTAGTGTTAGGATTATGAAAAAGTCCTATAAAATTATTAAAAAAAAATTAAAAAATAAATAAAATAGAACATATGTCATGATCCTAGCTCGCTTGTAGTGTAGAAAAACTCAATTGGTAGTATATGGAATAATTATATGATAAAAATATGATAAATAAGATTTAAAACTATAATAGATTTGCCTATAACTTCTTGACCTAGTAATTAAAAAAAAATTATTAAAGAATGTAATGTTTAGGTTCGAATTCAAGCAACTCCACCCATCCATAATTATCTAATATTTCTCTTATAAAAAAAAAACTATAACGTATTTGGGGGTTTAGCACATATTTATTTTAACATATTATTTGCTAGATGTGTAGTAAAAACTTAAAATGTATTGTTTTTTATTCAAGTTTAAATAGGTCATTTGGCCAAAAAAAATAATTAAATAGGCCAGACACAAATGAATATATTAAAAATTTAAAAGGTTTGCTATTTTTTATTAAGTAATTAAGGTTCGAATTTGAAGTCAAATAGTATCAATCCCACCTTCAATTAGAAAAAAAAAACTTAAAAGGCTTATTACAAACTTGGTTCTTTTTTATTGCAAAATACTATGTTTTATAAATCTTTCGACTTTCATGGAATAATTAAATTTAATTTACAAGTAAATTTTAAATATTATTGTATAATTGCATAATATCTAGTACTAGAAACCTTGGGACGATGTATAATTTGAGATTTGTGAATCAAAACACAATTCATGCAATAAATGCTTGTATTTTTTATTAAGGGAATCCATGAATTTTTTTTTTGTCTTACAATTAGCGTGTCTCTGGATGAGTTTGCCTGCACCTCAAGATTAATTTTTCTCTTGACGTCACCCACATTAGCATGATGCTTTCAAGGTGCTCTCCCCAAGATTAGAACATTAAATCTGACCTACAAAATAATACTTACTTATCAGTGGATTCAACCGTTGAGGTTGAATATATGGATCTTTATAATATAGTTTCATTGAGTTTATTAAAAAATTTGTAAGTCTTAAAAAATGAATTTTTTTCTTTCAAAACTCCCCTCTCCTTCTTCTCAGTTCATTCAAAAAATTTTCAAAAAGTACTAAAAAATAGTTTTCGCTCTCTCTTTCTCTTTTCCTAACCTGTTTCCTTCTAATATCTGTTAATATTCTTAAATCTAAATAGGAATTTTCGGTTTCACAACTCAAAAAAATCGCATTTTTGTCGATGAAATCTCTTTCTCTTCTACTATTTTCTTACCCAAACCCGAAAAATACCAAAAGTCAATTTTAGATTTTTTTTTTAATTTTTGTTGTGGTTTCTTTAGATGAGAAGTTTGTTTCATGATTTATGGGTATAGTAGTTGCTATGAGTTTGTGTTGCTCTGCTTATGTGTTGAATATTTTTATTATTATTTATTTTTGGTTGATATTTATGAAAAAAAAAAATCGATTCTATTCTTTATTGTGTCATTTGATTTGTGGCTAACTTTAATTTAATCAAACTACATTTTTTTTTGAATTTCTAATTTTTTTATTATTTTTATTGGCTTTTATATTTTTATTCAATCACTTTCTTTCTTTGATTTTGATTTTTTATTAGATATATGTTTTTCTTAGTTCCAGTACGTGTAACCCCAACTTCATTAAGCTCAATAATTACTTCTTTTGGTGGGGATTAGAGGCATCTGGAGATTGGCTTTTCGATTTTTTTTTTTTTTTTGCTGTTGTGGCTTTGTCGTATTAGGTCTAAGATTTTATTTCTCGGTGTTATTTGTTTGTGCTGATTACAGATTTTGCACCAAACTCCTAATATTTAGCCAAAAAAATAAAAAATAAAATGTAATAATAAGATTGAAAAATAATTAAAAAAATAAATAAATGAATGGATATTGGATTTTAAAATTAATTGGACAGCTAGCAAAAAAAAATATTTAATATTCTTTTGATATAGTAAAATATGTTTTTGTCCTTTCATCTTTAATTGGTGTGTAACTTACGTTAAAAAATTTTATATTGAACAAATTCAAAAATATTTAATTTTCAATTGATCAAAATTAAAAATTATATTTTTAATTAAAAATTCAACAAAAATTAAATTTTAAACTGAGCATTTAGCCAATATAATAACATGTGATGTTTAAATGTTTAGAGTACAATTCAACTAGAAATAAGAGAAATGACGAAGAAGAATCACGGCAACAGGGCAAGAAGAGCCGACTGACGAGGGAAAGAAGTAAAAGAGAAATATGTTTAGGAAATTGTATCTATTTGAAATTTGGTGGTGGCGAGACTTTAAAAACATTAGATACAAATTTGCGAGAGATTGTGAGTTTATTTTTATTTTGTAATTTTTAAAATTGATAAAATTGATTATTAGATTAAAATTATTGATTATAAAAATATTTATTTTTTTATATTGTTTAGTATAAAAGAGAAATATGTTTATTATCGATAGAGTTTACATATCAAATAAAATGTTTAAAAATAATTTTTTAAAAAATTTAGATTAACTTGAATTAAAAAAAATAAACACAATTTTTAAGTTAAATAGTAAAACAAACAGATAATTTGCGCTAAAAATAAACAAATTAAGATAATAATACAACAATAATAAAAAAGTAAAAGTATCAAAATATAAATACGACATAATGGTTTAGACAATTTAACAAAGAAGTAAGAAAAATTAGTTAAGAATGTTTGATTCATGTTATTAATTAAGTGTAAAGTTTTAAACCTATCTGTAAGAATTTTATTTTAAGAATAACTAATTGAACATTTTATATTTATTTTAAAGTATAATATGTAAAGTAAAAGTATTTTTTTAGAAAAGTTGGGTAAAAAAACCCTTATATATATATACACACAAGTAGAAGAAACAAATAGATAAAAATATAAATTAATATCATAAAACAATAATAGAAAATTAAATTAATAAGAGTTAAAGAGGCATGTAAGAAATATGTTAAGGATTTAACTAAAAAGGTTGTTGAAAAAAAAGATCTAAGTAAAAAAAATTATTGAAAAAAAATAAATAGACATGTAGAGAGAAGAGGAGATAAAAGTAATATATAGAATGAATTTATACATGAAAAGCTGTGAACAACTACCATGTCGTGCTTTTATTTCCTACCTAACTTGTTTGGCCCTGGTTTGAAATTTCAGAGTGAAAGATAAATCTCACATTTTAAATGTTTAAAGTGAGAATACTAATGAATAAAACAAAAGTGTCAATCAATGAACAAAAAAAAAAAACAAAAGTGTCAATAAATTCAAGCATGGAACATTCAAAGTACTTATTATTATTAATATGTAACCAAAAAAGGTACTTATTAATATAATTTTGAGCATAAATTTAAAAGATCGTATTTTTACTTTTAAGGTGTAAATATTCTACAAATCTAATGTTCGAAAGTCAGCATTTGCATCCCATTTCTTGATTTCCAAAGTCAAAGACTTCCATCATAAAAAAAAAATACCTAACTACTAGTATCACACCATCGTATGTGCATGCACGGGCATGTATATATAAATCATAGGTGTAGCTAGAAACAAAATTCAGTGAGATCACATATGTGTATTAATCTATATTATAAAAATATTTTTATATTGTATTAAAAATATTTTTTTGACTCCACATACGGAGTTAAGATGAGACACATATCTTTTAAAAATATTAAAAATAAAATAATACACGTGTCATCATCTTAACTTCACTTATGGAATTAAAACAAGTTTACTGACAACGTATATAATAATTATTCAATTATTATATGAAGTAATCATTTTTAAATATATAAATTAAGTTAAAAATTGCTTGATTAGTGATTTTATTATTTATATTTTAATTTGCAAAAGATATCCTTAGACATATAGAATTTTTTTTAATAAAAAAAGAAATAAAAATTAACATTATATTTATATTTAATAAAATGTATGATTTTACTTTTATATAGAACATTTATACATAAATATATCTTTATGTGAAATTATATACATCACATTTTATTTTTTAATACTTATTAACATATGATTATATTTAGAGAAATTATCAAATATACTATTAATAGAGTTTTTAAACTTCATAAACGTAGTTAATAAGATGATACATATTCCTTAAGGAATAGTAAAAAAATAAAATAAAAAACTAATTAGAAAATAATGTAGGATGCATGACAGTTTTTTAACCATGAATGTGAAATTAAAAATTTTCATTGTCAATGTATCAAAAACTAACCTTTATAATTTTACCAAAATATAAAGATTTTTTAACATTTTCTTTGCAACCTAAATATTAATATTATCATTATAAAAATAAATAAAAAATTTATTTTTGATCTTTTACTTTATATTTTTATGCAATTTATTGGCTTCAATATAAAAATAAAAATTTTAATATTTTCTACATGTACAAATATAACTTGACTAAAATTTAATGGGATCAATTGATCCCAAATTTTGTACGCCACTGATATATATAACGTTAAATATTGTAAATGAAAATTTATAATAATATCTCAGAAAATTGTTAAAATTTCAATTAAAATGTAAAATTTACGTTAAAATTAGTAATAATTCTTTGCATGAAACGTGATAGAACACCTACCACAATGGTGCTTTTTATCTTATTAAAAACAATTAATTAAAGTGGACCATAGTTTTTTCAATATAACACAAGCAGAAAAGATATAAAAAAACAGTTTAATTAGACTTAATAGATTTAGATATAACATGATGTAAAAACGACACTAAAAAAATCTAAAATAATGTGTTAAAGTTTTGACAAAAAATAAATATCATATATTAATTTGACAAAAATAAAAAAATTACATTTCTAATTTATTGTGTGGGTAAGATTTATAATACAATAATTTTATATTTTATATGTGTTTGACGCAAATAATACATTAAATGCACATATTTTTTTCAATTTAATTAATTTGATTAAATATATATTCTTTATAATCATGTATAAATATCAAGGAAAATTCATTCGTTTTCAAAAATATTGACCCTGAAAATTTTTTCTTTTATTTCTTCGCTGTCAAGTCTTGCTGGTAGTAAAAGGAAAAAACTGAAATAAGTCCTTGTCAGCTACATGTTTTCCTTTATATTAAGTTTTCTTCTTTTCTTCTATTAGCTATCTTACCCAACAAAGGGAGAAAAAAAATACACATTTGGTTGAAAACTGAGTAAAAAAATATAATTATGTTGCAAAATTTTAGCTTAATTAAGTCATATGGAGCACCTCAAATCTTTAATTATGTAAATTACATATATGCCTTTATTTTTTGTAAAAAATAAATGGACAACAAAATATACCATAAATTAATATTTTATACACTGTCAATTAAATTTTTTTACTATATAAATGAAGTTAAAATGTGACACAAATCTTTTAAAAATATTTAAAAAATAAAGAATAAATAAAATAAGACATGTGTTATCATCCTAATCTACTTATAAAGTCAAAAAACTCTACTATTGATGTATAAAATTATTATCCATAGGTTATTCCAACTCCAAGATTAAGATGTATATGTAAAAGAAAAAATTATTTTTATTATTAAATAGTATCAAAGCAAGTAATCAGCGCTGAAATCCGAATCAATTCAACTCAACCAAACTCTTCTGTTCTTCTCTGATGAATGGCAAAGTGCATTAAATTTTTCTTGCAACAAGAAATATGGGATTAGACTTGACAATTCAATAATAGGGATGTTAGTTGCAGTTATTTTTATAATTATATTTTAATATTTTTAATTTTATTAGATTATATTATTTTTTAATTTTACTTAAAAATTAATATTTATTATTACAAATAAATTAAAAAATATTTTTTAATTTAGTATATTTTAATTTTTTACTTTTTATATGAATAATTTATCTTCTCGTAAAATTAAAAATTAACGTGATCCAATAAAATAAAAAATATTAAAATGTTATTGTAGAAGTGATTACCATTAGTATTCTTCAATAATACATTTTGTAGTTGTATAATATAATTTTATTTTAATTTTTAATAAATTTGTACATAAATTTTATTTTATTATACAATATCTAAAAAATAAGTAAAACGTGCGATTTGGATATTAATTTTTTTTATTTTGAATACTGCCTTTTTATGGATGAGGTTAGGAGAGAGAGAGAAAGATTATGACAAGTGACAAGGAGGCTTGAGGAGAAAGTTCAAATGGGAAAGGACGAAGATCGCACCATACTTGTAACGTACAAAAGCAAGTTGCCGATGCTCAGGGAGCAGGTAGCCAGCAGCTACAGCTAGCTTAGCTAGTCAGGCAAGCACAATTTTGATCGCGACGCCTCGTGTTCCCTTAAGGAATACGTTAACCAACAGTAAACCTGCATATATGCTACGGCCACCCGCTCCCATCACATCAACAAAAAGGGCAAACCGAAGTCCTTGAGTCACTGGCTGCCATTCTCAACCTTCACCATGGTTAGTTTTAGCGAAGCTTGGAGTTTGGACCAATGGCTTGGTTTGGATTGGATTTGATTAGGTAAGACTAAGATGCACATTGCAACAGCAGTGTAGATTTGCCATCAGACCGTCGCCTACTTATGCTAAGGAATTGAATCCTACAGGCTAGAGCCTTTCGTTTTAATCATGCATTGTTGCTTTAAATGTTATCATTCCTTTGGTTTCATTTTTTTAAGAACCAGACGATAACTATTATAAGAATTTTGTACCCATAAGTGTCATGTAATTAGTAAATTTTATAATTCATTTTGGTGTTCGTACCGATTTATCAAACACAATTTTGGTTTAGCTTTTTTTCATATTTATGTATTAACTGAAAATTTTTCAATAGTTATTTTTACCTGAAATTTGAGATCTATATTTTGGAGATTTGTATTATTCATCTTATAAAACAGAAGCATTCATTTTATTTTTCAATCTAATTGATCTCAAATTGTGAAATAATTTTTGTAATTTACATGTGTTTAACACAAAATAAACACAATATAGATACACAAATTATCAGATTTAAATTAAAGTCTACAATCATCTATATTCAACATGCACAAAAAAATAAAAAGGTTAGGTTTTAACTTAGGTTATATCAAATTTGGACCTCCTTCATTTGTGAGTAATGTGAAAAATTGTAAAGAGAAGCAAGTTTGAAAGAAGTTCTATAAGTGATTCTAGGAAGGCTTTTATATTAGGGTTTATATATGATGCAGTAATAATGTATAGTCTCTATGAATTGTCAATGTATTACATGTTGACATCTAATCAATATATAAACTAAAAAATTGCCAAATCTTTAAAAATAAATACAAAAAAATATATTTTAATTTGCTCATAAGAGCTTATTGATGATGTGTCAATCTCTTGTGCATTGATAGTGTATAAAAACTATACATTGTTAATGCATCATATATATAAATTCTTTATATCATGCAACAAAGATTTTTGGAGTTGATTTTACTCTCAATCCTTGCTTAATTATTTTGTTTTTTTTTTATTTTTTGTTTTAAAAGTAATTATACAAACAATGTAGCTATTCTCTTTTGATCCAAGTAACTAGCCCATCACTTTTTTTTTGTTACAAGGGAAATATTAAATAACTGAAGATAAGGGTGCTTGAATTTGAATTCAAGACTCACAATATGTCACAACTCATCCTTAATAACTAGGCCAAGAGGTTGTTGGCACTAGCCCATCACTTTGACAAGCTTAAAAGGCTAGCCTGGGATTAATTGCTGGGTCATAAAGCCATTAACATCACCGATATGTGGTTGGAATATGTGAAAGAAAACTTTTTTTCCAAACATTTGAATAAAATTCGAATCTTTGAGTTTTCATTGTTATGAGGGTTTTACCGTTTATTACTTTCGATCCGAATAAAATTAATTTCAGACCGTAAAATAGATAAGAATACATTTGATTACACAAAAAAAAAAAAAGCCATTAATCAATAGACTACAAATTAATCCATGGATGTGTGGATATTGGCTAAAGCTAACTTTTTCTCAGCCCTCCTCCTTAATCTGTCTCTCAAGCCCAAACTTGACCCACAAATGGGCTTGTTTTCCAAGCAAGAAAGAGATTGATTCACACTGATTTAATCATTTTTACAAAGAAAGCATAACATCAAATAAAAAGAAAAAAAATGAATTTCAAATTTGCTGGATATCATTATCGCAAATTTGCGTGTTGAAGGATTGAGATTACCAGGATGTTGATGTTCTGGTAGGGTACTCCAGCTTTTGATCACCCAACTTTGAAGTCTATTAATCTATCAATGTATTTGAAGGAGAGATTCCTTCTAGTTTGTCAATATTCAATGCAACGTCTTCTGCGGGAAATCCAGGTCTTTGTGAAGAAAAGGTGGGTGTTGACTGTAGCAATGAAGTTGAAGGATCTTTTGCGGGAAATCCAGGTCTAGCCAGCTACAAAACAATTACGTGCACAACTATGTGAAAGAGAAGTTTTGGTTTTTTGATGTTGAAACACGACTCTGATTAATCTAAAAGGAGAATGAGTTGCAGTGGCCTCTGGAATGATGTGTGGGCCTCTTACTTGCACGACTTTGACAATTCGTGTATGAAATTATGTTCATATAATGGAAAATAGATTAAATTCATATTAAAAATTTGTACCCATACATTAAACCTAAATTTGTTTTAGCTTTTGTTATATTTATATATAATTTTTATCAAAATTTAATTATATCACATTCGTATATTTTATGTCATTTTCATTTCGTGTTATCTTATCACGTTTAGTATTGTCAAGTCTCTTGAAAAATACTCAGCTTTAGCGCTTTCCAATTTCTTTTCACCTGCGAGAATTGCCTTGTTTCAACTTTCCTGAAACATGTTTTATCAGCAATTCTATAATACTGTTTGAATAGCAATTTGAGATATGGCCATATGGGCAATTAAAGAGGTTAAATTTGAACCTTAATTCTTCATTACGGGAGGCAATGACCAATAGATTTATCCCACAACAGGATTTCTGGCCCGGTCATCAAAGGATTTTTTTTTTCCAGATTGTTCTGCTTCTGTTCTGGAATCTCATTTTCAGCCACAAATATGAAGCTCACCTCCGCTAGATTTTCCCAACAAGCTCAAGTTTTAGCAAGTCGAGGACAATTTTGTGCCCAACCCCAACTGTCAGAAAACTTCAAGGCCAACTGCTTGGCGGTAAACACCGAGCTACTGCAGCAAAATTTAGAACCCCTCGAGCTTTCCAAGTTTCCAACTCATTGACAGATTAAAAAGATTATATTAGTCAACTGATCTCTGCCTCATACAGCAGAATACAGCTGGAGATTTCACAAAATGAATAATTAAAACTGACCCAAATTTATAGAATTCCAGAGCTCTAACCTGGCATGCAAAAATTAGCCTGGAAATCACATTAAATATATGAACACCGTATGTAATAATCCAGGATTCATTTACTAATGTCTTCCCGGATTCCCATACATCAACAAAAGCCAAAAAAGATGTTTTGTGTACAGGCTGCAGCCAGCCACTCGTGCAACTACAAATTTGAAAACCGAATCCAGTCTTTTCTCTCTGCTCTAGAATGTATATTATAGTGATTTTAGGGGCAATGGAGATTTGTGAAATCGAAAGTGTACGTGCAAAAAAGCATGCATTCATGCACGTGAGTGTCGGCCTAATTTGGCACTATATTAGTTGATTTCATTTAATTCATTTGATTAATTATGAATTTCATTTTAAGAAAAAAATGTGTTGAACTTGAAACTTTAATTTTTAATTCGTAGAGCTTTCACTATCTCAAAAAAAAAAAAAAATTGTAGAACTCTCACACTTTATAAAGGGAGATATGGACCATATGGTAATTTGAACTAATATTCAAAAGTGATTAATTTATGTTGTGTTACTTGAGTATGTGACCAAAGCAGCACGGTAACACAGGAAGAATATATACTAATTATTCGTTAAATGAGTAATTCAATGAGGAATTGGCATTTTAATTAGACTTGGTAGCATTAGATACGAAATATTAACATGAATTGAAAACGACACAAATAAAAGATACAAATGTGACACAGATTAAAGATTAAGTAAAAATGGTATATTAATATGGTAAAAAAACTAAAAATAAAGTTTTGTGTTTCTCGTATCGACACCAAATTTAATATGAAATTTTCATATTTTACATGACACGAACAAGAATTGAAAACATGAATTACCATATCTAATTTTAATAGTGAATTACTAGTCCACTTAGCATATCAAAGTTAATCACAACTGAATAAAGTTATAGACGACAACATATATTAAATACTCGGCAAACAATTAGCATTTTAATTGTGAATTAATAATCCACTTAGCACAGTAGAGTTGATCATACATAACTAAGGTCATATTATACTAAAAGGTAGTTCGGAATTGATCTTTTTGATCGTCAGATAGTACCATGGCTTGACCCTACGATTAATTTATGAATGTAATGGAGGATCATAGCTGTTTTTGTTATGAAAATAATAAAAAGAGGAAACAAGTTTATTATTCTACTCTTCTTTTTCTCAAGTAAGCTTTTATCTTTTATTGTATTTAAATAAGTTTTAATCTTTTGATTTGTACTAAATAAATGTTTATTTCAAATAAAAAAATAGTTTATATTAAAATTTTATTTAGTTACAAATTAAATGTTAATGTAAGAATTTTTTTAAATACAAATTAAAATAAAGGATTTATTTAAATATAAATTAAAATTAAAGACTTAATACTAAAAAACAAATGCGGCCAACCGAGCGAGAATCCTACCCAATCGTGCAGAAGGGGATGTAGATGGGCCAGAACCCATTAAAACCTTAAAGAGAAGGCCCGCCTTAGGTCCAACAAATTGGAACCATTGTGTATTATAGTGTCCACTCTAAATTCTAAACAAAAATTCAAAATACACCCAATTTTTTATTTCTTTTTTCAGCCACTTTTATTTGTGTTTGAACTATAAAATTCTCAACTATAAAATATTTTATTTATTTATTTGAATAATCATTCACTATACTCTCAATGGAAGTTTTAAATTTCATAAGCTAAGTTAAAAAAATGATACATATTTTTTAAAAATATTAAAAAATAATTTAAAAAATAAAATAATACATGTATCATCGTTTTAATCCTTTTAAAAAATCCATCATTCTTACTAATAATGTATTAAATAATTATTCTATTTATTTATCCATCAAAATTAAAAATGAAAGAAAAGCAAAAAAAAGTGTCCTAGTTAAATAAAATTTCAAAGGCAAAGGTCCAAAAAAACAAAATTCGCCCCAAGTTCGCCGGATTTAGCCGCGAAAGACCCAATCGTCGGTGAAAGCGAATGTAGAAAAAAAAACGAATAAATAAAAACAAAAAATGGAAAGTCCAGTGTCAATTATCCTTTAAAAAAAATTCCACAGAAGAGACCCACTTGTCTCTCTCTAAATTCACTATCAGCGGCCTTACTAGAACACCTCTTTACATTTCATTATATTAATTAACTCCTCTCCCTCCAAAAGAATTCCGCCACCACACCCCACCACTACCTCTGCCATCCACGCCGCCGTAGCAACCACCAAAGCCGTTACCTTTTCTCAATATTCATTCTAAAGAAGATAAAAAATGAAAATCTAAATTACAAATTCATTCTTTTACTTTTCTTAAACCTTTTTTTCCAATATTCCAAAAGAGGATTTTTTTTTCCTTTTGCAAGTTCAGTAGTTTGTTCGGTTCATTAGTTATGGAGCCGCCGGAGAATAGTAATAAAGATAGTAACGGCTACGAATTGGCGGAGAAAATAATCCTGCGTTGGGATTCAACGGCATCGGAGGAAGCAAGGGAGAGAATGATCTTCGAAACGGATCGTCAAGAAGCCGATCTTTACCTGCAAGCTGTCGATGAAATCCAACGGTCCTTATCCAACGCATCAATCTCAAGCTCTTCCAACAACAACATTGCCGCCGATGACCACTCAAAAATCAACACCACAATCCAGATCGCCATGGCTCGTCTCGAAGACGAGTTCCGCAACATCCTCATCATTCATACCTCCGCTTTGGAAACCGATTCCCTCTTCGGTAGGACGTCGTCTTCGACGTCAACTTCTCATCACGAGCTCGAAGAAGACGACAGCCTAAGAAACGTTCAGCACTGTGAATCTTTGGATAGTTCGAGTTACAGATCCTCCAGCAGTATCCAAGAAGTGGAAATGATGCCGACCGAAGCGATTTCTGATTTACAAGCGATTGCGATGAGGATGATCTCATCTGGTTACTTACGGGAGTGTATTCAAGTGTACGGGAGCGTCAGGAAATCCGCCGTTGACTCGAGTTTTAGGAAACTCGGAATCGAGAAGCTCAGCATCGGAGATATCCAAAGGCTTGAATGGGAATCTTTGGAGACTAAAATTCGGGGTTGGATTCGAGCCGCGAAAGTTTGCGTCAGGATTTTGTTTGCGAGCGAGAAGAAACTTTGTGAGCAAATCTTCGGGACGGATATTGATGACGCGTGTTTTGTGGAAACCATGAAAGGGCCTGCACTTCAGTTATTTAACTTCGCGGAAGCCATTAGTATAAGTAAGAGATCTCCTGAAAAGCTTTTTAAGATGCTTGATTTACACGATGCTTTGATGGATTTATTGCCTGATATTGAGGCGGTTTTCGATTCGAAATCGTCGGATACCATTCGAGTTCAGGCTGCCGAGATTTTGTCCAGGTTAGCTGAGGCCGTACGAGGGATTTTGTCCGAATTCGAAAACGCAATTTTAAGAGAGCCCTCCATCGTGCCTGTCACTGGTGGGACGATCCATCCTTTGACAAGGTATGTTATGAATTATATCAGTTTGATATCTGATTATAAACAGATTCTGTCTGAGCTTATAATGTCGAAACCATCAACGGGTTCGAGGTATTCCGGTGATCCGACGACCCCAGCTATGGAGTTTGCTGAGTTGGAGGGGAAAACTCCTTTAGCTTTGCATTTGATTTGGATTATTGTGGTTTTGCAATTCAATTTGGATGGGAAGTCTAAGCATTATAGAGATGCTTCTTTGGCACAATTGTTTATAATGAATAACGTTCATTATATTGTTCAGAAGGCTAAAGGGTCGCCCGAGTTGAGGGAAATGATTGGGGATGATTGTTTGAAGAAGTTGACTGGGAAGTTTAGGCAGGCGGCGACGAGTTATCAAAGGGCTACCTGGGTGAGTGTTTTATATTGTTTGAGAGCTGAAGGATTGCATGCGAGTGGCGGTTTTTCTTCTGGGGTGTCAAAGACTGCATTGAGGGAGAGGTTTAAGACTTTCAATGCTATGTTCGATGAGGTTCATAGGACTCAAACAACTTGGTTGATTCCTGATGCTCAGCTCAGGGAGGAACTAAGGATTTCTCTATCTGAGAAGTTAATCCCAGCTTACAGGTCGTTTCTTGGGCGGTTCAGGAGCCATATCGAGAGTGGAAAGCACCCAGAGAATTACATCAAGTATTCAGTTGAAGACTTGGAAACTGCTGTGTTGGATTTCTTTGAGGGGTACCCTGTGTCCCAGCACTTGAGGAGGAGATCTCAGTGAAGGAGTGATGTGAGATGAGATGAAATGAGTTCTGCCATGGTAGATACTAGGAGACATTCTTTCAATTCTTTGTGGCGTATGTGGGCTATATGGTGCTGGTGAATCTGGGGCTGCCCTGAGCTCTCCAATTTTCCTTTAACGATGGCAGATTTAATTATTTCCACGGTTGAGGAAGCAACAAGATCAGGTGTTAGCTTTCCAGACTAGCCAGGTCCCGGAGCCTGAGTGCTTTCTGCACTGTAAGCATTATTATGTTGGTTTTGTTTCCAAATTCTAGATTTTGGTCTGTTTGTTCATATGCTTCTTGTTGTATTTGTAATTTGTAATTTTGTGTTTGTTTGCTTTCACTATTATTAATGATATGAGAAGCATTTTCCCCCCTTTCTTCGGTCTTAGGTTTTGTTGCAGTAACCCCATTTTAGCTTTGCATACCTGATGGATAATTGCAGTAGAATTATGCATTCTCAGAAAGGTAAGTATCGCAGGCATTGATATTGAATTGAGTTAAATTGCCCGCATAGATGGAGACAAATACTCCTGGAAGTCGGCCTTTAAGGTCAACTTCTCTGGTTGCCTTTCTATAATTCAGCTCGCTTTTCGGTCAAATCAAGGCCTGCCGATGCACGACTTAGTTGGCATGCATGAAATTCCTCTCCTTGATCATGCGAAAGTGTACTGGTAAAGGTCAAATGGCTTCTTTAACAAAATCAATGCAGCAGCAGAAGGTGGATTTGAAACAAAGGATACATCCCTTACCTTTCACTTTCAGCTAAACTTAATATATAATATTTAATATATGACACGATGCAAATATATAACATTTAATATGAATTTTAATACGAAATTTTGGTATGAATATGAATATGAAATATATACGTGAATGATTGCCATATCTACTTTCTGGTTCCAGCATTCTCTACCATTTAAATCAGCAAATCCAAAAAGATAAATTAGATGACTCAAAAGCTCCAAAACTAGACCGATGCAAATCATCCATGGAAGTTCCACTTTCTCCAAAAGAGAGAAGAAAGCCATGTTACAGTTTCAGAAAACAATGGCCAACCCACGGATAGGGAAGGACAATTACCAATCAAGAAAGACAATTAAATGCTGTCTTAACCGCGAGAGCATGCAACATGACTGCTGACTATGATGTCCATCGTCCTCTCTCTTGCTGTCTAGACAGGATAAAAGAAAATTCTTCTCATATTTTCTTCTTTCTTCCTGGCAGAGGGGATTCAGAGTAAACCTTTTATCGGTTTTCATGCCATGTTAAAATATATTTGTATCATTTAAAACATAACAATTTCAATTCAATACGTTAAATACAAAATATTTTTTTAAATTATATTAAATTTATATACAATTTTTATCAAATTTTAGTTTGCTTTACTTTCATCTTTTTTAATATCATTTTCATATTATATCATTATCACCATGTTGTATGAAAGATTGTTTTTTTTTTTGTATAAACCATAGACATTTTCATCCGTTTTAACGGTCTAAGACTATTCTTGCTTGAGATTAATCACAGTTAAAATTTTTCACCCTTCCTTAAAAATGCGTTTAGTAACAATCGAACTCGAGAACTCTTTTCCAAAAAAAAAAGGTTGGTGGCGTAGTTAGCTAGCTGGTAGGTCTCATAGCTTGTTGTATGAAAGATTGTTACATCCATCCGAAGGATAACTCAAATTCAAGAAGAGCTAGGCTGACGTTTCCAGCATTCGATTTTCTCCGATACTAGTAGATACTGATAGTGCTAGTTTGATAGAAAAAGAAAAAGAAAGGCTGCTTGATAACATGTCACAAACTACATTAATATCAAAAGAGGACATAGCAGGGATTGCCTGTTCTCTTGGTAACAACTGATGGACAATGTAATGACTAATTTAACAAATACAAAGAAATAATCTGATCTGACCACGGGGGTAAAAGGAAAATGGGAAAGAAAAAGCTCACACAGCTGACTCTTGGCAGTAATGAGTGCCACCCTGATATCATTATGGTTCAAAGAACAGTTGGATCGTTGTTACAACAATAACAAGGCCTCAAATTAAGTGAATCAGAATGTTGAACCGAGTTCTGAGCATCACAGATTCAAAACTGGGGTTTTTAAGTCACTCTGTCTTGTCTTCTTCCAAATCGCCATTTGATGCTCCGATACTGCCCTGCACTGGTCTAGCTTCTGGTGCGGTCCATGAATCTTTTGAAGGTGTTGGGGAGGGTTTTATGAGTGTCAAAGTGGTATCATCTTTGTGAAAATCTTCATTTGCATCTTCGAAGTAAGCATAGCTATTAAGATCAGAACAACCAGACAGTTTGTGTGTAAGAAGTAGTGAAGACACTGAAAAAGTTATCTGTGCTCCATAATAAGATTAAAATATGCTTGAACATCAATCTGGGCCACAACATTGATTAAAATTGATTAAGACATAAGGAATCTAGCCTTAATAGGCATCTCGAGTTGCTGGGTGTTACCTTGATTTACAATCAGTAATTTTATTAAACAACTAAGGGCGTGAATTTTTTTTCTTTTTCTGAATGTCTATAAAATATTTTATACAAGAACTACATCAGAAAGGGAATGGCAGAAATATAAGCTTAGAGCACAACAGGCTAGATCTTTACCGCATTGAATTCTGAGAGGGCGCCCAAAGAACACAGATGACACATAGCAGAGAGAAAGATAAGACTTGCCAGAAGGCTGGGATGATCCATGCATTCTGCCACTGCTCATTGTAAACATCATTTGACTTGAAATAAAGCTGAAAATACAGAGTTACAAAGTTGTCAGATACAAGAGGTTTGACAATTTCTAAAATGTTTTACATTTTCCTCACACTATTCATTGCAGTTTCTGATTACTCCATCTCAGACTTCCTATTGTAAAGGTGCAAGACTGCACAATTAAATTTCTAGCATGTTCTTTACTTATTAGAAATATGTGCTGAACTTAAAACTCTATCGATAAAGCAGCCAAAAGAAGCATCAAAGATAATGGATTAGACTACCTCATAGCATATCCAACCCACAGACACAATAACAGCTACGGCCAATGCGTTTGTGAACTTCCTGTATATATCCAGCTTTACCAACATCCTTCTAGCCTGTTGCACTCACTAGTGAGAAAAAGTTGCAAAGCAATCCAAGCAATGTTTTACTTAAAGTGCATGTGTCATTACTTTTAACAACAAAAACAATAAAAGATGGGTGATATATGGTTTTCACACTTGCATGATAGAATTTCAAAAGATTTAACTGCCGGGTGTTAGAAAGAGATAAATTCAATAGTCAAATGCATGCATAAGCATGTGTTAGAGATCAAGCAGAAAATATTATCTAGGAACCATGCTTTATTACCTTCTTCGATACGCCTTCAATTATTTTTATGAATAGGTACAAATCCATCCGCCTGGATTTTAGTGCAAGAAAAGTTGCAACAGGCAAGGGGTAGTTTTCTTTCATTTTAGATTGCTATCAGAAGCTTCAATGTCTCTTTCCATTTAATTATGATAAATATTGTCACTGGATGCAATTAAACTACCTGATCTTACAATGTGAACTTATAAAGATCTCCATCTCAATTTCCTTTAGATCAACTAAACATGAAGGAACTTATAAGAATCTACTCTCCTGTTTTTTTTGAGGATTCTAAAAAAATCATATGCTCAAATGCTTTCAGTATCAATCATCACTTGTATATATCCACTTGCAAAAAGTGAATGATGGGCATCTTTATCATAAAGGATCTAAAGAATTCCTTAAACATGATTGCCAAGGAAAATATGAATATTGCTATTAACTTGACATCACAAACAAAGCTAAAGAAAAAAAATACCTGAAGTTTTTTTAATGTTGCGGAGAGAGAAGTAAATATCCAAAGAATGAAGAAGGCATCTAAGATTGCGCCAGGAAGAACCAAAAACAGTCTTGCCTTACCAGAAAGATCACTCACTGCACCAACATTTTCTACCAACTCAAGAACTTCAGATGCCAGAAAGAAGGTTACTCCAAGCATGGTTACTTTTGAAGTAAGCCCACCAAGTGTAGGTCTCACAACACCATAACCCATGGAAACCATCAAAATTATAATCCGTGCAATTGTACGTTTAATAGTACCAAAGGTGACTGCCCACATGGTGATCCCAATGGGCCTGATTCCACTCTCATTGAATTCAGCATAATCAAAATACCAAAGAGCCATCTCAAGCATGCCAAGTGTTATCACTAATGTTATACAGTTTTGCAAAGGAAGAACCTCTCTCCAAAATCTTGCATACTGCGAGAACCAAAAGATTCCGAGGATCACAAAAGCAAGGGACATGAAACCATAGAAATTCATCAGCGGTGCCATTCTACCAGGCAGATAGCCCGTTGGATTTTTCCATATAGTTTTTCCTTCTACAATCAAATCTTTAAGATTTAAATCACAGTGAATGAAGTACAAGTTATACATCCCAGTTTTAGTAATCTGTATAGACTTTGAACGCAATGTTGCAACCTCATTATCTCCATCAAAGGAGACGCCAAACACTTTGGGCCAGCTAGGATTCTGTGTGGAAGGGCGATGAATAACTTCTCCCTCCGAACAAACACCTAGTTTTGCAAGATCTGCCGTGCAACAAACAGCTCTTTGACCTCCATAAGCTGAACCCCCAATAGTCTCTCTATCTTCCACTTCAAAAACAATTGCTTGGATTGATCGCGAGCTAAAGTTAGCAAATTCTTTGGGTCTATGGAGTGTAATCTTCTCAAAACTGGACCAAGATCACCCACAAATTCACGCATTCAGATAAAAAAAATAAACAAATGAGAAACATCTTCAAAGCTCACTGCTCTTCAAACATCTAATTATAAGTCAATTACAAATTGAAAATCATATTTGGAGAACTTTTTGTTTTGGGTTTCTCTAGTTATTACTATGTTCAAATTGAATTGACCCGACCACTGACTTAATCAAAGAAATATCAGCAAGAATCTTAATTTTGAGTAGCATTAGATCTTTTGTTCTTTGGGTATAAAAAAGTTTATATTTTCGTTTCGTTCACTTAAAATACAAAATCTTTAACCTTTTTTGTTCTGTTTCTACTCAAATTCGTCTTGCAACCCAATTCTAATTCATTATCAGATCCTAACAGCTCTCAAATCCCACACAATTCGAACAAATCCCCACTAAAACCATCAACAAAATGAAGAGATCTAAAAGCTAAAATCAGTAAATACTTACATAAAACGTGGGAACTGTAAAGAGAAAAAAGAGGGGAAAGTGCAAAATTACCGGATGTAAGAGTCACCACCAATGGCAGTTACATTGTTGGGGTCAGCAAAAGAAGAATAAATGCCTTCGCTCCCGCCATGGACGACAAATGCGTTGCCTTTACTGACGAATTTCTCTCCATTGTACTCATGAACTGAAGCGTCACCGATGAAAACAAGGCAGAAACACAAAAGGGATAGAAGGAAAAGAGATGGAGAGTTTGGTTGAAGCTGCAGCATTGCCAACCAGAGTTCTATTAGACAGAAAAAAGAAATGGAGATTTTGGTTGGATCTGCTGATTTGCAGAGTGAAAAGAAATTCTTCTTTCTCCTGTGAGGGCTAAATGCCAAAGTAGAAGGTATAAGTGTACAGAGAAACTATAATTTTATACAAGTGAGAATGAGTGAATGATGAGGTACTATGAAAGCTGGCAAAGCTGACGACAATTGAATCCTGACCATTGGATATTTGACTTGTGGGTTTAATATAAGATTAGACCATTCATTCTGGACTAGCTTAAGCGGTGCTCAGATTAAGGAGTGAGAATCGGAATTACAGCAAGTAAGATCAATGTGAACTCAATGCTGTCGGCTTATTCACACCCACTCGTCGGTTCTGTCAATAAATAAAACTAATGGCATGGGCAGGCATGGCAATCGTTTGACAAGGCCATGTACATATTTTTTGCTATCGACTATGTCCCATGGGCAATGCATGTGGTAACCTCAGGATTAATGCATGTCCTATCCTGCCTGCCCCAAATCCCAAATAAATTCAGTTGTGATTCTAACTGCACCTAAGTTAGATTCCAAAAATCGTGTTTATTGTGTCTCATGTAAAACCGTTTTTGTATTGCATAAAATACAACAATTGTGTCAAATATCATATTAACATTGTCAAATATAAAAATTTCTTTTAATTTTTACTAAATTTTTATGTAATACAGTATTTTTACACAGTATATATTCACCAAATCCACCTAAAAGAGGATGCAATTGAATCCATAGGCAGCCCATATCAGCACAGAAGTTTTGAATGCCCAAAACTTTCCAAAAGCCTTCACATGAGCCTAGAGGTGCTTATTGGGCCGGGTTGGCCCGATCCGGTTCGCAATCGGATCGGATCAATTCGGTCCAAAATCCGAACCGGTACTGTACCGGTTCGGAACCGGCCCGGCCCGTTATGTTAACGGGCCGGGCCGGTTTTATTTATTTCAAACCGGGCCCGGTAAGGGCCCGGCCCGTTAAGAACCGGGCCCGTTAAGGGCCCGGTTAAAAACCGGACCGGTTCGAACCGGTCCGGTAAAAAAAAAAATTAAAATCTGCAGTTGCACTGCAGTTGCACTGCAGTGCAACTGCAGTACGCAGACTCGCAAGGCTGCGAGTCTGCGATACTTTGATGGGCAACGGCCATTTGGCCGTTGCCCATCAGTCTTTATTTTTTTTTTTTAATTAAATTAAAAAAAAATTACAAAGGCTTGGCTGCCACTGCGCACGCAGTGGCAGCCTAGCCTGCTGCAAGATGGGCAACGGCCATTTTGGCCGTTGCCCATCAATCTTTTTTTTTTTTTAATTTTTTTAATTTTTTTATTCTAATTTTTTTCCTATAAATACCTCTATAATCTTCTACTTTCATTTACATTTCTTCTATATTTTCTCTCAAATCTACTATCTATATTCATCTACTCTTATTCTCTTCACTCACATACTCTCTCAATATTCACTCAAAGTCTCAAACTCTCTCAATATTCCTTATTCCAAATTTATAATATCATCATTTTCTTTATAAATTTCATTTTTCTTTTTATTTTATATCATCATTTTCTTTATAAATTTCATTTTTCTTTTTATTTTATAATTTTACTTTTAATTTTCAAATTCTAATATATTATATATATTCCTTATTACAAATTTATAATATCATCATTTCCTTTCTAAATTTCATTTTTCTTTTTATTTTATAATTTTGCAAATTTTACTTTTAATTTTCAAGTTTCAATTTTTAAATTTCAATATATTATCATACATCTATTTTTTAAATTTTTAACATATATTTATTTTCAAAAAAAATATAAAAATGTCAAATTTCTTTCGTCGTTCATGCTCTGTTTCTCGACCTTTTGGTTCCACTGAAATTCCTAATTTGGGTGACGAATCATTTAATGAAATCGAACCCGATATTCATCCGGAGGAGGAGCTTCCTTTGGCACCATCGTTTGGTCGTGGTCGTAGAGGAAGTCATGCTCAAACACAATCATCAGCTGCCACCACTGCTGCTACATCATCAAGACCGAAGTTTAGTCGAAAAAAAACAAGCAGGGTATGGGAGTATTTCGACATTGTAGCAAAAGAAGGTGAGACGAATAAATATTGTGCCATCTGTAAATTGTGCAAAGGCGTTTACTCTTATAACTCCGGTGGAGGTGGTGGCGGTACAGGTACGTATAAAAGGCATTTAATTACTGCACATAAAATTAATCCTGATGCCGAAGAAAATGAAATTTTAGAAGGTAAACAATCTCAAATTAATACGCATGATGGTGGAAAAAATTTTAATTTTGATAATGTTCAAGCTAGACGTGGTTTAGTTAGATTTGTAGTTAGAACTGAACAACCATTCACAATTTGTGAAAAAACAGGATATTTAGAATTTGTTTGTAAATATTTACAACCCGCATATAAATCTGTTTCTAGACATACATTAAAAAGAGATTGCATGGATATGTTTAAAGAATATAGACAAGCTTTAATTGATAAACTTAGTAATATTTCATCTAGGGTTAGTTTAACTAGTGATATATGGACTAGTACTAATGGTATAAGTTATCTTGTTATAACTTGTCATTGGATAGATGAAGATTGGTCTATGCAAAAACGAATTTTATCTTTAGATGTAATAGAAGAAGCACATAATTCATATACTATTCATAAATATATTACTAAAGTTTGTAAATTATATGGACTAGAAAATAATAAAGTTTTTGCTATTACTTTTGATAATGCTTCAAGTAATACTGCAGCTATTCCTCATTTAATTAAAAGTTTAAACCCTGTTATGCAAGGCATATTTTTTCATGCAAGATGTGCATGTCATATTATAAATTTATGTGTTCAAAGTGGTTTTAGTTCTAGTGGTACTGGTAGTGGCATAGGTCCAATTGATAAAATTAAAATTTTAGCAAAATGGATTCGCACACCAAGTAATAAACGTGAATGGAAGCAAATTTGTATAACAAATAATATACCTGTTAAAGCATTTCCACTTCCCGTGGAAACAAGATGGAATTCACTTCATCGTTTGCTTTCTTCTATTTTACCTTATAAAGAACTTGTTACTCCTTTTTATAATAATTATACAAATAGCACACATTTAGTACTTTTTGAAGAAGATTGGACTTTTATTGAATATTGTGTTGATTTATTATCTACTTTTAAAGATGCAACCGAAAGATTTTCAACTCAATTTTATCCAACTACACCGTATTTTGTTCCTATTATCTACACAATGTTTGACAAATTTGTAAAATTTAGGAATCATGAAACTTTAAGTTCTTTTGTATATGATATGGAGGAAAAATTTAAAAAATATTGGGAAATAATTCCTCCTATTTATTGTATTGCAACTTTACTAGATCCTAGTCAAGGTGAGGTAAATATAGAAATTTTTTTTGATTGTTATAAAGAATTTCTTGGTCTTGATTCTATTGAGGATCAAAAGTCCTCAATTAACAATCTTTTTCGAGAATTGTTTAATGTTTATGAAACAGAAAGGGAGCAATTCAACTTTAATCGAGAAGAAGAAGATTCATACGAAGAAACCGAAAGTAGCAAAAAAGGAAAAGGAATTTTAAACGCAATTAAGGAAGCAGCAAAGAAGAGAATGAAGCTAAAAGGAAAAGCGAGCGGATCGGGATCGGGATCAACAACTCGATGGAGTTCTAGCTTCAATGAGCTAGGATTTTTCTTAAGTCAAGATTTTTCTGTAGATGATAACTTTGATCTTCTCCAATGGTGGAAAGAAAACCAAAAACAATTTCCAGTTTTAGCTTCCATGGCCCGAGATGTTTTTGCGGTGCAAGTTTCTTCTGTTGCTTCGGAATCCGCATTCTCGACGTGTGGAAGAATTATTGGAGACCATCGAACCACTCTTAATCCGGATTCATTGTGCATGTTAACATGCCTTAAAGATTGGTTTGATGCGGAATCGCGCAATGTTGAACTTGGAATGGCCAATGAATTTGCTGATAATAATTCAGAAGAGGAGGAAGAAATTTCCAAGGCAATCCGTATAAATTATGAAGAGTAGAGAATAATTTTTTTTTTGTAAATTGTATGTAAAATTGTAAATAAGTTTAGTCATAGTGAATATTTTTATGGACTACGGTCCCGTGGTTTTTACCCTTCTAACTTTTGAAGGGGTTTTCCACGTAAAAAATCTTTGGTCTCCTACTCTCTCCTTTTTCTCCTTTGTTGTTGTTGTTATTATTATTATTATTATTACATACCAAATTAATTAATGTTATACTTATATATGTTTAAAATAAATAAATATTTAAAATACAAAATGAATTAATATTTTAAAAACATATTAAATAAATGAATAAATATTAAGTAAATGATATTTCAAATATAATAAATTATTTTAAATGCAAAATGAATATAAATAAAGATATGCAAAATGAATATAATAATAATATTCATAATATCATTATTTGTATTTTGAATCAAATATCATTTTATCATTATATTCATAATATAACTTTAATTTATTATAACAATAATTTTATTAGATAATTTTATAATAGTTTGTTTTTACATTATTGTTACATTAATTAAATAAATTATAATATAACTTATATTCTTATAATAAATTATTGTTAAATTAAACTATTAACATTATTTATTATAAAAATAAATTTACTACATTAAATTATTAAAATATATTAATATATATTAAAATAAATTAATATAATTTTTTTAAAAATAAAAATTTTTAAAAGGAAAAAAAAATGGACCGAACCGGTTTAAACCGGTTCGGTCCGGTTTTGAGGCGAACCGGTCCAACGAACCGGGCCGGTTCGCCTCACATAATATGTAGAACCGGTCCGAACCGGACCGGTTTAATACCGGTTCGGACCGGTTCTGAGGTGGTTAGGGCCGGAACCGGTGAAAACCGGCCCGGAACCGGCCCGGTCCGGCCCGTAACCACCTTCACATGAGCCTTGTCTTCCATTGACTTCAGAGCCTGTATCTCCCTTTGCTCTTTTCTTGGGGGCCCAGAAAATACAGAACTCACAAGCAGCCTCTAGTTTTTTCCACCCTTCTAAAGATCCACTTGGCTATGATTCTGCTATGAACCTTGACTTTATCCTCTGTTGGAATTCCATTTGGTGAAACTTTTTTTTTCTTTTCTTTTCTAGTTCTCTGTTTTTATTTTATGCACACTCCCCCGTCCAGCATAATGTCAAGAGATGAATGTTTATTGCTGCGTAAGGCAATCATATCCGAGAATTCAAGATAACTAGGATATTTCCCAAAAGCGAAATCTCTTAGTAATATTTAGTAAAACAAAAACTAAATTAGAGCACTGGCAAATCGCAGCAAAGCTTTGTCAGACTCAGATGCATCGTTTGCAAATGTTACGAGAATTTAATGTTGCGAGGGAAATGCGAGAAACAAAGAGAAATGGAGCATCTTCTAGCCTACATATCTCCTACACCAACCGCCATAAAACTTGCGGATCACTAAAACAGGATGCAGGAATCATGAGTTAGTCCAAATCAAGGAACTCCATTCTTTTCCTCATAGTACCTTTAAGATCTGTTGCCTCCCTTTCTGCTTTCTGTGCCTGCATAGGTTATAATGCTAGTTGTTAAGGAACTCAAAATTCAATAATAGAACAGGCTTCTTTAATAGAAAATTATAGACTACTAATCACTTCAGAACATAAGATAATTCATAACACATGTATGCAATGAACTAGTTTTTGCAAAAACAGAATGTTTCTATCTCTAAACAATATGGTGTACACTACATTCTGGCAAAATATTTATCAACCAATAAAAAATTTTAATCAATTGTGTTCAAACATTTAACTGATATATATAAAACCATGGCAAAATAGCCTCTGTAAGAGATGAGGCAGTCAGTTTCCAGAGTGTCAAGAGAAATGCAGTGTGTATATATATATTTTTCATTTTTGCACTATTCTTAATAGTTAGAATCTCCTTGATTTATTCTTCCTCAGTACAAACATCAGAATATATGGACAGAATCACAAGAAACACCTAGTTAAGCTCTCCATTTTAACCATATTTAATAAACACCAAAATCATTCATCGCATCATCATTATCTCCAATTCTCCACCATCGTCATGTTTAAGATCCATGTGAATGCTTAAAAGTTAAGAACATCTAAGAATCTGTATTTCTTGACTTCAAATATTACAAATGTTTTACTCTCTAGTTTTTCTACATGGCAACACATAAAAAAGTGATGGATGTCGACATAGAAATTTAAGATGCTCAAAAGAGAAGAGGAGCTGACGAGCATTCAGTGAGACAAATGTGACTCAAAAATTGTTTTATTGTTGCTAATTGAAACACATAAGTCATACAAGAAAATGACTGAAGGACTTACTCTTCTAATTTCTTCTGCTGAAACAGGAGTCATGTGTTGAGGAAGTTCATCTTTCTCCAAATCCTAACACATGAAATGCAGATTACAGGACAGCAGGATGAATTACAAACTAATGGAAATGCCCATGGAAGTCAATGAAACAAAATGACTTAGCTAAGTCATACCAGCTCACCAATCAAGACGACATTCTCCCCACGGATTATATATAGACCTAAAGGGATGTCACAATAAAGATCACCAACAATAACTCTGTCACAAGCACCCTCAAGAACAGCATTGGCTGAGGCAAATTTAAAAGTTTCAGAGAAAACAAAACAAAATGTTAACAAGTAAACCAAGAAGAGTTAGGTAAGCAGACGAAATTGGTACCAAATTGGTCAAAAGAACGTAATGTTCCCATAAGCTTTCGACCATCTCGTAGCAGCACTAAAATTTTTTCTGCATTAGATATAGAAGAGTGAGATGTCAGCAACTGGAAACACAAAATAGTGCTCATTCATTAGAATCTAATATTACATCTAAATTCTGTGCAAAAAAATCTATGCTTTGCAGAAATTGACAATTAAAATGAGGATACATCACATAAAAATAGAAAACTTCGTGACACTGTCAGAAAGCACCAGAAAAAAGAACAATTAAGCATGAATGTGACCATGCTTCATCGCAATTCATAAGCATATCATAATTTAGACATTGTTGACCAAAAAGACTTTCAATAACCATGCAATCAATCCCTTGAATGTTGAAAGTTTTTCAAAATTCTTCCACATGAAATCCTGAAAATTTTTCCATCTTCAAATCATACTTAGCATTTTACAGAATCAAATCAACTTCTAACTGATAACTTCCCCTAACTATTTGCTGATTATTAACTAATACATGGATCGTCCTAAAAGACACCATAAAACAACATCCAAATTCCAAAGTTGATTGCAGAATCTTCTGCAATAAACAATTAAATTGAGTAAAACCCTACCTCCAGGAGCTTAAGCATACAACAAAAATTCAACAACCCATCAACATATAAACATATGACAGCTACAATTTCTTATTATAGAAAGAAGGCTCCACAATCAAATGCCAATTAAAAAGACTTTTGCAGCAAAATATAAACCTAAAGACACCATATATCTAACAGCAATAAACAAAAGAGAGAAACAGCATACTGTCAAGATAACTGGCAAGAGAAGTAGAAAGGTAGATATCTTCAGGGCCTGCCCAAGACATTGATCAACTTTTTTTCGGTCTCTCCAAAAAATTCGCCGAAAAAAATACACCTTTCAAATACCAATTACCCAAATATGGCATTGGCTAATGAAAATTTTCCTTTTTTCCCGATCTTCAAAAATATAAATAAAAATAACAAAATAAACCCTTCCAAGAAAAACAAAAGGAACCCAGATACGTAAATATCACCAATTACCCAAAAACCCAAAGAAATTCCCTAAATTCCAAAATTGCTAGATCCAAAAAGACCCTAACTTGAAAACCCTGGGGAGTTAAAACTTGGGCTTTCTATTTCCCTTCCGGTTCGAAGGAACTAAGTGGGTTGGAGAAAAAACTATAAGAGCACTCAGATACAGTCTAGCCGGAAGAGAGAAAATTGAGAGGAAACCCGAGAAAATGCGGGAAAATTAGAAAAAGAGGGTAAAATGAAGACGGGATTAGGGCGTGGAGTAAAATTTCAGTGAAAAATAAATACTGTTGAAAATTTGGTTTATTTTATTCACCAAAAAATTTTTTGGTTTATTTTATTATTTAGTATGTATTTGTACTCTAATAGTGAGAAGTTTAAGGATTTATATACGATGCACTGACAGTGTATAGTTTTTATATATTGTTAATGTACCAGAGGTTGATACCTCATCAATAGGCCATTATATGCAAATATAAATAAATTTTTTTAATTTGCCCATAAGTACTTATTGATGAGGTGTCAACCTTTGATACATTGACAGTATATAGAAGTTATATACTATCAGTGCATCATATACAAACTCGAAGTTTAATCTCTATGAGTGAAATATTATTTGTTTTGATTTGAAAATTTTACGATTTTATCTTATGAAAAATATTTCACAAATATGATTTTAAAGCTTTACATATATAGCATCGAAAATACATTCAATATCTTGTTGTGAAATTGAGACATTATAAAATCCTAAGCTTAGATGTTTTCGTCAAGCCCAATAGATAATATAACCAAAATCACATCAAATGTTGGGATTTTAGATGTAAAACACTTAACTCTCATAAGACTCTACAAGTAATTTCGACCATATAAGATTTAGTTTTCGTATTTTGGTTGGTGACCTTTCTAATACTATTTTGTGAAAACAACACCCAAATTGTGACTATTTTGTCCCACAAAGACATCTTATAAATATGGATTTAAGTTTTTATATATAATACAACAAGTCTTTACAATTCTCGATGTGAGATTAAGGTATTACAATTTACAACTTTGTTCGAAAATTTAAAAATAATGTATTAAATAATTTTTTATAATATTTTTACTTCTTTTTAATCTATAAAATAATGAAAGTAAAATGTTTTGTTTTTATGAGCCTTCATACTTAGAAAATTAATTGAAGGTCCTAAATTATTGAAGAAAAAGACTTGATAAGCCATCCATGGCTCTCAACATAAGGCTCCAATCTTTGTGAATTAGACTTTTGAAGAATGAGATCAATAATTATATGATCAAATCAGTGCTTTTCTTTCATAGAATACTAAATTTAAAGAATATTCGTGGGGTATTGCCCTTTTTTTTTTAATCCTTACGTGGTGATTTGACAAAAGAATAACTTGTATTTATAATGCTGAGTTGCCAATTTGCTTTAAGAATTTAAAGATAAGTATCAGAATTGGCTTTATTCAAGTGGTGCTGGTATAATATGCTCTGTTTCTTAATCAATGAAACAATGATAGGTTAACTTTGTTTGTTGTTCATTGAATCAGTATCTTTTTTATGATAGTGTGCAGTCATATCAGTATCATTTTGTGTTCATGTGAATAGTTATGTATAAATCATTAATTATTTTGTTTATATGGTACAATAATATGACATAAAAATATCATATGTCATCGTCTAATTTATTAATCATCATGTTATTTTTCATTCAGAGTTATATGATACATTATTACACAATATGATAATATAAATACCACACTAAATATTTTAATAAAATAGTATAATACAAGGTTTATTCATGACGTTATCCTATTTATATGTTCACCTTTCATGTTATTTTCCATTATATTATCTTCTTGCTCATATTACCTACCAAGACTGAATTAATTTTTTTATTTTTTTTATTTTACTGTTAATGAATATTTGAATCAATTTACGCGTATCTCGAGATTAATTCCTTACCTTGTTGCAACATTTTCACTAACAAATGAGTTTTTTGTTTAAAATTAATTTCTAAAAAGCTAATTCTAAAAAACTAATTGATAGGAACTCAAGAAATATTATTTATACAATCAAGTGTCCCACATCTCAATAATTCTTGTCAATCAAACTATTGTTCACCTCCAAATTCATCTTACAAAAATATTTAGAAAAATAGGATAAAAATAAATAATGTCTAGCTGTGTCAGTGCTGATATATATATATATATATATATATATATATATATATATATATATATATATATATATATATATCCATTGAAGACATCTCAGAACATGGGTTGCACTGCATCCACAGTTATAACCATGAAAAAAAAGGAAGCAAGCTAGAACAAAACAGAGATTGCTGTCTGAGTCAGACACTTTGTTTTGTCACATATCAAATTTATTCAGAGATTTACTCCTTTGAAATTTCTGTTCTGAATCAATGAAGGCACTTATTCATGAAGTTCTTGAATTCTAGATTTGAGCATTGAAAGCTACAAAGTTGATTTCCATTAAGTTAATTAGTCAGAAATTAATGGAGACTTTAGAATATTAATTATGGTAGCATTTATGGGAAAAATGAAGGGTTTTTCTCTTTTTGTCAGAGGGAGATGTCCAGGCGGTATTTTATGAAGGTCATACCCCCCATCGTCCCTATGTCCCAAATCAATTGTACCCACCTGCTGTCAATTATGTCTCACCTTATCCATATCAATCAAATCCTCGAACAAATGTACAGCCTACTTTCCGTCCACAATCTCCCATGCCGATTTAGCCTACCACTCCAACCATAAACCAAGGGAATAATCAAAAAGGGGTGCGTAATAACCAAGAAAGAACACCGATTGAACCAATCCCAATGACTT
This sequence comes from Heritiera fomes, assembly GCA_032173925.1. Taxonomy (NCBI): domain Eukaryota; kingdom Viridiplantae; phylum Streptophyta; class Magnoliopsida; order Malvales; family Malvaceae; genus Heritiera; species Heritiera fomes. The sequence continues at coordinate 7,481,522 of JAPDPM010000015.1, forward strand.
ACATGGAGCTGTATCCTCGTTTACTTCAAAATCGCCTAATTGCACCTGTATACATAGAACCCCTAAGGCCTCCTTATCCCAAGCGGTATGACCCGAATGCTAAGTGTGCATACCACAATGATAATATGGGTCACTCCATAGAAAACTGCTTAAGTATAAGGTGCAAGGATTGATAAGAGTAGGGCTTTTAAGCTTTGAAGCCAAGGGAGAACCGGCTATAAATGGGAACCCGTTGCTAAACTATGGTGGAGCAACAATTAATGCGGTGAGTGAAGAAAGAAAGAGGTGTGTCAAAAGGTTTGTTGCTGAAGTAAAAACCCCGTTGGGTTGGGTTTTTGATGCATTGGTAAAAGCAGATATGTTGCACCCGATAACTCTGACTCCAAACATTTGTCAAGATCTCCACGACCCTAGCTTGATCTGCAAGTACCACAACAGTGCTAGAGGACATTCTATCCAAATGTGTAAGAGTTTTCATTGCAAACTACAAGAATTAATGAATTCGTCCCAAGTTGAGTTTTGGGAGGGAGAAGAAGAGAATACAGTTAATATGATTGATGATGAGTCAAACCAAAGCCGTTGACAATTTTTGTTAACCAGAAGTGTGGTTTTGTGAGTGCAAAACCAACTTCTCTCATAATCAGAGTTCCCACTTCATTTCCATATAAAGATGACAAAGCAGTACCGTGGAATTCTGATTGTGATGTGGTGATTAAAGGCGAAAAGGAGTCATCTTCAAGCAACTCTGATGCCGCAAATATCACAGGAGTTGGGGGAATGACACGAAGTGGACGTTGTTACACTCCTGAGATATTAGCAAAGGCTAGGAAGGAGAAGGCTAAAGAAGATATTGTTGAAGGGGACAAGGCTAATCCGGTTGATGTGCAAGATGATGAGTATCAAAAGCCTGTAACAGAAAAGGATGTATGCAAATTTTTGAAGCTGATAAAACATAGTGAATATAGTGTGGTTGAACAGCTAAACAAGATGCCATCACGAATTTCAATTTTATCACTACTCTTGAATTCTGAATCACATCGAAATGCTTTATTGAAAGTGTTAAACCAGTTGTATGTGGATCATAATATATCAGTAGATAGTATGGATCATTTGGTGGAAAATTTGATGGCTCCAAATTACATATCTTTTAGCGATGATGAGATCCCCGTAGATGGGCATGGTAGTACTAAGGTCCTTCATATTACGACTAGGTGCAAGAGTCATATAATCAGCAATGTTCTTATCGATAATGGCTTTGCTCTTAATGTAATGCCCATGTCCACATTGTTAAGGTTGCCCGTGGACCAATCGCACATGAAGAATAGCAATATGGTAGTCAAGGCCTTTGACGGGGCTCGCCGAGATGTGATCGGTGATATAGAAATACCAATACAAATTGGTCCAGGCACCTTCAATATACAGTTCCAAGTCATGGATATCACGCCTTCATATAGGTGCCTATTGGGGAGACCATGGATTCACATGGCAGGAGCGGTCCCATCTACTCTTCATCAAAAGGTGAAATTCTTCTTAGAAAATCAACAAGTCTCTATTGTTGTGGAAGAAGACATTTTTGTCACACAATCTCCCAATACCCCATATGTCGAAGCAACGGAGGATGTGTTGGATTGCTCGTACCAATCCTTTGAATTTGTCAATGCAACTTATGTAGGTGAAGGATCTAAGTTGTACACTCCTTGTCTATCATCAGCCACAAAAATGGTGATAAGGCAAACAATAAATAAAGGTTGGCATCTTGAGGTTGGATTAGGAAGAAACTTACAAGGGATTAAGAAGCCACCGTTCATTCGAGAAAATAAAGACGGATATGGGCTAGGGTATGAGCCGACCTGGAAGGATAGGATAAAGATGATGGAAGAAAAGAAAGAGAAACGAATAGTAAGGCTAAAAGGGCATGAATATGATTCTGAAAAATTGGCCATTCCCTATCTCTATGATACATTTCATTCTGGCGAGTGCATCCACTTAGACTCAATGGGGAATGAAGTGAAAGAGCTCATAAAACATTTGGAGAAGTCTTTTTTGATCAGTCAGTTTGCATGGTTAGTGTAGAGACTTCAGAAGATCAAAAGGCTAGTCATTTTGTGTACCCAACTCCTCTAGGCACAGAGCTGAAGAATTGGGAGATCGTGGAGTTTCCTATGGTCTTTCTTTCAAAGTAAGGAGTCACTTGTTTATGTTTTATTTTCTTTTCTTTTTTGAAAATGCAAGTTGAAGCTTTTGTATTTAACCCCAAGGGTACTAAATTTATTTCACATGTACGGGTCAACTTTTGAAAAATGATTAATGAAATGCAAATCTGTTTTCCTCATTTGATTTGTTCTCATTCATTGCTTGTTAATACCAAATACCTACATTTTTTTTCACCCCTATTTTAGGTATCTCAATAATAAACATCATGATAATAATGAGAATGCCCTAGAAACCAAGTTCGAAAACATTGCTCAAATCGATGAATTTGATAATGTGGAAGTTTCAGAAGATGATACTGTACCTCATGATTTAGTGAGATTAGCGGAAGAAGAAAATAAGTTAACTGAGCCCTATCGGGAAAGTACTGAAACGATCAATTTAGGAGATTTAGACAATAGAAAGGAGATCAAAATTGGTACGTCATTGACACCTGATGAAAGGAAAAGGTTGGAAAAGTTACTCCGTGAGTATGCAAACGTGTTTGCTTGGTCATACCAAGATATGCCCGGACTTGACACTAACATTGTGGAACACAAGTTGCCTTTAAAGCCAGAATGCAAGCCAGTAAAGCAGAAGTTGAGGCTCTTGAAACCTGAGATGTTACTGAAGATTAAAGAAGAAGTAAAAAAACAATTTGATGCAGGCTTTCTAGAAGTAGCCAAATACCCAGAATGGGTAGCAAACATAGTCCCAGTCCCTAAGAAAGATGGAAAAGTACGAATATGTGTGGATTATCGGGATTTAAACAGGGCAAGCCCGAAAGATAACTTTCCACTTCCTCACATTGATACTCTTGTGGACAATACTGCAAAGCACTCCATGTTTTCGTTCATGGATGGTTTCTCTGGCTATAATCAAATCAAAATGGCTCAAGAGGATATGGAGAAGACCACTTTCGTGACGTTATGGGGGATATTCTGCTATAAAGTTATGCCTTTTGGTTTGAAAAATGCAGGAGCTACTTACCAGAGAGCGATGGTGACCCTTTTTCATAATATGATGCATAAAGAAATTGAGGTGTATGTAGATGATATGATTGCAAAGTCTCATAAAGGGGAAGATCATGTGGTTAACCTTAAAAAGTTATTTGAGAGATTAAGAAAGTATCAGTTGAAATTAAATCCAACAAAATGCATATTTGGGGTAAAATCAGGGAAATTGCTAGGCTTTGTGGTTAATGAAAAGGGCATAGAAATTGATCCTGATAAGATACGTGCTATTCAAGAATTATCACCTCCATAGACAGCAAAAGAAGTAAGGGGTTTCTTAGGGAGGCTAAATTACATAACTCGTTTCATTTCTCAGCTCACTTTCAAATGTGATCCCATCTTTAAGCTTCTCCGCAAGCACGACCGAGGAGAATGGAATGAGGAGTGCCAAAAGGCTTTTGATCAAGTGAAAAGGTATTTATCGAACCCTCCAGTATTAGTTCCACCGGTTCCTGATAAGCCTTTGATTCTTTACTTGACAGTTTACGAGAATTCAATGGGATGCGTATTAGGACAACGAGATGACACTGGTAAGAAAGAACAAGCCATCTACTACTTGAGTAAGAAGTTTACTGATTATGAAGCCAAGCATTCTCAATTAGAAAAGATGTGTTGTGCTTTGGCTTGGGCAGCTCACAGGCTTAGACAATACATGTTATATCATACAACTTGGCTGGTTGCTAAGCTCGACCCATTGAAGTATCTCGTTGAGAAGCCATCTCTATCTCGGAGAATTGCAAGGTGGCAGGTTATGCTCTCAGAATATGATATTGTTTATGTATCTCAGAAGTCCATAAAAGGGAGTGTGATCGCAGAGCTTTTAGCAGATTGTGTCGCACATGATTATATACCCATGAAGCTTGATTTTCCAGATGAGGATTTAATGGCTGTGTTCCAAGTAGAAGAGGAGCCTACTGAAAAATCATGGAAGATGTTCTTCGATGGGGCATCTAATGTATTGGGACATGGAATAAGGGTGGTCCTAATAGCCCCAAAAGGAAGCCATTATCCAATCACGGCAAGGTTGGATTTCAGATGTACAAATAATGTGGCCGAATATGAAGCATGTGTTATGAGCTTACAAGCTGCTATTGAAAAGAAGATTGATGTGTTAAAGGTGTACGGAGATTCGGCTCTAGTCATCTATCAGCTGCGAGGAGAATTGGAGATAAGGGATCCAAAGTAAGTCCAATATCAGAAGTACATAGTTGGTTTGATTAATCAATTCAAAAGTATCCAATTTGAACATCTTCCTTGAAAGGAAAACCAGATGGCAGATGCGTTAGCTACTTTAGCTACCATGTTCAAATTAGATGCTAATGCTGAAATTCGATCGATAAAGTTGGAAATGAAGAGTTCACCAGCATACTGTGCTAGTATCGAAGAAGAAGTTGATGGGAAGCTTTGGTACCATGATATCTGGCAATACATCAAGAATCAACAATACCCGAAACACGCATCAGAGAATGATAAAAGAATCATTAGGAGGCTGGCTGCAGGATTCTTTCTAGATGGAGAAATTCTGTATAAGAAAAATTGGGATCATGTGCTTCTAAGGTGCGTGAATACAGCGGAATCCAAGTAGATACTAGAAGAAGTACATGAAGGATCTTGTGGAGCACATACTAGTGGTCACATGATGGCAAGACAAATTATGAGGGCATGTTACTATTGGTTGACAATGGAAAGTATTGTATTAATTATGTTCGAAAATGCCCTAAGTGTCAAATCTACGCTAATAAAATTCATGCCCCGCCAAATACTCGTCATGTCTTAGCACCTCCATGGCCTTTCTCTATGTGAGGCATGGATGTAATCGGGCCCATCACCCCAAAGGCTTCAAATGGACATCGATTCATCTTCGTAATGATTGATTATTTTACCAAGTGGGTTGAAGCAGCATCATATGCTAGTGTAACGCGAGCAGTAGTGTGCGGCTTCCTGGGAGGATCATTTAGGACAATGCTCGCAACTTGAACAACAGGATGATAGAAGGAGTTTGTGCCTAATTCAAAATCAAGCATCACAATTCGGCACAGTATCGTCCAAAGATGAATGGGGCAGTGGAAGCTACTAACAAAAACATCAAAAGGATAGTAGAGAAGATGGTAGAGACCTATAAAGATTGGCATGAAAAGTTTCCATTTGCCTTACATGCCTATAGAACCTCAATGCGTACTTCTACTGGGGCCACTCCATTCTTGCTAGTATATGGGATGGAGGCTGTGTTACCAATTGAGGTAGAAATCCTGTCTTTAAGAATCTTAATGGAGACGCGGTTAGAAGATGTAGAGTGGGTGCAAGTGCGCTATGAACAGCTTAATCTTATTGAGGAGAAGAGGTTAGCGGCACTCTTTCATGACCAATTATATCAAAAGAGGATGATGAGAGCACATGATAAAAAAGTTCGACTTAGGCGATTTCGAGAAGGGGATTTGGTTTTAAAGAAAATTCTCCCAAACCAACCAGATAGTCGTGGAAAATGGGTACCAAATTGGTAAGGCCCATATGTGGTGAAGAGATCTTTCTCTGGGGGCGCATTAATGTTGGCAAACATGGATGGTGATGACTTGCCAAATCCGGTCAACTCAGATGTTATGAAGAAATATTATGCTTAAAAAAAAGGAGAAGAAAAAGAAACAAAAAAAAGAAAAAAAAAGAGAGAAGAAAAAGAAGAAAAAAAAGAAAAAAAAAGAAAAGAGAAAAAGGATTCAAATTGAAAACCTGAAAAGGCGATTTGAATCAATGGAGTATACCTAGGTCGAAAACCTAAAAAGGCGGCTTAGGAATAAGAATGGATCGGCATTGAGAAATTCATGGTATATGGGGCAAATATTCAGTCTGATGAACTCTACTAGATCAGATAAATCGATGGAGCAGGTTCTTCGAAAAAGAAATATGGATTAATTTGATCGGAATTGTCAAAATGTTTATCACTGAGATATTTACTTCCTATTTAAACAGTTATCCTTTGTTCAAACTTCCAAATTGTCAAGATTCTCTCAATAAAACACCATTTCTTGTATTGTACTTACCTTCATTTTACCTTCTTATTTTGAATTGAGGAAATATGAGACGTGCATTTTGTGAATCATAATTCTATAATGATGACTTATAAATGATTGACAATACAACGACTAAAAGAAGAAAATCCTTGCATTACTAAAAAAGGAAAAGGAAATAAAAGAAAGAAAAGAAATAGGAAGATAATGGAAGTATGAAAGAAAAAAAAACAACAACAATGATTTGAAGCTCGAATAACAGTTTAAATTCAAGAAAATCCATCGTTTTCTTTAAAGCACGAACAATTCAAAAAATGGAGGAAGAAGAAAAGGAAAAATGGTAATTTTGGAAACCTTTGTTGTCACAATTAAGATGAAATTATTTTTTGCATGCATTTCATCCATTTAGAAAAAGAGAGAAAGACGAAAGAAAAGAAGAAAAAATGATAAAGAAATGAACAGATAGAATATTTTTAATCCGGTGAAACTTTTAAAACCTCAGAGTACTATACGAGATGAGAATTTTTAAAGTTTCAGGGCCTCCCTGGTCGGAGGAGCACTTTTCTAGATGAGAATTTTTTAAGTTTCAGAGCCTCCCTGGTCGGATGAGCATTTTCAAGATGATAATTTTTAAAATTTCAGGGCCTCTCTCGTCGGAGGAGCACTTTTCAAGATGAGAATTTTTTAAGTTTCAAGGCCTCCCTCGTCGGAGGAGCACTTTTCAAGATGAGAATTTTTTAAGTTTCAGGGCCTCCCTGGTCAGAGAAGCACTTTTCAAGATGAGAATTTTTAAAGTTTCAGGGCTTCCTTGGTCGGAGGAGCACATTTCAAGATGAGAATTTTTAAAGTTTCAAGGCCTCTCTAGTTGGAGGAGCACTTTTCAATATGAGAATTTTAAGGTTTTAAGACCTCCTTTGTTGGAGGAGCCTTTTTAAGATGAGAATTTTAAAGTTTCAGAGCCTCCCTGGTCGGAGGAGCACTTTTTAAGAAAATAATTTTTAAAGCTTCTGGGCCTCCTTAGTCGGAGGAGCACTTTTCAAGATGAGAATTTTTTAAAGTTTCAAGGCCTCCCTGGTCGGAGGAGCATTTTTCAAGATGAGAATTTTTTTAAAAAAAAAAGTTTTAGGGCCTCCCTAGTCAAAGGAGTGTTTTCAAGACGAGATTTTTTCAGGGCCTTCTTGATCGAAGGAGCCTTTTTTAAAATAAAGATTTTCAAAAATTCAAGAATATTTCACAAAAAAGGGAAATCAATCAACAAAAGAGAAGTAGGTCAAGAGCCGGACAAAATTGTAGTTTATTGTCTTTGCCCAATTCCTGATTCTCAGTAATGTGCAAAGAGGGGCAACTGTAGACATTTTTATTTTTACTTTTACTTAATTTTTTTATCTGATCAACATTCAATGGGGTACTGTTCCGCTCCAGTTACCCTATAAGCTGAAACCCAACCACCACTCAGTACCCCTTTCCCATGAGCATTGACGCCAGCCACCGCTCAGTACCCCTTCCCTATGATCAGTACTCCTTCCCCATGAGCATTGACGCCAGCTACTGCTCAGTATCCCTTCTCCATGAGCATTGACCCAATCCGATCCCATCTATACCAGCCAAGCTCGTCCCTTCTATAAAAACCCCGACTGTTCAACCAAAGAAAGAAGAAAGGACGGATAGCAAAAATTACAGAAAAGGAGAGCAAGCTGGAGAAGCCTTTTACTGCTATATCTAAACCTGTTCCTGCCGTGACCAGTCACTATGCCATCACCACTACACTGCCCTCTCCCAAATTCCAGTAACCCATAACCCTCTTTTGAAAGTCATAGACACAAACCACAACTCCAAACACCCACTTTCAACCCAAAGCCCCAAACATCAACAGAAGTAAGGTATGAATATTTGAGAAAAAGAGAGTCAAAAAGCCTCGTTTCAGATTTCCTTCTAAGGAGAAACTGCTGGTCAAAAAGCCCGGTTATAGGTGTTCTTGGTGATAAGAGAAACGAGGAGTAAAGAGCAAGTTGGACAGTTGGAGTTAGGCCGACACGTGAAGCAAAGAAAAACGCAGACAAAGAAAAGGAAAGGGAGAAGCAATTTGGTATGAACACATATTCCTTTTTATATTCCTTTGGGTTTATGCTTATGTCTAATATATTTGTTGACTGATTGACCCTGCAATGACATGCTTACACATTGATCCTGCACATATATTAAACTGGCTTTATGGATCTTGTACGTGTTGTCTGTGTGCCATACACTTGAGAGTAATTATTGCTAATGGCTTGTGTGGTAACATGTGTGTATTGTTTTTTTATATATTATTATTTCCACTACTTCCAATGAACAAAAAGTATTCATATTTCTTGTAGACACCTAATTTTGTCCGAACAATTTTTAAATAAAAAAATCAAAAAAATCAAAAAAATAAAAAAATGATAAAAATAAACAAGTCGATTTTGGTCAAATCTCATGTGGAGCACATGCAAAAATTCACAACTTCAAGAGTTGACTAAAGTTGATATTATTGCCAAAAATAAAAGAAAAAATAATCAGCCATTAAATCAATGAATAAATTAAAGAAGAAAATAAATTGGGTGAAATAAAATCTGAAAATTGATTACCAAAAATAAAAAAATGAAATGGAAATAAATTTAAAAAAAAGAGGGAAAGTTAAACAAAATAAATGAAAAATCCCATGATCATGGGATCAAATATAAATTTTTGATTGCTTTCCATGAAATTTTGAGGCTATAAAAGCCAATGAAAAGGAAAAAAAAAGAGGGAACAAAAAAAAAGGCTAGAAAAAAAAACGTGGAGGAGGAGAAAACCTTAAAAAAAAAAACCTTTCTACTGGGGGCCGCCTCCACCATCGTCATCTTCCAACCTAGCTTGTGGCACTATTATCATTTTTTCCTCCCCTACCATCCCTGTCATTGCGATCTTCAACTCAACTTCCTGAACAGCCCACGCCATCATCATTTTTTCATCCTCCATTCACGCCTGTACCAAGCACCGCCAACCTGCTCTCTACTTGTCACCATCATAACCGAATCACCATTCCTTGCTGCCTCCATCACCATCGTCATTGAGCCTTCTCATCACCACTTCCCTGTGCCTAACCTCTGCACCACGTTGTCTGTTGTGCTAATAGCTGAACCCATCGCCTCCGGCTTCTAGTTGTTGCTCACCGTTCTTCCATCATTTCCACTTTCAGCCACGACCACTGCACTATTCTCTGTCTTCTTCGCATCCAGTACGCTGTACCATCATCGTTATTGTTGAAGCCACACGCCACTTGCTTCTGTTTGAGGAGGGTGCAAGTCAGGCTAAAGGTTTTTAAGCTCTTTGCATTGCCACCGCACCTGTTATCCCCTACATTGCCTTGCATCCCTGCCTTGTGGTCTCCACGCCTTGCTACCCAGCAAACCTGAGCCATCTTCATCCCTGTATGTTCGCTCCACTGCAGCTACTCCAGCCCTACACCAGTGCCTGCACCACGTGCCCCGCTTGCCACTCTGCACTGCCCCACGCCTTGTTGCCCTGCCTTACGCCTTGCTGCTGTGTTGCTGTTGTCTATCTCTTAAGTGATTAAACTTGTGGCTAGCAAAAAAAACTGGAGGTTAGCAGTTTCAAAGGAAGAGAAAAAGAATCAATCAAAGAGAAATAGGAGAGCCACATCTCCACGTGGGATACCGTTTAAAGCCAACGAAAGAAATTCCTTAGCTTGTGAGGTATGTGTGTGTGTGTATATATATATATATATATATATGTACATTCCTTTTCTTAAACTAAACTATTCACTTGTTATGCATGAAGTTATTATTTGTCTTTTGTATAATTTCTAAGATGTTCTGGAATTTTAAAAAGTGTCTAGATATGTTTAGAGGTTATACAAGAAGATGATTTTGTCGAATTTATGAAATAATGAATTACTAGTGACTGTTTTAAAATATATATAATAGAAAATAAAGTAATCAAATAAGCTTCTTTTATTTCCGATGATAGGATTTTGAAGAAATCACAAGTAGTGATTCTTCGATAATCTTTAGGATCGAGAAAAATCCTTAGATGTTACCAGCGTATTGGAACATTTAATTGATTTTATCTCAATTTCAAAATTCTTTAAATAAATTAATATAAAAAATAAAAATAAATTAATCAAATATAAAATTTAAAATAAACAAATAAATAAATATGAATATGAATTATAAATAAATAAATAAAATATAAATTTAAAAGAATATCCTATGATAGAATTTCTTAGAAATCACAAGTAGTGATTCTTTGATAATCTTTAGGGTCGAAATGAAATATTTGAATATTACCAGCGTATTGGGGTATTCAAGTAATTTTAGTTCGATGAAATAAATTAATATTAATAAACAAATAATAAATAAATAAAATGATTAAACAAATAAATAAACAAGATTGTAATTTTGTTTGGAAATAAAGAGTAATAATAATTAAAAGTAAATAAGATATAAATAATGTTCCGATGATGAGATGTTACGGAATTCACAAGTAGTGATTCCTAACTAATCTCTAGGTGAGAGAAATATGCTAAATGTTACCAGCGTATTGGAATATTTAGTATAATTTTTCAATAAAAATAAAATTTTATATAAATTACAAAAGCAATAATATAAATATAAAAGATAATAAAATAATATATTTCTCATGTACATCATATCTATTTTGTTTGCATCATTTGCATTCATGAAATTTCAAAATAAGTTTGAATCTCCCGAGGATGGGATTTTATAGAAATCGCAAGTAGCGATTCTTAAGAAATCCTTAGGTGAGAAAATTATCCGAATTGCTACCAGAAGTATTGGGGTATTTCGGAATAATTTTCAATACAAAAGATTCTCATTTATTTTAAATAAAATTTAACATAAATAAAAATAAATTTTAATATTTCAAATAACAAATAATAAAAATGGTTTCAAATAAATGGAGTTTTTGTTAAATGTTTAATTAAGATCATTTTATTAAGATCAAAAGATAAGACATGATTAAGTGGTACCGTTTTTTTAACGGGCGTTGTGGGGGTGCTAATCCTTCCCCATGCGTAACCGAACTCCCGAACCTAAACTTTGTTTTCGCAGACCAAAAATTATTTTTTTGATAAAACTTAATTAATTTTAAGATTTTATTAAAAAGATAAATAATTTTAGGTGACCAATCACACCTAGTCAAAAAAGATTGATGGCGACTCCTCTTTGTGTTTTATTCATAAATCGTCTAACGATCGAGTCCCCAGACGAAAATCGTTACGACAGCCTTGGCGACTCCGCTGGGGACGTTAGAGAGTCGAACCATAATCAATCATGTTTTATCCAAAATCTTAGTTAATGGTCTTAATAAATATTTAACAAAACTCTTCATAAAAAAAAACATCAAAACAAAAAAAAAACAAAAATAATACAAACAAAGAAAAATGTGTGAATCATTTTCATCATTTGTGTTTTGTTGGGATGCATCTTAAATTTTATTCCTTTGCATACATGACATATTCATTGCATACATCAACCCTACACCTGGGTTTGTCCCTTTTAGGAGAGAGTAGAGTAACTTTGCTCTCGTGAGGTGATAACCTCCGCAATGGCAAGTGAAATACTCTCACTCAAGTTGAACCCTTTTCGTCTGTAGCCTATCATGGGTGAGGATTGGGGTGCTTTAGTAGTCTAGTGTGGACGTCAGTAAGGAACAATTTGAGAATCTTTTGTCCTTTAGAACTCCAAAGCATACATATAGTAAACTTAAGAGGACTAACTTGGGATAGAGTCATGGTAACCCTATTACTTAGGACATATCTTTGATCATGTATGTTTGTTTTTGTTTGACATGTGAGACACTAATAGGGAATCATAGGTTCTTTAGCAAAACATTTCCATGCATGATTTTTTCCAAACACATGTAGCATTTTGTTCATCCATTCATCTTCATTCATTTTTTTTCAAGCATCACCACATGTGAAATGATAAATTCTTAATTGTGGTAATAAAGATTTGAAGATAGCTCGACCAAAAGTTCATTCACACAACACTCGTTATCGAGTTAAGATCATGGAAGAAGAATCAAGCGCGCGCATAGAGAAGATGGAAAAAGCTCAAAAGGAAATGAGAGGGCAACTGGCCCAAATTGCAGAATTATTGAAAAATCTAAGCAAGGGCAAAGGAGTAGTAAAGGAAGTTGCAGTCCAAGAAGGGGTTCAACAACACAGTATGGAAGATCCTATCTATCCTCCTGGATTTGGTCCATTTCCAAGTCAAACATCTCAAGAAAGAAGATATCCACTTGCTTACGCTACTATACCCCAAGTGTTTGGACAAGCTCAATTCCAAGGACCCGCCCATCCTTCCCAAGGCACAAAGTCTACTGATCCCATTGAGGTGCCCGACTTAGATGACCTAAGGGAAATTGAGAAGCTGAAAGCCAAACAAGTAGAAGAGAAAGATGAGGCGAAGGCACAACAAAAGATTAATATGTTGGAGGAAAGGATTCGAGCTATTGAAGGCTTAGACTTTTATGGTTCTATGGATGCTACTGGGTTGTGTTTGGTGTCAGACTTGGTTATTCCACCCAAGTTCAAAGCGCCAGAGTTTGAGAAGTATAATGGAACTTCCTGCCCTAGGTCTCATCTTATTATGTATTGCCGGAAGATGGCTGCTTTTGCTCAAGATGATAAGCTCCTTATTCATATTTTTCAAGAAAGTCTCACTGGATCTGCTGCCAAGTGGTACAATCAATTAGACAAAACCCGGGTTACCACATGGAATGACTTAGCAAGGGCATTCACGGCCCAATACCGACATGTTGCTGATATGGCCCCTGACCGTTTATCAGTTCAAAACATGGAGATGAAAGCCAATGAAAGCTTCAAGCAATATGCGCAAAGGTGGCGTGATGTAGCTGCAGAAGTGCAACCTCCTCTTTCAGAAAAGGAGCTCACCATCCTATTTGTGAACACTTTAAAGGCTCCATATTATGATAGGATGATAGGCAATGCCACCAAGAATTTTACTGATATGGTGTTATCCGGGGAGATCATTGAGAATGCGATCAAGCGTGGCAAGATTGAAGTTCCTAACAATACTGAGAAGAAAGGAGGAGCCAACAAAAGGAAGGAAGAGGATGCCCATGCTGTTATAAATGGGGGGCAACATGGACGATACACTCCACGACACTCTTATCCCATGCCACAACCATATTATCCTGTTCAATACCCTTACCAGTCATATCCGCAAATTAATGCTCAGCCTAACTTTCACCCTCAAACACCTGCACCAAATACCCAATCAGTTGCCCAATCCAACAAACAAGAAAGCAATCCTAGGGGGGCATGGCCAAACCAACAAAAAGCTCCCCTTGATCCAATTCCCATAACCTATACCGAGTTGTACCCAAAACTAATCAAAGAGCAACTCATTGCCCCAGTTTATGCGGAACCTCTCAAGCCTCCATATCCAAAATGGTATAATGAGAATGCTCGATGTGAGTATCATTTTGGGAATCCGGGTCACTCTTTGGAGAATTGCACTGCTTTAAAGTATAGGGTGCAAGGTTTGATAAAAGCCGGCATATTGCACTTTGAAAAAAAGGGGAAACCGACTGTGAATGCGAATCCATTGCCCAACCATGGAAATGAGGGATGATTCTTTTGAAGTGAAAGGAGTTTAAGCCATGCAAGTCTGAAGATTTATCAGAATTTTTTTTTAGTAATGCAAGACAGTTTTTTTAAAGTGCTTAAGCCCATAAGCACGAAATAAAGTTTTATGTATGGGATAACTTTTATTTATTTCCCTTTCAATAAAGCAACTAGTGTGATGCACTGTCATTTTCTCATTCTATTCATTTGCCATTTCTCACATACTCATCATATCTTTCTTTCATAAGTATCCAAATAATGAACATGATGATGATGATGTCAATAAATCTGGAATTCAATTTTGAAAGAACCACTTTTGCTTATGGATTATCAATTTGCCAAGGTGTCCAAGTAAGAAAGAAGAAAATTTGTTCACAATTTTCACCCAAATTTGATGTTATAAGAAAAGGTGAATCTCTTATAAAAAAATTTCTAACAAGTTTGTATTTGTTCAATAAATGATCTTCAAGGAGAATATTTGCATTTGAAATGATAAATGGCCTTCTTTCACTATCCTTCAAGCGGGAGTAAAATTATCCTTTGATTACCCCTTTGAGCCTATTATGTTTTTTTTGTAATATAACCCACCAAGGATCACCCTCCACACTGGGGGCAAGGAAGATGAAATAAAGAAATTTTGGGGGCAACAAAAAGAAATAGCCCATTTTTGTGAAAAAAAAAGAAAAGAAAAGGGTTTGAATTCAAAAAGAAAACCCAAAAAAAAAGAGAAGCAAGAAAAGAAATGAGTGAATTAGAAAGGGGCAAAATGCCTAAATGATTTACTTCATAAGAAAGTGATCCTTTGGTTTGTAAACCTTGAAACACATTTTGGGCCTATTTTAAACCCTCACCTGAGCCACATTACGTACCTTTAAAAGCCCATTTTGATCAAATGTAAATGCTTGAATTGAAGAATCATGCGTTGAATGAAAACATACTTGTACAATGAGATAATGATCTTTTGAAGGAAGTAGATCAAGTTGAATGAAGAAACCCATGAGCTTTGGAAGATATCTTGGATCGAAATCAAGAACGCCTATTATGGGTTGAATTTGGATTGAGCACTGAAGGTTGAAGTTTGTCAAAGCCAATGAAGTTGAAGATGAAAAGAAAAAAAATAAAAAAATAAAAAAATATATGAAAAAAGAGAAAAAAAAGAAAGAAAAAAAAAGAAGAAAAAAAAGAGAAAAAGAAAAAGGAGGATTCAAATTGAAAACTCGAAAAGGGCAATTTGAATCAAATAAGGGGGCACCTAAGTTGAAAACCTAAAAGGGCGGCTTAGGAGGAAGGTCATCACCAACAGTTTTGATACAGAGGACAAGATTGGTAGACACTACATGAAAGAGCATATCAATATGAGTGGGCTTTCGGAGAAGAATTTTAGATTGACTTGATTGAAATTGTCAGAATGTTTATTAAATGGATACTGAAAACCCTATTCCAAACAAACTGGCCCATTGATTTTTCTTGATTTCACGTTCCTTTTCTAAGAATGAATACCCATATCTCTCATGATTATTTTAAATTCATTCCATCCCTATAATAAATTGAGAAGATGTATGAGTGCATTACATTGGTGGTCGAGTTGGAAGGAAAATAAATAAATGTTGGTAACCTTTTTTGGGTAAATTTTTGAAAAAAAAATATTCTTTTGAGAAATCTTGCATTACTAAAAGAGAGAAAGAAACAAAAATAAAAAATGATGGCAAGTCTTCAAACATAATGGGACCAAGACTCATTAGAAGGTGGGATGAGAAGTGGAGATAGAAGATTTGAATAAGAAGAATCCGGCAAATATGTGGAACTTGAGAAAAAAACGATGAGCTTGAGAATCTTGTTACCACAATTGAGATTGCATTTACATACATTCATGGAATAATTCAGGGGGCACGACATTAACATGTACATAACATTCATAGCATCTGTGATATTCATGGCATTCATTATATTCATGACATGCATGACATTTCATTAGTGCATTTTGACATTGAATTATTTGTTAAGACATTAAGATAAGAAGTTCTGAGTGGTTAAAATTTTGAGGGAAAGAGAAAATATAAGAGATGATAATTTGAAAAAATGATGAGGTATGAGAAGATGATGAGAAAAATACCTTTTTGAAAAACCTTAGATGAGAGCAAAGTCTAGTTTAGCTGGCACCTTAAAGGAGGATGAAACCTAATATTGATGGCATCAAAATGAAAGCTAAGCCCAGTCAAACCCATGTTAACTGGCATTCTGAAACGAAAGTCTTTATTTTTTAAAAGTCTCATTGCCTCTGTTGAGAGGAGCTCTTTATTTTTCAAAAGTCTCATTACCTCTGTTGAGAGGAGCTCTTTATTTTTCAAAAGTCTCAATGCCTCTGTTGAGAGGAGCTATTTATTTTTCAAAAAGTCTCAATGCCTCTGTTGAGAGGAGCTCTTCGCTTTCAAAAGTTTCATCGCCTCTGTTGAGAGGAGCTTTATTTTTCAAAACTCCCATTGCCTCTGCTGAGAGGAGCTCTTTGCTTTCAATGGTCTCATAGCCTCTGGTGAGAGAAGCTTTTATTTCATGATCATTTTGTATTCCTTAGTCTTATGATAGGAGAGACTAGGAAAATTTCATCTTGCATTCCTTAGTCTTATGATAGGAAAGACTAGGAATTTCGTTTCACAATCCTTAGTCTTATGATAGAAAGGATTAGGAAAACTCATGTTTGCATTCCTTAGTCTTATGATAGGAGAGACTAGGAATTTCACTTTGCATTCCTTAATCTTATGATAGAAAAGATTTGGAAAATTCATGTTTGCATTCCTTAGTCTTATGATAGGAGAGACTAAAAAAGAATTTCACTTTGCATTCCTTAGTCTTATGATAGGAAAGACCAGGAAATTTCATCTCACATTCCTCAGTCTTATGATAGGAGAGACTAGGAAATTTCACTTCCCATTCCTTAATCTTGTGATAGAAAGGATTAGGAAATCTCATTCTATAGTCTTATGATAGGAAAGACTAGGAGAATTCATGTTGTTGCATTCCTTAATCTTAAGATTAGGAAATTTCATTCTTTAGTCTTATAATAGAAAAGACTAGAAAATCCCATTCTGCATTCATTTCCTTAGTTTCATGATAGAAGAGGCTAGGAAACTTCATTTTGCATTCATTCCTCAATCTTTATAGGAGAAGAAGATTAGGAAACTTCATTTGGCATTTATTCCTTAGTCTTATGAGAGAGAAGACTAGGAAATATCATATTTTACAAAGAATTCATTGATAGGTAGTGCATTCGGACAAAATGGTTGTCTATGTCTTTGCACAATTACTGTTTCACAGCAAAGCGCAAAGAGGGGCAGCTGTAGACACCTAATTTTGTCAGAACAATTTTTAAATAAAAAAAATCAAAAAATTCAAAAAATTCAAAAAAAATAAAAAAATGATAAAAAGAAACAAGTCAATTTTGGTCAAATCTCATGTGGAGCACATGCAAAAATTCACACCTCCAAGAGTTGACTAAAGTTGATATTGTTGCCAAAAATAAAAGAAAAAATAATCAGCCATTAAATCAATGAATAAATTAAGGAAGAAAATAAATTGGGTGAAATAAAATCTGAAAATTGATTACCAAAAATAAAAAAAATGAAATGGAAATAAATTTAAAAAAAAAGAGGGAAAGTTAAACAAAATAAATGAAAAATCCCATGATCATGGGATCAAATATAAATTTTTGATTGCTTTCCATGAAATTTTGAGGCTATAAAAGCCAATGAAAGGGAAAAAAAAAGAGGGAACAAAAAAAAAGGCTAGAAAAAAAAACGTGGAGGAGGAGAAAACCTTAAAAAAAAAAACCTTTCTACTGGGGGCCGCCTCCACCATCGTCATCTTCCAACCTAGCTTGTGGCACTATTATCATTTTTTCCTCCCCTACCACCCCTGTCATTGCGATCTTCAACTCAACTTCCTGAACAGCCCACACCATCATCATTTTTTCATCCTCCATTCACGCCTATACCAAGCACCGCCAACCTGCTCTCTACTTGTCACCATCATAACCGAATCACCATTCCTTGCTGCCTCCATCACCATCGTCATTGAGCCTTCTCATCACCACTTCCCTGTGCCTAACCTCTGCACCACGTTGTTTGTTATGCTAATAGCTGAACCCATCGCCTCCGGCTTCTAGTTGTTGCTCATCGTTCTTCCATCATTTCCACTTTCAACCACGACCACTGCACTGTTCTCTGTCTTCTTCGCATCCAGTACGCTGTACCATCATCGTTATTGTTGAAGCCACACACCACTTGCTTCTGTTTGAGGAGGGTGCAAGTCAGGCTAAAGGTTTTTAAGCTCTTTGCATTGCCACCGCACCTGTTATCCCCTACATTGCCTTGCATCCCTGCCTTGTGGTCTCCACGCCTTGCTACCCAGCAAACCTGAGCCATCTTCATCCCTGTATGTTCGCTCCACTCTCCAGCCCTGCACCAGTGCCTGCACCATGTGCCCCGCTTGCCACTCTGCACTGCCCCACGCCTTGTTGCCCTGCCTTACGCCTTGCTACTGTGTTGCTGTTGTCTATCTCTTAAGTGATTAAACTTGTGGCTAGCAAAAAATACTGGAGGTTAGCAGTTTCAAAGGAAGAGAAAAAGAATCAATCAAAGAGAAATAGGAGAGCCACATCTCCACGTGGGACACCGTTTAAAGCCAACGAAAGAAATTCCTTAGCTTGTGAGGTATGTGTGTGTGTGTCTATATAAATATATATGTGTGTGTGTGTGTCTATATATATATATATATATATATATATATATATATATATATATATATATTTGTACATTCCTTTTCTTAAACTAAACTATTCACTTGTTATGCATGAAGTTATTATTTGTCTTTTGTATAATTTCTAAGATGTTCTGGAATTTTAAAAAGTGTCTAGATATGTTTAGAGGTTATACAAAAAGATGATTTTGTCGAATTTATGAAATAATGAATTACTAGTGACTGTTTTAAAATATATATAATAGAAAATAAAGTAATCAAATAAGCTTCTTTTATTTCCGATGATAGGATTTTGAAGAAATCACAAGTAGTGATTCTTCGATAATCTTTAGGATCGAGAAAAATCCTTAGATGTTACCAACGTATTGGAACATTTAATTTATGAAATAATGAATTACTAGTGACTGTTTTAAAATATATATAATAGAAAATAAAGTAATCAAATAAGCTTCTTTTATTTCCGATGATAGGATTTTGAAGAAATCACAAGTAGTGATTCTTCGATAATCTTTAGGATCGAGAAAAATCCTTAGATGTTACTAGCGTATTGGAACATTTAATTGATTTTATCTCAATTTCAAAATTCTTTAAATAAATTAATATAAAAAATAAAAATAAATTAATCAAATATAAAATTTAAAATAAACAAATAAATAAATATGAATATGAATATGAATTATAAATAAATAAATAAAATATAAATTTAAAAGAATATCCTATGATAGGATTTCTTAGAAATCACAAGTAGTGATTCTTTGATAATCTTTAGGGTCGAAATGAAATATTTGAATATTACCAGCGTATTGGGGTATTCAAGTAATTTTAGTTCGATGAAATAAATTAATATTAATAAACAAATAATAAATAAATAAAATGATTAAACAAATAAATAAACAAGATTGTAATTTTGTTTGGAAATAAAGAGTAATAATAATTAAAAGTAAATAAGATATAAATAATGTTCCGATGATGAGATGTTACGGAATTCACAAGTAGTGATTCCTAACTAATCTCTAAGTGAAAGAAATATGCTAAATGTTACCAGCGTATTGGAATATTTAGTATAGTTTTTCAATAAAAATAAAATTTTATATAAATTAAAAAAGCAATAATATAAATATAAAAGATAATAAAATAATATATTTCTCATGTACATCATATCTATTTTGTTTGCATCATTTGCATTCATGAAATTTCAAAATAAGTTTGAATCTCCCGAGGATGGGATTTTATAGAAATCGCAAGTAGCGATTCTTAAGAAATCCTTAGGTGAGAAAATTATCCGAATTGCTACCAGAAGTATTGGGGTATTTCGGAATAATTTTCAATACAAAAGATTCTCATTTATTTTAAATAAAATTTAACATAAATAAAAATAAATTTTAATATTTCAAATAACAAATAATAAAAATGGTTTCAAATAAATGGAGTTCTTGTTAAATGTTTAATTAAGATCATTTTATTAAGATCAAAAGATAAGACATGATTAAGTGGTACCGTTTTTTTAACGGGCGTTGTGGGGGTGCTAATCCTTCCCCATGCGTAACCGAACTCCCGAACCTAAACTTTGTTTTCGCAGACCAAAAATTATTTTTTTGATAAAACTTAATTAATTTTAAGATTTTATTAAAAAGATAAATAATTTTAGGTGACCAATCACACCTAGTCAAAAAAGATTGGTGGCGACTCCTCTTTGTGTTTTATTCATAAATCGTCTAGCGATCGAGTCCCCAGACGAAAATCGTTACGACATTTCTAATGTTTCTAGACAACTTCTTTGACGTGGGGACTCTTATGGCATGTGACTTGACTCTTATCTAGTGAATTGTTTAGAATTGTAGATATTTATATCTGTTGAGTTGTCAATAAAATTTCTGAAAGTAATAATATATTGAAAGCAAGAGTAAAAAGGGAAATATAAGAAGACAAAAAAAATCGCCATTTAAAATTGCAGAATAGTAATAAAATAAACATTAACAGTAAAAAAAATAATGCCAATATAAAAAAAACAAAAAAATAAGAAAGAAGAAGAATAAATAAAATAGAATGAAAGGTATTCGCAAAGTAAAAAAAATGCTGAAAAAAAGATAAAAAAATAAATATAATTATTCCAATGATAAAATCTCAAGAAGATTACGCATAAGTAATTTTTTCGAAAAAACTTTAAGCGAAGAAATTACCTCTAAAGCCTCGCCAGCATAATGGAGGGCTAAAAGGGGCATTTTCAATAACAAATAATTCATATTTATTTCTCAAATTAAAAATAAAATATTGAAAAATGATATTGTCAAAAAAAAAGGGACAAATAAGTAATAGCAAAATAAAAGTCATAATAATAATAATAACTTATTTGATTTTAGGAATAAAAAACTAAAATAAAAAAATAAAATAACTTTAAATGAAAATAGAATATGGATGGATTAAACAATATAATGAATATTTGTAAACTGTAAAATTGAATATCAATTATTCCGACGATGGAACTCTTAAGGGACTGCGCTTAAGTGGTACTTTTAGAGATCTTGAGGTAAAAAATTCTATCCAAGGCCTCACCAACTTAATGGAGGGTCTAAATAGGATTTTTGATAACAAATAATTCATATTCATTTTTAAAAAAAAATATAAAATAAATTAAGTTTATTATAAAATAACAATAAAAATAATTAATTAGAAAAGATGTCAACGATTAGTAATAATATAATAAAAATAGTAATAGCAAATAACAAAATAAGGGAGGAAATAAATAAAATAATTAGAATTAGATATTAAAATAATAATGAATATGAATATGAATTACTCTAATGATGAAATATCAAGAGAATTACACTTAAGTGATTTTTTTGAACATTTCTAGGTTAAAAAAATTCTCTCAAGGCCTCGCCAGCTTAATGGATGGTCTAAAGAGGGTTTTCAATAACAAGTGATTTATATTCAGTCTAAAATAAAATAAGATGTATTAAAAACTAAAATTAAAATAATTAATTACAAAGATAAAATAATAAATATAAAGAAATATTAATAATTCAATAACAATAATAAATAATAATAATAATGATAAATAAATGATAAAATAGGATGATAATAGTTAATAATTATTATTGAGATTGAGTATTGATTATTCCGATGATAAGATTCCAAAAGAGATTACGCTTAAGTAATACTTTGAAAATCTTTAGGTCAAACAATTTCTTTCAAGATCTGACCAGCTTAATGGAAGATCTAAAAGGAATTTTTGAGAAAAATAATTCATATTCATTCTCTAATAAAATAAATTAATAAAAGTAAGCATTAATAAAAATATAAAAACACAATAGAAATAATAAAAATAATAAGATAGTAAGAACGAATTAGATAGGAGTCAAAATTAGAATATTTCATAAAACATTAAAATGAATTTGACAACGGAGCCTCTTCAAGTAAGTCGTATAGTACTACTTGAATACTCTTGAGGTGAGAAGAATTTTTTAAGTTGTCCCACCAGCTTAATGGAGGATGCTTAGAAATATTTTTCAATATTTAATTATTGAATTTAAGATTAACTAAGGCAAATTTGAGATAACCTAAAATTAGTTGGTACCATTTTAGGATGGGCGTTGTGAGGGTGCTAATCCTTCCTCACACGTAATCGTACTCTCGAACCCTAAATTTGAGATGTAGACCAGTCCTTATCCATAGTTTGAATAGGTGACCAATCACACCTAGGTAGAATGGTTGGTGGCGACTCCTTTGATTTTAGTGTCTAGCTATTAGGTTTTCCGAAACTTAATATGTGCTGGCATCTCTGTGTCGATCACAGGCCTTCCAAGCACTCGAATGCTCACTAGATGGTGTATAACAGAACAAGTGATGCTTAGGGACCGGATTCTTGCTTTCTGTCTGTGAACTCGGAGCCTCTCAAATTCTGACTAACTCTAAAAACAATCGTTCAAACCATCACAGAACATCATTTTATAGTCAGAGAATCAGTGAAATAATGAATCATTTATTTGGCATTGATTATCACAGGTTATATATGGCAATAGCCAGATTTTGTCAACCTATGATCAAGAAATATGCTAACATTCTCCCACTTGCTCCATATATTTCACTCACAGAAGAAACATATTACATGAATCATGGCGATAGTTCCTCTAATGACGAGTATTGTCTTCCATGTATTACTATCTAAAATGTCTCTAATCAACCCATTATTACTTAATGAATAAACCCTATGTTTATTGCTCCAAACAATAAGTATATTTCTCAAATAAAACTTTAGTGTATACAAATCAAAATGAGAAACATCATATTATTAATAAGAGTTTCAATTACAATCGTAATGTGGGACCAAGTCCCATCCTCTCTATATGATTCTTAAATTTAAACGGTGGCATGCCTTTAGTCAAAGGATCAGCTAACATCAATTCAGTGCTAACGTGTTCAATGACCACTCTTTTATTTCTAACACGTTCTCTAATGGTTAAGTACTTAATGTCGATGTGCTTACTTCGACTTCCACTCTTATTGTTCATATCGATGAATACCATAACTGAATTATCACAATATATCCTTAATGACTTAGATATAGAGTCAACAACTCTAAGCCTACCAATGAAACTCTTAAGCCATACACCATGTGAGGTAGCCTCAAAACAGGAAACGACTCGGCCTCAATAGTGGAAGTGGCTGTTAGTGTTTGCTTAGCACTCTTCCATGAAACAGCTCCGCCAGCAAGCATGAAGATGTAACCGGATGTTAATTTCTAGGTATCAACACAGCTAGCAAAGTTTGAGTCTGAGTAGCCAATCACCTCCAACTAATCAGTCCGTCTATACATAAGCATGTAATCCTTAGTGACTTGAAGATATCTAAGCACCTTCTTCGCAGCTCTTCAGTTGTCCATCCCCAGGTCACTTTGGTATCTACCCAACATTCCCACAGCAAAAGCAATATCAGGCTTAGTATAGACCTGTGCATACATAATGCTTCCAACAGCTAAGGCATATGGAATGTTCTTCATCTATTCTCGCTCAAGATCATTTTTCGGGCATTGGTTCAAATTGAACTTGTCACCCTTCACAATGGGAGCTGGGCTTGGTGAAAAATCTTTCGTTTTGAATCTTTCCAAGACTTTATTGATATAGGCTTCTTGTGACAGACCTAATATACCTCTATGTCTGTCTCTATGGATCTTAATGCCAATGACATAAGATGCATCGCCCATATCCTTCATATCAAAGTTCTCAAAAAGAAATTATTTCACCTCACGTAGCATCCCCTTATCATTGGTTGCAAGCAGAATATCATCCACATAGAGCACAAGGAAACAAATCTTGCTCCCATTGACCTTCTGGTATATACATTGATCCATGATGTTCTCAACGAAACCAAATGATGAGATGACTTCATGGAATTTTAAATACCATTGGCGGGAAGCTTGTTTCAACACATATATGGATTTCTTGAGCTTACAGACCAAATGCTCACCATTACTAGAGGAAAAACCTTCAAGTTGTTTCATGTAGACCTCTTCCTCTAGATCACCATTGAGAAATGCCGTTTTCACATCCATTTGTTACAACTCTAAGTTAAGATGTGCAACAAGCGCCATTATGATGCAGAAAGAATCTTTCTTACATATAGGAGAGAAGGTCCCCTTGTAATCGATTCCCTCCTTTTGAGTGAGCCCTTTGGCTACGAGTTTTGCCTTATGATGCTCAATGTTGCCTAATGAGTCAGTCTTGGTCTTAAAGACCCATTTACAGCCTATACCCCTGGCCCCATTAGGCAACTCGACAAGATCCCATACTCTATTAGATGCGATCGAATCCATCTCATTGTTCATAACATCGAACCAAAGTTTTGATTCTTTGCTGTTCATGGCTTGTGAAAACGTCTCTGGATCATTAACGAGCCCAATATTGAAATCACACTCTTGTAGATACACAATGTAATCACTAGGAATAGTTGATTTCCTTTCCCCTAGTTTAATGTTGGTTCAACATTCTCCGAAGGATCATGTTGTTCAACTGATTGCTCACTCAATTCTAGTGTATCTAGAGGAGCCTGTCTACTGGTAAGTTATCAACTAGTTGTGGATCTTTAATGATTGGTTGTTCAATGTCCAGCTGTACTGAAGGGACATTGTTCATGATAACCAACCCTTGACTCTAGTTAGAGGGTTGTTCTCTTACAGAAACTAGTTCTTGAGATTGATCGCTCCCACTAACTAAGTCATTTTCAAGAAACTTGGCGTTCCTTGATTCCACAATTCTAGTGCTATGAGATGGACAATAAAATTTAAAGACTTTGGACTGTTCGACATATCCGATGAAATACCCGCTTATGTTCCTAGGATCCAGTTTCTTTTCTTGTGGGTAGTTAACTCTTATCTCAGAAGGGCATCCCCAAACGCGCATATGACGCAAACTCGGTTTCCAACCTTTGAATAATTCGAAAGGCGTCTTTGGAACAGCCTTAGTTAGAACCCGGTTCAATATATACGCTGCCATTTTAAGAGTTTCAATCCACAAAGACTTAGGCAACTTCGAGTTGCTAAGCATACTACGCACCATTTCCATCAAAGTTTGGTTTCTTCTTTCTGCAACACCATTCTGATATGGTAAACCAGGCATAGTATATTGGCCAACAATCCCATTTTCTTGAAGGAACTTCGCAAATAGTCCAGGTGCTTGTCTATTTTCAGTGTATCTACCATAATACTCTCCACCTCTATCAGTTCTTACTATCTTTATGGGTTTTTCACATTGTTTCTCTACTTCAGCCTTAAAAATTTTAAAGGCGTCTAATACTTCGTTCTTGTTATGAAGCATGTAGAGCTACATAAACCTCGAGTAATCATCAATAAAGGTGATGAAGTACTTTTGACTATATGCATCAATGTCTGGACAACATATGTTAGAATGTATGATTTCTAATATGGTTGAACTCCTATTGGCACCTTTCTTAGACTTGTTGGTTTGCTTACCTTAATGCAATTTACACAAGTGTCGAAATTAGCAAAATCAAGAGTACTAAGTATTCCGTCATTTGCCAACCTCTTAATTCTATTTATGGAGATATGATCTAATCTCCGGTGCCATAATGTGGAGGAGTCCTCATCCATATTTGATTCAAAACAAACATATGAGAGTGGATTACCTTTCTTAACCAGCCACTGCTGAAGCTTGGCACAGTCCTTCTTCATGTGTCCCTTTTTTTTATCGAAGAAACACTTGGACTCTTTCTTAATGTCAGCTTGGGCAAGGTTTTCCCTTTTCCCTTGTTCTTGGCTCTATCCTTGCTCTTTCCTTGGCTTGCAAAAAATGCACTTTCACCCGATTCCATAAGTAGTCTTCCCTCCTCTTGAACACACACGGTCATCAATTCATTGATGGTCCACTTATCCTTATGTGTGTTATAGGATATCTTGAATGTTCCGTACTACTTTGGTAGAGTGTTCAATATATATTGCACAAGGAAAGATTCAGACATCTCCACCTCTAGCTTCTTGAGTTGGGCCGTTATATCTCTCATGGCCATTATGTGCTCGCACACTACTTTGACACCGGTGAGCCTCGTTGATGAGAACTTAATTATCAGGGTGCTGGCCAACGCTTTGTCTGAAGTGAAAAACTGATCATTTATGGCATTTAGTAAGGTCCTAACGTTGGTATGCTGTTCAACAGAACCACGTATCCTAGCAAATATCTTTGTCTTAATGTACATGACACTAAGGCGATTGGATCGCTCCCAGCGTTCATGTAAAGCTACTTGAGCAGAGTGCTGGTCTCAATCAATACGAGCTCGTCTTTCCTTAGAGCATAGTCTATATCCATGCACCCTAATTGAAGGAGAACTCTCTCCTTCCAAACCTTGTAGTTCTCTCCATCTAGTTCAGGAACTTCTAGGTAAATACTAGCCTAAGGAAATAATGCTTACAGAAAAATAACATGCTTATGTATCTAGAATTTTGAGGCAAACTTAATTATGACTACCAATGTAAACATATTTTATTAATCAATTATGAATCTTAGACATAAAACTTGCCTGTGAGCTAAAGTTCTAATTCTAGTAGATTCATATCATCATGATAAAACTGTCAAATTATATAATTTCCTAATCCCAGTGGGTAAATCAAGAAACTAATTTGATATTTTATCCTAATTAGTTATAAAATTATGATAAAAATTCCTGTGTGATAAAATTTACCATAATCTTATAACTAATTACAATTTATATCTAATACCAATATGTGATTTTGAAAAATATAATTTTATTTAATTAAGGTTACTGTGGCTAAGCCCTAATCAAAAAAATTATGGATCACTTAGACATATTATCAAATTTTAAGTTTATTCATATTTTAAAATTGCAATTAACACAAGACAATTTAATTCCTAATAATATGAATAAACTCTATTTTATGTGCTTAAAATCAACCATAGTATAAAATAACAAAAATTATACACTTTCATATTAAGCACATACAGAAATCAAAGTTAAATTCTGATAATTTTGGCAAATATATTTTCATGATTATTTCCATAATTCATTTATGAATTATTTATTAGGTTCTAAATTATACAAAAATTCATAAATAAAAATTCACACAATTCATGAAAATTTTAAATGTTATGATGTTGTAGAATTTTGCCAAAAAAAAATTTAATACTAAACAGTCAATTAAAATGACTAAATAAATGTATATAACAAATTATTTTGCCTATTTAATTGGCTCATTAAGGCTTAAACAAAATGTCCCCACAATAAATTAAAACAAGAGCCCATAAGCCAAATATTGCCCATTTTAAACATTTAAGAATCAACCCAAAATAGGCCCAATAGTATGGCCTAGAAATCGACAAAATAATGGCTACAATTTATCATTATTATTATTATTATTTTTGTTAAATGACCCATATAAGAATTAAAGGGGATGGCCCAAAACAACAAAAAAACTACCCAAAATAAAAGAATAACGTGTGCCTACTAGAAAAAACAAACAAAGCCCCCTTTTTTCTTTTATTTTGGACAGCGTAGTTACACTGAACATGTACGGGCGCATGCGTCTAGTCTTATAGCACTCATCTTCTTCACCCAAATAAACAATTTTTGTAGATACTAGAAAAATGCCCGTGCTTCGCTACGGGAAAATTTTTTTCTTTACAATTTTTTGTACAAACTCAGTGCATACAAATGAAGAGTTGAAAATTAAAATACTCAAAAGTTGAATAATCATGCTCGTTAATTTGTTACAAAACTTGATTGAAATTTTGGTTCAATGTAAACATGGAGCAACAATTGACATAGGTCGTCAATTCACATAACAGCATAGAAGCTCGCTAAAGTATATAGCTTGCCAATCCACACAAACTGCATGACTGCTCGTCAATCTACACAACTGTAGAAACTTCCCTTTTCTTCGATTCCACAACAAAATATTTAAATCAATAAGAAATATACTCTAATAAAAAAGACACATACTGCAGAAGCTTGCCAACCTACATAACAGCATAACAGCTCGCCAACCATATAGCTCGCCAAACTACACAACTGTATAAACCGCTCGCCAATCTACACAGCTGTAGAAACTTCCCTTTTTTTCTATTCAACAACAAAATATTTAAATCAATAAGAAATATACTGTAATAAAGGAGGCACACACTGTAGCAGCTCACCAACCCTGACAAAGAGCATAGCAGCTCGCCAAAGCACATAGCTTGCCAACCCGCAAATCCACATAATTGCTCGCCAATCCACACAGCTGTAGAAACTTGCCTTTTCTTCGATTTAACAATAAAATATATAAATAAAAAAGAAATATACTCTAATAAAGTATGCACATATTGCAGCAGATCGCCAACCCACACAAACAGTATAACAGCTCGCCAATCTGTAGCTCACTAATCCACACAATTGCATAAACTACTCGCCAATCTACACAACTGTAGAAACTTCTATTGTCTTCGATT
Source organism: Heritiera fomes (assembly GCA_032173925.1). Lineage (NCBI taxonomy): Eukaryota > Viridiplantae > Streptophyta > Magnoliopsida > Malvales > Malvaceae > Heritiera > Heritiera fomes. The sequence goes on from JAPDPM010000015.1 coordinate 7,510,071, forward strand.
CAACAACAACATATTTATATCAATAAGAAATATACTCTAACAAAAGGAGCACATACTACAACAGCTCGCTAACGCTCACAAATAGCATAGCAACTTGCCAAACACATTGCTCGCCAATCCACACAACTATAGAAACGCTCGCCAATCCACAAAGCTGTAGAAACTGTCATTTTCTTCGATTCAACTATCGTAATACTGTATCAACTCACCAAACCAACACAGCTCGCCATTTTGCACAATAGTATAACAGCTCGTCAACCCTCATACTACATCAGCTCGCCAACTCTCATACTACATTAGCTCGCCAACCCCATAGCTTGCCAATTCACACAACAGCATAAACAGCTTGTCATCGGACATAGCTCGCCAATCCACACAACTGCATAAATCGCTCGCCAATCGACACAGCTGTAGTACACGCGTCATCACCAATTGCTTCAATTGACAAAATAGTGTTCATACACAGCTATCCAATCCACACAGCTGTAGAAACTTGCCTTTTCTTCGATTCAACAACAAAATATTTAAATAAAAAAGAAATATACTCTAATAAAATATGCACATATTGTAGCAGATCGCCAACCCACACAAACAGTATAACAGCTCGCCAATCTGTAGCTCACTAATTCACACAATTGCATAAACTACTCGCCAATCTACACAACTGTAGAAACTTCTATTGTCTTCGATTCAACAACAACATATTTACATCAATAAGAAATATACTCTAACAAAAGGAGCACATACTACAACAGCTCGCCAACCCTCACAAATAGCATAGCAACTTGCCAAAACACATTGCTCGCCAATGCACACAACTATAGAAACGCTCGCCAATCCATAAAGCTGTAGAAACTGCCATTTTCTTCGATTCAACTATCGTAATACTGTATCAACTCACCAAACCAACACAGCTCACCATTTTGCACAATAGCATAACAGCTCGTCAACCCTCATACTACATCAGCTCGCCAACTCTCATACTACATTAGCTCGCCAACCCCATAGCTTGCCAATTCACACAACAGCATAAACAGCTTGCCATCGAACATAGCTCGCCAATCCACACAACTGCATAAATCGCTCGCCAATCGACACAGCTGTAATACACGCGTCATCACCAATTGCTTCAATTGACAAAATAGTGTTCATACACGTGTCATCACCAATTTTTTCAATTGACAAAAACTATCTTTGATAGTATGTATTGATTTACTTTAAAAAAACATTACTTACATAATTTTTCAAAAAAATCATCATCTTTTTCCAAATAAATACAGGAAAAAAATTATAGCATTTCCTAGCTACATTATTTTCTAAAATAACATTTTTTGTCTATTGTTCTCCATTAAATTTAAATTTACATTTATCAATTATATATAACAAAAAACATATTAAGGATTTAACTAAAAAATTACTGAGGAAAAAAATAAAAGAACCTAAGTAAAAAAAATATTTGTTGAGGGCAAAAAAAAAATAATTGGACAAAAATATATGTTAATGATTTAACTAAAAAAATTGTTGAGAAAAAAAATTGTTGAGAAAACAAAATAAAAGGACCTAAGTAAAAAAAATGTTGAGGGCAAAAAAATGACAACTGTATAAATTATGTGGATTTGCGGGTTGGTAAGCTATAGAAACTTGTTATATATAATTTTCTTCGATTCAACTATCGTAATACTGTATCAACTCACCAAACCAACACAGCTCGCCATTTTGCACAATAGCATAACAGCTCGTCAACCCTCATACTACATCAGCTCGCCAACTCTCATACTACATTAGCTCGCCAACCCCATAGCTTGCCAATTCACACAACGACATAAACAGCTTGCCATCGGACATAGCTCGCCAATCCACACAACTGCATAAATCGCTTGACAATCGACACAGTTGTAATACACGCGTCATCACCAATTGCTTCAATTGACAAAATGGTGTTCATACACGCGTCATCACCAATTTCTTCAATTTACAAAAACTATCTGTGATAGTATGTATTGATTTACTTTAAAAAAAATTACTTACATAATTTTTCAAAAAAATCATAATCTTTTTTCCAAATAAATATAGGGAAAAAATTATAGCATTTCCTAGCTACATTATTTTCTAAAACAACATTTTATTGTCTATTGTTCTCCATAAAAAAATTTACATTTATAAATTATATATAACAAAAAACATATTAAGGATTTAAATAAAAAAATTGTTGAGAAAAAAAATAAAAGAACCTAAGTAAAAAAAAAGTTGTTGAGGGCAAAAAACAATAATCGGACAAAAAACATGTTAATAATTTAACTAAAAAATTGTTGAGAAAACAAAATAAAAGGACCTAAGTAAAAAAAAAATTGTTGAGGGCAAAAAAAAATAAAATGACAAGTGTCACTCAAAGGACAATGAGGAGACAAAAATATATAGATGTATAGATAT